>OY293826.1:62772432-65172432 GCA_958507055.1 Crioceris asparagi
GTATCACTTTTTAGCAATGTCTATCTTGATGCCTGTTTAAGATCAGTAACTAAACATTGGGATCATATAAGTAATTTTTGCAATATTAATCTGGATTCTTTTTTGAACATTATCTCTTTTCTATTCAAGAATAATTATTTTCTTTTTAATGGAAAGGTATACAAACAAACATTTGGTACCCCCATGGGTGCCAAGGTTTCACCTATACTGGCTGAATATGTTATGGATGATTTGTTAGATTTGGTGCTTGAAGTATTACCATTTAATTAAATTTTAACTCATATCATAGCATGCATATTAAGATTAATCTTGTAAAACAGATGAAAAATAGGGTTATGAAGATCTCTGGTGATTCGTTCAGGGTTAAGAACCTTCGCATTTTGTATAATATTTTCAAAGACAATGGTTACCCAAGCATGCTTATAAATAATATTCTATATAGAACTTCACCAAGAATAACAATCCCTCAGATTGAAAGCATAAATAACAACATTAATAATATTAACCCCCAAAATAATAGTGAAAATCCAAATATTAACAATTCTAGTAGAACAATAACCCAAATAATTCTGAAGATAATGTAAGTGAGATTAGCCGGATCAAATTTGCGAAGTTACCTTACATTAAAGAAGTTACTCCGAAACTTACTAGGATATTTAGAGACTTAAACCTTAAAATAGCATCAAAAACCATTTTAACATCATACTCCATTTTTTATAAATTAAAAGATAAGGTTCCTCTCTCCTTATTTACTAACGTCGTCTACAATATCCCTTGTGGGAGTTGCAATTCCGAGTACATAGGTCATACTTCTAGATCTTTAAAAAACAGGATTATTTCACATAAAAGTGACGCCAGACTTCATCCTGAGCGATGTGCACTGGCTTCTCATATTAAAGAATATAATCACATATCAGACTACAATTCTGCGAGAGTTCTTAATGTTGAACGAAATGGGGTGAAGCGTGTTTTTCGTGAAATGTGTCAGATATACCAAAATGCCCAAAGTATGAACAAGAGGACATGAGTAACATATATTCATACATTCTCTCTTGCGAAGTCAATAATAATCATATGTCCTCCACGAATAGCTCTGTTAATTTATGATTCTAATTTACAAATATATAACGATCAAACTTTCCATTAAATTGTTTTCCTGAAACTTAACACCCTAGCTCTGGTGCTAGTGTATTTGTATTTATTGTAAACTAAACTTTTGTTGACCGAGTTATTTTAATTTTCTTCTCTTTTATTTCTACCTTAGACATATGTCAGGTTGGTTTTTGTTTTATTTCAAGTATAATGGCCCTAACCAAAACCTTTTTTTTGTATAAACATTTTATCTATATTATTTTAATTAATTTTAAATGTGTCTTCTTAGTATAATTATTGTATTCATAAAAGATTTTTGTTTTGTTTTCTGTGATGCTATTAAGCTTACATAACTATGTATGCCACTCCATATCACCAATTATAATAGCAAACAACCTCAAAGACTGATGTAAGTAGTATTCTTAGGAATTAGTGTGAATTATGGAGTTATATAAATTAACAGCTTTATATTCATTGTAGCCCTGATGATGAAAACATATATTTTCGAAAGCTAGGACCTAAGTCAAAAAAGTTTACTATATATATATATATATATATATATATATATATATATATATATATATATATATATATAATCACAACAATTACAATATATATATATATATATATATAGTTATATAGTATAGCTATTCAAATTCGTTTCTGAACCTGGGGTTCTCGTAAACGATAAGAGATAGAGTGTCGGTTAAATTGTGGCAAAGTTGCGTATTTTAGAGACCTCTTCAATGATATAAAAAAATCGAATTGAGATCTTTTGGTTCTGGAGATATAAAAATAAAAAATCCCAAATTATTTTTTTCCTGTATCTTCTTTATTCGCAGACATATTGAAAATCTCTCCATATTTTGCTATTGGCATTTAATGTGGGCTATAAGAATATTTCCATGAATCTTCTATACAGGGTGTCTTCTGACTTGGGCCCACCCCATCTTTGAACTTTTAAATACGGACCTGTATTTTTTGTTGTAGTTTTTGGATCGTCAACGTTCACTTCATACTGAGAAATTAAATTTAATTTTATATTTCTGGATGTTTCGGTAATATTTTATTATAATTGGGTGAATTATATCCTTTTAAATTACGGCCCTGGAAATTGGTTGACTGAAATAAATAAAAACACAATAGCGTTTTCTACAATGAACTTCGAATAGCAAAACCTTTTATGATTATCTGAAACATATTTACAATAAAAATAGATTATACATATGTATTTTGATAAGCTGAAAAAGAAATGATAGCAATAATTACATCTGAAACGAACACTATAATTGTAATGAAAATTGAAATGAAGTAATTTATTTAAACTAAAAAATTTATGGCGCAATAAATGCTCGAATTGGAGTCCTTCCATTTCAAGACATTTTTGAACTCGTTTTTTCATATTATTTATTGCCCTTAATACACTTCTTTGCTGCATTGTTGCGAAAGCATTCAAAATCCTCAATCTCAAGTCTTCCACATTTTTTATCTCTCCGCTAGCGTAAATCCTATTTTTCTGGTCCGTATTTAAAAATTCAAAGATGAGGAAGGCCCAAGTCAGATGACACCCTGTATAAAAGATTCATGGACATATTCTGATAGCCCACATCAAGTGCCAACAAAATGTGGACAGAGTTTCAATATGTCTGCGAATAAAGAAGATACAGGGAAAAAAATAATTTGGGATTTTTTGTTTTTTCCTGTATATCTCCAGAACCGAAAGATCTAAACTCAATTTTTTTATATCATTGAAGAAGTCTCTAAAATACGCAACTTTGCCACAATTTAACCGACACTCTATCTCTTATCGTTTACAAGATCCCCACGTACAGAAACGAATTTGAATCACCCTGATATATATATATATATATATATATATATATATATATATATATATATATATATATATATATATATCAGGGTGATTCACGTTCGATGGTACCTTAGACGCTTAAGGAAAACTATTCGTAGGATCCTTCTGAAAATTGTATTATGTATCGCCTTCTGGTTAGTTTTTCATAAGATACCCATACCTATCTTTAACAGTTTCCAGTGAATTAATTAATTTTATTTTGTTTTGTTCAAAAAAGAGCCCCAATCAATAGCCCATTACTCTGAATTTTAGAATTGTGAAACGATGAAATTCCTGTAAAAGCTTTAAAAAAACTTCTTTCTTAGTTATTATTGAAGATTTTCTTTTTATGTTATACGGGGTCGTTCAAAATTCTTGACCTTTCCATCAGATCTATAAAGACCCAAAAATGCGTTTTTTTTCAAATGGAACACCCTATATTTGATTATTTTTTCAAAATACCTTTGAAATGATATATCATGTTCCTATACCTAAATGGTCAGGTTTTCAAAATATAAGCAACTATCTATTAAGGTGAATTATTTCTAACATTTTTATAGTAGGTATTTGCTGGTTACCATGGTGATAAAACACAATTATTATTTAACAAACATTATTTAAGGTATTCCTTAAAATAATTTACCTGAAACGCAAAGATTTGAAGAAAAAAGTGTATTCAACACCAGTACAAAGTAAAGATGAACTCCGCCATGGCGTAATTAAATGCATTGATGAGATAGATGCACGTAAAATAAGAAAAGCTATTTTATTGGTGGAAAAACGTATTCTTTATTGTTTGGAAAGAAACGGTTTTCATTTTAAGAATGTTTTATAAATGTTTAATTATTTATATTTCTTCACTAATTATTATTATTAAAACCTCTGTCCTTATCACTTGGTTATTGATTAATTCTTAGATATTATACTGTTTTATAGTCTTTTGTATAACTAATCTAACAAAAGATCACAAAATACATACTTATGTATATCGTTGAATTGGATTCATTTTCTCAATATCAGTCAATACATACTTATTGCTAATTTTATCTTGAAATTGAGAAACTACTTACTCATTATTGTTTTGCCAAGACTGAGTATGATATCTATAAAAGTTTATTATTATTCTTAAATAAATTTACAGAGCACGGTAAACGAATCGTCTCTGCAGTCTATTTGACATCCCAAAGATAAGTAACGAAACTGTTTCGTAAATCAACATTTTGAATTAGCTTCTAGGAATCAGAAAATTACTTATTTGTTCTTTAAATAGGTTTATTCCTGTTGCCTTTTTTGTAGTTTGTGAGTATCTTGCATTAAACTTTTTGGATGTTTTTGCAATAATTTGATCACATTATCTACGAAGAATGAACAACACAACAAACACTTATTCATTCTTACGATAATTACTTATCAAACTTTCACCATGGTAACCAGCAAATACCTAATATAAAATGCTAGAAATAATTCACTTTAATAGATAGTTGCTTATATTTTGAAAACCTGATCATTTTGGTATAGGAACATGATATATCATTTCAAAGGTATTTTGATTCTCTACCTGAAAAAATGATAAAATATAGGGTGTTCTATTTAAAAAAACGAATTTTTGAGTCTATATAGATCTGATGGAAAAATCAAGAATTTGAGCGACCCTGTATAATATAAAAAGAGAATCTTCAATAATAACTAAGAACTAAGACATCTTTCTAAAGCCATTACTGGAATTTCATCGTTTCACAATTCTAAAATTCAGAGTAATGGGCTATTGATTGGGGCTCTGTTTTGAACAAAACAAAAGAAAATTAATTAATTCACTGGAAATGTTAAAGATAGGTATGGGTATCTTATGAAAAAATAACCAGAAGGCGATAGAGAATCCAATAAATTGATAAATATATAGGGTGTCTCATTTGAAAAATCAAAGTTGTTAATATTTTTTGACATAAGCGGCCTCGCTGAAAAAAGACAGCAGATCATGATCACGAAGATAAATAGGTAATTGTCAAGGTGTTCGTCGCACACTAGGCCACGCTATGATATGCAACTTCTGTTATCTCATGTGGCTACGTAGAGATGTATAGGAATTTTACTCTCCTTGTTTCCAGTCTTTTTGTCACACGTATTGATGTCAATGGAATTGCGCAGGGGCATATCTTCTCGCCCACAGGTTCCGAGTTCCGGGGTATTCGGCATTTGCTCCAGCTCAAAGGTCAATAGGACCAGAGCTTGACTGAATCAGATCCATGTCTGACTGAATCGAAGTCATAGAGTAAATATGTAGATCAAAATTCGCCGCAACACGTCTTTTATACAAAAAAGTTGCTTTGCTATTGGTCAAAATGACAATATTTTTGATTCGTTAAAAATAAAGAGTTTGGCTGCCATAATACAAAATATACGCTGATATATAATATTGTTTGTTTCACGAATTATGGCTATTGTTTGTAATCATTCACGAGCTGCGTTCATCACGATATACTTCTCATCGCATCTCATTATCATGAAATTCTCTACTACGTTTGTCGGTCTAAGCTACGACATGAGAATTTCAAGCTTATCTCCTTCAATACTATGATAGGCGCTGCTCGTATGTCCAAAGGCAATGCAATCTTTATTTCATAGGCGTCTCAAAGTCAAAGTGACATTTCAGAGAACTCAGATGAATAAATTTATATTTCATAACTCAAGCAAAAGATTTGTATTTTATGTTTCTGCATTATTGTTAATAATAAATCTTTCATATTATTGCTTATTTAATCAATCGAGATGTTTTTCTCCCTAATTATATGAACTTCCTTGAAGAGTATAGAAAATTTTAAATACCATATTTTATCTCGAAATCGTTACGCCATTGATCTATTCCTGTCAGTTGAATTGATTCATTTCTTGCGTTTTCATGACAGACGCCATGATTCGTGAAACAAAGTATACTCTCTCATGTTAACTTGCTGTCATGAAGTTTATTGAGTAAATAGAAAAACATATTTACGGGGTGATTTTATACAACAATAGTTGTGTGTCACCATTCAATTTTAGAAATTAGAAAGTTGTTTACTCATTGAAAATGCATCATTATTTCTTAGTTATAGTTCTATTTTGCCCAATAGCTTATGGTTTGGAACATATCTATCCGGATATCTTTCCCGGAAAAGACTTTCAGCTGAAGTAAATTCGGAGATTAGCCCGGACAAACATACAGACAGAAACTAAAAAAATGCTTGTTTCGGTTTTGTTGACGTGTAAATAACTAAGTATGCATGAGTCAGCGAAAATTACCCTTGCGTCAATAGTGATATTCATCAGAAATAAGTCTACGAATTATACAGCCACCTTGTTCATTTCTTAAGGACATACGTGACTATATTGTTAATCTTCTAACATCCACTAAACAAATGATGCAAAATTAAAAGTATGTGTCCTATCTTTTCTGCCTTGGTGTTCTTTCGCGGACCTAACCTTACATAAGAACATTTTAATCTGAAATGACAGTGAGACACTGAAGTTATTAGTATGTATGGATTCATAGTTCATTCTTCTAATTTGCAGATTCAAAACATCTCAATTCATGAATGTTACATTAAGTGCTGACCACAGAACTGTAGATGGAGCTGTTGGAGCACAATGGCTGAAGGCATTGAAGGAAAACCTTGAGGATCCAGTAAACATGATTATTTGAGGTAACGAGGCTCAATGGCTACCAAGAATTGAAATAAAAACAACATTATTTATTAATGCTGCATTCGCAGTTCGATTTCCAGTGATTCCTGTCTATTTGTTATTTGCAAATTCATCAAGTCCCTTATTTCCAAATATTTATTTTTAACATGTGTTAGATTTACGGGAACTATTTGTTGATAAATCAATATATTTTGTTAAGTAAATTGCATTTACATTCAAAAATTTATTGAAAATATTTGTGATCATATAAATACTTTTTTCCTAATTTCATCTTTATCGCTCAGAGTTTGTATATGTATATCTTTATGTTTATAAAATTCTACCTGAACATATTGTTTTATTGACCGACTTCGCCAGAATGAAGGAGGTATACAATTCATCTGTGTGTTTGCTTTATTCATATACGCTCATTTTGCGTAGTTAACTTGCACCGTTTTGTAGGATTATTAGGTAAATTTATTATACAAATGTACCTATTGCGATCGTTCATACTTTTGGATTTTGAAAAAATTTCAACGGCATGCTGTTGTCTATAAGTAAGTCCAAAAAAACTTTTGATTCAAAAGTTTATATATATTATTGGATGTATCTTGGGATTTAGGTTCGGTTTGCACAAAAGGGGTCAGATATTCATCGTAGCGTATATTTTAAAATTTAAGACGTTTCGCTTGGGGCTCCAAGCTTCATCAGTTAAAAAACATATTACTTAAACACATATAAGAACTAGTTTATGTTAAACATAATTGACATTTTTTTATTCTATGTGGAAATCAAACTATGATAAGAATCAACACATGCCATACTTAACAAACCTGATAAAAAAAGAAAAATGATTAATAGTGGAAACGGTGAACCAGGATATGTTTCTTTCGATGAAGGGCTTATTTATAAGTTCATCGAGATCTTTAGAATATTGTTCTAACTTGTACTTGGCTGATGAAAGATCGTCCATATTCATGTTATAAGGTTGAATGGTTCCAGTTCTTAAACTAAAACTTTTTCTGGTATATGTAAACAGCAATTATAGTTGATCATCAATGGATGTCGATTGGGTGAAACTTCGATGATGTTGCGTGTTTCTGCTTGGACTTTAGTGATACCAATAAAGGCATAGCAGTTTGTAGTTAACCTGAAGATTGAATTCTTGTATACAATAATGGTTTTGGTATTGGCTTCTTTGCAGTGAATTGTTATGTGAAGTGGCTCTGTTACTAGAATAAGCCACATGTTTTCTTCCAGTTTTTGGTCGTTGTAACCTTGACCATGTATTAGAGATGTTTCGCAGTTTTCGGGAAAGTCTCTGAAGTTTCTAAAGAGCTGTGCCTCGCAGATAGCATTTGCGTCTATTGGATATGGGTAGACATTGGAACACAATTTCTTGTAGGGTGCAAGTTGTTTGCACTGGCTAGAATCTTTTATTAGTGCATATGTCAAAGAATCATCTCGCGCAATGAATTTTTAAGTAAAAGATAAAATGTGATGAATACCAGTTCTGCCATGGTATATTGGGATAGGATAGAGGTGGAACATTGTGAATGTTTGAGGTTCAACTAATGGAATTTTTAAAACAAAAACGATTTCTGATTCTGTTTGAAATGCTTCTAATTCAATGATTTCTAAAAATTGGGCTATACTTGAATGTTTAGCCGGTAGTGGTAAGCTATTTCTTAATAGATTTTGAGATATTTCCGTTAATAATGTAATCAGATTATCTGGTTCGATTATGGATGAATGAATTATTCTTAATCTAGCAAATGTAATAGCATTCAAAATGTCATTGAGGTTATCTTCAAGGAACAAGAAGCTTTCCACCAGTTTTTCACATATTTCGAAGAAACTTAATTTTCGAAATAAGGTTTCATTCCATCAAAGTTAACTTTACTTCTTTGATTTGTTCTGTTGTTAAGAACAGTGGCTGAATTTCTATGAACTTCAATAATTTCGAAGGGACCGTTAAATTTATTTTGTAATTTGTCCTTGATCTGCGATGTAGACTTTGTCGCCTATATTGAATTGATATGGATTATTGGATACATGTTGATCAAAGCGGACTTTTGCCTTTTCTTTACTTGAGTCTATTCGACTTCTAGCTATTCTATAGTAATGAGAAATTCGTTTGTTTAGATCTCTAATATATTTTGTAATTAATTCTTTGTGATTGTATGTGTTTTCGGGAGGTCTACTTGAAATGTGACCAAATACTAATTCATACGGTGTAAAACCGTGTGTCTTGTTAGTTGAACGGTTGTATGAAATGATAGCGTATGGTAAGATGTTAAACGGGTGCTCATTTGGATGTTCTGATACATGCGTTCGAATCATTTCTAATAGTGTCGAATGGAATCTTTCGAGAGATCCATTGGATTGTGGATGTCCTACACTGGAATTAGTTATTTTTATATCAGAGTGCACATGTCACGAAAAAGAGAGTTGTCGAATTCTCGACCAAAATCGCAATGAATTCGAGTTGGGGTACCGTAGTGTTGGAAATAAATCAAAAGTGTGTTGACTACACTTTTTGCTGTCTTGTCAGGTAATCCGTATGCTTGAGAGAATTTCGTGAGTTCGTCTCGTATAGTTAGTGCGTAATGTCTTCCGGGTACTTCTAGAATGTCTATATTAATCTTTTCAAACGGGGCTCTAGGTGTTTCTGTGATAACTAGAGGGCTGTCTAAGTTTTTCCCGCAAATCTTTGTTTTTTGACAAACTTCACAAGCTTTGATATGCTTAGTTATACCGGGCCAATTGTATCGTTCGCGAATTCTACGGATAGTTTCGTTAATACCGCGATGAATACTGGTTTTTCCGTTATGGTACTGATCGAGAATGATAGGGATTTGATCCTGGTCTGGTTTTTTGAGAATCTTTTTCAGAAAATATAAATGAAAGTATCTCTAATATGAGGAGATCAGGATTATTTTCAACAAAGTATGTTGTATCGGATTGTATAGTGTCTTGATTTCTAAAAATAGAAGCGAATAAGTATTCGTTGACGGAATCGGGATCGTATGGAATTGGAATAATAAAATATTTTCTATTTCTGACACTTTTGCTTGATAATACATTGATTTTACAGTCTTCTATAATCTTGTGATGATAGTCTTTTAGATTGTTTTGTTGAAAGAAAGTTAAAATATTTTTATGTTCCCTTGCTAAAAGTTGCTGGTTTGTAAATTCTATTTAAGTGACCTTAACTTATAAGCATTGACAAAGATTTTGAATTCTTCGTATACTTGTTTGTTGCTGATGTTATTAGATTTTTCGGATTCATTGTCTGAGTCTTCGTCATCGTCATTGTGTATGGGGAAGATTGGAAAATGAGAGGAATGTGCTTTTCACTGAAATTTAATATAATCGGAAATATGGTTGATCTTAATTCGGGAAAGTGCGTCAGCATTGCGATTAATCCTTCCAGGTTTATATACAATTTGATAGTCATACTCTACAAGCTTAAGACGCCATCTTGCTAAACGACTACCTGGGTCTTTGATAGAGAATAACCAGGTGAGAGGTCTATGATCGGTAATTAGTATAAATTTTCTGCCCAAGAGGTACGGTCAGAAATGTTTCACGGACCACACAATAGCTAATAGTTCCCTTTCTATAGTAGAATAATTTGTCTCAGCTTTGCAGAGTGTTCGAGAAGCATAAGCTACAGGGAGATCTTTTCCTACTGGTCTTTGAGAAAGTACGCTGCCAATTGCAAAGTTACTTGCATCAGTTGTGAAAATAAAAGGATCGTCGAAATTGGGATAAATAAGAATTGGAGATATGACCAGGGATTGTTTTAAATTTTTGAAAGATTCTTAGCATTGTATATCGAAATTGAAAGTTGAATTTTTTTCAAGTAATTTGTTTAAAGGTTTCGAAAGTTTTGCAAAATTAGGAATGAACCTGCGATAATATCCTGCAAGTCCTAGAAATGATTTTATTTCTTTCGGATTTGTGGGTTGAGGAAAATTTTGTATGCAATCTACTTTTAATGGATTGGGTTTTAAGCTATCTTTTGTTACTAAGTGGCCAAGATAAGCGACTTCCTTACGGAGAAATTTGCACTTATCGGGTTGTATCTTAAAATTTGAATTATGGAGACGTTGGAAAACTTCATGAAGTCTTTTGAGATGTTCATGGATAGTCGGAGAGTAGACGATAATGTCGTCCATATAAACTAAACATCTCTCGTTAGGTATACACTAATAGAATATTATCCATAACTCGCTGGAAAGTTGATGGGGCATTTTTCAATCCGAATGGCATTCGAGCAAATTCGTAATGTCCATTTTCAACGGAGAAAGCCGTTTTAGGAATGTCTTTCGAATCAATCTCTATTTGATGAAAGCCGGATGCCAGATCGAGGGTCGTAAAATACTCACATTTACCTAACTGGTCAAGGAGGTCGGAAATATTTGGAAGAGGGTATTTGTCTCGTACCGTCAGTACGTTAAGTTTCCTATAGTATATCACAACTACCCATACAGGAGAAGACCATGGTGAATTTGATGGTCGAATAATACCTTGCGCTAACATATTGACTATTAACTTCTTCTTGTGTATGTGTGGGTATCTATATAATTTCGTAAAAACGGGTTTCGCATCGTTAGTGTCTATAGAATGCTTGATTTCGTTTGTAAAAGTTAACTGGTCGTTTTCTAGATAAAATATATTTTCAAAATTTAAACAGAGATTGATGACTTCCTCTCTTTCTTCATCGTTTAGATGTTCTAAGCGTAATTGTTTTAATATTTCAGATTTTCTGTCCGTCTGTTCGACAATAATTTCATTATTAAAATTATTAATGTTAAAATTGTCAAACGGTTCCATATGTAATTCTGGAATTTCGATATCTTTTGAGATAGCATTTGCATTTAAAATAGTTATAAGAAATTCACCTTTATCATTAATGTTTACAAGAGAGTGAAGGATAAAAACCTTTTCAATTTCAAGAACGGTGACAATAGCGTCAGTATTTGTTAGTGTGGTTCTTAATTTGAAGACTTGTTCAGATCTGGGTTCTAACAATACACGGTTCTTTATTGGTGTTTGAATGTTGTGATGCTTTCTTTCAGGATGGGATAATTTTGGATTGCTTTCGGGAATGTTGTCGATAACCTTAAATAATGGGACAATTTTGAAATTTGTTTCTAAGTTTTGATCTTTGAAATTAATTACTGCCTTATAATGGTGAAGCCAATCTGCTCCAACTAGTCCATCGACCTGGATATCAAGATCGCAAATGTAAATTTTATAAGGATCATTTTTGGCAAAAGGTATTATAACAGATTCGGAAATCAGAATCTTTTGGTCTGTTATTCCTTGGATAACAACATTTTCGGGGCTTCTATTTAAAAATGCTTCGCATGTTTTTGGTTTGAAGATTGATATGCCTGCTCCACTATCTACGAGAATTCTAAATCTTTTTGAGGAGTCTTCGAAATAGTAGAGATTTTTAGAATTTACTGTAAGTGTTGAGCTTACATGAACATTTGTTCTGGGTGATTGGCATACGGGTGGAGGTTGTCGATAGTCATAGTTTGAATTGGGGTTGTCTGTTCTTCCAAAACTGGTTTGTTGGGATCTGGGCTGTAGAAGTTGGGCGAAGAGGAAAATTTTGATCATGAAAATCTTCGGATTATGATGTAGATCTTTCGTAATTGTTTTGGAAAGATTCCAACTGATAATACTGTTGCGAAAAATTGTTATAATTTTCATCTTCATAAAAATCGGGAGTATAATTAGACTGTTCATTAGTAATAAAATTGTTGTGATAATATTGATCTTCTACTGGATTATTAAAATGATGTGTACGATGTGGTTGCTGTCTTATATTTGGATTTGATTGAATGACAGATGGTCTTTGAACATTGGGATTGGGTCTAGAAAATTGATTGTTAGATGGACTAGGTTGTCTATTTTGGGTTTGAGAAGATGATTGATTTTGGGGATTAAAGTTGCTGAAAGATGGTCGAAAGTTTTGTTGATAATTTTGAAATGAAGGCTGTAATGACCTCTTTCTTGTAAGACAATCTTGGATCATGTGGCCTGGTCTTTTACAATATGAACATTGTGGAAGTTGGATAGGTTTTTTCATATTATTCTGAGGTCTATTCTGAAATTTTTGATTCCCAAAATAAGATAGTTGAAGTTCCTTTTTAATTCTATTCAAAGCTGAAAGCATGTCTCTATTTGACCTAATTTCTGTTCAAGTCCAGTTAATGCCGTTGTATATACCATTGCGTCTGTTAATTTAGTTTGAGCATTTTTTTCTGGCAAAGTCATGTTTTGTTTGTTGATAGCAGAGTGAATTTTCGATTCATGCGTTTGCAAACGAGCTATGAAAGTTAATGGTGATTCATTTTGCAACTGTTTCATACGTTGAAGATCCTGAATTAATGAGGTTAAATCTCGTGAATCTCCAAAGTGTGTGTGAATCTAAAAGATGTAAAATTTCTTCCCATGAATTTGGGTTTCGAGAATTGACAAGTTCGGCTGCTCGGCCTTTAAGTTTATTCTTAATGTGTAATGTAAGGAGAAGCTTTTGATCTCCGGTTGCCATGTTGAATGCCATGGAACATGCGTTTGTGAATGTGGTTAAAAATATCTGATTACCATCATAATCAGGGATAATAGAAAATATCTCTGAGAGTTTGTATGGCTCCACAGAAATAATTTGTGATTCAGGGTTGACGTCAGCGTTCGCGTCGGAACTAGCTTGACCTCTTGTAGTAGGCATTGTGTTTTCAGGGCGAAAACGTAAATATAGGGGATAAATTTTGGATAAATGTCAAAACAATACGATAACAGAAATGTTGTTCAATCGAACTGATAAAATACGATAATAATTGTAGGTAAATTGTTTAAAAAAAATGTTTCAATAATTGGTAAAATTTTTAAACGAGATGATTCTTTGCACTTACTTGATCAAAATTCTCATTCCTGGCAGATGAAATCCTTTATTCTCCGTGAGCTTTGCTACGACAGGGTGAGCGTTCGCGTGTTCCGTTGTCGCCGGAGAGACCGTCTTCGTTGCTGGTGATGTGGATTGGAACTTGTTTCTCCGCAGCTTCGATTCTTTCTTCTTTTAAGGTTTGGAAACCACCGTTGACACTTATAACAACGTTGGGGAATCCTACTGACTGCGCCAATTTTATATTTGTAGTTTAAAACTTCACTTTTTAAAAAATAATAACATTTATTATAATTTATAAGATACAAAAATACAATAATAATAATGAAGAAAAACAACTTGAACTGAGAGCTACTGCTTATATGAACCAAGAACCTCGGGGAGCCAGGTGCAATCGTATTTATAGTGATTTTATGCTGATTAAGCATCATGTGACTTGCGCTTGGTTCGTCCGTTACAAGTTCTAGACCATGGGATCTGCAAGTTTGCATATTCTGATAAAACTACAATATTCTTAGAATATGGGAATTGCAAAGTTGCATATTCTGTGAGAATGTAAAATGTATTGTGTCGTTGAAATATGACACCTGTGAGAATTGATCGTTATTATTGAATATGGTGAATTATATTGGGATATATATATATATATATATATATATATATATATATATATATATATATATATATATATATATGTTATATAAAGTTATAATTGAATTATTTTTTAAAGTCAAATAATAATAACAATAACAAAGTATTATTTTAAATATTATTTCATAATATTATATTACATCCGCAAGACGCAGTTCAAGAAGATAACAAAAGATATAAGGATATTTACGTGCCAGAGATGCAGACCAGTAGTCAGCAAGTTACCATAAAGACCATTGTTAATTGTTTATCCAGTTCGGCCTCCAAAAAGACATTACTATGTATTTTAATTATAATATTTCTAGAAGTTTCGATTCAACCTTAGGAGAAGAGATCCATTGTATTAATTTACGTTTCTTTTTATATTTTTGATGATTAAACATTTTTGATTGTATAAATACTAGATCTCTAGCTAATGGCATCACTTGTGAGTCGATACTTGTGAGTCTAGATTCATACAGTCATGTAAAGTTAAGTTATATTTGTACTTTAATTTTTTGTGTTAATAAATAATTGTTTTTAAAAAGTTAATTCCAAGTTAAGTGATTTAACAAATTGGCGCAGTCAGTAGGATAACTCAACGTGATAAAACAAGGCCTACTTCAACAACAAGTTTCCCCTCATTATCAAGGTGGTTTCCAAACCTTCAAGTGAAGAATCAACAGCTCCAAAAGAAGAAGAAGAATTATTAGAATTTGAAGAAAAGGATACTTCAACGTTGGTAAAACAAGGCTTACTTCAACAACAAGTTCCCCCTCATTATCAACGGTGATTTCCAAACCTACAAGTGAAGAATAAATAGCTCCAAAAGAAGAAGTATTATTAGAATCTGAAGAAAAGGATACTTCAACGTTGGTAAAACAAGGCTTACTTCAACAACAAGTTCCCCCTCATTATCAACGGTGATTTCCAAACCTTCAAGTGAAGAATAAATATCTCCAAAAGAAGAAGAAGTATTATTAGAATCTGAAGAAAAGGTTACTTCAACGTTGGTAAAACAAGGCTTACTTCAACAACAAGTATCCCCTCATTATCAACGGTGGTTTCCTAATTTTGAAGAAAAGAACCGAACAAGACAAATGTACATCTTACTGTAAGTGAATTATCACGTATATTAATTTTTAAATTTTTTATACTGTTCGATTTTCTTTTATCATATTTTTTTTTTTATATATTTGATATTTTATGTTTAATTAAATCAAAATGGCAAATGAAAGAAATCTAGCTCAAGAGGTTGAGCTTGAACCATATAGAATTTCGGAAATATTTTGTATCGTGCCTGAATTTGAAGGTGATCAGATATTTCTCGGAACATTTTTAAATGCATGTGATTGTGCTTATAATATGTCTACCAGAGACCAAAAGGCTCTGTTAGTGATTCACATTAAAAATAAATTAAAGGGAAAAGCGGCTCAACTAATCAGCTCGCGAAATCCTCAGACTTACGCAGAGATAAGACAACTTTTAAATCTTCATTTTGGTGATTCAAGAGACCTTACTTCTCTTATTCATGATTTACAAAGATTAAAACAATTATCGAATGAGTCAGCTCTAACATTTTTCAATAGAGTGCAAGTCTTGAATGCTAAAATGCATGCAAATATACAAAAAACATCAAATTTATCAAATGAACAAAAGGTTGCACAAGAAATTCTTATTGATACTATGGCTCTTAATACTTTATTAACTGGACTTGAACCCCGTCTAGGACAACTTATTCGTGCTAGTCAGCCTGAAAACTTGTTAGAAGCACAAATTCGCATACGAAGAGAATTGCAATTATCATATTTTGAGAACCAAAAATTTAATAAGCCAGCTTCTAATATTTTAAGTAAACATCAAAATATATTAAATGTTAGAAAACCCCAAATACAAATTGTAAAATGCTTTTCATGTGGTAAAAATGGTCATACTTCTAATCAATGTCGTTTCGCAAAGAGCTTTTACTCCAAGCTCCAATCAGAATTTCTACCAAAATTTTCAAAGACCATTAAATTTCCAAAATCAACCACAAAATAATTTACAAAATAGACCAAATAGTAATGTTCCCCAGCAAAGACCTTTTCAACCACAGGGACAATCTCAAGTAAGACCCTCAGTGATTCAAAAGAATCCTAATTTCCAACAACGAGCTCATTTAATTGGCCTTAAGAGCGATAATTCTGACTATTATGATGAATACTTAGGCTCTGATCTGGATCATAATCTTTATGATATTCAAGATAATTTTGGAAATAATTTCCAGGAAGATGATAATAACTATTCATTTAATAATCTTTCTAAGTTCGAAAAAGATTCTCAAAATTTTATGTCTGCCGAAGTAATTTCAAATTTCCAAGAATTGCCAATTGCTCAAAATAAAGAACATTTTTCTGAGTTTGAGAGAGATTCTCAAAATTTTGTTTCTGCTGAAGTAATTTCAAATTTTCAGGATTTTCCTATTGCCCCAGTCAAAGACCATCCCCTAGATTGTCTGACAACAGAGAATTTAATTTCAGAAACAGTTACCAGAATCCAAACATTAAATTTCGAAGAGATGAACCCGAATGTAAATTTTCCCGAACAAAATTTTCTTTAAATCCATTTTTGACTGTTAATTCCAAAAATCTTTATTATATTGAAGATGTTTCTAAAGAGTTTAAGTTGCTTATTGATACAGGTGCAGGAGTTTCTATTTTTAAAGAAAATACTGTCAAGAAATTTCCTTAAAGATTTACTGATTATGTAACTATTCAAGGGATAACTGATCAAAAAATTTTAATAAAAGAATCTGTACTTATTCCATTTTCTGCAAAAGATCCACATAAAGTTTTTATTTATAATCTTAATATTGATTTTGATGGAATTTTGGGTTCAGATTTCCTAGAACATTATAATTGTATAATTGATTTGAATTCAAAACAATTGATAACTAATTTCAAAACTATACCTCTGTTTAAAGTTACCGAAACATCACACTTGTCTCAAAATAATCAAATTTGTGAACAAGATTCTGAATTCTTACAATTTGAACAAAATACTGAAAATTGTTATAAAAAAATAGCTGAGAAAAACATTGATATTTTTGACATGCCTCACGATTATTCATTAGCTCATTGCGTGGCGGAAGTTATGCAAATGCAAAAAGGCATTGCCGCGGAATTTAAGAAACGATTTGGAAATATAGAAAAATTATTAAGTCAAAATCAAAAACAAGGTGGTTTAGCAGGTTTGAAAATTAAGAATGCAAATACAACTAGATATATTTATTATCGTGTAACAAAAGAAATTTCAACCGGAAAACCCACTTATCAGACTTTATGGTCATCTTTAAAGAAATTGAGAGATCATGTTGGTAAAAACAATTTTCAAAAATTAGCTATGCCAAAAATAGGGTGCGGATTGGACAAGTTAGATTGGACATATGTAAAAAAAATGATATCTTATCTTTTTAGAAATTTAGGTGTTGAAATTGTTATTTGTTTGCCAAAGATACAAAATCGAATTTTTATTGAGCCAAGAATTGAAAAAAATTTCAAATTGAAATGTAATTTAACAAACACAAATGCACTACTTTTCGGACAAGCAATAGAAAATGTTAGAATTCCAAATGCTTTGGTACATGTAAATGAAGAAGGTGAATTCTTTACTTCAATTATTAATTCGAATGCTATTCCAAAAATTGTTGAATTTCCAAATTTGAATCTAGATCCCATTCCGAATTCCGAATGTTTTTTAAATTTTAATTGCGTTAATGAAAATAAAACTAAATTTAATCAACCTGTTGATAGAAACACTATAATTTTGGATCAGTTGCGTACAGATCATCTCAACGAAGAAGAAAAAGAAATTATCACAAATTTATGTTTAGAATTTTCTGATATTTTTTATTTGGAAGGAGACCAACTAACATTTACTAATGAAATTAAACATTCAGTTGAAACTGATAATGCGAGACCTATATTTACTAAATCATATAGATACCCCCAAATTCATAAAGAAGAGGTAAAAACTCAGGTGCACAAAATGTTGGAACAAGGTATTATACGTCATTCTATTTCACCATGGTCATCCCCAGTTTGGGTTGTGCCAAAGAAGCTTGATGCTTCAGGAAAACAAAAATGGCGTGTGGTTGTTGATTATCGTAAATTAAATGAAATTACGGTAGATGATAAATATCCATTACCCAACATTTCTGATCTCCTTGATCAACTAGGAAGATGTCAATATTTTACCACTCTTGACTTAGCCTCAGGTTTCCATCAAATCGAAATTGAACCAAAAGATATCTCCAAAACAGCTTTTTCAGTTGATAACGGTCACTATGAATTCGTTCGAATGCCGTTTGGACTCAAAAATGCCCCGTCCACTTTCCAACGCGTCATGGACAACATTTTACTTGGCATTCAAAATGAAAGATGTCTTGTTTACATGGATGACATAATAATTTATTCTTCTACTATTCATGAACATGTTTCTCGTCTGACTGAAGTTTTCAACAGACTTCGGAAAGCCAACTTGAAAATTCAACCAGATAAATGCGAATTTCTTAGAAAAGAAGTCGCTTATCTTGGACATATCATTACCCAAGATGGTGTTAAAACAAATCCAGCCAAAATAGAATGTCTCAAAAATTTCCCGGAACCTAAAAATCCTAAAGATGTAAAATCTTTCCTTGGTTTAGCAGGATATTATCGTCGCTTTATACCAAATTTTGCCAAAATTTCTAAACCCCTTACAAGACTTTTACAAAAAGATGTTTCTTTTATTTTTAATAATGAATGTAAAAATTCTTTCAATGATCTAAAAGCTGCACTTACTTTAGATCCTATTTTGAGATATCCAAATTTTGAAGAACCATTTATTCTCACAACTGATGCTAGTGCATTTGCCATTGGCGCTGTTCTATCACAAGGTCCCATTGGTAAAGATCTACCAGTAAGTTATGCTTCGAGAACATTATGTAGTCCAGAAACAAGGTATTCAACAATAGAACGAGAACTCCTTGCTATTGTATGGGCAGTAAAACATTTTCGTCCTTATTTATTTGGAAGAAAATTTACGCTAGTCACTGATCATCGTCCATTAACATGGCTTTTTTCCATTAAAGATCCCGGAAGCAGACTAGCTAGATGGCGACTCAAATTGGAAGAATATGATTACAAAATTGAGTACAAGCCAGGCAAAATTAATAAAAATGCAGATGCACTTTCAAGAATTAAAATTAATCATTTTAAAGAATGTGCAAATCTACAATCTAAAATTACAATTTTGGCAAATAATGAAACTAATGAGGTTATACCATCAACAAGTAAAGACCCTAATGATCCTATAGAACCACAAAAAAATGAAACACTTATAGAGGAACAGGATGAATTAATGATAGACGAATTTAATAGATTTGTTGACCTTTACAAAACAAAATCAATAATCGATTATTCAAAAATTGAAACATCAAATGACCAGTTACTGGATAAGACTCATAAGAATATTGTCACTTTATTTTGGCAAAATAAACTTTAAGATTTACATTATAAAATTATTGAAGATATTTTTGAAGAAAATTTTGATTTTCAAATGAATTTAGTAAATATTGTTTCTAGTAAAACTGTGAAAGATCGCAAGTATTTTATAATACCTCTTATTTACGATCCAGAGTTTGTAGTTCAACAATTATTTTATACATTATTTGAAGAACAAAGTAAATTTGATCCTTCAAAAACTTATTATATAGAAAATAATCTTGAGTTACCTATTTTAGAAGTATTCTCTTTTATTTTTGCTAATGTTGATTTAAAATTTGTAGTCTGTCAAAATATTGTTAAAACACCTGACCGAGATGAAATACCTATCATATTGGACCAATATCATAAAGGCAAAAGTAATTTACATCGCGGAATAAATGAAACTATACGACGGATAAAATCTATGTATAACTGGACAGGACTAACAAAAGATTTATTAAAAACTGTGAAACTTGTCAAAAAGTAAAAATCTGTCGTAAGAATTTAAGCACTCCTCTGGTAATAACAGAAACACCAAAAACTCCGTTTGAAAGAATTAATATTGATATTTTTGAGTATCCAACAAGAAATTACGCTTTAACGATTCGAGATGAGTTAACTAAATTTACTTACATAAAAAAGCTTCAACAGTTTTAAATACACTATTAATATTCTTTCAACATTTCGGAACACCTTTGAGAATTCATTGCGATTATGGTCGAGAATTTGATAATTCATTAATAAAAGATTTGTGTACGCTTTATAACATAAAGCTCACTTTTTCTAGCGTTGGCCATCCACAATCGAATGGTTCTTTAGAAAGATTTCACGGAACTCTTGTGGAAATGATCCGTGTACATAAGACAGAAAATCCAGACGAACATCCGTTTAATATTTTGCCATATGTGGTTATATGTTATAATAATACTAAAAACAAAACAACTGGTTTTACCCCATATGAACTGATTTTTGGTCATACGTCTAGTAGACCACCTGAAACTTTATATAATGAGAAGGCTCTTATTACTAAATATATACGTGATTTGAACAACAGAATGCAACATTATTATAAAATTGCACGAGCAAAAACAGCAAGTCAGAAAGAAAAGGCAAAAATTAGATTTGATAAAAATATTTCAGGAAAGCTTCCAGAGTATAAAATAGGAGATAAAGTTTATCTTAAAGAATTTCAAATTAAAGATAAAAGTCAAAATTTGTTTAATGGTCCTTTTGAAATTGTGCAATTATTTGATAATTCTGCAATAGTTTTAAATCCACAAACTAATCAAAAATTAATTTCGATAGACTGAAACCCTACTATGAGTAGTTTCTTTGGTTACAGATTCTTCGTGCTGATAAATATTATATCAGCTCAATACACACTTAATCCTGTTAATAACACCGTTGGAATCTTTTTCCATGAAGAATGTAGTATCAAAATTACGAATAAAAAATGGACACTTTTAGTTTACAAAGGTCTGGCCCCAATTAAGAAAACAATGGAAAATAATGATAAAATACTTATAGAAATTTTGGATACTTTAGAAGATCCGTCTCCAAGGTTTATAGCTTTTAAGTCTGAAGTTCAAACACACATAAGTTTATTATCACAAATTTCGAATTCAATAGGTCAAAAATATAAAGAAATTATAGGAGAAACTAAATCATATAACTCAAGGTCAAAGCGAGGTATATTTAATGGAATCGGAACTGTTTGGAAAACTATTACTGGTAATTTAGATGCATCAGATGGAGAATATTATAATGATTGTATTAACAAATTATCTCATGATGAATTTGAGTTGGAAAATCTTCTTAAAAAACAAATTTCAATTACAACTTCTGTTATTAAAAATTTTAATAATACTATACAAAAATTACAAATTGATGAGAAGACTTTTAATGAAGATATAAAAGAAATTCAAAATACTTTGATGGATATTGCTGATGATGTCGCATTTTATGAAGCACAAATAAGGATATTGAATATTTGTGAATCACTAATGGAAAGTAAAATTTCTTAGAAGATTCCCTTAATACTATTTTAAATTCTATCACTTTTGCTCGCATAAGATTATTACATAGCTCAATAATAGCACCTTCAGATTTAATCAATTCTTTACAAGATATAGCAAAATCTCTTGAAAGAAATAATTTACCTTTACAACCGTATACGTCAAATATAGCTAATTATCTTAATATTATTGAATTAGAGGCATATCAATCAGAAAGTAAAATAATATTTGTTCTCAAAATTCCTCTCATTGATCCAGAAGCTTATATACTATATCGACTCTATCCAATACCAATATTAGATGATCGAACAGGTATCTATCATATTTTACCAACTACACAAAAATATATTGCGCGGGACTCTTGAAAGAAGCATAAAAATCTGTTCTAATCTCCTCCCATATCCAATTGGCAACGATGCAATTTGCGAAGCACAACTATTAAGAAGATTAACTCAGATGCCCAAGACATGTCAAACATCTCTTCTTTTTGTTAAAGATTATAATGTCTACCAAATTGATTTAAATCTATGGTTAATCACTGTTTCGGACCCTTTGCCAATCACGATTAAATGTGGAAATAGGGAAATTAAATCAGGAATTATTAAAACTAATAGTTTACTGAAATTACAACCTGAGTGTAGTGCCTTTATTGGAAGTACAAGAGTTCATGCTCAATACCCAATTGACACATACCAAGAAATCAAGTATCGAAGTCATCCAGTCACAATTCAATTTGACTGTTGCAGATATTCCTGAAAAATAACAAATTCCTGAACTAGAACCTCTTAAGTTGAACAAAATTGATTCCGAAGATTTGAATATTGCACAACACAAACTAAATCAGTATTCAGAAGAATTAGAAAAAATGATGAAACAATCTCCGATCAGTAAATATACACATTGGTTCACCATTTTAACCATTGTAGTAATAATTTTATTGGTAATACTTTATGTGACCTGTAAATGTAGAAGAAAGCATCATCGAATTGGAATAGCTTTAACCAACGATTACCCACCATCACCACCAGGACCAGGTTCCAGTATTTCATTCCACCAAAGTATAAGAAGAATTCTTCCGAAAAGAAGAGCAAGTATCCATGTCGGAGAACCCATAGAAGAGAATATCGAATTAAATCCAAATAAATCATTAACTTAAAAAGTTGTTGCAAACTCCACCAACTTTTCTTAAATGGGGGAGTTTTTATATAAAGTTATAATTGAATTATTTTTTAAAGTCAAATAATAATAACAATAACAAAGTATTATTTTAAATATTATTTCATAATATTATATTACATCCGCAAGACGCAGTATCTCACCATATCGTATTACATCTGCAAGACGCAGTAATATTGCATCACATCATATTACATCTCCAAGACGCAGTTTAAGAAGATAACAAAAGTGATAAGGATATTTACGTGCCAGAGATGCAGACCAGTAGTCAGCAAGTTACCATAAAGACCATTGTTAATTGTTTATCCAGTTCGGCCTCCAAAAAGACATTACTATGTATTTTAATTATAATATTTCTAGAAGTTTCGATTCAACCTTAGGAGAAGAGATCCATTGTATTAATTTACGTTTCTTTTTATATTTTTGATGATTAAACATTTTTGATTGTATAAATACTAGATCTCTAGCTAATGGCATCACTTGTGAGTCTAGATTCATACAGTCATGTAAAGTTAAGTTATATTTGTACTTTAATTTTTTGTGTTAATAAATAATTGTTTTTAAAAAGTTAATTCCAAGTGATTTAACAGATATATATATATATATATATATATATATATATATATATGGGATATTACGAAATTTGTTAACACGATAGAGGTCGCAGTTTAGAAGGTATCAACTTAAAATTTGATAGAAAAATCATTCTCTTAAATATCTTGGCCGAGTTCGTTATTGGGCATTATCGGGTAAGTAGTTTCAAGATGGCGACCGTTCAAACATTTAAAAATATTATCAAAAAAGGGCCGTACTGTATATATCATCAAGAATAATTTTGAGTTATAGACATAATCAATACCTACAACTTTTGTTCGAAACATTTTTTCATAAAATTCACAGAAAAAAAATAATAAAGAAAAAATAAGAAATATTGGTGAAACATGAACACTCAATATAAATTTTATGTAATTGTAAATTTTCTGGAGATCTTAATATAGACCCTAATTAAAAAAAACATATAGTATATTTATTGATAAGAAATAGGCAAAAAAAATGTTTGCCATGAAGCGGAACGCGAACCCTGTTTGCTTTATATTCAACAGCCAAAACAAAAACCAAACCTCTAACACTAGAGGGTTAACCAGAAGACCAATTCAAATTATGCATCACATCTTATAGAATCCAAACACTCATTTAACGATAATTATAAAATATTACATGTAGAAAAAAAAAAGATTAAGACTTAATCTTCTTGAGTCCCTAGAGATTAATAAACGAAAGCATTCAGGTAATCTCCTCAATGACCAGATCGATTGCATGTCTAGTCCATTGTTAAATATATAATTATTTAGAAATTAGTTATTAATCACCATCCTCCGTTGTATTTATATAGGTACATGTCATCTTAGATTTTAGTTGCCACTCACATTTGATAAAGACACAGTGTGTCGAAACAATTGTCATGTGTTTTTGTTAATATATTAGTGGAAATATATTTATTGTTTCATTTTATATTTTATAATATGAATTTCCATCAAGTATCTGCCAATACATTTATAACATTTTGACTGAATTTTGTCAACTGCAGCACGGAACAAGTCGGCAGATGTTTTACCGGTCCATTGTCTTAAATTACGATATTTGGCGTCTTCCTTGTCCTCTATCTTTCTCTGCATAAAACACTGTAAGCTGCTGTATTTGTTACCTAAGAATAAATATTTTTATTCTTTGATCGTTACGCATGACATGACCAAAGTTGGAACATTTTCTGTTTTTGATAGTCTTCATCACTTCTCTTCCTTTGTTCATACGCTCGAGAACTGTTTCCTTTTTTATGTGGTGAGTCCAAGATATTCGAAGCATCCGTCCATTTCATTTCTAGACAGCTAACATCATTCCGTTAATTTTTTTTATTTATCGAAAATTGTCTATTTGTAAATATTGTTGTGATTTTTTTAATTTTAGATTTGTCAAAAAACTTAATATGTTGTTTCGAAATGTGTACTTTTAAATTTTTTTCATACAATGATTCTTCAAAATTACCAGCACCAATAGAATTAATATTGTTTTGTATGTTTCACTGTAACAACTAATAAAGTCGGTCCATTTTTTGTGAAAAATATTTATTTCACATTAGTAATGAAAATTGCCGAACGTAATACCAAAGAAGATATTAGATAGAGATATCAAAACATCGCGACGCAGTTATATATATTTCAGACTTTACTGCTGCAACTCGAAAACAGCAACTCTTTTGAAAAAATTTTCAATTTAAATGTTGCTACTCTCGTCTTTTATTTTCTTTTTTTTCTCTAAAAAAATGCCTTTCCAAATACCGGAAATACGCATATCACATATTTCAGACTTTACCACTGCCGAAACTCGAAAACCGTAACTCTTTAGAAAAAACGTTCAATTTGAAAGTTTCCCCATATGGTCCCAACTTTAATTCTATATTCTCAGATTTTCGAGAAAGAAAATAAAAACTTGAGGAAAAAGTGCTGAAGCGTTATTTTTTTATAAAACTAAAAATAAAAAACAGCAATATTTCGAAATAGACGATTTTTTTTTCTAAATCTTCGGAACTAGTCAGAATTTGTTCGTTTTTATGGTAGCATGTTAATGAGCTCAAATTCTGCACTTTCTCCATTTAACTGACTCTATCTCCACGATGAACAAAGATAGCCATGTTGGCCCACGTTCGATGGGACAACCTGTATATATAATTAAGAATTTTTAGTGATTCTATATAATACTGATAAAAGAGATAACTTAATAAGAAGGTTGATCCACATGATATAATTCACGACAACCCGTGTAATGGTAGCGGGTACAGTGATAGCCAAAAAATGTTAATTCACTAAAACTCTTTTGTTTTTAGAAAGAGATAAATTTTATTCTGAATATGTCTGGAATTGACAGTGGAATCGCGGATCATTTTTTTTTAATAACTAAGTTTTACCTTAACATTTGTAATTCTTATTTTTCCTATATGATCTCGAGATTCTCCCTAGTCCTCTCAGTAAGCATACAAACTATATACATAAATCCTCGAGAATCTATTTCGCTAGCCACATTCGCTACAATTATTGACCAGAACGCGCTAGCTAATTTATGTGGCAATGCTCAAATATTAGCGGCCGCCAGCTTCTTTTTGCCACTGTCAACTTACCATATGAGGTTATTAATGAAGTAAACAAATATATAATTTACATATTTTTATTATCTTAATGATACATCTATTTATAGTAATGCGCTATATTACAGATATTATACCTTGTAAAAAAATGTGCACCACTAAAGAGTTTTTAGCATATTACTTATGCTTCGACTTCTTTTTCTTTTTTTTATTTTTCTTATGTTTCTTTTTTCTTCTCTCTTTTTCACTATCACTTGAATCCGATTCTGATTCAGAGCTACTACTGCTTGTGCTATCCCTTTTCTTTCTCTTTTTATGTTTTTTGTGCTTCTTCTTTTTCCGGTCATCATCAGAACTTGACTCGGACTCCGATTCAGATGACGAACTATCGTCATCTTTATCGAATTTCTTGGATTTTCTATTTTTATCTTCATCTTCATCAGTATGGGATTCAAGATCATAATCAGGTTCAAAGCTTGCTTCATCTATTGTTGGCTTGCGTTTGTTTGTAGGTGCCGGTTTAATTTCTGGCTGTTCTTTATTTGATTTATCATACTCTTCTTTGCCTTTTTTTGATTTCTCCTTTTTCAGTTTCTTGTCCCTTTTTCTATGTCTGTCTTTTCTATCAGAACTTTCGCAAGGTGTGCCAGATCGTTTTCGTTTTATTTTATATTCATCATGTTTATGTTCTTCTTTCCTGGTATCTTTTTTGTTTTCACTCCTGCTGTGATGTTTCTCCTCAACTTTCTTACTTCTCACATTCTCATTTCTTCTTGAACTCGATATATGTCTATCCCTAATTCGTAGTTCATCAACGTCCATTCTTCGTTCATCCAAGCCATAATTTCTACTTGCTGCACTTCTCCTACTAAATGGTGATATTGTTCTAGATCTATTTCTACTGGTGAGATTTATAATATCAGTGTCTTCAACTTTGATTCCCAAACGATCCTTCACAGATATTCTAGTTGGTGGTTGTACATCTTTTTTAACATCAACTACTGAGGGTGCTACAACGTGGGCTTCCTCTTCTTGCTCACCAGAATAAAGCTTAGCTCTATCATTACTGATTTTTTTAATCTCAATTGGTCGAATAGCATTGATGGCTTTTGCAAATATTGCATTTTCAGCTCGTTTCAATACCTCATTAGTAACTTTACCAGATTTGTCTGATTTTGAATCAGACTTGTGACTGTCTCTGGGACTAGTCTGTGTATCATCTTCAAATTCCCATTTGGACTTCTCTGGTACTGGAGCTAAAATATCTGATTTATCCAATTCAGCCTTCAAGTCAATGTCATTTGTATGTAATTCCAGCACATCTTTCTCTTCTTCATCGAAATCCTTTGTTTCTTCCTCTTCTAATTCAGATTTTTCAGTTTTTTTAACTTCTATTTTTTTGATTTCTTCTACTTTTACGAAGTTCTTAACAACACTGGTATCTACATCCTCTGAAAAAATATCTTCATATAAGTCTGGTTTTGATTCTCCCTTTGGACTGACTCTATTTTCTTCTTTTACAGTCATTTTATCTGCTGACTCCTTTTCTCTTTCAATTCGTTTTTCAGCTGACTGCCTATTCCTTTCTGCACGTTCATCCTTCCTACTTTTGTCTTCTATTTCTTTTTTCCTTTCTAGACTAGATAACTTCTTCTCATTAGTTGTCTCAGACGATTTATTTTTTTCATTATTTTTAGAAGCAGTCCGTCGATCTTCACTCTTCTCATTTTCATCAAAATCACTTTCATCATGAGATTTTGTTGGGATGACTTGCTTGAACTCCTCCTTATGCTTTTTTTCCTTTGCCTCCTTCTTATGTTTCTCTTTCTTGTCCCTTTTCTTTTTCTTCTCAGATTCTTTTTTGTCCCTGTGACGCTTCTTATCCTTGTTCTTCTTATACTTCTCATCATCAGAATATTCCCGTTTTTTGTCTTTCTCCTCAGATGAGTCTCTTCTCCTTCTTCTAAGTTTATCGGGGCTTTCACTTTCTTTGGACCTAGACTTTCGTCTTGGACTAGTTTTCGCCATATCTGGTGTTCTGCTTCTCTTCTCATGCTTCTTCTTCCCATCGCTTGATCTGTCCCTGATCTTCTTTTCATTGCTACGTTTGTCAGACACTTTTTCATTTTTGTCTTCTTTCGATTTAGCGCTGTCCAAAGATTTTTGTAAAGGTTCGTCGACACCAGGTGGTACTAGGTCATCATCAACACCTGGAGGTCTAATATCTTGGAATTGTCTAAGTGGTTGTATATTGTGAATAGTTTGAGGAAATGGTTGGTTGTATGAAGATCCACCATACTCTCTGCCATGCCCTTGTGGAAACCTAAACAGAGAATATTTTATATAAGATTTCATTTGATCTTGAAGAGTTTAATAATATGGGATTTTAACTCATAACAATTCCATTATTTCATCAAAAGATTAAAACTTCTGAAATTCAGTACACACGATTGAGAAGAATTAGCATCAAGTTATGTGTCTTCCTCTAACTAATCAAAATCTATAAGTATCTTTAATAAAAGCACACTTAGCAAAAATCTATTATGTAATTCTCTTAATGATATTGAAACTTGAAAAGATAAATCGTTTAAATCAGTAATGAATTATCATAGTTGCTGTAATCTTTGTTTTTTCAAAAAAGTACACAAAAGTTATTGGATTTGCTAATATTCAGTTCCGCAGTTAAATAGTCTAATCTAATCATCATAAAGATTTTTCCAAGTGTGGAAATATTAGGATCATTCAAACCGATTATATAAAGAAACGAAAGGATGGTCGGGTCATTGCAGATTTCGCATCTTCGCTGCCAATAGCTCCGTGCACCTACCTAAAACAAATTTGTCTAGAGAAGTTACGTATTTTTTTTGAAAAAACAATACTGCCTCTTTTGTAATTTTTTTATTGAATTATACAAAGTAAATATTTACAAATAAATATAACTTTTTGTTAATAAAACAGATATGTAGAATATTATAATATTAAAGACGGTACATAATGCAAGAAAAAGGTTGGTTATGATATTATCAACTACTTTTATAAATACAATAGATAAATATATAAAATATTGATATTAAGTCTATAATCACAGATAAATTTGAGAAAGTATTTACAAAATATATATAAAATTAGAAAATATAACCGCCACACATCTATGTCGGTCCTAACCTGTACATACACAACTGAATAACAACAAAAACGCAAAAAATAGTTTCATAAATTCTTTTATAACATACAAAGTCTAAATGTAAAATTGTTCAAATTTATATATAAAATGTATTGGACTTCACTTAAAGTCACAGAGTAATTTGCTGGGCAATGTAAGGAAGTTAACGATGAGGTCAATATTGGATCAAAGATTTAGGGGGGGGGTGATTTAGAAGTGAATGTAAGATATTTGACTACCATACAATATGATGAGAAAACACATGTTTTTAAATTTGGGAAAAAATAAAATAATATGAATATATATTCGTTCTATACATACATATAGAATATTCGATTTTATTATATTCAAAATGACAAAGTTACCAAAATTGGTTACAATAATTTTTTGGCGACCTTGTTATATATGTGTTACATTTGAATATATAAACAATTAATCGTCAACAATAGAATTGAGCATTTAGAAAGACTTATCATCACCAAAACTGAAATTATATTTTTATATAGCTCTATGTTAGCGCGGGTTTACGAGTTTCTTTTATTTATAAGTTTTGCCAAAAGGCGTAGTTTTTTCATCAATTGGCTCCAATATTTATAACCTTTTGATAACATTGATTGGATTACTGAGAAAGAATACGCTATATACTCATCTAGAAAAAGAAGAATTCCAACAATTCAGATCCAATATATTTTATTTGGTCAGAAACCAAAAAATATGATCGTTTTAATGCAAACTGCGGAAGCAGTCGAACTGACATTGATGATCAGAATATTTCATTGACAGCTTCTCTTCTTCTAGTGCCGCCAGTCGTTATTAGTCTATGTAATTCTTCGGAGAATAATATTTGTTGGCTTGATGCCCGCTAGTCTTGAGCACGAGGTGTACGCCATTTACTTATAACACGTAAATGATCCTATTTATCACCATGTCAAAGAAGATAGGTTAATATATATAGCTGTACATTCAATAAATTAAAGAAGCTGAATCGACTCTAAAACAAGTCTACATATAGCATATTTTGCCGCGCAAAGAAGCTCGTAAACCAGTACTGTATGATACTTTTTTAACTTGTGCGGGTTATCTCTCTTAAAACATAATAAATACATTAGAATGTAACTCATATTTGAATACATGGGAACATTTGATAGCTAGACCATATCAAGGTTTCACACCTTATTTATTTGCAATTTGTGATAATACTTATCAAATAGACGATTTTGGTGTATTTAATATTTCACTCCAATATGTCAGAATATCATAAGTAGATGAATAAATTAACAAATTGATTCAACTTCATAAGGTTAACTTTCACTTCTCTCAACATTCCTAAAGCTAGAACAATATATAGAATATAATAATACCTGCTACTCGGGTATCCATGTGAGGGTATGCTTGGAGGATAGAATCCGTCTTGGACATGCCTTGGTGGAGGGTTCCAGCTCTGCGAATGTGGTATTTGAGACCTGCCAGAAGAGGATCGGTCCTCATAGTAACGGTCACGATCCCTATCTCGCTCCTTTTCTCGGGAACGGACGTCCCTTGAATTTCTGTCACGTCGGTTGTCCTTGTAGCGATCATCTCGACCAAATTCTCGATCCTCATCATAATCGCGATGTCTATCATTGTGATGTCGTGATCTAGAACAATGAACACAAAATAGGTAAATTGAGTTGAAAACTGAAGTTAACTGTGATGTATTATAGTAACTGAGCTTTGTGTTGATTACTGTTAAGTATATATGGTTTTTACAATTTTTTGTAAAAAGTAAACAAGACCCATCAAAACCTTCCACATACTTTAGGAAGAACACTGAATTAAATTAAAATTATAAGAAATATGAGAATCTTCGGTTGCACATATACGTCAGAACATTACAATTAACGTAAGAGCTCTGAAGTATAACCTAAATTCTAACGTCAAGATATTCTTTCAGGAGATTCTCGATAAAACTTGGAAAATACTACCCTAAAAATCTGAGACCTAAATAAAGAATATCAACCCAAATTATTCAGGAAAACTGCACAGAACGAACAAAGCAACACAAAGGGAACAAAGTTTGGTGGAACAACCACCTCGAGGCTCTAACAACCGAGGTGAGAAGGCTATTCAACAGAGCCAGATCCAACGGGAACTGGGATATCTCTAGATGAGTAAATTAACTCATTACAATAAGGAGCTCCGGAAGGCTAAAAGAGACTCGTGGAGAAAGTTCTGCGAACAGAGCCACGAGACCTAAGTAGGTGCCCGAATCCACAAGGTTAACTTCCTGAAGAATGCTGATGGAAACTACGCAAAAACAGCCGAGGAAAGTTTAGAGTTGCTTAAAAAACACAATTCCCGGAGCCAAAATTTATCAAGGTCGATCGGTGGCAATTGCCAAGCGCGAGAAGGCAAGAAGACCCAAGCGAGGGGACTGGCAAATTGCCAACGCCATCGCAAGACCAGATAAAATAAAATGGGCCATAGAGGAATGCCAACCCTTCAAATTACCAGGAGAGGATGTAATCTACCCAGCGCTATTACAGGACAGTAAAGAGGTACTAGTGCCACACCTAAACAAAATCTTCAAAGCTAGCCTAGCTTGGAGACACACCCCGGCTGTATGGAGGAAGGTGAAAGTCATTTACCTAACAAAGGTAGGTCCTTTCTCCTTGTGTAGCCCTGGTAAGAGTGCGGTTTCAATTATTTGGGGAGGAGAGGAGAAACCGAAGGCAGAGAGCTACGTGAAGAACTCGGTATCTAGACTGCTAATACTGTTAATAGGATAAATCTAGATACTGAACTATAAAGCAATGGACAACCACAATAGACCAAAACTGGTCGCGGAGGGCTAGGACGCGCAGCCACTCCAATAAATCGAATTTTTTCCCTCCAAAAGATGGCTCAGGTTTGTGTAAAATACCTGAATTTTAGTTCAGGAAAAAGCCTATCGTGGATCTGTAGAGCCTATTGTATATACAAATGTATATATGTGTAAATCAAATCTATTAATTTTTATCCCACATTAAAAAATTCATAAATTTTATGATTGGACATATAATTCAAAGTTACTTTAAAAGAACGAAAGATAAGGTAACTGACGTTGTAAAAGTTATTGAAAAATGCACTATTTTTATTCAGTCATCAAGATATGCGTTAAGCAAATTGAAGAATTAACTAATTTCCCATTAGGGATTCATTATGAAATTATGAAAGTTATATGTTTGTACCATACAACCTGAGCCATCACGATTTGGCAACTCAGTGATTCTGTTCCTACATCGTTATATTAATACCCTCATATTCGATTGATTTTTTGAATGAGACACGTGTTCATAAATATGTTATGAAAAGGTTCAGTTGGGTTGAATACCAACATTATGTTGGGTTTATGGCACTGATCATAATATATTATACAAGCTGTTCCTTTGTCTGTCTATTGCATATAAATATCTCAAATATAAAAAATATAAATTTTATTCCGAATATGCCTTCATTATGCACTAAACTTTTTTCAAATATAATTGAAATTCAACTTATAGACACTTCAGGGAATTTTTATTAGTAAAAGATTTTTTTTATTTGATCTTAACAAGCTTCAAATAATCCAGAAAATGTGTACGTAGGTTTACACTGGAAATACTCCACTAACTTGTAAGAAAACCACTTAAAACTTACCGAAAAGTTTAAGAGATTGGTCACAAAAGAAAAATATAAACAGAAATGTCAGTGTCAAAATAACGATAAGCACTCTATATAAAGGTAACACTAATTCTCCGTAATTAACCGCGTCCGTTATCCTTAATAAACATAACGGCGTGACAGATCGCTACTGCGCCGACTCCGTATAATGATAACCACGATTTCAATGACAAATGTGCGGACCAAAGACACTATTATTTGCACTTGCATTATTACAGTTTGGTAAGTTTGGTAAGTTGGTTACAGGTTAGATAGACAGAATTTTCGGCGTATTTTAATAGAAGGTAGGTATAATGGACAAGAAAAGAGTTAATTTTAGTGAGCAGGAGAAGCACTTATTACTGGATTTTAGTTGAGAAGTAAGTTGGGTAGCGAGGACTCAATCAATATAAATAAAACCTATTGTAGAAAAATGAAACTCGCAGTCTTCTCCACAATATATTGATTACATAATTACCATCAGAGACATGTTTCGAAACTATATAGTTTCATTATCAATCTTAAAGGTTGTGGAGATGAAAAATAACTCTATCTCAAACCAAAATTCGTCAAAAAATAAAATAAAAATAAAATTCAGAAGAAAAACTTATCACATTATACCCCAAAAATTAAATAAAATAAAATTGAATTCTAAAACAAAAAATTAAAATTAAAATTGATTCTAACTGTCCTGGACTACATGATTGATGTGAGGATCGATGAGAAAGAGATCTCTCTCATCGATCACAACCTTTAAGATTGATAATGAAACTATATAGTTTCGAAACATGTCTCTGATGGTAATTATGTAATCAATATATTGTGGAGAAGACTGCGAGTTTCATTTTTCTACAATTTACTTCACCCCACTTTGAGACAATGGACTTTTACCTACAATTTTAAATAAAACCTATTTAAATGAATGCTTAATCACTGCTTGTCGTCCGATTAATCTGATAGAAGTTTGACGGATCGTTAACAAGCCGTTAGAGCTTTGTGAAACCGGAAAACTAGTTAACAGAGGTTTGATGGTTCGTCAGTCGTCAAGTGTTAATGAATTATTAGCGGATTGTTAACATTCAGTTGTGAAACTCAAATTTAAGATAACGGACTGTTAGCGGTTCATCAACGATGATGAGCTGTTAACAGAGCTTTGTGAAACCGGCTGTAAGAGTTTTTCTAACTCGTCACAATTATCATACACCTTATGTAACAAATCTGAAATTAATCTATTAGCATCTAATTGGCAGGTAACTATCGAGTATGTTAGATGATAGGAAGAGTTTTTCAAAATTTTGTCAGGAAATCGATAAAATACTACAACGTTTTATTTCCTATTTATATTTTTACTCTTTAAACTCAAAATCTATATTAGAAAATTAATACTCAATACTGTTTTTCCAACAAAACCTGAAAATGTATTCCAATTATCCACTGTTGACAAATTAATTCTTACCAAAAACCTTTCTAATCTATACATACTACATACCATAGAATTGGAATGTTTTTCTATGATTTGAATTAGATTTTTTGTTGATTTTATATGGTTATTTGCACATCTATTTAACCGAAATATGCGTTTTTGAAGTAAAATAAAACTTCTATATGCGCGCTGGACTGAGGAGTAAACTGATGAGAGCGTTAGGTACGAAAAGTGTGATCGTGTGAGGCGAACGGAAATTGAGAGGGAGATTATGTTGGTAAAGATAGAAAGAGTGTTGTTGTGGTAAAACCTGAAACCACTACAGGGTGATCCGCGGAATCATTTCCTCGGTACGTTTGATGGCATTGTAAGATTATGTGAGGGATTCTGGTTGTTCTTTCGAAGTGGATGGAGTCGTGACAGGGTGGGGCTTCAAACTAGGGTGTTATAGTGAATTTTATGGTTTTTTCGATGGGGATGCAGTTAAAGGTTGGTGGCAAGGTTTGCTAGTGCGCGTGTAACTCGTTGGTTGTGGGTTTCGTACCTGACACTCCTTTAGGTATATGGTTCGATAAGATGCGGTTTTTGTGAAAGTGATAGGGGGAGATGTTTATGGGTGAATGTTATAGTTGCGTTTAAGTGAGATTGTGACTCATTGGAGAGCCCTGGGGAGGCCTGATATAGGGACTTTCGTTATGGGTGAGGATGGGGTCGATGTTATGATGGTAGTATGTGAACTTGGGGCTCACTAATTTTCGGTTCCATAACCATACCCATCCTAGCCCCTCCGATTGTGGTTTTGGCAACTTTTGTTATGGGTATGGGTAGAGTCGATTGTATGATGGTGTCTAAGTGCACTTGTGACCCCTTCATGTTGGATTTTAGCATTTTTGAATTGGGCCGCCATCTTGTATTTTGCTGTTTTTCACTATAGTTCGAAACGAACGAACGCATATTTTTGAGATTTTAAAGTGCGAATGGGACACATAGTGATGGGTTCATATCTTACATAGAATGTCAGTGATCGATACCGGTGGTAAACCGAAATACGAAATTGTTTCCGTTTTGTACAAATCTTACATTGTTACCAAAAACATCGACGTGTCAGATGGATTAGCAAACGGTGCTGTTGGTAAATTAGTGCTTATTGAGCAAAACGAGCAAGATGAACTTACATGAGTATGGTTAAATTTTGACAATTCGTCAAAAGTTCTTGAGAAAATCCGACGATAAACTTCCCGTCATGTTGCGACGCATAATATTGATAAACATGCCGTCCCAACTGAATGCAGAAAATATACCATTTCCATTAATAATAACAAAACAATAAACGGTAAACGAAATCATGTTCCTTTTGTACCAGGATGTGCTAAGACAATCCATAAATCTCAAGGAGGAATATTCAATGAAATAGTTTATGAATATCAAAGGACTCATTCTCTACTATTACTTTATGTTGCTCTATCACGAGCCTACAACAAGACATAGAACTAGAATCGACGGAATTTTCTCCAGATATCTTTTAAATATGCATTCAAAAACAAACATATCTTATTTCGCTTATCATAGGCCTATTGTCTCAGTCTTACAATCCACTAATTACCGATGTATCAGATAATGAAAACAATGAATAATATATAATACGATATTTAAAACATACATATTATCTTAATATATAAAAATTTCGTGTCACGTTGTTTTTCCGCGATGAACTCCTAAACTACTGAACCGATTTTCATCAAATTTTGTACAATATGTGTGCAGTTTGTTCCAACTTGAGAGATAGGATAGTTTATATCTAAATTTATAGTTGCAATATTTTTTTATTGCAAATAATTTGTTTAGTATCTGACAAAGAATTATAATTATCTGTGAGTTTCATAAGATTCTAAGAGATGGCCGTGTAAGGTAATTCATAGGCTGGATTAAGTTAAAAGTACAAACGTTTACTTTATGCTACAATTTATTTATTTTTATAGCAGACCGAGCCACCTGTCGCTGAGGCTAAGGTATAAGCCAAATTTATTATTATTATAGATATAGATTATTTATAAACTAAATTAATAATCCACATGGACAATTGAAGCGACAAGCGCTACAAAATATATGCGTGAACGAAGTCACGGGCATCGTCTAGTACTCATATATAATATTCGTATGTAGCGAAAGAAGTTTCACTTCAAGTATGTGGTCCACAAGCACACTCTCTTTTTTCATTTTTGTCAGTCTGTTTGTTTGTCTGGGCTAATCTCCAAAACTGTGAAACCGTTTTTGAAATGAAGAAGACACTTCAGATTTCATTTGACATGTCTTTCGCCAACCAAGCTGACATCGTCAGCGGTGATCTATTCCCGAGTCTCATAGCAAAACACATGTCGGTTTGTAAAACGCCAGTATTGACCTGAAGTGATACAATATTTTTAATAACAGATGATTCTACGTGAATGATTTCGGTCCTCAAGTACTGTTGAACAGTACTACTTATGAACTAATATTTCTATTACATTCATATTAAAAGAAGAAGTGATATATTTGAACGAGCAATTCTTGTATATACTTTTCAGCTATCTCGGAAACGGCGCAAACGATTTTGATCAAATTGGATATTGAGATAAGGTTTTATTTTTTCATAATAATGACTATATAATTCATAAGACAGGCAATACTTTTATTAACGGTACCAAAGTTTTGTGAAAATATGCTAGTAAGAGTGGTACTTAAAATCCCAAATCCATAAGCGCTACTAGATTACGCAAACATTTGGCAACTGAAACTCAGTTACTCCAGCTTTCAGAGAGTGACTCAAAACAATTATCTAGATTCATGGGGCATACATACCCTTCAGACACACTGTAATTTTTATACTTTCGGATAGTACTACCGGAGCCAAAATTTCAATTTTTTTTCTTCTTGTATATTAAGGAGGATTAGAAAATAAAAGGGTTTAAACTTAAACAATATAAAGATCGACTTATAACCCACTTCTGAGAACATTCAACTAAATCATATTTTAAATGAACAATTACCGGATGAGCCGGTAAATCTTTTAAGGATGAGTATGGTCCCCAGACAAAAACAAACTCCAAACATGCCAAACAAGCATGAATGCTCGAACAAAAAATAATTATTGCGCAATATTTTTGCGACCACATAAAAAATGCACTTAAGGAGAGTGAAGTAAATGTATAATATAAAAGAGTATTTATTTTATGACACATTCAACCTCAAGAGGCTCATTTGTTTCTTTAGCTACTACGAATTTTATTGTATTTCATTTCAAATAGGATACAACAGCCCTATATGGATGTTTCGAAGCTGAATATATTTGACCATAAGGTTTTCTAGCCCTATGGCCAAACACAAATAATTTAAAGCATAAAAAAAGGACATAGCACCAGAGTCGACGCTGCCTAGATTAGATTTGAAGTAGGTACGTTGATAAATTTTCCCGTTTTTAACAAAAACACAAAATTCTATAAATCTATTAGGTTTAGGTAAAGGGGACCCCAATATAGTCCAAAAGAGAATAGCTTGGTTCGAATATGTAAATAAACATAGGCTGTGCCATTTGAAATAACAGTTTTTCAACATTTTAAATTGAAATTTTTGAAACATACGAGTACATATAACCTTTGAACATCCAGTGCAATTTTTGATATTGAAATATTAAGGGTATTTTTCCAACCTTCATCTGTCCAACTGAAGCAATTACCGAAGTTCCAAATTAATCACTGAGTTAATTACAAAACTTTTCTTCGTACCATATAATTCAATGGTTGGTCTATAAGAGTTACTAAGGATGTTTAATCTTAGTTCAAAAATGTGTATATTTCTTGTTAAAATGTTTTGCGATCGACAGATCGGTAAATATTGCTTCTATCGTTCACAGTTCACATAACTCAGCTGTATCACCATCATCACATTTTTATCGCAATCTACGAAGCCATTCCCGAAATAGCTAGTGCGGACATCGAGGGTGACATCTTTAAGAAATGGAAGTATCCCCACTCGATTTCTCGGCTTTTAAAAACCCTTTTTGCAAATTTGCCGATCCATTCAAGAAAAAGAACCTCGAAGGTGACACCCTCGCGTTTTCTCAGGAACGATTGCCCCAAGCTATGACTGAGTGTTAAAATTATTCAAATTAAAATAACATCAAAATACATTGGCCTTCGTCTTTATGAAATCAATTCCCTTCTCGTTGGATGTGTTATGTTATATATGCGCATTCAGTTCAAAAAAATTAATTAGTTCTACTGTTTTATTTTAATTTAATTTTTGTGTTTACTTTGTTAATTATATAAGTTTATTTCAGAATAAATGATAACTGCTCATAATGCGCATGTGCGTTTTGAAACAGTTTCAATGTGGTTTGGGATCTTGTTTTGATCGAACGCCAAATTTAAGTTTGTAAACTATCCCTACCCCTTTCTCAAAGTTTCGTCGTTTTATTCCTGATCTCGTTGCTCGCCGTCAAAATATGCTTGTGGTTGTGAGATACAACTAGCCCTAAATACGCCGGACTGGTTTAGAAATCTTCAAACCGCTGCTTACCAATAATTCGGAATAAATTATTTTATCGTAGATTTAAGTCATCCCGGGGTGTGGTAGTTTGGGATTCGTTTGAAATGCTGCTCGAACTATTTATGAGTACAGTTCAATGTGGGCCAGCTCAATTTTGGAATAAAATCGCATTTCAATATTCTGACATAAAATTCGGCAGCAATGCAAATTTGAATGGTTAGTTTCAGATATAAGACCTGAATCGCAGGTCAGAATATTACATAAAGTAAATTAGCCAGCGTAAGGTACCAATCAAAGGATAAAATGGTATTGTCACAATAAAATTTATTCTGTGATACTGTATGATAAAATGGTATTGCCACATAATAAAATGTATGTGGTATTGTAATGGAAATAATAAGGTAAATAAAATCAAAATTATACGGGCGAAAGAGTCCCACCGACACTTTTGCTATATACAGTACGTTACAGGTTACAGATATAGAGATATGAAAGGAAGACAGAGGATAAACATGTATTTGGCACCGAGATTCGCTTACTTTCTTATATCTTATTTAGAAACGTAGGTATGTCTATGTATAGGTATATTACAACAGTATAGACTTTCCTATTGGGTGTATTGTGTTTTTTTGTTATACATTGAAACCGTAAAGTAAGCGATAAAATTGATAAAAAGGGTTGATTTTAACCAGAAAACTTCGAACATATTCGTTTCTTGATCGCACAAGTTTTGTTTTAAGCAAACATTGGTAATAATAAAATTTCTTAAAGATAGTAGAAGAAAAACATTCATAGTAGAAACACATTATAACATAAATTACGTGCGCTCTAAGTTACGGACCTGAAGCGAGCAGGTATGCTGGATGGTTGAAATGCCCATGGAGGGGTGAATTATTTTTGAACTACTGCCATAAGTTTAATGAAACTCCGCCTGCATAATCAAAGGGTGAACTGAGTAGCTCTGTGGTTGTGTTGCCGGTCTCAAGCTCGGATAAAGGAGGGGGGTTCATGGGTCAGACCAGTTCCCTCCCCAAGGTAAAAACAGCAACAGGCTCACAGAACCGAACTCTGCCTCGGACAAGGATGGATGTAAAGATTACGAACCATGCACGAAAAAGGAGAACGATTTGGAAAAACAGAAATGTACTTCGCTTCGCCACATGGAACATAAAAACACTTAACAACAAGGAACAAGATTTCACTAAGGAACTTTGGAACAACAAGATCAACATTATGCACTACAAGAGATAAAGAAGAAAGGAAGAGGTCAAAGGCTATATGGTGATTATATAATAAAAAATATAGCGGAGTAGACAAAAATTAAAGAACAAAGGAAGGAGTCGCAGTGGAAATACATAAAAAATATGAAGAACAATTGGAGGAATGTCAGAATCTATCCTCATGTATAGTAGTTCTTAAACTCAAATAGTTCATTGTTATAACCATATACACGCCTGAGGACAACAAGACAACACAAGAGCGGGAAGACTTTTACGACCAATTATTACAAAATACTATTAAATATCTAACCCAGAATCAACCCATGATATCAATATGAGATTTTAATGCTTGTATAGGTAATGAAATAATTCCAGGTGTAAAACAACGATTTAATGAAGAGGCGCTGAATGATAATGGACAGCTTATGAGAAATGTTTGCTCACTCAATGATCTAAGAATTAATATCACCTTCTTTGATCACAAAATAAACTACAAATACACGAAGAGAGACGAAGAGATACAAGAAGAAGAGTTTAATGAAACGGGTAACATGTTTCAGGGCAAGGGTAACTATAGAGCAAACAAATGGTAACTCTTGCCCTGAAATATGTTTATGGCTGTAATTCAAAGATAGTCATCAATCCGTCCAGGTCTCGTAACTTTGATAAATCATTTCCTAATCTAACCACCAATATAGTGAACAAAAAAAAAGGATTCTGATATCCGGCCAAACCACTATCCGTTTTATCTAGTATCTAGCTTTATCCTTTTTTATCAGGCTTACTAGCCTTGATAGAACTTCCTTCACGGAGCTCTCTGTTTTCAGTTTTTCTTCCCCTAGTAGGTGAAACCGCACACCTGCCTAGCCTTAGCAATTACAAAATTATGTGTTTTCTGAGGTTTCTTCTTCTTCCTGCCTTCTTATAGAGGCTTTTACGAGCTTGGCCGATATTATGCATATGCATCCTAAGACTGCAGTATTCTCACAAGTTTCCTCGTCTTTTATTCACTATGATTCAGTAGTTTTCATGCGAGTGAGGGGCTTCTAGGAATAATTCTGCTTGTCTCGGCCTGGGCTAGACCTTGCAGTTTCCTCTTACTTATATACGATGCCGGCGTTGTTTATGGGAGTTCTTCCTTCACACACCAAATATTTACTATATCTAATGCTCTTTGGATGCGTTGTGACAGTGTATTCGGAAATCGTTCTCAATAATAGCCATATAGTCCTCACACCCCAATACATAAGACAATCGAACTAGAATTGTCGGCGATAGTAAGCCTCCTTGATAACAACTTCTCGTCGCCTCTGCTGTAATGGCAGTTTCCCCCTACAGAGGATGTAATTAACCTACTTCCTAGTTTTGCTCCGATCCACCCGCCAATAATGGATTTAACTACTTATCTTCCCATACTCTCATAATTGACTAGAAAAAGCCCTGACTTGGGATTAAAATAATCGTATAGTATTGTTTGTCGCTTATTTTTTCTAATCAATGAGTCCCTAAAATTATCTTCTAAATCGTACAATTGCTGCATTGCAAGATAACCTCCCTGATGTTTAAAAAAATATTGTAAGTCCTTGACCGAATGAATTGCTTGTGAATAATTTGCAATTGTTCGTTCACTTCCTGTAACTACTTTTGCTTCTTCATCCCACTGATCATTTGAATTTGCTGTTAAGTCCGTTTCAAAAAGAACATTTGGTTGATTTTCAGAGTCTTCCCTTAGTTGACTATAAACTTCTAAAGGTAAATCATCTTCTGGTGATAAATTTTCCAAAGACATCACCACCATCATCTTGAATTACTTACAATCCGTGATTTGCTGAAACAGTTTTGAATCGTCTCTTTCGACACTTTTTGCTTAGCACTGTTTATAAAATAAACAGCGTCCAGAATGTTAAGAGCTTTACTCAGATCCTTAACATTTTGTATAGAATCAATTTTGCTCAGAACATTTTTAACCAGTATTGCTCTGTAGAAAACCTTGAAGTTCTGGATAATGCTTTGGTCCAAAGGCTGACAGTTAGGTGGAAGAAATGCGAGTTGGATGTGTTTAAGCTGAATGTGTCGCGGATGGGAAAAAGCATTATCTAAGAATAAAATTATGCTTCTTCGTTCATTTCCCATTCTCTTTCCAAAATCTCGTAACAATTCCTCCATAATCTATCCGGTCATCTAAGTTTTCTTGTTGCTTTTCCATGCGATGGGAAGGTCTTACAAGTTTTTCATTTTCGTGTCGGCTCAATTTTTTGTGACATACTTAAATAGAGTTAAACAGAAATGCTCCGTTCAACAGAGACTTTTCATGTGTCCGCGTCCGTCCAACAGAGAGATCCTTTAACATGTAAAGTCTATGACTTTAATTCCGGACTGAAGAGAACTATCCGTCTAAAAGAGGTTTCCGTTACGGGAGATTTCACTGTATATTATTTTAACAGAACATTATTACACTACATAAATATAATAAACAGTATTTAATCAATTTATTTATTCCAACACAGTACATGTCTATAGGGAAAATACGAAACAGTACTGCTTATACTGTTATGTATTATATTTATTATAGCATGATTCTCTTCCTCACAAATATCCCTTCAAAATTAACATACAGAGGTCATTACGCAACCTTAGACATTGCAACAGTGGTGAATTGAAGTTACGAAGCGTTTTAGGGATATCATAATGAAAAGTAAAAGGGTTTATGCTCGTTAAACGTGGAACATCTATCCGACATGTTATAAGGCCATAAAGCCCATGCGAACCTTTTTATATTTTGAGGTTACGTTTGATTGATAACAGAACTACTATCAGTATAATAGAGGAAAAGGCCTACAGACCTTAACTAATAGGATCAAATTGGTTAAGATATGTAGGCCTTTCATTCTTTTGTGTCTTCATACTTAATTAAATTGTTAATACGCCAATAAAGTAAGAATTTCAACCCATCATATTGTGAAAACCCCATTTTAAAATTTATCTATAGCTCACACTATTTAATTTGAACCCTGGGTATAATACATTTCTGAAATCTGTTCTTTGCGGAGAATCCAAAAGCGCACAAAAAATAGCACGTTCCATTTAAAAAAATTAAGGTGATAACCCTGGGGGTGCGAGGGTAAGAGTTACACCAAGTATAAATATGCAAAAATATGTCCCTCTGCATATATTTATTGACTTGTTTTTGCATTTTTCGTGAAAATGATTTTACAAAAAGTTATTTAGGGTGCATAGTTTTCATTGAAACGTCCTGTATAATACAAAAGACATTGTGCACGAGTAAAAAAATATTTTTTCAGATGCGGACATATTCATGTGGTTAATATAAATTATACTAATACATAAAACAATTATTATATTACGTAAATAGTTAAATATTTTATTAATTTGTTGTTTATCGTCTTTTGATGCATTCTTTTGATGTTCTTTATATAGTAGACTATCCTATCTGTTATAGCCGGGTCTGTGGGTATGACGGGATCTGCTGCTCTAGCCTCTAAGCGGGTCCTCTGACGTCAAATCTACGCAATGTAATGGGGATAACTTTCGGTCGAACGGGAATTCGATCTAAAGAAATTTCGCGGTCGAGGTACTTCGATGTATAGAGAATTCGATGTGTAGATATGTTTCGACTATCTCTTCCATCCGGAAAAATAATATCAGGATAGAAAATTCAACAAATGTAAATGGCAGATTTGTCAAGACCCCTTGGCCAACGTTGGACAGTTCTAGAGATGCCAACATTGTAACATGTATAAGCTTATTAAGCTTATACAACGTAAATTAGTATCGAAAAATTAAAAAAAATATAGAAATAATTGCTAGCTACTTTCAACAGATACAAATCCCTATAGAACATGCATCGAGTTAATTCCGTGGATCTACAACTAACCTTGGAGGTGGTGAGCGAGATGATAGAGTGGGCGGTGAACGATACCTTGAGGGCCCCCTTCGCGGTGGTGGGCCAGGCGGGGGTGACGACACTCTCCTAGGTGAGAGCGGTCTGTACGGTGACCCACGGCGGCTGCCTGAGTAAGATCTCGAGCGAGACCTATATCGGTGATATGAAAAACTGATCAGCGTTCAAGAGAACACAGAGGTAAAAGTATTATTCATATTTACATCTTATTGAGATTGACCTTGAATTATTCTTACGAAAATCCATGACAATTTCAAAATTAAATTGAATTTTGGAAATAACCCGAGTTCAGAAAAATGAAAGCCGTTTGTGCTGAGCTTCAATCTTTAACATATAAATGGAAAATACATTTAACAAATAAATTTAATGAATTACCTAAAAGTGCATTTGCAGGCGCTATATTTGTATATAAGTTTATATGTCAAAGTTGCCTTCGGTTAGAAGATTAATATTTTTTGAATAAAATAATAATTTTAATTTTTAATATTTAAAAGCCAATTACAGAGCAGTTTTAAGCACTTAAGCACAAAATATGGAGCTTTAAACATAGTTATAAATATGAAATGGTGATATTGGAGACGGATTAAAGAGCTTTGCTCTTTTCGCTCCATAAATACTCTCGGATATTTGGATATGTATGAAAAAAGTTGCGTTTTACTAAATGGGTATCATGAATGAAGCATTTAATTGAGAAATCATTTAACAAAATCACGAAATTTTTTGTCAGATTCGTGGTCTCTGGATCAAAGGTCAGTCTTTGCAGCTTTGTTTTTGAAAAAAAGTACACGTAACTTCCAAGTATTCAGTAGTTGTACCGTCGAATGAATATAGTTTTCCAAAAAATTATGAGGCTTAGGCTTGATATTGTTTAAAGTTTTAAACAAGATTTGGTATAATCACGGAATGAAGATGAAAACAATGTTGTAATTGAAATTGAACAAATGTGATTTAGCTTATATTATATAAAGATGTATGCCATAAAATGGTGTATTAAACTTTTTGCAAATATACTTGGTAAACCTTTGGTTATGGCTAATGCTCATTCTCACTCTATTTCGGATTGTTGAATCAGTTGAAATGTGAAATGATTTTCGTTATCCCGATAAAATACAATCTTTCAATATATTTTCAAATAAATTCATACATGCTTGGTTCGAACACAATATTTACATATCAAATAAACATAATTAAATAATGTAAAGACACTAACCGACTTAATGAGAATGATCTTGATCTGCTTTTGGATCGTCTGAAAGGTCTCGGCGACCGACTTCGTCTTCTTATCGGTGATCTACTGTAACTTCTGCTACGACTTCGACTTCTACTATAACTTCTACGAAATCTTTTGGCCCTACGTTTCTGCTCATCTTTTTCCCGCAGCATGCGATTGAAAGCCGCCAAAGGATCGTCTATTAACCTATAAAGTAAATTTTTCATTATGTACAAAACTTGACACTGTTTGAGACATGTCTTACCCCGGAGGAGTTCGATCTCTGATTCTTCTATTGAATTCTCTAGACCTAGAAGCTGGTTGGAAATTAGGGTTGTAATTTGGAGGTGGTCCATTCAGTGGTAATCTGGTCCCATCGAAAATTCCTCTAGGTGGTATTTGGTATGGTCTGAAAATTACATAATATTTTGATTTCACTGAAATACCAGGAGTACCAATATAAAGGCTAAACCTGAAAGAATAGAATTCAACGAATATTAATACTTATCGTTCTGAAGATACAAAATTTCCAGAGTCTCTTTCAGATGATTATAAGTTTATTATGTTAATACACTTACTATTTTTAAGAAATAATTCATTCGCAATAATTAAATTTTGAAATGCTGGTATGTTCTAAAAGAGTATCTATAAATGATATTCATGAGAAAAAATATTCAAGTATGAGGAGCTATTTATTTTTCAAAATTACCCATAGATTATATTATGGTTAAAGATCAACTCAATCTAAGAATGTTATATGAAATAAGTACTTATATAGACCAATCAATCTGTAGCATATAATTAATTTAAGTAAACATTTTATAAAATGAAACTAATAGATTTCATGGTTATCGAGAGTATCGTAGAAAAACTTTTAGGTAAATTTCTTATAGAAATGTACCTATTGCGATCGTTCACACTTCTGAATTTCGAAAAAAAATCAACAGTCCAAAAAACAGTTGATTCAAAAGTTTATATATATATATGGGATATTACAAAATTTGTTAACACGATAGAGGTCGCGGTTTTGAAGATATCAATTTCAAATTTGCTACAAAAATCAATCTCTCAAATATTTCGGTCGAGTTCGTTATTGGGCAATATCGGATAAGTAGTTTCAAAATGGCGACCATTCAAACATTTCAAAAAATTATCAAAAAAAGAGCCGTAGTGTAAATATCATCAAAAATAATTTTAGTTTATAGATATAATCAGTACCTACAACTTTTGTTCAAAGCAATTTTTCATAAAATACACAGGTAAAAAAATAAAAATTAATAAAGAAAAATAACAAATATCGATAAAACATGAACACTCAATATAAATTTGATGTAATTGTACATTTTCTGGAGATCTTAATATAGACCCTGATTAAAAAATATATAGTATATTTATTGAAAAGAAATAGAGAAAAAAAATTCTGCCTTGAAGTGGAACTCGAACCCTGTCTGCTTTATATTCAACAGCCAAAACAAAATCCTCTAACCGCAAGGCTATGATACATAAAACAATTTTTGTAATAACATGTATGTATACCAATGAAAAGGTTGTTCAAATTTCACTTCAATGAATTTTGAAAAATTTACCTTTCCGCTGACTACAGGCCATCGGGATTTTTTTTTGTTATTTTCTAAGGAATCATGTATCAAGTACAAATTGAGTCACTACGCTTGTGTCGATGTCGTGCTTTTATGGACTCCATTCATATTTAAACGTTCACTGATATCATCTGACTAGACAGAACTGAAAACACTGTATTTAGTACTTATCGATAACTAGAAAATTTATTATTGTGAAAATCTCGTCGATCGTAAAAAGCGCAACGTGTTGTCTCAATTATTGTCACTATTATTTTGTATAAATCTATTTAAATAGGGTGTCTCGGGACTAATGGAAAAAATGTCGGGGGCATATAGTGAGAAATAATAGCACTTCATATTTTTTGACCGACGACCTCAACGGGGTCAATTCTACTGTTTGTCTGCATAATCTTTTTATGGCTTTTCGTGTCTTTTAAATAGTAAACGTGCTCTGATTGTCATGATTTTTTTTCACATGTCCTTTCCCCAAAGAGGACAATTTGAATTGGTGCCAAACGTCTTCTATCTAACCACAAACTACAACTGTACCAACAGAATTAATATTATTTTGTATTTTCCAGTGCACCAACCAATAACGTCGGTCGGTTGGTGTATTCTTAGTTATAAAAATCATTGACAGTTCACTTTTATTCCTGTTGAATAAGCATAAATTCAGCAATCTCATCAGATAACCTACCATTACGAAGTTGAGTCTACTAACAAGGAGACTCATATATTTGAAAGTAGGCACTCGGTGGTCAATAATCTTATTTATGCATAAGAAAATTAGAGTTGGTACTCGAGCGAGTAGAACGAGTAGATCCTCACGAAATGAGTAGATACTCACATCTTGGAACTTGGACTCACATTTTTATGCATTTCAATTGGAGTGGCCACTTTATGAATGAGTGGCCACGGTGGCCACTCTACTTTATGCATATCACCCATTATCTTTCGCTAAAAACTATTTCTTGACCGACTTCAAAAAACGGAGAAGGTATACAATTCGGTTGTAAGATTGCTTTTTTTATGGCTGTTCCTGCGTTTTGCATAGTAAACGTACTCCGATTTAGACGATTTTTGTTTCATTCGAAAGAAGAGGACATTGGACATTTTAAAAAATAATCATACGCTTCCGCGCTACAGTCTGAAATATGTGTTTCAGCTATGTGGAAGGGACAAATTTTTCCGAAAATCGAAAATTCGAGATTTGATAATTAGAGAGGGGACCATATCCAGAAATTTTTAAATTGATCATTTTTTGAAAAAAGTCACGGTTTCCGAGTTTCGCAATGGTAAAGTCTGAAATATGTGATATGCGTATTTTCGCTAGTACAAGCTAAACCTACCTATAACTTTTTGGGTATTAGTGAACGTTCAACAATTTCCATGACTAATGTTACACTCAAAAACGTGAAATAATTTTTTTTTCAAAAAATTCGACTGACTTTATCAGTTGTTGCACTGAAAAATACAAAATAATATTAATTCTATTGGTGCTGGTTCTTTTGGAGTTGGTGCCTACAACAACAAATTACAACGGCATCTTCAGATTGGTTATCTATCATTTGTTGACTTCGATTTCGTTTTATTGCTTAATAATTAGTTAGAAATGTATATTACGGAACTGTCTACTTTTCCAATGTAATTAATATGGTCTAATTAAGGCACAATTGATATGAAATGAAGATCTGGCTCTAAATAGAAATAATTCGAGGAAAATTAGAACAAGGCCATTATTTCCTTTCAGATTATTTGGTACACAATACAATACAACAAAAATAAAATATATTCTTTACTAAAAATGAATTATTCAATTTCCCAATTACTATCAGTCAATGTCTTCGTGGCACAGGCTTAACCTTTCAGTTTGAGTGTAAATGGCCATTTGATTTTGAAGTTGTGCAGTTGCAGTTAGAAGACTTTTGGAACCAACTCCAAAAGTACCAGTTAGAATTAATATTATTTTTTTATTTTTCAGTGCACCAACTAATAAAGTTGGTCCAATTTTTTGTAAAAAATATCACACTTTTGATCGTAACATTAGTTATCAAAATCATTCCACGTTCACCAAAGAAGATAATACGTGGCTTATACTTATTCAATTTCGAAACATAGCGGAAACACACATATTTTAGACTTTGCCACTGATGTAACTCGGAAACCTTTTTTTTTCTAATAGTCTCTTCTTTCTCTTTTTTCGTTTCAAATTTTCGATTTTCTAAAAAAGTACCCCCTCCAATCCCTTTGGGAGAAGTTTTGGGTGAAGTTTTTTTTTTCAATGGGACCAACTCTCAATAGTCCTGAATCAAATGAAAATCGGAGCACGTTTACTATTTTAGAGGTGCGAATAGCCATCAAAAAAGTTGAAGAAAACTAGAAAGAAATCAGTGATTTGAGAAAAACCGGCTAGTTGGGGTCGAACCTACGACATTCTACCTCAATGCTAGTGATGTAACGAGTACCCGGTCGAACCCGCCAAAACCAGGTACCCGGCCGGGCACGCCGGATATCCGGTTTCGCCGGGTATCATGTTACCTGGACGGGTACCTGTTTTTTTATTTTTTTTCTGTTTTTGATGAAACAAAACATAAAAAAACTGAAACAATGTATTTTTGTGATGTTAAAAAATACATTAAAAACAAATTTTAAAAGGTTGTAACAATAAACTTTGTTAAATAAAACATTTAATAACTAAAATCAATTAATGGCAAATTGTGATGAAGATGAACTTATAGCTTTCTGTAATATTCCGTAAGACCGGGTACCCGTTTTTACTGGGTCTTAATTGACCGGGTACCCGGTTTGGCCGGATCCTAAAAAGGGCTATCCGTTACATCGCTTATCTAGTTTTTATACTTATAGCATTCGAAGGGATGAACTTGGTGAAACCTTATAAAAATTTGAATATGGGGATGTCTCTCAATCGTCCCTTTTCAAATGAAAAAATAATCATTAATATCGGTGCACGTTTAGTATGCGAACCGAGGTTATATACAAAAAAACCAAACATACAGTCAAATTGTACTTCTTTTGGGAAATCGATGAAAAATAGCTACGCTTGCAGTAGGTAGATATACAAAAAGTGCCACTCTGGTACACATTGGGTATCCGGTGTTGGCTAACCACATATAATAGACCATGCCATAAGAAAAATAAGTCATTATGGAGATTTCTAGCTACAAATTTTCTAAAAAAATAAATTAATAAAATTTATTAAATTCTACTTTCCGCTATGTTACTGTACTAGGAATCCTCAAAGTAGCAATTTCACTAGTACTTGCTGTCTTTTTTCACATGTATAGAAACATCGTGTGTGCAACGCTCGTAACTGACTAGTCTTTGTTATCAGAACAAAATTTCATTTTTATTGTCCGATAGATTCGACGAAAATAAGCCGCGTGATAGACTGATAGACAGACACGAAAGGGATCCTAGAACCATAAAAGCCATTGTTTCATTCTGAATATATCGATCATCAATATATCAATAATTAATATAAAAATATAAATTTTCTTGTGATTTTTTTTCAAGTACCTACTGTCACAGCAATTAATTAATTAACAAGTGATTACCAACCATAAACCTGTTCAGAATTAGTTTTTTGGTAGTTCAAGTGTTGCAGAATAAATGTGACAGTAAAGAAAGAGAGCTTTCAAGTGCATAGTGAATGGTTAAGATAACACTAAAAAAAAATCCCGATGGCCTGTAGTCAGCGGAAAGGTAAATTTTTCAAAATTCATTGAATTGAAATTTGAACAACCTTTTTATTGGTATACATACATGTTATTACAAAAAATTGTCGTACGTGTCATAGCCTTGCGGTTAGAGGTTTTTGTTTTGGTTTTTGAATATAAAGCAGACAGGGTTCGAGTCCACTTCAAGGCAGATTTTTTTTTCGCCTTTTTCTTTTCAATAAATATACTATATATTTTTTTAATCAGGGTCTATATTAAGATCTCCAGAAAATGTACAATTACATCAAATTTATATTGAGTGTTCATGTTTTATCAATATTTGTTATTTTTCTTTATTAATTTTTATTTTTTTACCTGTGTATTTTATGAAAAATTGCTTTGAACAAAAGTTGTAGGTACGGATTATATCTATAACCTAAAATTATTTTTAATAATATTTACACTACGGCTCTTTTTTGGTAATTTTTTTAAATGTTTGAATGGTCGCCATTTTGAAACTACTTACCCGATATTGCCCAATAACGAACTCGACCGAGATATTTGAGAGGTTGATTTTTGTAGCAAATTTGAACTTGATACCTTCAAAACTGCGACCTCTATCGTGTTAACAAATTTCGTAATATCCCATATATATATAATAATGGAGATGCTCTACACCTTTGTGCTTTTATTTAGTTGGGCACAACCACCACTAGAAGCGGATCACGTGATTTCAAGCTTGTTAGCTTTCATCAGCGCCACATAAGTGGAAGCTGTATCCAACTCAACTTAAAGCACAAAGGTGTAGAGCATCTCCATTATTATATATTATATACTCTTTCATTTATGAAATATAGAAATCTTCAATTATATATATATATATATATATATATATATATATATATATATATATATATATATATATATATAAACTTTTGAACCAAATGTTTTTTTGGACTAACTTATAGACATATAACAACATGCCGTTGAAATTTTTTCAAAATTCAAAAGTGTGAACGATCGCAATAGGTACATTTCTATAAGAAATTTATCTAATAGAGCAATTAACGACTAGATACCGGAACCAAAGAAGATAAATACTACATAGAAGTTACATCGTATACTATACATTTGAGGCGAAAACCAATGGAGCTTCGTTAACCAAGTGACGAGGGCGCTACAGATGAAAGTATTTTATAGAATAATTCAACATACTGCTATCAGGCGACCATAAACAGCTATAGGTACTTTTGTGTTGCTTGCGGGCTGGTGATTGCCGTTGAGAGACGTTCTGGAGTGTTTAATGAACTGTCTGTATTGAAGACATCATGCATCTATAGTTAATAATATAAAATTGAATGGAATTGTGTTTTGCGTTCGGCTAATTTCAGTTACATACATATATATTTATGTAATAAAGGATTCTGAATATGTTTAAGCTTGTAATAGAATTTTGAGCGAAAACTTTGATTATTTTTATTTATATAGCTGAAATTACTTTATATCGGATTGTTATACATGTATGAATATTAATTAGAGGTAACTGTTAATTTACTAACTACCATTGTATGATTAGAAAACTTCTCTATTTTGTCCAATATTTAAAATATTTGAAATGAATGAATGACAAATTTACATATTACTCAGCGGAAATCAATACAAAGGTGTAAAAATATTTCTTGTCTAAATGGGAAAGTCTTTATGAGGAATTTTATGTTTGTTCGGGGCTAGCATGATAACATGTTAGAATAAATAAAAATATATTCTCAGTCTAATTGGAAGAAATTAAGCATAGCTAAAAAACGAATAGGTTTTAAAATGAAATTCTTTTACTCAGAATTAAAGCATTCTGAAAAATTGAGAAAAAAGTGGATAAAGTTCAAGCCAACAACTACTGTAGAGACAATTCTGTAAAAAGCGTAGCTTTGGAAATCGTGGAGGTAAATCTGATTCGAAATTACTAAAGCTTTCTACCCAACCGTGTCATTAGATTTCAGTTGTCATTTCTGGTCATATCATCATTTTATATTGTAAGACCACACATGCATACATGAATATAAATCATCAATCTCAACCCACTCACAAATGTTTACAGAAGTGGTTGGCTTGAAATTTTTCCACTTTCCTCTCAGTTTTTCAGAAGATACGCTTCAGTTTTAAGTGAAAGAATTGTTGTTTCATTTTAGAAGCTATTATTTTTTAGCTACGATTAATTTCTTTTAATTAGACTGAGAATATATTTTTATTTATGTTAACATGTTATCATGCTCGCCTGAAACAAACATAAAATTCCTCATAAAGACTTTCCCATTTAGACAAGAAATATTCTTACAACTTTGTATTGATTTTTGCTGAGTAACATGTAAATTTGTCAAGTAATATTATGCTTTTATTACGATCCGATCCAATGAACCTCTTTAATCCCATTCCTATCCTGATGGAAAATATTTTGCTGCCTTCCCGATTAGTTTTCATCGTGTAATTTTGTCTATATAAATAAAAATAATCAGAGTTTTCACTCAAAATTCTATTACAAGCCTTAACATATTCAGAATCCTTTATTACATATACACTGTGGGCAAAATTAATTTGGAACACATTTTAACCTATTACATTTTTTTTTGTTTTCAAGTCGATTTCAATAAAATTTGGAAAAGTTACAAATTCCTCAATTCTTGAACGGCTGCTGTTATTTTGTGTAAGGATAACACTACAGGGGCGGATCTAGGGCTCAATTTATATTGTAGTGCTATTTTTGATGTTGCAATAATAACCGGTTGTGATTAGGACAGCGGTGGCGATGGTTGCAAGAAGTCATCAATAGTGAAGGGAATCATATTCTCAATGATTTTTTGTAAAATAAGTTTTTTGTTAATAATAAATAATGTTTGAAAATGTTTTACTTTTTATTTTATATTTATAATTATTATCATTTCACAAATTTTAAAACCATTTCAACAACATGACATTCACAGGGTATTCCATGGCTAACTTAAATAAAATAATACTGACATTATGACGCTCTGCAGTTGACATTGCGTGATGCAGCCTTATAACAAAAAAGAGAAAAAAAAAGTAATATTTTTAATTTCGTTTATATTATTTTATTCTTATTTGGTGTGTCGATGTTTAATGGTTGGTCAGATTGAGCTAAAAACATGTTTACTAATAACAGCTGCTTATTACTGCAACGACAAAAATAGCATTGCAATATAAATGAAGCTCTAGATCCGGCCCTGTAGTGTCATCCTTATACAAAATAACAGCAACCGTTCAAGAATTGACGAATGCGTACTGTGTCCAAATTTTATTGAAATCGGCTTGTAAACAAAAAAAATATAATAGATTAAAATGTGTTCAAACTTAATTTTGCCCACAGTGTATATGTCTGTAACTGGAATTAGCAGAGCCAAAAAAATCCTGTCAATTTTAAATAAACCATTGAGTTTTATATTATTAACTATAGGCGCATCATGTCATCAATAAAGGCATTTTATGGCCACAACGTCTCTCAACGGCAATCACGAGCCTGCTACCTACACAAAAGTACCTATTTATGTATATACCGTTTCTGTTCGCCTGATAACCGTAGGTTGAATTATTCTACAAAATACAGATTTTCGAAGGCAGCGCCCTCATCACTTCGTTAATGAAGCTCCATTGGTATTCAGCCCAAATTAAGTATGCGATGTACACTTCTATGTCGTATCTATCTTCTTTGCCGAAACAACCTAAGTTAAGAAATTCAGAATGTAAAACTTAAAGAAATTGCAAGTGAGTAAAAAAAATGTCAAGTTAACCAAGGGTGTTACTCTGTAACTGGAAAAAAGGAAATACTCTTCGCTGATATCTGCCTGTACAATTCAATGCTGGTCAGTTGATCCGAGAGGGTATTAAGAAGAGTTCCACCTTAGGTAATAGAACATTACATTTGAAAACAATTATTGGGATCTGTCAGATAGTACGGCGATGGTCCGCTAATTTCATTTTTCATATTCACACCGTTTCACGATGTGAATATATTACTTTTGATTTTTTGAAAAATCTTTTTTTTTGAATTCACAAAAACCACTCCAATCAAAAAGTGTTGAATATACCCCATGTTGTGCTTGAAATTATTTATAGTTTATGAAAAAAAAATTACGTCATTCCCGTTCGAGATATTCGCAAAAAAAGTCTGTAGGCAGGCAAGCAAGAAAGTTAATCCGCACGATAACTCAAGAACGGAACTGAATTTCGACCAAGGGTTTTTGCTGTTGGTTGATATCGGCCAAGGAAGAGCCCTATTGTTTTTGGTGAAGTTTAGATACCCTGGTGTCGAGTTACGACCGAAAAATCCTGTTTTTGGACCATTTTCTAAGGAAAATCGTTAAAATCTCAGATTTCTTCACTTTTTTGGGCTAAACGTCAAAATGGTAAAATTTAGCTAAATATATCAAAATAAGACTAAATATAACATTTTCATTAGATAAAATTTAAAATTGTTGGTAGAAGGAGTATGCTAATCGGTGTGAATATGCCCATGAAGGCTTACTGCCTTGGTTACTAGTTGTCTCTATCTATTGAGCGCTTTTCATTTTTTGTGTCTTCATCTATCCGTGCTGAGGTAGTCACTGGATACAGTGGACTATATTATTACTAGGGGATAAATCCGCAGTCTATCAAACTTATATCAGCAGTTCATCCTTATATTAAAATATTGTCAAAAATAAAAATAATATGAATGAATGAACTTGAATCCGGATGTTGAGCAATTTTTCGAACTGTTCCTATCTTTTAGATCGAACCTTAATAGATACGAAAAAAATATTTTACTAAGCAAAAACATTTAATTTCAAAAAAAATGAATTTTTCCGCTGAAACCCGCAAATCATTCAAACTACGTCATGGCTCGCTAATAACAGCAACACATACGATCTGTCTTATATAGGTGTTATGTGATTTATATTTACTCTTCCTCTGTGGCCTCTGTGTATTTGTCAGTTTGTCAGTGTTAATTTGCTGGAGAAATGAGATTATCATATGAAAAATGAATACTACAAAGTTTTATAAATATCGTGCAGATCCTATGTGTAACTCCACAGCGATTAGCACACCAGACAAACTATTTATTTACGTTCCTAAAAAGAAAGATATAAGAAGAAAGTGGTTAACTTTAGCTAGAGGAGATCCAGCATCTTTAACAACAACATCTACAATTTATTTTTGTGAAGATCACTTTGATGTATGTTTTGATAATAAGAAACAAAAAAATCCCGATGGCCTATAGCCACTGGAAAGGTAAATTTCTCCAAATTCATTGAATTTAAATTTGAACAATCTTTTCATTGATATACCTACATGTCATTACGTATCAATTGTCCATTTTTAAACGCATGTGTCATAGCCTTGTGGTTGGAGTTTAGAGGTTGTTGTTTTGGTTGTTGCATATAAAGCAGATAGTGTTCGCATTCCGCTTCAACCTATCGCCTATTTCTTATCAATAAATATACTATATATTTTTTTAATCAAGGTCTATTTTAAGATATCCAGAAAATGTACAATTACATCAAATTTATATTGAGTGTTCATGTTTTACCAATATTTCTTATTTTTTTCTTTATTAATTTTTATCTTTTTTCTGTGCATTTTATGAAAAATTGTTTCGAACAAAAGTTGTAGGTACTGATTATATCTATAACTTAAAATTATTTTTGATGATATTTACACTACGGCCTTTTTTCTTATTTTTTTAATGTTTGAACGGTCGCCATTTTGAAACTACTTACCCGATAATGCTCAATAACGAACTCGGCCGAGATATTTAGGAGATTGATTTTTGTAGCGAATTTGAAATTGATACCTCAAAACTGCGACCTCTATCGTGTTAACAAATTTTTGGGTCGCAGTTTTGAAGGTATCAATTTCAAATTCGCTACAAAAATCAATCTGCTATCTATCTATATATATATATATTTATTTCTTATAAGTATATATTAATAAAACATTCTATTCTTCCTCACCATTGAAGACATATTAAATCTCACAGAAAATCCATCAATATGAAAATCAATAATCATCGAAATGAAAAAACGTTTTATAAATAAGAAGAATTTCGTTTTATTTTTTATTTTGGAATCGTTATACCCAAGAACCTACCCATATATATATATATATTTATTCGAAATTCAAAAGTGTGAACGATCGCAATATGTACATTTCTATAAGAAATTTACCTAAAAATACATTAGTAACTGAATTCAGATGTAGATAGTTTGGGTTATGTTGACAATGCATGTTTATATAGGATGTTTGAAATTCGACTCTCACCATTGGGATCTCGGAGGGAATACAAAGATGGTTAAATTGTGGCAAAGTTGCTCATTAATGTGCTCAACAATACCCCGTTTAAAAAAAATTAAAATTTCAAGTAGTTCCGGAGATATTCGGAAATAACCGAATTTTCAGAATATCATTTTATTTTTTTCCCTGGCTTTATTTCTTAATGATTTTCTAAATAAATAGCACATTTACATTGCTACTTTTTTTCACTCTTTCCAGTGGTGTTAATAGTTGTGTAACCTGACGTTTCGTCTATGTGTCACTATCATGAACTTTTTTCTTATCGGAGCCATATTGGCATTCCACAAATTTTAATAGCCCCTTTTATATATACGTTGGCCTTGTTGTCCTAAAAATCCGAGAAATTAGATAAATTATTTTTATAAAGTAGTTGGCTTTGATTTTTCCAATCGGTGACACGTAAATGACATTCTGTATTATTGTCAATTGCTGATATGATAAAACTTTATTACAAGAATGATAGAAACAGTATGAATGTATTGGAAGTGTATCATCTTAACATGTAGGTATCCCGAGAAACAACCCCACCGATCTTTATTCAACTTATTGGATACAAATTTAGCTAAGCATGATTCCTTTGAAAAACCCAGATAAAAATCTGGAGACAGGATTGATGAAGAAACTATAGAAATCATTATTAGTGAGGTATAATTAATCTTATGTTTTCCAAACGAGCCAAAACCCATCGTGGTTGTCGTCTTTCGGGATACATCTAAAGATACACTTCCAATGTATTCACACTGTTTCTATCATTCTTGTAATAAAGTTCTATCATATCTCGTTTTTCTTCATTGGAGAACTCCATTTTAAACGACTCAGCAATTGACAATAATACAGAATGTCATTTACGTGTCACCGATTGGAAAGCCAACTATTTTATAAAAGTAATTTATTTAATTTCTGGAATTTTTAGGACAACAAGGCCAACTTATAAAAAAGGCTATTCAAATTTGTGGAATGCCAATATGGCTCCCAGAAGAAGAAAAAAGCTTTTACCTATGACTTCTCTCGACAAACCACCCCGCTTCGTGATGGAAACAACCTCGTCGCTTCTACCGTTCTTATATTGACACTTAATATTGGACACCGCCAATAGACTACAGACAGACAGACCGACCGACGGACTTGAGATACCATGATTTTCGTGATCTAGGAACCTCAAAACGTAAATATCAGCAAAAATCTCGAGGTCGATTTTTTACGTAAATACAAAAAAGTGCATGATATTTACATATAGACAAAACGTCAGGTTACAAAACTATTGACACCATTGTAAAGAGTGAAAAGTGGCAATCTAAATATTTAGAAATTCATTGGGAAATAAAACCAGGAAAAAATAAAATGATTTTCAAAAAAAATCGGTTTTTCCGGATATCTCCGGAACTACTCGAAATTTTCAAATTTTTTAAACGGCGTATTGTTGAGCCCATAGATGCGCAACTTTGCCCCAATTTACGATCTTTGTAGTCACTGTTTATTTCATCAGAAAAATTTACTAAGGCGCTACGTTCCTAAATTCCGCAGAACAATAATCCGTGTTTCAGGCAAAGAAATACAGCTTCCATTATTGCAAGTACACTGATTATTTATTAAGAAAAATTTAAGAGATATTGATACTTGAAGATAATAAATGACGATGGAATCAATAAATGCAACATCTGTTATCTATGGATGGAATGACTGTTGACGTTGGCTGGTTAGTTAGTTTAGCGGTCCATGACGTAATGCGCTCTGATTGGTGTTCGCAGTCACGTGATAAAAGTGTGTTATTTATTGCACTTTAAATTAGTTTTATCCAATTATTCATAATAAAACATGTTCGGAAAAAAATATGTTAGGTATTCAAATATTACCATTCATTAAATAGTATTAGGTAAATTTCTTATAGAAATGTACCTACTGCGATCGTTCACACTTTTGAATTTCGAAAAAATTTCAACGGCATGTTGTTATATGTCTATAAGTTAGTCCAAAAAAACATTTGGTTCAAAAGTTTATATATATATATATATATATATATATATATATATATATATATATATATATATATATATATATATATATATATGGGATATTACGAAATTTGTTAACACGATAGAGGTCGCAGTTTTGAAGGTATCAAGTTCAAATTTGCTAATCTCTCAAGAAACTCGGTCGAGTTCGTTATTGGGCAATATCGGGTATGGCGACCGTTCAAACATTTAAAAAAATTATCAAAAAAGAGCCGTAGTGTTAATATCATCAAAAATAATTTTAGGTTATAGATAAAATCAATACCTACAACTTTTGTTCAAAGCAATTTTTGATAAAATACACAGGTAAAAAAATAAAAATTAATAAAGAAAAATAACAAATATTGATAAAACATGAATACTCAATATAAATTTGATGTAACTGTACATTTTCTGGAGATCTTAATATAGACCCTGATTAAAAAAATATAGTATATTTATTGAAAAGAAAAAGGCGAAAAAACAAAGTTCTGCTTTGAACTGGAACTCGAACCCTGTCTGCTTTATATTCAACAGCCAAAACGAAAACCTCTAACCGCAAGGCTATGACACATACGAAAATTATTTATGTAATAACATGTATGTATACCAATGAAAAGGTTTTTCAAATTTCACTTCAATGAATTTTGAAAAATTTACCTTTCCGCTGACTACAGGCCATCGGGATTTTTTAATTTTATTTTTATGAACAACAGTTGTTTTAGATAAATTTAAATTGTCCATAGAACTTTTTTAAATTATCACACGAAAATAGAATTGGTTATTTACAATTCAAGAATATCTTGTCATTTCATCTGGTTTAAAAAAATTTCTCTTTATTTCTAGTCACTTAAAACGTGTACTTGGCGTAAAGTTTCACCCACATCCAGGAACATCGGTTTTGGTTGTATAACTAACAGAAAATATATAGGTGAGACATTAAGGACAATCATATTGAAATGTTCTTCGTTCTTATGTGGATAGAAATTCACATATACACTGATTAATAAAGTATATTAATTCAATATAACGAAAATTCACAGTTTATACACACGTGTTATAATATATATTCACTACTAAAGTACTTTTTAAAATTTATATCACAATATTTATTTCACTTGGTTGGCACGTTCAAAACTGACTGACTTGCCGCGCTGTCGTTGCCGTATTTAAATCGGGGTCACCACAACCAGACAACAAGCCTAATGTGTATGGACTGTAGAAGACGTTAGGATCAGTTCACATCGGGTTCGTTGCACATTAGGCTCGTTGGAGCCATATATATATATATATATATATATATATATATATATATATATATATATATATATATATATATATATATATATATATATATATATATATATATATATATATATATATATATATATATATATATATATATATATATATATATGTATATATATATATATATAGGATATTACAAAATTTGTTAACACGATAGAACTCGCAAGTTCAAATTCGCTACAAAAATCAATTTCTTAAATATCTCGGCCGAGTTCGTTATTGGGCAATATCGGGTTTGTAGTTTCAAAATAGCGACCGTTCAAACATTAAAAAAATTTATCAAAAAAGAGCCGTAGTGTAAATATCATCAAAAGTAATTTTGGGTTATAGATATAATCAATACCTACAACTTTTGTTCGAAGCAATTTTCCATAAAATGCACATAAAAAAATTAATAAAGAAAAAATAAGAAATATTGATAAAATACTCAAAACACTCAATATAAATTTGATGTAATTGTACATTTTCTGGAGATCTTAATATAGACCCTGATTAAAAAAATATATGTTATATTTATTCAAAAGAAATAGGCGAAAAGAAAAATTCAGCCTTGAAGTGGAACGCGAACACTGTCTGCTTTATATTCAACAGCCAAAACAAAAACCTCTAACCGCAAGGCTATGATACATACGGCAACTTATATGCAATGACATGTAGGTAAACCAATGAAAAGGTTGTTCAAATTTCAATTCAATCAATTTTAACAAATTTACCTTTCCGCTGGCTACAGGCCATCGGGACTTTTTTTGGGATTTGGAACCGTTGGCTTAGATACAACAATATAAAAAACAGAAACAACTGCCGGGTGACAATAATAAAATTGTTGGTATGTTGTGGTATTTCTCTGTTTTTTTATGTTTTATGTTATTACCATTGATTAAACATAAATTTATTTAAAACTACATTTGTCAATATACCTATTCTGATCGGCTTGGTTATGACTAAGACGTTAACATCAAAAACAAATACCAATTATACCTCACCTTCAAACATGACAAAAGGATAGATTACAATGATGATTCCATGCTAAATAAATTCGATCCAATATAACGGCCAGTATATCGGTTTCCATATATTCCTGTATGTGTATTCTGTACATTTTCGTAAGCCTCAGAACTAAAAGTTGAAAGTCAGAATACAACAAAACTTGTTGAGTTTGAATGTATTCTGACTTGGAACTTTTTGTTCTGAGACTTACGCAAACGTACAGAATACGCCTACTGACACTGTTCACTAAACTGGATTGAATTTAAAAACACACGACATAAATAGTATTTATTTTGACCATATCATAGTAACATGTTTTGTCACTAGATAGCATACGCCTGTTTGATAGATCCCAATATATCGATGGAAAGAAGAGACAGTCTGATTCTTAGATGGTAACGAATCTAAGGCGATAAAAGCTAAAAAAACTAAATTTTCATCAAAAATATTTATTCGTTTTAAAAAAAATCAAAATGGTGAGAATATTCAACATCAATATTCTATTTTATATAGTTGAAAATGGAGTTTCATAAATTTATACTTAATTCTATTTAAAATTAATCACACACATCTCAACAAATAAGTAATATAGAATATATTAGGTAATCAATTCTTGTTTAAGGAACTGGAATTTCTGGAAGATTAATTCATCATAGGTTAAAACTAATATAAAACACGATGGAAGGATATATAAAAAGTTCATATATAATCACAAAAAATCCAAGATGTTTTTTTTAATATTTATTGAAAATTACAATTGTAACATCTGACGATATTAAAATTATGCAGTACCAATACGAATAATATTTCTTACCTTTTCTGGGGCTAAAATTAAATTCCACTTCCAGAATGATCTTGCTTCTTCAATTTAAATTTAGTCTTGGTGCCAGAGCTATCAGCTTATACATTTAGGAAGACTGTTTTGTAATTTCATATTCAGTTCTGAACGGCATTTTAATTATAGTTCGTTTCGATCAAACAGGTCCGGAATCTAATATTTATGGTATATCTCAGTCATCGTCGAGTCCAACTTAGATCCCCGTCTGAGCCGTTAAGAATTTTCACATGGTTTTGTGGTGGTCCGTTCATGACTGCCAATTGCAAACTACCATGAGAAATTAAGCCTACATATACAAATCAATTAATCCGTATATTAGTATTTTTATGGTGCAATTCATATATGCAGGGTTATTCACGGAGTGTCCTATTAGAAGTATTGAGAAAACTACTCATATTTTCGTTCGAAATAAAATTAATAACTTGCAATCTTATGTTAAAGGTATATAAAAGTTCAGTCAAATGTACAAGGTACAAAAAATTGGATAAAACTAACAATTTTAACATGAAAAAAATTATTATCTTAAAAATAACAATGTATTGTTTGTTGACTTCCCAAAAGGAGTCTTGTACTTGTGGTACTTGTGAAGCTGGTGCACAACTTCAAAAGTAACAGCACCAATAGAATTAATATTATTTTATACTTTTCAGTGCATCAACTAATAACGTCGGTCCAATTTTTTGTAAAAAATATTTATTATGACTAATGTTACACTTAAAAGTGTGAAATAAATATTTTTTTACAAAAAAATTTAACCGACTTCATTATTTGGTGCACTGAAAAATAAAAAATAATATTAATTCTATTGGTGCTGGTACTTTTGACGTTGTGCAGTTGCAGTTGGATTGATAACTTTTGGCACCAACTTCACAAGCACCATCACCAATACAATTAATATTATTTCGTACTTTTCAGTGCACCAACTAATAACGTCGGTCCAAATTTTTGTTAAAAATATTTATTTTAAACTTTTGAGTGTAATATTAGTCACAAAAATCGTTGAAAGTCGCTAATACCACTAATATCCTATAACCCACGTATATTCTATGCTTGTCCTTGTTATTGCTATATGTAGAGATCTCAGAACATCGCTGCGCAAATACGCTTGAATATTTTAGTTGTTACCATTTTAACACCGATTTTACTCAAAAACCGTAACTCTCAGGAAAAAATTTTCATTATAAATGTTGTTACAAATACTTTTGTCTTTCATGTAGTGTCCTCTCCACAAAGGCAGACAGCTGAATTGTATACCTCATCCGTTAGGGGTTCGTCGGTCAATTATTTTGTATTTTTCAGTGCACCAACAAATAAAGTCGGTCCAATTTTTTGTAAACGTTCACTAATACCAAAGACGATAGTACTTATCCTATTACCATGCTTGTACTTATTATTCAGAGATCTCAAAACATTGCGGTGGAAACACAAATTCAGACTTTACCATTGCTGTAACTCGAAAACCGTAGCTTTTTTGAAAAAACCTACAATTTAAACGTTTCCGGATATGGTCTTATCTTTAACTGTGTCGTCCCAGATTTTCTATTTTCGATAAAAATTACTCCCTCCACCCCAACGGGATATACAGTATGTATCTGATTATGGTGATGATTGGTGCGGCATGGCTAATGGCAAATTTGAATATAAAAAAAATCGACGTTGGTGGCCCACTGAAAGAAAGAAATAACTGAACTAATAATGGACTTAAAGTTGCAAGGAATAAAGTATGAAAATTCAGCTGCAAAGACTGGACTCCACAATTCACTAAAATATGTTCCCCTGTTATTTGAACATTGCCGATTTCACACACAGGGACTACGATAGATCAAATGTACATGTGTTAAGTTCGTGTGTCCTAGCCGAAGTCTGGTTATGATTTATGATTACTTGTATCATCGGTCTTTTTGTTGAAATGGGGATTGCCATCCACTCTGCCACTTATTCATTAATGTTTGCTTAATGAAGATATAGAGAGATACATTTGTGGTTTCAAGGTTATCACTATTCACTACCTCGCGTGAAATTTTATCTGGTTCTTCATTTTCTTGGATCCTAATGTGAGAGGGTATCCAAATAAAATCAACTTTTTTAGTCCTGATAGGGCTAATAAAGTGCTGTATTCAGAGATTAATTTCTCTTATATTTCTTGGACATTGCCTTCTTTGCTAGCTTTATCGCTTTAGGTAAAGCTATCACACCGACCTTTGAAAATCAACTTTTTTCTAAACATTTCTACACCACCGCTTGCTCTTGTGTTTCCGTGTCTATCTGTACGAAAGGAATTGAATTCAGATAAATTGCAATTGTGTTGAGCATATTATATCTGATCTGGTTTCTCATATTAGAGTTTGTGTTGAATTAGGTCTATAAACAGTCTTGCGATGAGTTGCTCTCACCTTCGGTTGTCACATTTGCTTTTTCGTTATTTTGGTTCGTATCTAGAGAGCTACTGTAGTCAGTAGACCCCATGATGTGGTTTCGTTGTGAGGGCGCTTTGAGAGATGTCAGAGCCATCCTCAAATAATGTAAATAGCGCGAGCACGCCCCCACATGTGGTAAATAGTCAAATATTCAATTCGGAATATTGTTATTTTGGCACTAACACTAGATTTCACTCACGCAAAGAACTGTAAACAAATACGTGTTCAACAAAACGCTCGGGGACACGTCGGGTCCGTTTCGATGCTAATAATAAACTCTACAATATTTATTGTAAATTGTTATCATGCTGACGGTGAATAAATGATATACTTTGATGAACAACCAAGCATCTGACCGAGAATAAATAATGTTATTAAATGTCGAATGAAGATATCTCGTATGGTATCGTTTTTGAACCAAAATTCATAGTTTGCTATACATTTGTCTCTTTATAATAAAAGCATTTTAATTTGAGACGATAAACTTTCACTATTTCACACATCTTTCAGTATCTAAAGATATGTGTATGCAGTTATGTGTACCTACTATGAAAGCTAAGCAAAGCTAAGGGAGCTATTTACATCACCGTCTTGGATACAGTAACCATTGCGTATTCCATAGGTAAGTTTTATTCTTTTCACTCCACACAATGTTAATAAGAATCAAAATAGTGTTTTTACAAACTTGTTTTTTTCAGTTTTGCTTCTACAGTATCCATTGGTTTGATTCCAAGGCACGAGTAAAACTTAGGAAGCTAGGGCTTCAATTATCTCAAACAAAATTATTTGAAATAAGATTGAATGTGTTATCATATAATCCTTACTGGTAACTGTATCCAAGCAACCGAATTGTCCCAATTAGATACAATAGATGCTAGTGAAATTTTGTGTTTTCATTGAATATGGCATTTAAACCAAACAATATCTTGTTTGGGTACAGATCCTGACCCCCACCACAGTGTCTGACGTCACACTTATGTGATGTATCATAATAATTGTATTATTGGTCTTGAACAATATAACGGCACTGTCGTTTTAGATCTCGGATGTATTATCAAAACAACTAACAAACTTCCTCGAAAGCTTTCAGTCTCCAAAATATTTAGAAATTGTTTTGTAGTTTTTATAGGGTGGTGCATCCCAGTCTCCACTTCTTTGATTTCGGTTAAACTTGGTCACTAACAAACAGCGAGAAAATATATATTTGTTCATATCGAAATAAGCAAAATTAATATTTTCAAATTTTATGAAAGTATGTCGACTTAAGTGCTCATTTATAATGGACGTAAGACGTAAGACATGCGTAATGGATAAAGTTGAACACTGGAAAATAAGTGGGATCGTTCACAATAAGCGAACGTTACACTTATGTGTTACGGTAGACCGTAAGATCTTACGGCCGAACGTTAGGCGGACATAAAGTTGGACAATGTTCAACTTTACGTGCGGCTTATGGGAAGTTTATGAACATTTTTAGGGGATTTGGATTTCTTGGGTTGAATTATTCCTCGGTTGGTAAGTATCGGTTCGCATTCTTGTATATTTAAAGAATCATGAAGTTTTAGTTCTAGCATTAAAATTAAAATCACTTTTCTTTTCTTGATCCCTGTTTACTGGACGCACACTCCATTGCCTAGGTTTTTTAACACAATATCTTCCTTGTACTATATGCACTGCTAATAACAAAACCAATAACTGCATTTCCAACTCCATGGCGTTAAAGTTTGTGTACCTACACCAGTGAATCAGGTGAACTATAGCTGTCAAATTATTTCACGGATGCGTAGCAACAAAGTTTTTACGTTCATTATAAATAGAAAAATGTTACGTCTATCTTTTGCGCTATGTAGCCTTATGTCTTACGTTCATTATAAATGGGCACTAACATTGAAAAAAGTTCAAGTTCAACCTACTCTAACCTAAAATTGTTAATTATGAATGAGAGATACAATTCTAATATATCCTCATACATTTTGAAAAGTATAATCTGCTTTAATTTACACGTACCTCTAGTCCTCCCTCTTATTCTTGTCTGTTTTCGAAGACAATGCAATTTTCGGCTGGCATTCCTACTCCATTGTTTATATTATTTTTATGCTTCTATTATCAACTGTGAACTGTCACGTGAGCGAATAAGCGAAATAATTGTGATACATCATTCGCTCGTCATGACATATACCAAACTCGTCCTTCAGTGAATTTGACAAATACCTACGCTTCGGTTGCATTATCACGATTGTCAGATATTCAGCCCTTGTAGCATAAATTACTATTTTATGATTTATAACAGCATTTTTTATAGTAAATTATGTGGTTATAAAATGTTATTTCAGAAAAAGCTATCAGAATAAAAAACACATATTTTCTTTCCATTTGTCAAGCGTAAAACATTTTTGGATTACTTCTTTACTATGTAATATAAAGTAACTAATAAGTCTTTCTAACGACAAGATATCATTCCAGATTACATTTAATTTATAATCGAACAGAAATCTTAAAATAGATAGATAATTTATAAGAAATGTTCTAATCTCATCTATTCTAAGGAGAATTGATCGAAAACCAAAAAAAAACTCCAATTCAATAACATTCCTGACGTACCCTGGTGTCATATACGGGGGTGGCGCAGCCCCTGGTGGAGGCAGCCTAAAGTTGGGAGGACCTTGTGGGAAGGTTCCTGGTCCCGGATAAGTAGTGGGAATTGGTTGAGGTGGAACCTGCAAAATATAAGATTTCTGTAATTAAGTAAGAAAATTTTGTTAAATCAATATACTCTATGCCCACAATAGCGTGTAATGATATATATACTGAACTCCTCTCCGGCACGTCACCACCCGCATTTTGGCCCCTGCCTCGCTTTACGCTGTTTTGGGCCTAGAGTATAGATATTAACAAATTCGGACATGGTGAATTTATTGGAACGGTAAATTTCAGACACATACATTCCTTATTCTAGTGATATGATGACGAGAAGGAAAGTATGAACATTTTTGTTTTGGATATATTGATGAATTATTTTGGACAATACTTGTAAATAGTGAATTTTCGTCCATCACTTTATCAGTAAAATGGGACGAACACCATTCTCAGACTAGACCCTTATAAACTCATTCCCAAACTCATTTTGCAAATCCAATCATCATTATGAAAAAAGTATAGTCAAACAGACGCTGACCTGGATTTAAACCAACCGTTTTGGTGACTCAAGAGATAAACATAATCAGGAATCAATAATAGCAAAAAATCCAAATTAGATTCCTCTAAAATCGTACCCATTACATTTAATTCCTAATGGAAAATTATTAATGCACAATATACAAGCAGATGCAGATATTTAGTTTTTTGGTCGTCAATAAACTGACGACAATGACATAAACTACAAGGTGACTTTTTTTAATAGTTCCTGACTTTGGCAACTTATAATACATAATAATAATACATATACCCATGGACAAGATATTTGAGACGAGATCTGAACGGCGTCGCCGAGTTCTGCCCGGCGATCACAATTTTAGGGTTTTGTAGTAGGTAGTCAACGGTAAGGGATTAACGGTAATTCTTGGAAGCAATAATAAAAACCGGTGGCCATCCTTTAGTTTGTTCAAAATAGCCAAATTTTATGTTGATAAACAATCCGAAGTTGGAATATGGATTAAACATATTTTTGGTTTGTCATACTTGTCCCCAGAAGATGTTGGGGACTGCTTTCTAGAACTAATGGAAATTATTCCTATCAATGACAATTTAACGAAATTTTCAGCGATTACAGCTCGAACCACAAATGCATGTGAAAGCTTTCATTCACATTTTAGAAGTAATTTTTATGGCAGTCACCCGTCTATTTACATATTTGTAAAAACTCTTATTTCTTTCCAAATAAACGTTGTAAAATAAATTTTGTAAAATGAATTTTGTAAAATAAATTTTGTATAGTAAATTCTTTTCCTTCTGAATTTTATTTTGTATAACGTATCCATAACATTAACACACCCCCAACATTAACACACATAACGTTATCAAAATTCTTTTGCGGACGAAGCAGCGCCGGGGACTGCTAGTGTGTATATATATCTACCCAGGAAAAAAGTACTCACTTGTTTCCCGAGTCACCTGCCAACAAATATAAAATGTCAAACTTTTTCCCCGTCACAGAAAAAAATATTTATTTTCTTATCTATTATTGATAATTATACATATCAGAAAGTTGGTTTAGAAATTTATTAGATTAAATAAAGTTTTACAAAGTTGCCTCACTGATTCATTTCCTTTTTATTATTTTCATGTTTATGATTTATATTGTAATAATTAACTTGTGATTATCAAACACAATACTTGGGCGTTCTATTATTTAAGATAATAAGGTGACTCTAATCAATTCTAATGTTACAGCTTGGCCGTTTCAGTTATATCAAATCACCTACTACCTACTACATATATGATCTCGTTGTTATGATATAATTTATTTAAGATATCTGTAACAAATCTTTCTATGAATGTCAAGTGAAAAATCGAAGATGGATTTTTATGAAACTGCTTATAGTGATAACTAACCGTAACTCCCAAAATGAAATTGAAAGATTGGTACCAGGTCTGTTTGTAACTAGTTAATCTACTGGAATACATACAGGGTGAGTTTTAAGTGTGTCCACGGTCGATAACTCCGTTATTACAGGAATAAATGAAAAAAGTTTTCACAAAAAATGTAGACACTCTCAATTTCCATATTTTGAAATTAATTAGAAATGTACAGGATGTCCTACAACATGGTGACAGATCACTCTTATGGTTTTTTATACGGAACAATAACATGAAACTTGGAATCTACTATTCTTCACGATTACATTAATATAAACTTATACTGGGTTATACTGAGGGGTTCAAAAGATATGATCGAATTTCTCAGAAAATTGCACTGATTTCAACTTCCTGTATATTACTTAAATGATACAATGATCTAAATTTTTTGCATGTATTGATTAATTTTGTTATAATAATGACTTATTTTTACAGTATTGTGGAAGTTCTGTACAGGTAATATCAAAAGTCAAATACAATATATTCTCAACTTTTAGGTAAATTTCTTATAGAAATATACCTATTGCGATCGTTCACACTTTTGAATTTCGAAAAAATTTCAACGGCATGTTGTTATATGTCTATAAGTTAGTCCAAAAAATCATTTGGTTCAAAAGTTTATATATATATATATATATATATATATATATATATATATATATATATATATATATATATATATATATATATATATATATATATATATATATATATATATATATATATATATATATATATATATATATATATATATATATATGGGATATTACGAAATTTGTTAACACGATAGAGGTCGCAGTTTTGAAGGTATCAAGTTCAAATTTGCTAAAAAAATCAATCTCTCAAATATCTCGGTCGAGTTCGTTATTGGGCAATATCGGGTAAGTAGTTTCAAAATGGCGACCTTTCAAACATTTAAAAAAATTATCAAAAAAGAGCCGTAGTGTAAATATTATTAAAAATAATTTTAGGTTATAGATATAATCAGTACCTACAACTTTTGTTCAAAGAAATTTTTCATAAAAAACACAGAAAAAAAATAAAAATTAATAAAGAAAAATAACAAATATTGATAAAACATGAACACTCAATATAAATTTGATGTAATTGTACATTTTCTGGAGATCTTAATATAGACCCTGATTAAAAAAATATATAGCATATTTATTGAAAAGAAATAGGCGAAAAAAAATCTGCCTTGAAGTGGACTCGAACCGTGTCTTGCTTTATATTCAACAGCCAAAACAAAAACCTCTAACCGCAAGGCTATGACACATACGACAATATTATGTAATAACATGTATACCAATGGAAAGGTTGTTAAAATTTCAATTCAATGAATTTTGAAAAATTTACCTTTCCGCTGACTACAGGCCATCGGGATTTTTTTATATGGAACACCCTTTATTTTATATTATAAACAAAAAGAACAGTCATTCAGTTTTCATTTTTATTAAATGTTCCCTATACCTAAAATGAGTAGTTTTGGAGATATTTGAATTTTTCTTCCAATTTTAGGATATAAAACACTGTTGAAAGAACTATTAATAATAATAATCAATAAAAAAATCTATTACAGGTAACCAATATCAATTGTCAGTAAAGATTTAGTTTCAATTGATAAAATTATATAATTTTAATGTAAATTAAAGAAGAAATAGGAGAAAAAATAATTGGCTTTTCAGATAACCTAATACAAGTACCAGAGAGTGTGTTCATTTCTTAGTGAATTTCATGTTTGCAGTAGCTTTACAAATTATTTTTCTTTATATGAAAAAACAATTAGATATGATATGAATGTTGAGACGCTCCGTATATTTTTATTTCTTTTCTTGCTTGCAACTCATAGTCATGATAATGTACTCTTATAATTATCATTCGAGGTATTCAGAAAATGCGATTCTTTATATCACAATCGTCATGATTTAAGAACTGTGTACTTTGAAATAAAAAGCCTATTTTTTGTTATTGTAAGTAACTAACCAAATATTACAGAAAACAAAAATGTTTTATGGGGGTCAAATGATAGTGATGAGATTGAATTTAGGTAAACATGCGGCAAACATTCAAGGGGTTATTCCTTGGCCTATTCAAAGAATATTTTGTCATATGTTGTTTTTTTTAAATTTTAGACATACGTCTAAAATATTTTCAGGTTAGTCGCATTTCCAGTTATACCGGAAGTAGATGCCGACTTTGTTAATGGAATACCCTGTATATTACCATTTTTAGATTTCTTGTACAATTTTGAAAACATTTTATGTATAATGTCCTATACCTAAGTCTAACGTTTTGACATATTTCATGTCAAAAATTAAGTTTGCAGTCCAAAACATAATTATCAATATTTTCTATGATGGAGCTTTTAATATTTAATTAGTGTTGATTTTCTTGTAGAAGAAGATCTACTTGATCAGTATTTTTATGATATTTTGATAAAGATTTGTACAGAGTGATCGAAAAAGAAGCTTGAAAACTATATGCAAAAAAACGCCAAAAGTGATTTTTTTCAAATGGAAACCCCATTTTTTATTATTTTATTGTATTAAGCAGCAAAAATAAGGAGAACTTTGTATAATATGTTTATACCCAAAATTAGAAGTTTTTGAAATCATTGTAAATTTTTTTTCTATGTAAAAATGCTACACATCTTTAAAGTTGTGTTAGAAATGGGCCATGATTGCATAAGAAAATAATAACAAATGTCAATTAAAATCAAACAAGCATCAAAAAAGACAATATTAATACTTTTCATTAGCAAAGAAAGCCTCAAGAACTTTGGAAATATAAGGCCTAAACTATCTAGAAATGAACCAGTTGTCAACAATGAAAATATTGAAATAATTGCCAAATTATCAATTTTTTGTGTAAAAATGTATTCTAATAAATGTTCAAAATGACCCCCTTGAATTTCCAGACATTCCTCGTAACTAAGTAGGAAATGTTGTTCATGGGTGGCTAATCTTATAGATTACGGATTAAAATGCTGTTCTGACTCGTCGCATTGAGTCTTCTATGATCGTTAAAACGGTTTTACAATCTTTATTTTTTAGTGCTCCCCAAAAAAATGGAGTACTGATAGGTCGAGGGATCGAGGTGGCCAAAGATGTGGCCCATTGTTGGCTATCCATTGATCATAAAACAACCTTTGTTAACTAAATCACTATTATGTGGAAGCGCCCCATCATATTGATAAAATAGATGTTTATATTCAGCCAGCGGTAACTTGTCTAAATAGTTCACTTCAAAATTTGTCAAGATATTGAGATAGCGCTCACCATAAAGAACATATTTATTATCTAGAAAGCTTGAAAATTGAGATTATCTTGATAGAATTCAAGGGCCACGATGCCGTTGTTTGTTTTGTCACAATAAACATTAAACTACCAGGATTCTGCTCTCTGTGTGGATGTATATTTGAATCACTCCAATAATGGACATTTCATCAATGAAATACCCCCTTTTTAGTAAATTTAGCTTCGTTCCAGGAAATAATATTATCCAAAAAGAAAGGATTTTCTTGAGAACGATGTAGAATAAATTAACAGAACTCCATTCTTCATGGAAAATCAGTCTCTTTCATATGCTAAACTATCGAAAATGCGTATGGATGAAACTTAATGAATCCTTAGAACTGATGCCTTAGATATTCCTAATTCGCATGCTACTTGCCTTGTAGAATTAGTTGGATATGCGGCAGAATATCCCAAAATTGCGATTTCAATATTTAACAATTGCTTTAGATACTTTAGGCTTTATAGTTCCGAAGCTCATAAAGTTTTCTAAGAAAAGATACGCATGAACAGTTCCTGCTTAGGTACGAGAAATGTCTGGAGGTTCAAGAGGGTCATTTTGAACATTTATTCGAATACATTTTTACATAGAAAATTGATAATTTGCCAATTATTTCAATATTTTCAGTTAACAATTGGTTTATTTCTAGGTACTTTAGGCTTTGTAGCTCCAAAGTTCTTGAGGCTTTCTTTAACCTTCCTAACAGATTTTGGTGTTGTGAAATAACTATCACATTCTCCATAATAATAGATAAACTCAAATAACCTTCATTTGTATAATTAAGTCTTTTCGGCTTGATAATTACTCAAAATTTGCAGACGAACAGTATGCTTGTTTGTCTTTTATTAACATTTGCTATTATTTTCCTATGCATTCGCCACTTCTAACAAAACTTTGAAGATGTGTAGCATTTTTACATAGAAAAATGAAAAATTGCTAATTATTTCAAAAACTACTTTTGGGTATAGACATCTTTATACAAAGTTCCCATTATTTTTGCTGCTTAATACAATAAAATAATAAAAACGGGGGTTTCCTTTAGAAACAAAATGACTTTTGACTTTTTTTGGATCTAGTTTTCAAGCTTCTTTTTTGATCAGTCTGTACAAATGTTTATCAAAATATCGTAAATATACTGATAAAGTAGATCTTCTTCTACAAGAAAATCAACCCAAATTAAATATTAAATGCTTCCTCATAGGATATATTGACAATTATATTTTGGACTGCAAATTTAATTTTTGGCATAAAATTTGAAAACGGTTAGACTTAGGTTTAGGACATTATACATAAAAAAATCAAAATTGTACAAGAAATGTAAAAATGTGGTAATATAAAGGGTATTTCATTAAAAATAACAAAGTGGCATATATTTCCGGTATAACCGGAAATGCAACTAACATAAAAATATTTTAGACGTATGTCCCCCAGTGACTTTAGTAAGTCACCAAATTTTCAGACTGTCTGTACCTGTGGTTTGCCCACAATCGATCGATGTCTTTCCCGGAGAACCACCCTGTATATATAAAAGCGAAAGGTCACTCACTCACTCATCACGCAATCTAAAAAACTACAAGTGCTACAAGTTTAAAATTTTGCATGGGGATTCCTTTTAGAGCATAGGTACTCACTAAGACGGGATTTCGCAAAATTCAATCCCTAAGGGGGTAAAAAAGGGTGTCAATGTTTCTATGAAGTTTATATAGTTTTAATAGTAGGGTTTTGACTGTACATTAAAGACATTTAAGGAAAAATAATATGAGGGGGCCTTTATTAGAGCAACAGAATTCAAAACAACTTTTTTAATTTTTGACTGTCTGTCTGTATGTTTATACGCGCATCACGCAAAAATTACTGCATGGAATGGAAATAAATTGAATGCAGTTTTCCACGCGCACCAAGTCGCGGGCAAAAGCTAGTCTACAATAAATGTTCGAAATGACTTCCTCTAGCATGGATACAAGCATTTAATCTTCTCGTCATTGACTGCCGAACTCTTTCAAACACACCAGGGTCGTTTCTAGTTGATTTATCCGATTTCGCAAGTCGTCCACATTCTCCACAGGAGTATCGTAAACTAATTACTTCAGATATTCCCATTCCAGGGGGTTTAAGTCTGGGGATCGATTAGACCATGCGTTCCAACTGATCGAGATTGAAAAAATAACAACACATTTTAAAAAAATGTACTTGATAAACTCCTTGGCGTACGCCATACTTTTATTTACATTAAAGATAGCAACAAATTATCGAATGTGGTTGTCGCAAATTTTGTTCACCCTGTATCTTCGAAACAGAGGGGTTTACGAAATCATCACAGGACAAAATATTCTTAGATTAGGCCAAGGAATAACCCCTTGAATTTTTGCCGCATGTTTACCTAAAACCCTGTATATTAATATCACCCATAGATAAGCGCTAGAAACAGTTTTCTCAATAAAATGTAAATGTCTTAATATGGGTTTAAATTTCCTGTTTCAACATGATAATGACATACCTGCATAGGTGGGAGCTGTCCAATGACAGGAGGCATGGCTCCGGAAGATGGATATGTAGCTGAAGGGAAACTTCCTGAAGTTATTGGTTCATCTATTGTTGGTGTTCCTGAACGTTCTTCTAGTATTCTGAAAGTTTTCCATACTTATTTGACGAATACCTGCTTTATTGTAACTAGGCGGTGAATGTAAGAATGTGTAGAAAAATAAAGACGTTTTTGGTTATATAAAAATATACAATTATTCTGAACTATCCTGTACCAGTCATATTACGATGTTTCTGAATATAAATTCAAACTTCTATACAGGGTGTTCAACGAAAAGTGGGATAACATGGTTAACTTTGTTATTAGTGGAGTTACGAGATTTTAGTAAGGCGGCTCGTTACCCAGTGATATCGTAGTTCCATTATTTCTCCAAAACTAATTATCCTATCTGGGTAAAATTTGATATGCTTACTGAGAAGAGTATGGAGAATCGCGGATCACATAGAAACAATAAGAATTCTAAGATTTAAGTTGAAAACTTTGTTGTATTTTTTCTTAAAAAAAAGTGATCGGCAATTCTACAGTGAATTCTAGGCATATTTGTTCTTAACAAAAAATCTCTTTCTAAAACCAAAAGAGTTATAGTGAAATTTAATTTTTCAACTAACTATCGCTGTACCCGCTACTGTTCATTAACACTACCTGTAATACACTTACTAAGGGTGATCTGGTATTGTATAATGTGGATCAACCTTCATACTTCACCTCGGGGACGTTAAACAGAAAATATAAAGTAGCGAGGCCCCGTAAATGGGCAGAATTTTATGTATAGCGTCGACAAAACAATCTAGCTCCGTTTGGTTTAAATTTTATTTAGAAACAAGTGAAAAGCGACATTTTTATAAATACCTTGTAACATTCTTATTTGTGTTCCAATAAAAAAAATCGAAATACATTGTGGCGTGATATTTTGAGAACCTGGCAGCGGCATACTTGATTTTGAACTATACAAACTTACTAGTTAGTATTCGAGAAAATTATAGCAAATTATTTTGTTTCTATTTTTGAATTCAGAAAATTTTTCTGAATAATATATCACAAGTAACATTTCAAAACGCAAATAGGCTCATGAAACAAAATTTGTCAATGCCGTTATGGTCAGAAAAATAACCATAAATCTAAAGGTAATAATGAAATGTACTTTTGTTTTATACTTTTGTGTACACCCCAGAAATATAGCTCCGAACACAGACATTTTATGTAATGAATTAACTGTCAAACTTATTAATGAATTTATTTTAGATCATAATTCTAAAATCTGAAATCTACTTTCTTAGATTATATATAAACAAAATTATGGGCACTTTGTCCATTTTACTGAATAAACAAATCAATCGGAATTACTAAGCACGTATTTCTATCCAAAAAAATCGAACTTTAAACTATTGAATTCTCTGAATATAAAAACGTGATAATCCAATATAGCGCCCATAAGGAAACAATGAGTTGCTATAATTTTCTCGAATACCATACTAGCATAGTTCAAAATCAAGTATGCAACTGCCAAAATCTCAAGATAGAACGCCAAAATGTATTTGATTTTTTTTATTGGACCACAAATAAGAAAGTTAATTTATAAAAATGGCGAATTACACTTTTTTCCGATTATTTTCCTCCAATAATACTCAGAAACCTATGATTTCTTTAAAAATGTCCAATTTAAACGTTGCCGGATATTCTTTAATTTTTTCGTCTCAAAATTTCGATTTTCGAAAAAAAATATATATATTATATATTATGATATACTGGGTCATTTAAAGGGAGTTTAAGTGCTTTAGCAAGAAATATAGTATAGCCGAATTTCTTATTTAGAGCAAAAGGATAATTTGGCTGGGGGCATGGTGTAATATCTAATTTTCTCGAATAATAATAATTTAATACCTTTACGGGATTCACACTAACCTTGCTTCAACTGGCGATCGAAGATGATTAGAATTCCTTTTTGGAGAGTCATTTTGTCTGCTATGGTGACGATTAGAACCTGCAAAAGAAATATCTTGTCAACAATAAGATACCCATACTATAAGGAGTGAAAGACAAGTTGTTGTTTAGTTACTTATTCATTTCAACGGCGTTTTCTAGATTATAGTTTTGGCTGGCGTAACTTCTGACGGGATAGATTAACATTTCTATCAAGAGGTTGTTTACATTTTCTGAAAATTCGATAAAAAAATCCACAAACGGATACTGCATCCTCCTCAATACAGGAAACGCGAAGGATTTGTGTTTCCTAGTAAGAGTAAATGTGGAAAAGTGGTTTGATACTAAGAATACGCAAGTCGATAGTGAATGAACGTTCGCAGCAATCACTTCAAGCAACATAATTCACTTTCAAGGTAAAAAAATGTTGTAGATACTGGACTATGTTTAACGTTTTCCACGTGTATTATTCGTTGACTTTTGTCTTGAGTATTCGGCTGACAAAAACACCCTTTTTGAAACTCATTAAGACTCGTGGGGGAATGTGATATACCAAAATTAGTAGAAATAGAAAATTTTACTCCGACTCCAGATTTGTAGTTCGTTGAATCTGGCAATGGTGCAATAATAAAAACACCAATTTTACAATTACTTGGAGCAATTAGAACGTGTATAACAATATTAAAAGTATCAGTATCTCAAAAGAATTGAAATTATCTTTCAAATTTCAGTTATGCATTAGTGTGTCATTGTCGTTATTACTTGAATAAATTTATATTTGCAAAAAATGTTTTTTTCTAGCATTTGATATTAAAATATTTGTTTCGATTACGCAAAATTGAATTCTTGGTTATTGTTTGTTGCTTTAATTATATGAGTTACATGTAAGGCTTTTTGAAATAAAATTAGGTATAGATTCGATCCGGCTATTTTGGTATTTTTGTATACAGCAATCCATCCCCCCAGCAAAGGTGGAGTGAATAGATGCAACTCGATATGTAATTGTCAAAATAAAAAACAATAGAATGAATCGATGATTCTAGCCCATATAATGGTATTTATAGGCAATTTATCTTCGCTTGAAAGAAGTATACACGAATCAAAAAATTTGCATAATAAAATTCTTATTAACCCTGGAGTCGGTCAGGCAAAACCAAATTTAGTCAAATGATCATTCTTGATTGAAGTCAGTACAGTAAATCAGGCAGTGTCACGATCAATTTCGGTCCATCACGCCCGGCAGTTTTATAAATTCAACGTAAAATGCGACGTCCACTCAAAAGAAAAAAAAATTTTTTTTGGTGAATCCTGTAAAAGAGCTTTTGTTGAACTCAAGGGTGTTATAAGAAGGGTGAGCGACACGGGTATCCGACTGCGTAAGTATGCTCTCTAGAATCGAGGAGGTGGGTGCTCCCACTCTCTTGCGCGTAAGATGGGCTTTTTGTAAAAATAGGAAAACAAGATTCAGGTGCCGTTTTTTTTTTTTTTCAAAAAATATGAAGATGCGATCTCGAATAAACAGGTTAGGTTGAAACATATAGATCAACAACTTACTGAAATCTTCAGAGCAAGCCATTCACTGGGTTAGGTACCGAAAGTATGGAGAGGAGCAAAAGTGGTCTTTATACCAAAGGCTGGGCGAGCAATCAAACTGCCTGTCATTTAGACCGATAAGCCTATCTTCCTAAAAGGTACTGGACCTTCACATCAGAGAAGGATGCCTAGAGCAAGGTACTCACTCAATAAAAATCAATATGCCTACCAAAAAGGCATATCGACATTGAATGCTCTTGATGATCTCACTGGAAAGATTGAAAAGGCGATAGAGTGGAGCCTTCGACAATACATCCTTCGAGGCCATTGAAAATGCCGCCAGCGAAAAGGAAATAAATCCAGTTACTGTCATGTGTATAAAATCAATGCTGATAAGCAGAGAAATTACTGCGAAAATGGGAGAAGAAAACAAAACGATAAGGACTGCCAGAGGATGCCGCCACGGAAGCGTCCTATCTCCTTTGCTATGGTTCATTATGGTGGATGAACTCCTTGAACTGAGATGGGCTATGGGGTTATTGGCTATGCTGATGATGTTACCCCAATAATCTCAGCAAAATATAAGAAAACCTTAAGAGGACTGATGGAAGATGCTCTTGCGCTTGTACTAAGTTGGTGCAGAGTGCAGGGTAGGAGACTGAACATCAATCCCAAATCCCAAAAAGACGGCTAAAGTCCCAATCCTCTTAGAAGATGAAGGAATAATGCTTTCCCAGAAAGTTAAATTTCAATTAAAAACTGAACTGGAATAGAAACAAACATGTCAAAAAGAGAAGAAAATTTTTTTTTTTTAAATTGGACCGACGTTATTAGTTGGTGCACTGAAAAATACGAAATAATATTAATTCTATTCAATTTTTTGTAAAAAATATTTAGGTATTTCACACTTTTGAGTGTAACATTCGTCGCGAAAATCATTGAACGTTCGCTAATACCACTAATATCCTTTTACCCACGTATATTCTTTGCTTATCCTATATCTGGGCAACCGAGCTTTGCTCGGGTAATACAGGATTTAGAGTGAGTCTATAAGAAAATTTAATCAAAAATTCAAGCAGCCCTTTTTGTACATTTTTATCCAAATCTGCGAATCATTCAAGAAAAAGTTTATGGACCCCTAAGGTGACACCCTCGCGTTTTGTCAGGAAAGCCACTTAGAAAATGTTCAAAAGTAGAACATTATCTTTATACCAAATTTGATCAAAATCGTTGGAGTTGTTTCCGAGATTTTTTTATGAATAGCTCGTATTAATGTATTAAATTAGATATGTACAATTTTTTTTCATTGAAAATTTCCGATGAAATTATCAGAAACTCTTATTAACACCTTTAATTTACAAAAAAAAAGTTTAAGTTGATCAGGATACGAACCGAGGATCTCCTGATTACCAGGCGTGAGCTTAACCAATGAGCTACTCATGTTGGGTAATGTTCGTGGGCTTATATCTGCATATCATTTATAATCTATATGGCAGGTAAAATAAGAATTTTAATTGCTGAAAACGATTTTTTATGTGAATGTGAATATAACCAATCTATTCAATACACTCTCAAACCATACATATGAATTTTCATCGAAATCTGTAGACCAGATTCCGAGATAAAATTTGCATATATATATATATATATATATATATATATATATATATATATATATATATATATATATATATATCCTCTTTCAAATGAATCAAAAATCATCAAATCAGAGAACGATTACTATATAAAACGCGCGAACAAGAAGGAAAAAAAGAAATGGGAACGCAACGCTTAAAACCAACTACTGGTACGACCTACAGCGAGCCAGTCAAGCCAAACGCCTACTAGACTGACAATACTCAAAAGAAAATAACCTACTTCTCCTAAAAAAAATGTTCTGAGAAACTGGGTTGGAATCACCACACGTCATTATCCCATCAAAAACCATCTAAAAATAGGTTTTGTTGAAGATGATTCCTGCCGATTTAGCACAGAAGCAGCAGAAACTGTAAATCACTTTACCGATCTACAGGTGTTAAAATTTCATGCTTTTTCCTTTTCTTTATAACTCCTGCTTAATTTAAACAAACACAAGTTACGATTTCAAATGCGATCTGTCAAAATTAATAGCAATAAGAGACTATCCCAGTAAAACTGAAAAAACTAAACAAAAAAATCTTCAAATTTCAACACCGTTCGCGGGCTTATATTGAAAAAAATATTAGTCTGAAAATAGGCCAAATAATTATCTTCTTGCGGATGTACCAGCCGGCTGTCTCTCCGAAGCTATATGTAGGATATAGGGAGAAAAAATGTTATCTATATTTTCTCTTATTTCACTTAGAAAATAGATATTGTTTTGGACTATTTTTCTTTAATTTTAATGCTCTTTCAGATAAATAATTAAAAAAGATAGTAATAAAATCCGAAGGAAAGATGAAAATAGAAAATTGGTCGCATATCGCCATCTAGCGTTCGTTAAAAGAACTGACATGAGACAAAAGTGAAATTTATTACTGAACAATGGATTCCCTTTCAAACAATATAAAGTTTGCCAAAATCCTTGAAGTGGTACAAAAGTTACAACGCTTTTATAGGATTCGCTTACGTCCGTAAAGTTAGCACTACCATTTCAAAAAATCAAAATTTTATATCGTGGATTAATTGCCGCTCAATTGCCGTTTATATACCGTGAAATCTAAAAAATTACCTTTATCATATTTTTAAAAATAAGCCCTGGTAATGCTAACTTGACAGTCAAGTTAGCATTACCACCTACGTAGGCACATTTCCTTAATTCGGAAAGACAAACACTTTGCGGCAATAATTGCCGCTTTTTAACCGTAATCAAATAGTGCAAATGAAAACATTACCGTTTTCTTATTTCTAAGAATAAGCCCTGGTAACGCTATTTTGACTATCAAGTTAGCATTACCACCTATATAGGCACGTTTTCTTAATTCCATAGATACCTATAGAACGGCAGAAAATGGCAGAGCGTTTTGCCACGAGTGCACTTATTTTTGAAAATATGAAAACGGTAATTTTTTCGATTTCACTATTTGATTACGGTTAAAAAACGGCAATTATTGCCGCAAAGTTTTTGTCTTTCCGAATTAAGAAAACGTACTTACGTAGGTGGTAATGCTAACTTGACTGTAAAGTTAGCATTACCAGGGCTTATTTAAAAAAATATGAAAACGGCAAATTTTTCGATTCCACTATTTGATTACGGTCAAAAAGCGGCAATTATTGCCGCAAAGTTTTTGTCTTTCCGAATTAAGAAAACGTGCCTATGCAGGTGGTAATGCTAACTTGATTGTCAAGTTAGCATTACCAGGGCTTATTTTTTTAAATATGAAAACGGTATTTTTTTTGATTTCACGGTAAACGGCAATTAAGCGGCAATTAATCCACGATATAAAATTTTAATTTTTTGAAATGGTAGTACTAACTTTACGGACATGATTAGCTTTCCCACTTATCCCTTCCTGTTATTTTACAAGATAGAGGAAAAAGTATTGGAGCAAACTTACGTTAAATGATATGTGAATTACAAATATTTAAAATTTATGGTACTATATTATACTTAAAGAGAACGAATTATCCAGTTAGTACGATCAATCACATGTGAATTTATAAGAATTTCAGTAAAATACAAAATAAATTCATTAAATTTCAATATTTAAGTTGAATTGTCGAAATATCGAAACTGTCTTGCGAATAATATCAACTTACTTTCAACTTTATTGATTACAAGTGTACGTTCAATGACAGTAAACTACTTTTCTCTCGTGTCTTTACTGCATTTATCACCATTTTCTTCTTTTCTCTAATTTCTAACTAGCAGCGGTTCAATAAAACTAGCAGCAGAAGATGAATAAAACTAGCAGCTGCGGATTTCGCATGTATTTTTACAATTTACTGCACAACGATTATACAAATTATTTTTTTAGCTTCTTATTTATTCAATAATTTGTGAGCATCGGAGATGTGCATAATTTAATTTAGAATCTAGATATAATTTAATTTTACAACCGCCAACTCTGTAGCAATTGGTATATTTGAAATATACGTGCACTATCTAATCACAGAACATTGTGATCCTGGAGAAATTAATACGATTGAATATCATTGCAATCTATGCCCCTTTGCCCCTTGTTATATTTGTAGGCTTTAATTCGTTTACTTTTTTTAATAGTTTTTATTACTTTCGGTTCTTGTATCGATGGACTCCGCAGCGATTTCTCAGGCCTCATACGGTCTAGAGACTTGAATTTCGAATTCGTACTTAGATCGCGGACATCAGGAAATCTTTTCTTTCCTGCTGCTCCTGTAATTGTCAATAACTTGGACATTTTTTAAAAAATGATTAATAAAATGATTATTTCAATGAATACAGTATTTAAAATATTATAAACCAGCAAAACAATGCAAGATCACGACTTTTGCCCATAAATACGTGCCACGAAATTCCGTTTATGTCTGTTATGTCTAACTGATGAAGCTCTGGAGCCCCAGAGCGAAACGTCTTAACTAGTAATTATACAACTATAATTTTTTTAAACTTTTAAACGAACTCAATCCCAAGATAATTCGAAAATAATATTGCATCATGGTTCAAGAATCTTCAGCAATATATATATATATATATATATATATATATATATATATATAAGAATTGCTCATATTAATATATTAGATGATATCAAGTGTCAAAAATTTTATACAAAGCACTTTCAACATGTTTTTAAGAAATTCTGACATAAGCATGTGGTGGTGATGGTCTATAAGCCAGAGCATTACGGTAAAGAATCGTGGTTCACTTTTCCCAATACGTATACCGAGACGTATACTACACATGTTAAATCAACTTGGCTACCACTATCAAAAATAGAAATACCATAACTGAGATATTTTGACTTACGTTCACGAGATTCTCTAGTTGGACTCAATCTTCGTATCTGTTCTCTTCTAGGTGAATTCTTTGGAGATACTCCAGGTGGCCCCTCAGGTATGGAATCCCTTTCCGGTGTGTTATTCGGTTCTTCAGTATCAATATCCTAGAACAAAGAAACAATAAATAACTTATTTTGTATGACCACATATTAATGCGGCGAACAAACCTTTGTGAAGACATTATTTGCAACTGACTTTGGGTGCTCAGTAGAATCAGCTTCAGAGATGATTGTTTTTTCTTCTACATCTTGTTTAGCTTCATAAGGTGGTGCCTTCTAGAAATTTATAAATAAGAACATGAGAGAAGATTTTATAATTCATTCTATAATAATTAAATGTTTGGTTTGAAATTTACCTTTGAGGCTTCTACAAATTTGGGTTCTCTGTAGACAGGCTTCTTAACATATCCAGTAGTATTTTTGAATTTGGAAACTGATGTACGGATGAACCTAAAATTAAAAAAGTTTCAAAATAACCGATAGAGTATATGTATATCGGTGTACACGAAAACATTATTATATGTAATACTCACTTACCTATTGGGTATAAGGGTATCCGGAGATATATCTTTCTCGTGACAATCAGGACACTCGTGGTCTTCACTTTCCAACAATACACCTCTAATACATTCGTCGCAAAAGCTGTTACCGCAACACGGTATCATAACTGCATCTGTGAGCAGGTCTGAACAGATGCTGCATATTAGATCCTCTGGAATCTCTGGCTTAGGCTCTTCTACCGGTGCAGGAATCACTTTCTGGTTGTAGGCCTGGTGATCGAGAAGTGGTACAGCATATTGTCCATTTGGTGTCATCATCGCGCCAGGTACTTGAGGACCTTCCACAGGCACCATAAAACTCTTTGGAATACCGGTACTTTTTTTTATTTCAATTGGGTCCTAGAATAATGCAAGATTTCAATAATAGTTGAGGTTTCTGTATACATTTGATACATATTTGAGATGTTTTATTGGCACATATGTTCTACAAATACAACCAAATGATAATAATATATTATTAATAATAAATAAATAACATAGCTTAGTTTCTTAAACAACAATTGCGAAATAACTCACAGTTCCTTGTCCAAAGGTGCAATCCTTTATCCAATGCCCCCCTTGATGACATTTGTAACATCTATAGTTTGGAGGGACTGCACCCATCTGATTCGACCCACGAATCTTCATATAACTAAAAAGTGCTTTGTCAGTCAAACTCTTCAATATAACAAGTTGATCATTCTACACATTGACCGTCATATCTTTTAAAATAATTAGAAAAGACTCACTTGCTAGGATCGTAATCTTGCGTAGACTGTGACATCATGGCTTTGATTTTATCATCCTCTGGGGCATCCAGACAAGATAAGTCGACTGCTTTGGCTATAGGGCCGCCTTCATCTATTTTCAGAGGTGGCGTTTTATCACCACCATAACCATCCCATTGTTTGGGTTTCTGAACAGTTACCGGAACTCGAGCAATAAGCAATGATGTGTTCTTCGGTATCAATGCATTATCGTCGTCATAGACTGAGGAAAAAAATGGCAATACTAGAATAGTTATAGAAATTCAAACCTCTATGTTATCCTTAGCACCTAGTGATTCTTCTAATAGTCTTATAAATAGTTGGTTATATGTAATCTTGAAAAAATATATAAAACATATCTAGTGAAGATTAGTTTGGTCTTGGTACTAAATAATATTAAAATAGGTAATGAAATGATACTATGTACTTGATATTACAGAAACCGAATAACCTCAATTAAAACGCAAAAAATGAGATCAAGCCCACACACAAAATTAATTATCCTAAACATGATAGGAGTCTTATTTATCACCTACTAATTTCATTAAAGCATTCTAATATCGATCCCCTCACCTTCTTTTGTTTGGGCATTAGTTACTTGCAAATCAAAGTCAGTACTCTTGCCGATCCTTTTTTGCTGAATAATAGCATTTTTAAGATCTTTCACGGAAATATGCAGGCCATCAAATGTAACGGTATCATATTCCAACGCCGATTTGAATTTGTAATGCACAGACATAATATGATATTGTTACACACAGTCACTAGAGAACATTGGCACCTTCACCTTCACTTTTTACAAAAGTAATAAACCAAGTAAAGTATTTCTGTCCACTAAACGAGATTTGTTTTAAACGTTAAAATTATACTAATAAGGAACAATTTGACGAACACTCTCTCAACTAACAAAAATCAGAAATCCACATTCTTAATTCTTGCCATCACGTTAAGAATTTTGGAATGACAAACGAATTGCAAATGGCGTCGACATGAATGTCTTGAAATCAAATGCAGCCAACACTGAAAACGGTGAATACCTTATACCCTATGACCATAAGGGTGTTCGAGCAGCGGTTCAAACCAGTCCCAAACCGTCAGACGCCTGCGCACTTCAATTTACGATGAATAATTTATTCTACTACTACTAGTAAGATGTTCGAGCAGTAGTTTGACGATTTCCAAACTAGCCCGAGTACACGAGCACCACTCGAACATGTTTAATCTTCTCTTGTCCACGCAGTGGTAAGGGTGTTCGAGCAGCGGTTCAAACCAGTCCCAAACCGTCAGACGCCTGCGCACTTCAATTTACGATGAAATAATTTATTCCCAACTACTAGTAAGATATTCGAGCAGTAGTTTGACGATTTCCAAACCAGTCCGGACTGGACAGGCGCAGTTGAAGCGTCCTCTTCTTCTTAGGGTATAGTGTTCTCTGTTGTTGGAGAAATCTTTTTCAGAGAACACTACCATAGTCCTAAGCAAAACCCTGGATTGTGTTGGTCTATGACGACGAAAATGTAAGAAAGTGGAAGGGGTAGTTTGCAAACTGCAGTTTGGTGTTCGAGCAACAAAATCCCAAACCACTTGGAAACTGTTTCAAACCGCACATGCGCATTTTAAACAGTTATCAAACCGTCCCAAACTACTGCTCGAACAGCCTTAATGACTTGCAGTGGGATTCTCAATGGACGTTCGAATTGGCGAATCCAATTACCACACCACGTGGGAGGGCGCCACTGTAGATAGGTAGTGTTTATCGGAAAGAACAGCTGATTCTATGCAATCTTTATGAGAGTACGTTAGTGTGAGTTGTTTGATCTGTGTTTGAGGAATGTTATTATGTTTTAGAATAAAAATAGTCGTTGGTTATTATAATATAAGGATTTAATAATGAAAAGTAAGTACAATCATTCATTAAAATTACAAAGCGAAACAAATATGTACACGTAAATTTTGCTCATCTTGCAGATATAATTGCTGGTATCATGGAAGCGGAGATACAATAAGTGTTTTTATGTTTATCTTCACTAAAAATCTATAATAGGTGGTGATATAAATAAAATTGAAATGACTTGCCATACCTGCAGTTTTGTTTATATATTTCCGTGTGAATGATAATAAACGACCAGTTTGAAAACAAGTGTGTATTTTTCCGCATTCACTAGACATATTTTTAAGGTGAGTGAATCAATATACATGAAAAATACAGCAAAATCTAAAGAAATACAATATAAGATGTTTATCGTATGTTCTTAAAAGAGCAAGTATTTTTATGTGAGAAAACAGTTCTATTACAAACAAAAATGAATTAAGCAGTACAGTGACTCCAAATGAGATATTTCGCAAATTTTCTGAACAGAGCAAGTAAGTTACTAATAAATTTTGATCCATAATACATACTAGATATTATATATACATGAAGGAACATAATATAAATGAATTAATTACTTTAATAAAACTGTTTCCTAAGCTAACCTTCTATCCACTTTCTCGACACTCCAAAATTGTTCTTAGTATAGACAAATCCTGATCCTTTATTGGGAAAACGATAAAAATGGATTGTCCTGTACTTATTTTTTCAGCTGTGACAACTATATTACACCACAATTAGTAATCAAAACAGTTTTCTTCGGCATGCTGAGTGAAATTCACATGTTAGAAAATACGAATGTAAACAAACGATTACCTATCTGTTCTCAGTGAGCACTTTTATCAGCAGAGGACCAACGCTTGGCTGGAGTCGCCTATTCTCATCGTTCTCAACCGTTCACGCATTCTATAAATCCCGAGCTGATCTGTCAAATCTACTCGGGACCTAAAGTGGGACGTCACGTCCCGAGTCGACGTTTGAAGCGATTCTCATCTCTACGCATTCGGTATCTCCCAAGCTGCAGTGGAACCAGAGAACATTATCTAGCAAAGAATATACTCCACTAGAATGACAATGTAAACGGAGCAATTTCTCCAGTGAAAAGTTGTAATTATTTTGTGCAAGAGATGGCACAAGCATTCATTTTTTCTCAACAAATTAATTTCAAATGCTTGGCATGATCAGGTGACCAGCCCGTCTGCAACCTTGAGAACGTCGAGCGGCTGTAATCCGCTGTAATTGGAATTGTTGTTTTGTCATTTGTGGCTGTTATAGCCGTATTCACCAACGTCATTCTTAACAATCATATATGTAACAGCAGGTTACCGTTAACCAGACTGTTAAGAAAATATGCTATTCACTACACCAAACTGACGTTCGGTTAATAAAAAGAATGGTAAAAGAAAGTCACTAGAAATTTATGTTGGTATTGTATGTAAAATGACATTTTAACTTGGTCCATGAACATTCTTTATTTACGTTTTCAAATTGATAAGTATTTATATTAGAAATGTATTCCGTGAATTTCAATAATAATGGAAAAAGGAAAAAAGAGGGCGTCGAATTATACGCAGCGTGAAAGAGAATTATTAATGTTGTTGGTGCAGAAATATGTTGGTATAATAGAAAATAAAAAAACCAATGCCATTTATAACAAACAAAAAACTGAATGTTGGGAGAAGCTAGCTTGGGAGTATAACGCCAATCAAACGGGATTGCAATTAAAATCTACCTATGAACAGATGAAAAAGCTGGCAAAACAACATCAAGCTGAGGACAAGGTAGGTACAGCTTGATACAAGTAACTCCTAAAGTGACCTGAACAAATGGTTCTACCTTTGATATTGTAAACATCTCAGAACAATTGGCAGATATGCTGTTTTAAAAAATGCCAGACCCTATCCAGTCAAGCCACAATATTAATTGTGCTAGGTAAACATTCCGTTAACCACAAGATGGTGTACTGGTTTAGAGCGTTTTTTATGAATAGTAATCAGTTCACCCGGCTTTGTGCCCAAGCTATATGTTTTTCTTTTTCTTATATTTTTCTAATTCTTGACTACTTTTTTGATTGGAAATTTGGGTTAGCTCGTTAAAAAACAACATAGGAAAATAAGGTACCTACAGGTCGAGATTTTATAATAGCATGAAATGTACCGGATGGTTAGGATTTCATTCTCTGCCATTAGATTTTACCAATTTCTTAACATTGTTTTAGGAAGAGATATTAAAGACGGGTGGGGGTGTTTTCATACCCAAAGTAACCACAACAGATGAGAAGGTGTTGAGCATAATAAAAGATAACTATTTTTCTATTACGCATGGATATGATAGCAATGCTGACAATAAAAGCAACTTGTTTGCACACATTCCAAAATATCCTAGTATTCCTAGTACTAGTACAGACATTCCAAGCACTATTACGGCTAACGAAGAAGAAATCTTAATTATTTACGGAGATGAACGAGAAGGTGTAGAAAAAAATGAAAGCACAAGTCTCGATACAACTGCTCTTGCAGATATAGGCAATATTCAAATGGAAACAGGGACAGAAAGTACACTTAAAGAAAAATAAAGTTTTTAAAAATACCTTAAAACAAGTAGTTAACATTGCAAGACTAGAAAGCAAAATAGTACAGACCAAACGGGCTGTTTCCAGGACAACGCGAAGCCTGTAAAGGAGCTTTTTGGGCTTGTAGAGTATTAGTTATTAGTAAAAACGGTAGCTATTATGGCATCTCGAGTAGCTGTATTTTGATTTAATCGAATGTCGTAAGGCACAATGCCAATGTCATCTAATTCTGGTTCTGGAACATCGTCAAGTACTTCTACATGATCTTTAGCCTCTATACAAATGTTATGGAGCACTGCAGTTGCTACTATTATTACACAAACAGTCTCTATTTTATTTCTTAGTCCCAAGGATAAACATGGAAATCGCCTCTTCCAGACTCCAAACAGGCGTTCGACTGGGTTTCTTGTAGATATTTGAGCTCTGTTATACCTTTGTTGTGGAAGTGTTTGAGGATCTAAAGGGGTCAGTAAGTATGATCTACATGGGTATCCACCATCCCCAACTAAACAATACGGAGAAAACTCATTGTTTTCAAATCGGCCTCAAAATGCGCGAATCATTAAAAATTGTTGTGTCATGCACTGAACCTGGCCAACGGGCAACTATGTCATTTATTTTCAATTCCGTGTTTCCTACTACTTGCACATTAATGCTGAACCAGTTTTTGCGGTTTCTGTACACTTCGGCATTATTACCTCCAGGGGATTGTATTTTTATATGTGTACAATCCAAAGCTCCTAAAACAAAATTAAGTTAGAAGTCATATGAATTTTATTATAAGAGAAACAACAATTTTTGACAGTATATAATAATAAAAGCTGGTTATGCTGTAAGTATACCATTATGGAACTTTTAGAGAAGAGGCCCTGATACTACATAAAAACTTACCTACAATCCCTGGAAGCCCTCCAATGTTGTAAAATTTTAAAACACATTCCCTTTGTTCCTCAGCTGTTTCAGGCATTTTGATAAATTGTGGCCTTAAGCCTGCAATATGCCTTGAAATATTTGTGACAATACGGGAGACTGTGGGCTGTGAAATGTTGAAGTGATCTCCAATATTTATTTGGAACGATCCAGTTGCATAAAATCTTAGGCAAATTAGTATTTGATTAATCTTTGATATGGGCTTATTTCTATCATTGACTGGTTCAACAATTCTATCTAATAAATTCACTAATTGCTGGAAAGTTTGTTTATTCACTCTGAATCTTCTTTTAAACTCAATTTCGTCAAGTTCTTCGAATAAATTGTTACGAATTTTTACATTCCTAACGCGCGTGATTTCTTCATCGTCGCTATCAGATGACGAACTCAATAAATTATTAAAATTAATTCTATCGAACCTGTCCATTTCTTTCAAATGGTAATATCTTATTTTAATATATAAGTATTAAGAAACTAAATTTTCTTTGCGTATTATTTATCGTAATCTAATGGTGTTTTCGGAAACTGGATCGAGTTGTGACCCGGGTTCAATTTTACTGTGTAAAAAGATAGCGGGGTTACTAACCCGAGTCGCCAGAGTTGAGTTTCCGAAAAGACGGGTAGTATCCAACTAAACTAACCTCACTCTTATAATTTATCAACTTGTTATCTTTCTATCAGCCCGAATTTAAGCTGTTAACTTTAACTTCCTGATAAGGATGAAAATTTCTTGTTGAATACCAAACACTTATTTAACAGGCTGATAAGTATATTAACCAACTGATAGAGGAATAATAGTTGTTGGTGAATACGAGCGTTAGTGTTAGCTACAACATCCATGCACAGAACATCGAATGTTCATTATAAATAAATTAATTGTGACCAAAATATTTTATAATTGTAAGTGGTTGAATGCTAAAACAGTAAAAACTGGTTTCGACAAAATAAAACCCAAACCTAAATTAAAAATTTTGAAACATTTGTAATATTTTCGATCATCTCTGTTTTTATATTTGTTTTTATTGTTTTCTTATAATAAATGATATCTTCTATGTATTTCTTCCTTTCATATATTTTCAGTTGATTGTAGGTGAGTTTAAATTTACAGGATTTGATCAAAATAACTTTTTTGATACTATACTACCTATTTATCTATCTTATTGCCAGATATATGTTTTTTTTATTTTAAACTACCTATATTACACCACTACTCAACTGTTGAATGGTATTGAAATGTAATGCATTCTGTTGTCGGGCAATTATGAGGATGGAAAAAAGGTGAAATGGTTTCTGAAATCAGGCAGAACCGACTTTATTCGATGATGCACTGAAAAAGTAAAAAGTATTTTTTCTATTGCTTCTGCAATATCGAACATTAAAATATCCAGTTAATCAAATGAAATTTAATTTTGACAACATATTGTAGAAATCATGAAGATTTTGATGTTCTGCATGTGTTGAAGTATCAGTATATGTAGAAGATCCTTGACACAACTTAACAAGTTTTATGATTTCTGTAATATGTGTAGTCAAAAATTAAATTTCATTTGATTAACTGGATATTTTCATGTTCGATATTGCAGTATCAATAGATAAAAAAAGAGATTTTTTTAAAGTTTCAAGTTTTTGAAAATGTCTTATTTAAATGTCTCATCTGCAATCCCGTCACAATTGTTTTTTATTTCTCACAAAAATTTCCCCCTCTCCCCATTTGAGGATATGTAGGGAAGAAGCGCATGGCAAATTTATTTTTTTCATTAAATAATCATTAAATTCCGAGCACGTTTATTGTATAAAACGTCCACAAACATAAAAAAACATACATAGCTCCTCCAATTTCGAAGTCGGTCAAAAAAACTAAGGAATAATATTAAATATAGATTTAGTATTTTGTGGTTGGCTAGGTTTGTGTTTTGGGGACAGGTTTGTTTCCTAAATATTTGCTAAATAACTACATTTTAAAGGCAACGGTGTAGTATTTGTAACATAATTTCAAAACAACAATAATATGACATATGACAATAACAATAATAGCGGCTAGACAAGAGTCAAGGAGTGCAAGGCGAAATTTACGTGTTTGTAGTGAAATACTTCGTTGGGACGTTTGTGTGATTTCTGGTATACATGTATTATAGAAATAAAGATGTCTAATAATTATTCGGAGACTATAAATGATTGTGGGTAAATAATTAAAACAAATTTATGAAAATGTTGAATAGGTACTTCCATAGATAGGAGATAAGCTAACTGACTTGTTTTTACATGTGATCTCACAACTTTTTGCGTTGGAAGGACTGTGTTGCGAGACATTTTATGTTTTTTATGTGATCTCATTTCTTTTTGTATGTAATTCTCCTTTATTTTTTCTCAGGCAATATTTCTTGTACGTTAGCTATGGATAGTCTATGTGACGTTTCCAAATAATTCAACCAGAATATTATTGAATTTATGATTTAGCTTATTTTAATTTTAATAGGTCAATTGAAGGCAATATAATATGTATATTTAGTTTTTTTGGCAGAGTGCTAAGATACTAGCAAATGCCAGTAATAACTGGAAAACCTACAACCCTGCACCCTGGCTACGCGCGCATTATCATATAGGTATAGGTATATAGGATAGTGTTAGTAGTACTAGTACGTTCTATGTTCTGTGGTCAGTATTTTTATCATTATGAAAACGAAACTGAAATTTAGGCATGTTTGAGTTTTTTCTTTCATTATACGTAAAAAGTTAACTAATATACCTCAGAATTTTGATGATCGGTGAGTGTGTCAGTGACAGAATTACAGAAATTCGACTGGCGATAGCTCCTAAACTAATGTTATGAATAGTAAGTCATTTGGAACTACAGCTAGATATATTATGTCCTCTAAGTCTCTGAAAATTCAGACTTCTAGCTTTCTCAACAACGAAGTTACAGGGGAGTCGAAAGTGGCTTGAATCGCTTCGAGAAAAGGATGGTACGGCTGTGCTAGACTTCTGTTAGGTTCGCTGGCAATAAATGTTGCCGTCGGTCACATTGCAGGCAATCTGTGATTCCAAAAAAAATTCTTGGATGTTTTTACTGGGTTCTCCAGTAAAATTCACGATGCCAGGGTTTACAGACTTTCTTGTATATCTGAAAGATTATCAACTCTTTGTAGAAATGGAGACCAAAATAAATGGCATATTTTGGGAGATGCAGCATACCCTATAAAAGAATGGCTTTTGACCTCATACAAAGACTTTGTAAATTTAACAGATATAAAACGAAATTATAATGTTAAATTTTCAAATCGAAAATGCCTTCGGGTTTTCAAATTAAGATGGCGACAGTTAACTTGATCTAATTTCACCTCGGTGGATTGAACAGCTAGATTTATTATATCTTGCTGTGTGCTGCACAATATCTGCTTAAATAATGATGATTCTTGGGAAGATGTTTCAGAACCATTACCTGAGCTGCAACAGCTAGTGCCGCAGGAACAAGCTGAAGTTGCCCCAAACTTTAATATTGAGAAAAGAAGAGGGGAAGAAAAGAGAAACAATATTGCTCTCTACATTTATTATAAATAAAAATATGAAAAACGTAATGCTGTCAACATTTATGGAGACTCATTCTGTTCATTACAACAACATTAAAGAAAGTAATATTTCTGCCTATCATCCTTAAAACTATTGAATTTTGAAGATCTCTCTAATTAATTCTAGTTTTTCGCTACCTATGTCTTTGTGACTTGTTTCTTTCTTTTTCTGCATGATATCTTTCACGTTCCGTTTTCCTTTCTTCATGGTAAGTTTTTAAATAATTCAAGAACATTTTCTTTGTTGGTATTCTGTCTTTAGGCTCTTTCTTTTTTACTCTTTGGTCCATTAAAACTTCTGGTTCGATGCTATCATCCATCGAAGCAATTCTGTCCATTTCCGGCTCAAATGCTATTTTCATTCTTTTTCACCAGAGCACTTGTTCAAATCAACATTTTGTTTTTTTCTTCTTAACACAGTTTTATATCTATTCTTCACTTGGCTTACACTGGTATTCATAGTCGGACGCCAGCGACTCGCTGAAAAGAACCGCTCGCTGGTGAAGTTTTCGGCGAGCGCAAGGATGGTCAGAGGAAAAAATGGTCTATTCATAGACAGCCGTCGGCGGATCTCTGGCGGGCGTTAAGGACCGCGCTTTGCCAGCCAAGCTTACTACAGGTACCCTATACTCATAATGCAAACGTATCACATACATCAAAGATAATTAAGATAAGTAATTAAAAAACTATACATATATACAGTAGGGGGCTGTAATTCCCATCGGTATGGTTATCCGAACGTTTACTTATGTCTTAATTTCAATTTTAATCCTATCGGAATCTTCTCAATGACCACACCTATGGGAATTCCAGCCCCCTACTGTATATAATAGTTTTTTAATTACTTATCTTAACTATCTTTGATGTATAAATTCGGCAACTTTTTTCACTATGAACTAGTTCAAACTATCATCAGCGTATCGTTCATATTAGAATTAAGTTTTAAAAATTATTATAAAATTTTATAAATAATAACCTTAAATAAAAATATTATTAACTTTGGATGTACCAACTAATAAATACATCATGTTAATATAAATAAATCTATATAAAAAACAAAATTAAAACAACACGAAACGCAACTTCTAAAGATATTCATATTTTCAAGAATATTTGTAAATACCTTTCCTGAAAACTTCCAGTTGCATAAAACCGTAATGCACATAGCGATGCTATTAATGAGGAGACTGGTAAACCACGCTGGTTAATTTTTACTGACTCTGGTTCCACTAATATAATTAAATGTTCCATATAACTACATTTTTACTGAATCTATATCGACGTATAAACTGAGAATCATCATAAAACTCAACTAGGTTATCCATGTTCCTAATATATCTTTTAGGAATTCTAATTGCCCCAAAAACATTAATGTCATCATATTCATCGATTTCCGCATTTACTCGAACAATATTATAAAGGTTTTCCATAATCAACTCAAGACTCTGCTATAATATAATTGAAGTGGCGAGCCGCCCGGAGAACAACACGATATGCACCAGTCGCCGAGCGAAAAACGAACAAGAGAGCTCAAACTGCGCATGTGTTCTTTACCTGATGATCGGCTATGAATAGAAAGAAAAAACCACCACCAGCTGCTCGCCGGCGAGCGTTCGGTATTCCCAAAAGACCGATGTGAGCTTGCGTCATTTGGAGAGCGCTCGTCTCTGAAATAGAAATAAAAATTTCTTGCAAATCTCCAGCCAGCGAGCGGCTGGCGCTCGACTATGAATACCACCGTTACACTTTTTTCGATTCCAAAGTCTTCATTTAACTGAAAAGTTATTGCTTCCTACATATTTTCTTAAGTCAGTATGTTTTCATAGGCCCAACTTCACTTAAATAATCAGCATATTTGTCCAAAATATACCTTTGTTTGCCCTTCAGTCCATTCAGTTTCCAACAAACATTTTTCATTTCCTTCACTCAAGTTTTCTTGAAAACTGCTAGATGCTGAAGTACCACGACGCGAACTGCTAGAAGCTGAAGTATTTTTTTCAGTACAATCATCAACCTCGTAATATGAATGAACAATATCTGCCTCGATCGGAAGAGTGTCCATTTTCCCTAAAATTTATTATCAATAGATATTGTTGCGTATGCGGGTTCGCAGATAAGTGAGACTAATTTAGAGTTATCAAATCAACTTTATTTACACTAAAAATAATATAAATTACAAATTAACTTTACTATATTCTCTCTAACTTACTCGGACTATTCTGTTTATTCACACTGCCTTTTACATTCTGTCTTCTTGCCGAAAATTCTCCCATATATATACCCGATAAAGGATCCAGAGCATTCGGTATCAAAGACCAGAAGCCGCCACTATACGCTTCTCGAAATTCGTTTGTCGGCAGCTTAACAGAAGATGCCGACACTGCCGTCGCTCTCTTTGTTGACGCCGCTTTTGGTATGTCCAACCACAGCATATATCGCGCGCATACTTCAAACGGATGCCGCTACTTTGTAGCCAATACCGGCGGCTGTTCCCCTTTGCACGTTACACTGCTCCCTCCCTTAAAGCTGTTCGCCCCGAACAGCTTCTTCCGTTTGTCTCCAGACCGGTGGATTATCTCCTCGATACGGACTCAGTCTTTCCACGTGCACTACTTTTGGCTTGGCTCTTGGCGAAAGTTGGATCCTGTACACCAAGTCATTAATCTTTTTGACAATGCGATATGGTCCTTCCCAAGGTCTTTGCAATTTCGGACTTAATCCTCTCCTTCGCTGTGGCTGGTACAACCAAACTGCATCGCCTTCGTTGAAAGAGTTTAATGACTGCCTTTTGTCAAGTCTCATCTTCATTTTGTCGCTCTTCAACTGAAGCTTTTGTCTGGCAAAATCATGGACCACTCTAAGTCGCTCCTGTAGGTCAGCTACATAATGTGGAAGAGACACTTCTTCATGATCGTCGGCTGATGGTCTGCCAAACATCAGATCTACGGGGAGCTTCATTTCTTTTCCAGACAAGAGCATCGATGGTGTATAGCCAGTAGATTCATGCTGGGAACTTCGGTAGGCCAGAAGAAAGAGAGGTACCAGTTTATCCCAGTTACGTTGGTGCTCATCCACAAAGAGTGAGAGGTATTGATTGATGGTCCTATTGTGCCTCTCAACCATTCCATCTGACTGTGGATGAAGTGGGGTTGTTCGTGTTTTCCGTATCCCCAGCAACCTCATTAACTGCGTCCATACTTCGGATTCAAAATTTCTACCTTGATCGGTATGTAGCTCCAAGGGTACTCCGTGTCTGGAAATCACGTTTTCCAGAAGGGCTTCGGCTACTGTAACTGCTTCCTGATTCGGCATCGGCACTACTTCTGGCCACTTCGAGAAATAGTCCATGGCAACCATGATGTACTTATTTCCAGAATCTGTCGTAGGGAATGGTCCTGCAATGTCCACCGCAATTCTTTCCCAAGGTTCACCTGACAGATACTGCTTCATTTTCCCTCGGGATCGTGTCTTCGGACCCTTCTTAGAAGCACAGAGGTCACATCTTCTGCACCATTCTTCCACATCTCTTCGACAGTTGATCCAATAATACCGCTCTTTCACACGTGCCAATGTTCTATTTACTCCAAAATGGCCTCCACTGCGACTGCCATGCAGTTCACGAAGTACTTCAGCTACCATTGTTCGGGGTACAACGGTTTGATACACAATGCTTCTACCATCTGGACTTTCCCATTTACGAGTGATCAAGTCATCTCGTAAGCATAACGAATCCCACAGAGCCCAATATCCCTTGACTGTCTGATCAAATCTGGATATTTCTTGCCACTCAGGTCGTCGCTTTTGGTCTAGCCAGCCCCGTACTATCGTCAAATCTTTGTCGGCGATTTGTTCTCTTCTAAAGTTGTCTCTGGTGATTTCGTCGGTATTTTCCGTTTCCTTATTCCTAATCTGCATTTGTTGGAGATGTACAACATCCTTGGCTATTTCTCTTTGTTCCTGCCTCTGACAGAATTTACAAGAACTGCCACAAGGTCTTCGTGACAAACTGTCGGCGTTGGCGTGACTTCTTCCTTTTCGGTGTTTAATTTGAAAGTCGTAACTCTGCAGTTTCTCCAGCCAACGCGCTATCTGTCCCTCCGGATTTTTGAAATTCAGCAGCCACTGTAGTGCAGAGTGGTCTGTTCTTATTAAGAATTTCCGTCCATAGAGAAAACTGTGGTAATGCTCTATGGATCGTACAACCGCTAGCAGCTCCTTCCGGGTCACACAGTAGTTTCGCTCTGCCTTTCCCAACGTTTTGCTGAAATATCCAATTACAGCTTCTTCGCCATCCTGTATTTGGGAAAGAACAGCTCCTATTCCACTTTGTGAAGCGTCAGTGTCTAACACGAACAATCCTTCGTCCAAGGGATATGCAAGAACAGGAGCAGTAGTCAACCGGTTTTTCAGCTCAAGAAACGACTGTTGACATTCTGGTGACCAGTCAAAGTGGGAGTTCTTTTCGGTTAATTGATGTAGTGGCTTCGCAATTTTTCCAAAATCTTTAACAAATCGGCGGTAGTAACTGCTGAGTCCCAAAAAGCTTCTGACTTCGTGCTTGTTGTTTGGTCTGGGCCAATCTCGCACTGCTTGAACTTTTTCTGGATTGGTCTCAATTCCTTTCGATGATACGACATGTCCGAGAAAGTTGACTTTTTCCTGGAATAGAACGCATTTCTTTGGATTCAGCTGGAGATTAGCACTTCGGATCCTAGCGAATACTTTCTTCAGATTCGATTGATTTTCGTCGAAATCTTTGCCAATCACCATTACATCATCCAAGTACACCAGGCACGTTTCCCAAGTTAGTCCTCGCAGAACTAATTCCATTAACCTTTCAAAAGTGGCAGGCGCATTACATAATCCAAACGGCATGACATTGAATTGATATAGGCCGTTTCCAGCTTTAAAGGCCGTTTTCTCTTTATCTCCTTTGTTTAGCTCTACCTGCCAATATCCACTTTTCAGGTCAAGAGTTGAGAACCACCTGGATCCGGCTAAGGTATTTAAGGTATCGTCAATTCGGGGTAATGGGTAGCTGTCCTTCTTCGTAACATCATTTAACCTCCTGTAATCCACACAGAACCTCGTCGAACCATCCTTTTTCGTCACCAGCACAACTGGTGATGACCAAGGACTGCTGGATTCTTCTATGACACCATCCTTCAGCATTTCTTGAACCATGGTGTTAACTTGCTGTTGTTTTACGAAAGGAAGTCTTCGTGGAGGTTGGCGAATAGGTACAGCATTTCCCGTGTTGATCCGATGTTCGACTAAATTTGTTCGCCCTGTAATTTTTCCTTGCACAAAAACATCAGCTTCTTGCTTTACAAACTCGATGGCCTTTTTCTTTTCCTGTTCGCTAAGATGTTTCCAGGTCTTCTTGAAACTCTCCATTAGCTCTTGGGACAAATGTACATCTTTTGAGACGGGTTCCTCTTGCTCACATCTTGTTACCCGGGAGACTAGCGAACAGGTACCGATTACTTCCCCTTTCTTAAATGTCATTCTGTTTACTGATAGATTGGCTACCCTCACTGGAATAGTGTCGTTGGAATTAACTAAGCACCTAGCCAAAAGAGCCCCGTTCTCTTTGTTCTCGTTTAGTTCAAAAACCATAGTGTTAACTCTCCTTCCAGTTGTTTTTCTAGGTGCGCCTTCACGATCTTCTCACTATTTCCAGGTATTCGCGTATCTTCGGTGACGATTATTTTAATAGGACAGTTCTTGTTCGAAGATGCTGAGAAAAATATTTCCTCGTTGCCCACTCTCAACATTCTGTTTTTAAAGTCCACTGTGATAAAATTGAAGGTTTCCAAAACATCTAAGCCTACTATAAATTCATCCACTATGTCAGCCACGATTGCATTAATCTTTAATTGTGCATTGCCAATTTCTAAAGTGGTGGTGGTCTCTCCAAAAACATTTATCAAATCTCCTTTTGCAGTTTCCAGTATTGGCTTGATGTTGTGCTGCACGATAGATTCTTTGGAAACCATGTCGGGGCGTACCACTGACCTTGTTGCCCCCGTGTCGATGGTCAAATCACATTTCTTGCCGTTGATAAAACCTTGGACAACGAGGCTCTCACAGCTCTTCTTGATGGAGCACAAATGTAACTTGGGGGCTTGATAATCAGTGGTCGCCAGCGTTCGCCCCCCTACACTGGCGAGGTGGAGTTTTCCTGAAGTCGGGTATTCTCTCTCTGAACATTTCGTTCTTTAGATCTGGGTCGTCGCCTGCAGTTTCTACTTATATGTCCCTCTCGGTTGCAATTGTAACATTTAATCACTTTTCTATATCCAGACTCCTTGCTTCCTCGAGAGCAAAATTTCTGGAACATCGCCTCCAACTTCTTAAAGAAATCTGCATTGTCTTGTGGTTCGTCTGACACCCTGACTTCTCTTAATTTGCTGCGACGATTCATAGATGCGTTTTTGGCAGCTTCGTATTCCAGTGCCTGGACAACTGTTTCGGCTAAGGTGTTATGCCTACTTAGTCTCAACGCTTGCTGCATATCGATATCTCGAACTCCATCAATGAAGTACTGGACACTAATTTGCTCAATGAATTCATCTGGGGCCTGTGGATAAGCCAGTCGTACCATGCTCTCAATGCTACTGCTGAATTCCTGCAGTGACTCCGTTGAACCTTGAATTCTACTCTTCAACTGGCTCTGATACACTTGGCTAAGATATTTGTTGCCGTATCTTAGTTCCAAGGCGCCCGCAACAGCCAAATAATCAGTTTGTTTGGCTTCAGGAATGTTTTGAAGTATTTCAAGCGCCTTTCCTCGCAAAGCCAATACCAACGCCGTTGCTTTCTGCTGCTGATCCCATCTATTTTCATTAGCTGCAGCCTCAAACTGACGTTTGTACATAGCCCAGGATATTTCGCCGTCAAACGTTGGTGGTTTAAGTTTTTCATTGGCTGTTGTGATCGCCGACGTGTCCAATTTGATACTTTCTTCTTGGTTGGTATCTCGAAATTTCTTCATTTTTTTCTCTAGTTTTCGGTACTTCTCCTCAAACTCTTCTCGAACTGTCCCAATTTCTTCTCGAACTTCTTGTTTAACGGTATCGATTTCTTGATGGACATTTCGGAACAATCCTGCAATCTGTTCGAAATCTCTCTGTCGCCGTACCTCTTCTTCTTTCTTTTCTTGTTGTCGTCGTACCTCTTGTTCTTTCTTTTCTTGTTGTCGTAGCTCATCTTGTTTTCTCGAAAAATCGGAGAGTACCTTAGTTAGTTGTTCTTCCATTTTTTCTGTCTGCTTTCGGGTGTTTACCATAGACAAAAGCCTCTTCACTCACTTATCCCTCTTCTAACACCAAATTGTTGCGTATGCGGGTTCGCAGATAAGTGAGACTAATTTAGAGTTATCAAATCAATTTTATTTACACTCAAAATAATATAAATTACATACTTCAAACGGATGCCGCTACTTTGTAGCCAATACCGGCGGCTGTTCCCCTTTGCACGTTACAATATGCTATTATTTCATGTAACATTTTTTTTTCTGTAGAGATCTCATTTTACCTTAATCGTCTGTAACACGGCAAAGATTTCTACCATCTCCAGTTAATAATGGTTTACCATTTTAATTTCTGATAATTGTTTTTATTTGATACATGTTTAACAAGGCGAGTTTTCAAATGTTGTTTTCGAGATGGAAACACACGACGCGTTTTGATGACCGAATGTCAAAGTTCTGATACCAGATTGGTGCGTTTGAAACTTCGGCAGGTTTCGCTAAACACAACGCTAGTTGTCATCGTATCTGACTGAGAACACTACCTCGTTGCTGTACAGAAATCGCACCGTGCGAGTGTGTATCCAGTGCAGAGCAGTCGAAAGCACTAAGAAAATTTAAGAAAACTTAACGACAATATTAATTTTACATATAGTACATAAAGTTGTTTGACATAACTGTTAACGATTGACAGAACGCGCACTGCAAATATCATTTAACACAGATGGATCGGTTGATAAATAATAGTTTAATTTCAATTTATTATACAGTAAGATTTGAGAAGTGTTTATTCATCTCGGTAAGAGCAATCACACCTAATATTGAAAGTTCAATTCAATATAGAGATTTTGGTAGGTTTTAATAGACTATTTTGATTGACGATATAAAGAAGACAATGGAATATATTTTTTTTTATTTTCAGTAGAAGTTTTGCTTTTAAAAATGCCAGTAATTAGACGTACAAACATAAGTCGCAGAACTCGTAATGCTGTAAGTTAAAGACATACAAGAGCACGTCAAACTGACGAGCAACGCGGAATTAAGTTAAACGGAATCGATGGAATGGATAGAAATGTTGCTTCTAACCCCTATCGAGCTGCTTTAATTATAACGTGGAAATCGATTACAGTTCACAGCAAATCGTTGCTATTGGATCAATGACCGTTGTCTGTCAATATTGTAAAGCATTTAAGTTTAAAAATGAAGTCCCTGGATTGTGTTGAGGGAGCGGTAAGGTCAAATTGACGCCCTTGAGCCAGAGCTTCTGCATTCATTGGTTTTCGGAAATAGGGCAGATGACAGATTCTATACATTTTTTGACTTATATACAAAAGTTATTCAAGATGCTAACTTTCAAGGTAACTATATTGAAAAACAATAAACTTTTACCATCACGTACCTTCTGCAAAATACGTTGGTAATTTGAAATCATGTATCAATTAAAATAGCGTAAAGTAAGTTAGGTAGCTAGGTGAATAACCAGAACCAGCCAAAAGTAGATACTTGATGGGGGAATGGCAGTGCTGACAAAGTATCTTGAAAGCCAACTGATGGTATAAAAAAATCGCTATACAATATCCTATATTACATCTAATTATTGTCTGTTTACCTTTGCAGATTTAGGGACAAATATATCATTTAACATGTTTCTTATTGCCAAAGCCGGATAGGGAATATACATTTTTGCAAATTTATTTTATGGGCGATTCAGCAAAACAAATCGACCAGCCGTATGCACACAATAAATCGGTGAAAAGACCAAGTGTGGAGCAACTTCAAATGTTTTACCATTAGACAATGAATTAATGTTTTATTCAAGATTGGATTAAAACCGGATGCCATCTAACTACTACAAAATTGTCAGCAAAGCCGATAAAACGACTGCAGGACAACACGCAAGACGCTATAATGCGCAACAATTGATGAAGTCCCTATTAGGCATTCCAACGACCTGTCAAAAAGTTTCCAATATGGCGTCTGTGGGCAAACAATGTTATTGTCCCATATGATAGTGTAGAATTTAAAGCTTTTTAAAGTGTATTGTTTGCTTATTTTGTGACTGATCTTTAGATATTTTTTTATTTTAGTGACTTTATAAATGTTTTTTTGATTAAAAAATGCCACAAATGTGTCATGTAGTTGATTGTGGCAGTCGTTCGAACAGGCTTATGTAAGTTTTCTCTCAGTGCACACCGTTTTAAACTTTAAATTTTTTACTGACAAAAACGAATTATCTACGCAACGAAGGTTACTCTGGATTCTAGGTTACTCTGGATTCTGGATAGCCGCAATTAAACGAGATGATCTTATGGATTCTAAACTAGAAAAACCAGAGGGTCTGTAGCAGGCATTTTATTACAGGTAAGAAACATTCAATTAAGGCTCATTTTTTAGAAGAGTTTTTCACTTCAAACGTTAATTATGAGAAGTTGGTCATTACATAAGTTGATATTTCATTATTTTGTATTAATTTTAGACAAACTTGCTGCTTTAGAGGACCAAAATCATCCTGACTGGGTTCCATCACAAAATATGGGCCACAAATCCCATAAAGTTGAAAGGAAGCCTGACGATGTTCAAGAATAGAGATTAGACAAAAGAAGGCTTAAAGGTGGTAAGGTGAGTGTTTAAATAGAAACAGCATTAGATTTTTTTGATTTACGAGTTGATTTATTAAAATTTACAGGATTCGCCAGTATGAAAAGTATTTGCATATTTCGCTGCAAATAGGATAGCACCCACATGGTTACAAACTTCGCTGTTTCCAGCCATACATGTACAGTGTGCCGTGCGGACACTTCCTTCTTTGGTTACAATACACCAAACGTCCAGAGGTTTAGCACTTCATTTTTAAGAATGTTTTACCTGAAAAATGTATATATAAGCTTATTTACAGTTTGTTACTGTGTATAAAACTTTTAAATATTGAATAAAATTGTTTTATCTAATCTGTGATTACGACTCCCATAAAGTTCACGAATTATTTAGTTTTTACAATAATAATCAATAAAGTTTACAAGTAGGAAAAGCAACTTTGTAATTAAAGAAAAATTGTCGACGAGCAATTTAAAATAGTACTGTATATCTATTTTAAATGAAAACTATACAATCTTATTAAAAAAAACTTACTTTTCCAATTAAAACGTGAGAATTGTTCAGTACTATTGCCCCTGCATCTAAAACAAAGCCAGACTCAAGACAGAGTTTTATATGATTCTAAGCTTTTGTAGGCCTTCATCTGATCATTGCTGTTAAAACTAAATATGTAGGTAGCTACATCCATATGTAACTGGCGGAACTGCTTGACTGGAATAGTTTATATCATGCATATTTATTATAAAAGGGTCCACATCATTTATAAGTTTTAATTTTAGAAGATATCTGTAAAAGAAATAGACATGAAAAATGTAAACAGATGGCAACTGGGCATTCTTTTAAACTTACCGTTCAGGCACATCCGGATTTTCCTGCATTAATGTCTTTACATATTCACTATACATTTTAAAAAAGTATTTCACACCAAAATAAACTGTAATTAACTCGAAAAAACTTCAAATAAACTCAGAAACGTCCACAATCTAATGCCATACTTTGAAACTGTTTGCCCACAGACGCCATACTGGATCACGTGGTTTGGATTGCCTAATTGTTGTCGTGGGTGAAAATTGAGAAAACCCAGATAATGTTTTTGTTAATACAAGACGTCTGTCGGGCCAGCTAGTGTGTAATAAATAACACTATAACGTAAACGTTTCAAAAGAAAAAATGGCATTTTTATTTTAAATTGAAAAAGAAATAATTGTTTAATAGTTGAAAACTTGAACAAGCTACGCACCACCAGTGGTGTGCTGACAAAGGATTTTTTAATTAAAGGTCGTTTAAAATAAGAGGTTTCTCAGGACTGGGAGTTTCCAATTTTTGATCGTACTTTAAAAGTATTATATGGAAAATTCAGGAATGGTCGAATTATGTCAAATCTTGCAAGTCATTAAGGTCAAATCTTGGAAGTCTGTTTTGAGATATCCTCTGTGCGTTTCAAGATTCCTATGCATTTAAGAGTTTAGACTACAGTCGGGCATGGGCACTCTTATACCTAGGACGAATTGAAATAGCGTTAACCTCTTAAACCATTTCCAGAGATGGCGCTCTAATGAATTCTAAAACAATTTGACAGAAGAACTTGACTTTGAGCTTTGAATGTCAAAAAGTGTTTCGTTTATTGTTTGTGATTAAAGTTTTCCTTGTTATTTTAGAATATTTTTAAGACTTTGTGTTTAAGGTGTTGTTTTTTGTGTTGGAGGTAAGATATTATTTATTTTTCAAAAAATCGTAGTATTTTATTATACTGCTACTGATTTCAAAAGTAAGAAATCTAAATAACACCTATAGAGTATTTCTTTTAATTTTAGTTTGAAAATGGGTTATATTCCTTGTATTGTCCCAGGTTGTGAAGACATCGTTTTCCAAACCCTAAAAAATATAAGTATTGCTTTACTCAGTGGGTTTCTCGGGTAAATAATCGGTGGAATGGACCCCGAAAGAATTTACAAGTCTTACCGGGTACGTCATGAGCATTTTACTGTTCAGGACATATCTTCAAATACGTTCCTCAAAAAAACAGCCACGCCATCTCAAAAATTGCCTTTCCAGAAAGAACCACTACATTCTATACCTACATTTAGTAAGTATTATAAAAACTCAGGAATCATAAGCTTTTGATATATATATATATATATATATATATATATATATATATATATATATATATATATATATATATATATAATATAATTTTAGTAATTCACTGCCGAGAATGTATAACCATAGTGACAAACATTCATAGGGTTGCGGCACTATGGGCTGTAGGATAATGAAAACTCTTTTTCAATTACCAACGTTTCGATAGCGGTGGCTATCTTTTTCAAGGCTGTATTAAAATAAAAGAAGGTTACAAAGAAGTACTTAATTAAAAGGATATAAGAATCATCGAAATAATAATCAAGAAAATAGTTATATATAAACACGTTATACGAACTCCAACTTACATTGATTTGAGTGTTAAATATAGTTAGGTACATCATTAATTCTCATGTTATCCAAACTAAATTGAATTTCTACATCTCATATTAAAATACTGAACTCATATGTACGAGAATAAAGGTAGAACAGAATATTATGGTCATAAATAGCAAAAAACTAGAATACAGAAACAGGGGCAAATTGTGTTTTTACTTTTTATTTAAAAAAATTTTAAATACATGGAATTCAAAGTTACTGTCTTTTATTTTGTTCTTTGATTTGTGTGTTCTTTGTTAATTTTATCTATAAGTTGCATGTCTGACGTCTAATGTCTAAGCTGTCAATTAAGAATTAAATATAAAAATAAAAACAAAAACAAACAACAAACGTATGGCGCAAAGTTATAATATTTGTAGTTTAGTTTCCTTTCTAAACCAAATAATGTAGGAAATGACTAAAAACAACAACAGTCATGTATGATCTAGGGTGCAACAAGTTCAAGTCTGGTGAGTAATCTATGTTAGAATTGTATATTGCAATTGTTTATGCATGTTCATTCTCTTCTAGTGCATTTTTTCTTCTTTGTAGTTGTGGTCTTCTGTGAAAAGACAACAAATAGGAATAAACCTGACTCAGACCATGGATGTCAGTTCTTTTGTTCATGCTGTTGCACTCCTTGTCTATTTCCACCATTTCAAGAAAGATGCGCTTATGCCAGTTCTTTTCTATGTGAAGCACTCTAGGGTTATCCAGGTCAGGTAGATGTTTAGTTGAGGTTGCATGCTCTGCCAGAGCACAAAACGTCTTTTTTATGTTTATGTCACTGCGATGGCCTATTATTCGATTTGTAAGAAGTTGGATGGTTTGTCCAATATATTTCATTTCACAGTCGGAGCATTGAATGTTATATACACAGTGAGATATGTTGCTGGTAAGTACTTTATCTTTAGTTCTGGTATATAATCGACTGATAGGTTTGATGTTCTTTTGTGCTATTTTTAAGTTCTCTTGTTTAAATACACTTATTAGTCTAGTAGAAAGCCCTTCAATGTAAGGTAAGGAACCATATCTAACCACTAAATTCTGGTTTTCTTCACAGGTTTGTCTTGTATGTGGATCTACCGTTGTGTTGTATATGAGTCTGCGTAACAACCCAGATGGATAGCCATTTTGTGTGAGAATTCTATACACTCCTCTTAGACTCTCATTTTTCAGACTAGGATGTGAAATTTTTAAAACTCTGTTTTTCAGTGCTAGAATTAAATTTATTTTAATTCTAACAGGATGGTGAGATTTATAATTGATGTATCTCCCAGAGCTGGTGGGTTTAGTGTACCAATCTAGGATTATCCTGTTGTCTTCTAGTCTGATAACATGAGTGTCCAAGAAGGGTAATCTTCTATTAGTCTCTCTTTCAACAGTGAACTGTAAGTGTCTATGATAGCTGTTAAACGTTAATAGAGTTTGTTCAATTTCAATTTCTGGAACTGCACAAATTATGTCATCTACATAGATTTTAAGCCAAGGAATTGCAAACGGTAATTGAGCAATGCATTCATCAAGCAGGTCTTTCATTACATAAGAGGCTAAAATTGGTAAAATGTAAGAGCCCATTGGTGTGCCTAGTATCTGTTTGTAAAATATTCCGTCAAATACTAGATATGTGGTATCGAAGACATGATTTATCAGTTCCAGAAAAGTTGTTTTGTTAATTTGACAGTTTTTACGAATGTCATCCCAATGTTTGTTAATGGATTTTTTAACTAAAACGCGTGGTATGTTATTGAATAATGAAACAACATCTAAGCTTATAACGACATATCCTTCTGGTAACTGTTTTTCTTGCACAAATGTCGCAAATTCAAAAGAATCTTTTATATAATATTCATTGTTGTAATTGAATGATGTTGATAATATTCTGGTAACTAACTTTGCAATACCAGAATTCGGGGAATTGATACTTGAAACGATAGGTCTTAAGCTTAGTGTTGGTTTGTGAATTTTCGGTAACCCATAGTATCTAGGAGCAACTCCGTTATGAATAGTTAAGTTTTGTTGTTCATCCTTACTTATTGCTCCTTTAGAATAATTTTTTTTAATTAGTTCATTAGATTTTGTTTGAATTGTGAGTGTAGGGTCTCTAGGAATTCGTTTATAGTACTTTTTGTCTTCCACTAAATTATTTGACATTTCAATATATTGATTTTTAGACATTAATACAGTTGTATTCCCTTTGTCTGATCTAGAAACCACCAAGTCATTATGTGTCTTTAGAAATAATCTTGTTTTATTGTAAAGGTTATTCAAGAATTGATCAATATTAATCTTTTTGTGTAAGTGATTTGTGATAATATTAGTTAGTTGTGCTCTCATAATATTCTTTTGGTTACTATCTGTATTAGACAATAGGATTTCAATGTCAGCTAATAATTTAGGTATTGAAATGTCTCTAGTATTGGGTGGAACTGCGAATTTATGACCAAGTGATAAAAATAATTTTATGTCTTCTGGAATATAAATGTTTGTTAAGTTTTTTAGCCAGTTATCATTAGTTTTCAGTTTGCTAATTTTATCCGCTCGTAATCTATTAAGTTTGTTTATATTATTCTGTTTGATGTTATTAAATAATCTATTAAATTTTACTGTCTGTCTGTTGAAAAATTCTCTAATTATGTTAGGTGGTAATAAATTCTGGAAATTGTTAGAAAGTTGGTTGAGCATTATTTCAATATTAGATAGCTGATTATGTGACGAAATGATTTCAAGATTGAGAATCTTCAATTTAGTTCTGATATCAAAATTAAAAACCTGTTGGGATATTCTTGTGTTCGTTGTTCCAATGAGGTTGCAGATGTTTTTTGTTGCGTCTTTAATGTGTCTTGGTAGTAGACCTTCTCTTCTGCAGTTGAGTAAAAATATTTTCTTGTTTTTCAATGATGCCCTTTTGGTGTTAAAATTTGCCCACTGTTTAAGTAATTGTACAGCGTTGTAACCATAACGTAGTTGCATTTTCTGGTAGAACCCCATCCTTCTTATAATATAATTTTAGTAATTCACTGCCGAGAATGTATAACCAAAGTGACAAACATTCATAGGGTTGCGGCACTATGGGCTGTAGGATAATGAAAACTCTTTTTCAATTACCAACGTTTCGATAGCGGTGGCTATCTTTTTCAAGGCTGTATTAAAATAAAAGAAGGTTACAAAGAAGTACTTAATTAAAAGGATATAAGAATCATCGAAATAATAATCAAGAAAATAGTTATATATAAACACGTTATACGAACTCCAACTTACGTTGATTTGAGTGTTAAATATAGTTAGGTACATCATTAATTCTCATGTTATCCAAACTAAATTGAATTTCTACATCTCATATTAAAATACTGAATTCATATGTACGAGAATAAAGGTAGAACAGAATATTATGGTCATAAATAGCAAAAACCTAGAATACAGAAACAGGGGCAAATTGTGTTTTTACTTTTTATTTAAAAAAATTTTAAATACATGGAATTCAAAGTTACTGTCTTTTATTTTGTTCTTTGATTTGTGTGTTCTTTGTTAATTTTATCTATAAGTTGCATGTCTGACGTCTAATGTCTAAGCTGTCAATTAAGAATTAAATATAAAAATAAAAACAAAAACAAACAACAAACGTATGGCGCAAAGTTATAATATTTGTAGTTTAGTTTCCTTTCTAAACCAAATAATGTAGGAAATGACTAAAAACAACAACAGTCATGTATGATCTAGGGTGCAACAAGTTCAAGTCTGGTGAGTAATCTATGTTAGAATTGTATATTGCAATTGTTTATGCATGTTCATTCTCTTCTAGTGTATTTTCTCTTCTTTGTAGTTGTGGTCTTCTGTGAAAAGACAATAAAAAAGGAATAAACCTGACTCAGACCATGGATGTCAGTTCTTTTGTTCATGCTGTTGCACTCCTTGTCTATTTTCACAATTTCAAGAAAGATGCGCTTATGCCAGTTCTTTTCTATGTGACACATAGTATAACGTGTTTATATATAACTATTATATTATTATTTTCTTGATTATTATTTCGATGATTCTTATATTCTTTTAATTAAGTACTTCTTTGTAACCTTCTTTTATTTTAATACAGCCTTGAAAAAGATAGCCACCGCTATCGAAACGTTGGTAATTGAAAAAGAGTTTTCATTATCCTACAGCCCATAGTGCCGCAACCCTATGAATGTTTGTCACTTTGGTTATACATTCTCGGCAGTGAATTACTAAAATTATATTATAAGAAGGATGGGGTTCTACCAGAAAATGCAACTACGTTATGGTTACAACGCTGTACAATTACTTAAACAGTGGGCAAATTTCAACACCAAAAGGGCATCATTGAAAAACAAGAAAATATTTTTACTCAACTGCAGAAGAGAAGGTCTACTACCAAGACACATTAAAGACGCAACAAAAAACATCTGCAACCTCATTGGAACAACGAACACAAGAATATCCCAACAGGTTTTTAATTTTGATATCAGAACAAAATTGAAGATTCTCAATCTTGAAATCATTTCGTCACATAATCAGCTATCTAATATTGAAATAATGCTCAACCAACTTTCTAACAATTTACAGAATTTATTACCACCTAACATAATTAGAGAATTTTTCAACAGACAGACAGTAAAATTTAATAGATTATTTAATAACATCAAACAGAATAATATAAACAAACTTAATAGATTACGAGCGGATAAAATTAGCAAACTGAAAACTAATGATAACTGGCTAAAAAACTTAACAAACATTTATATTCCAGAAGACATAAAATTATTTTTATCACTTGGTCATAAATTCGCAGTTCCACCCAATACTAGAGACATTTCAATACCTAAATTATTAGCTGACATTGAAATCCTATTGTCTAATACAGATAGTAACCAAAAGAATATTATGAGAGCACAACTAACTAATATTATCACAAATCACTTACACAAAAAGATTAATATTGATCAATTCTTGAATAACCTTTACAATAAAACAAGATTATTTCTAAAGACACATAATGACTTGGTGGTTTCTAGATCAGACAAAGGGAATACAACTGTATTAATGTCTAAAAATCAATATATTGAAATGTCAAATAATTTAGTGGAAGACAAAAAGTACTATAAACGAATTCCTAGAGACCCTACACTCACAATTCAAACAAAATCTAATGAACTAATTAAAAAAAATTATTCTAAAGGAGCAATAAGTAAGGATGAACAACAAAACTTAACTATTCATAACGGAGTTGCTCCTAGATACTATGGGTTACCGAAAATTCACAAACCAACACTAAGCTTAAGACCTATCGTTTCAAGTATCAATTCCCCGAATTCTGGTATTGCAAAGTTAGTTACCAGAATATTATCAACATCATTCAATTACAACAATGAATATTATATAAAAGATTCTTTTGAATTTGCGACATTTGTGCAAGAAAAACAGTTACCAGAAGGATATGTCGTTATAAGCTTAGATGTTGTTTCATTATTCAATAACATACCACGCGTTTTAGTTAAAAAATCCATTAACAAACATTGGGATGACATTCGTAAAAACTGTCAAATTAACAAAACAACTTTTCTGGAACTGATAAATCATGTCTTCGATACCACATATCTAGTATTTGACGGAATATTTTACAAACAGATACTAGGCACACCAATGGGCTCTTACATTTTACCAATTTTAGCCTCTTATGTAATGAAAGACCTGCTTGATGAATGCATTGCTCAATTACCGTTTGCAATTCCTTGGCTTAAAATCTATGTAGATGACATAATTTGTGCAGTTCCAGAAATTGAAATTGAACAAACTCTATTAACGTTTAACAGCTATCATAGACACTTACAGTTCACTGTTGAAAGAGAGACTAATAGAAGATTACCCTTCTTGGACACTCATGTTATCAGACTAGAAGACAACAGGATAATCCTAGATTGGTACACTAAACCCACCAGCTCTGGGAGATACATCAATTATAAATCTCACCATCCTGTTAGAATTAAAATAAATTTAATTCTAGCACTGAAAAACAGAGTTTTAAAAATTTCACATCCTAGTCTGAAAAATGAGAGTCTAAGAGGAGTGTATAGAATTCTCACACAAAATGGCTATCCATCTGGGTTGTTACGCAGACTCATATACAACACAACGGTAGATCCACATACAAGACAAACCTGTGAAGAAAACCAGAATTTAGTGGTTAGATATGGTTCCTTACCTTACATTGAAGGGCTTTCTACTAGACTAATAAGTGTATTTAAACAAGAGAACTTAAAAATAGCACAAAAGAACATCAAACCTATCAGTCGATTATATACCAGAACTAAAGATAAAGTACTTACCAGCAACATATCTCACTGTGTATATAACATTCAATGCTCCGACTGTGAAATGAAATATATTGGACAAACCATCCAACTTCTTACAAATCGAATAATAGGCCATCGCAGTGACATAAACATAAAAAAGACGTTTTGTGCTCTGGCAGAGCATGCAACCTCAACTAAACATCTACCTGACCTGGATAACCCTAGAGTGCTTCACATAGAAAAGAACTGGCATAAGCGCATCTTTCTTGAAATTGTGAAAATAGACAAGGAGTGCAACAGCATGAACAAAAGAACTGACATCCATGGTCTGAGTCAGGTTTATTCCTTTTTTATTGTCTTTTCACAGAAGACCACAACTACAAAGAAGAGAAAATACACTGGAAGAGAATGAACATGCATAAACAATTGCAATATACAATTCTAACATAGATTACTCACCAGACTTGAACTTGTTGCACCCTAGATCATACATGACTGTTGTTGTTTTTAGTCATTTCCTACATTATTTGGTTTAGAAAGGAAACTAAACTACAAATATTATAACTTTGCGCCATACGTTTGTTGTTTGTTTTTGTTTTTATTTTTATATTTAATTCTTAATTGACGGCTTAGACATTAGACGTCAGACATGCAACTTATAGATAAAATTAACAAAGAACACACAAATCAAAGAACAAAATAAAAGACAGTAACTTTGAATTCCATGTATTTAAAATTTTTTTAAATAAAAAGTAAAAACACAATTTGCCCCTGTTTCTGTATTCTAGGTTTTTGCTATTTATGACCATAATATTCTGTTCTACCTTTATTCTCGTACATATGAGTTCAGTATTTTAATATGAGATGTAGAAATTCAATTTAGTTTGGATAACATGAGAATTAATGATGTACCTAACTATATTTAACACTCAAATCAACGTAAGTTGGAGTTCGTATAACGTGTTTATATATAACTATTTTCTTGATTATTATTTCGATGATTCTTATATCCTTTTAATTAAGTACTTCTTTGTAACCTTCTTTTATTTTAATACAGCCTTGAAAAAGATAGCCACCGCTATCGAAACGTTGGTAATTGAAAAAGAGTTTTCATTATCCTACAGCCCATAGTGCCGCAACCCTATGAATGTTTGTCACTTTGGTTATACATTCTCGGCAGTGAATTACTAAAATTATATTATAAGAAGGATGGGGTTCTACCAGAAAATGCAACTACGTTATGGTTACAACGCTGTACAATTACTTAAACAGTGGGCAAATTTTAACACCAAAAGGGCATCATTGAAAAACAAGAAAATATTTTTACTCAACTGCAGAAGAGAAGGTCTACTACCAAGACACATTAAAGACGCAACAAAAAACATCTGCAACCTCATTGGAACAACGAACACAAGAATATCCCAACAGGTTTTTAATTTTGATATCAGAACTAAATTGAAGATTCTCAATCTTGAAATCATTTCGTCACATAATCAGCTATCTAATATTGAAATAATGCTCAACCAACTTTCTAACAATTTCCAGAATTTATTACCACCTAACATAATTAGAGAATTTTTCAACAGACAGACAGTAAAATTTAATAGATTATTTAATAACATCAAACAGAATAATATAAACAAACTTAATAGATTACGAGCGGATAAAATTAGCAAACTGAAAACTAATGATAACTGGCTAAAAAACTTAACAAACATTTATATTCCAGAAGACATAAAATTATTTTTATCACTTGGTCATAAATTCGCAGTTCCACCCAATACTAGAGACATTTCAATACCTAAATTATTAGCTGACATTGAAATCCTATTGTCTAATACAGATAGTAACCAAAAGAATATTATGAGAGCACAACTAACTAATATTATCACAAATCACTTACACAAAAAGATTAATATTGATCAATTCTTGAATAACCTTTACAATAAAACAAGATTATTTCTAAAGACACATAATGACTTGGTGGTTTCTAGATCAGACAAAGGGAATACAACTGTATTAATGTCTAAAAATCAATATATTGAAATGTCAAATAATTTAGTGGAAGACAAAAAGTACTATAAACGAATTCCTAGAGACCCTACACTCACAATTCAAACAAAATCTAATGAACTAATTAAAAAAAATTATTCTAAAGGAGCAATAAGTAAGGATGAACAACAAAACTTAACTATTCATAACGGAGTTGCTCCTAGATACTATGGGTTACCGAAAATTCACAAACCAACACTAAGCTTAAGACCTATCGTTTCAAGTATCAATTCCCCGAATTCTGGTATTGCAAAGTTAGTTACCAGAATATTATCAACATCATTCAATTACAACAATGAATATTATATAAAAGATTCTTTTGAATTTGCGACATTTGTGCAAGAAAAACAGTTACCAGAAGGATATGTCGTTATAAGCTTAGATGTTGTTTCATTATTCAATAACATACCACGCGTTTTAGTTAAAAAATCCATTAACAAACATTGGGATGACATTCGTAAAAACTGTCAAATTAACAAAACAACTTTTCTGGAACTGATAAATCATGTCTTCGATACCACATATCTAGTATTTGACGGAATATTTTACAAACAGATACTAGGCACACCAATGGGCTCTTACATTTTACCAATTTTAGCCTCTTATGTAATGAAAGACCTGCTTGATGAATGCATTGCTCAATTACCGTTTGCAATTCCTTGGCTTAAAATCTATGTAGATGACATAATTTGTGCAGTTCCAGAAATTGAAATTGAACAAACTCTATTAACGTTTAACAGCTATCATAGACACTTACAGTTCACTGTTGAAAGAGAGACTAATAGAAGATTACCCTTCTTGGACACTCATGTTATCAGACTAGAAGACAACAGGATAATCCTAGATTGGTACACTAAACCCACCAGCTCTGGGAGATACATCAATTATAAATCTCACCATCCTGTTAGAATTAAAATAAATTTAATTCTAGCACTGAAAAACATAGTTTTAAAAATTTCACATCCTAGTCTGAAAAATGAGAGTCTAAGAAGAGTGTATAGAATTCTCACACAAAATGGCTGTCCATCTGGGTTGTTACGCAGACTCATATACAACACAACGGTAGATCCACATACAAGACAAACCTGTGAAGAAAACCAGAATTTAGTGGTTAGATATGGTTCCTTACCTTACATTGAAGGGCTTTCTACTAGACTAATAAGTGTATTTAAACAAGAGAACTTAAAAATAGCACAAAAGAACATCAAACCTATCAGTCGATTATATACCAGAACTAAAGATAAAGTACTTACCAGCAACATATCTCACTGTGTATATAACATTCAATGCTCCGACTGTGAAATGAAATATATTGGACAAACCATCCAACTTCTTAAAAATCGAATAATAGGCCATCGCAGTGACATAAACATAAAAAAGACGTTTTGTGCTCTGGCAGAGCATGCAACCTCAACTAAACATCTACCTGACCTGGATAACCCTAGAGTGCTTCACATAGAAAAGAACTGGCATAAGCGCATCTTTCTTGAAATGGTGGAAATAGACAAGGAGTGCAACAGCATGAACAAAAGAACTGACATCCATGGTCTGAGTCAGGTTTATTCCTATTTGTTGTCTTTTCACAGAAGACCACAACTACAAAGAAGAAAAAATGCACTAGAAGAGAATGAACATGCATAAACAATTGCAATATACAATTCTAACATAGATTACTCACCAGACTTGAACTTGTTGCACCCTAGATCATACATGACTGTTGTTGTTTTTAGTCATTTCCTACATTATTTGGTTTAGAAAGGAAACTAAACTACAAATATTATAACTTTGCGCCATACGTTTGTTGTTTGTTTTTGTTTTTATTTTTATATTTAATTCTTAATTGACAGCTTAGACATTAGACGTCAGACATGCAACTTATAGATAAAATTAACAAAGAACACACAAATCAAAGAACAAAATAAAAGACAGTAACTTTGAATTCCATGTATTTAAATTTTTTTTAAATAAAAAGTAAAAACACAATTTGCCCCTGTTTCTGTATTCTAGTTTTTTGCTATTTATGACCATAATATTCTGTTCTACCTTTATTCTCGTACATATGAGTTCAGTATTTTAATATGAGATGTAGAAATTCAATTTAGTTTGGATAACATGAGAATTAATGATGTACCTAACTACATTTAACACTCAAATCAATGTAAGTTGGAGTTCGTATAACGTGTTTATATATAACTATTTTCTTGATTATTATTTCGATGATTCTTATATCCTTTTAATTAAGTACTTCTTTGTAACCTTCTTTTATTTTAATACAGCCTTGAAAAAGATAGCCACCGCTATCGAAACGTTGGTAATTGAAAAAGAGTTTTCATTATCCTACAGCCCATAGTGCCGCAACCCTATGAAAGTTTGTCACTTTGGTTATATATATATATATATATATATATATATATATATATATATATATATATATATATATATATATATATATATATATATAAAAATCAGAGAGACTGTTTTGTATGCCATGATTAGGAATAATTTCTGCTTTAATTAAAATCTCTATTTATTTCAATGGAATAGATATACCAAATATTTAGGAAGTAGAAGATAATCCATCCTCTTGCAAGAAAGATACTTCCCAAAGAGAAATATTCCAAACACCAACTACAAGTCAGCATTGTACCACTCCTAAAAGTGAGTTTATAATTTTTCTGTTTGGAATATTCAAGGAAATTTAAAATCATAACATATTTTGTTTTTAATTGGATAAAATAATTGGGCAACAAATTCCACCTTCGATAAGTATGCTTGTATATTTAATTTATTTGTTTGATATACTGAGACAAATTCACAAATAATATTGAGTTGATCAAATTTGTGAACACAAATTTAAAATCCGTTTTTTTTTATTTCTTTGTCATTAAGTTTTATTTTTAAATTTAAATAGACTACTCAAGTTCGTTTTGATGCGGTATGTTATTGGAAGTGAAAGTTGATAAAATAAAATTTGAATTATTTTTCCCTTCTAGTTTCGAAAAATGCAGCTTTCTCGGATAAAATTGAGTATCAAGAATTATTCACAGGATTTTACAAAAAATAGCTCATTATTTACTTTGTATTTATAATTTGTACATTAAATTAACTGTTGACGGTATATTTTTCGGTTGATACTCCAGTTGATCAGAATATCGCAATTATATTTCTTTTTGGTGTATATGTAAGATGTATCTCATATGTAAATGAGATAACATGAGATGTTGAAATACAGATGTCTTTTATGCCAACATTCTTTGGTGTGTAATCACAAAAATATATTGATTGATATCAAATTAAATACGTTGTAGACGAATTTTTATATTTTGCGAGTATAAATATAATGATACCTAGAAAATTAACAAAACTGCCTGAGAAAACAGCTTTTGAGGTAAACGAACTTTGGAAAAGTTATATAAAGAAGTAGAATCATACTTAGTATTACTAATTTGTACTTGAAATTAACTGGTAATGGATTTTTACTGTATATCCTGTAGTTAGAAAATATTCTAAGAATATAATTTATTTTTATTTATGATAAAAATGGAATCAATAAACTATTTGGTTGTTTAGAATATAGTTTTATTTCAAAAGAAGAGGTAAATAAATTGAAAAATTATCCTAATTTCTAGAATACCTATAGTTCGAAATTCCTGCCTCTCCCAAAAACTTTTAAACCAAACCGCTAGGTAACGCGGAAACGCGCCAACAAAATTTAACATTGAGTGTCCATTCTATCCGTGTTATGTATTCTATGACTACAGTTATGACCTTAGTAAGTCTCAAATATCATCTCTTCTGAGGGGGGTTGGGGGGGTGGTACCAAGTGAAATTAACTATATAAGTACGTCAAATTTCGTTTTTCGTGTTTGATATCAGACATTTCTGTGGTGTTTATAGTATAGTTATAGGTAGAGCAACGCATCTTTGGAAATAACTCTTTAATGACATAAATTATTATAAATTACGACTTGACATAAATATATTAATTTATTATATTTTGTTTCATATACAGTATGAAGATACTGATAGCAGGAGTGCATCACCTTATTAGTCCCAACACTCTTCCTCCCAAACTGCTTAAATGAAGTTCAATGCCTCTTGATAGCATTGTGTGGCGATTTTAAGCTATTTTAACATCACCATTCTTTACAACATCTCTGACAAAGTGTTCTTTTATAGAAATATGTTTTGATTTTGAACTTACTTACATGCTAAGCTCTGTGCAGCTTGATTGTCGTTGTAGATTAAGATCGTTTTATGATGACATCGCATATCATTTATAAGATTTTTAAGATGTATTGCTTCTTTTGAAGCTTCCGTCAGAGACATATATTCGGCTTCTATTAGAATATAAGGTACATTTATATTACTCTAAAGCGCATGCGCGCTCGACCATGACAACGAGTTGAGTATGATCCTCCAAAACAAGTTGTTGTGTGTTGTATTTAACGTAATGATGATAAAGAAGAAAGTGCCTAGCAAATAATTGACAAATTGGACAAGAATTATTTGGTTACAAGTAGTGCAGTAAAATTGTTGTGTAAAAGAAAGTTACTTGACGTGAAAATGGAAGAAAGTGAAAACCCGACAGACTTTTATAATAATTTTGAGAAACTTGTCAACGAACTGAAAAATGCAGGAGAAAATGTAACAACGGAAGACAAATTAAATTATTTTTTATTAGCACTACCAGAAAGTGTATCGCATATAATCGATATTGTAGATGCATTGCCGGAAAAGGACAAAACATTGGAATTTGTAAAATCAAAATTCGAATTAGAATTCAAGAAAAGAAATGGTGATAGTGTAAGTTCTCAATCTAGTGCTTTTGTGTTAGACAAGAAAAAAGAAGGAAATAAAAAGATTTGCTATTTGTGTGGTGTTGTAGGACATTTTAAATACGATTGTCCAACGAACAAAGATTCTCGTAATCAAGGCATGTCACAGCGCAGGGGCCATGCTAATCTTCTCTGTATCGTTCCAATTTTAGTATATGTACCGCCGAAGCGAGTAATTCCTTTGCTTCAAAATTTAAAATTGAGAGAGACTTTTAACATTCGCGTAAGCGATTAAAATTCATTCTTTGTGGCATGCTTTCAAACACAAGACACAAAATGCCAAATTAACAGTTCATTATTTACTAATGAACTCTTAATTATTCAAAAGTCAATAGCTTCGAGACTCTCTCTCTCTCGGCATGTCACAGCGAGGAGGCGGCCGAGGAGGTCGCGCGACACAGCGACGAGGCGGCCGAGGAAATCGCCCACCACAGCGAAGAGGCTACTCACAATGGCGTGGCGGCGGCAGCTACGCGCAGCGCGGCAGTGGCACTAGAGGCGGCCACGACAGCCAAGTACAACAGAACAGGAGCGACGGAGCAGCATTTAACGCGATAGTACAGGTTATTTCTGCGTATCATGCGAACGGTAATGTAAATAGAATTGATTGGATTCTAGATAGTGGGTGTACGGACCATGTAATAAATAATGAAGATTATTTCTATGATTCAGTAACATTAAACGAACCGATTAAAGTAAAAGTAGGTGATGGTAGAAGTTTGAATGCAATTAAAGTAGGATGTGTAAAAAGTAAATTTAAAGTTTTTGACAAAGAAATTGAAGTTGAAATGGAAAATGTTTTCTTAGTTAAAGAAATGGATAGAAATTTGATTAGTTTTGCCAGAGTGAAAATCAAAGTAGTGGCAATTGAAGATAATGCTAAAGTTTTTGATAAAAATAATAGATTGATTGCAATTGCGTGGAAGAAAAACAAGATTTATGAAATGACAAGTTATATAGATAAAAATATCGAGTCTAACGTAGAAAGGAAAGATAATAATAAAATATTATTAAAAGAAAAATGGCATAGGACGTTAGGTCATGTAAATTTTAAATATCTAGATACTATGTGCAAAAATGATGTATTGGTAGGTTTACCTAGAGAAATAGAGTCAGATTTTGTTAAATGTGTTACATGTATTGAGAATAAAATACAATATACCATTTGATAATAATAGGAAAAGGGCCAGAGAGATCTTAGAAATAGAACACACAGATGTAAATGGACCTCATTCTGAAGGATATAAAGGGGAAAAGTATTTTATTACTTTTATCGACGATTACAGTAAACTTGCTAAAATTTATACTATTAAGTCTAAAAATGAAGTATATGATAAGTTTGTTGAATATATAAATTTAATTGAGAACAAAACAGGAAAAAAAATCAAGAAACTCAGATGTGATAATGGCTCCGAATATTTAAATAAAAATATGTATAAGTTATTTAGAGAAAAGGGAATTGAAGTAGAGCCATGTCCACCGTATGTACATGAATTGAATGGTACTGCGGAAAGATAAAATAGGACAATTATGGATAGTGCTAGGTGTTTATTAGCCGAGGCTAAATTAGAAAAGAGATACTGGCCTGAAGTAGTATGCGCTGCAGCTTATTTGAAAAATAGAGTTATAGCAAACACAACTGAAAGAAACAAATCTCCTCATGAGATATTCTTTAATGAGAAGCCAGATACAAAATATTTGAAACTTTATGGAAGTAAAGTTTTTGTTATGGTCCCTGAAAGCAAAAGAAATTCTAAATGGGATAGAAAAGCTGATTTAGGGATTTTAATTGGTTATGATGTAACAGGGTATAGAGTTTTGATTGGAAATAGAGTTATTGTAGCGAGACATGTTAATGTTATTGAAGAGGATGTTAACTATATAGATTTAAATGATAGTCATTTAGAAGATGAGAATTTGAATCAAAATGTTGAAAACAAAATGATTGAAAATTTAAATGATAAAGGAAAGCAGAATTCAGAAACTATAAATGAAACAAGAAAGTCTGAAAGAAATATCAACAGGCCAAGTAGATTTGATGATAATTATGTATATCACGGTTGTATTTATGTAAATTATTGTAATGCCGATAGTCCTGTAAGTTTTGAAGAGGCAATTGATAGTAATGAATCTTGTTTTTGGATTGATGCTATGAATAAAGAAAAGAATAGTTTAAAGAAAAATAAAACGTGGCAGTTAGTTAAAAAGCCAAAGAATGAAAAAGTATTAGACTTGAAATGGATCTATACAAAGAAAAGCGAAAATGTTTATAAAGCAAGGATAGTTGTAAGAGGTTACCAACAAACAAATGTATTAGAGGATATTTATTCTCCTGTTGCTAGGAATCAGACGTTAAAAATATTATTGTCATATTGTTGCCAAAATGGTTTGTTAATAGATCAAATGGATGTAGAAACAGCGTTTTTAAACGGGAATGTTAAATCGAAAGTATTTGTTAAACAACCTGTGGGTTATGAGGATGGAACTGAAAGAGTATGTATGTTAAATAAAGCATTGTATGGATTGCGTGAGAGTCCACGAATGTGGTACGAGTGCCTCGATGACTATTTAAATAAACTAGGTTTTATAAGAAGCCAACATGACTATTGTTTATATATGTTAAAAGAAAAGGATGAGATTATTTATTTAATTATATTTGTGGATGCTCTGTTAATTTGTTGTAAGAATAGACCAAATTTAGACTGTATCAAAAGTTTGTTAAAAGAAAGATTTCAAATGAAAGATTTAGGTAAGATAAGTACGTATTTAGGTATTAATATTGAATATGATGAAAAGAAACATGAAATGTCATTAGATCAAGAGAAGTTCATTGAATCGTTAGCCAGAAAATATCAAATTGAACATGCAAAATTGTATGAGACTCCAATGGAGCAGAATTTAAAATTAGAACCTGCAGAGGAAATTAATGAAAATGTAAAATACAGAAATTTGATAGGAGCACTTTTATATGTAAGTTCAGGAACAAGATTAGATATAAGTTACAGTGTTAATTATTTAAGTCGTTACCAAAATTGTTTTAATGAGACGCACTATAAGTATGCCTTGAGAGTTTTGAAATATTTATATTTAATTAAAGATTTGAAATTAAGATTTAAGAAAAATGTTAATGCAGATATCCTTGAGTGTTATGTTGATACTGACTGGGCAGGAGATTGCGTAGATAGAAAATCTACAAGTGGATATATTATTAAATTATTCGACAATGTAATTCATTGGAAATCGAGGAAACAGGGAAGCGTAACAAAGTCGTCAACAGCTGCTGAGTACGTTGCAATGTCTGAAGCAGTAAGCGAAATATTGTTAATTAAAGATTTATTAAGTGACTTTAATGTTAAATTAGAAAAACCGATTAATGTATTCGAAGACAATTCTGGAGCAATTAGTATTGCGAAATTTTGGCATTTTACCAAGAGATCAAAGTACATTGAAGTACATTATCATTTTATAAATGAAAATTATGTTAATGGTATAATAGACATAGTTAAAGTCAGTTCTGAAAAGAATTTAGCAGATATTTTAACCAAGGCTCTAGGGCGAGTAAGATTTAAAGATTTGAGACGATTACTGAAATTAAATTAGAATATTATAATTAGATATAAATGTAAGGAGGCGTATTAGAATATAAGGTACATTTATATTACTCTAAAGCGCATGCGCGCTCGACCATGACAACGAGTCGAGTATGATCCTCCAAAACAAGTGGTTGTGTGTTGTATGTAACGTAATGATGATAAGTTGTATTTTGTATAAATAAATAGTTATATGTAAATAAAGTGTATATAAGGAGACTGATTTCTGATCGACGAATATATTAACAGCTTCTGCTGTTGATAATGACAGCGTCCTTTGTTTTCTGGATTCCCAAGTTACTGAAGTATTCGCAAAAATAAAACAGTATCCAGTGTAAGATCTTCTATCGAGTTTGCATGCTCCCTAATCTGCATCAGCATAACCGGTGATTTCTTGTACTGTTTTTTTGTTATATCCATTTAGTTAAGTTGCAGTTTTTCTTCTGCTGCTAAGGCTATGGAAGTCTAATGAAGCTCAGTTTAGCGACAGGTGCAAAAGTTTCTGTGAAGTCGATTCCTGGACGTTGACAAAACCTCATGCAATCTTGCTTTTCTTCTTTCTAAATTACCATTTGCACTGAATTTCTCTTTCAGTATGATTTTGTTTGTGACAATATTTTTATTTTGCTTTTTGTCTGTGATTATCTAAGTTCCATGTTTTATGTGTGCTCTTATTTCATTTTTTATAGCTTCATTCCATTTATCATCTTTGTCTTCTTCAGTATCTTTTTCTCCAATGAGGTATGAAACATAGTCTTCTGTCCATTTTGCTTGTAATTGTATGTTTCTTTTTGGTCTATCTTTATGAATTGTTTCTATTTTTTCTTGTTTTTCATTTCTATTAATAAATGTTTTTATTTCGACACCAATTTTTCAATTTTTGTATAGGCTTACGTCTTCTTCTTTTTCATTCGTTTCATACATAAATGTATCGTAATTGTTTTCTTTGAGGTAAACATCACTTAATTTATCATCTAGTACTTTGACGTCTCTTGAGACTGCAATTCTTCTTTGATTTGGCATCTATATTCTGTATGCTTTGGACGTTTCAGAATATCCCATAAAAATACCTTCTTTTGATTGTGGTTCAAACTTTCCTCTGTTTGGTATTTTATTCAGAACATATGCTCTTGATCCAAATATATGGAGATGTTGGACAGATGGTATTCGATGAAACCATTTTTCAAATGGTGTTCTACCAGCTAGTGCTCTTGATGGTGACCTGTTGTTCAAGTAGTTAGCAGTATTGTAACGTGGATGGGTGGTCATGTACTTACGGTTATTATTCGTTTATTAGTTATTTATTTCTACTACCTTGTTTGCTATAGTTGTTTCATGTTATAGTTCATTATTTACTTGTAGAGTTGATAGAGTTATTCTCGATCCTACCAGAAACAATATGTGAGGTACAATTTGTCATACTATTGTCAGTTTGACAAGGCTCTAGAACATTATTATGTGCGTCTAGATAATGATAGAACATTCTCGATGAATCTCATGTCATGATTCAGGTATATAAAGCCGTGACGGTCACGGGACGGGGGAGTCTTAAAAAGCCAGTTGATAATAGTTAGTCTGTGGAATCAGATGTTAATAGTAGTTCAGTCGGTAAATGCAGTGACAGTTTAGCTTGTCAAGGTGACAAGTGGTAACAGTTGTACTACAACAGAAGGCCGTGTACAGAGTGTTCGAAAATATACCATTGGAAGCAATCTGCGAACTTTGAGTATTACGCAAGTGAACTCACCCCACAACGTTTAGCACAGGGTTAAACGTTACAGTACTAATGTCTTCGGCCCGAAATGATAATGGTAGTTCAGCTTCAATTCAATGAAAATATTTTATTTTTGCACCATGTTCATTTTCTGCCTCGTATTTGTATGTTTTGAAACATTCTATAACTTCATTCTTGTGCTTGAGGAAATAAATTTTACAATATCTGGAATATTCATCTGTAAAAGTTAAAAAGTATTGAGAACCACCATGAGATTTTATTTTGATTGGTCCCCATACATCAGAATGAATTATTTCCAGTATGTTTTCTGCTTGGTGTTCCCTTTGGGGAAATGGCAATCTTGTCATTTTTCCTTTTATGCATACTTCACAGTTATCTAGTTTTGCTGATGAACTAAAATTTAAACCATTTACTTTGTTTTCTCGCATTGCAGCTTTTAGGTCAGTTTCATTTATGTGTCCTTATGCCATGACATCATTTGTGGTGAGTAAAATGAATTCCCTTGAATGTTACTTTTTATAAAGTACAAATTGTCTTTTCTCTGTGCTTTTAATATTCGGTTTCCATTCTTGTGTTTTATGACCGCGTCATGTTTACTGAATATTACTTTGTACCCTTTGTCACCCTTTGTCAGTAATTTTGCTGACAGTCATCAGATTAGTTGATAGGTTCGGTACATACAGGTAAATTAATTATTATTAGATCTTGTTCATTTGGAAATTTTAATTTGACTTCGCCTTTCCCTGGTGTTGTGACACTTAGTTTTTATTCAACATTATTTATTGTTAATTCAGAATTGTAGAAATCACCCTGTAAATATCTAAATAAATGTCGTTCTGTATCCAGCTGACATGAAGTAGAAATCGCGTAACAACCAAAAGGGTAACGTTGATAAATAAATTTCTACCTATAGCTAAGCAGATCAGCAGTATAAAAGGCGTGCTGCTTCGCATTGAAATTCAGTCACTCAATTTCTTCGACTCACTTCGAAAACATCTCATGTCAGCTTCTGCAGGTTTTTCACATATATTCTGAGAGTTTTATTTCACTACTGGTCTTGCTGTCTTGTCTAAATTCTCACTCGCTTACTTTAGCTTTCAGTACTTATTTGGGCTTGTTCCTCAAGTAGTCGACTCTAGTAGGAGAGGCTTCTCACTCTTCAACACTCTCACTTCCTTCAGGTCTTACTTGGGCTGGTTCCCCAAGTAGTTGACTCTAGTGAGAAAGGCTTGTCGCCTCTCTTACGCATCTACTTCATTCAGGACTTACTTGGGCTTGTTCCCCAAGTAGTCGACTCTAGTGGATAAGGCTGGTTACCTTACTGACGCACATATTAACTAACTAGCTTTCAACCTCTGTACCTGGAGGACTTCTTAGTGAATACGCGAAATTATTGTCGAGACCTTCTGTGCAGGAATGACACTCTATAACACTTGAATATATACAACTATTATTTCACAATTGATAAATATACCACACTCGACACCTGGTATTGTTGTCGTTTGATTTTCTGATGCTAATTTCAAACATCCTGATTCAGAATTTTCATCTATCATCGTGATTTTTTTTTAGGAAACATAGATGTGATGTGCATCGCATCCACTATCAAGACACCAACTATCTTTATTCTCACTTTTATTTCCAGTAGCTTGATAAATTTCTCTTCTGTTTTGAAAGAATTTTGATTGATTTTAATTCTAGATCTACAATCTTCAATTTTGTGATTGAAACGACTACATCTTTCACATTTTGTATTTTTTTCTTGTTTGAATGACTTGTTTTCAACATTTCTATTCTCTTTTCCATGTATGTTGAATTCTCTATTATTAAATTTTCCGTTTCTTCCTAGATATGTGTTAGGTCTTAAATTTAACGCCTTTTATAAACACTGGCAACGGTGCTGTTGCAAAGGCTTTGTGATTGCGATTTATAAAAAATAAATAATGTTTTGACTTTTGATTTTGATTGTCGCTATTGTATTGTATTGTATGGTATTTAAGTTAATACCATTGTGGTTAAAAGTACGAGTTTTCTTCAAGTGAATTTTTCGCAGTCAAGGCGATGATTTTTCCTGTTGGTTGAACTGGGCCGATGTACTTAACCTATTGGGGCAAAGCAGAGGAATAGAAGTTCCAGTCCAGAACACCAGAGGACAAAGTCATTGTAAGTCCGTTTCATGTACTAATTAGAGCATAGATATTTGGCAATTCAGTTTAATTGGTGCCGTATGTGAGAAAGAGGTGCTAGAATTACCTATTTCTTATGCTTTCGCAGTAAGTGCTTAACATGGCGGATTTACGTCAATTAAAACTGAAAAGAAGTACCATTAAACATAACTTAACCAGAGTAAAGTCTTTTCTCGATAATCTTGATTTAGAAAATGTATCAGAATTGGCAAAGATTCAAATTAAAACTCAACTAGACAGTGTTGAGCCTCCTGCATCTCAATTTGAAAATATCCAGACGGATATTGAGTATCAAATGTCGTCAGAGTCAGTTGACGTCGATATATACATTATTATTGAAGGTGAAAGTGGTCAAAGGTCTAACTTTGAAAAAGATTATTTTTATGTCATTAGTAGATTTAAGTTGATTTTACGAAGCCTTAATATTGACAAACAGTTAGATACTGATGAGAAGTCCAATTATAATAAATCTATTAATAGTATTCATAATCAATTAAGCCAAAAACCATCTATAAGGTTACCCGATATAAAATTACCTGTTTTTGATGGCTCATACGAAAAATGGCTAGATATTAGAGATACTTTTCAGGCCATTGTCCATAGTAATGTGTATCTGTCAGATGTGGGAAAGTTTTTCTATTTAAAATCTTTTCTTCGTGGCGAACCATTACATGCCATTGCTAATTTACAAGTCACTAACGACAATTACTCGAATGCTTGGACTATCCTGACCGATAGGTATGAAAACAAACGCTTAATTGTTTACAATTATGTCAAGGATCTATTTGACAATCCCAAAGTAATGAAAGAGTCCTATTCTGAGCTTAAAAAAATGTACGATTTATTTAATAAAAATTTAAGATCTTTAAAAAGCCTCGGTCAGGAGGTTGAGCATTGGGACACGCTTATTGTATTTATGCTTGCAAGTAAATTCGATTCGGTTACTTGTCGTGAATGGGAAACTTTACCAGTAAGTAATGGTGAATTACCAAAATTGGAGGATGTAAATAAGTTTTTAAAAGCTAAATGTGAGTTATTAGAAACTTTGGAATCTTCAAAATTTAAATTGCCTATTAAGTCGGAAAATATCAAGTGTCATGTTTTAACAACATCACAGAATCGAACACAAAATAAATTTCCCTGTTACTTTTGTAAGAAATCTCATTCGATCTATAAATGTTTTGCTTTCACAGGGTTAAATGTAGAATCAGACTTGCTGCTATTAATAGATTAAAATTGTGTTTAAACTGTTTTAGTCCAGAACGCACAAACAATTGTCCCAATTTCAGCTCTTGTCGTCATTTTGGCGAAAAACATAATTCGCTATTGCATTTTAATACATCGGTGCCACCGGCCGAGGCGAGCCAAAATAGGTCCATTGCGTTAACACCGAAATCCCCGCGGATGCGAACAGCTGATCCCGAGTATGCTGTCGCCTTGAGCGCTACGATTCCGATGACGGATTGTTTTGGAAATCATAATCCGACTCTATCCGTAGCCACCGAAATATAAGGCCTAACCGCTCTGACGTCACAGAAGATTCCCCTCATGCTTAGTGGTCATAACAAACCAAACGTAGTGCGAAGTAATTGTAGCAAATTCAGTAGACGGTAGACGAGACGCTTTCGACTGATTTGTCTATTTTCTCTATGCACTTTATATACATTGAAAAAACGTAGTATCAATATAATTACGTAGTGAATACATTACGTAGTGATTGTGCTTTGTTTGATCAAAACTTTAATTTGTTAATTAACATAAACATAGTTAAAACTGTTCAAATTTGATTCACTACACGTGCAGTGGTATTTTCGTTGCAACGACCACCATTTTACATTAGGTCAGGGCCGTGATTCGGGAATTCTAGTTTTTTCAAAATGCCTCACAAGTGCTGTGTTCCATCGTGTAAAGGAAATTACGGGTATAATAGTGCTCCGACTGTGAGAGTGTTTTCATTTCCAAAGAACGATGAGATGAAAAAACAATGGTTGCGCGCCATTCCCCGAGCAGGTTTCATCCCATCGAATTCCAGCAAAGTTTGTGAGTTACATTTTCATACTGATGACATTATCCACGATATATCAAAATTAGATAAAAAAAACTGGAGAACATATTACTGTTTAAACCGCTATCGTTTAAAAGATAGCGCTATACCAAGTATATTTCCAAATTGCCCAAAATATCTTTCAAAATCCTCAACTTCTCATGTTCGAAAAAGTAAGGAAGAGAAAATTCATGAAATCAATAATGCCAATTTACTCAAAGCTATCAAAGAAAGCGAAAAAACTTTTGCTGCACATCAGGAGTCTATTACTTTTCAAAATTTTGAAAAATTTCTAGAAATTATGGATTCTTTTACCTACAAAAATTGGTGTAAAATAAATGATGACTCAAAAATTACGTTTTTGAAAATTGAATACAGTCCTGGGCCTATAATTACGTATGCAGTAGCAATTAATTCAAGTTTAAAAATGGAAACATATTTACGTGGTCATGAAATCTATTTGAATATTAATAAAACTAGAACGCCTTGTGTTATAAACAACCTAGAGATTATAAAGAATTGTTTGAGTTTCATAGATTCTATTTCGTTGAATGCTAATGACAGTAACAGCTGCGAAAATGAAAAAATTAAAGAAATTATAAATCATATAACATCTATTTTAGATAGCCTCGAATGTGAAAACTCATATAAACGAAATGCTTTCAAATTTTTGTCGGAACAATTAAAACAATGATTTGGTCATCAATCATGTACTCCATAAGTTCACATGCGTATAAATATTTGCGACACTACAGTTCACTAGCGCTACCTCACCCATCTACAATAAGAACAGTTTTCAATACATTTCTAACCGATCCCACCAAAGAGGACAGAGCATTGTTTCTAGTTTATGCGCGTAATATTTTTAAACTTTTAGAAGATCATGAAAAAATGTAATACTTCTTATGGACGAAATTCACATTCAACCTTATTTGGATTTCAAAGGTGGAAATATTGTCGGTACTTCCTTCAATAGTAAAACAATGGCCACATCCGCGTACACATTTATGATTTCCAGCGTTACATCAAAATTAAAAGAAGTTGTGCATATTTTTCCTGCATCTACCATGAATCATATCACTCTTTTTGAATGTATTCGGTCTATTGTAACAAAATTGGAAGAAATAGGTTTTAGAGTATTTTGTATTATAAGCGATAACAACGCAATCAATGGCAAGGCAATGGTTAATTTTTCCCCGATAAAGAAACAAAGCATAGTGTATCCACATCCCTATGACAATAAGCGGCCCCTTTTTTTTCTTATACGATCCATCCATTTACTAAAATGTATAAGAAACAATTGGCTAAATCCTAAGCATCATAGAAATTTTACCTATCCAGATTTTGAGTCCGGCGAAATGAGAACATCTTTCGATTCTCTTGCAACGTTGTATCACTTGGAACATGACAAATTACTAAAGTTAGGATTCTCTTTATCGCAAAAAGCGCTATTTCCAACCACCTTTGAAAGGCAGAATGTGAATTTATGCTTGAAAATTTTTAACCCTTTTGTAAAAGAGGCTCTTTTGAAATTTGGCCAAAACATTCAAAATAGATATTATTTTAACTTGGTGGAAAATTGTAAATGTCAAAACACCTTTTAAAGGGCAACGGTAAAATTACAGCGAATACTTTAGTAAAGAATTATTGCCGAAAATCAAACGACACCAAGGGCAAAAATAATAAAAGAAAACTAGAAACCGTGTCGAAAAAATAGGATTTTTAATATCTGTTCCAATGGTTTGCTTTAAAATTTCGTTTTCCATTTCTCAAAAAAATCGAATGGGGTGCGACTGAGGGATCAGTTCACGACTGGCAGCCCCGTTTAAACAGGAATCCCTCATTAGATAATTAAATTTATACTGTTGAATAACGTTGCAACAGCAGTTAGCGAATATACGCATCAGCGCTGCGAGTGAATTCATGACCACTAACGAATACGTGACGTAGCAGCCCGCAGGCCTTATATCTCGATGGCAAAACTCTATCACTGTTAGCTACAGCAAAGAAGATAGATACTACATAGAAGTGTACATCGTATAGTCAATTTGAGGCGAAAACCGAGTAAGCTTCGTTAACCAAGTGACGAGGGCGCTACCGTCAAAAATGAGTGATTTGTAGGATAATTCAACATTCGGCTATCAGGCGACCAGAAATGGCTATAGGTACTTTGTGATCTAGCGGGCAGCGGGCTGGTGATTGCCGTTGAGAGACGCTAGGAACACATAAGAACCTGTAACCGTTTCTGGTCGCCTGATAGCCGAATTTTGATTTATTCTACAAAATACTCATTTTTGACGGTAGCGCCCTCGTCACATGGTTAACGAAGCTCACTCGGTATACTATCTTCTTTGGCTACAGCTAAGATTCGGGTATTAGGTTTGGATGGCAAAGTTTATTTTGCTCGAGCCTTGCTCGACCCAGGTTCACAGAGCGATTTTGTCTCGGAAAATTTGGTTAATAAACTGAGGTTAGAAAGACATTGCGTTAATGTAGAAATTATTGGTGTAGGTCAAGCATTATCAACGACGTCAACGTCCAGAATAAATGTTACTGTCATGTCAAATGTTAACAATGAATTTCAAGAAACTATTTCTTGTTTGGTCATACCCAAAATAATTCAGAAGTTGCCTTCTGTTTCGTTTGACATTTCTCGCTGGAAGATTCCCGAAAATATAAAATTCGCTGACTAAACATTTAATACATGAGAAAATATCGATATGCTGTTAGGCAATGATGGTTTTTTAAAATTTTGCTTATGAAACAAATCCGTACTGCTGGTATGCCCTTTCTTCAGTAAACTAGATTGGGCTGGATTTTTGGGGGTAATTTTAATCCGTCTATTGTACCTAATTCTGGGAACAAGGTTATGGCATATCTGTCACTATATCAAAAAATAGATCAGAATTTGATTAAATTCTGGGAACTGGAGAATTGCGAGGATCAAAGAAGAGCGTTGTCTAAGGATGAACAGTATTGTGAAGATGATTTTGTCAATAACTTCACTCGCAATGATGAAGGACTTTTTGTTGTCAAATTCCCGTTCAAGGAAAATATTAATCAGCTAGGTCTTTCTAGACACATGGCCTATAAAAGATTACTTTTCTTAGAAAAGCGACTGATCAAAGACGAATGGTTAATGAAAGAGTTTTTTTCGTTTCTGAATGATTACAGAGATCTTGGTCATATGACAAAGATTGTAAACTTTTCAATAGATTCCAAGGATTCAAATAAGTATTTTTATCTGCCACATCATGCAGTTGTAAAAGAATCCAGTTTGACAACGAAAGTCAGAGTTGTTTTTGAGGCTTCGGAACAAAGTGATACTGGAGTCTCGCTGAACGATGTGCAATATGTGGGACCTACTATTCAGAATGATCTGTTATCCATTCTTTTGAATTTTCGTATTTTTCCTTTTATAATTAATGCTGATATCACAAAGATGTATCGACAAATCTTAATTGATCCTGCTGAACGTGGATATCAGCGAATTTTATGGAAGAACCCTGGTGATCCGTCCGCAGAAATTGAATGTTTCGAACTTAACACTGTTACGTATGGTTGTGCTTCTTCGCCGTTCTTAGCGGTTCGATCTTTGTGTCAGTTAGGTTTTGAATTTAAAGATAAATATCCTCAAGCAAGTCAAGCCATCATGAATTGTTTTTATCTTGATGATTTGTTGGCTGGTGAGTTTTCACAATCTAAAGTAATATAACTTCAACAGGAGATTGCATTAATACTCAATACTGCAGGGTTCAAATTGAGAAAATGGCTTTCGAAAGTCTGAGTTAATGAATCAATTTCAGGTGGATAAGGATGAATCGTCGAGTATTCTGCATCTAGGTGACGGTCAACAAAACAAAACATTAGGAATATTTTGGGATGGCAATCAGGATTCTATTCATTATTCTATGAAGGCTATTGATAGCGTAAGAAAGATTACGAAATGAGTTATTTTATCCACCACAAGTCAACTTTTTGACCCTTTGGGTTTATTAGGTCCGATTTTGGTATTTGCAAAGTTAATATTACAAAGTCTTTGGCAAAAAAAACTAACATGGGATCAGTCCGTTCCACAGTGTCTAGCTGAAAGATGGCTGGATTTTTGTAGGGATCTACAAAATCTTAATAAGGTAAATATTCCTCGTCACGTTCTCGATAATAATTGGGGAATTTTAGAAATTCTCCCCTTTGCAGACGCATCGGAGAAAGCATATGGCGCTTGTGTTTACATGGTTTGTTTGACAGTTTTTGGCGAATATATTTCTTCCCATCTAACGTTGTCTAAATCCCGTGTAACTCCGATAAAAAAGACTTTACCACGGTTGGAACTTTGCGCAGCATACGTCGCTGTTAAATTGGTAGAAAAGGTTACAAGGTCCATAGATGTTCGAGTGGATAAGTATTTTTATTGGACATATTCATCCATAGTTTTATGTTGGATTCAAGGTAGTCCCAGTCGCTGGAAAACTTTCGTGACTAACCGAGTCACATAAATCCAAAATTTGTTTGATTATAATGATTGGCATCATGTCCGATCAAAAAATAATCCTGCAGATTTCTTATCACGAGGGGCATCTTCTATTTTTTTACACGATTCAAAGCTATGGTGGAAGGGTCCTATCGCCTTATTTTCTAGTCCGGTAATAGAGGCACAGAATAGTATGCAATTATCTTCTGACATACCTGAGAAAAGCGTGCTAAGGCATTCTGTGATTTGAAACCAAATTATTGATTTTGATTTTTCACGATTTTCATCTGTAATAAGATTACAACGAGTCATTGCAATATGTTTCCGATTTTATTATCGTCCGAAATCACAAACTGTCTTCGCCGGTTCCATTCAATCCGAAGAACTTGTGAATGCCCTTCATTGCTTAATAAAAATATCTCAAATGCAGTCGTTTCCAAGAGAATACGTCGCGCTACAAAGGAAGGAACCTATATTAAATTCAAGTTGAATTTTATGTCTAAATCCGTATTTAGTTGAAGCTGGATTAATCAGAGTTGGTGGGCGTATTCAACGGGCAGACCAAAAACATCCGATTATCCTAGCTAACAAGCACCCGTTAACCACTGTGATTTTGAGATATGAACACATTAAATTGTTGCATTGTGGCTTATGGCTTATGTTTGTATATTTATATGCGTGAGTACGAAGTGTGTTCATTTAGACGTCGTTAGTGACATGATAACTCCGTCGTTCATTACATTATTAAAACGTTTCATAGAAAGACGTGGTAAGCCTTTGCACATCTACTCAGATAACGGTTCTACTTTTTTAGGAGCTCATTCCGAGCTTATTAAATTTATCAAATAATGTATAGATGAGGTAACTTCAGCACTGTCAGCCGAAGGAATATCGTGGCTTATGGGAAGCCGGAGTAAAAAGTTTTAAATTTCACCTAAAATGCATTGTGGGTAATTCTAGTCTCACTTATGAGGACCTCTACACGGTATTAATTCAAATTGAAGGAGTGTTGAACTCCAGACCATTATCGCCGCTCTCTACGGACCCTCAAGATCCAACACCACTTACCCCGGCCCATTTTTTGATGGGAAAACCCTTTAACCTCCCTTCCGGAACCTGATCACACCTGAAAACCGTCTCACCAAATATCAACGTCTACAGGCTATGATCCAGCATTTTTGGAAACGTTGGAATGTAGAATACATTTCAGAGTTGCAGTCACGCCTCAAATGGAAGAAGTTTTATCCGGAACTATTGGTAGTGGGCAGTTTAGTTATTATCAAAGAAGACAATGTTCTAGTCAACGTGTGGAAAACGGGTAGAGTGATTAAACTGTATCCTGGTCCAGACGGCGTAACTCGTGTTCTTGTAACCAGGTTATGCGATTTGCCAGTTCAATGAACTTTCATGCCATAGATGTCAGTTCAATGTGTTGAAACTGAAATATTTCAAGGCGGGCGGCATGTTAGGTCTTAAATTTAATGCCTTTTATAAACACTGGCAACGGTGCTGTTGCGAAGGCTTTGTGCGTGCACCGCGATTTAAAAAAATAGATAATAATGTTTTGATTTTGGTTTTCGCCATTGTATTTTTTTGCTATTAAAACCTGAATTGTATGGTATTTAAGTTAATACAATTGTGGTTAAAAGTACGAGAGTCCATTAATTATTATATAGTCCACTACTTGAGCGAACAATATGCTTCTTCTTCATAACTGGTACTTGGATTAATCTTTTTTCTGGCTTCACTTTCTTCTATGATTTTTGTTGTTCAATTCGAGCAGTCGTACGAGACGGTTGTGTTTTTTGTCTCGTTCGGAGCTTCTCATTACTGAATGTTTTGTTTTGCTTTGGTTTGAACTTTTTTGTTTTTATTTGATTTGTTTGTTTCTCGGTGCGTGTATACTTTTTTATGTTATTGACTTAGAACCAGCGTGTTATTTATCATTGTACGTGTGTTTTCCTTGTAAACATTTTGACCTGGTCTGCGTTAACATTGAACCCGTATTTAACCTGACCTACCATGCGCGTGCAAACTTTTGCTTTGTTATTGACTTTTATTTTATTTTAAAAATATTAACTTTAACAATATAATGTGTGATTCCTGCCAAAAAATCGCCTCGGAAAAGGACAAATACAAACTCCGCTGCAGTGAAGAGTATCACTGGATTTTTTGTATGAGCTGTACTGGGCTGGATAAGTCAACAACAAAAGTGCTCTACCACCAAAAGTTCCATAACATTAAATTTTTTTGTAATGTTTGTGACTCTCCTACTTTAAAATATCTTCACGATAAAATATCGCAGGTACATAAATCACAAATTTCTCTAGAAAATGTTGAGCTCTAGGAACCTGCTTAAAGAAAAATAATGACCTGTTCCAATATTTTCTGAAATGTGACTCCAAATGGAAAAATTTATACAAAAATATAGATGAGATTCACAGTCAACACACCAGTTTAGCGGAAATTAGACAAGAATCTCTATTCCAATCCATCAAGGAAATGAAACAGGATATTTTTAATCTCTCATCTATTTTTATGGACAATCATGATGAATCTATTAAAGTCCAGATTCATGACTCATCAAAGGATGAGTTATTGAAGGAAATGGACGATATGAGGAAAAATATAAACCAAATGGCACACACGGTTAGAAAGTTGGCTGCCAATGATAAGCCACCAATAGTAAAAAAGTCTGTTTCGACTCAGACCAACCGTACGGATAACCAAAACACAGTGGTTATTACTTCTCCAAAAGTCACTACTCCAACACCTCTCAAATCCTCCATTAAAGAAGAATGGCATTATGTGGTAGTGTCCAAAACCCCATCTACTTATACAGCTACCATGTTTGCACACTATGCGAAGTAAAAACTTGAAACTACTGACTTTATGCGATGCTTTCCAATGCTGAAGAATAAGGACAGTTCACACTCCGATTTAAAAGTTGTTGTGCAGAATACAAGTCACCTAAAGCATCTAAAAGACTCAATGATGGGACCGCTAGGTACTGAAATCGCAAAATCATCTTTTACACCCTTAAAGGTTTCACCACCAACGTCAAGTTTTTCGACCACAGACTATCATTTTATTCCAAACGCTGTTGACAGCCATAGCCCAACACCATGCACTGACTGAACATCTGCAAAAGCTAGGGAAATCAAATTCGTTAAGATCGGATCTGACAGGGAGGCTTTAGCTGCTTGTAAATCTCTTGCGCAAGAAAATGTAGAATTTGTGATGGAAAAAATGCAAAGATAGATGATTTGCTAAATATTGACCCGATGACTCCACCTATAGTGCGGCTGTCCCGTAATTCGGATACTGCTAATGGTCGCTATTTTCTGGCTAGATCGAGGGACCCTTCCTTTTTAAAAGCTCTTCGGCTATTTCTAACCTATCTCCATGATCAACCATCCAGTGTATGTTTTGAAGGGCACTCCACCACCAGCATCAAATTAGCTCTAGCTTCAGAGGGACTTCCTAGTGACGTGGACACCTCGCGTAAGTTATATTATCGCTACCACAACGCATATGGTATTGGCTCAGCCGAAATTGAAGCTGATCTCGCTGCCTTCGTCTTTCTTTTCATCCGAGAGACTTCAACAGCTTCAGAAAATGAGAGAGAGTCATGGCAAATATTTTTCCACTGGCTCTCCATAAGAAATATTTTTTTTAATTAAAATGACGGATCAGAGTATCAAGCACCCTCTGTAAAATTGGACGATGGCAAGCTTAGTGTTTTTCTTATTAATATTCAGTCCTTAAGACACAAAACAGATGAATTATCTCTTTTATTAGAAGAACTTAATTTTCCAGAAATCATTGCCATACCTGAGCATTGGTTAAAAATTGATGAGCCTGTGTTTATCAAAAAATACGCTACAGTAACTAGATTTAATAAAAGTAACCTATCTCATGGAGGTACTGTGATAATGTTTACTAATAGCGACTTTTTGACTGTAACTAAATTCGATAATCTATTGCCTGAAAAGTATTTGAATTTTCCATCGTCTATCATAATGCTTATGATCTTTATATTGTTTCACCTGACGCTGACGTGCATATATTCAGTCAAAAATTACTGAGCTTGCTTGAATCCCTGCCTGTAAAATGCAAGTTAATTTTATGTGGCGACCTTAATATTAACTTTTCCAATGTGTATGCTGCCCAAGAATCTCTTCAGTCCATTTTCGACTCTTGGCATAATCATACATGTTGACTCACCAACCAGAATAACTAAAACTAGTTCTAGTACTATAGACTATGTCGTATCATCTTTCGATCCAAAATTCGTTGACTGTACTATCCTTAATTCAGGTTTCTCGGATCATGAAGCAATACTAACAAAATTTTCGGCTAAATCTAAGTGCAAAAATGCTCCGCGAAAATTATGCCGTATTTTTTCTGATAAAAATTTTCGTAATTTCAAGCACCTAGGTCTCACAACAGACTGGGTTGTGCTCTCTGATGTCAATACCAAATTTCCTAGATTTATAAAAACTCTATCTAACTTGGCGTTCAAATACTTTCCTCGAAGGCCTCTAAAATCTAAACAACATAAGCCCTGGTCTACTAAAGGCTTACGTACATCTGCAAAGAACATGCGCTCATTATCTTACCTAAAAAAATCATCGGACAGCGTCTTCTACCATGATTACGTAAAACGTTACAGAAAAATCTATCATAAGACTATAAAAGCTGCCAAGGACATTTATTATAATAGGAGGCTGGCCAATTCCGGTAATGTTGCTAAAGAAATGTGGTCTATTGTGAATGACTTAAGAAATAAGAACTCCTCATCTAATACAATCTCTTATTCAACCGAGAACCTAAATAATTACTTTGTAGATGTGGCAAAAAATTTAATGAACACCATAACTCCTTCCGATGATTCCCTCTCATTTCTCCCTAAGGCTAATATGAATTTACATAGTTTCTTCTTTACGCCCGTAGTATTAGCAGAGCTTAGCAGTACAATCAATGACATTAAAAACAAATCCTTATCCGGGGCTGTTGGGCTTACTCTGAAAATGTTCTCGAAGCTGCCGGAATGCACATTAAACCATCTTATTACTTTAATTAACAAATCATTCCAAAATGGAGTTTTTCCAAACTGTCTTAAGACGGCAATAATTATTCCTTTGCATAAAGGAGGAGATAAAGATCAAGCTTTGAACTGTCACCCAATTGCACTCCTTCCCACATTATCAAAGATCATCGAAAGATTGGTTAAAAGGCTTCTATCTTTTCTCTTTAAATACTATATACTTTCTACCCATCAATTTGGATTTTTAAGTAACAAATGCACAAATGATGCTATGTTTTTCCTCTTTAATAATGTATATTCAAACCTGATCAACCATCACTCTATAGCAACAATTTTCTGTGATTTCTCTGAAACGTAGATCATAATATATTAACTAATAAATTGCAGTACTACGGTTTCAGAGGAGTGTCTCTAGAATGGTTTAAGTCGTATCTCAACAACAGGAATCAGTTTGTGAGGGTTGATACGTCGATGTCTTCTTGCAAGCCAATTGAATATGGAGTGCCTCAAGGTTCAGTACGGGGACCTATTTTGTTTCTACCGTTTATCAACGACATTGCTAGTCTGGTCATTAGCTGTGAAATCTGCCTCTTTGCGGACGATACTAGTTTCACGTGGAGCAACCCGGATATTGCGACACTTCATAGGACTGTATCTAGTGACTTAGTCACGATTAAATCATGGTGCGATTCAAATCTCCTATGCCTCAACGTTTCTAAAACAAAAGTTTTGTCATATAAGAGTACTTTGCAATCTTTTGTACTTAATAACACCAGTATTGAGGCTGTTGAATCTGTGATATTCTTGGGGCTTAATGTAGACAACCGTTTAAAATGGGACTTGCACATCGATGTTTTATCAAAAAGTTTAAGTTCTGCCTGCTTTGCGCTGAGATCAGTTTCGAAGGAGCCCAATTTGTCTACTTCTAGAACAGTATATTATGCCATTCTGGGGTACGTGTTGTGCGACTCAATTTGATCATATTTTCAAATTGCAGAAGAGAGCTGTTCGGTATTCATTGACACTTAGCAACAGGACTCACTCCAGGATTACTTTAAAAAAATTAAAATATTAACTCTTCCTTCCCTATTCATATTTGAATCCGCAAGCACGTATCTTCTATTCCAGAGAGGCCATTTCACAACTATCCGCTTAGAATACGGAGCATGATCTTTATCTGCCAATCCCACGCTCAGAGTTGGTTAAAAGCTCTATACCGTATATTGTGACACTTAGTTTTTATTCAATTTATCATCTATTAATTCAAAATTGTAGAAATCACCCTGTGACACTTAGTTTTTATTCAACATAATTTATTGTTGTAAAAATCACCCTGTAAATATCAAAAATAAATGTAAATACCTACTAGAAAATGCCTTTTATGCAGTTAATGACTTTTTTCACTAAAGCACGTTTCTGCTCAGCTCACAAACTGGTTTATTGTTTGTATATAATTTGTTTTTGTTTTTTTTGTGATTTAGTTAGTGTTTACCTTCTGACTGAATATACAGCTGTATATTACATTCTTATTCTTATTATCTTACATCTTTATATATTGTAACGTGAGAACTCACCCAAATAATAAAAGTCTCTCACACACACACACTATCACACAAATATCTGGAGCCCTGGAGGCGTCTCGATTGCTCTTGAAGGAGAATGTTGGTAATAACATCCTGGGAATCCAGAAACATGGAGAATCTACTGATTTGGTCTATTCTAGACGAGAAGCTTCGAGATAGGAGGTTAAGTGAATATAAACAAACGGACCACGGTGACAGTTCAGTTAGTAATAGATAGTTGGTCATAAAGCACGGTCAGTGACAGTTAGTGATAGAACACATAGACACAGACAGTCGTTATAGTCCAGGAAATAAAGTGTGAATATAAATGTGTATATAGACGAGTAGTTATTGGTGTAAATAAATAAGTGAAAATAAATCGAACCCAGTTTTAATATAAATTCCCGTTACATTGGTGTCAGTGTGGAATCAGTCAGTGAGTGACTGTAAAATTGAACAGACTTTGAGAGACTGTGGTTTCGTGTAGAGTTGAGTGTTTTCGTGATTTTTTGTTAGATTTAAGTTTAAGTTTAAGCCTTTTTGTTCGTTTTTGTGTCATTTTGAGGACTCTTTACTTCGTTTTCGTGTGAAGACTTTTCGTTCGTTTTCGTGTGAATGTGAAGACTTTTTCTCGTGTTTGTGTGAAGAATTTTGTTTGTTTTCGTGTCGAAGACTTTTTTAACAGTATTGCCTAATTGACTCTATTAATAAAGACAATTCAAAATGAAATTAGTGCAGTTAACCGTGGAACAAGTCAAAGAACAGTTGGTGGAGCGGGATTGTGATGATTCCGGTAATAAAGCGACCCTCCAGAAACGATTAAGGGACACTCTGATTGATAATGGAGTTCCACTCTCCGGAAGAACTGTTTTAGAAAAAGTTTGAGGAAATTTCTAGAAATAATAATGAAAAATTCGAAGAAATTTCTAGAAATAATAACGAAAGATTCGATGAAGTCTCGAACAAGTTCGAAGAAATTTCTAGAATTAATAATGAAGTAACCAGAACATTTGGTGTACAATTCGATGAAGTCTCGAAAAAGTTTGAAGACATTTCTAGAAATAATAATGAGAAATTTGAAGAAATTTCTAGAAATAGTAACGAAAGATTCGAGGAAGTAACCAGGACATTTGGAGTGAAATTCGATGAAGTCTCGAACAAGTTTGAAGAAGTTTCTAGAACTCTTCAAGATGAAATAAAAGATGTTTCCAGTAAAACTGACAAAAGACTTGAAGAAATTTCAAGAGCAGTTGACGAAAAATTTGTCACTACAGAAAAGAACATGGAGCTACTGCAACAGAAAATCAAGACATTGGAAATGGCAGCTGAGAATGGTCACTGCAGTGTTCAAAAAGATGAAAATGCGAGTCAGACCTTCAAAGGCGAAGATATAGGGGACTTAGCCGCTGGTAGTATGAGAGTTAAGCTACCAAACTTTGATGGGAAGTGCTCTTGGTCAACCTATCGTAGGCAATTTGAAGCAGTGGCAATGGCTAACCTGTGGACCGAAGAACAGAAAGCTGTTTCCTTAACTGCTGCTTTACGAGGTGATGCAGCAGACATCCTTAGGTCTATTCCCGCTGGCCAGGCAAACTACCAAGTTTTGCTTTCTAAATTAGAGAATCGGTATGGAGATAGCCATCTTCAGCAAGTATACAAAGCACAATTACGATCTCGGTGCAACATGCAAATGAGAGTCTGCAAGAATTTGAGGGGGAGGTAGCTCGTATTGTGCGGCTAGCATATCCTACAGCTGCCGATAGCTTCCTTGATGAAATTGCAGTGAACACATTTGTAAATGGATTGAGGGAGAGCGAGCTGCAGAAGGCGTTGAAGCTGGCCAGACCAAAATTGCTAGAGGAAGCACTAGCTATTGCTTTAGAGCATGAAGCCGCTAGCCAAACTTCCCGAGGGCACCGTATTAGAGCAATCGAGGAAGAAGACCAGTCCGATAGAGAGCCCCTGTTAGAAATGATAAGGAAGCTAGTTACGGGGGCGCAATCAAAGAAGAGAGAACCAAGGTGTTGGAACTGTGGCGAGCTAGGACACGTACGCCGCATTTGTAAGAAGAAGGTTGCACAGTCGGAAAAAAAAACTAGAATGGATCGAGATGAGGGGGCAATCGTCGACCTGCAGAAATAGTGCCCCAGTAATTACAGTCAATGTGTATTCTTCTGGCGGTGCCTTGAGTTTATACATCGATGGTCGAATCAATGGAGAAGACAGAACACTGCTAATAGACACCCGTGCAACAAGAACAATAGCCAGGCCAGAGCTCATCACGGATCATTCCCGGATACTACCAACAAAGGTCCAACTCAGAACAGCGACTGGAGAGAGAATAAGAACACATGGTGAAGCGAGCATGACCATCAGCATTGGCAAGATCACCACCAAGCACAGAGTTTTAATCGCTGACATATCTAACCAGTTTATTTTGGGAATGGACCTTTTGAAGAAGCTTAGAGCTGTGTTGGATGTCAAAAATGGTGTCTTGAAGATCGACAATGAAGAACTGCCCATTCACGAGGATAACGAAGATGTTGTCCGTATAATAACGACTAGTGACGTAATAATACCCGGCTATAGTGAAAAAATATTGATGACCAACCCGGACGGAAACTGCAAACCTGGAAGTCTGAGACTGGTAGAAGAAATTAATAATAAGGAAATTCTGACAGCTAAAGCTCTTGTTCGAGTAGGAGATGTCGTTCCTGTCAGAGTAATGAATCTAAAGCAGAGCCCCATCAAGTTGAGCAAGGGAAGTATGGTTGGAAATTGTGTTCCTGTATCAGCGATATGCTCTGTAAGAACGGTTAGTAAACCATCCAGGACCAAATATTCGAAACAGCTGATTGATGTGGTCATCAAGACTGTCCAGGACTTAGACGAGAAACAATTACGAAAAGTGAGAGATATGCTTATGGAATTCCAGGACGTATTTGCGATGGAAGAAGAATACGAAGGTAAAACAAATATAGTGACTCACAAGATAAACACGGGAAACGCTCAGGTAATAAGACAGCAGCCAAGAAGACTTCCATTGGCCAAAAGAGACGAAGCCGAGAAAATGATTCAAGAAATGAGCAAACAAGGAGTCATTGTCATAGTGCTCGTGAAGAAAAAGGATGGTTCTACAAGATTCTGTGTAGATTACCGACTACTGAATTCAGTCACTAAGAAGGATAGTTATCCGTTACCCAGAATAGATGACACCCTAGATACTCTCTCTGGGACACGGTGGTTTTCTACACTAGATCTGAAAAGTGGATACTGGCAAGTTGGAATGGATTCCGCAGATCGAGAGAAGACTGCTTTCTCGATAGGATCAGGGCTCTGGCAATTCACTGTGATGCCGTTTGGACTATGCAATGCTCCCGCTACATTTGAGAGGCTCATGGAAGCAGTTTTGAGAGGACTGACATGGCAAACCTGCCTAGTGTATTTGGATGACGTAATCGTGGTAGGAAAATCATTTGAGGAACACTCGAAGAATTTAAGAGAAGTTTTCCAACGATTACGTGAGGCCAACCTGAAGCTGAGTCCTAAGAAATGTTATCTGTTCCGACGTGAAGTAAGATATCTGGGTCACATCGTATCTGGGGACGGCGTCACGGCAGATCCAGAAAAGATAACAGCCATTAAAGAATGGCCTATTCCCAAGAACAAGCATGAGATAAGAAGTTTTCTGGGCTTGTGTACCTACTACCGACGGTTTGTGAAAGGTTTTGCCAACATCGCTAAGCCTCTAACTAAACTAACAGAAGAAGGCAAAGAATATTCCTGGAATGATGAGTGTCAGAGAGCTTTCGAACAACTGCAAGAAGCTCTTATCAGCGCACCAATTTTGGGCTATCCGAGGCATGACGAAAAATTCGTGTTGGACACAGATGCCAGTAATACAGCCATTGGTGCTGTCCTCTCGCAGATTCAAGACGGGCAGGAGAAAGTGATTGCCTACTTCAGCAAGGTTTTGTCAAAATCGGAGGGGAATTATTGCGTTACCAGAAGGGAACTGTTGGGAGTAGTGAAAGCCTGCGAACACTTTCATAAGTATTTGTATGGTCGCCGGTTTCTAGTTAGAACTGACCATGCAGCGTTGAAGTGGCTCCTGCAATTCCGTAATCCTGAAGGACAAGTGGCAAGATGGTTAGAACGTCTTCAGGAATATGACTATGACATCGAGCACAGGGCAGGAAAAGTTCATGGAAACGCAGATGCCTTATCCAGAAGACCGTGCAACTATAACTGCACCCACTGCTCGAAGATGGAAGAGAAGCTTTGCCCTATACGACGAACAACCGTAGAGAATGAGGAGTGGCAGCCCGAACAAATGAAACTGGCCCAAGAGAATGACCCATGTTTGAGAGTGGTCTTGGAGTGGATGCGCCGTAAGGAGAGGCCGTCTTGGCAGGACATAAGCTTACGAAGCCCTGAAGTGAAAGCATATTGGATCCAATGGGACTCTCTTGTGTTAAGAGATGATCTGCTGTATAGAACCTTTGAGTCTGAAGATGGCACTGAATCCAGATTTCAACTAGTTGTGCCGAGAAGCAAAGTGCCGGAGGTACTACGTCAGCTACATGATGGAGCCTCGGGTGGACATTTTGGTATCACTAAGAGAGTGGTTCGAGAGTGATTCTATTGGGTGAATTGCAAAGAAGATGTGAGACAGTGGTGCCGTAAGTGTGAAGTATGTGCAGCCAGCAATGGACCACTTGGTAGAAAGCGGGCACCTATGAGGTAGTATAACGTTGGGAGTCCCATGGAGCGAGTTGCTGTGGATATTGCGGGGCCATTTCCTGAAACGGACAATGGGAATAAGTATATCCTGGTAGCTATGGATTATTTCACAAAGTGGACAGAGGCGTACGCAATTCCTAACCAGGAAGCATCGACCGTCGCCGAGGTGTTGGTGAAGGAATTCTTTTCACGTTTTGGCGTTCCTCTTGAAATCCATTCAGACCAAGGAAGAAACTTCGAGTCAGCCCTGTCCCAAGATGTGTGCAGACTAATAGGTGCGATTAAGACCAGAACGACCCCTTTGCATCCTCAATCGGACGGAATGGTAGAGAGGATGAACCGAACTATGGACAAGCACTTCTCTAAGGTTGTCTTAGAACATAAGCGAGATTGGGACCAGTACATCCATTTGCTCCTGATGGCCTAACGGGCGGCTGTGAATGAAACGACTGGTCAGACTCCTGCTAGTTTAATGTTGGGGCGTGAGTTACGCCTACCCTGTGACTTGGAATTTGGCCGTAGACCTACGGTGGACCGTGTCGCAGGAGAAGGATATGTTGACCAATTGAGAGCCAGAATGGATAAAGTCCATGAGTTAGCCAGACAGAACATCCAGCTTGCCAGTGATCGAATGAAGCACCACTCCAATATTCGATCAGCTGATGGATTCTTCAACGTAGGGGACCTTGTTTGGCTGTATAATCCCCAACGACGTCGAGGCCTTTGTCCCAAACTCCAAAAGCAATGGGAAGGGCCATATGAAATTATGAAGAGGATAAATGACGTCATCTATCGTATCCGAAAGTTACCAAGGGGAAAACCTAGAGTGGTGCACATAAACCGACTCGCACCATACGCTGGATCGAACAACCAGGAGGAAGCACGAGTGGCTCTTCAAGAAAAGAACGTTGAAGAGCGAAATGTCAGTTTCAACGACTTCATGTCCAACTACGCAGATCGGAAGAAGGTCAGACTCGGTGTGACAGTTGAGGTTCAACAAGACCTTTTCAAACTACTAGCTGACGTTTCTATTACCCATTGTGTAGCAGAGGATCTACGTATGGGCCGAAGTATTGATCTGGTGTTTAAAAGGAAGTTTGGAAGATTGGATGAATTGTCAGCCCAACGACCAAGGGTAGGAAAAGTTCTGCGACTAGTAGAGGGTAATCGGAACCTCTTCTATTTGGTTACGAAGATGTCTAGAGGAAAACCCACTTACAAGGACATCTGGCATGCACTGAAGAGCCTAAGGAATGAAGTCAGCAATTATGACATCAAGAAGTTGGGTCTTCCGAAAATAGGCTGCGGGTTGGACGGTCTAGATTGGAAGATTGTAAGGAACATGATCGAATACATCTTCCAGGACGCTGGCGTGCAAATTACCGTGTGTTGCTTCAATCCAAAAGGAGTGCACTCAGGAAAGACGATAGACTGTTACTTTTTCAACAAGGGTGTTTGCCTGGCAGGAACCAAGTGCAGATTCCGCCGTAGAACAGAAATGCAGCAAGGTACTACCAAGGATGATTCTGATCGGGACGATCAGATGCTAAGGAGGGGGCAGTGTAACGTGAGAACTCACCCAAATAATAAAAGACACTCACTCACATCCAGAAACATGGAGAATCTACTGATTTGGTCTATTCTAGACGAGAAGCTTCGAGATAGGAGGTTAAGTGAATATAAACAAACGGACCACGGTGACAGTTCAGTTAGTAATAGATAGTTGGTCATAAAGCACGGTCAGTGAAAGTTAGTGATAGAACACAGACAGTCGTTATAGTGTGAATATAAATGTGTATATAGACGAGTAGTTATTGGTGTAAATAAATAAGTGAAAATAAATCGAACCCAGTTTTAATATAAATTCCCGTTAGAATATTTTTATTTTTATAAACTAATTTAATTTTGATTTCATTTTTAGTTTTATTTTGACATTGTTTTATTTGTGTATTGTTTAATTTTGATATTTTTATTTTGCTTTGTCTACAAAATTTATATATTTTTTTGACAATAAAGCATTTTTCGCTCTCTCTCTCTTATTTTCAGATTTTCTGGTGTGGGTGGTTCATCTCTGGATTTTATGGCTATTCGAAAATTTTCAAATGTTGGAGGAAATATTTCCATTTCGGATAACTTATTTACTGTATCAGCAAATTTATTGAGATGTTCTCTCACACAGTCTCTTGCATTCATTTTCTGTAGAATCAGGTTCTTCAATAATGTAGCTTTACGAGCAGGACCTTTACTTTGGTAAATTTTGCTCCATGTATCCCAAATGTCTTTCGATGTTAAACAGTTTTTGACTTGCCTTAGTTCGTTGGGTGATTTTAATAAAATTAGCTCTGATTTAGCATTAAGGTCGTCAGTATCCCACTTATCTTTGGATTGTTCATCTGCTGTATCAAACAAATTGTGCGTTGTCTAAGCTTTACCTGATGAAACGCCACTGGCAAGTATATCGTCCACTTGGCTTCACTTGCCCACCGAATGCGATGTCTCCTTGGTAATAAGGCTTTTCCACGTGACGTCAGCACCATTTGAATTACTGTCAAAATCAGCTGTTCTGGAGGTCAACAAATCGCAAGTTTGAATTTTAAGATTGTACTTTTTACTTTATTTTAGTTGTTTTTATACAGTTTCAAAACACTCAGATCAATAATAAGGTATTTTAACACTAATAGAATTGCTTTAGAGTGATTATATGTTTGAGAAAACTAGAGTTTGTAATTAATTATTAAAAAAGTAGGTACTCACCGAAGTTTTAATCGCTTAAATAACATTATTTTTATGTTCAATTGCCACATTTTTGTGGAGTTGTGCAAACAATAGTATTTATATTACAATCGGAAAAAGGCATTAGAGGTAGATTAATTCAAGAACGTGCAGCTCGTCGGCAATCCTGGATCCAGGGCTTACATAGAGACGATTTAACAGAGAGCAAAATCAAATGGCAAATAATTTGTTTCAGGTAAATTTATCTTATTATTTTTCTAATGCATGCATTTTTTTATTACATACATAATGTGTTTTATGTATTTCAATCAATTTAAATAAATATAATTAGTTATTACAATTACTTATATAAATAGCCGTGTAATTTGTTCTCACCAAATATACCTGAAGAAATGCCAGAAAATTTTGAAAACAAGGAGATCCCGGATTACATCCCAACACTACATACGGGTTTCACCCGATCCAAATTAAAAACAACCCCTAAAGTAGCGAGAGAGAGGTACACTAGGGTTAAAAAAGAAGGAACATAGTTCTAAGATTCCATTTATATTATATTTATTAGATACAAAATATATAATAATTCATCGAAACAATATAATTTTATTTTTATTTGTATATAATCAATTGGTGGTGGGGTAGTTAGCTTTTAAACATGGTATGTAATAGTAATTTAGTACCTCCATATTTTCATCTGAAAAAAAGAAATTTGGTGGCAGTCGATTTGTGAGAAAAATTGCTGCTCGAAAATATCCACTAATTCGTTAACATATTATAATGTTCATATGTTCATAATCGATTGGCATCTTGTTCGTTGTTGCATCGAAGTCTGTATTCTTTTATATATAAGAATCAACATTTCCAATCAACTATATTTTCTGAAGATAGGTATCTTCTTTCGTTTTCAAAATCCAGTCCTTCATAATATCTACTTACATAACAAATCTGAAATAGAAACATTTTTTGAAGCATTCTTATCTTAATATATATACTTTTGTAGTATTTTATCAATAAAACAAAATATAATCTGTTTTTAATCATAAATATAATTCATATTGCCATTTTACATGATTATTATGTCTTACAGGTCTTTCTAAGTAAAAGTATATCAAATTATATTTCCTGAAGTAACATACTTAATCTTAATTATTTCTACTCAAATTTTAAATGCTTACCTTCAGGATTACTTGAATTAAGAATTTTATGGTTTTGTTGTAAATATATAGCAGTAAAATCTTCAAAATTTTCGTGAAAACTAACAAAACTTACAATCTCTGCTTATGGCAAAGTGGCTTTGTTGACCTCCAGAACAGCTGTTTGCGGCCATATTTGTGACGTCGGTGGAAAAGCTCTATTCTTTGCTCTAAGACAGAGACGTATATACGGTATATACGTCTCTGTGTCTCTGTCACAGCTTACCATAACAAAGTCTCTGTTGTCTGGTTGGTTGGTTGGTTTGCAAACAATGACAACAAAGAACACTTGAATTGGAGATTGGAGGTAGTGTTCTCTGTACTTGAATGACAATGAACTTGGAGGCATGTGACCAAGTAGGATAGAAGGTATGGAGGTAGCATTGGTTTAGAGTGTAGAGTGCGGTGGTAACTCTTATGGAAAAATTTTGATTAAATGTTGCAAGTAGCAGCCGTTAGAGCGCCAGTGTCGCTTTTCCGAGGTATTCCGAAGAATGTCGGGAACCGTTTAATACGAATCAGAGAGAACATACAATGAACAATGAATGTTCTCTCTGATACGAATGAAAATGGCGTTGTGTGTATCTGAGAACTGATATAACGGAGATTTTAAGCCACAACTTGAGCATCATACGTTAAATCCCTTTATCCGCTATTAAAGTAAATACAGTATGCTAATAACGTAGTTTAAGAATGAGTTTTCAAGCCATCCCATTTTGCCGCTATTTACGTGATAAGTGACTATAACACAAAAAACCAACTTGCCATTTAACAAACGAAAAACGAACACACAACCAAAAAGCAGGAAGCAACAAACAGCAACAATATACCAGAGACAAACATACAGACCGGAGAAAACATCAATATAGACAAATACTACAAAAGATAGGTTAGGTACAAGACTTAAATATGACGGACGCAGAGAACACTACTCCCAAGACGGATGGTAGCCATATCTGATGTTGCCACAGCATTTAATTTTATAAAATGTTTTCATTTCATATTCAAAAAACACTGGTAGAAATGGCGAAAAATACAGATTTACTCAAATCTTCTTAATTTTACATGTATTTATCATGGACTTTGGAGTTTAAGATAAAACTTGAATAAAAATTTTCTACAGGTGGCATCATGGCAAAATCAATTTCCTTTATTAAGGGAACGTTATCTCAACTTTAATAACGTAAAGCAATATCGGTTAATAACGTTTTCCCTTATTTCAGCACTATTGCGCATGCGATTTATAACGGATAAAGTATATTGCTGTTCAAATAGGTGGCTTAAAATCTCCCTATTAAGCCCGTGGCATACGAAGTATGTTTTGCTGCATGATTCCAGTCCGATAAATGTTATCGCGCATGGTGTGCTGAAGGCTCCCTTGCTTGTGTTGGCTTCACACGATGCAGGCCATCATGTAAAATGACAGTACAGAGAAATATGACTCTGACAAATGATACAAAATATTGAACATTCTAATCAAGCTCTATTTCTAATCATTGTTACAACAGAGAAAATGTCCCAACAATCAAAAATAACATGTTATCATGAGCAAAATAACTTTTGAGTACGACTCGACTAGTTCCGAGTGCTCCAACAAGGCACGATTCGTGAAAACAATCACCAAAAATAGCACCGGTTCTATCATTAAATGCGTAAATGTGTACACGATGTCATTTTCTTAAACGGAAGCATGCACAGCACCATGCCTAGCTCCCATCAAGGAAACATGCAGCAAAACATACTCTGTCTGCAGCGGGCTTTACAGACTTGAATTGAATTGTGATTTATATTGAGAGTGAAACTTTATCGCTTCTAATCATGATTTGTTCCAATTGATGTTTGAATTTCCGAAATGGCTCCGAAAAGGACAATTGTTTTGTGCTCAACTGTGCCAGTGATGAGAATGCGGGAGTAAGTTTTTTCACCGCTTTCCAAGACCCGGAAAAATAAATTTTAATAGGTGAGTGTAATAACACATGCTTATTCCTAATGTTATTTAGTATTGCTTGAATGTTGTAAACTATCCGAGCTCCACATTTGTTATATTTCTTTCAATACTTACTTGAATACTACAGCTACAGCATTGAACTGCCTTTTCAAATCAGGTATTACCCTTACGTATTTGTGTACCAAGATTGATGTCAATAGGTCACTATCGTATTTGCTGGTAGACGTAGACAGACAAACGGATAAATGAAAATCAATCCCATAGGAGGTATTCTTTGTATACCATATTTGGTGTCGATCAGTTAAGTATTTTCCGAGTTAAAAGCTAAAGGTAGCAAAGCAGCCAATTTCCAAAAAACTATAAGAGCAATTAATTTCGGAATATAGTGTTTACAAACAGATAGGATGATCAAAACAATAACTACCTCAAAATTTTCGATAGTTAATAAATCAATAATAACGCTTATATCAAGACATTGTTCACTCGCCAATTCGTGCTTCGCACTCGGAAATTAACTGAATTCCCAACAAATTACTGTTCATTACTTCGTCTATGAAATCAGTGTTCCAGAATACCTTAACGACAACTACGAACGACAGTTTCTCACCTTGGATTATAGTTTTTTGTCATTCTACTTTGGAGCAACATGAAATTAACTTGTCTATTTGTCACTTTATTGTCTGAAATTACTTCAGACTATTTGAGTTTAAATTGCTTTCCGATAAAATTCTTATCTCTAGGGTTTATTCTTTCTAAGACTAATACCACTTTTTTAATTACAGGTGCGGATTATGGGCTAAATTCTGTCAGCCATTTAGTTACTGGTTCCTGGTGGCGTCATGAGAGAGCACATTGAATAAGTATATATCTACCGTGAATATAGTAGAATATCTATTGTATATTAATATTTGAGTTTACTTGCTTATATTATATTTTTTAAATTTGTTCTTTTTTATTTATATGTCCAATTAGGAAGGATCAACGGAGAAAGAAGGACGAAACAAATGAAGCCCTTAATATTCGTCTGTGTATTGTGTGTGTTATGTTTTATGTTAGGGAGCTCATATATGTTATATATTTGAAATTCTTTGTAATTATATCTTAAAAATGATACTATTAATTATTTTGAACAATTTACTTTGTATACTTGATATGTGATATCTTATGCAATATAAAAGAATGAACTTCTAACAATTTGTTCAGTTTTAATGACCTTAATAATCCAATAAAAAAAATTGTGACAGAAACTGTTGTAGTGGAGTTATAGAAAAAATATTTTCAGCATTCATATAACTTTTTTTGGTCAATATCATGAAAAGTCTCTAAAGTTATTTTCTATAAATTTTCTTCAACAATTTCTGACGGTTTCTATTCCTTTATTTAATTCTAGCTAGCTTGTTACTTTCGAAATTGCCGCCATCAGTATGTTTAAATTTGCCGCCACTACAATGTTAGCAGGGCAGCAGTCACAGCACTAGTATTTCAAGGTCAAAACATAGTCAACAAGATTTACATTGGAGTTACCATTCTCTTGTAGGTATATATTCTCTGCCTACAGGCAACCCGCAAACTATGAACATCATACGCGCGAATGCATGCCTGATGCTGCACTTTCCCTCATGGCAGTGAAAAATAGAGATGGTTTGCTCTAACCTTCCGATGATTTAGTTAAAATCTGCATTATAAGTGATGAGTTCATACGTGAGGCCTTGGTAAAAGTGGTGGAAAGACTTAAGCAAGTCAATATACGGCAGTGCATTTGTCCAATATGGTTTTGCAATATTTTTCAAATTCTACTATTTTTGAAACCCTCAATGACTACGTTTTCGATCAACCTCCCTTAGATAATTATTTATTTTTGTTAATAAAGACAATTGCGGCAAAATATGTAGATATAAGATTTCATTTCATTGCAATAAATGTTATAAAAATATATGAAACTAGGAGGCAGTATTAAAATAAGTTAGTTTTGTTTAAAGGACATTATTGTGTATTTTAAAGGACATTAATGTGTTGTTTATGTTGTACAATCATGTGAGTTTTTTGCGGATTTAGTTAGTAATTAATTTTATAAGCATCGTATATAAAATATATATAATAAGATTGTAGGTACTCTAAACGATGATATAATAAACACTGTGAGATTTTTCTTCCTTATAGCAAGCAAAAAATCGGAATATCAGCAAAATTAATGATTTTTTTGCAAATTCCCTTTGTTACTGTGCGTACCGGTTCTCATACTTGACGGGTTGCCTACCATCCGCGCGGCTTCTCCTCATCTTCTATCCTCCTTGCATGTGACCATAGTTGCTAGATTTCTGCATTTTTAGTAGATTTTCCTGATTATCTGTTAAGTTTAGGTAGGGAAGAAATCTTTAGTAGATTTTCGATAGATTCTTAAATGTTTATTGGCAGTAAATTTATTTTATAAATATACATGCCACAGAATATTGATACATGCCGCTCTCTTCTAAAACCATAAAATTAAAAGTCACAGATCACAGAACAAGAGCTGATTATTTCATGGAATAAAGTTTTCAACGTCAACTATCAAAATGTAAATCTACTGTACATTTTAAATTATTGCCGCTCCATCTACCAACAGGATAATCAAATATTTATAGCGCATACAAGATACGAATATTAAAATTTTAAATCTTCACATTTTGATTTGGTATATGAACAGTATTCGACGAATATTTGATTCTACCTAATATAAACAAAATATATTATATATTCTGGTGCTAGATTCCTAAGCCTCTCAACAAGTAGGTAAGCATAATAGTAATTGTTGTGAAATGAAGGAATTATAAAAATAAAATATATTATAGATAGATAGATATTATAAGAATAAGAAAGAAGAAAATTTAATAATGAAGAGGAAGTATGAACAGTCATATCATATTATATTTTTTTGGTTCTACCTTTTTGATTATATAGTATTTAGGGTTCCGTCCCTCCGAAAAAAAAACTGAACACTTATAGGATCACTCGAGTGTCCGTCTTTCCGTAGTTCACAGTCAATTACTCCGAATCTACTTGACCGATTGAATTAAAATTTTCTACAGATAACTATTTCTGTGATCCAAACGCAGAGGTGTGACATGAATAGATGAAATCTGTATTTGGGGGTATTTAGGGGGAAAATAAGGAAAATTTCCAAAAAAAAATTGGAAAACTGCATCGTTTGGCGTATCAAATGGAAGATCTTGATGTGAAGATCTTATGTGTATTTTTTGTTATTTCAAAATAAATAGTTTCCAAGTTATTCATGAAAATAGACGAAAATTGACCATTCCCCCATTATCGCTGAAACTACTGAACCTAAAATGTTGAGAAAAATACAGAAATTACTTTTTTACTTATAGATTGTAGGAAAACCTATGAGAAGTCCATAATATTAAAATAACATGGTAAATCACTCAATATTGACAAATTTGGGTCAGATTTAAAAGAACATGAACGTAAGGAACCCTCTGCACGCAAGTTCAACTCGCACTTATCCAGGCTTTTTTACATCAGCATTACTTTTTTCTATAGCTTCTACACTCCGTATTCGTTTCCATTCAATAAATGTAGAATTTAAATAAATTTATTTTTCTCCGCTACATACTACTGGATGGCGTTATATTCGCAAGTTTGTGGCCGTCAGGGAGAACTTGCGCAGTTGCCGGTAATTTCCAAGCAGTCATCTAGCGATCAAGATCAAGAAGAAACCGCTAGTGGACCACCATCATGCCTTCTTGACACATTGACCATTACTATTGACACTGCTGGTATATATACATATATATTTGGAAGTACGGCAGTCTTTGTTAGAACACACTAAACTCTATGATTGTGTAATCTGCCGAAGAATTTTTATGGGGCTTAAAAAAAGAATACTCTTCTTGCTAACCAAGCTTTCGAAAAATATATTTTCATCTTCAGGGCTAAAAAAATGTACAATAAGGGTGGAGTTTGATTATCATAAAGAAAAAGAAACACATTCAAATACAAAATATTAAAAACTTACTTTTGCAAACGAGGTTACAAAATAAAACGAGCTAAAACAAAGTTAGGATTTCCTTCGCCCATATGGACGGAAAACAATTAACACTTAAGACATTTGACAAAATTAAAATTTCTTAAAATTAAATCATCCTCCTCTATTTTCTAGTTCTATTTACACAATTCCTGAAATGTTTGTTCTAAAAACATCATGAACAATTCATCTTTCTCTCTCATTTGAAAGTGGGGGAATAATAAATGAACTTTTCGAATTTATCCCGGCTAAATGCAAGACAATAAGACAGGTGATTGTTCTGTCACAACACTTAAAGAAAGTAAGACCAAAAATAACTAGAATAAACACCGAACATAGGCATCTTACAATACTCTATGAATGATTGTTTGTTGCTGATGATTGCTGCAATATTTTGATATCAAATATGAATAAATAGAGCTCAAGCCACGAACATTGGAACATTTATTCATGGCTTTGGGTTCCTTACTGATTTCGATCATCTCATGAATCAATCTTTTGGTATGATTCGATTCATTCACTAAAATAGAAGCTTCCTGGAAATTAGGGTTGTGATTTGTATCATGTGTGTGTTGGGCCAAAGCACAGTTAAGTTTACTTAGCTTGCAATCGCTCCTGTGTGAGATAATTCTGTTATTGAGTTGCCTCTTTGTTTCACCGACATAAACTAGGTCACAGTTGTTACAAGGAATTTTGTAGACCACATTACAGGTTTTCCCGGTAGGTATTTTGTCTTTAATATTAGAGAACTGACGGCCTAATAAGTTCACATTCCTCTTAGCAACTTTACTGTTAGCCAGGACATCCCTTATAATTCCGATCACCTTGGGAGTGAGATCTCTTATCCAAGGGATTGAGAAATATCGCGATGGACCGACCTGTTGGGATGGCTCTCTTTGGATTGAAATTTGGCTTTGGTCAGAAGATGGACTGCTGTACAAAAGTTTGCGGAGAAGTTTGGTGGGATATGAATTATCAAGTAATATTTGATATAGTTTGTCAATGTTTTTTTATTTATTAAGGTAGGGTGACATATGTTTTTAATCCTATTTTTTAACCCCAAAACCAAATTTATTTTGACTCTTTCATCGTGATATGAATAATAATTGTTGTACCTGCCACTGTTCGTTGGTTTCTGATACCAATCTAATATTACTGTTTGATTTTCAGTGCGGATACATCTGGTGTCAAGGAAGGGCAGAGAGTTATTATGTTCCTTCTCTATGGTAAAATTTAGATTGGCATTATAACCGTTGAAAACTTGTAGGAGAATATTTTCCGATTCCACAGGAATTGAGCAAATTATATCATCAACATACTTTTTCAAGAATGGAATTTTGAAAGGTAGTTTTGGCAAACAATTATCCAGCAAGTCGTCCATGACAAAAGCTGAAATAATTGGTGAGATAGTGGAGCCCATTGGTGTACCAAAAACTTGCCGGTATATCTCTCCTTGAAAAGTGAAGACAGTGCTGTCGAAAATGAACTTCAGTGCCGAAAGAAAGAACTCAAGATTAAGACTACAACAGGATTGAATTACATCCCAATGTTTTCTAATGCTGGACTCAGCAAGCTCATAGGGGATGTTAGTAAACAAAGATGAAACGTCAAGGCTGATCAATACATACTCTGGTGGTAGTTGATAATCATTCATAAAGTCTGCAAAATGGAATGAATCCCGGACAAAATAGTCATTACTCTTGTTGTAAGCGTTCGTTAGAATTTCAGTAATAAATTTACATAAGCCCGAGTTGGAGGTGCCAATAGAAGAGATAATAGGTCTAAGCCTTAAAGGTTCTTTATGAATTTTCGGTAAAGCATAGAATCTGGCAGGGAGTGAGACATACACAGTGTATTTTGCCTTGGTCACCTTATCAATATAATTGTGCCTGAACATCTCAGCTAGGATTTTATTTGCTTTGCCCTGTAATGTAAGTGATGGATCTCTCGGTACTCTCTTATAGTATTTGACGTCATCTAATAGCCTTTTACAAAGATTAGTATACTCTTGTTGGTACATGATAACCGTAACATTACCTTTGTCAGCCTTTAAAACCAACAAATCTCTATGGTTATTCAGAAATCTTCTAGTTTCCGAGACTAACTTCTCATAATGATTGATACGAGTATTTGGGCTACCGCAAAAATTAGTTAAACAGTTGGTGACTCTTGCGGTGGTGATATTTCTTATATTTATGTCTTCTACGTTAATAAGCACCATTTCAAGATCTGCTTAACAACACCAGCAATTTGCATAGAGTTCTAGATGTAACCAATGGTTGCACTTTTGGTCAAATTACACAATTCACTAAAAGGTTGGAACGGAGAACTCTCTCGTTTGAAATTGAAATAACTTTTATCAATCTCAAGAAGTTTAACAATGAGCTAGACAAGACAATTGACATGATCTCAGGTCGTATACCCTTTTATATTATTAATGATTTTAAGAGACGCCAAACTATTAGTTATAACAAGATTTATCATAGCTATTACAATAAAACGAAAGTCAAATTAAATCAATTAATCAATTCACAAGTTAACTTAAACATTAAGACCAAACATAATTGGATAAGAAATTTAACGGACGTTGCAGTCCCGGAGAAGATAGTCAGTTTACTCGACTTGGGGCCCAAATTCAGCCTTCCACCCAGAATTGATAATAGGTTGGTCCAGAGTGTACTTGCAGATCTTGAAATGGTGCTTATTAACGTAGAAGACATAAATATAAGAAATATCACCACCGCAAGAGTCACCAACTGTTTAACTAATTTTTGCGGTAGCTCAAATACTCGTATCAATCATTATGAGAAGTTAGTCTCGGAAACTAGAAGATTTCTGAATAACCATAGAGATTTGTTGGTTTTAAAGGCTGACAAAGGTAATGTTACGGTTATCATGTACCAACAAGAGTATACTAATCTTTGTAAAAGGCTATTAGATGACTTCAAATACTATAAGAGAGTACCGAGAGATCCATCGCTTACATTACAGGGCAAAGCAAATAAAATCCTAGCTGAGATGTTCAGACACAATTATATTGATAAGGTGACCAAGGCAAAATACACTGTGTATGACTCACTCCCTGCCAGATTCTATGCTTTACCGGAAATTCATAAAGAACCTTTAATGCTTAGACCTATTATCTCTTCTATTGGCACCTCCAACTCGGGCTTATGTAAATTTATTACTGAAATTCTAACGAACGCTTACAACAAGAGTAATGACTATTTTGTCCGGGATTCATTCCATTTTGCAGACTTTATGAATGATTATCAACTACCACCAGAGTATGTATTGATCAGCCTTGACGTTTCATCTTTGTTTACTAACATCCCCTATGAGCTTGCTGAGTCCAGCATTAGAAAACATTGGGATGTAATACAATCCTGTTGTAGTCTTAATCTTGAGTTCTTTCTTTCGGCACTGAAGTTCATTTTCGACAGCACTGTCTTCACTTTTCAAGGAGAGATATACCGGCAAGTTTTTGGTACACCAATGGGCTCCACTATCTCACCAATTATTTCAGCTTTTGTCATGGACGACTTGCTGGGTAATTGTTTGCCAAAACTACCTTTCAAAATTCCATTCTTGAAAAAGTATGTTGATGATATAATTTGCTCAATTCCTGTGGAATCGGAAAATATTCTCCTACAAGTTTTCAACGGTTATAATGCCAATCTAAATTTTACCATAGAGAAGGAACATAATAACTCTCTGCCCTTCCTTGACACCAGATGTATCCGCACTGAAAATCAAACAGTAATATTAGATTGGTATCAGAAACCAACGAGCAGTGGCAGGTACATCAATTATTATTCATATCACGATGAGAGTCAAAATAAATTTAGTTTTGGGGTTAAAAAATAGGATTAAAAACATATGTCACCCTACCTTAATAAACAAAAACATTGACAAACTATATCAAATATTACTTGATAATTCATATCCCACCAAACTTCTCCGCAAACTTTTGTACAGCAGTCCATCTTCTGACCAAAGCCAAATTTCAATCCAAAGAGAGCCATCCCAACAGGTCGGTCCATCGCGATATTTCTCAATCCCTTGGATAAGAGAGCTCACTCCCAAGGTGATCGGAATTATAAGGGATGTCCTGGCTAACAGTAAAGTTGCTAAGAGGAATGTGAACTTATTAGGCCGTCAGTTCTCTAATATTTAAGACAAAATACCTACCGGGAAAACCTGTAATGTGGTCTACAAAATTCCTTGTAACAACTGTGACCTAGTTTATGTCGGTGAAACAAAGAGGCAACTCAATAACAGAATTATCTCACACAGGAGCGATTGCAAGCTAAGTAAACTTAACTGTGCTTTGGCCCAACACACACATGATACAAATCACAACCCTAATTTCCAGGAAGCTTCTATTTTAGTGAATGAATCGAATCATACCAAAAGATTGATTCATGAGATGATCGAAATCAGTAAGGAACCCAAAGCCATGAATAAATGTTCCAATGTTCGTGGCTTGAGCTCTATTTATTCATATTTGATATCAAAATATTGCAGCAATCATCAGCAACAAACAATCATTCATAGAGTATTGTAAGATGCCTATGTTCGGTGTTTATTCTAGTTATTTTTGGTCTTACTTTCTTTAAGTGTTGTGACAGAACAATCACCTGTCTTATTGTCTTGCATTTAGCCGGGATAAATTCGAAAAGTTCATTTATTATTCCCCCACTTTCAAATGAGAGAGAAAGATGAATTTTTCATGATGTTTTTAGAACAAACATTTCAGGAATTGTGTAAATAGAACTAGAAAATAGAGGAGGATGATTTAATTTTAAGAAATTTTAATTTTGTCAAATGTCTTAAGTGTTAATTGTTTTCCGTCCATATGGGCGAAGGAAATCCTAACTGTGTTTTTGCTCGTTTTATTTTGTAACCTCGTTTGCAAAAGTAAGTTTTTAATATTTTGTATTTGAATGTGTTTCTTTTTCTTTATGATAATCAAACTCCACCCTTATTGTACATTTTTTTAGCCCTGAAGATGAAAATATATTTTTCGAAAGCTTGGTTAGCAAGAAGAGTATTCTTTTTTTAAGCCCCATAAAAATTCTTCGGCAGATTACCCAATCATAGAGTTTAGTATATATATATATATATATATATATATATATATATATATATATATATATATATATATATATATATATATATATATATATATATCCAATGAATAATTGGTTATTAAATGGAGTTATATGGATATTATACCCCCGATTATAGATATGAATTCTGAAGAATAGAGAAATTATCCATGGCCATGGCTAACAGACAAAATCATATTTCTCTTAAACGCAAGGTGACTTTCGTTCTCCTTACCACAACTTTGTTATAAAGTACAATAATTTCAGTGTATATATTATGATGTACTTAAAATTGGTTGAAGTGTTTGTAAATGAGAACATGAACTAGTTTCCAAACCTTCAACTTTCCTTTTCAGATATTAATGGCATTATCTTTTTAAGGTACTGGCAGCCACATACTTGAAGGAAGAAGCATTGGTACCGTAAAATCACATAATTCGGAAGCAAAAAGTATTCAATCACAGTGTCTTGTGTATAAGCACGCTATTAAATATAATATACTGTGAATAAAGATCAACTTAATAAGATTGACCTTTATTTTAGCAATTTACCATCTAGTTTTTAAATTTAATAACTGCGACTCAAAGCAGTCCTCACCTCACCAGTTTCAGAAGGTAAGTGTTTCTTATCAGTCCAAATCTGAAAAAGGTATACATTTCAAAAACTACTGTATAGTAAATCAAACAAAGCAATAGTTTGAATAGTATAAATTATTATATCAAAAGTTTAATGTGGTGCTCTTACCTTTTTAGCACATAATTTGACGACTTTAGTTGTATCTTCCAAAGAATTAAAATTATTACTTCGAGCCATTTAAGTTTCAATTGAATGCAAATGCGCTTGAGCAATTTCAAGATTTTCTTATTAGAATTTCACCCATATTTTCATCTGTATATTGTACTGATAAGATGTTTTAGAAGCACTAAAAGTATGTATTATATTAATAATTTAATTATTAACTTATTAAAAAATTTGGTAATAGTCTAGTTTAGGGGCTTTTGCTATAAAAGTCCTAAAAAATCAAATGTTAGTAAAAATACATATATGGTAACATAACTTTTAATAAAATTGAGGCGGAAGACGCTATTTTTAATGATTTATTACAAAAAATAGCAAAATATGGTGGTTTTGGTACTTATGACTTTTAGCAGAAATTTTCGATTTGGAATTTTCTTTTCAATCCCAAATAGTATATAACCATCCTTGTATTCTATTTAATACTAAAATTGTTTAAAATAAGCAAAAATATGCGTGAAAATAGTCAATATAAGTTCACATAAAAAGGATTGACGGTTGATTTATGTAGTATGTTTGACGACACGACTTGACGTTGACAGCATTGATATACGACAATTCCAACGTTGCCAAAACTAATGTTTATGATATTGAACTATTGAACATCTTTAAAAATATTCGATAACAAAGCATAATCTAAGTAGTAAGATTTTAAATGTCTGAAGGTTTAGTTCTATGTTTAAAATTTACTAAAAATGAATTTTTCATAAATACTTGCTTTAGAGCAAAAATACGATATATATCATGGCAACTTTTGATGCTGAAGGTGACGAGTTTTGTCTTCAGGCTTTTGAAAATATGAATTCATTGATTGCTTTACGACAAGATATTGAGAAAGAAAGAAGAGCTCAGTACTTGTCATTTTAGAAAACGTTAAACTATACAAGACAAATTCGTATAATATACTAAATTCTGTTGTTATTGTTGTTAACTTTTCTAAAGCAAGTATTATTGGAAATGAAATTCAAATCATAGAATACATATTTATAAAATAATTTCATAGTACAAAAGTTATAGTGACAGAGTATTTCATAGTACAAAAGTTATAATGACAGAGTTGGCAACATTGATATTAATAGAACTTGGTAGTTCAGGATGTACTACATAAGACAACCGTCAATTCGTTTTACTTCTTTACACTTTTTGTGAACTTATATTTTATATTTTTACGCATATTCTTGCTTATTTTGAACTATTTTAGTATTAAATAGAATACAAGGATGGTTATACACTATTTGGGATTGAAAAGAAAATTCCAAATCGAAAATTTCTGCTAAAAGTCGTAAGTACCAAAACCACCATATTTTGCTATTTTTTGTAATAAATCATTAAAAATAGCGTGTTCCGCCTCAATTTTATTAAAAGTTATGTTACCATATATTTATTTTCACTAACATTTGATTTTTTAGGGCTTTTATAGCAAAAGCCCCTAAACTAGACTAGATTTATTTCATAGAATGCGCATCTTAAGCCCGCTGCAGACGGAGTATGTTTTGCTGCACGATTGCTTGCTTGTTTTGCTGCACGGTCCGATAAATGTTGCCGCGCATGGTGTGTTGATGGCTCCCTTGCTTGTGTTGGCTTCACACGATGCCGGCCATCATGTATGTAAAATGACAGTACAGAGAAATATGACTGTGACAAATGATACAAAATATTGAACATTCTAATCAAGCTCTATTTCTAATCATTGTTCCAACAATCAAAAATAACATGTTATCATGTGCAAAATAACTTTTGAGTACGACTCGACTAGTTCCGAATGCTCCGACAAGGCACGATGTGTGAAAACAATCACCGAAAATAGCACCAGTTCTATCACCAAATCATGCACGAGTTCAAGCAACCAACCGTGCACGCGATGTCATTTTCTTACACGGAAGCATGTACAGCACCAAGCCTAGCTCCCATCAAGGAAAGATGCAGCAAAACATACTCCGTCTGCAGCGGGCTTAACTCGATTGTGAATATTTTGATATTTTGGTGGATTAAGTTCTAAGTAGAATAGAGAATAGAGTAGAGAATCGAATCGAGTTTCAGGAGTAACCCCCCAGGTTATAAATAAATTTGTTGTAAGAAATAGCATTTATTTTTCCAAAAACATATCAAAGTTCAAATAAGTACAGAAAAATTGAGGTAGGTAAACAAAACAATTAAAAGAGGAAAAATGCATACAAGTGGCGAGAAATTCCCCGGAGCAGACTGTTGAGTATATGCCCACAAATTAGACAAATGTGTAGTTTGTCCAACATTTTTCACGACTGATCCTTACACATTGCACATACTATTGATTAAATCAATTATTTCAGCACCACTTTTAATATTTAACCACAACGAGAACACTAGGGATATTTCCACAGATTATTTCGATTTTTTGATGTCAACAAAAACAATATGAATATTATGACTTCTGACCACAGAAGATTCTATATTGGTGGCAGAGAACACTGCCTCCAAATTGGTTGTCTGTGCTATATTGTATTATTGTATGTGCTCTCTGCTTCTGACATCTGAAATATCAGAGTCGTAACTGCCCGTAAAACATCGGATTTGCCTGAACTGCGTCATTCTAGCCTATCATGTTGGGCCAGGGATATTCTTTCGATTAGCAGTCCATGGATATAAGGTCTAAGTAGAGATTTACAAGTTTTCATTCACAGAATAACCATTTGCTTGGAACACAAAGCACAAATCAGTGTTTTATGTTTTGGTAGATTTTACATCGGTCGTCTCATCTAGTAGATTGCTACCATGGTACAATAAAGCCCGCTGCAGACGGAGTATGTTTTGCTGCATGTTTCCTTGATGGGAGCTAGGCTTGGTGCTGTGCATGCTTCCGTGTAAGAAAATGACATCGCGTGCACGGTTGGTTGCTTGAAATCGTGCATGATTTGATGATAGAACCGGTGCTATTTTTGATGATTGTTTTCATGCATCGTGCCTTGTCGGAGCACTCGGAACTAGTCGAGTCGAACTCAAAAGTTATTTTGCACAAAATAACATGTTATTTTAATTGTTGGGACCTTTTCTCTGTTGTAACAATGATTAAAAATAGAGCTTGATTAGAATGATCAATATTTTGTATCATTTGTCACAGTCATATTTCTCTGTACTGTCATTTTACATGCATGATGGCCTGCATCGTATGAAGCCAACACAAGCAAGGGAGCCATCAGCACACTATGCGCGGCAGCATTTATCGGACCGTGCAGCAAAACAAGCAAGCAATCATGCAGCAAAACATACTCCGTCTGCAGCGGGCTTAAGACATGCTTCGAAAATTTATGGTCACACCACAGAGTAATTGGGTCACACTATAAGTATATATTTTATCTATAGTGGTAGTATGGACCGTATACAGGTGGTAGTCTAGAGTAGGGAAAAGTCGTGTGTACACGAAAGGAGAAGCTGCTCTGTATAGCCGCCGTGGAACGAAAGTTGAGCCAATTTTTTTGTCGGCCGCCATTAGTTTCGGTCACCTTAATGGAGGCAAACTTGTCTCTGCCTTGATAATTACAGATTATTTTGATTTTCATTTTTGTGTTATTTTTAAATGTAAACGATGATTCTTTCATCTTAACACAATGGTGAAATGCGAGGCTCTTGGGTACAAGGGCTGCTTTCAAAAAAAGAATATTGTGATACGTCCATTGGCGGCCATTGATTTAATTTTACTTGGCTTCACTTGCTCTCCAAATGCGATGTATCCTTAATAATTCCATGCTCTAAGGTGGTAGTAGTCATAGTCATAGATAAGAGATGTCACGTTAGTCGCGTTTATACTTAATAATGAATTGTAGTGTTCTTTGCAATGAACTGAAGAACAAATTGAGTATTTATTTACCTTTGTGCTTACCTATTTACTCTAAAATTACAATACAAATCTGTAAAGTAATTAACAATGACTCTCTAAACATATTATTGTATTATCAAATTTTAGATCAACTAATGAGAACTTCCATATTTATACGATAAGAATCCATTGTTAGGGTGTGTGAACTATTTTTATTTATTTTAGAATCCTGTAATTACTCGAAGCTATGGACTATAATAGTCCGTTACATTCATGGAAGATATCTACAAAGAAAGAGATCGACGTTAAGTCGATTCATATACTGACGCCTGTGACTGTGACCACATTACCACCGTCAGAACTTATCCCTGTTGACAAACATGCCTTAACACAAATAACCGTTCACCCAATGCACTCTGTTTCAAATATATCAGCACATCATGCTACTGAACCTGAATCACAAGATATACAGCAGAATCAACCTGCACGAAAGAATCAGAAATCTCTTAACGTAGTGAAAATGAGGAAAAAACATAAACTTCCAGTTGACGGTATGATGTTTCATAGCCAGCAGTTAGGTCTTAAGATACCCCCCAAAAAGGTAAAATAAATTACATTATTATCTATTTATTTATAACAAAAAATAATTCTAATGCAATCTCTATGAAGATGCTAGGAATCAAGGGAATGGTCATTCATGGCCAAGCGCGTGAAGTTATACACAATGTTTACAAATTTATGAAAGAAGAAGCACAGAATGGAACTTTGATTCCGATCTCAAACTATAGAGAAAGGGTGCTGGCGGCGACAGGAATATCTAAGTGTACTTATTCGAAGATCACCTCTAAAGATTTTTTTCATGGAATATCGTCTTCTTTCAGAAGAAAGAAAAAGATGGGGATTGGTAAGCGAAATTTACTTTCATTCTAGATATCGTGTATTGGAGTGATCGGTATCTGAAGAAAAAAAAAGATTTTTCGTATTATTTACGGAATAGTAACAAAAATATTAGATTGAAAAATAAAATGTAGATTGTCATAACTAGTTAAAAGAAGCAGCGCCGTGAAGTTGGCATCAAAGTTCTGAAAATCCAAATTTTTCGCAGGGGAAACGATTGTACCCATTTAGTATCCGAATGTATCGCGATTGTGTTTGTATTACATAGGTGTCGGACTAAAAATATTTTAGGCAGGACGGACATTTTTGAATATGACAGCACACTAAATTTAAAAAGTCTGCCAGTTGCAAAAGTGCCTATTGCAAAATTCCCAAGAAGAGTACAGAAGGAGTAAAACGATAATTAAATATATTTTATTGGGCTTTCAATTCCCTTTTCAAATGATACAAAGTCTGTAAAATTCTAGAAAGCGGCACATAACTACGATTTTATTGAGTTAACTTTCCCAAATTTATTTTACAAGGTAGAGGGTGAAGTAAAAAGCATTGGAGCAAACTCATTCAAAATCATGAAAAATTCAAATGTTATTTTATTATTAGTGGGTAATTGTAATTGAAAAATGCTTTTGTATATCTATTTTTAATTACACACCTTAGCGGTAGATTAGGAAACTTGAAAATAATTTCCAACAATTTATCTTATGTGCTTTGTCATAGATATACTACTTTTTCCCTAAATTGTACAATAAATTGTATCGGAGGTACATCAGGTTACCTCTCTTTATCAGCCACCCGGAACCTACATAGATTCAATAAATAAATATTGAAAATAATTCTTAGTAGTTGAAATATTTCGATAAATATCTTGATCATGAGGGAGACGTACCGACAAAAAACATGTATGAGAAACGAATAAAGGTCGAGTAAGTGCTGTAGAGGGCAGTTCAGGGAAGGAAACAAAATTTTCGTTTTTATGTGTACCCATTTGTACCATCAGTATTTTTTGTATTCATAAGGATAACCCCGTCACCAGAGTTCCAGAAAATCAGTTTAATAGAATAGGGGTGAATTTTTTCATATGCATACGATAAGGGAAACTACAATAATTAGCTCCGATTCATATTTACCAGATTTATTTTCAGAATTATTTACCGAGATTTAGGTCAACAACTACGTCAGAAGTGCAATAACTCATGTCCATACTAATGATAACGACTCAATAGCGTCTCTTTTAATTTACGTGCAACAATCTGGAATCTACTAATCACATCATTTTTGACCGACGAACCCAAATTGAGGAGGTATACAATTCGACTGTATGTCTGCATGTTTTTTTTTATATTTGTTTGCGACTTTTGCATAGCAAACGTGCTCCCATTTTGATGTTTTTATTTTTCATTTGAGAGAGGAGACTTGAGAAATAGTCCCATCTCAGAAAAACAAATCTAAAATCTCCTTCCCTCCGAAAACCGTCCCCAAAAGGGGTGGAGGGGGAAATTTTTCTCGAAAATCGAAAATCCGAGACGGCAGAATTGGAGATTGGAAAATATCCGGAAAAGTTTAAATTGAACATTTCTTCATTCATTATTATGGACATTTCCCTTTATAGGTTACCTCGACCTAAAGGTTTTTTGTACCATCCCGTGGTGTATTATTATACTGCTATTTCTGGGTTTAAGTTCAGCTCCTTGAAATAATTAATTAGTGCTCTTGCACCACATGCTCTTAGGTCCTCATAGGTGGGAAACGCCCTTCCTAGGATCCTTAGTCTTTAATCCACTAATATTTCGCATTCAGTTAGTAGGTGATTTACAGATTCTATTGCTTCTGTGCAAAATCTGCAGGAATCATCTTCAGCAAAACCCATCTTTTTTAGATGGTTTTTGATGGGATAATAACCTGTGGTGATTCCAACCAAGTTTCTCAGGTCATTTCTTTTAACGAGAAGTAGGTTATTTTCCTTTGAGTATTGTCAGTCTATCAGGCGTTTGGCCTGACTGGCTTGCTCTAGGTCGTACCAGTACTTGGTTTTCTTGATTCCCATTTTTTTGTTTATGTATTGACATGTTTTTTTGCATGTCCGCAGAATGGCTCATGGCCTGTTGGAAGCATTTCTCAACCTTTTCTGGCCAGAGAGTCAACTTTTTCATTGCCATCAGACCTGGGTAAATTACTTTCAGAAAGGAATTAATTACAATTATCAATTACCCATAAAACAAATAATTAAATTGTTGAGTTATTTAATTATTTTCGAACAAATTTATTTGAATTACCAATTACTTCTATTACATAATTAAATTACTTTACCAGTTACCACAAATAAAAGTGCCGAAGTCAATAAAACTTTGCTTTTTGCTTCCAACTAATCAACTATCCAAATTCACGATTTTAGACATATGCATAGGACCAATTAGATCACATCAATTATAGGAATGAGGTGATAATAAAATAAATAATCGTAACAAAATGAAACAAAAATATATTCTTTTCTGATTAAAAAAGTATAAAAATCCGGTGTGTCCACTCACACGACTTTCCTATCACTCGCAGGCAAATTCTAGCGAATGAAATTTTTTACAATATTACAATACTCTCCTTACATAGCGACGATAATAGCGGTAGTAAAGTAAAAATCCTCTGGTTAAATCGTGCTACCACTCATTTTTTTCAGCATGTCAAGACAAATAACAATGGTCATGTAACAATGGTTCGCAAGATGAAACGTTTAGCCAGAATCTGAAGAAACGGAAAATAACGGAATGTTATTCAAGCATAACTTTTTTGTGCTTTTTCTCAGAGATTGCGCTGTATGTGGGCGGTAAAGGGCTCTCAGAAGAATACTTTAGGCAAGTTTAATCAAAACCCTTAGAGCCGTTTTCGCGCTATAGTCTTTAGCAAATCACGTTTTTGGGCTATAGCTCAACACCCAGTGTATACAGGCTTCTCATTCAGTGCCACCGGCGACTGATATTGGTACCAAACAAAATAAAAAAGAAAGCAACAAAATACACCGATCCGTTCCAGAGATAATGCTGGCACAGACAGACAGACAGACAGACAGACCAATGGCTGAAAATATGTTAATTTTACTTAGAAAACTCTGAAACGTCAACATTTGTAAAAAATCTCGATACCGAAAATTTCACACGATTACAATACTTTCCTTTACAGCTACTATAGATGAGCATCAAGGTAGCTAAGCACCTGTCGAGAATCGACTCGAGAGTAGGTGGATAATTTGCCGTTAATTAGTCGTGAATTAGTTGTGAAAACACCGATTTTGTCGTCTTTTGTATTTTTGTTTTTTTTGGGTGCTTTGCTAACTTGATATAAAGTTAGCAAAGCACGCCTTCAAAAAATGACTTTAGAGCGTTCGTAGAAGAATGGGAATGGGATAAGTTTTTGCCGCTAATTAGTCGCTAATCAGTTGTGAAGAAATTAATTTTCCAAATAAATTTTTTTGTTTATTTTTTGGATGCTTTGCTAACTTGATATAACGTTAGCAAAGCACACCTCCCAAAAATGACTTTAGAGCGTTCATAGAAGAATGGGAATAGGATCAGTTTTTGCCGCTAATTAGTCGTTAATTAGTTGTGAAGTAATTAATTTCCTAAATTATTATTTTTTAGTTTTTTTTGGGTGCCTTGTTAACTTGATACAAAGTTAGCAAAGCGCGCCTCGAAAAATGACTTTAGAACGTTCGTAGAATAATGGGAATAGAACAAGAATTTGCCGCTAATTAGTCGTTAATTAGTTGTGAAGAAATAAATTTCATAAAATATTTTTTTTTTTTTTTTTTGGGTGCTTTGCTAACTTGATATAAAGTTAGCAAAGCACACCTCCAAAAATAACTTTAGAGCGTTCGTAGAGTAATGGGAATAAAACAAGAATTTGCCGCTAATTATTCGCTAATTAGTTGTGAAGAAATAAATTTCCTAAAATATTTTTTTTTTTTGGATGCTTTGCTAACTTGATATAAAGTTAGCAAAGCACACCTCCCAAAAATGACTTTAGAGCGTTCATAGAAGAATGGGAATAGGATCAGTTTTTGCCGCTAATTAGTCGTTAATTAGTTGTGAAGAAATTAATTTCCTAAATTATTATTTTTTAGTTTTTTTTGGGTGCCTTGTTAACTTGATACAAAGTTAGCAAAGCGCGCCTCGAAAAATGACTTTAGAACGTTCGTAGAATAATGGGAATAAAACAAGAATTTGCCGCTAATTAGTCGCTAATTATTTGTGAAGAAATAAATTTCATAAAATATTTTTTTTGTTTTTTTTTTTGGGTGCTTTGCTAACTTGATATAAAGTTAGCAAAGCACACCTCCAAAAATAACTTTAGAGCGTTCGTAGAGTAATGGGAATAAAACAAGAATTTGCCGCTAATTAGTCGCTAATTAGTTGTGAAGAAATTAATTTTCCAAATAATTTTTTTTTTTTGGGTGCTTTGTTGACTTGATATAGAGTTAGCAAAGCACGCCTACAAAAAATGACTTTAGAGTGTTCGTAGAAGAATGGTATTGGGATAAGTTTTTGCCGCTAATTAGTTGTACAGAAATTAATTCGAGCTCGAGATTTTATTTCTTTCTGTGATTTCAAAATGTCCTGCAAAGTGATTTAGAAATGCCAATTCATAGAATCAGAATTTTGTACGTTTTGAAAAATACGTTTGCTTTGTATTTTATGAATACATTAAGTGATGTTTATTTTATAAACTACTATAAATATCTGAATTATCATTACCTTTAAATGATTTTGTTTGGTAATAAAACGGTTTTTGGTAAAAGAGAAATCGTCTCAGCATTAAATATATATTTCTCTCTATTTTGAATCACAAAATCGATATCATTTGTGATGATAAACACAATGATATTGCCTTCGAATCTGATCCCGTGTGGAGCAAAATTTCTGAAGAGCTTCTCAGTAAAGTGAAATCAAGGTCCCTATATTCTACGTTGTGAATAGTCGGTTCCGCTTGAAAAACTTGTTATTTGGCACGAATGAAAAAAATAATAATTTTGAAACTTAATTTCTTCACAACTAATTAGTGAGTAATTAGCGGCAAATTCTTATTCTATTCCCATTATTCTACGAACGCGCTAAAGTCATTTTTTGTAGGCGTGCTTTGCTAACTCTATATCAAGTTAGCAAAGCACCCAAAAAAAAACAAATAAATTATTTTAGGAAATTTATTTCTTCACAACTAATTAGCGACTAATTAGCGGCCAATTCTTGTTTTATTCCCATTATTCTACGAACGCTCTAGAATCATTTTTGGAGGTGTGCTTTGCTAACTTTATATCAAGTTAGCAAAGCACCCAAAAAAAAAACAAAAAAAATATTTTAGGAAATTTATTTCTTCACAACTAATTAGCGGCAAATTCTTGTTCTATTCCCATTTTTCTACGAACGTTCTAAAGTCATTTTTCGAGGCGTGCTTTGCTAACTTTGTATCAAGTTAGCAAGGCACCCAAAAAAAACTAAAAAATAATAATTTAGGAAATTAATTTCTTCACAACTAATTAACGACTAATTAGCGGCAAAAACTGATCCTATTCCCATTCTTCTACGAACGCTTTAAAGTCATTTTTGGAGCCGTGCTTTGCTAACTTTATATCAAGTTAGCAAAGCATCCGAAAAAAAAAACAATAAACGACAAAATCGGTATTTTCACAACTAATTCACGACTAATTAGCGGCAAATTATCCACCTACTCTCGAGTCGATTCGTGACAGGTGCTTAGCTAACTTGATGCTCATCTACTATAGTAGCGTAGGAAAGTAAAAATCGCTACATTTTCTGTACTTAAACCTCAAGTTATGGGAAATTGAAATGCTTAAATAAAAAATAATGTTTTTAAATTCAGTATACTGTACACTCTAAGCCTCATTTATTACCCTTCAACAGAACCAAATTTTCAAACGCTGATCGTTTCGTAGCATTTATCATTGTGACGAACGAAAATATCCTCTCGACAGGCGCTGATGAATTCCAACAAGTTATTTAATTTCTAGAAAATAATTTAATTACTCATTAGATAATTAAATTACCTGATGTCACTTCAATTACCAATTCATTTCTGGAAAAATAGCAAATACGAATACTAATTACTTGTTATAAAAAGTATTTCAATTACAATTACTTTGGCCAAAAATAGTAATTAATACGTACTTTAATTCCTAAGTAATTAATTACTACCCAGGTCTGGTTGCCATAAATGTTCTTGTGCTCTGGTATCCATATGAGGCAAATTTTGTTGCCTCTTGCCAATTGCACAAGACCTTCATAGCATTCCTTCACTAATTTTGAAGTCTTAGCAACATTTGCCATTGCGTTGATGGCGGCCTGGCTATCACTTGCTATATAGATTCTACCACCCCTATAATTCCTTTTGCGAATCACTTGAGTGCATTGTATAGTAGCCATTATTTCTGCCTGAAAGATTTAGATATGGGATTTTGTTTAGAATACTACAGTGTCCTGTCACTATCGCATGTCTTGTTTTGCTTGTTCTGTGAATTCTTAGGGCTTCGTCTAATGCACACCTCTGAATATGCAGATGCAGTGGAGTCAAGTTCAGGATGACTTCCATTGCTGCAGTTGGTGTTGTGCGCATTGCCCCTGAGATTCCTATCCAAGCTAGTCTTTGAATTTTTTTGTGTTCGTTTTGAGTTGAACCCTGTTCTGTTTTCAGCCACCAGACTGAGGCTGCATATGTTATAGCCGGTCGGACTATTGTAACATAAGACCAGTACACCATATTAGGACTAAGTCCCCATGTTTTCCCAGTAGCTGTCTGCATACATTGAGATTCATTAGGGCTTTTTCCTTTATATGTGTAATTTGTCTATTCCAGTTCTGTTTTTGATCCAGGTATATCCTAGATATTTAACTTCCTTGGAAAGCATTATTTCTTTACCATCTAAAAGTAATGGGAATTCAACGTCGACTTTCCTTTTTATGGTAAATGGTATGATAACCGTCTTTTTGGGATTGATTCAGTCCCCTACCCTTGCACCAACTTAGTACAAGTGCGAGAGCATCTTTCATCAGTGTTCTCAAGGTTTTCATATCCTTTTCTGAGATTAGGGTGATATCATCAGCGTAGCCGATAACCTCATAGCCCATCTCAGTTAGTTTGCAAAGGAGTTCATCCACCACGATGGACCACAGCAAAGGAGATAGAACCCCTCCTTGGGGGCATCCCCAGGCAATCCTTATCGTTTTGGTTTCTTCTCCCATTTTTGCAATAATTTCTCTGCTAGTCAGCATTGATTTTATCCATCTGACAGTAACAGGATTTATTCCCTTATTTCTGGCGGCGTTTTCAATGGCCTCGAAGGATGTATTGTCGAAGGCTCCACTCTATCGCCTTTTCAATCCTTCCAGTGAGGTCATCAAGAGCATTAATTGTAGATATGCCTTTTTGGTAGGCATATTGATTTTTATGGAGTGGATACCTGGCTAGGCATCCTTCTCTGATGTGAAGATCCGGTACCTTCTCCATACTTTTTATGGAAGAAGGAAGATAGGCTTATCGGTCTAAACGACTTATGCTGCTCGATTGCTCTCCCAGCCTTGGGTATAAAGACCACCTTTGTTCCTTTCCATACTTTCGGTACCCAACCCAGAGCATGGCTTGCTCTAAAGATTTCAGTGAGTTTTGATCTATATATTTCAAACTGTTGACAGCCTTCTACATTGTCCCTTGTGATTATTTTTTTAGATATAGTCATTGCCCCTGTGATGCTTTCGTAACACGGGGCTGCCTCTACTTGGTTATTTACTAGCCTACAGTCCGGGAAGTGCGTTTGGAAGAATTCCAGTATCTCCTTCCTGTCCTGAGTGTAGCTTCCATCTTCTTTTACCAGATAACCTAGGTCGTTAGAGTGTTGTCTCAAGAGCCTTTAGATCCTGGTAGCTGTGTGGAGTTCTTCTATCCCTTCGCACATTGATTTCCAAGAGTTCTCTGAGAGTTTTGTTGTATTTGGTGAGGGCTGAGCGATAAGTTTCCCAGTTTGTTTAGCTTTGTTGAACAGTCTTTTCTCAAGCTTTCGGCATTGTTCTAGCTCTCCATTCCACCAGGGCACCTTTTTCTTAGGTGCCCTTTGCTAAACGGGACAGCTGATTTCGAGGGCACTGTTCAACATGTTGGTCAGGTCATTTGCAGCCTTTCCCAGGTCTTCAATAGTTTCGATAGATCTAGTCCTTAGGAGCTCTACCTTAGACTTTATGTGATCATGGAAAGTGGTCAAATTTGTTTTTGGTACTACTCTTCTCGTTTCCAGTTGGGGTCTCTCGGATTCTACCTCAAACAGAACATAATTATGATCTGACATCGAGGCTTCATCCGAAACTCTCCATTTGGAGATTTTTGTAGATATCAGGGCATTTATAAACGTAATGTCTAGGACCTCTTGTCTTATTTTGTTTACGAAAGTAGGATTACTTCCTTTGTTCGCAATTTGTGAATTATTTCGAGTTAGAAATTCGAAAAGACTTTCCCCTTTATAATTTATGTTTGAACTTCCCCATGCCAAGTGATGGGCATTTGCGTTACTTCCGACAATGAAGTTTTTTAATATATAGTAATTAATTAATTGACTCACCGCCTTTGGTGGGGCCTCTCGTTCCTCTCCAGGGAGGTAAGCTGAGGCACAGATCAGATGCATTTTCTGTGCCCCAATCACCAGGTCAACCAGTACTGCAACCAGGTCTCTCCAGACAGACTGGGTTACGGGTGTAAACTTTATTCTGCTACTTAGGATTATGGCTTTCTCCTTTAGTGCAGTAAATCAGTTTGCCCGTACTTTTTGGGATCCCTCTTATTTGACCCCTGTTGTAGTTTGGCTCCTGTAACAGACTAATGTCAATTGACTCTATCTACCAGCGACTCATGGCCGCTTTGGATCGGTGGAGTTTTATTTGGCCAAATTTCATTCCCCTTACCTTAGACTTATCCACAAGGAACCTTCTTCTAGTGGCTCTAGGCCCTATAGCCTTTGAGCTGTCCGCTCCCGCAGCGATCATCAAGTAGGTTTTTGACCAGGATCTTTCTGGGTTTCCCCTTCTAGATCCATGTCCTCCCCTCCTACAGGTCTTGTCGCTGCTTCGGAAGCAGTTTTTTTCAAGTTTAGCTTTACTTCGCCAAACTTGAAGTTGATAAGTAGGCTAAGCGCTCTTGAGTTTGGCCTCTGATGTTGGGTCAACGGTGAAGGTCAGTAGGGCTGCAGTCCTTTCCTCAGTCCCTCGCAGAACCCTCCAATTGCTGGTGTCCAGCTCATCATTTTGGGACTCAATGTATCCCATAATGTTTTCGGTCGTTTCCGAGTGGCTATCCCTGAAGTAGCCACTCAGCACAGATGGTCGAGGAAGATTTTTCTCTCCCACGGCAACAACACTTGCTCCTTCCCAGGTTGGAGCTCCAGGCTCTTGAGCCACTCTGCAGTTTCCATATTTTTGCATGAAATAAGGATCCAGCCAGGTTTAAAGCTAGCATCGAGGAAGCGGGGTTTGACGCCCTCAACTTTCCTCTGCTGCATGACCCTTCCCAGGACGTGCTTCTGAACGGTCTTCAATTGGTCCGTGCTCAGGAGCTCATCCGGATACTGGGTATGCATGATGCCAACCCTAATAACCAAAGCCGCGTTCCTATAGGACCCAGCCTTAGGTGGAATCTTCCGCTTCTCTGCTGCATCCCTAGAAGCAGCAGCTGCTTGGCTGGTCGAGGGAGTCGATTTGGCGTTTGGCCCTTGTCGACGTCCTATGTCCGTCCTGTGTTTTTTTCTTCGAGGCTTCCATAGGCGAGGACTCTTCAGACCTCATCCTTTTGGGAATTTTTGCCGAAGCTGAGTGCTGTTGTATGGGCATTAGGGCCTTTTTACGTACCTCTTTAATGCCCATGCCGCTTCGAAGGAGGAATTTAAGCCTCTTCTTCGCAGTTCCACTCATCCTACTTGCTCCCTGTGAGGGTTCCACTTCCATGGCCTGTTGGGGCTCTACGAGCTCACTTGCCTTGGAGGTGGATTCCACCAGGATAGTTTGAGGTGCGCTAGACAACTCTTCAGTTTTTGGTGATTGAGGATCGCCATCCTTTATTTGTTTTTTTTTTGATTTTGGTTCATACTAAGACCCATGAGTAGCTAGGGAACTAAGGGTCCCTCATAGCAGAGCCCCGCTACTAACGACCGGGCTCGCCCCCGGCCACGCAGCCTGGACGTAGCTGTTCCATCTTGGCTTGGCACAAAGATACGCAGGCTTTAGGCCTAAGCATTTAAGTCTACCTATCGTCCACTCCCAGAGGAGCAGACACCCGATGAGTTCGGACTCATCGGGGGGCTGCTTGTTAGTGATTTCCTCAGCGCTTTTAACTAGTCGTTTCGTTTGGTGAGATCTGTTTATAAGATCATCCTTTCATTCATACAAGCAGAGTCCGTTTATATGGATGCACATTCATTCATTCATTCGTTCTCCCAAAGCAGCTCGGCGTCTGTAGCCCCACAGGAAAACAGGCCCCCGAACCAACGACAAGGTCCTACAGCCCCTATCAAGAGAGAGAATGAGAATGACTAATTAAAGACCAAATTATTTCTAAAAACTTTTACTTTGATTTTTTTTCAGTCTTACGGTTTTCGAGTTACAGTAGTGGTAAAGTCTTAAATATGTGTACATAAGTTATTTCCGCCGCGATGTTGTAAATATTGGTGGTGGTAATTCTGAAGGTGGTGTAGTTATAGGTAGATAGAAGACTGTTGGCACCAGCTTCAAAATGACCACCAACTAATAAAGACGGTGACAACAAAATATTTTTTACAAAAAATGAACTGACTTTATTAGTTGGTGCTGCACTGAAAAATACAAAATAATATCAATTCTATTGATACTGGTAACTTTGAAGTTGTGCAGTTGTAGTTCAATCGAAGACTTGGCACCAACTTCACAAGTATCAGCACCAATAGAATTAATATTATTTTGTATTTTTCAATGCAGCACCAACTAATAAAATCGGTCCAATTTTTACTATACAGACATCGGCCTGTTACTATTTTATTATATATGTATACATAACGGTATTTATTTCAATCAATTCTTATTCATCAGAACGCTATAGACGACATGATAAATAATTAAATTATTAATATTAGTTTTCGAAAAGAAAATGTATATTTTACTTGAAAACGTGAAGAGTTGGCTATTGACGAAAAAAATTACACCGCGGGATGGCGGTGCTAGTGTTCCTGATTAAAATTTGGAACTATTAGCGACAAATGTTACTGTGATTAATAGGAAAAAAGCGATTTTGTCGGTTGTAGCGATAGTTCTTAAAATGACAGCATATATTGCATGCTAATTTAATTGGACAATTAAATTTTACACCTGCTGTTCAGATAAAATATATACCTTTATTGCCGTTTAAAGATTTTAATTATTAATTTTTATACACCTTGTATAAGTTAGCCTTTATTTTGATCGTAAAATCACAATGAAATAATATGTAAGGTATCGCATTTAAAAAATAACAACTTTTATACTTTTCATGTTTTTGGCACACCCCGTACAACATGAAAATATTTTAAAAATGTAGAGCTAGTAGGTCGCTATCCATCCTAAGGGAAAACTTTTTTAAAATCAATTTTTTTAGCAATAATGTTGCGTGCCCAATAACGTAAAAAACCCAGAATAGTTAGGTATCTTTCTTATTTTCCATCCCAATGGAAAAGGTCAAATTTGCCAACATCCAACAAAATGATAATATAAAAATTAGAAATCATTGGATTTCTAGTTTTCTTGGGGATTATCTGAATACAATTTATTTTATTTAATATTTATTTTTATTTTCTTTGTTATAAGCCCTACCTGCACACAGGCATTATAGTACCTCATGATTGTTGAATACATAGAAATATAGATACTTACTATACTACTATAGATACCCACGTCGCGTTTTGGGTATTTCTGTTCGGCCACTGCCCGATTCAATATTTTGCTTCGATCTTTGCGCAAATGCAAAATAACCGCAGGCAAATTCGTTTGCTCACAACACGTTGTGGGTATTGTAAAGAGCGAATAAGTAATAATAAATTATAATAATTTATTCAAGTATTTGTCCTTCTAGTCAGCGTCCCCTGCACAGTTCACTTAACGCTGATTATAAAAAAAACAGCTATAAAATTACAAAACGAAATTCATTGACGTTGAAGATACAATTTAGGCAAAACATTAGATCACAGTTAAATGTTAACTAATAACAAAAAAAACTAAAATTCACAGATTTCCGTAATACGTAAATTTTTAGGTTTGTATACCAGAAAGATAACATAAGGAACCCCCCTTATCTTTGAAGATGGCGAAGTAAAAATTTGAAAAAATTCTTATGTCATAGTTTACAGAAAAAATAAAAAGATCTCTCTGATAAATGTAAAAATTATGATTATGTAATTAGTACAAAGGATAGTCATATTTACTAGCTGGTGCTGATACTCAGTACAGTAGTCTTCCATTTTTTTAAGGTGGTCATATGGTTGAGGGCAGTGCCATTTTTAGCACTACCAGCTACTACATTCTGATCAGGCAAAAAAGATTTCAGACTTCCAAGTTCATCATACAATATACAACCATCTATATCTGATTTAGACTCTACAGTTAATTTCAATTGGAGATCACTAAAAATTTTAACAAGCTCAGGTTTTTCCGGAATCTGTTTTATATACAAAAAAGACCCAAGATTCCGAGTACTTATTTAAGAGTTAAGTAAGCCTGGCTCACTCAAAGATCACAGGCGCCCCTTTTTATCTAGCGCCCTGGGCGGTCGCCCAACCATGCCCCACCCTAACGCCGCCACTGGTTGAGGGTTCGAATCCCGCATGGATTTTATCGGTATTGGAATTTTTTCATAAAAAAATTTATATATTATAATGAAAAAATGATCAGAATTAAACAGATTCCTGAGGTTGTGTTCTTTATTTATGAAAATGTCTTTATTTATCTGATTTTGCGTCATGATTTCTCCTATTGTCAAAATTTATTTAGGGACATTATGAAAAAAAAAACATAAAGATTTGGCATGGTAGGGTGTAGAGCATCAAAAGGCATTTTCTCATAATTGGAAGGTATTTTATTTTCTACCAGTGGCGTCCGTCCGGGATGTGGGCTAAATATTTTTAATGAAATGAATGGTGCGCCACTGTTATTGAACAAATAACAATTATGCTTAATATCTCCATTTAATTTAGAGTAAATTCGATCCCTTGACCTTTCTTCTTACGACGAACCGTTTTGGCGTGAAAAAATAATACTATTTGTAGCCCCGAAATAACCATCGATTCAAAAAAGTAAAAATCTAGGGAGGCTTGTGTCACCGTTAAAATCAAAACATTCAAAAATTTTGATAGAAAATCAATAATTGTATACTTGTTAGTCTTGACACTGCTCTGTGAAACTCTTTCTTAAAAAAATACTGATGATGAACCGTAATTATTCAAATACCGAATTACGTGATATTCATTATTTTTACGGTGTTGCCCGAGGAAATGCATGAGCTTCACGACTTATGTACCAGAAGGAATATCCGCAAAGAATAATACCACACCACAATGTAAGGAAAGTCCGTGTAGAAGAAAATATTCCGAAACATTCTGTCGACGAAGTCTAGTGTGAGCCGCATTTTCATCCATATCATTATCAAAAAGTAGTACCAGCAAACTACGAAGGTCGTATGAATATGTATGCCCATATTCAAAATCTTCGATGGGATCTTTTTATTCAATATTTTGTTTACGGATGTAGCTGGATTTGGTCATGAAGGTCCAATTAATTTACATAACCTCCACTACTGGAATGATGAGAACCCCCATGCAATCATCGAACGCGGATTTGAAGATAGATTTTCTCTGAACGTATGGGCAGGTATAGTAGGAGATCATTTGATTGGTCCCCATTTTTCCCCAATCGGCTTTCTGGTGAAATTTATTTAGATTTTTTAAGCAACAATTTACCCAGGCTCATTTTTCAATTCTAGTAAGAGAATATCTTGATGAACATTTTCATAACAGATGGATAGGGCGCAGCGGAATTGTGGAATGGGCTGCCAGGTCACCGGACTTCCAATGGATTTCTTTTTTTGAGGTTACCTGAAAGCACTTGTATAGAAGACACTGGTAAATACCCTTGAAGAACTTAATTATCAGACAAGAACCAGGGATATTTTTAGAGTTTGTCAGACTTTTTAAGAAGACTCAATTTATGCGTGGAAATGGAAGGTCATCACTTTGAGCATCTTTTGTAGCACATATGAATTTTATTAATTATATTTATTTAGTAAGTACTATTTTTGTCAACTTCATTTTTGCTTCAATAATTGCGTATCCCCCACCAGATTTTAATTTATTGAATCGATGGTTATTTCTGGCATACAAATAGTTTTTACGCCAAAACGGTGAGTTTTAAGAAGAAAGATCAAGGGATCGAATTTGCTATAAATTAAATAGGGGTATTAAGTTTATTTTTCATTTGTTCAAAAACAGTGGCGCACCATTTATTTCTTCATGAATATTCAGTCCACACCACGGACCGACGCCGCTGGTATAAATTAACATACCCTTCAATTATTAGAAAATGCCTTTTGATACTCGAAAGACATGTACCAACGTTCATAAAAATGTCTCGAGTGATGTAAAAGATATGATGAAATGACATTTTTTTCCTTAGAATTTTAACACCCTGTAAGGAAGCATTTATGGTCATATGTTTATATAGGAAACTGTTTTTTTTACTTAGAATCAACCCTTAGAATATGTACTGCTTTCGGAAACCCGTACTATAAGCACTTTTTATGAGAAATCATAAGACATAAACAAAAATAGCCTCAGAAATCTGTTTTATTCCCCCATTATTTTTGTTATTATTACTGAAAACTAAAATATAGATAAAAAAAATCTGGAGTGTCCACTAACACTACTTTCCTATCAATCTCAAACGAATTCTGTTGAATATAAAAAGCGCCTATCAGATCGTGTGACCATTCATTTTTTTAGCGTGTTAAACAAAAATGGTCATGTAGTACAGTAGTACCAACTAAAAAGTAATGATGGTGCAAAGGAGTACACGCAATAACGAAAATAATCGTATGCCATTCGAAAAGTTCGTATTTTCAATGTCAACATCACAAAGTTACAAGAAGCTGAAAATGCACCATTCCACCATGTTTGTTAGTTTGAAACATTTTTTATATTTATAGGGTGAACGCTGAGGTATTGTGAATTCATTGTCTAATGTTAAGCAAAAATGATTCTATTTCCGAATTCATATGTGTTCTTGAAATATGTGGTTGGAAGCTGAAATAAGTTACTTCTGGACTTGAAAAATAATTTTGGTTTATTTTAATAAAAAAATAATTAAAATGCAAATATTAGGCAAAGCTGCTCAATGTGACCACCGCTTTCTGCAAGGCATAACTTAATCGTCTGTTGGAGCTCTCGCACTTCTCCATTCTCCATATTGTTTTTCACCTCATCAAAGAAAAGGTGCAAGAATTTTCTGAAGCAGTTGGTTCCTATTATTAGGATTTCCCGTTAAAGTTCCTTCACATGTCCCATCATGAAAAAATGTAGTGGGTTGAGATTCGGTAATTGCGGTCGCCAAGTAATGGGACCACCACCACCTTTCCATCGAATTGGATTTTGTTCATTGAGCACATTAGTGACACTCTTAAAAGGCCGTAGCGAAATCATGAAATACATTATCGTTTTTTTATTTAAAGAGAGATGTCCTTAAGTATTAGAGGTAGTTCTGTCATCAAAAAAGCCCGGTACATTTCGCTGTTAAACTTTTCGTCAAACATATTTGGTGGATACATCATTATTATTTATTTCAGCCCGAAAGTTTACGGAGATTTTTTCTGCGAAATGGGTTTTCATTGCCTACACATGTTCGATGTGGAATTTATTAATACCATATTTTGTACATTTAACGTCATCAGAGAAATGGGTTCTTGAAAGAGTATCCAGATGATTGGTCCAACATTCACAAAGGCGGGAAGATCTGTTGGAATTAGTTCTTCTTCTTCTTTATTGGTTGAACCACGTTCTTAAATTTTTCAACCACGATATTCTCCTTTTGCCCACCCCTCTAGCTCCATATACCTTGCCTTGGAGCAAGATAAAAGGGCATATAGGCTCGCATTGCGCATTATATGTCCCAGATATTGTAGCTTTCGAGTCGTAACGGTATTCAGGACTTCTTTTTCCTTTCCCATCCTTCTCAGCTCTTCCGTATTGGTTATTCTCTCTGTCCAAGGTATTCGTTGGATTCTAGAGCTACATTTCAAATGCCTCAATTTTTTTGGAGGACTCCGTAAGCGTCCACGATTCGACCCCATATAGGCCAGTCAAGGAGTGTTCAATAGATGGGTATAGAGTGCATGGAATATGCGAGAATTTTTGACTTGAGGACTTTGTTAGCAGTAGTTAGGAGATAAACATATTATAAGTGGGGGTGGCGGAGGATAGGGCTCATTTTTTTTTATTTTTGCTTATATCTTGAAAGCGGTGCACTATATAAAAAAATGTTTCAAATAAAAATGAGAGCAAATTAAATTTCCTATAAAATAGTTTCTGAACATATTTGTTGAATTGTCATCGGTTCTCGAGATATACTTCCATGAAAAACGAAAAATATTCGTATAAATAATGTTTACCACACTCTTTTTGTTAAACATTTTTTTATTTTGACTTCCACAATCGTTTTTCGGAAAAATTATATGAAACAAAGTTTTAGTTCATTAAATTTTCTTTAATTCGGTGTATGGTTTACCTATTTTATCTTTAACCATTCAAAAGTTATGAAATTTATAACATGTACGCTCAATTTCGATGTTTCTCTAGAAAATCAGTATGCTGAAAGCCTGTTGCGTTTTAGCTGCTGTAAATTGCTATCATGATGAATAAGAACACTTTTTTGCTAAATGATTTGTAGCGGAACTCGTTTAGGGATTTTTTGTGGCTGGAGCGCCATATCATAAGAGATCCCAGCTGCCTCAATGGAGTCAGGAGAAGAAGAACCGTTGTTAAATACTTCAGCTGCACGTTGTATGGTTAATGGTTGTAAACTTCTGGTACATTTTGACAAAACCAACTTTACTCTTGCGATATGCTGCGGATGTTGTATCACAGACAGTGAATGCATTTAAGAATAACAAATGGGCATTGTCCTTCATTTTCAACTCCTGCTGCAACTGTTGTGATGGTCTTGACCTTTCCTCTTCCAGGTTTTACCAGCAGAATGTCGCGATCAATTGGGGTTTTGGTTACTAGGAGAACAGCCAAGTCGATGTCCTCTCTAATAACAGCAACCGGGGAATTTTGTGATTGGTTGATTGCTGTCTTCACAATATCAACGTCAGCCTCACCTGAAAATTGGAGTGAATTTATCCCATTTGTGTGCAGATAAATCATCAGCAGGCTTATCAGCTGACTCTTATTATGAAAGTTAGAAAATAAATCTTCTTGTTTGACTTTAATTTCACTTTCCAAACGGATATTGATATCCACACCTTTCCTGAGTCGATATCGTCGATTCAGCTGCTTTTGTGCTCTCTGATGTATTAGTGTATCCATCGAAAACCACTGTCCGACCTCTCCCATTATAATCTTCAGGTACCTAATGAAACTATCACAAATGGTGGATACAGTTGTTTCTTTTTGCCAAATATAATTTGTGGATTAGGAAACCCCTTTTGACGTACTGATTTATATTGTAACGTGCAAGGGGAACAGCCGCCGGTATTGGCTACAAAGTGGCGGCATCCTTTTGAAGAAAGCGCGAGATCTATGCTGTGGTTGGAAATATCGAAAGCGGCGTTGACAAAGAGAGCGACGGCAGCAGGTCGGCATCTACTGCTAAAATGCTGACAAAGGAATTTCGAGAAGTGTCTAGTGGCGGCTTTCGCATCAAAGACCAGAAGCCGCTCGAATTATCTGGATCCTTTGTTGGATATATATATATATATATATATATATATATATATATATATATATATATATATATATATATATATATGGGAGAATTGTCGGCAAGAAGGCAGAATGTAAAAGACAGTGTGAATAAATAGAATAGTCCGAGTAAGTTAGTGAGAATATAGTAAAGTTAAGTTGTAATTTATATTATTTCGAGTGTAAATAAAGTTAATTTAATAACTCTAAATTAGTCTCACTTATCTGCGAACCCGCATACGCAACAATATGTTAGAAATTCGATAACTTTTGATTGGTTGAAGATAAGGTAAGAAAACTTATATCATATTAAGATAAATTAATGCACAACAACTTCATTTCTTTTAATTTTTCTAAAAAAATATTGTGGAAGTCACTATAAAAGAATGTTTGGCAAAAAGAGTAAAATAAATATTATTTATTCGAATAATTTTGTTTTTCAATGACGTATATCTCGAGAACAGATGACAATTCTACCAATATGTACAGAAACTATTTTATAGGAAATTTAATTTGCTCTCATTTTTATTTGAAACATTTTTTTATATAGTGCACCGCTTCCGAGATATAAGCAAAAATACAACAAATGAGCCCTTTTCTCCACCCTCCCCACTTAGCTCACCTCCCAGTGGCGGGGACTTATAATATTTTTACCTCCTAACTATTCTAAACAAATGCATTCTTTGATTGGACTAATAAGAAAGTATCGAAAACACGTAGCATCGCAATAGGCGAATTTTTGTTCAGTTGTAAATCATGGCTGGTGAAGACTTTTCATCCTGATAAATGCTGTTCTGGCTATTTCAATATGTGTTCTGATCTCCACAGAGTGGTTCCAGTTATCATCCCATCATCATTTTCTATTATTTCAAGCGCTTCTGTAGCAGTTTCTCAGCATACGTTCTTTTTGACCGACTTCAAAAAAGGAGGAGGTACACAATTCGGTTGTGTGTTTGCTTTTTTATTATTTTTTTTATGTATGGTTGTTCGCGCGTTTTGCGTGGTAAAAGTGCTCCGATGTTGATGATTTCTGATTAATTTGAAAGAGGAGAATTGAGAACTGGTCCCATTCTTAGAAAAACTCACATACCAAATTTCCTTCCCTCCAATAACCAACCCCGAAGGGGGTGAAGGGGCAATTTTTCTCGAAAATCGAAAACCCTAGAACGCAAAATTAAAGATGCGACCATAACTGGAAATGTTTAAATTGACCATTTTTTTTAAAGGAGTTACCGTTTTCGGGTTGCATTAGTGGTTAGTCCAAAATATGTGAATTTCCAATGCGGTGTTTTGAATTACAGCAAAACAAGCTAAGAATATCTTCTCTAGTATTAGTGAATGTTCAATGATTTTCATGACTAATGTTATACTCAAAAGTGTGAAATAAATATTTTTCACGGAAAATTTGACCGACTTTATTAGTTGATGCACTGAAAAATACAAAATAATATTAATTTTATAGGTGCTGATACTTTTGGAGATGGTGCCTACAGCAATTAAACACAACAGCACAACTTCGAGTTGTGCAATTATAGTTAGATATAGATTTCAAAAGTACCTGAACCTATAGAATTATTATTATTTTGTATTTTTCAGTGCATCAACTAATAAAGTCGGTCCAATTTTTTGTGAAAAATATTTAATAAGTCGGCTTAGTTCAGTTCTATTGAATGTTTGATTTTCTGGTATCGATGAAATTCCCTGAGGTGATGGTACTACCGTTGCAATATCCATATGCGAAAATTATGTTGCCTTATTCTTCATTTGAATAAATCGCAGACATGACTTTAATACAAAACAAGCAATAAAAACTAACCAAGGGTTAATGATGATAATTAAGTGAATAGAATAATATTTGCTTAAAATTAATCACTGAATTCATATGCGAAGTATCCCGTATAGTATATATATATATATATATGCTTCCTATAAATCGTACTAAATCAATCAAATAATAAATTTTGAACAAATGTTGAAAAGAGTTTGAATTCGAATGTAAACGGACCGCGATTTACAAACAGTAGCGTAGAATGTATCAAACTGAAATTAAGAATGAAATATTTTCATTTCAGGTATTATAGTAGATGAATCAAACCCAGATGCACAACAAAGTGATAATGATAATTTGTGCAGACCTAAAATAAATAGAGATGCTTCTACCAGGGATAGAGTCTACAATTTAGAAGATGTTGTACCCTTATACGTCCTTGATACTCTAGTCCCAGTAGCCAGCAACATACTTTTGTCACATAGTACGGAAATGAGGTTTGGGCTTTATTGGATTTTGGTCAGGCTTTCACAATACATTTTCCTAGACAATCATTCTGTACAAATTACTTGCTACTCTATTCATTATGTATCCATCATTGAAAATCAATATTACCACAGTCGCCCTGGCTAAAATGTCAGATTTTTTCATAGCATTCCTTCACTAATTTTGAAGTCTTAGCAACATTTGCCATTGCGTTGATGGCGGCCTGGCTATCACTTGCTATATAGATTCTACCACCCCTATAATTCCTTTTGCGAATCACTTGAGTGCATTGTATAGTAGCCATTATTTCTGCCTGAAAGATTTAGATATGGGATTTTGTTTAGAATACTACAGTGTCCTGTCACTATCGCATGTCTTGTTTTGCTTGTTCTGTGAATTCTTAGGGCTTCGTCTAATGCACACCTCTGAATATGCAGATGCAGTGGAGTCAAGTTCAGGATGACTTCCATTGCTGCAGTTGGTGTTGTGCGCATTGCCCCTGAGATTCCTATCCAAGCTAGTCTTTGAATTTTTTTGTGTTCGTTTTGAGTTGAACCCTGTTCTGTTTTCAGCCACCAGACTGAGGCTGCATATGTTATAGCCGGTCGGACTATTGTAACATAAGACCAGTACACCATATTAGGACTAAGTCCCCATGTTTTCCCAGTAGCTGTCTGCATACATTGAGATTCATTAGGGCTTTTTCCTTTATATGTGTAATTTGTCTATTCCAGTTCTGTTTTTGATCCAGGTATATCCTAGATATTTAACTTCCTTGGAAAGCATTATTTCTTTACCATCTAAAAGTAATGGGAATTCAACGTCGACTTTCCTTTTTATGGTAAATGGTATGATAACCGTCTTTTTGGGATTGATTCAGTCCCCTACCCTTGCACCAACTTAGTACAAGTGCGAGAGCATCTTTCATCAGTGTTCTCAAGGTTTTCATATCCTTTTCTGAGATTAGGGTGATATCATCAGCGTAGCCGATAACCTCATAGCCCATCTCAGATAGTTTGCAAAGGAGTTCATCCACCACGATGGACCACAGCAAAGGAGATAGAACCCCTCCTTGGGGGCATCCCCAGGCAATCCTTATCGTTTTGGTTTCTTCTCCCATTTTTGCAATAATTTCTCTGCTAGTCAGCATTGATTTTATCCATCTGACAGTAACAGGATTTATTCCCTTATTTCTGGCGGCGTTTTCAATGGCCTCGAAGGATGTATTGTCGAAGGCTCCACTCTATCGCCTTTTCAATCCTTCCAGTGAGGTCATCAAGAGCATTAATTGTAGATATGCCTTTTTGGTAGGCATATTGATTTTTATGGAGTGGATACCTGGCTAGGCATCCTTCTCTGATGTGAAGATCCGGTACCTTCTCCATACTTTTTATGGAAGAAGGAAGATAGGCTTATCGGTCTAAACGACTTATGCTGCTCGATTGCTCTCCCAGCCTTGGGTATAAAGACCACCTTTGTTCCTTTCCATACTTTCGGTACCCAACCCAGAGCATGGCTTGCTCTAAAGATTTCAGTGAGTTTTGATCTATATATTTCAAACTGTTGACAGCCTTCTACATTGTCCCTTGTGATTATTTTTTTAGATATAGTCATTGCCCCTGTGATGCTTTCGTAACACGGGGCTGCCTCTACTTGGTTATTTACTAGCCTACAGTCCGGGAAGTGCGTTTGGAAGAATTCCAGTATCTCCTTCCTGTCCTGAGTGTAGCTTCCATCTTCTTTTTCCAGATAACCTAGGTCGTTAGAGTGTTGTCTCAAGAGCCTTTAGATCCTGGTAGCTGTGTGGAGTTCTTCTATCCCTTCGCACATTGATTTCCAAGAGTTCTCTGAGAGTTTTGTTGTATTTGGTGAGGGCTGAGCGATAAGTTTCCCAGTTTGTTTAGCTTTGTTGAACAGTCTTTTCTCAAGCTTTCGGCATTGTTCTAGCTCTCCATTCCACCAGGGCACCTTTTTCTTAGGTGCCCTTTGCTAAACGGGACAGCTGATTTCGAGGGCACTGTTCAACATGTTGGTCAGGTCATTTGCAGCCTTTCCCAGGTCTTCAATAGTTTCGATAGATCTAGTCCTTAGGAGCTCTACCTTAGACTTTATGTGATCATGGAAAGTGGTCAAATTTGTTTTTGGTACTACTCTTCTCGTTTCCAGTTGGGGTCTCTCGGATTCTACCTCAAACAGAACATAATTATGATCTGACATCGAGGCTTCATCCGAAACTCTCCATTTGGAGATTTTTGTAGATATCAGGGCATTTATAAACGTAATGTCTAGGACCTCTTGTCTTATTTTGTTTACGAAAGTAGGATTACTTCCTTTGTTCGCAATTTGTGAATTATTTCGAGTTAGAAATTCGAAAAGACTTTCCCCTTTATAATTTATTTTTGAACTTCCCCATGCCAAGTGATGGGCATTTGCGTTACTTCCGACAATGAAGTTTTTTAATATATAGTAATTAATTAATTGACTCACCGCCTTTGGTGGGGCCTCTCGTTCCTCTCCAGGGAGGTAAGCTGAGGCACAGATCAGATGCATTTTCTGTGCCCCAATCACCAGGTCAACCAGTACTGCAACCAGGTCTCTCCAGACAGACTGGGTTACGGGTGTAAACTTTATTCTGCTACTTAGGATTATGGCTTTCTCCTTTAGTGCAGTAAATCAGTTTGCCCGTACTTTTTGGGATCCCTCTTATTTGACCCCTGTTGTAGTTTGGCTCCTGTAACAGACTAATGTCAATTGACTCTATCTACCAGCGACTCATGGCCGCTTTGGATCGGTGGAGTTTTATTTGGCCAAATTTCATTCCCCTTACCTTAGACTTATCCACAAGGAACCTTCTTCTAGTGGCTCTAGGCCCTATAGCCTTTGAGCTGTCCGCTCCCGCAGCGACCATCAAGTAGGTTTTTGACCAGGATCTTTCTGGGTTTCCCCTTCTAGATCCATGTCCTCCCCTCCTACAGGTCTTGTCGCTGCTTCGGAAGCAGTTTTTTTCAAGTTTAGCTTTACTTCGCCAAACTTGAAGTTGATAAGTAGGCTAAGCGCTCTTGAGTTTGGCCTCTGATGTTGGGTCAACGGTGAAGGTCAGTAGGGCTGCAGTCCTTTCCTCAGTCCCTCGCAGAACCCTCCAATTGCTGGTGTCCAGCTCATCATTTTGGGACTCAATGTATCCCATAATGTTTTCGGTCGTTTCCGAGTGGCTATCCCTGAAGTAGCCACTCAGCACAGATGGTCGAGGAAGATTTTTCTCTCCCACGGCAACAACACTTGCTCCTTCCCAGGTTGGAGCTCCAGGCTCTTGAGCCACTCTGCAGTTTCCATATTTTTGCATGAAATAAGGATCCAGCCAGGTTTAAAGCTAGCATCGAGGAAGCGGGGTTTGACGCCCTCAACTTTCCTCTGCTGCATGACCCTTCCCAGGACGTGCTTCTGAACGGTCTTCAATTGGTCCGTGCTCAGGAGCTCATCCGGATACTGGGTATGCATGATGCCAACCCTAATAACCAAAGCCGCGTTCCTATAGGACCCAGCCTTAGGTGGAATCTTCCGCTTCTCTGCTGCATCCCTAGAAGCAGCAGCTGCTTGGTTGGTCGAGGGAGTCGATTTGGCGTTTGGCCCTTGTCGACGTCCTATGTCCGTCCTGTGTTTTTTTCTTCGAGGCTTCCATAGGCGAGGACTCTTCAGACCTCATCCTTTTGGGAATTTTTGCCGAAGCTGAGTGCTGTTGTATGGGCATTAGGGCCTTTTTACGTACCTCTTTAATGCCCATGCCGCTTCGAAGGAGGAATTTAAGCCTCTTCTTCGCAGTTCCACTCATCCTACTTGCTCCCTGTGAGGGTTCCACTTCCATGGCCTGTTGGGGCTCTACGAGCTCACTTGCCTTGGAGGTGGATTCCACCAGGATAGTTTGAGGTGCGCTAGACAACTCTTCAGTTTTTGGTGATTGAGGATCGCCATCCTTTATTTGTTTTTTTTTTGATTTTGGTTCATACTAAGACCCATGAGTAGCTAGGGAACTAAGGGTCCCTCACAGCAGAGCCCCGCTACTAACGACCGGGCTCGCCCCCGGCCACGCAGCCTGGACGTAGCTGTTCCATCTTGGCTTGGCACAAAGATACGCAGGCTTTAGGCCTAAGCATTTAAGTCTACCTATCGTCCACTCCCAGAGGAGCAGACACCCGATGAGTTCGGACTCATCGGGGGGCTGCTTGTTAGTGATTTCCTCAGCGCTTTTAACTAGTCGTTTCGTTTGGTGAGATCTGTTTATAAGATCATCCTTTCATTCATACAAGCAGAGTCCGTTTATATGGATGCACATTCATTCATTCATTCGTTCTCCCAAAGCAGCTCGGCGTCTGTAGCCCCACAGGAAAACAGGCCCCCGAACCAACGACAAGGTCCTACAGCCCCTATCAAGAGAGAGAATGAGAATGACTAATTAAAGACCAAATTATTTCTAAAAACTTTTACTTTGATTTTTTTTCAGTCTTACGGTTTTCGAGTTACAGTAGTGGTAAAGTCTTAAATATGTGTACATAAGTTATTTCCGCCGCGATGTTGTAAATATTGGTGGTGGTAATTCTGAAGGTGGTGTAGTTATAGGTAGATAGAAGACTGTTGGCACCAGCTTCAAAATGACCACCAACTAATAAAGACGGTGACAACAAAATATTTTTTACAAAAAATGAACTGACTTTATTAGTTGGTGCTGCACTGAAAAATACAAAATAATATCAATTCTATTGATACTGGTAACTTTGAAGTTGTGCAGTTGTAGTTCAATCGAAGACTTGGCACCAACTTCACAAGTATCAGCACCAATAGAATTAATATTATTTTGTATTTTTCAATGCAGCACCAACTAATAAAATCGGTCCAATTTTTACTATACAGACATCGGCCTGTTACTATTTTATTATATATGTATACATAACGGTATTTATTTCAATCAATTCTTATTCATCAGAACGCTATAGACGACATGATAAATAATTAAATTATTAATATTAGTTTTCGAAAAGAAAATGTATATTTTACTTGAAAACGTGAAGAGTTGGCTATTGACGAAAAAAATTACACCGCGGGATGGCGGTGCTAGTGTTCCTGATTAAAATTTGGAACTATTAGCGACAAATGTTACTGTGATTAATAGGAAAAAAGCGATTTTGTCGGTTGTAGCGATAGTTCTTAAAATGACAGCATATATTGCATGCTAATTTAATTGGACAATTAAATTTTACACCTGCTGTTCAGATAAAATATATACCTTTATTGCCGTTTAAAGATTTTAATTATTAATTTTTATACACCTTGTATAAGTTAGCCTTTATTTTGATCGTAAAATCACAATGAAATAATATGTAAGGTATCGCATTTAAAAAATAACAACTTTTATACTTTTCATGTTTTTGGCACACCCCGTACAACATGAAAATATTTTAAAAATGTAGAGCTAGTAGGTCGCTATCCATCCTAAGGGAAAACTTTTTTAAAATCAATTTTTTTAGCAATAATGTTGCGTGCCCAATAACGTAAAAAACCCAGAATAGTTAGGTATCTTTCTTATTTTCCATCCCAATGGAAAAGGTCAAATTTGCCAACATCCAACAAAATGATAATATAAAAATTAGAAATCATTGGATTTCTAGTTTTCCTGGGGATTATCTGAATACAATTTATTTTATTTAATATTTATTTTTATTTTCTTTGTTATAAGCCCTACCTGCACACAGGCATTATAGTACCTCATGATTGTTGAATACATAGAAATATAGATACTTACTATACTACTATAGATACCCACGTCGCGTTTTGGGTATTTCTGTTCGGCCACTGCCCGATTCAATATTTTGCTTCGATCTTTGCGCAAATGCAAAATAACCGCAGGCAAATTCGTTTGCTCACAACACGTTGTGGGTATTGTAAAGAGCGAATAAGTAATAATAAATTATAATAATTTATTCAAGTATTTGTCCTTCTAGTCAGCGTCCCCTGCACAGTTCACTTAACGCTGATTATAAAAAAAACAGCTATAAAATTACAAAACGAAATTCATTGACGTTGAAGATACAATTTAGGCAAAACATTAGATCACAGTTAAATGTTAACTAATAACAAAAAAAACTAAAATTCACAGATTTCCGTAATACGTAAATTTTTAGGTTTGTATACCAGAAAGATAACATAAGGAACCCCCCTTATCTTTGAAGATGGCGAAGTAAAAATTTGAAAAAATTCTTATGTCATAGTTTACAGAAAAAATAAAAAGATCTCTCTGATAAATGTAAAAATTATGATTATGTAATTAGTACAAAGGATAGTCATATTTACTAGCTGGTGCTGATACTCAGTACAGTAGTCTTCCATTTTTTTAAGGTGGTCATATGGTTGAGGGCAGTGCCATTTTTAGCACTACCAGCTACTACATTCTGATCAGGCAAAAAAGATTTCAGACTTCCAAGTTCATCATACAATATACAACCATCTATATCTGATTTAGACTCTACAGTTAATTTCAATTGGAGATCACTAAAAATTTTAACAAGCTCAGGTTTTTCCGGAATCTGTTTTATATATATACAAAAAAGACCCAAGATTCCGAGTACTTATTTAAGAGTTAAGTAAGCCTGGCTCACTCAAAGATCACAGGCGCCCCTTTTTATCTAGCGCCCTGGGCGGTCGCCCAACCATGCCCCACCCTAACGCCGCCACTGGTTGAGGGTTCGAATCCCGCATGGATTTTATCGGTATTGGAATTTTTTCATAAAAAAATTTATATATTATAATGAAAAAATGATCAGAATTAAACAGATTCCTGAGGTTGTGTTCTTTATTTATGAAAATGTCTTTATTTATCTGATTTTGCGTCATGATTTCTCCTATTGTCAAAATTTATTTAGGGACATTATGAAAAAAAAAACATAAAGATTTGGCATGGTAGGGTGTAGAGCATCAAAAGGCATTTTCTCATAATTGGAAGGTATTTTATTTTCTACCAGTGGCGTCCGTCCGGGATGTGGGCTAAATATTTTTAATGAAATGAATGGTGCGCCACTGTTATTGAACAAATAACAATTATGCTTAATATCTCCATTTAATTTAGAGTAAATTCGATCCCTTGACCTTTCTTCTTACGACGAACCGTTTTGGCGTGAAAAAATAATACTATTTGTAGCCCCGAAATAACCATCGATTCAAAAAAGTAAAAATCTAGGGAGGCTTGTGTCACCGTTAAAATCAAAACATTCAAAAATTTTGATAGAAAATCAATAATTGTATACTTGTTAGTCTTGACACTGCTCTGTGAAACTCTTTCTTAAAAAAATACTGATGATGAACCGTAATTATTCAAATACCGAATTACGTGATATTCATTATTTTTACGGTGTTGCCCGAGGAAATGCATGAGCTTCACGACTTATGTACCAGAAGGAATATCCGCAAAGAATAATACCACACCACAATGTAAGGAAAGTCCGTGTAGAAGAAAATATTCCGAAACATTCTGTCGACGAAGTCTAGTGTGAGCCGCATTTTCATCCATATCATTATCAAAAAGTAGTACCAGCAAACTACGAAGGTCGTATGAATATGTATGCCCATATTCAAAATCTTCGATGGGATCTTTTTATTCAATATTTTGTTTACGGATGTAGCTGGATTTGGTCATGAAGGTCCAATTAATTTACATAACCTCCACTACTGGAATGATGAGAACCCCCATGCAATCATCGAACGCGGATTTGAAGATAGATTTTCTCTGAACGTATGGGCAGGTATAGTAGGAGATCATTTGATTGGTCCCCATTTTTCCCCAATCGGCTTTCTGGTGAAATTTATTTAGATTTTTTAAGCAACAATTTACCCAGGCTCATTTTTCAATTCTAGTAAGAGAATATCTTGATGAACATTTTCATAACAGATGGATAGGGCGCAGCGGAATTGTGGAATGGGCTGCCAGGTCACCGGACTTCCAATGGATTTCTTTTTTTGAGGTTACCTGAAAGCACTTGTATAGAAGACACTGGTAAATACCCTTGAAGAACTTAATTATCAGACAAGAACCAGGGATATTTTTAGAGTTTGTCAGACTTTTTAAGAAGACTCAATTTATGCGTGGAAATGGAAGGTCATCACTTTGAGCATCTTTTGTAGCACATATGAATTTTATTAATTATATTTATTTAGTAAGTACTATTTTTGTCAACTTCATTTTTGCTTCAATAATTGCGTATCCCCCACCAGATTTTAATTTATTGAATCGATGGTTATTTCTGGCATACAAATAGTTTTTACGCCAAAACGGTGAGTTTTAAGAAGAAAGATCAAGGGATCGAATTTGCTATAAATTAAATAGGGGTATTAAGTTTATTTTTCATTTGTTCAAAAACAGTGGCGCACCATTTATTTCTTCATGAATATTCAGTCCACACCACGGACCGACGCCGCTGGTATAAATTAACATACCCTTCAATTATTAGAAAATGCCTTTTGATACTCGAAAGACATGTACCAACGTTCATAAAAATGTCTCGAGTGATGTAAAAGATATGATGAAATGACATTTTTTTCCTTAGAATTTTAACACCCTGTAAGGAAGCATTTATGGTCATATGTTTATATAGGAAACTGTTTTTTTTACTTAGAATCAACCCTTAGAATATGTACTGCTTTCGGAAACCCGTACTATAAGCACTTTTTATGAGAAATCATAAGACATAAACAAAAATAGCCTCAGAAATCTGTTTTATTCCCCCATTATTTTTGTTATTATTACTGAAAACTAAAATATAGATAAAAAAAATCTGGAGTGTCCACTAACACTACTTTCCTATCAATCTCAAACGAATTCTGTTGAATATAAAAAGCGCCTATCAGATCGTGTGACCATTCATTTTTTTAGCGTGTTAAACAAAAATGGTCATGTAGTACAGTAGTACCAACTAAAAAGTAATGATGGTGCAAAGGAGTACACGCAATAACGAAAATAATCGTATGCCATTCGAAAAGTTCGTATTTTCAATGTCAACATCACAAAGTTACAAGAAGCTGAAAATGCACCATTCCACCATGTTTGTTAGTTTGAAACATTTTTTATATTTATAGGGTGAACGCTGAGGTATTGTGAATTCATTGTCTAATGTTAAGCAAAAATGATTCTATTTCCGAATTCATATGTGTTCTTGAAATATGTGGTTGGAAGCTGAAATAAGTTACTTCTGGACTTGAAAAATAATTTTGGTTTATTTTAATAAAAAAATAATTAAAATGCAAATATTAGGCAAAGCTGCTCAATGTGACCACCGCTTTCTGCAAGGCATAACTTAATCGTCTGTTGGAGCTCTCGCACTTCTCCATTCTCCATATTGTTTTTCACCTCATCAAAGAAAAGGTGCAAGAATTTTCTGAAGCAGTTGGTTCCTATTATTAGGATTTCCCGTTAAAGTTCCTTCACATGTCCCATCATGAAAAAATGTAGTGGGTTGAGATTCGGTAATTGCGGTCGCCAAGTAATGGGACCACCACCACCTTTCCATCGAATTGGATTTTGTTCATTGAGCACATTAGTGACACTCTTAAAAGGCCGTAGCGAAATCATGAAATACATTATCGTTTTTTTATTTAAAGAGAGATGTCCTTAAGTATTAGAGGTAGTTCTGTCATCAAAAAAGCCCGGTACATTTCGCTGTTAAACTTTTCGTCAAACATATTTGGTGGATACATCATTATTATTTATTTCAGCCCGAAAGTTTACGGAGATTTTTTCTGCGAAATGGGTTTTCATTGCCTACACATGTTCGATGTGGAATTTATTAATACCATATTTTGTACATTTAACGTCATCAGAGAAATGGGTTCTTGAAAGAGTATCCAGATGATTGGTCCAACATTCACAAAGGCGGGAAGATCTGTTGGAATTAGTTCTTCTTCTTCTTTATTGGTTGAACCACGTTCTTAAATTTTTCAACCACGATATTCTCCTTTTGCCCACCCCTCTAGCTCCATATACCTTGCCTTGGAGCAAGATAAAAGGGCATATAGGCTCGCATTGCGCATTATATGTCCCAGATATTGTAGCTTTCGAGTCGTAACGGTATTCAGGACTTCTTTTTCCTTTCCCATCCTTCTCAGCTCTTCCGTATTGGTTATTCTCTCTGTCCAAGGTATTCGTTGGATTCTAGAGCTACATTTCAAATGCCTCAATTTTTTTGGAGGACTCCGTAAGCGTCCACGATTCGACCCCATATAGGCCAGTCAAGGAGTGTTCAATAGATGGGTATAGAGTGCATGGAATATGCGAGAATTTTTGACTTGAGGACTTTGTTAGCAGTAGTTAGGAGATAAACATATTATAAGTGGGGGTGGCGGAGGATAGGGCTCATTTTTTTTTATTTTTGCTTATATCTTGAAAGCGGTGCACTATATAAAAAAATGTTTCAAATAAAAATGAGAGCAAATTAAATTTCCTATAAAATAGTTTCTGAACATATTTGTTGAATTGTCATCGGTTCTCGAGATATACGTCCATGAAAAACGAAAAATATTCGTATAAATAATGTTTACCACACTCTTTTTGTTAAACATTTTTTTATTTTGACTTCCACAATCGTTTTTCGGAAAAATTATATGAAACAAAGTTTTAGTTCATTAAATTTTCTTTAATTCGGTGTATGGTTTACCTATTTTATCTTTAACCATTCAAAAGTTATGAAATTTATAACATGTACGCTCAATTTCGATGTTTCTCTAGAAAATCAGTATGCTGAAAGCCTGTTGCGTTTTAGCTGCTGTAAATTGCTATCATTATGAATAAGAACACTTTTTTGCTAAATGATTTGTAGCGGAACTCGTTTAGGGATTTTTTGTGGCTGGAGCGCCATATCATAAGAGATCCCAGCTGCCTCAATGGAGTCAGGAGAAGAAGAACCGTTGTTAAATACTTCAGCTGCACGTTGTATGGTTAATGGTTGTAAACTTCTGGTACATTTTGACAAAACCAACTTTACTCTTGCGATATGCTGCGGATGTTGTATCACAGACAGTGAATGCATTTAAGAATAACAAATGGGCATTGTCCTTCATTTTCAACTCCTGCTGCAACTGTTGTGATGGTCTTGACCTTTCCTCTTCCAGGTTTTACCAGCAGAATGTCGCGATCAATTGGGGTTTTGGTTACTAGGAGAACAGCCAAGTCGATGTCCTCTCTAATAACAGCAACCGGGGAATTTTGTGATTGGTTGATTGCTGTCTTCACAATATCAACGTCAGCCTCACCTGAAAATTGGAGTGAATTTATCCCATTTGTGTGCAGATAAATCATCAGCAGGCTTATCAGCTGACTCTTATTATGAAAGTTAGAAAATAAATCTTCTTGTTTGACTTTAATTTCACTTTCCAAACGGATATTGATATCCACACCTTTCCTGAGTCGATATCGTCGATTCAGCTGCTTTTGTGCTCTCTGATGTATTAGTGTATCCATCGAAAACCACTGTCCGACCTCTCCCATTATAATCTTCAGGTACCTAATGAAACTATCACAAATGGTGGATACAGTTGTTTCTTTTTGCCAAATATAATTTGTGGATTAGGAAACCCCTTTTGACGTACTGATTTATATTGTAACGTGCAAGGGGAACAGCCGCCGGTATTGGCTACAAAGTGGCGGCATCCTTTTGAAGAAAGCGCGAGATCTATGCTGTGGTTGGAAATATCGAAAGCGGCGTTGACAAAGAGAGCGACGGCAGCAGGTCGGCATCTACTGCTAAAATGCTGACAAAGGAATTTCGAGAAGTGTCTAGTGGCGGCTTTCGCATCAAAGACCAGAAGCCGCTCGAATTATCTGGATCCTTTGTTGGATATATATATATATATATATATATATATATATATATATATATATATATATATATATGGGAGAATTGTCGGCAAGAAGGCAGAATGTAAAAGACAGTGTGAATAAATAGAATAGTCCGAGTAAGTTAGTGAGAATATAGTAAAGTTAAGTTGTAATTTATATTATTTCGAGTGTAAATAAAGTTAATTTAATAACTCTAAATTAGTCTCACTTATCTGCGAACCCGCATACGCAACAATATGTTAGAAATTCGATAACTTTTGATTGGTTGAAGATAAGGTAAGAAAACTTATATCATATTAAGATAAATTAATGCACAACAACTTCATTTCTTTTAATTTTTCTAAAAAAATATTGTGGAAGTCACTATAAAAGAATGTTTGGCAAAAAGAGTAAAATAAATATTATTTATTCGAATAATTTTGTTTTTCAATGACGTATATCTCGAGAACAGATGACAATTCTACCAATATGTACAGAAACTATTTTATAGGAAATTTAATTTGCTCTCATTTTTATTTGAAACATTTTTTTATATAGTGCACCGCTTCCGAGATATAAGCAAAAATACAACAAATGAGCCCTTTTCTCCACCCTCCCCACTTAGCTCACCTCCCAGTGGCGGGGACTTATAATATTTTTACCTCCTAACTATTCTAAACAAATGCATTCTTTGATTGGACTAATAAGAAAGTATCGAAAACACGTAGCATCGCAATAGGCGAATTTTTGTTCAGTTGTAAATCATGGCTGGTGAAGACTTTTCATCCTGATAAATGCTGTTCTGGCTATTTCAATATGTGTTCTGATCTCCACAGAGTGGTTCCAGTTATCATCCCATCATCATTTTCTATTATTTCAAGCGCTTCTGTAGCAGTTTCTCAGCATACGTTCTTTTTGACCGACTTCAAAAAAGGAGGAGGTACACAATTCGGTTGTGTGTTTGCTTTTTTATTATTTTTTTTATGTATGGTTGTTCGCGCGTTTTGCGTGGTAAAAGTGCTCCGATGTTGATGATTTCTGATTAATTTGAAAGAGGAGAATTGAGAACTGGTCCCATTCTTAGAAAAACTCACATACCAAATTTCCTTCCCTCCAATAACCAACCCCGAAGGGGGTGAAGGGGCAATTTTTCTCGAAAATCGAAAACCCTAGAACGCAAAATTAAAGATGCGACCATAACTGGAAATGTTTAAATTGACCATTTTTTTTAAAGGAGTTACCGTTTTCGGGTTGCATTAGTGGTTAGTCCAAAATATGTGAATTTCCAATGCGGTGTTTTGAATTACAGCAAAACAAGCTAAGAATATCTTCTCTAGTATTAGTGAATGTTCAATGATTTTCATGACTAATGTTATACTCAAAAGTGTGAAATAAATATGTTTCACGGAAAATTTGACCGACTTTATTAGTTGATGCACTGAAAAATACAAAATAATATTAATTTTATAGGTGCTGATACTTTTGGAGATGGTGCCTACAGCAATTAAACACAACAGCACAACTTCGAGTTGTGCAATTATAGTTAGATATAGATTTCAAAAGTACCTGAACCTATAGAATTATTATTATTTTGTATTTTTCAGTGCATCAACTAATAAAGTCGGTCCAATTTTTTGTGAAAAATATTTAATAAGTCGGCTTAGTTCAGTTCTATTGAATGTTTGATTTTCTGGTATCGATGAAATTCCCTGAGGTGATGGTACTACCGTTGCAATATCCATATGCGAAAATTATGTTGCCTTATTCTTCATTTGAATAAATCGCAGACATGACTTTAATACAAAACAAGCAATAAAAACTAACCAAGGGTTAATGATGATAATTAAGTGAATAGAATAATATTTGCTTAAAATTAATCACTGAATTCATATGCGAAGTATCCCGTATAGTATATATATATATATATATATATATATATATATATATATATATATATATGCTTCCTATAAATCGTACTAAATCAATCAAATAATAAATTTTGAACAAATGTTGAAAAGAGTTTGAATTCGAATGTAAACGGACCGCGATTTACAAACAGTAGCGTAGAATGTATCAAACTGAAATTAAGAATGAAATATTTTCATTTCAGGTATTATAGTAGATGAATCAAACCCAGATGCACAACAAAGTGATAATGATAATTTGTGCAGACCTAAAATAAATAGAGATGCTTCTACCAGGGATAGAGTCTACAATTTAGAAGATGTTGTACCCTTATACGTCCTTGATACTCTAGTCCCAGTAGCCAGCAACATACTTTTGTCACATAGTACGGAAATGAGGTTTGGGCTTTATTGGATTTTGGTCAGGCTTTCACAATACATTTTCCTAGACAATCATTCTGTACAAATTACTTGCTACTCTATTCATTATGTATCCATCATTGAAAATCAATATTACCACAGTCGCCCTGGCTAAAATGTCAGATTTTTTCATAATAATAATATCGGGGATCCGCTTTGCAGGTCGATAAGTCAGGGATTTAACTTCAGCAGTTTAATGTAGGTACTATTTTCTCAACAAATTCTCAAGACATCAAAAGTATGACGTCATAATATTGCCATGTTACGCCCACTGATCCAGAATATCTTTCTATTCATGTAGGATTAATATTGAGGTTATAATTTTTTGCTGGCACCAAGTCAATGGCGTTAGAAAAGGAAGAGAAAAGCTCCATTTTCATAATTTCCATGAATAAAAAAGATATTCGATTCGACATAACGAAGTCTTGAAAGAGCGGTTGTCGTTGAACCCACTAAGGCCTGATACCAAGGACTATAACCACTGACCTATTAATTTATTTTCAGGTTATCCCCTTTTATCATGGAGTGTATTTCTAGAAAAATCACCAGTAAAATGATGAATAACGATAGAATCCGAAGCATTACTATATTTTTGTATATTCATTATCTGATAAGCTTTATCAAAACACCTATGAAAAATGTAACTAAGAAATTTGTTGTTTGTGAAAAATCGACAGAGGTTAACCAGCACATCCTGGATAACTTCTCTGTCATTTCGCCTGGCGGCAGGTGAGGAATTATTATTTTATATATTGCCTGTGTTCCTAAGTTCCATCCAGCATAGTAGTATTGAGTGTTGTCATTATACCATACTGGTTTTTTGTTCCAAAATTCTTCCAGTAGATACCTATTGCATTAAAGCTTTTTGTCAAACGCTGGCAGCTGTGTTTGTATTTTGTAAATCTATCAATCTCATATGACGTTTATTGAAAGAGTAATTTCTAAATGGCGCCGGATACACCATTGCGTCACCAGGCCATTATGGCGTCTGTCAGTGAGGTCAATATATACTGGTCAATATGCTGGATCGAATATAGGACAACAGGCATTATTACGCGTTTCAAAGAATATACATACAAGTGGTCATCCTATGTTTATTTTGGGACAAAAACACATGCAGTTGACTGCTACGGATTATTTACCTTCGCCACCGTAGCAACAGTGATGCAAAGGAAGGTACTGGAGTTTACACATTTTTTTGCCGCCGACGGTAGCTGTGGAGCAGCCCATTGCTACTAAACCGTCTCAGCTGAAATAGTGGCGTACGTGAACGACGAGACGACATTTTGAAATGATCTGCTTAATCGTTTCTCAGATTAGGATACAATCACTAGAAAGTTCCATCATCCTCTTTTCTTCGAGAGTGTCTAAATACACGAGTGTGATTTGAACATCGTTCTCTCTACATTTGTCAAACACATGATGAAATCGAGTGGTTAGCATGCGCGAATTTTACCAAATTCAGTCATAAGTTCTATATTATGTTACAACATTGAATTTGTCTCTGTTCATTTCAAACAACCCTAAATTATATAATTTACGAGAAGATCAGTAGATGAATAATACTCTCCTGAGTTAGGCTTTTAGACAGAGACGGAAACTCTATCGCCCTGTCTATAAGCGCTGCATTTATATGGATTGCTGTGAACGGTGACGGTAGATAATCCGAAGTGGAAAAAATACTCTAGGAACACATTTTGGTCTAATACCGCTGTCAGAATTATGTTTTCATTGTCTACCCTATATATTATACAGGGTCTTGATTAGTGTCATGTAGTTATTTCATTGGGTGATTTTCGGGCTAGTTTTGAGTCAAGCAGTTCATATAAAGGTATGACCTCAGAAGCTTGCTTTCCGATATACAGGGTTGTAAAGTTATATTTTTAATTAGTTTTTTTTGAAATAATTCAAAAACCGTTTGCGATATTAGATTAAATTCCCCGATCAAATATTGTGATATAAAAACAATTTTTTAACAGAAAATATTCTTCTCCAGTTCAGATTCAAGAAGAACTAGAAGTTTAATACCATACGGACAACAGGAATTTTTGAAAGAGTTCGTAGTTCGATGAGAAGAAAAGCAGAAGCCTGCAAACAAGTGGAAGGGGGACATTTTCAACATTTTCTTTAGTACCTAAAATGTTGTCTTATTTCTGAAATTAGATAGATAGTTTTTAGATTTAATTAAATTTCATATAACCATGTGACTAGTTTTTGATTATTTTCTTTAAAATGTTCTAAGGCAAAAACGCAAGAAACTTGTTATGTTTAAAATTAGAGGGTTATCAATGATTTATAAAGAAAGTTGTGAAAAAACATTGACGTACTACTTTTTAGTTAAAATTGTACCAAGACGTACCCATATCTACTCCACTGGTTAAATTAAAAAAACAATTTTCTGTGAAAAATAAATATTTATATCACAATATTTTATCCGGGAATTTCTAATATCGCAAACTGTTTTTGAATTATTAAAAAAAAAAACTAAATAAAAATAAAACTAAACAATATTAGTGTTCGACGCCTTGTTAGTACTATATCCAATGACAAACCTAGGCCGTTATTAATTAAATTAAACTCTGCATCGGATATTTTTCTTGTTTTTAATAATAAATCTTTTCTGCCTGAGAAAATTACTGTTTCCCATGACGGGACTGTTATGCAGCGTAATAAACTCAGGGAGCTTCTTGCTCAGGTATCGACTCACAATGAGGCACATCCTGATGACTGCAAAAAAGTTGTTTATATTAATAATGTGCCTACTATTGTTAAGGGTAAAAAGCAGAAAGATACTCATGGCTCTCAAAATTCAAAAACTCTATACCACAGAAAAATCTCGACAACTCATAGTTTTTTATCAGAATGCTCAAAGCCTGGTGAAAAAGTTGCTGGAGCTACGTACAAATGTTAACATCTGCGTTCCTTGTCCAGATATTATCGGTTTCACTGAAACTTGACTCGTAAACTCTTTTTTGGATAATGAACTTTTTCTCTCTGGATATTTTAGATGTGACAGAAATTCATTTAATAGTGATCGTAGCAGTGGCAATGGTGGGGTGTTACTTGCAGTTGAAAATGAAATCCAAGTAATTGAATGTTTTAATAACTTTAAAGTTGGACAAGTCTTTGTTCGATGCGTCATAGACAATGTGAAAGTTATTATTGGGTGTGTTTACATTCCTCACAGTAATTTGTACAAACACTGCTGGAACCATTCACATGATATAATGAATTTAGCGGACATATTTCCTGATCACAAATTCTTTATTATAAGTGTCACTTATACGGCATACCAACCACTCTTGGATAAAGACGTGATCTCGAAATTATGTCCATTGTAATCAAGCCTTAATTTGTAATTAAAACAATTTTATTTCTGTTATTTGTATATGACACATGATCAAATCTAACTTTGCTTGTATAGACAATTCTTCTTTATTTTCAAGTTATATATTTATATGATTTATTAACAAATGTATTTATGTTATTACCTGTTATCTACTTATACAAGTAATATTTTTTATTAGTTAAGGTACATTGTACCTGCCTCTATACCACATAAATTGTACTCTTTGTAGAAGGGCAGACTGCCCGTAAAATTTGAACAAATAAATAAATAAATAAATGAACCATGTATATCGGAAACCAAGCTTCTGAGGACATACATTTATATGAACTTTTCTACTCAAAATTAGCTCAAGAATCACCCATTAAAATAAGTACATGAGATTACCCTGTATATAGCGTTTCTGCTTCTTTATTTTAGCCTAAAGAGTTCTGAGTCTAAAAGATATTGAAATTCTTAATCCAAACCATAAATGGGATCTTAAGAAATATCTGCAATATTTTTTCTCAACTTTTTAGAACACGTCCCCTTCATATGAAGGATAAATGCTTATGCTACATCATAGTTCTCACCGCTATTGCCAACGAATACGAAGTTAACGTCACTTCTTTGTCGAAAGATTTGAAGATCGGTATCAAGAAAGCGATGGAAATATCGAGAATTCTAGCATTCAACGCTTCGATGAAGAATAAAAATGTGGTTACACTGAATTTTCCACTACCCCCTCCAATTACTTTCACTGTCAAGAGAAAGAAGAAATAATTGTGAATTTTTTTGTAATAAATTTTTTCCTTAAATGTCAGAAATTTAGTTTGATCCCCATAACGGTATGCAATGATTCTCTTTCTTTATCGGAAAGATAATATTTGAGATCTTATAGTGAAAATTTGAGTAGTAAAATGGTGAATATAAAGCATTAACATCTGAGTAGTGTCATTCTTTTTAACAATTTTTTTATTATTAAGTAAATTTCTTATAGAAATTTTGCAATCTTTCAAACTTTCGAATTTCGGAAGAACTTCAACTTGGTTTATTGAATTACCTGTAAATCGGCTCCCGTCTTAATGCTCAGGCTCAGGCCCATCTGTGAGTTAAATTCGAAAGACTGGAAAATATCTTTTTTTTTAAATATTTAATGAACAATAGAAACGTACAATAAGATGACAAGAATATATCTAATCTTATATGATGTTAAAAAAGCTTTTTATAGTGTAGGATACATGCAAGAACGTTAAATCTGAAAGGACGGCCTATTCCCTATGTTGCAATGTACGCCAAATGAATCTGAGGCGTGACGTCACCACGAGACCTCGGCTAGCCAAGCGATGCGCTCGCTCATAAATGTTATTATTAATTAGTTATTCTGAGTGTGCTTGCAAGTGGCAGATTAGGTGAATGCTGGTTATTTTTGTTTTACTTTTTGTATTGTTCACTGGTATTGGTTTTAGATATTGCATAAAAATGCAACAAAAGAAAATAAAAAATTTCATGTATTTCCTACACCAAAAGATCTTGTGTATGAACTATCTGAAATGAATAGATCCGCAGATGTAAAAGGTCTGATAAATTCAACCTGACACAAGCAGGATTTTCTCAATTCATTTTGTTGAAAACGATTATGGAAAGTATCTTAAAATTGAATTAGTAAGTGATAGGTTTATATTCTAAAACAACTTCCTTTATGCGATTGCAGATTTTTTAAATATTATAGTTTCTTATCATCACGTTAAAATTTTAACAAAAAGATGGAATTTAGATATTTATTTTCAGATACCATTTTTAATAGGTAATTCCACTAATTAGTACATAAAATTTATTACTAATGTTATAATAGTAATAATAATTTTATTTTTGTATCTACCTACTCAGGAATTAATTACTTAATATAAATACAGAATAAATGTCAGGTCGATGTTCAAACAGAAAAAAATGATATTAATATTGTAACGGGGATTTATATTAAAACTGGGTTCGATTTATTTTCACATTTTTTTCTCGTACTATATAATTCTTACTATTGTTTGATCTATGAGCTATATCCGATTGTGATCTATCACTCACTAACTATCCTGTCTATGCCATCAGCCTTATATATCTAACCTAAAAAGCTCTAGATGATTCCAGTGTTGTTTTCGTTGTTTCTGGAGGTTATTTCTCAATATATGGCTTCGAGAATAGACCAGGACTTATTCTCGTTGCCTCTGATGTCTCCCGTGTTTTCTGGAATGTTTGTGACATTTGTGATAGTTCTTTATTCGGGTCTTCACGTTACAATATTATGCATCTATTTCAGAGCTACCGCATATAAGAATTCTGAAAAAGACAGCAGTTCCAAGAGTTCAAATACCCAACAATAAAAATACTAAAACAATGGACACATCGTCCCGTTCAGATAGGATTACAAAAAGAAATAAGAGATGAAATTACACAACTTATTGCAACATCAAGTGACCCTGGCATAATTAATAAAGAAAAAAAAATTGCGACTAGCTCTCGTAAGAATATCTCTAAAGTACAAGAAACGAATTACGAAGAGAAATATGAAATGTTATTTAAAGAACATAATAAATTGAAAATTTGAAAAATAAAAGTTTACGACATTCAGAATGCGAAAAAAAAGAAACCGCAAAAATTTAACTGGTTGATGAAACATTCAAAATAAACGATGAGTTACAAAGTAATTCTTCATTCTCCTCTATAGCTGCAGTGTCTAACCAGTACCTTAATGAATCGGATATCAGTGAGAAATCATATATATATATATATATATATATATATATATATATATATATATATATATATATATATATATATATATTGATTTTGTATTCTTGACTGGTTTTATAATAAATAAAAAGATGTTCTTGGGGATGCAGTCATATATTAAATAAAATTCTTTGATTAAACATTCTCGAAAGCTCGGCTTCAATCAAAGAATTTTATTTAATATATGACTGCATCCCCAAGAACATTTTTTTATTTATATATATATGTATATATATATATTTATATATATATATATATGTATATATATATTTATATATATATATATATATATATATATATATATATATATATATATATATATATATATATATACATATTTACTTCGATTGTAAAAGGTATAAAACGGCTTCTGCAGTCTTGTATGTGAAAATAAGAGTAACTCTTTTTTCTAGTCTAGCTTTCGAATCTTTATTGATTCTTCATCAGGATTACTTAAATTATACAAATTATGAAATTACAATGTAAACATGATAAATATATGGTACTTACGAAGTTGAGATTTAATTAAACATTAAATATTTTGGAATAGAAGTTATCATCAGTAACAATAATCGTACGTATCACTATAACAATGTTTAAAATAAAAAATGTAAATAAATTTAGAGACTAGAAAACCTTTGAAATTTAAATTGATACTAGGAATGAAAAACAGAGTAATAAGAACGTCTCATTCTTCTAATAAAGAACAAAATTTAAAAATTCTATATGATAAATTCATAATTTGCGGATATCCACGAAATTTACTCAAGTCTTTACTTTTTAATAGAACATCTATAGAACATAATAATAATGCTGATAATCAGTTAATCAAATATTTTTCTGTGCCTTTTATACATATAAGCAGTCATAAAATAAAAAATACTCTTTCTAAGTATACTGATATTAAACTAGGTTTTAGAAACATATTAACAAATAAATCATTGTTATCAAAATTGAAAGATAAAGATCACATATTAAATAACTCTAATGTAATTTATAGTATACCTTGTAGCAGTTGTAATAAAAAATATATACGAGAAACAAGTAGATGCTTGAAAGACCGTATTACATCACACAAAAGTGATATAAGGCTAAAAAAATCCACTTGTACTTTAGCAAAACATGCAGTAGAATCCAAACACGAAATTAATTTTGACGATGTCAGGATTTTAGATAAGGAAATAAATCTTATGAAAAGATTATGTCTTGTGATGTCTTATATAGCAAAAGAACCTAATACATTAAATTCAAAATAAAGACATTGATGGCTTAAGTATAATGTATACCTATTTACTGCAATTTAATCAAAATAATACATAAATTATTAAAAATACCTTGTATGAATCTGTTTCATGACTATTAAGATTTCAATCAAATAAATTTGTCAACTCAATATTATGTCAAAATTTCAGTATTACAATTTAAATTTGTTACATTTTAGGTAAATTTCATATAGAAATGTACCTATTGCGATCGTTCACACTTTTGAATTTCGAAAAAAAATCAATGGCATGGTGTTATATGTCTATAAGTTAGTCCAAAAAAACATTTGGTTCAAAATTTTATATATATATATATATATATATATAACCAAAGTGACAAACATTCATAGGGTTGCGGCACTATGGGCTGTAGGATAATGAAAACTCTTTTTCAATTACCAACGTTTCGATAGCGGTGGCTATCTTTTTCAAGGCTGTATTAAAATAAAAGAAGGTTACAAAGAAGTACTTAATTAAAAGGATATAAGAATCATCGAAATAATAATCAAGAAAATAGTTATATATAAAAAACACGTTAAACGAACTCCAACTTACATTGATTTGAGTGTTAAATATAGTTAGTTAGTTAGTTAGTTAAAAAAAAATTTAAAATAAAAAGTAAAAACACAATCTTCCCCTGTTTCTGTATTCTAGTTTTTTGCTATTTATGACCATAATATTCTGTTCTACCTTTATTCTCGTACATTTGAGTTCAGTATTTTAATATGAGATGTAGAAATTCAATTTAGTTTTGATAACATAAGAATTAATGATGTACCTAACTATATTTAACACTCAAATCAATGTAAGTTGGAGTTCGTTTAACGTGTTTTTTATATATAACTATATTCTTGATTATTATTTCGATGATTCTTATATCCTTTTAATTAAGTACTTCTTTGTAACCTTCTTTTATTTTAATACAGCCTTGAAAAAGATAGCCACCGCTATCGAAACGTTGGTAATTGAAAAAGAGTTTTCATTATCCTACAGCCCATAGTGCCGCAACCCTATGAATGTTTGTCACTTTGGTTATACATTCTCGGCAGTGAATTACTAAAATTATATATATATATATATATATATATATATATATATATATATATATATATATATATATATATATATATGGGATATTACGAAATTTGTTAACACGATAGAGGTCGCAGTTTTGGATTTATCAAGTTCAAATTTGCTAAAAAAATCAATCTCTTATATATCTGGTCCGAGTTCGTAAAATGGGGCCGTTCAAACATTTAAAAAAACTATCAAAAAAGAGCCTTAGTGTAAATATCATCAAAAATAATTTTGGGTTATAGATATAATCAGTACCTACAAAAAATATATAGTATATTTTTTGATAAGAAATAGGCTAAAAAAACTTCAGCCTTGGAGTGGAACGCGAACCCGGTCTGCTTTATATTCAACAGCCAAAACAAAAACCTCTAACCGAAAGGCTATGATACAAACGGCAATATATATGTAATGACATATAGGTATACCAATGAAATTGAGAAATTTACCTTTCCGCTGGCTAAAGGCCATCGGGATTTTTTTATTTTAAACATTGTTCTAGTGATACGTAAGATTATTGTTACTGATGATAACTTCTATTCCAAAATATTTAATGTTTAATTAAATCTTAACTTCGTAAGTAGGTACCATATATTTTTCATGTTTACATTTGTAATTTCATAATTTAAGTAATCCTGATGAAGAATCAATAAAGATTTGAAAGCTAGACTAGAAAAAAGAGTTACTCTTATTTCCACATACAAGACTGCAGAAGCCGTTTTATAACTTTTCCAATCGAAGTATATCCTAGCCAGTCGTTAATAAATTTCCTGAATTATATATATATATATATATATATATATATATATATATATATATATATATATATATATATATATATGTTATATAAAGTTATAATTGAATTATTTTTAAAGTCATATAATAACAACAAAGTATTATTTAAATATTATTTCATACTATTATATTATATCTGCAAGACGCAGTATTTCATCATATATTATTACATCTGCAAGACGCAGTAGTGCGCACCATATCATATTACATCTGCAAGACGCAGTTTTAAGAAGATAACAAAAGTGATAAGGATGTTTACGTGCCAGAGATGCCGACCAGTAGTCAGCAAGTTACCATAAAGACCATTGTTAGTTGTTATCCAGTTTGGCCTCTAAAAAGACATTACTATATATTTTATTTATAATATTTCTAGAAGTTTCGATTTATCCTTAGGAGAAAAGATCCATTGTATTAATTTACGTTTCTTTTTATATTTTTGATGATTAAACATTTTTGATTGTATAAATACTAGATCTCCAGCTAACGGCATCACTTGTGGGTCTAGATTCATACAGTCATGTAAAGTTAAGTTATATTTTACTTTAATTTTTTTGTGTTAATAAATAATTGTTTTTAAAAAGTTAATTGCAAGTTATGTGATTTAACAAATTGGCGCAGTCAGTAGGATAACTTCAACGTTGGTAAAACAAGGCTAACTTCAACAACAAGTTTCCCCTCATTATCAACGGTGGTTTCCTAACCTTTAAAGGAAAGAACCAGCAACTCTGAAGAAAGAAGAGTAGGAATACTTCAACGTTGGTAAAACAAGGCTTACTTCAACAACAAGTATCCCCTCATTATCAACGGTGGTTTCCTAATTTCCTAATCTTTGAAGAAAAACCAGCAACTCCGAAGAAAGAAGAATAAGATTCTTCAACAACTTACAGAAGAGGTCCAACGAGGCGTCTTCACTCCTTTGTAAACCACATCGCAGAGAACAAGACAAATCAATGTACATCTTACTGTAAGTGAATTATCACGTATATTAATTTTAAATTTTTTTATATTGTTCGATTTTCGTTTATCATATTTTTATATATATTTTATAAATGGCAAATGAAAGAAATCTAGCTCAAGAGGTTGAGCTTGAACCATATAGAATTTCGGAAATATTTTGTATCGTGCCTGAATTTGAAGGTGATCAGATATTTCTCGGAACATTTTTAAATGCATGTGATTGTGCTTATAATATGTCTACCAGAGATCAAAAAGCTCTGTTAGTGATTCACATTAAAAATAAATTAAAGGGAAAAGCGGCTCAACTAATCAGCTCGCGAAATCCTCAGACTTACGCAGAGATAAGACAACTTTTAAATCTTCATTTTGGTGATTCAAGAGACCTTACTTCTCTTATTCATGATTTACAAAAATTAAAACAATTATCGAATGAGTCAGCTCTTACATTTTTCAATAGAGTGCAAGTCTTGAATGCTAAAATGCATGCAAATATACAAAAAACGTCAAATTTATCAAATGAACAAAAGGTTGCACAAGAAATTCTTATTGATACTATGGCTCTTAATACTTTATTAACTGGACTTGAACCCCGTCTAGGACAACTTATTCGTGCTAGTCAGCCTGTAAACTTGTTAGAAGCACAAATTCGCACACGAAGAGAATTGCAATTATCATATTTTGAGAACCAAAAATTTAATAAGCCAGCTTCTAATATTGTAAGTAAACCTCAAAATATAGTAAATGTTAGAAAACCCCAAATACAAACTGTAAAATGCTTTTCATGTGGTAAAAATGGTCATACTTCTAATCAATGTCGTATTCAACAGCAAAGAGCTTTTACTCCAAGCTCCAATCAGAATTTCTACCAAAATTTTCAAAGACCATTAAATTTCCAAAATCAACCACAAAATAATTTACAAAATAGACCAAATAGTAATGTTCCCCAGCAAATACCTTTTCAACCACAGGGACAATCTCAAGTAAGACCCTCGGTGATTCAAAAGAATCCTAATTTCCAACAACGAGCTCATTTAATTGGCCTTAAGAGCGATAATTCTGACTATTATGATGAATACTTAGGCTCTGATCTGGATCATAATCTTTATGATATTCAAGATAATTTTGGAAATAATTTCCAGGAAGATGACAATAATTATTCATTTGATAATCTTTCTGAGTTCGAAAGAGATTCTCAAAATTTTATGTCTGCTGAAGTAATTTCAAATTTCCAAGAATTGCCAATTGCTCAAAATAAAGAACATTTTTCTGAGTTTGAGAGAGATTCTCAAAATTTTGTTTCTGCTGAGGTAATTTCAAATTTTCAGGATTTTCCTATTGCCCCAGTCAAAGACCATCCCCCAGATTGTCCGACATCAGAGAATTCAATTTCAGAAACAGTTACCAAAATCCAAACATTAAAATTCGAAGAGATGAACCCGAATGTAAATTTTCCCGAACAAAATTTTCTTTAAATCCATTTTTGACTGTTATTTCCAAAAATTTTTATTATATTGAAGATGCTTCTAAAAAGTTTAAGTTGCTTATTGATACAGGTGCAGGAGTTTCTATTTTTAAAGAAAATACTGTTAAGAAATTTCCTCAAAGATTTACTGAATATGTAACTATTCAAGGGATAACTGATCAAAAAATTTTACTAAAAGAATCTGTTCTTATTCCATTTTTTGCAAAAGATCCACATAAAGTTTTTATTTATAATCTTAATATTGATTTTGATGGAATTTCGGGTTCAGATTTCCTAGAACATTATAATTGTATAATTGATTTGAATTCAAAGCAATTGATAACTAATTTCAAAACTATACCTCTGTTTAAAGTTACCGAAACATCACACTTGTCTCAAAATAATCAAAGTTGTGAACAAGATTCTGAATTCTTACAATTTGAACAAAATACTGAAAATTGTTATAAAAAATAGCCGAGAAAAACATTGATATTTTTGACATGCCTCACGATTATTCATTAGCTCATTGCGTGGCGGAAGATATGCAAATGCAAAAAGGCATTGCCGCGGAATTTAAGAAACGATTTGGAAATATAGAAAAATTATTAAGTCAAAATCAAAAACAAGGTGGTTTAGCAGGTTTGAAAATTAAGAATGCAAATACAACTAGATATATTTACTATCTTGTAACAAAAGAAACCGGAAAACCCACTTATCAGACTTTATGGTCATCTTTAAAGAAATTGAGAGATCATGTTGGTAAAAACAATGTTCAAAAATTAGCTATGCCAAAAATAGGGTGTGGATTGGACAAGTTAGATTGGACGTATGTTAAAAAAAATGATATCTTATCTTTTTAGAAATTTAGGTGTTGAAATTGTTGTTTGTTTGCCAAAGATACAAAATCGAATTTTTATTGAGCCAAGAATTGAAAAACTTGAAATGTAAATTAACAAACACAGATGCACTACTTTTCGGACAAGCAATAGAAAATGTTAGAATTCCAAATGCTTTGGTACATGTAAATGAAGAAGGTGAATTCTTTACTTCAATTATTAATTCGAATGCTATTCCAAAAATTGTTGAATTTCCAAATTTGAATCTAGATCCTATTCCGAATTCAGAATGTTTTTTAAATTTTAATTGCGATAATGAAAGTAAAGCTAAATTTAACCAACCTGTTGATAGAAAAACTATAATTTTGGATCAGTTGCGTACAGATCATCTCAACGAAGAAGAAAAAGAAATTATCACAAATTTATGTTTAGAATTTTCTGATATTTTTTATTTGGAAGGAGACCAACTAACATTTACTAATGAAATTAAACATTCAATTGAAACCTATATTTACTAAATCATATAGATACCCCCAAATTCATAAAGAGGTAAAAACAAAATGTTGGAACAAGGTATTATACGTCATTCTATTTCACCATGGTCATCCCCAGTTTGGGTTGTGCCAAAGAAGCTTGATGCTTCAGGAAAACAAAAATGGCGTGTGGTTGTTGACTATCGTAAATTAAATGTAGTTACGGTAGATGATAAATATCCATTACCCAACATTTCTGATCTCCTTGATCAACTAGGAAGATGTCAATATTTTACCACTCTTGACTTAGCCTCAGGTTTCCATCAAATCGAAATTGAACCAAAAGATATCTCCAAAACAGCTTTTTCAGTTGATAACGGTCACTATGAATTCGTTCGAATGCCGTTTGGACTCAAAAATGCCCCGTCCACTTTCCAACGCGTCATGGACAACATTTTACTTGGCATTCAAAATGAAAGATGTCTTGTTTATATGGATGACATAATAATTTATTCTTCTACTATTCATGAACATGTTTCTCGTCTGACTGAAGTTTTCAACAGACTTCGGAAAGCCAACTTGACAATTCAACCAGATAAATGTGAATTTCTTTGAAAAGAAGTCGCTTATCTTGGACATATCATTACCCAAGATGGTGTTAAAACAAATCCAGCCAAAATAGAATGTCTCAAAAATTTCCCGGAACCTAAAAATCCTAAAGATGTAAAATCTTTCCTTGGTTTAGCAGGATATTATCGTCGCTTTATACCAAATTTTGCCAAAATTTCTAAACCCCTTACAAGACTTTTACAGAAAGATGTTTCTTTTATTTTTAATAATGAATGTAAAAATTCTTTCAACGATCTAAAAGCTGCACTTACTTCAGATCCTATTTTGAGATATCCAAATTTTGAAGAACCATTTAATCTCACAACTGATGCTAGTGCATTTGCCATTGGCGCTGTTCTATCACAAGGTCCCATTGGTAAAGATCTACCAGTAAGTTATGCTTCGAGAACATTATGTAGTGCAGAAACAAGGTATTCGACAATAGAACGAGAACTCCTTGGGCAGTAAAACATTTTCGTCCTTATTTATTTGGAAGAAAATTTACGCTAGTCACTGATCATCGTCCATTAACATGGCTTTTTTCCATTAAAGATCCCGGAAGCAGACTAGCTAGATGGCGACTCAAATTGGAAGAATATGATTATGTAGGGTGATGGCTAGCTCGCCATACAGTTCATGGAGTGGGGCACGAAACCAAGACAAAAGTACTAACTAACTACCACTTTATTATTTCTTAGAGTACACACAATATATCGGACACCACGTGCCGTACAATTCCCATAACCTTCTTAACCTCTAACTCCCTAGTCTCTTAATTTTCTTTATCTAGCACTGCCATCTCACGGTAGCAGACCGGTAGCTTCCGATTACGCTGGGGTCGAGGAGGAATCTCCGTTACAACATCCCCCTTTGGATCACGCTTACGTCCCGTGCTTGGTCCAAATTCGTCTTGGTCGTCGTCTGTCTTCTTCCTAGCGGGAGCAGCTGGTGCTACTACTGCCTGGGTAGGCGGTCGGCCTCGTTTCCGTATGGCATGTTCTGGGGTTTGAGTGTTCGACCCATGGTACGGTGTTAGGGCCGAATGGTGATACTTCCCTACTGGGGAATTCGGCTGGTCCCGGGGTGCTACCTGGAACGTTGTGGGTGTTACCACATCGCAGATGACATAAGCCCATCCCTGATGGGTGCAAATTTGGAAGTAAACGCTTCTTGCTTTTTGCTAAGGAGGTGACTCTTCACTAATACCAAATCACCCTTCTTATATGGTGGAGCATCCCTGCGATGGCGATCTGCATGACTTTTGGTCATATCCTGCGACTTCTCGTGTATTTCCCTTGCTTCCTTTAATGTTTGGGCTAACCGGTCTAGGTACGGCGTAATTTCGGCTACAAAATTTTCATTCTGTACGATTGCACGTAGGTCACGGTTAGCATCATCTGGACACCTTAGTTCTCGTCCGAACGTGAGAAACGCTGGTGTAAAGCCTGTACTTTGACAACGAGCTGTATTCATTGCAAATCGCACTGCATGCAACTTATGTATCCAACTCGCGTGATGGTCCTCAGTGAATATCGCTAATTGTGTTTTTAATACACGGGAATAAGACTCTGATCGAACCCTAGACAATATGAAACCTTTTGCATCACGTGACTGACAAACTGTGTTCCGTTGTCGCTGATCACCTTCCGTGGTACACCGTAACGCAATATGACTTCGTCGACGAGCGTTCTTGCACAAGCCTCGGCGGAAGCGATTTTTAAGGGAAATAACTCCGTCCAACGTGTACACGTATCTTCAATGACGAGGATCCATCTATAACCTTCGAAGGTGGTGGGTAGCGGACCAAATAAATCCAAGGAGATTACCTCAAATCGTTGCGCTTTTACTGGCGTCTGCAGCAGTCCCGGGGGCTTTTGATTCGATATTTTGTATCTTTGACATTTGGCGCAAGACTTGATGTATTCTGATACATCTTTGCGCATTCCTAGCCAGTAGTAACGAGACGAGATTCTTTGAAGTGTACGTTCCACTCCAAAGTGACCACTCAGCGGTGAGTCGTGGAATTCAGCTAGAACTTTTGATACTCCGTTCCTAGGGACAACCTGCTGGGGTTCTTCTTCATCTTGACCTGGGGCATATCGATAAAGTATTCCATTTGACAGAATATAACCACGTTTAATCCATCGTTTAGTGTCTACTTCTGAGGCTTCGTTGGATTCCAGTGCGATGATTATCCTTGATAATTCTTCGTCTTCCATTTGCTCTTGTCGAATATCCGAAGAAGATTTCGTTGGGAAAGAAGCGGTTACGAGATTGACGTCACTTTCCTGTACCACAGGGCGAGATAACATATCAGCTACAACATTCTTCCTTCCCGGAGTATAGTCAATCTTAATATCGTAGGGCTGTAAGGACAGCGCCCACCTGGCCAGACGTCCTGTAGGAGACGTCAAGGACATTAACCATTTTAACGGTTGGTGGTCTGACTGGACATATACCGCATTCCCTTCTAGATAACCAGCGAATTTCTGTACGGACCATACAACGGCCAATGCTTCTCGTTCGGTCGTATGGTAATTTTGCTCGGCTTTGGTGAGTAGTCGACTGGCATACTCGACTGCTCTTTCGTCGGTACCCTCCCCCTGGAGTAACACTGCTCCCAAAGCATACGAACTAGCGTCTGTTCTTATTGTATATGGCAGGCTTGGATCGGCTTGACGCAGGATGGGGGCGCTCGACAATAGATCCTTTAGGTTTTGGAAGGCTTCTTCTTGATTTGCTCCCCACTCCCATTTTGCTGCCTCCTTGGTCAGGACTGTTAGGGGTTTCGAAATATCTGCAAAATTCTTGATAAAACGACGGAACCAAGAACACGTTTGCAAAAACGTTAGCAGCTGTTTAAGGTTTTTGGGCCGGGGCATATTCTTAATTGCCGACACTTTATCTGGATCTGGTTGCAATCCTGATGGTGTGATCAGATGAACCAAATATTTAACTTCAGTGCAGGCAAAGTTGCACTTCTTTCTATTCAACCTCAATTTAAATAGCGATAGTCTCTGGAATACGCGTTCTAACTGACGCAAATGTTCTTGTAGGTTCGATGACAAAATAATGAGATCATCAAGGTATGCTAGAATTGGTACGTCTTGCAATCCTGTGCGGAATCGATCTATGAGCCGTTGAAAAGTTGCTGGACTTCCCTTCAGCCCAAACGGCATCTTCGTATACCGGAATAAACCAAAAGGTGTTACGAACGCAGTTTTATCGCGATCTTCTTCTCTGACTGAAATCTGGTGGTATCCGGATTTGAGATCTAGCGTTGTCATGTATGCAGTTTTACCGGTAGCGTGTAAAAGATCATCGATACGTGGGAGACTGTATCTATCTGGTTCTGTAATTCTGTTTATACCACGGTAGTCGACGCAGAGACGCATGGTACCGTCCTTTTTCGGAACGAGTACGACGGGTGCTGCGTACGGAGACTCACACTCTTCAATCGTACCATCGGCCAATAACTCATCCAGCTGGCGGCGAAGAATTTCCTTTCTGGGCTCCGACAACCGGTACGGCGGGTACGCAATCGGTATATCATCGGTGAGTTTTATCCTGTCCTCGGCAAATGGCGTAGTTTCAATACCAGGTGTAAACAGAAAATCAAACTGATTTAGAAGAGCATTAATCGCGCTTTTCTCATCGCTTGTTAGTGTTACACCTTCATCGGTGCGAAGAGCAATTGTTCTGACATCAACCGAATTCACTGAATCCTTCTCCTTCTCTTTATCGACGAACTCGATTTTCTGGTAAGGGGCATCTCCAAAATACCAACAATTTGTGCGCAAATCCATCTCTATGTTTGCAGCTTTTAGAAAATCAGTTCCCAAAAGTGAGCAGCTATTGGTGAATTCGGGGACCGAAATGAACGTTGTGTCGACAGTTCTGTCTTGAATCGAGAGAGCAACTGTGAATGAAAGTGTTTGTACTAACGTCTCTTCTCCATCTGCGAGTGTGATGTTCATGGTACCATTCTCACAAGTTACTCATTCGGAAAGCAGTATTTTGCATAGGGTATATCCGGCTAAATTAATTTTTGACCCCGTGTCTAAGAATGCTATTCCTTCGTGTCCCATAATACGAAACTGTACCAAAGGCTTTTGAGAATCGGAATTGCTAAGAAAATTGAATCTGCTTTTCGGTACCTGCTCCTGTGATTGTTCTCTACCTTGACCCTTTTTGCAGTCAGGGCAGTTTTGTCGAATAAACCCTTCTTTGCCACAACCAAAACATGTCACAACGGGACGACCCTCTTCGCCATCCGCACTAGCGATTAATTCTTTCGTTTGCCGTGTAGAAGATGCAAGTTTGCGACAATCTTCGCGAGTGTGTCCAAAATTTCTGCAGTAGCTACACTGCACTTTTTTGGGCTTCACATCTGCAACTATTCTGGTTTGCTTTTGGCTTGCGTTACTTCGGTCAGCAGCCTCGAACAGCGTCGTTTCCCACTTCCTTGCGGAATCTATCAGTTCGTAGAACGTTTTTACATTATCCCGCAAAACGTTTTGATGTACATCCAAGCGGAGCAGTCCATATACCATATCTAGTTGAACTGATTCTTCTAGAGGATAATTCGGAGGTAACGAGGACAGTAAGGCTCGACATTTGCTGACGAAAACGTCAGTTTTCTCGTCTTTTGCTTGTTTTAAAGCGAATAACTCTCGGAATATTCGATCTGGGGGTTTATGTTGTCCGAAAGCATGGCGCAGGGCATGGATCGCTTCGTCATAGGATGTCACCGTTGACTTGATACCTTGCCACCATGTTGCAGCTTCACTGGTGAGCAACATTGGAAATCCCTTCAGCGCGTTTGCTTCAGAGATGTTTACACAGTCTCTATAGATATTTACAGAGTCGATAAAGCTTTATACGTTACTCGAAGAACTGCCATCGAACCTGGCAGTGCACTGGGAGAAATTGGCTAGGGACGATTGACTAGTGGACGGTGACGGTGATGGTGTACTTTGTCGAAGCATTGTTGTCATTAATTGTTGCAACATCTCAGGCGTCATAACAATCTGCTGCACGACCGAGACTGGCTCGTCTAAATCGCCTTCTCCGTGGTCAGACATCTTTTTGAAACGCGAATCACGCGCGAGCCACTAACAAGTGGGTAACGAAATGTTCAAGTATGTAAGATAGGCAACACAAAAGTTTGATGAGCTGCGAACAAGTCTTTAGGCTCCAACACGTTTTGCAGTCCTGCCCGCGACAGATTTTCGTCAACGGTCTAGTACATGCACCACTGGCACCCGGAGGATAAAAACATGCAAGATCCTACCTTTGCTGATGTTTTCACTTGGTTCCTGAGAACTGATTCCCTTCAGTGTCTTCAGAAACGTACTGGAGCAGCGAGGATTCTTCCACAAATTCTTGTAAGGAGAGAATCACGTTGGGCGTCACTTGTAGGGTGATGGCTAGCTCGCCATACAGTTCATGGACTGGGGCACGAAACCAAGACAAAAGTACTAACTAACTACCACTTTATTATTTCTTAGAGTACACACAATATATCGGACACCACGTGCCGTACAATTCCCATAACCTTCTTAACCTCTAACTCCCTAGTCTCTTAGTTTTCTTTATCTAGCACTGCCATCTCACGGTAGCGGACCGGTAGCTTCCGATTACGCTGGGGTCGAGGAGGAATCTCCATTACAATTACAAAATTGAGTACAAGCCAGGCAAAATTAATAAAAATGCAGATGCGCTTTCAAGAATTAATATTAATCATTTCAAAGAATGTGCAAATTTACAATCTAAAATTACAATTTTGGCAAATAATGAAACTAATGAGGTTATACCATCAACAAGTAAAGACCCTAATGATCCTATAGAACCACAACAAAGTGAAACACTTATAAATGAACAGGATGAATTAATGACAGACGAATTTAATAGATTTGTTGACCTTTACAAAACAAAATCAATAATCGATTATTCAAAAATTGAAACAAATGACCAGTTACTGGGTAAGGCTCATAAGAATATTGTCACTTTATTTTGGCAAAATAAACTTGAAGATTTACATTATAAAATTATTGAAGATATTTTTGAAGAAAATTTTGATTTTCAAATGAATTTAGTAAATATTGTTTCTAGTAAAACTGTGAAAGATCGCAAGTATATTACAATACCTCTTATTTACGATCCAAAGTTTGTAGTTCAACAATTATTTTACACATTATTTAAAGAACAAAGTAAATTTGATCCTTCAAAAACTTATTATATAGAAAATAATCTTGAGTTACCTATTTTAGAAGTATTCTCTTTTATTTTTGCTAATGTTGATTTAAAATTTGTAGTCTGTCAAAATATTGTTAAAACACCTGACCGTGATGAAATACCTATCATATTGGACCAATATCATAAAGGCAAAAGTAATTTACATCGCGGAATAAATGAAACTATACGACGGATAAAATCTATGTATAACTGGACAGGACTAACAAAAGATTTATTAAAAACTGTGAAACTTGTCAAAAAGTAAAAATCTGTCGTAAGAATTTAAGCACTCCTCTGGTAATAACAGAAACACCAAAAACTCCGTTTGAAAGAATTAATATTGATATTTTTGAGTATCCAACAAGAAATTACGCTTTAACGATTCGAGATGAGTTAACTAAATTTACTCAAGCTTATCCTATTTCAAATAAAAAAGCTTCAACAGTTGTAAATACATTATTAATATTCTCTCAACATTTTGGAACACCTTTGAGAATTCATTGCGATTATGGTCGAGAATTTGATAATTCATTAATAAAAGATTTGTGTACGCTTTATGACATAAAGCTCACTTTTTCTAGCGTTGGCCATCCACAATCGAATGATTCACGGAACTCTTGTGGAGATGATCCGTGCACATAAGACAGAAAATCCAGACGAACATCCGTTTAATATTTTGCCATATGCGGTTATATGTTATAATAATACTAAAAACAAAACAACTGGTTTTACCCCATATGAACTGATTTTTGGTCATACGTCTAGTAGACCACCTGAAACTTTATATAATGAGAAAGCCCTTATTACTAAATATATACGTGATTTGAACAACAGAATGCAACATTATTATAAAATTGCACGAGCAAAAACAGCAAGTCAGAAAGAAAAAGCAAAAATTAGATTTGATAAAAATATTTCAGGAAAGCTTCCAGAGTATAAAATAGGAGATAAAGTTTATCTTAAAGAATCTCAAATTAAAGATAAAAGTCAAAATTTGTTTAATGGTCCTTTTGAAATTGTGCAATTATTTGATAATTCTGCAATAGTTTTAAATCCGCAAACTAATCAAAAATTAATTTCAATAGACTGAAACCCTACTATGAGTAGTTTCTTTGGTTTCAGATTCTTCGTGCTGATAAATATTATATCAGCTCAGTACACACTTACTCCTGTTAATAACACCGTTGGAATCTTTTTCCATGAAGAATGTACTATCAAAATTACGAATTAAAAATGGCCACTTTTAGTTTACAAGGATCTGGCCCAAATTAAGAAAACAATGGAAAATAATGATAAAATACTTATAGGAATTTTGGATACTTTAGAAGATCCGTCTCCAAGGTTTATAGCTTTTAAGTCTGAAGTTCAAACACACATAAGTTTATTATCACAAATTTCGAATTCAATAGGTCAAAAATATAAAGAAATTATAGGAGAAATTAAATCATTAACTCCAGGGCAAAGCGAGGTATATTTAATGGAATCGGAACTGTTTTTTTACTATTACTGGTAATTTAGATGCATCAGATGGAGAATATTATGATGATTGTATTAACAAATTATCTCATGATGAATTTGAGGTGGAAAATCTTCTTAAAAAACAAATTTCAGTTACAACTTCTGTTATTAAAAAATTTAATAATACTATACAAAAATTACAAATTGATGAGAAGACTTTTAATGAAGATATAAAAGAAATTTAATAATTAAGAATACTTTGATGGATATTGCTGATGATGTCGCATTTTAAGAAGCACAAATAAGGATATTGAATATTTGTGAATCACTAATGGAAAGCTATATTTTCTTAGAAGATTCCCTTAATACAATTTTAAATTCTATCACTTTTGCTCGCATAAGATTATTACATAGCTCAATAATAGCACCTTCAGATTTAATCAATTCTTTACAAGATATAGCAAAATCTCTTGTAAGAAATAATTTACCTTTACAACCGTATACGTCAAATATAGCTAATTATCTTAATATTATTGAATTAGAGGCATATCAATCAGAAAGTAAAATAATATTTGTTCTCAAAATTCCTCTCACTGATCCAGAAGCTTATATACTATATCGACTTTATCCAATACCAATATTAGATGATCGAACAGGTATCTATCATATTTTACCAACTACACAAAAATATATTGCGCGGGATGATGATTCACTGCTGTATTTGTCATTGCAAAACCTGGATAATTGCAAGACTCTTGAAAGAAGCATAAAAATCTGTTCTAATCTCCTTCCATAGCCAATTGACAACGATGCAATTTGCGAAGCACAACTATTAAGAAGATTAACTCAGATGCCCAAGACATGTCAAACATCTCTTCTTTTTGTTAAAGATTATAATGTCTACCAAATTGATTTAAATCTATGGTTAATCACTGTTTCGGACCCTCTGCCAATCACGATTAAATGTGGAAATAGGGAAATTAAATCAGAAATTATTAAAACTAATAGTTTACTGAAATTACAACCTGAGTGTAGTGCCTTTATTGGAAGTACAAGAGTTCATGCTCAATACCCAATTGACACATACCAAGAAATCAAGTATAGAAGTCATCCAGTCACAATTCCATTTGACTGTTGCAAAGATATTCCTGAAAAATTACAAATTCCTGAACTAGAACCTCTTAAGTTGAACAAAATTGATTCCGAAGATTTGAACATTGCACAGCACAAACTAAATCAGTATTCAGAAGAATTAGAAAAAATGATGAAACAATCTCCGATCAGTAAATATACACATTGGTTCACCATTCTAACCATTGTAATAATAATTTTATTGGCAATACTTTATGTGACCTGTAAATGTAGAAGAAAGCATCATCGAATTGGAATAGCTTTAACCAACGATTACCCACCATCACCACCAGGAGCAGGTTCCAGTATTTCATTCCAGCAAAGTATAAGAAGAATTCTTCCGAAAAGAAGAGCAAGTATTCATATCGGAGAACCCATAAAAGAAAACATCGAATTAAATCCAAATAAATCATTAACTTAAAAAGTTGTTGCAATCTCCACCAACTATTCTTAAATGGGGGAGTTGTTATATAAAGTTATAATTGAATTATTTTTAAAGTCATATAATAACAACAAAGTATTATTTAAATATTATTTCATACTATTATATTACATCTGCAAGACGCAGTATTTCATCATATCGTATTACATCTGCAAGACGCAGTAGTATTGCACCATATCATATTACATCTGCAAGACGCAGTTTTAAGAAGATAACAAAAGTGATAAGGATGTTTACGTGCCAGAGATGCCGACCAGTAGTCAGTCAGTTACCATAAAGACCATTGTTAGTTGTTATCCAGTTTGGCCTCTAAAAAGACATTACTATATATTTTATTTATAATATTTCTAGAAGTTTCGATTTATCCTTAGGAGAAAAGATCCATTGTATTAATTTACGTTTCTTTTTATATTTTTGATGATTAAACATTTTTGATTGTATAAATACTAGATCTCCAGCTAACGGCATCACTTGTTATTTTATTTATTATTCCTATTTTAGGAGTTTTACAGACTATATTACAGATAGCAATATGAACACGATTACATCATAGGGAAAAATAGTCCGATGGTTAAGCTTCGGTGTAATAATCTAGAGTTCCTCGGTTCGAATTCTGATCACCTTTAAGTATTTTTTAACAAAACCCATTTTTTTAAATAAAAGATGTTAATATGAGATTCTGAAAATTTATTCGGAAATTTTCAATGAAAATTTGTACATGTCTAATATGTTGCGACCCTTAAGGTACACATTAGCTATTTCAAGGAAGGGTTAACAGATTTCAGTAAAAAATAGCAAAAAGGTGTTTTCGGAGTCGAGAAATCGATTGACGATACTTTCATATTCAATCGTGATCCTCGAGGTTCACACTAGCTATTTTAAGAATGGCTCGGCAGAAAAGTTTCAGTATGTATAGTGTTTGGGGGTTGAGAGTTCTGGCATATTTCCCATTCATATTTATTTTAAAATCTTTAAATTCTGAGCCATGGGAATGATAAATGCAATATTTACCGATCGCAATACACTTTAACTATAAATATGCGCATTTGTGAACTTTAGGGTAACTATTATAGACCCACTCTAAATTCTGTCTTACCTTAGCAAAGCTCGGTCGCCCAGATATTTATCAATTAATCGTACTGGTATTTTATAATCTTTAATTATTATTTACATTTGAGATCCGAAAATTGCGCTGATAGGATGATGAAAATAATTGTTTTAAAATAATATATAGTGGCCAATTGGAACGTTTAATCTGAAACCGATCGGCGAGGTCGCGCAATGACGTCACAGCATAAATTAGACCGGCAGGCACATTTGCTCGATTGGACCGTCCTTTCAGGTTTAACGTTCTTGGGATACATGTATGCTGAATAAGTATAATATGATATGATGTGTAGCTGTTGTGGAGTCGTATAGCTACATAACTCCTCCCCTTTAGGAGTATTGCTTCGTGCTTGGTTGCCAGAAGGGTTGGTGGAAGTTTGTGTTCCTCTAGTGGGATTTCGATGATGGGTGTTGGTCCTGGAGTTCTTTTGGTTAGGCATCTTAGTTTGTTTCTAAATAAATATAAAGTGGCGCCGAGGATGAAAATTATTATTAGGGCCATGGTAATACCAAAATGTCCCTTGTGAAATTCAGCCGGTATCATGGTTGGCTCTTTGTATTGGGGTATCATCTTTGTTGGATCGTCAAGGTGTAGTGGCTTGATGTTTATCTTATATGCAGTTTTTATTGGTTCTTGAATGTTGGGCCATTCTTGGGAAAATGTTTTGTTGGAACCAATCCAAGTATATTTTCGGAATAAATATATACAATTGGTTTCTCCCAAAACTGTATTACATTTGGTGATTTTTGAGGATTTGAAAGATTGGGAGCAATCCTCTTTGACATCTTCTGGATTCTTGGTACAGATGATGGTCTGTCCGTTTGTGAGTTGGGTGAAGAGAGAGAAATTATTAATAACTGTGGCGAAGTTGCATTTTGACAAGTCATCAAGGTTGCATTGGTCTTCATTTGGTGCATTTTGGCAATATCAAAATGAGATGGTCTTCGTACAGTCTTCGTTTGTCCATTTAGTTGATCCTTTGGAATTCAGGGCAAAGGCGTGGGGTGGTATAAGGATATTATTATGGCTACTAGGGATAGGGATAACCTTGGATAGATGATATAATTTATTGGCTAAAAGTGGTATTTTTAATGTACAAAGCATGGTTTTTGGAGTGAATATAAGATTAACTTTTGTGATTTCGAGTAATGTGGGTATATCTGGAGCAATTTCATTATGAGAGCGAATAGAATGAAGGTAGTTGAATATCTCTTGTAATTCTTGTTGTTTTATTAATTCAACATTTAAAATTCCTGATTACTAAAAGATATAGTTCTTAAAAGGGTTTGGATATAGCACCTTAGATTCCTAATCTGTTCTAATTGAATATGCATTAGGATTTCAGTATTCAGTCTAAATCAGACAATTCTTTGTAAACATTTTCTGCATATGATTGATTTTTTTGTAAATCTCTTTGCCATCTTTATGTTATTTGGCCTGCTAATGTGTGTAATTTGGAAGTTTCAGTCAATAATTTCTCTTCATTTAAATTGATTCTTTGGAAATTACTTTCTATTTCGATTGAGTCGGTCTGATCGAGAATTCCAGATATACATCTTACTACTGAGCCTAAGCCATCAATTAGTCCCTTTTGCTTACTTTTTTAGGGCGAGAGTAAATTCTAAGTTTATTTATATCTTCTGAAAGGAAATCAATATCTCTTTCGTAAATGCTTGCTGAGTTTAATTGGTTATGATTAGTTTTATTAAAGACTAGCATAGCAGTACCCGGCGCGTTGCAGCCATAGCAGTAATAATTGTAGAGATATATGAAATTTGAAATAAATAGTTATGTTGGGTATTGGCCATGTGCAGTCCAATAGAAAAAATAAATAAATAAAACGAATTTCAGAGTAATCACTTTAATTAATAATTTATTATCTCAATTTTAAATGACGATTACTTACAAAAATAACTTCCTGCTTTTGTACACTTCAGTAATAATATTTTTATTGTAATGCTTTATGGTACACGATATTTTTTTACTTGCTTGATTATTTTAAATAATTTACTTTTATCATCTATATTTCCACAATTTTAGATGGAGTAGGTTAAATATTTGTCCCTGTCCCTAACATAAGCGCTACCCTCTAGTAGCGAAAGTTCACACTCTTCTCAGGAAAAAGGCTCATTGTTTCAGATAATACAGGTGTTCTTTGGATAATGGTTCTTGACGTGTATGACATATCTGACACCACACTAAGAAAGCTTATGGGAAAAGTGGTGTTTTCACAATTTTCCTTACAATTTTTACGATTTTTCTCTCCATAAGAACCTTCCTTATGCCTTAATAAAAATATTAAAACAAAAATTATCCGAATTGGTCGAGCCGTTCTCGAGTTTTGCGCTTAGCAACGCATTTCGCGATTCATTTTTATCTATATAGATAGATAGGAATTTGATTTCATGATAGTTTAGCATATGTAGTTTCTTAGTTCTCTGTACTAATCGTAAAATATATTTTATGATGATTGACCTTATATTTGCTAATCCTAAGTTATCTAAAATATATCCAGGGGAGTCAATTGGTTTCTGTTGAAGTCCCTGGTTGAGGTCCGTCATTGTCAACCTGAGTTAGTTCGTTTGATCATATTTTTACTAATTCTCTTTCCTTTTTGTGTCGTTAGTTTTGTATTTTTCGAGTCTTTAGAGCTTAGGGTGGTTCTTTTGTACTTGGGTTTTAGTTTATTTCTGGGTTCTAAGTTGACGTAAATGACGTCGGTTTTGGGGAGTTCTTCTGTACGTTTGGAATTTATTTTTTCCAGCTGGTCAGTTCGTTTCTTAAATTCTTTCTGGTAGAGTTCTTTATAAAATGGTATGATTTCTTTCTTTCTGTGTTCATGGTAATCTTGGAAAATTTGTTTTTCCGGATCAATTTCATGAAGGTTGAGTTTCTCGTAAGGACCATAGAGGAGAGAAAATGGGGTGAAGTTAGTAATGAACAGATTGATTATAAATTAAAATAGCTGTAGTGGTCAATTCTATAAGTACTCTCTTTTGATTTTGATCTAAGAATTCGTAGCTGTTCCACGAGGGAAGAGTGAGCTCGTTTGATCGGCGAATTGCTGGTATGAGATTGAGGGGTAGTGTAGTGAATTCTTTAAAAGTTTCTTTAGCGTTATCACAGGTTATTTGTGATGGGTAATTGTGGTGTGTAAAGTAATGACGTAGTTTACTCAATATTGATATCGAATTAGTATCATATAGTTTGTATGTTTGTAGGTATCTGGTGAACAGATCTAGAATGGTTGAGAATCTTTTGTTCTCTTCAAAGAATACGTCTATATATAGTATTTCGAATGGTCTTTTTGCTATTAGAGGTCCGGAGAATGGAAATTTTCTGGGATTTCAATCATATTTAGATGTTAAGCATAACTCGCATCTATTGATGTGACTTGTAACTAAGTCTTGCATCTTGGGGAAATAATACAATGACTGGAGATGTTTCACAGTTTCAGTGATACCGTTGTGAGTGTGAATGATAATCGGAAATTATCCGGACTTGCTCTTCTTTTGATAGGATGTTTTTCAAAAAGTTGTTAACTTTAATAATTTTTTGTTTGGCTCGAATATATCTGAAAATTTTCTGTATGCTTCTTGTATTAATTCGTCTACTTTGGAAAATATGTAGAATGTTTTTGATGGATCTATTATTTCATGGAACATATTTCGTAGTATATTTTCATCAGTCCCATTCCTGAAGGTAATTGTTCACCATTTTTTGCGAATGGTTTAGTGAACTCTACATCATTTTTATCACCATATTTTATTTCACACTTTTGAATGTATCATTAGTCATCAAAATCATTTAACGTTCGCAAACGAAGATAATGCGTCACTCTTACTAATTCAGAGATTTCAGAGTTTCCCATTTCTGTAACTCGGAAAGCTATGATTTTTTTAAAAAATGTCAAGAATCAAATGTTGCTGGATATTATCTCTTCTTTAATTTGGACATCTAAAATTTTTGATTAAAAAAATACTCCTTCTACATAGCTGAAACACATATTTCAGACTGTAACGCGGGAACCTATGGTTATTTCTAAAAATGTCCAACTTAAAAATTTCCGATGGGATTTTTTTCAATTCTGCCGTCTCGCATTTTCAATTTTCGGGAAAAATTACCCCCACCACCTCCTTTGAGGAAAGTTTTAGAGGCGATGGGCATGTCTAATATTGAATTTTCTTTCAATGTGGCCAATTCTCAATTCTCCTTTCTCAAATGAAAATAAAAATCATTAAAATCGGAGAATGCAAAAGGCGTGAACATAAAGAAACATGCAGACATACAGTCGAATTGTATACCTCCTCCGTTTGGGAAGTCGGTCAAAAATAACAATTTTCGCAACTTTTACTTCCCGAAATGCACTTATAATTTTGACAGTTTAATAAATACAAAACTCATGGAATACGAAATCACCCTAGCACCTGTCTTTCAAAATGGCGATTTAATTTATTGTTAAAAATAAGTTTTTTGCTTATAACTTTGAATGCGGTAATATTACAATGAGAAAAATGTTTCTTAATTCCGCATCGAATGATAAAAATATTCAGCAGGTCTAATTTGAAATAATCAAAATACCGTTCAAATTTTGCCACTAAATTATGAACTCTGTGAATTATAATATCAATCATCAATCTAACTTAGTTCAAGAGTCTGTTAGACATCTTTTCAATAATTACCATGTATTTTACCACCGAGGTACTATTTATATTTTAAATACTTTTTTAAACTCGTGGTGCAATACCGATTTTTTTAGTTTTTCTTAGTGATTATCACTGAACAGATTTCAATAAAATTTTAGGACCATGTAGGTAACCATAAAGGGTATCAAAATAAGAGCAAAAATGCACGACATTCAACTTAAAAAATAACTACATCAATTTGTACTCACAGAATTTTTGGGATGTATAATTCAAAATAATTTCCGCAAGTTATGTAGCCATACGACTCCATGACAGCTGCACATCATATCATATTATACATGTATCCTATACTATTAAAAGCTTGTTTAACATCAAGTTAAGGGAGCCACAACGCTGACGGTATGAAAATCATCGTCCGTTCTCACACTAGAAGTGCTGACTCCGTGAGACCGTCCGAAGAACCTTTTCACATGCGTTTACCCATAATACGTAATTTTATCCTATTATAAATATATGTAAATTAGATCTAAGATTCATTCTGTTCTTTGCTTTCTTGCTTGTAATAAAACTTTTTAAAAACTATTTTCGTTAACCGAAAACCATTATTGGCGCAGTCAATCGTTTTTGTGCAGTTTTTGGCTAAACTACGGTAGAATACGTATTTTTGGACACTACCGCGGATCTTCATCCCTTGGCACTACAGAACCTCCCCAGTTCCACAAGTGTTTGGTACACCTGAGGACAACGCAAGGACCCAAAGCAGAATCGCTCAACAGAGAAACAACGACAAAGTAAGTCCAAGTTCCTGTTATTTCCTTATTTTCTCCGTATAAGAAAATTTGATACTTCTAGAATAATATACATAACCAACCTTAAAGGAGTAATAATTTATGAGTAATATTGACGATTTAATAGATAATTTTTCAACAACACTTGAAGTTAGTAACAAAATGCCAGATAGTTATAACGAACAAATCATTAGCGGCTTAAATATGCTTAAAATGTTTGTTGATACTATACCTAATTACGATGGCGATATTAATTTACTTAATAATTTTATACATGCTTGTAACTTTCTTTTTGATAATGTTGGAAATACAACAGATATAAGGGTCAAAAATTATTTAATTAGAGTTATTCGAACTAAACTAGTAGTAGTAGCACAAATTCTAGTTGGATCACGCCCAGAACTAACTAGTTGGCCGTTGATAAAAGCGGCTCTTGAGCAATATTTTGGTGACAATAGAAATTTAGAATGTTTAGAGCAAGATCTGTTCATGGCTAGGCCTAATAGAAACGAGAGTTCTCTTGACTTCGGCAAACGCTTGCAAGTTTTAAGAAGCAACCTTGCACAGAAAATTGCTAATCAATCCATAAATGCTGCTACTGAAGAGATACATCTGAAACAATACGACCAATTATCCCTTAGAACTTACATTCGTGGTTTGCCTGCTCATTTGCAATTGTTTGTTAGAATGAAAGATCCTAAATCTCTAGAAGAGGCCATTACAATTATTATCGAAGAACAAAATTTTCAATATACCCAGAATCTATTTAGAATGCCTATGAATGACCTACCTTATCTTGACTCAAGACTGCACCGACTGCAAAATTCGAGGCGTCTGTTGTAAGGTTGAATGGACGGCTGAAATCTGGGTATTGCAGGATCGGATCATTACATAAAATATTCTTGCATAATTCAAAAGTTTGTATAAACTCGGGAGTATGTTCAATTCTCTCCCCCTTCTTTAAACAGTGGGTAATCTTATATTTTTCTGTTCAGGGTTTCTAAAAATAATTGGGATATTTGTTTTATTATTGGAAAGCTGTTTATTTACCAAGTCAATCGAAAATTTAAGGTTTTGAAGCTCTTTTAATCTAAAAATACCATCGAAGAAATTATGAAAATCGAAGAGAATAAAAGTTATTTGTTTATCGCTTTTCATTTCGGGCATTGCTGGAATATCAGCTCTAAAACGGACTTCTTTTTCTCCTACGCCTGTCCTTATTTGTGTTGGACAATGATAGTTACAATCACTAAAATATTTTTGTACAATAGAAGGTTTTATGATAGAATTATAACAGCCGGTGTCTATCAATAATTTCATTGGAGGGTTTTGAATTTTTATGTAAGGTAAGCTGTTATTAATTTCAGTGTACATTTCGGATGTTATTGTTAATGTGGAGGTGTTTCCTGGGCATCTATTAGAAAATCTTCAGAGTGTTCGACATAATTTGGGTTTTGATTTTCTGTAACGGGATTATCGTACCCTTCGAGATAGTTTCCTAAAATTTCTGGTTGATCGTATGTTATTTCAGGATTCTCGACAGTTTACCCGTCAATTTGATAAAGCTCTTCTGAAATAAAATTACGTGGACCAGAGGATTTGAAATAATTTCTAGAATTTGTATGTTTCTTCATACTAGGAAGTGTATGTTCTGGTAGACATTGGTTCTGGTTTATTGGTTGGAGTTTTCCCGGTTGGTTTGAATACGTCTTTAGGAGGTCCGAAAACTTCTCTATTAGTGAAACATTTCTGTTGAATTGGTTGGGATTGAAAATGTGGTTCAGGAAATGGAGATGGTCCTGGACTTTGTAAATTTTGGGTTTGAATGAAATTTTGTGGTGGGTGGAAGCGATGTTGGGGTGAATAGTTTGATTGAATTCTTTGCATAGGGGATTGATAATATTGTGGTGGTTGAGGAGCGGTAAGTTTATGATTATTCATAGGCATTCTAAATAGATTCTGGGTATATTGAAAATTTTGTTCTTCGATAATAATTGTAATGGCCTTTTCTAGAGATTTAGGATCTTTCATTCTAACAAACAATTGCAAATGAGCAGGCAAACCACGAATGTAAGTTCTAAGGAATAATTGGTCGTATGTATCTCTTCAGTAGCAGCATTTATGGATTGATTAGCAATTTTCTGTGCAAGGTTGCTTCTTAAAACTTGCAAGCGTTTGCCGAAGTCAAGAGAACTCTCGTTTCTATTAGGCCTAGCCATGAACGGATCTTGCTCTAAACATTCTAAATTTCTATTGTCACCAAAATATTGCTCAAGAGCCGCTTTTATCAACGGCCAACTAGTTAGTTCTGGGCGTGATCCAACTAGAATTTGTATCCTAACTACTAGTTTAGTTCGAATAACTCTAATTAAATAATTTTTGACCCTTATATCTGTTGTATTTCCAAAATTATCAAAAAGGAAGTTACAAGCATGTATAAAATTATTAAGTAAATTAATATCGCCATCGTAATTAGGTATAGTATCAACAAATATTTTAAGCATATTTAAGCCGCTAATGATTTGTTCGTTATTACTATCTGGCATTTTGTTACTAACTTCAAGTGTTGTTGAAAAATTATCTATTAAATCGTCAATATTACTCATAAATTATTACTCCTCCTCCTCCTCAAATTTTCTTATACGTAGAAAATAAGGAAATAACAGGAACTTGGACTTACTTTGTCGTTGTTTCTCTGTTGAGCGATTCTGCTTTGGGTCCTTGCGTTGTCCTCAGGTGTACCAAACACTTGTGGAACTGGGGAGGTTCTGTAGTGCCAAGGGATGAAGATCCGCGGTAGTGTCCAAAAATACGTATTCTACCGTAGTTTAGCCAAAAACTGCACAAAAACGACTGACTGCGCCAATAATGGTTTTCGGTTAACGAAAATAGTTTTTAAAAAGTTTTATTACAAGCAGGAAAGCAAAGAACAGAATGAATCTTAGATCTAATTTACATATATTTATAATAGGATAAAATGACGTATTATGGGTAAACGCATGTGAAAAGGTTCTTCGGACGGTCTCACGGAGTCAGCACTTCTAGTGTGAGAACGGACGATGATTTTCATACCGTCAGCGTTGTGGCTCCCTTATCTTGATGTTAAACAAGCTTTTTATAGTATAGAATACATGTAGCATATAATTGCATAAGGTAGTACATTCAGGGGGTGTTCGTTAGGGTGATCTGTTACATGGGCTCTTATCATTTCGAGAAGAGTTGCATGGAACCTTTCAATGGAGCCGTTGGATTGTGGGTGTCCAACGCTGGAGTGTGTGAGCTTAATGTTAAATAAACTGCATAAGCCCCTAAATAAACTGTTGTCGAATTCTCTTCCGTAATCACAGTGAATTCTTATAGGGGTACCGAAGTGTTGGAAATACAGTAGCAGTGTATTGGTTACGCTTTTTGCAGATTTGTCTGGTAGTCCGTAAGCTTGCGAAAATTTTGTCAATTCGTCACGTATCGTTAGTATGTAGGTCGTTGATGGAATTTCTAAAATATCGGTATTAAATCTTTCGAATGGGGATCTTGGGGTTTCTGTTATGATGAGGGGACTATCTAAATTTTTTCTACAACTTTTGATCTTTTGACAGGTGTCGCAGGTTTTGATGAATGGTTTCGTTAATACCTCGGTGGAGATGGGTTTTACCTTTATGATATTGGTCAAGAATAATTGGCTTTTCGTCTTCATCGGGGATTCTTACAAGATCTTGACAAATTTTAAAATTTATTTCTTTCTCAAAATTCGGATTGTAAGGGATTGGTATAATGAAATATTTTCTATTTTGGATGGTTTTACTAGTAAGTATATTTACTTCATTATCCGTAAACTCTGTATTCTCTTCGAATATGTCATCTATTATTTTATAATGGGTGTCTTTAAGCTTATTCTGTTGAAAAAAGGTGATGATGTTTTTATTTGTTTAGTTCAGAAGTTGGTTATTAGTATATTCTAACTTAGAGTAGTCTATCAGTGAAGTCGTCTTATACAATTCTACAAATGTCTTAAATTCTTCGCAAATGTGTTCGTTAGAAATGTCTATAGTTTGGTCGACTTCGTCGTCTGTTTCGTTGGTAGGAAGTATAGAATATTGGGATAGTCTTTCGTGAAATTTGAGGCACTCTTTTATGTGATTGACTTTAATCCTAGATAATGCATCTGCGTTTTTGTTAATACGACCAGGCTTGTAGCGAATTTCGTAGTCGTATTCCTCTAATTTAAGTCAAAGCCACGTAATGGGTCTGTGGTCGGTGATGACAATGAACTTTCTTAGTATCGCTAGAAGCTCTCGTTCGATACTTGAAAAGTTTGTTTCAGACTTGCAAAGAGTTCTTGACGCATAGGCAATTGGGAGATCTTTAGAAGGAGGACCTTGTGAAAGGACTGAACCAATCGCGAAGGCACTAGCGTCGGTCGTCAATATAAAAGGTTCTTCGAAGTTTGGGTACGATAAGATGGGGCTTGAAGTAAGGGCTTGTTTTAATTCGTTAAAGGATTCTAAACATTCTGAGTTGAAATTGAAGGTGATGTCTTTTTTAATAATTCAGTTAAAGGTTTTGAGATCTTAGAGAAGTTCGGAATGAATCTGCGATAATATCCAGCTAAGCCAAGAAATGATTTAATCTCTTTTTCATTTCGGGGTTGAGGGAAGTTCTGAATGCATTCGATTTTCTGAGGATTTGGCTTAACGCCTTCTTTAGTAATTAAGTGACCTAAGTACGAAACTTCTTTTCTTAAGAATTCGCACTTGTCTGGCTGGATTTTAAGGTTAGCTTTCTTAAGGCGGGTGAATACTTCTTTTAGACGTGCAATGTGCTCATGGATAGTTGGTGAATATATTATTATGTCGTCCATGTAGACGAGGCATCTTTCGTTTTGGATTCCTAAAAGAATATTATCCATCACGCGCTGAAAAGTTAAGACCGAATGGCATTCGGACAAATTCGAAGTGTCCATTCTCGACATTAAAGGCTGTTTTTGGAATATCCTTAGGGTTAATCTCTATTTGGTGGAAACCCGATGCTAGATCGAGTGTAGTGAAATATTGGCACTTGCCAAGTTGGTCCAGGAGATCAGATATGTTCGGGAGGGGGTATTTGTCACCTACTGTCACGTCATTCAGTTTCCTATAGTCCACTACGACTCTCCATTTCTGTTTCCCGGAGGCGTCCATTTTTTGGGCACAACCCATACGGGGGAAGACCAGGGTGAATTGCATGGTCTTATGATTCCTTGCTCTAGCATCTTGGAAATTTGGGATTTAACTTCCTGCTTATGAATATGTGGATAGCGGTAGGACTTGGTGTAAATGGGTTTAGAATTATTTGTCTCTATGTCATGTTTAACTTCGTTAGTAAATGTCAAATTGTCGTTTTCTAAAAAGAATATTCCTCCAAAATCATGACAAAGTTGAGTGATGTTTTCTTTCTCTTCGTCGTTGAGATGTTCTAATCTAAGCTGATTCATAATTTCGTATAGTCTGTCGGTATGTTCGTAGTCTGTATTGGTGTTGATGTTACATATACTGAAATTATTTTCGTCTTCGTATAGATCGAATTCTAGTTCAGAAAATACGATAGTCTTATCAATGGCATTGGCGTTCAAGATTGGCACAAGAAATCCTCCATTCTTATCTATCTTAACTATAGAGTTTGGAATGAAAACTCTTTCGATTTCTTGCCTTAATAACACTGCCTGTGTCTTAGCTAGCTTATTTGTTTTAAGTATGAAGACTTGTTCTGTTCGGGGTGGAATTGTTATTTTATTCGTGGGAATTTTGTTCTGCGTTCCACTACAATTATCATTATTAACTTTGTAAAGAGGTATGGTCTTAATGTTTGTAATGAGTTGCTTATTTTTTATGTCCAATACACAATCATATTTTTGAAGAAAATCGGAGCCAAGTAAACCGTCAGAGTCGATATCTAAGTTGCATATATAGACTTTATGAGGGTCGTTTATGCCAAAAGGTATAAGTACTGATTCTGTTATAGGAACCTTTTCAGTTGTTATTCCTTGAATTACGATATTTTCTGTTTGTCGTCTTTTATAATTTTTACAAGTGTTTGGCTTAAAGATTGAAATTCCAGCTCCACTATCTATCAAAATTTTAAATGTATCTGTTGCATCTTTCATATAAAATAAGTTTCTCGAATTTACAGTTAACAATTGTTTTACGCAAAGTGGTGTTCTAGTGGTGTCTCGTCCGTCAGAGTCAGTTTTCTGGTTTTCGTTGAAATCTCTGATATCGGATCTTGGATAAGATCGTGTCCGGGGGGTTGGTCTTGTGTTTGGGGTGGTTGAAAATCCTGAGGTGGTAAAGATTGGGGGATTTCTTCGTAAGAGTATGATGGTTCGTAAGTGTTAGAATAGTCGGAATTGTAGTCATTGTCGTAATTATTATAATCACTGTGGTAATTATGGTCGTATGATTGATACGCTGGGTCGTAATAATCGTTTTGATAATATTCTGGTTGTGTATACTCTTGTGGGTTCAAGTGATGTGCTGTATTTTGGGAATTATTAAAATTGGGATTTGGTTGAATTGCTGAAGGTCTTTGAAAGTTAGGGTTTGGCCTAATTATCGATGGTCTGTTCTGGGGAATTTGGTTTTGTTTTGGTCGTACTTGAAATTGTGGTCGATTTTGAAACTGGGGTTGATTTTGGAATTGGGGTCTAAAAGGTTGCGTATTAGAATTATTTGGTTGAAATTGCCTACTAATACACTCATTATAAGTATGACCGTTCCATTTGTAATATGAACATTGTTTAATTTGTGGATGTAAGTTTGGTTTCTTAATATTGACTGACAATTGGTTTCTATTTTGATATTTTTGTTGTTCAAAATAAGATAATTGCAGCTCTCGACGGATCCGATTTATTGCTGAAAGCATATCGGTTGGGTCACTAGCTCGGATTATTTGTCCAAGTTTCGGATCTAGGCCGGTTAGTAGGGTGTTAAGTACCATTGAATCAGTAACTTGAATTTGAGCTGTCTTTTCGATGTTAGTTAAATTCTGCTTTCTGACGGAAGCATGAATTTTTGCCTCGTGCGTTTGTAATCTCGCGACGAAAGTTAAGAGCGATTCACCAGGTAACTGTCTAATTCTTTGAAGATCTTGAATCAGAGCGGTAAGATCCCTTGAGTCGCCAAAGTGAGCATCTAAGAGTGACTTGATTTCATCCCATGAATCTGGGTTGCGTGAATTAATTAATTCCGCGGCTCTACCTCTAAGTTTGTTCTTTATATGTAGAACGAGCAGATTTTTCTGATCGCCTACAGCCATTTGAAAAGCGGTATTGCAAGCGTTTAAAAATGTTGTGAGCATGATTTGATTTCCATCGAAATCGGGAATGATTGAGAAAATCTCCGATAATTTGTACGGTTCAGTTATTACATGTTGGATGGGGTTTTGATTTTGGTTATTGTCTGAATCACCGACTTGGCTTCTTGTTTCAACCATGGTGCGTGATATAATTGGGGATTATGACAATAGAAATGGTATACAATATAAAATAATAATTTGGGAAAACCGAAATAATCGATTATCAATTAACAATAATAATAATAAACGTGATGATTCTCTGTACTTACAGCAAATTCTTCATTCGTCAGCGGGAGATGAAATCTTTCCTCCGTGAACTGTGTTACACCAGGTGAGCGTCTGCGTGTTCCTTGATGCCGGAGAGACCGTCTTCTCGCTCTGAAGAATTACACTGGTAGTGGTTTCTTGATTTTTCTTGAGGTTCACTTCTCTTGAAGATTTGGAAATCACCACAAATAGTTAGAATTCTCGTGTTCTATTCGTGTAGAGAGTATCCTACTGACTGCGCCATTTTTATATCTTTTTATTTGAAATTTACTTTTTAAAAACAATTTTACTCTTTATTTATTGAAAGTTATAAGTTACAGGAAAATATTATATTAACTAAGTTACTTATGTACTAAGATGATTACTGGTGTGATAATAATTATATTATATCTCGAGCGCGAAAGTTGCTCGTACTTTATATTATAAAAAATGTAGTGTTTGCAATTTGTGTGAAGCTGTTGAAATATCTTATTACAACCGTACGTGTCTAGAAAGACAGTATGGGTGGTTGCAACTTTGTTGTCGGTGCTGTGGCTTGCAGAGTTGAATATCAAGATTACCAAGTACCCGATGCATTGTCATCAAATTCCGTTTATACAATATAGGTCATGCAACAATGTCTGTTATAGAAGTTATGTCATCATATAATCTAATATAACATATATATATATATATATATATATATATATATATATATATATATATATATATATATAATTAAAGATTTCTATATTTCATAAATGAAAGAGTATATAATATATAATAATGGAGATGCTCTACACCTTTGTGCTTTTATTTAGTTGGACACAACCACCACTAGAAGCGGATCACGTGCTGATGAAAGCTAACAAGCTTGAAACTAAATAAAAGCACAAAGGTGTAGAGCATCTCCATTATTATATATATGGGGATGCAGTCATTTAATAAATAAAATTCTTTGGATTATGCCAAACTCGAGAATGTTTATTCTCTTCGTCGGGGCAAAATTCGTGAATTTAGATAAAATTAACCACAAACAGGAAAGATTTCATAGCCATATCTAAATTCACGAATTTTGCCCCGACGAAGAGAATAAACATTCTCGAAAGCTTGGCATAATCCAAAGAATTTTATTTATTAAATGACTGCATCGCCAACAAAAATCTATTTTATCATATATATATATGGAATATTACGAAATTTGTTAACACGATGGAGGTCGGAGTTTTGGAGGTATCAAGTTCAAATTTGCTACAGAAATCAATCTCTCAAATATCTCGGCCGAGTTCGTTATTGGGCAATATCGGGTAAGTAGTTTCAAAATGGGGACCGTTCAAACATTTAAGAAAATTATCAAAAAAGAGCCGTAGTGTAAATATCATCAAAAATAATTTTAGGTTATAGATATAATCAGTACCTACAACTTTTGTTCGAAACAATTTTCCATAAAATGCACAGATAAAAAAATAAAAATTAATAAAGAAAAAATAAGAAATATTGATAAAACATGAACACTCTATATAAATTTGATGTAATTGTACATTTTCTGGAGATCTTAATACAGACCCTGATTAAAAAAATATATAGTATTTTTATTGAAAAGAAATAGGCGAAAAAAAAATTCTGCCTTGAAGTGGAACGCGAACCCTGTCTGCTTTATTTTCAACAGCCAAAACAAAAACCTCTAACCGCAAGGCTATGACACATACGGTTAAAATTAGGCAATTTGCATGTAATGACATGTAGGTATACCAAGGAAAAAGTTGTTAAAATTTAAATTCAATGAATTTTGAGAAATTTACCTTTCTGCTGACTACAGGCCATCGGGATTTTTTTATTATTGGTATTGAAAGCCATATAAATAGCTACATTTTGGCGAAAACCGCGACTTGATATCTTTATTCGTTTTTGAATTATTCTAAACTGCAATCTCAAACGAAACAAATATACTGATAGACTGATTAGAAAGAGAATAAATAAAAATGTTTTTCTGTTTTTGTTGGAAAATAGCAAATCCGAAATACCATCGAGTTAAAGTTTGATCTCAGAAATTTTTGTTTTTAAAAAATCTTTAATCAGTTTAACAAATTTATTTTTGGAAATTACTTTTACAGATTTCACCATGAAGTGTATTACAATAATATCTTCTACCAACTAAAAAATACAATGGTTACCTTAGATATATTTATAATTATAGAATAGCTGCATCAGCTACAAAGCTACTCGTGTTAGAACAAATGTTACGACATGTAATGCCGCATCAACTAATAAAGCTGAGTATGCTAACCTGGTGTCTTTTGTCAGACATGTAACTCCTCCCATCGAAGAACGAAACTCCGGAGAGGTTCAAATGATGATATTTTGGGGTTGTTCACCTTTGTTTTAAAATATCTCTGAAAGAGTACTTTTAGTGTTAAATATAAAATTGAACAAATGGCTATCAAGTAAAGAACAACAGTTCATACATTAACACTATTGAAATCCACTGGTTCACTACCAATGTTTGTGACTCTTTGGTTTTGAAGTTCTAGAGCTGTTCGAATGTCCTTTATGGCATCTAGATTCAGGTGTTCAATTTTGAGAGGTTTAATATTTTCATTATTATTTCCTTGTTCTTTAATGGGAGTAATTTTGGGAAGTAGAATTTTCCTAAATCGTGATCTTGTTGGTTTTCTGTTTTTTATTAGAACTTGGTTCAATTGGAGTTGGCATGGTGGATCGATTTCTAATAAGTAGGTGCCATGGAGTGGGATTTTTTCGTTTGATTTTTCGCATTGTTGGTTGGCTATAGTTCTTCCAGGAACGATAAGGATCGATTTTTCTTCTTCAATTTTCTTGGTTTCAATTGATGTTATTTCTACTGAGATTTCGGTGCAATTTGGATTGATTTCTGTATATTTCAGCATTTGGATTTCACAAGGTACATCATTGGTTCAATATATGGGGTTGACGTTATAGCACATATGTTGGTCAGGTGATATTTCTTGGCATCTTCTTTCCAGGAATATGTATCTTTGCTCATTCAGGAGGAGGAAATTTGTTCTCGGGATAATGATTTTAAAATGGTTTTTGTGCGGAACAGGTAAAGGATAAAGGTGATAGTAGCTATAATGTTCCACTAATGGGATTTCTATTATAAATATAAGTTGATTATCTTTACTGTGACTCTTGATATTTAGTACTTTTTCATAATTCAGTATATTTTCAATATTTGATTCGAATGGTAATTTAACGTTAGTTAAATGTTTTGATATAAATTTAATCTCCTCTAGTAATTCTTCTGGGTTAATGATGGAATTGTGAAAAGTGTTTGATTTTACAAATGATATAGATATCTCTATTTTTTCTAATACTTCATACATATTTCTGAATGATGATAATAATTGTGAAAAGAACATTTGCATAAAGAAGTTTTCGTTCTTATGAAAATCTGAAGTTTGCATGGATCTTAATGTTTTGTCAATTTGAAGTAAATGAGCTTGTAATGACATCTCAATTTTTGTTATGTTATTTGCCATTTCCTCAAAACTTTTGAGTGTTTGGTTAACAATAGTAACCTGTTCCTGAACCAAAGTTTTAATTTTTCCTTGATTTTTGAATAAGGTATTTATTGCTTTATCATATCTAATAGCATCATCCTGATCCAAATTACCAGTGAAAACTTTTATCATTGATCCTAGACCGTTTATAAAACCTCTTTTTTTCTAATATTCAATAGTGGATTTAATTGCACTATTTGATTATGGACTTTTCTTTGTAATGATATGATTAAATTGTTATAATTTTGGTACTCAACTGACTTATTTGTGGAGTTTTCTATTGCTAGTTTAATATCTACAAAGTGTTTACTTAAATATGAGAATTTTTTTATAATAGTTGATATGTCAAAAATTTGAATAAAAGACCAATAGTCTATGGCATTTTGGGCATTACTAATTTTGAATGGGAGAAGACCTGGGTTGTCCTTTAAGTCATGGAATTCTGGATATCGAAATTGTTTCTCTAATACTCGGCAGTAGGCGAAGATCCTGAAAGGTTATTGGGTGGTTTTGGTTGAATTACCTGAATTTTATTATTCTTTTTATTTTCAACCTTTATCTTATTGTGCTCCAATATTTCCAAAATCTCATAAGGTCCAATGAATTTATTTTCTCTTTTATTTCTTTTTTTATTCGATTTGTATACGGTTTGTCCTACTTTGAATTCTATTTGTTCTGGACTTTTGTAGTTTCGTTTTTCTTTTTTCTGTTCTATTTTTGGGAAATATTTTGATATAAATGTTTCACTTTTTCATTATGAGTTGTTACATAGTCAGTATAGAAGGATGTCTGAATTAGATTTGATAGGTCTCGTGAATTTGTGTGACCGAAAGTGAGTTCGTATGGAGCATAATTTGTAGTTGAATGAAACGTGCTGCATGCAATTATTGCGTAATTCATTAAGTCCGTGACAAATTCTTTCCGATATTTTCGCCTTAGGATTCTAAGATGCTCAATAATACTTGAATGGAATCTTTCTATAGGGGTATTGGATTCGTGATGTGAAGGGGTAGTGAAGTGAATATTAATTTTGTGGGCTTTTAACAATTCTTGGACTAATTCGTTTTTGAACTCGGTTCCATTGTCGAATGTTATCTGTTCTGGTAATCCGTAATATGAAAAGTACTGTAAAAGGCCTTTGCATATTTCTATCGATGTTTTTCCTTTTATTGGGATAGCTTGACCTAATTTTTAAAAAGCGTCTATAATGGTTAGAAAATTTTGTTCATCGAATCTAAATATATCTGCGTGTAATAATTGAAAATATTTTCCTACGGATTGAGTGACGTTAAGAGGTACATAAGCAGTTTTTCTTGAATATTTTGCGGGTTGGCATGTTTCAGTCGTTAATATATCTAGTTATATCTTGTTTCATAGATGGCCAGTAATAATTTTTTTTTAATTTTCTCGTGTTTCATTTATCCCTCTGTGGTTACATTTACCTTCGTGTTGGTGTTTCATCACCATTATTTTTTCTTCTTGGTCCTTTATATTGTTTACTAATTTAGTATATTTGATCAATTTCAGAAGGTTTCCGTTAAATGTTTCTATGAATATTTTATTGAATTCTTTATAAAGTATTTCATCGTTGAAATACGTGTAAAAGGTTCAGCTGTCGTGTAGTTTTTCTAGGAAGTTTATTATAGAAGCCTTGTTATTTGGTATTTTTATATGTAAAATTTTATGATTTCCGAAGCGTTCTTCCTTAACTTCTGTGTTGTCGTGTGGATTTTTTGTTAGTATAATCTGGAGATTCTTATTATTGATTATTTCGTCAAGAATTGGAATTCCTTCATTTATATTATCATCTACATTGATGGAGTGTGCTGTCTCTGTACTTCCATCTGTTGGTGCTGTCTCTGTGCTTTCATCTGTTGGTGTTGTCTCTGTATCGCTAGAAGTTCTTCGTTGAGTTGGCTGTTTTATTTGAATGTTTTGTAGAATTCTTATTTTATTTCCATTATCTTTAGTGCTTGATGAACTTGAACTTGATTTGTTTTTGAGATAATGATCTAATATGTCTTGCTTAATTTCTTCCAATTCTTGTTTGTTAGAATCTGTAGGACTTGGATTTTGGACTTCTGAGATTTCTTCATCGATTTCCCCTGGGTTGTTAAAAATGCTTTGGTTTTCGATTGCGTTGATTTGGATCCTAGAAAGGGCGTCGGCACTGGTGTTTTGGGTTCTCTTTTTGTATATTATATCATAGTCAAATTCTTCCAATTTCAAGCACCATCTAACTAGTTTGCTATTCGGTTCTTTTAAATTGAAAAGCCAAACTAGTAGTCTTTGATCTGTATAAATTTTCAACTTTCTGCCATATAGATAAGGTCTAAAGTGCCTACAGGCCCAAACTACTGCAAGTAACTCTTTTTCGATGGTTGAGTAACGGCATTCTGTATCGTTTAATGTTCTGCAAGCAAAAGCGATTGGCCTATCATTGGGTACATTTCCTTGACTCCGGACGCTGCCTAGTGGCATTTCTGAGGCATCTGTACTTAATATAAATTCTTTTTCAAAATCTGGATATATTAAAATTGGGGCATTGGTCAAAAGTTTTTTACAATTTCCGAAGGATTCTTCAAATTCTGGTGAGTGTTCTAATTTTTCATCCTTTTTTAGGCACTTTGTCATTGGTTTAGTAATTTTTGCGAAATCTTTAATAAAACGTCGGTAGTAGCCAATGAGACCTAGGAATGACTTGAGTTCTTTTCTACTTCTCGGAATAGGGAAGTTTTTTACAGCTGCAATTTTTCCTAGGTTTAGTTTGACCCCTTGTGGTGTAATAATATGGCCTAAGTATTGAACTTATTTTCTTAGAAATTCTGATTTGTCTAACTGGATTTTGAAATTCGATTCGCGTAGTCTCTTGAAGACTTGTCTTAATCTGGTGAGATGTTCTTGTAAATAACTGCTGTAAATTACGATGTCATCTACGTAGACAAGAAAAATTTCGTTCTGAAGGCCTCTTGAAATGTTGTCCATTACGCGTTGGAAGGTTCTAGGAGAATTTCGAAGTCCAAACGGAAGACGCTTGTTGTGACACTTAGTTTTTATTCAATTTATTATCTATTAATTCAAAATTGTAGAAATCACCCTGTGACACTTAGTTTTTATTCAACATAATTTATTGTTGTAGAAATCACCGTGTAAATATCAAAAATAAATGTCGTTCTGTATCCAGCTGACATGAAGTGAAAATCGCGTAACAACCAAAAAGGGCAACTTTGATAAATAAATTTCCACCAATAGCTAAGCAGATCAGGAGTATAAAAGGCGTGCTGCTTCGTATTTAAATTTAGTCGATTTCTTCGACTCATTCCGAAAACATCTCATGTCAGCTTCTGCAGGTTTTCCATATATACCGAGAGTTTTATTTCACTACTAGTCTTATTCTCTCACGCTAATTTTAACTTTCAGAACTTATTTAGGCTGGTTCCCCAAGTAGTCGACTCTAATATTTCAGGACTTACTTGGGGTGGTTCCCCAGGTAGTTGACTCTAGTGAGAAAGGCTTGTCGTCTCTCTTACACTCCTACTTCCTTTAGGGCTTACTTGGGCTTGTTCCCCAAGTAGTCGACTCTAATATTTCAGGACTTACTTGGGCTGGTTCCCCAGGTAGTTGACTCTAGTAAGAAAGGCTTGTCGCCTCTCTTACACTCCTACTTCCTTCAGGGCTTACTTGGGCTTGTTCCCCAAGTGGTCGACACTATTGAATAAGGCTGGTTCCCTTACTCACGCACATCTTTTACCTAACTAGCTTTTAACCTCTGTACCCGGAGGACTCCTTAGTAAATACGCGAAATTATTGTCGAGACCTTCTGTCTAGGACTGATACGCCATTCACTTGAGTATATTCAACTATTATTTGACAATTGATACACACCACTCGACAACGCTTAAATTGAAAATGTCCATTCTCTGTGGAAAAAGCCGTTTTTGAGATGTCTTTGGGCTCCATTTCAATTTGATGAAATCCACTTGCAAGATCTATTGTGGAGAAACATTGACTTCGACCTAACTTGTCCAATATCTATCAATATCTATTACATTGAGAAGTGGGTGTTTGTCATCAATTGTCTTCTCATTTAACTTTCTGTAGTCGATCACTACTCTCCATTTCTTTCTCCCCGATGCGTCCATTTTCTTTGGCACAATCCAAATCGGGCTAGACCACGGGATAGTCGAACGTTCTATTATACCTTGGTCCAACATTTTCTCAATCTGTTCCTTGACTTCAATTTTATGTATTTCTGGATATCAATAACTTTTGGTAAAAATAGGGGTGTTGTCGGTTAAGTTAATTTCATGTCTAATTATATTTGTAAACGTTAATGGATCTTTTTCTGAATGAAAGACATCTCTGAATTCAAAACACAACTTTTTAATAGCTTCCTCCTCTTCTTTATTACAATGCGCTAGTCTTAGATTTTTCAAATTTTTCTTAAGAATTTCATCGAGATCAAGTTTGTCTTCTTCTTTTCCCATGGTTTCATAAAAAAATAAATCAATTGTATTTATTGGTTCTATATCTAGAGGTGTACAAATAGTGAGGTTAGTTGGTTGATCACTATTATTTGATATTGTTGTTATAGCATGGTGTTATATATATTACATTTACTAGGGCTTCTGGCATTTCCAAGTCTTGTTGCAAAATCGTATAATTTAAAATTTCTATTCCATCTTTCTTTCGTACTGGAATTTTGACGACTTTCTGCATCCTTGGTTCAAAATATATTTCACAGGGTTTATTTGATTTCATAACTTGAAGTTTTGGATCGTTGTCTTCATATATAATTGGAATTTTGGCATGTGAAGTTATGCCATGAGCTGTTTGTATATTAAAATTTTCGTATGTAATATATTGTGAATAAAAATAATTTACCAAGTCTGGATTTATTAGACTTTTTGAACTACCTGTATCTAAAAGAAAATGTGCATTCATTTCTGGTATAATAATGTATGGCAAATCTGCATGTATGTGGTTTAATTTTATCATGATATCCGATCGACTTGATCCAAATGAAAACCCGCTTCGTCTGTCTGACACGTGCCATTTTCTTCAGAAAGATAAGCATCTGTGTACTCGGGTTGAAGTATTGTGTTATTCTCTTTGTAGGTTTGCATAGATCCTATTTCATTGTAATCAAGTGTTTCATATTGTTCTACATCTGAATAATCATTCTCGACTTGGTGATTATATAATTTTGCATCACTGTTTTTATTAAGTATTGTATTACTAGAACCTAATTCCATGGGCTTAGGATAGGTAGATACTCTAGTCGTTGAACTTTGATTTGTGTTCGGATATTTGTTGAATTGACAATTTGGTCTACTGAAATTTGGTTGGAAGGGTGGTTTACTATAACTGTTATAAGGGGTTTGAGAGAACTTTGGTCGAATGAAATTAGATTGTGGAAAACTTGGTTGTGAGAATTTGGGTGTTTGGAAATTATTTGAATTTGAAGAATACATATTCCATGGTTGATTAGTGTTTGGTCTATATGGAAAATAGTTAAAATTAGGTCTTGGCTGAAATATTTGGGGTGTTTGTGTAGATGGAGTAAATTGTTGTGATGACATTTGGTTAACGAATGATCGGAGATTTGAGGTTTTTGAAAAATTGGGTTAATTGGTGGTTGGGGTTTATAAATTGGTACATGTAGGTTTTAGTTTCTTCCTGTGCTAAAGTATACGAAATTTTCTTCTTCAGTAGGTACAATAAGCTAATGCTTGTTCTAATGATGTTGGGTTTAGCAATCTTATTACTAATTGCATATTATATGGTAAACCATTAATGAATGTTTTTAGAGCAAAATCATCGTAGTGTTGAATTTTTATTCGCCTTTCAACTGCATCTACAATACTGGTATTTAACTTTGCAAATAAGATACTTCTGGCGTCTTGAATTCTCATTACGAATTGTAACGGTGTTTCATTTCTCTGAGGTTTAGTATTTATCAGGTCTTGTATCAAACAATCTATTCTGCGTTGGTCAGAAAAAGTTAAAGTTAACGCATCTTTTATTAATGGCCATGAATTTAGTTCAGATCTTGAGCCTATTAAATCGGCTGCTCGATCTCTTAGTTTATCATTGATCATTGATATTTGAAGCATTTTGGAAAGCCTTAATAAAATTTTCGCAAGCATTTATAAATCTAAATAATTGCTTGGGATTTCCATCGAAAGGTGGAATATTATCAGCCTGATATCTTAATTATGCAACGTTCAAAGTTTCTGGCATGGTTAATGTTCTTGTTCTTTTCTAACCTCTAATCTAACTTGATTTATCTTAGTAATTAACTCTGTTAGTTCAGTGCCATAAGATTATCACTACTATCAATACATAGATAAAATTATATGGATGGATAAAACAAATAGGAAATGAGCACTTACATAAAGATTGCTGCATTGGATTCTCTTCTTGTTTCTTCTTAATTCTATTGCTTATGTCTAGGCCCAATATGTGTTTCGGCAATTGATGCACCCTGGATGAATTGGAGCTGTAGTTCTGGAAAGTTCTCCGCAGGCAAATCGTAGAGACGAACCAATTGTTGAGTAACTTCACAATGAAATACACAAAACTGTCCTTGCTGATTCTACTGACTGCGCCAGTTAAAGTTTGATCTCAGAAATTTTTGTTGTCAAAAAATCTTTAATCAGCTTAACAAATTTATTTTTGGAAATTACTTTTACAGTTATTTTTTTACCAAGAATTAATTTTACGCTAACTTAAGCGGTCATTTTAGAAACTTGAAAATATTTTAGCTGCATTTCTATTAGCCGATTTACTTATGAATTTTTTTCCCGAAGCCGTAGGGTTCACGGTTTCCCTTTTATCCTACCTCGCTGGCCTTAGTGGGACACGCGGTATATATATATATATATATATATATCCAAAATCGGTACCCTGAACTCAGGTTTGTGTAAGTATATCACTCTAATATTAACCAACTTCTACAATAAAAATAATATCTATTTTATTCAAGATTCTTTTCACTATGCAAGTTTTATTAACAATTTTAAATTACCACCTGACTTTGTGTTAGTGAGCCTAGATGTTTCTTCTTTGTTCACGAACATCTCATATGAACGTGCGGAAACCAGTATCAAGAAACATTGGCATGAGATCCAGTCACATTGTGAATTAGATATAGTTTCCTTTCTTCAAGCGCTAAAATACATATTTGACAGTACAGTGTTCACCTTCCAAGGAGAGATATGCCTTCACGTCTTCGGAACGCCAATGGGTTCCACCATTTCACTTATTATCTCGGCTTTTGTAATGGATGATCTATTGGATGATTACTTACCCAAACTACCATTTCAGTTTCCATTCATAAAAAGGTACGTTGATGACATAATTTGTTCTATTCCGACGGATTCTTATGGAACTGTCTTACAAGTTTTCAATTCCTATGATGATAACCTTGAGTTTACTATTGAAAAAGAACAGAGCAATTCGTTACCCTTTCTGGACACTAGAAGTATCCTTCTACGCCGTAAAATTGTAAGTATTGTTGTTGACGTTATTCAATGGCGGAAGGGGTGTTTGCCCTCGCAGTAGTTGCTGTCGGAACAGTTAGACGTCCTAGCGTAATCTTGTTATTTACCAGTAACATTTTATGTTATATAATCATCTTGATTATATATCAATTGAATTCATATTTAGAAATATCCTGATATGACTGGTTCAGGATAATCTTGAATAATATATATATGCCAATTTGAATACCTTACTTGAGCATGCGCAATAAGTCACGAACAGCTGTTATCAGACTAAATTAATAAAATAACTTGCTATCTCTTATCAAAATTTATTATCGTTTTCTAACATCTCATTCTATTCAACTTTGTCGTTATTGTACCATTATAACATAGGTGGTACCAATGTCAATTAAAATTGTAAATTAATTTAATTCGATAATTATTTATATAAATGTAATGCTAAGACCTTTACAACAATATAACATATTTATACTCGATTTAATCATAGCTGCCTTTACTCATTAATTGTTACATATTATTATACTTTCACTGAAATTAGGCAATCCAACACACCATCTCTCACCATTCCTTGACTGTCTAGATTCTAATATGTATATAAAAAATAAAAATAAGAGAGAAATAAGTTATTAGTAGTAAGGGTATCTATAGATACTATTGGATTTTATCCTGTAACCTATTATGTTTTTAACTGTGAAATTGTCTGATTGTTGTCTGTTTGTTGTGGACTCAACTATGTGTTAATTATTGTAAGTATTAGTTTATTTTCATTCATTTTAATTTTTTTGTTCTTTCCATACATACAATTACATAACTCTGTATAAGATATATTGCATTCAAACCATCTGTAAAACCGTAGCCTTGTAGCCTGAAGATGATGCGTTGATGCATCGAAACCGGTCGCAATATTAATAAAAATTATAATAATATTTCGCTGATGAAGGCTGAAATTTAAACTAAGCCGGAATATACGATTTTACATGAAGATCTTTCATTGAATACCCTTTTAGGCCGTATAATCTGAATTATTTTAACCAACATTGTTATTGTCGGCTGTGACTACCCTTTCATATATATGTAATGGTTGTTTTGGGGACGTCAAAATTTTGTACATTTTGGTGCATACATTAGTCATATATCTTGTTAGGAATTGATGTATATAATTTTTGTTTAATTATTTGTATTATTAACAAATGTATACTTTTTATATGTGCCATAGATGTTTTGAGGACATGCATTATTTGGCTTATATTCTCAATTATAAGGGATGATTCGCTCATGAAGGAAACTCTGCATAATAAATAATAGTTGAAAAAAACTAAAACAACACGCTTTATAAGAAAACAAAACCAAAAAATAAAAAAATAATCTACAATCAACAACGTGGGGTGCGATATATCATTTAATATATTTGATAATAAACAGATAATAAAAGTAAAGTATCCAAGAAGAAAACGCAAAATTCGTAAAAAACACCCCACGCTTTGATTGTAGATTATTTTTTAGTTTGGCTTTCTTATAAAGCATGTTGCTTCAGTTTTTTTGAACAATTATTTACTTTTCAATTTTTAGTTCAGGTTTTCTTAGGAATTATGGTTTGGAACCCTCTATCAAAGAGTCCCACTCGCACTTACACACCATCACACATCCACCCAACACACATGCAAATCAAAAATTTCACGAAAATCTATCTATAGAGCTCAGAGTTATAGGCATGGAAATCTCAGTTTCAGTTCCGGCACGTAACTTCATACGGTCGAAATTTACTTTAGTTTTCTGATTCGTTTTTTGATTTAATAGGGTACCCGAATTTTGATGAATTTCTAGAATTTCGAAAGGTCCATTGAATTTGTTCGCCAATTTGTTTTTCAGCTGGGACTCCTTTATAAACACTTTGTCACCAACGTTGAATTCTTGAATATTCTCCTGAACGTGTTGGTCAAATCTTATCTTGGCCTTTTGTTGTCTCTCAGTCTTTTCTCGTGCTATCTTGTAAAAATAGGACAATCGATTAATAATTCTCTCACATATTCGGTAATTAATTCTTTCTTATTATACAGCTTCTCTGGTGGTCTGCTGGAACTGTGGCCAAAAACAAGTTTGTAAGGAGTAAACCCGTGTGTCTTGTTTGCAGCGTTGTTATAGCAAATTACTACATACGGTAATATATTGAACGGATGTTCTCTGGGGTGATCTGCAAGGTGGAGTCTGATTATTTCCAGAAGGGTTGAATGGAACCGTTCCAAGGATCCATTACTCTGGGGGTGACCTGCACTTGAGTAGCTTAGTTTAATGTCATATAATTTACATAAATCTCTTAGGAGGGCGTTATAACTCTCTCCCGTAGTCACAATGTATTCGCACTGGAGTTCCATAATGTTGAAAGTAGACAAGCAGAGTGTTCACGACGGATTTCAACAAAGGTGTCGAACTCTTCATACTCTGTATTAACAATGTCTTCGTCATCCGAATTTTCGGTTGCCGTTAGGGCTCGGTGCGGTGTTAATTGAGCGTCGTTTTGAAATTCTGAAAAATGGTTGATTTTAATTCTAGACAGGGCGTCCGCATTTTTGTTGATCTTTCCCGGTTTGTACCTGATTTCGTAATCATACTCTTCTAGTTTGAGTCTCCATCGGGCTAATCGGCTTCCGGTGTCTTTCACGGAGAAGAGCCACGTTAGAGGTCGATGGTCGGTTACTAGAATGAATTTTCTACCAAAAAGGTACGGTCGAAAATGCTTGACGGACCAAACAATGGCGAGTAATTCGCGCTCAATAACCGAATACCTAGATTCAGCTTTGCATTGGGTTCTTGAAGCATACGCTATCGGAAGGTCCTTTCCAATAGGTCCTTGCGACAATAATGAACCTATGGCGAAATTGCTTGCGTCTGTTGTTAATATGAATGGTTCCTCGAAATTGGGGTAGATGAGGATAGGGGTGGTAGTTAGTGCTTTCTTCAGGTTTTCGAAGGCTTCCTTACAATCCTTACAATCTGAGTCAAGTCAAAAGGAATATCCTTCTTGAGAAGACGGGTCAGAGGCTTCGATTTTCTAGCAAAGTTTTCGATAAAGCGTCGATAATATCTTGCAAGACCTAAGAACGACTTGATGTCTTTTTGGTTCTTCTCCCTCGCTGGTTACCAAGTGTCCTAGGTAAGCGACTTCTTTTCGCAGGAACTCGCATTTGTCGGGCTGTATTTTCATATTCGCTTGCCTGAGCCTCTTGAAAACTTCTTTCAATCTCTGTATATGTTCATGGATGGATGGGGAGTAGATGATGTCATTCATGTATACCAGGCATCTCACGTTTTGGATCCCCAATAGGATGTTGTCCATGACCCTTTGAAACGTAGAAGGAGCATTCTTCAAACCAAAGGGCATACGAACAAATTCGTAATGCCCGTTCTCCACTGTGAATGCGGTTTTTTGAATATCCTTGGGGTCGATCTCGATCTGATGGAATCCCGATGCCAGATCAAGGGTGGAGAAATATTGGCATTTGCCAAGTTGATCCAGAAGATCAGAGATATTCGGGAGCGGATATTTGTCGTCTACCGTGATCTCATTCAGCTTCCCGTAGACGACGACGACTCTCCATTTCTGTTTTCCTGAGGCATCCATCTTCTTGGGAACTACCCAAACAGGTGAAGAGAATGGATGGGATTTGGAAGGTCTGATTATGCCCTGGTCTAACATCTTGTTTACCTGCCCTTTTACTTCTTCCTTATGGACGTGTGGGTATCTATAGGACTTAGTAAATGTCGGTTTGTCTGTCGTTGTTTTTATTGTGTGTTTAATTTCGTTCGTGAAGGTTAGTTTGTCACCTAAGTAAAATATGTCTGAATAGTCTATACATAATTCGGTAACAAGTTCTGCCTCTTCTTCATTCAGGTGATCTAGCCGTGACTGTCGTTTTATCTCTGGTATTCTGTCGCTGTTGGTGGTGTATTGAAATTCACTAAGATGGTTGACGGTGATATTTTCTACTGGTTCAATCTCCAATTAGGAAAAGTCTACGGTTTTGGGAATTGCATTCGGATTTATGACTGTAGTAATGAATTCACCATGTTCGTTTACTTTTACCAAAGCATTGGGAATGCGCATCTTTTCTATCTCTTTGCTAGAGAAGATAGCTTCGGTGTCTGATAGACTGCACCTCAGTTTAAAAACTTGTTCCGTCCGTGGAGCGATGGAAGTTATGTTGGAAATTTTGGAGTTCTTTGGATTATTTTGCGGCTGTGTTTTGGATGTTGAATCACCGGCTACTTTGTGGAGGGGTATCGTCTTAAAATTTGTTACCAGCTGTTTATTCTTCCAGATCCACTATGCACTGATAGTGTTCTAAGAAGTCTGAACCTAACAAACCGTCAAAGTCTATATCGAGATTGCAAATCTATACCTTCTGTGGATCTTTTACGTTAAAAGGTACCAAGGTAGATTCGTTAATAAGTATTTTTTGGTCAGTGATTCCCTGAATGATGACATTTTCAGGAGATCTTTGTCGAAATTTTTCACAAGCAGTCGGTTTGAAAATTGAAAGACCGGCTCCTGAATCTACTAAAAATTTAAAAGTCTTCGTCGCGTCTGTAATGTAATAGAGATTTTTTGATTTAACAGTGTGTGGAGAACCTATAGGAAGTTCTGCTCGGGAAAGTTTAAGTTGGGGTTGTAATCGTCCAAGTTCATAGTCTGAATTTGTGCTTGAATCTCGGCCATGTCTTGTTGTGGATTCGGGGGGTCTGTTGGCGCAGGTGGGCCCTGGCGAAAACCCGGATTTATTTGGTCGAATACTTCAGGTAGGTCTTGATAGTTATTTATATTCGTCTTGTGATTCATAGTTATCCTGAAATTCTTCTGATTCTTGATAATCCTCGTAGGAGTAGTTTTGATCTTGATCGTAATTAAGGTGATAGGTTCTATTCTGTGGCCTTTTGAAGTTTGGATTTTGTTGAACCACTGATGGTCTAACTCCTATATTGGGGTTAAGCTAAATTACAGATGGACGATCGTTTCCAAGGTTTTGGTTCGGCCTGAAAATCGACTGAAACCGTTGTGGTTGTTGGTAATTTTGTTGTTGTAACGGGGGTCTTGATATCTGATTTTGGGAGTTCGAGTTATAGTTATTTCCGAAATTCTGCCGTTGTCTGCATTCGTTGAACGTATGTCCTGTTTGTTGCATTTGTTGGGCCTGTACTGGGTCTATAGTTTCTATTAGCGTTCTGGTGGAACTTCTGATTCTCAAAGTAATTCAGCTGAAGCTCTCTCCTGATGCTATTGGTAGCGGTTAGGATGTCCGCAGGGTCACTTGCTCTCACAATCTGACCTAGTTTCGGTTCCAATCATGTTAGGAGAGTGTTAAGGGCCATTGATTCGGCTAGTCGGGTCTGTGCTCTCTTCTCTTCTTGAGATTAGTTCTGCCTGTTAATGGAAGCGTAACATTTTGGCTTCATGTGTCTGGAGTCGGCTGATGAACGTTAGTGGTGATTCACTGGGTAGTTGTCGAATTCGTTGGAGATCTTGTATCAGCGACGATAAATCGCGAGAATCTCCGAAATGTGTTTCTAATAGTGACTTTATTTCTTGCCACGTACTAGGATTCCTAGAGTTTATAAGCTCCGCCGCTCGACCGCGTAATTTATTTACCAACGGCCATATTATGAGCCGTGGTGCAAGACAATATAAACGTATTCAGAAATATTTGATTTCCATCGTACTCAGGTACGATGGAAAAGATTTCGCTGAGTTTATAAGGCTCAACGACTGGTGCATCCGCACCACCTGCGTTATTTGCATTGTTTGCAGGAGGGTTGTTTGCATTATCATTGGCTAGCATATTTGAATGTTTCTTATCTTTACGTTTTATATGAGACCTTAATATCATAAAATTTCAGTATAAAATATATGTGTATTGGGAAAAAGAACTGTATCTTTTGAAAATAAATTCAATTCAATAAATTCAATGAAATTGTGAGTTAGTAAGCAATTTAAAACGAGATAATTCTTAGTGTACTTACAATATTTTCCACATACTGCGCTGTCAGGTTATTTGCACTGTTCCTGATGTTGGAGTAGAGGCTTGAAGGGATGTTTGAAGGCTGTTGTTCTTCTTCTTTAGGGTTTGAGAACCTCCACAACAAACAGTTGGGACCGCCGTGTTCGGACGAATTTCACCTGGTGAGGACTGCCGTGTTCTGTTCGTGTAGAAGGATCCCACTTCTGACACCAATTTTATATCACTTTATTTCAAAATGACTTTTTTAAAAAACATTTACAACTTTATTTATTGAAAAATCAAAATTAAATTGGGCATAGATTATGCTTACAATGAAAAGTTACTAACTAACTTATATCTAAAAGATCCTTGTATTTATACAAAATTAAGGTGCTGCGTCCACGGTTCTATTATTCTAGAAGCGCAGTTCCACGGTGTTGGTATCTTCCTACGCTGGTTTCCGAGAATGGACGGTGTAACCTTAGGCTTGGCGTTTGGTAGACGCTTGGTTAGCATTTCCTGGCCTGGGAACGGGAACCGCTGCGCTTGACTTGATTATGTGCTGCTCGTAACCTGATACTCCTGGATACTTGATTACTTGTGGTTTCGCATAGAATGTCATATAACATACATATACTTCGTAGGAGTACTTCTAAAAATAAATAAGCAAACACATATTTGGTGATTTTCTGAAAATGAAACCATATGGGGACTCTAATTACGAAAATATTATTTATTTTGGAGTCCATTGTAGGGTATTCCGCTGATTTACGCAGGTGAAGTCGCGGGCGTTTGCTAGTTTTCAATAATAAAGAATCAAGAATAAAACATGACGATTCAAATTTCAAATTTATGTACCTACATAACTCTAATATACCTATATTAGTCTAATATAAGAATAAAAATTCTAGGATCAAAACTATGCAGATAATTTTTTATTCAAAAATAAAAATTCGGAAATAAAACTACAAATAAGGTACCTATATATGTTCAAGTTTCGAGTATTTTTTACCATAATATCAATGGAATGGAATGGAAAGCAACAAAATATTTGACGGTTCAAATAATTTGAAAATATAAAAATTATTTTCTGAATTTGAATTTTATTACAAGCAAAACAAATCATGCAATTACCTGTGCCATATAGTATATATTTCTGTGGCTATGAATTTCTTTGGCATATTAAACTTACTCCGATTTTGATGATTCTACTTTTATTCGAATGAATCTAATTGCAAATTAGATCTAAAAAAAATTAGAATCCAGTATGTATTTCCCAAATCCCCTCAAAATGTGGGTAAGGGGTAAGTTTTTTAGAAAATCGGAAATCTAAGATAGCCAAATTGAAGAAACTATATTCGGAAACCTTTTATCTGGAATGTTTCCTAAGACTTTAAAGGTTTCCGAGTTGGAGTCTTTAGTACGGTGTAGTTATCGAAAAATTTATAGTATCATTCTGTTGACACTCAAAAATGTGAAATAAATATTTTTTTTTACAAAAAACAAGGACTGACTTTCAAAGGAGACATTAAAAAATACAAAATAATATTTATTCTATTGGTACAGGTACTTTAGAAGTTGCTGCCAAGAGTATCTACCTGCATCTACTGATATGTATATACTTCATCTCTTGCACAACTTCAAAATTACCAATAGTACCAATAGAATGAATGTTATTTTGTATATTTTAAAGCCTCAACGTATAAAACGGTCCTTGTTTTTGTAAAAATTTATCTTGGTGAAATTTGAAGAGTTCAGTTTGTTGTGATGAAAGAAAAATTTCATAGAAACGATGTTGAGTTTTTTATGCTGGCCTGTGGTAAAACGCAACATAGTAGTCGATGACCCCCGTTCCCCGTTGAACATGATGGGCGATATAAATCCCATAGACAATGATAATATACGACTCTCGTCTCGAGTTCGACAATAAACATGTTTATCAGCAATTGAAAGTGAATGGCAATCAATGAGTGCTAACTGCAACATAGACAAATATACCTTTAACAAAATTATATCCTTATTATTTGATAGTACGTACTTATCTTTTAATGCTAGATTTCACAAACAAATTCTGGGTACGCCTATGGGATCGAAAATATCGCCAATATTAGCGAATTATGTTTTGAATAATTATTTGTTAGATATAGTTAGTAGGTACTCTATTTTTAACCACTGTCCATTAAAAAATATGTCGACTATTTGATATTAGCCATGCCTGAAGATGGTAATCGAAGAGAAATTGTACATTTTCAATTCTTTTGCATTCAATTTGCAATTATTGAGATTGAACATCAAATCAATATGTAGCATTTCTTGATAGCGGGTTCATAAGAACGGAAAACAAGATAATTCTGATAGAATTATATAGAAAAACTGGTGCATCAGGATGATTTTTGAACTATTTTATACCTAAAAACTATTACTGCCATAATTTTCTATCCTACAGAAAGACCGTTCTGTCTAACTTTAATTTCGCATTCCAAATATCCTTACTGTTTGGACTATCGAAGAAATGGGGTTTGAATAAAGTTTGTTATTTTATAGACGTTATTTTAGAGTGCAGTTAGTGAGATATCTTATTGGGAATTGATATATGCAATTTTTTTTTTATTATACGTATTAATAACCAATGTCTCTTTTTCTGTATTAAATGTTTTGGGGACATGAATTTTTTCGGTTTATATTTTCAATCATAGGGGATGATTCTCTCATGGTTGAGAACTGGGCTAAACAACAGCGTGCGCCAACTTTGGCTAACTTAAACTGGATATTACTGAATAAGCGGAAATTATGTTCAAAAGATTAGTTTTCATCATTTCAAAGATAGTTTTTTTCATTTCATTTATCGATCAGATACCGTTCATTGATTATTATCAGGATATGATTTAATTTATCATCTAATTCATCTTAAATTATCTAGCTTGTCAACTAAATAAGCCATAATTGAAATTCAATTGACAAAAACTGCTAACCTATAACTGTTGTGTCCCTGGATAGTGGCTCTACCCAAATATCTTTTTTAATTATAAAAAACGAATTCTTATTGTCTTATTTTCTTTCGATTTTCAAATAGCATATAATATATTATTCTGTATATTATTCCATGATCGGTTATGTATTATCGTTACAAATTCAACGAGTAACAGAGACAATTATTCTTTCCTCTGCATATCATATCATGAAAAAATATATAGAAACGTTGCTTTTGGAATTTTGAACAATACAATAATTGTTATTTTTAAATGTGATCAGAAAATCAGGAAACATAATGGAATTCTTACAGAAAGAACTATTTTCTAAGATTTTGAAACAATAGTTCTCCTCGTACTTCTTATATCATTTCGTAATATATTTTGTGAGACAATATTTATAATCAATGAAATCCAAATGCATAGGAAAATCCGGTAGCTCAAAAAATATTGTTTTTTGACTTTCTAGTGAATATTATGAATATTCTCTTTTCTTTTCAGATGATGAATAAGCTGTGTTGGTCGATTTGTGCCCAAAGGAGACCTAGACAGAATATTAAAATCCACTTTTTGAGTTAAATTTCCAGATGCCGTGAAATTATACAAGTAACTCGAGTCATCTTGACATGCGCGGAAATGATAAATATAACTGCAAATCTCTGGGTTATTTTGTTTAAACTTGGTTGGACCAGTAGTACCTAATGGATATAACAACTCTGGATTTTATTTTCAAATAATTTTATTTGGATATAAATATTCTATGAATAGTTTATTCCTGTATTATATTCAATCCAAATGATAACTGATTCATCCAAAACAGTTATTACATGGCAGGTCAGCTTATCGGCAATATTGCTGACCGGTCTGTTGTCGCGGCTATTGTTTGGTAGTTTATTAGGTAGCAGAAATTAGGTTCGACTATAATTACTGATTTGCACGGTAGACTTGTATAAATAAACCTATATTAATAAATAATAAGATACTATAAACTTAACAGAATCAAAAATACTTGACCGATACTACACAAAATTCGTGTGTGTAGTTTTCGAGATTGGAGAGTATATTTTTCCGTCAAAATTCGTATTCGATTCTATTGGAGATTAGTATATGGGGGTTTTTTGGTCGAAAATTATGTTTCTTGCCAAAATTATACAAAAAATTTGATTATAGAGGTCAAAGGCTTTTACTAAATTTCACCCGCATAAGACCCAAAATCAAAATTTAAATATTTCAATAAAAAACATTTTGTAATATAAAACATTTTTAAAACAGTCTAAAATTCACCTACCACCCTACAGACTTATAACCCCATACAGATTCCTAAAATGAAGAACGTGGCTACTATGCTATATAGACAATATACCTACCTAGCACATGTAGCCCGTAGAGGAGTCAAGAGTTTTCTAAGTATCTCTTGTACAAATTCTAAATTACCATTACCAATGGAATAAAAATTATTTTATAAATTTTACAACTAATAAACTCAGCTCCTGTTTTTGTAAGAAATATTTATTTTATCAACTGGGTGAGGTATGTAAGAACGTAAGAAAAAAAGCATTACCCATTGAAAATTCGATTATTTAAATGAAGTGTTCCCCATAGTAAGAAAGCGATTAATGATATACCTACATTTACACGATTGTCGTTCTAGGAATCTGTATACGGCTAGAAGAAGTTGTTTTATATTTTTTAATTCGTTTAAAAACGTGGTAAGTTGGTAAGTGAAAAAATGTTTTTTATTCTTATTAATTTCTTTAATAAATGTTTGGATATCACCCAATGTTCGTAATATAATCGAGTTTGTGTCATTGACCTCGAGATCAGGTGCGCCCAATATGTTATAATCATATTATATAACCAATGTAATAAATAATGAACCTCAAAGCTTAGATATCTTCAAACACAAATTTCGAGAGATGTCCTTAATAGTTATTCACATTCTTAAAGAATATTTGAATTTATTGAAAAAATGACGGTAGGTAGGCGGTAAACGTATTCCACAACGCCTACCTAAACTGCGCTATGGTCTCTTTTGTGATAATTGTCTCCAAATAATCATTAAGATCAGCTTCAGAATCTGAAAAAATTATGTTATGAAAATCTTGTAGACATAAGGTATTAAAGTTTACTGTGAGGTTAGCAACCGATTTTTCAAAATTTGAAAATTTCATCGGAGTTCCTGGTAGATATTAAATAGTTCTAGAATACATTGCATAAGATATCAGTGGTTCTATCAAATTCCATGAGAAAATAGAAAATACCAAACTGAGGGTAGCAGCCACTTTTGCAATAATTGAACATATCATTGAAGTTCCTGTTAGTTATGAAATAATTCTAGATTAATTGCAAAAAAAACTGTCGAATTAAGTGAAACATAAAAATACAAAAATGAGGATAGTAATCACTTTAAATATATATTCCACAGTACTTTACCCATTTTGCAAAAAAATATAAAGTTTATTCTCTTAACTAAACCAAATTGTACTTATAGGGCTCTATCAAATATCCTTATAACAAATTGAAACAAAATATTAATAAATTTCCACATATATATTAAATACATGATGTATATGACAATTGTTTCGACACACTGTGTCTTTATCAAATGTGATTCTAAACTCTAAGTTTATAATCACATATATAGTGGAAATTTATTAATATTTTGTTTCAATTTATCATCATGGATTTCCATCAAGTATCGGCCAATACAATTTTGTTATCCTTATAACACTTTTCTTGAAGTCGTTAATCCCAAGATATTCAATTAAAACTAAATCGTGTAAACATTTTTCTTCGACTTTTTGTCCGACTTCAATAAAAAAGATTTTTTAACGCGCCTATTGCATACTTAACGTGCTACCGATTTCGATTAATCTTTTTTCATTGGACACAGGAGTGCTGTATCCGGAATTTAAAAAAAACAACACAAAATTTTCAAAAACTGAAAATTTTTAGTAACAAAATTAATCATACAGATCATTTCCAGCAACGTTTAAATTGTATTTTTGTTCATAATAATCAAAGGTTTTCAAGTCATAGCTGCGTTAAACAATTTTTATAGTAATAAACCACTCAAAAATGTGAAATAAATATATTTCTTACAAAAATGGCACCGACTTTACTAGTTGATGCACTGAAAAATTTTAAATTTATTGGTGCTGGTACTTTTGAAGTGATACTGCTGTGTGTGAAAACCAGACATAGCACCAATCTCAAAAGTACCAGCGTCAATAGAATTAAATTTATTTTGAGTTTCCCATCATAGACTAATAGAGTCGGTCCCATTGATTGTCAAAAATATTTATTTACTAACATTTTCGTCGAATTAGAGACTCATAAAATATTCCAAGAAAACGAGATTGTTGAAAAACAAAAAAACAAAAAATCCCAAAAAGTGTTTTGTTCCATGCTAAAAATTATCTGTTGGTATTGTATTTTATATGATAGTGTAGAGCCTCGAATCCCTTACTAGTACTATCTGGTATCGCTAAAAGAGATATTTTTGCAAATTATTTTTTGGTCGACTTCAAAAAAGAAGGAGGTATACTATTGTTGTATTTTTGCTTTTTTATCATTTTTAATATATGGCTATACCTACTTGCGTTTTGCATAGTAATCGTTCTCCGGTTTAGGTGCAGGAACTTTTGGAACTGATGCCTACAACAACTAACTAAAACTGCACAAAATCTAAATTTTGAAGTTGTGCAATTGTAGTTTGATAAAAGGCTTTCAGCACCAACTTCAAAGTACCAGCACCAATAGAATTAATATTATTTTGTATTTTTGAGTACATCTACTAATAGAGTCGATCCAATTTTTTGTGTTTTTTTTTGTAAATTTCTCAAATTTTTCAGAAATTTGTAAAATGTTTGTACTCTAGAACTTAACCTTACACTAATTTCACGAGATTAGAGATCTATTTAAATTTTACTCTAGAACTATATATGTGGATATAACTACCAGGAACTCTGATGACATATTCTATTCTGACAAAATCGGTTTCGAACATCACAGGATTTTTGTTATATAAAAAACGTGAGAAATAATGTTGGAAATTAAATCAGGTAAATAATCATTTAGATTTCTCAAGAGCAATTTATTGCCAAAACAATTTGGTAATGATGATAGATTCGAAGCTTGTTGGCCTCTGAAATGACTATGAATCAAAAACGTTTCCAAATATGTACAATGTACATGTCCTTAAATGGAATTATTGATCATTTGAGTTTTCTCAAAAATCATATGAGAAAAACTACTTTATAAAAATGAAATTTTCTTATATACAGTGTGAAGGCCACTTAAGTATAGAATAAAATTATTTTTGGCCTTATTTTAGAAAATTATGAAAAATGCACGAACATGTCGACATTTGAATTCAACTAGACGTTCTTTGAACAAAAATTTAAATATTGAGGATGTTCCACGTAAGTCCAGCACAGCAGATATACTTTTTTGTCAATGGAACACCCTGTATCAATTCATATCCTTGATAAGCTGACTTCATCAAACTATAACATGTATGACCTATATGAATAAATATAGGGTGAAATTTTGAAATTATTTATAATTTCATTTAAAAAATAAATGAATTAATTTTTGCAAACAATTAGGTAGAGAGAATTTTGAACATTTATTTTATAAATTTATTTTTTAAAGGAAATGATAAACAGCTTTGAAATTTCACCCTGTATTTATTCATATAGACCATACATGTTATAGTTCATTGAAGTCAGCTCATAAACGACATATCAAAAATATAAAATGATACTGAGTGTTCTATTGTTAAAAAGTTATCGGCTGTGCTGGACTTATTCCATGGTTTCCACACTGTATAACTTTACCTGATGTGCGTATAATGTCAGCATTATATTTCGCTCCACCGTGATATTTCACAATGCAATTATTTCCTTGAATCTTTGTTATCCTTTTGGAGGACATAACTGCGAACTCTTCATTGTCAAATTTTACTAGAGAAAACATTCTGAAAATTAAACAGACATTCATTACTATTTTCACTATAATTTACTTCTCAAATAAATCTATTCAAAAGACATGAAATAATACTTTTTCTCGAAAATTTGTTTTCTATAGACATGATAAACGTTGTCCTCAAAAAACACTCATCTTGTAAAATCTGTGATCAAACAGTACCTTAACAGGTGTCCACAAAAAATACCATATCTTAGAAGTTTTTATCTGATAGTAAATACCTACTGCATATAAATGAAAATGTCTAAAGGAACTCTTTGCTTTTCATTACAGCATTCAGGTGTTTTCATTTTAATTGCTCATATCAAGATAATTTATATCCTGCATACCTACCTTAAAATTTTTACTTGAAGACACAACAATATCTAAACTTGTTTCTCACACATCAACAACTCGACTCCTAGACAAAGATTAGCGAGCAACACTTGATATTTATTAACAATAATTGATTCGTCCAATAATGTTATACACTGCAAATGGGACATTGAAATCAATATAATCAACCAGAGAAAATTGGGGCGTTTGGCGGGATATGGGATATAGACAGAGCCGTACAACAAACTCGTAAACGCGCTAGCTAAGTTATCGGCAGCGTATTTATCCATAGATCAGACAATAGCAATCCGCATGGAACAATGATTATCTAATGCCGTCAGAAGCTAATTTTCGCGAAACGCCCCCATTATAATTTCAAACTCTTCATACAAAATATAAAATATGCTTGTATTTTATAGATACTCTTAATGATTACTTCGAAAATTGTCATCAAAAATAGAGAGTCTAGTTCCTGAAAAATACCTTAGCTTGTAACTTAGTTTGTCCCTGAATAATACATTCTTCTATATAACTACTCCGACCTTCTGCGATACTAATTGTGTAGAACAAGGTCATGGCTATGAACAATACAATACATTTGTAAAATCCCCAAAAATTGAAAAACACTTTTAACTAAAATTTGTACTTGACAGATATTTTTATTATATGAATGTGTATGTAATAAATGCAATGCTTTTAAGGAAACCCGATTTAATAGTTTTCATCGTGATTATTAATATCAAGATTAGTGTAGGTACATATGAATTAAATTGTTAATACACATTTTGATGAAGACGAATTTAAAATAAATTGTTGAAATTTTTAATATTCAATTCGCTTTAAAACGGGTTCAAATTGTTCAAATATGGGTATTTTTTATTATATGTGCATGGCGGGGTACATTATTGGCCGCGGTCGCTGTAAATAAAACTATGTGATATCATGTGTGTTTTAGTGACTAGATAAAGAATTGCCGTATACACACTCTAAAATTACTTTAAACTCTACAGGGTGTTGAAAAAATATGCATATCAAAGTTTATATGTTTTTAAATGGAACACCGTATATTATGATTATATTGTGACTTCCTGCAATCTAAAGTATAGAGCAAGGTCATGTCTCTGAAGGATACAATATATACAGTGATCAAAAAACATCTGGAAAAATACTCTTACTCAATGTATACCTACTTGATAAACATTCTTATGTGGAAATGTCTTGAAGAAATGCACAGCTTTCAATGGAGCAAGATTTTATTGTTCTCATCCTGATTATTATTATCAATTTTTTTTTAATCAGTTCCATTATGAAATGTCTAGTAGGTATTCAATCCATGTTTTAACTGAATTAAACTGATCAGAAAATTGTTATTTTTTATTATATACTCGTAATCTCAAAAGCAGAAACCTCAATTATATTTTCCATTGCCTTTCTAAAAAAATATAACTTCTCATCTGTATTATAACCTATATTTCATCTGAAAATTGTCTGTGAAGAATACTTCCTCTGAAATATGTGTGCCCAATCAATACACTGAATATTGTCCCCAAAGAGTACTTATTATAAAAAATGTATTCGATAAATACTTTGAAAGTACGGGATTGGCCATAACAAATACGTTGCTCAAAATTGCAGTACATTTAATATTATTTCTTTTATATTAACTTATTTCGGAATAGTTCATTTTATTGAAGAAAAAGAACTAACCAACACCAACAGAATTAAGATTTTTAGGATATTTTCAGAACAATAACCGATGAAGTTGGTTATTTCATTTTAATATTTATTCTACAGTTGTCAATGAGTGGTATAAAAGAGTTTTATGATAGAATCAACCACAAAAAACAAAGGGTTTTATCATGACTTTTCGCATAGGTTACGACTCTATTTGGATTAGAAAAGGGATATTTCATTTTTGGAAATAATGCTTTTGTAGCCATCATAACATCACTAATAACAAGAAGCACAAAAACGCATATCATACGAGTTAACTGCTTAGAAGGATTCGAAAAAGTTTTGAAGATAAATGTTCTTGTTTTTAAAACACAAATTTTTTTGAAAAATATTGGGCTTAGTAGTTTAGGTACACTGGAACCATAATACAGATGAAGGAGAATAAAATACTTTGTAGGAATAGATCCGTAAGAAAATACAGGGTTTATTTGAAATAACTAAGTTTTTCAATTCTGAATACTGAAATTTTCCAAGCGCTTTTTCCAACATCGTGTATGACTTTTCACCTTGAAATATGAAGGAGGGTGTTTTTCCAATATTCTTCCGGAAAATCAAAGCTATTTTTGAAGTTCTATATAAATAACTAGGTATAGTAAGCAGATTTTTTCCTTCATACGATAGCAATTAACAAATCTTCAAATATCTCGGAAATGATAAAATAGGTATAGATAAAAAATAAGAAAAACAATAATCTAGGATATCCCCTATAAAAAAATAATTTTGAAATGTATTTTCTGTATTGAACAACCTTTATAGTTTGGAATAGATATAGAATTCAATTATATTTTCCATTACAATTTTTAAAATATTATAGTTATCCGTATTATAGCAAATATTTTAGCTGAGAATTATCTTTAGAAGGACACTTCGTCAGGAAGCGTAAAGCTTCCTTTATTATCAAAAATTGAACTCGATAAATACTTGGAAAGCAAGGGAAAGGCAGCGAAAAATATGTTGCTTACAATGATAGCAGATTTAATTATTTTTAATTTGGTTATTTAAACCGCATTCATTATTTCAGAAAACAAATAATTTTCAAATAATTATTTTTTAAATAATTTCGTTAAAGATGTATCTTGGACAATTTCATTCTCAACCTACTTTTTATAATCCATATATATTATATATTAAATCTATACTGAAAGATCTTTGCTCTAAAGATGTGTTCCTCCGATCGAACAGCTGTAAGAAAATATATGCCATTTATCAAGCAATCTGGGAAAACTTTCACAATCAATAAATTTTCCACAGGACATAATTGGTTTATATCATAAGCAAAACTTACAGGCCATACGGCGCTGGTTCGATAATTTTTCCTATCGTAAGAGCACTTCTACTTCTTTCTTTAATGAACGCATTTTATATCTCATTTAGGCGCTCATTAAAGGGAGAAAAAAAAATTATTAGTCACCTGTTAAATAAGGTTACATAAAATACATTAGGTCAAGGTAAATGTGTTGGACCAGTTCCCATCGATTTCTGGACATCTGAGATATGAAGCCGATTTGGTAGAAATGGAATGAAATGAACAACTAAATAAAATAACCTATTATTTATTGCTGAAACGCCAGTACAGTAAATATTGCACCTGCGTGATGGCGAACAAGCCGGTAATATGAGTCGAACTCTAGAATGTTTTTCTTAGTAATGTGCAGTCACTTCTCTTTCTTCTCATGAGGAGTTGGTCTACTCTGTTAACATTGATTACTAGACTTTTTAAATACTAAGCAAGATTAGCCATGTTTTCTTAGCATATGAACATACTTGCTGTTTTCAACATGATCTCAAAATCAGATTCTTGATTTACTTTGTCACTAAATAAATTTGTCCCTAATCAATACATTAACTTTTGTCCCCAAAGAGTACTTTATCATAAAATTTACTCGATAAATACTTTGAATGTATGGGAATGGCTACAATAAATACGATGCTTACAATGATTGTAGATAGTCGCATACATATTATTTATAAAGGTTCAAATATTATATTTGAAAAAACAATTTTGTTAAAATCTTGACCAATTATTTCACATAGATCCCATTGAGGATTGTTTAGCTCAAAAGTATTTTTAATTTTTTTTTCAAAAATGTTGGCAAAGAATTCTTGGTGTTTAAAATTTTTCCTTGATCAGTCTCTTAATCTATGTTTATGGCTTGAAAAAAAATCTGATGGAGAATTAAACGACTAATGCACTTCATAAGTATACTTGTGAAATAACAAATCAGAATGTATTCTCGGAATCAGTAAATTAAACATTTGTTTAAATAAAGGAAATCATAGACTGAATTGAGAACTTTATCTCTGTTTTATAATGAATAAATTTCGATTAACTGGGGCATATTCATAGAAATACATTGCATTAAATTTATACTATATTGATAACATTGAGAATTGACTGCAAAGATACTTTTCTCCCCTTGATAAATAATTAGAAAAATATAAATATTTACGAAACGTACTGTCAAAACTAAAAAAAATTTAGATAATAATTGGGTGTCTAACTATTTTAAAATTATTTGTAAATGAGCTATTTCTGATTTAGCTATTAGGTATATTGGACTGAAATAGTTCTTGTGCCATTAAAATTTACCGTAATCATTATTATATTAAAGACCTTGAACTAATCATTCTGCAAACGGAAACTAATCTTTATATTAGAGTTATAGCAATAATCTTTGGATAAATGCCCTCAAAATGATCAATGAATAGAAGTCTTCGAAGTAATCGCAAGATGAATGTCCGCAAACTAATCATTGAATGACTGTCCCCGAACTAACATTTGTTAATTTGAGGCCGGACCTCAAACTATACAAAAGTCCACGAAAAATACTTTGCCTCAAAAAAATGTTCCCAAAACATACGCCCTACATATATATATATATATATATATATATATATATATATATATATATATATATATATATATATATATATATATATATATATATATATATATATATATAAATAAAAAGATTTTCTTGGAGATGCAGTCATATATTCAATAAAATTCTTTGATTGAAGCCGACCTTTCGAGAATGTTTATTCTCTTCTTCAGGGCAAACTACAAATCGTTACAAAATTATTTCAACAACAACTTAATAGTATTATAAAAATACTTACAATCGTGAATTTAGAATAAATTAACCAAAAACAAGAAAGATTTCATAGCCATCAATTACAAATGTCATTATTTATATTTGTCATGGTAACACAATAAGTAAGAAAGTATCTAGATTTTGTTGATAAAAATGAATATTACTGAATGATCTTTATATGTTTGTGGCTATTTGAACAAGGAGCACAATTAAATTAAAATTATTATTAAGGCAGATACAGGTTCAGTTAAGAAAAAAAATGTAATTTAAGAATATTGCATAAATACTTACATATATACCCATACATAGACTAAATTACGTTTATTCTGTGCTTGAACTGAGAGTTAAAAGAAAAAGATACATAATATTATTTCAAATTTCTATATAAGTGTAATATATATATATATATATATATATATATATATATATATATATATTGATTTTCGATTTTGATTTTCTACTTTTTTATGCAATCATCATTTTATCCCCTCTCCCCTCCACCTTCCAAATTATGACGTCATCATTAATTTTTTCAAATGTGAAGGCCGTAATTTTATATTATAAACGGCAAGCTGGCAATTTTCTGAGCTGAAAAATACCAAATACATGGGTATTAACATAAAAATATATGAAATATAGGGTGCTAAAAAAATAATATATTTTCATTTGCTGCCTTCAATTTTCAATAATATCAATAATATTAATATGCAGTGGTAACTAGTAATTTATTAATTGTTGCTAAGGACTACGATTCAAATGCATACTTTTTTATGCATAATTTGTATAAAATTGAAAGCAGCAAATAAAAATATATTTTCACTTTTACATTTTTAGCACCCTGTATTTAATATTTTTTCTATGTTAATACCCATGTATTTGGTATTTTTGAACACAGAAAATTGCCAGTTTTCGATTTATAATATAAAATTATGAACTTACTAAATTATTATGAACGCACTATATATATATATGAAGGGTGTTAATAATGAAAAATAATTAAACTGGAGAATCTTTGGTCCAAAACAATAGATTTAACCCGATTCACTTAGATAAAATGTGTCTCCTATCTGAATTACAGAGTGTTTAATTTATTTATTTAAACATTATTTTTTTCCCATTACTTTCAAACTGTTCGCTTTATCTTTATCATCTTTGGCAGGAAGTGTATACACTACATACCTTACTAAATTATGGTAAATAAACGTGTCTGGCTACCCCTAGAGGCGTACGACAGGGGTTAGTGAAATGTTAACCATTCCTAAATTCTACGCCACTGGCGAAATTCTCATTTTAGCACAATTTTTTTTATTCTCCAATACCTTCTGTGGAAATAAAATAATCTACTTTCATATCGATAAAGTCATTAGTTTTCGAGATATTTAAAGTTGAATATAACGCTGCACTGCTGCACAATTTTAAGTGTATTTATCATGGCGGTTTTTTTTGGATCATAGGTTTGCATTTATTACGCAAATGAAACTTACAGTTGATTTTTAAGGTTTAATAAGAATATTATCATACAATTTTACTGATAAGTAATTATCAGAAAATCTTTTTCACATTTTTGCTACAACAAAATAATATGAACAAAATTTAAAAATACTTAACAAATGTTCAATTTGACTCCCATTTACCTCCAAAAGTTTATCTATTCTTTAACTAAGATATCTTCTTACTTTAAGAAATATGTTTGGCTGTTTAGCTATAAAACTGTCGGAATAGATGCGAATTTTCAATATCCCAACTGTGGTTATTTCTCCTGTTGAGAACTACTCTACGTGTAAAAGTGGCCTCGTCAGTAAAAATAATGTTTTTAATAAAATCACGATTTTCATTTTTCCTATTTAAGGTTCACTGAGCAAAATTTTATCTTAAAAAATAATCTGTAGGTAATAAGTTTTGTACAGGTGTACAGTGGTAAGATCTAAGTTTTTCTAATGGCTTGCTTACTCTAGTCATTTCATATATCCCGACAATCACATTTCCAACATGAATTAAAGGTTAATGTATGGTGATGTATATTTGGCAGAGGTAGTGAATTCCTATGGCCGCCTAGAACTCCGGAAGGTAATCTCTTAGATTTCTATTTCTGGGGGCATTTGTTAAGTATTTTTAAATTTTGTTCATTTTATTGATTGTAGCAAAAATGTGAAAAAGACTTTTTGATAATTACGTATTAGTAAAATTGTATATTAATCTTCTTATTAAACCTAAAAAATCAACTGTGAGTTTCATTTGCGTAATTAATGCAAACCTGTGATCCAAAAATGTATCAGTGCAGCGTCATGTTCAACTTAGAATATCTCGAAAAATAATGACTTTATCGTTACGAAGGTAGAGTATGTTATTTGAACAGAAAGTATTGGACAATAGAAAATTGGGCTAAAATGACAATTCCACCAGTGGCGTAGAATTTAGGAAGAGTTAACCTTACACTTACCCCTGTCGTACGCCTCTGGTAGTAGCCAGAAACGTTTATTAACCATAATTTAGTAAGGTATGCAGTGTATATACTTCCTGCCAAACATGATAAAGATTAGTGAAACAATTTAAAAGTAATGGGAAAAAATCATTTTTAAATAATTAAATATAACACCCTGTAACTCAGACAGAAGACACATTTTATCTAAGTGAATTGGGTTAAATCTTATTATTTTGAACCAAAGATTCTCCAGTTTAATTATTTCCCTTTATTAATGAAACAACCTGTATATATATAAAAATGTACGCCAATGGTTTATCGCAATTTTGTTAAGATGTAGATATACTGATGAATTATAAACAAAAATTGTCTCTTTAGTCTTTTCGCTAAAACGAACTGTTCTCGAGAAAAAAAATGTTTGCCTGTGCACCTAATATCTGAGGTTTGCAAATTAAATTAATTTTTATTTACATCACATTTGCAAAACTAAGATATTAGGTGCACATGCAAACAAACTTTATTTTTTTTCTCGAAAACGGTTCATTTTAGCGAAAAGGTTAAAGAGACCATTTTTGTTTAGAATTGATCAGAATATCTAAATTTGTTAACAAAATTGCGATAAACCATTGGCGTACAACTTTTTTTAAATTTAAAATAATTAAATGGTCTCACGAACGCCACTGGTAAAACAAAAACAAGTGTTTATCATGCTATAAATTTGTTTTTAAGTGGCAATAATACCTACTAAGTTTGAAAGCAAAATCGAGAAGACTCTCTTCAAAAATAGGAAAAAAACGATTTATTTCGCAATGAAGAGAGCTACGACGGTTAGAATGCTATTATCTAGCTATAATTTAATATTTTTTATTCACATTTCCTGTTACAATATACGTATGTGTATTCCGTTTTGAAACGCTTTCAATGTATCAAATGTTTTGTAATTGTATCTTGTATTAAACTTGAATATTTATTGTTCGATTTTCCACTTAAAAAAATAAAGAAAAACAGTTTTAGATATTTATACGAATTGAAGTAGAGGTAGAAGCGGTAGAATACGAATATATAAATTAAAGTTATTTAAGCTTAGTTTAGGAAAATTCTAATGCAGAAATGAGCTTCTACATGAAATTATGAAACAAAATATTTTCATAATATTATAAAAAGATTCGGCAACGCTGTGGCAAAATGCTGATCATTTGAGCCATATTCGAGCATGCGCGGTAGAACCTCAAATTAGGACGTCCATTCTGGCGTTTTACCCTTCGTGCGCGTGGAAAAATTCATTCATTTCCATGCGGTAGTTTTTGCGTGATGCGTATACAAACGACAAACATACAGACAGATATAAAATGGAACTTGTATTTCAAGTTAGACCTCTAGCAATACATCGGTGAAAGTTTCATTCAATTTCATGTAGTAGTTTTTGGGTGATGCGTGTACAAACGTACAGAAAGACAGACAGACGCGGTAAAATGGAGCCTATATTTTAAGTTACACCTCTAGTAATATATGTGTGAAAACTGCTTTCAATTATTATAGGCAGTATTTTCTGCGTGATGCGCGTACAAACATACAGACAGGCAGACAAAAAAATCTAAAAACTGTTGTTTTGGCTTCTGTTGCTCTAATAATAATATTAGGTTTTCTTAATGTTAAAATAATGGTCAGACATTGGCCTATCATCTACAATTTTATTATATGTATAGATATCTAGAATATTCAACACCAACACAAAAATAATTAAATAATAATATTTTCGTTCTTATTATCATTAACGAATCACATTGTTGGTAATATAATGTAGTATTTGCAGATATATTCAGATGAACCCAAACCATCTTGTAACATAACATTGACAGAACACCATGATACTACGAAAACAAGATATGATCATGCGCACCTCCAACGACGTCAGCCCGTGACAAAACTTTAGGGACAACCATAAAACGCATGTTTCAAATGATCGTTCCATAACTTGTGCCTGCTTAGAATTTGAGTTGCTGCAATTTGGGGTTTTCTGTACCTAATACATAATTAGTTTATCGAATTTATAATATAAATATAATAGTAAAATTTAAATTAAATATTACAGAATATGTCGATATTTATGTTCGAACAGGCATACACACATAGAACACTATATAATAACAACTGGAATGCTTCGCATTTTTTCAAAATGAGCTATACTGTTGTGTGTTGTGTTGCGAAGAAACAAAATGAATGTGGACTTCCTGTCGCTTTTCCATATCGAGTTACACTTCATACGGAAATCCGAAAACCATTTTCTTTTAGCTTGATTGTCATTCGTAAGTCATACAAAGTCGTGGTCAGAAGAATAATAAAAATGTTATGACAGAGTACCGTTGCTGTTGTCATACAATCCAAAATTAGGTTGGCACCCATTTTTGTTATAGTTGGTGTGTCAGCAGTCAGCACCGTCATGTTAAGTGCGATGGCAGTGTGTGTAATATGTATGGTAGCTTTGTCAGTTTTAATACAAATTGATATTAACGTGATTATATTGAAAATAACTACAATAAAATTGGAATGACAGTAAAATAAAAAGTATAATGACAATCAACAAGAGCAATCGACACTATACATTTTCCACAACTACTACAGGGTGGGCCAATTTTAATGTTTCTATAGGAGATCTCGGTAACTATAAGTACTATGGAGGAATGGATGGTAGGTTATAACATAAACTTGTATTTTTTAAATGCAAATCATAGTTGTCTATAGACTTAATAAATGAAGCATTTTTTTCTCTTTTCAAAAATATATAACATGTGTATTGAGAAGTTATATTTTTTAAGATAAACTAATTTTATCATAGGCGCCTTAGGCATTTGGTTTTTTTTTACTATTCAGCTAATAGGCGTAAATGTCATTTAAAATAGTCTTCGAAAACGCCTGTCAAAGCCAGTTCAGTAATATTTTTGAGTTAGAAGGTAACTGTTTCGCGTTGAAAAATGGAAATTTTGGTTCATGAAAACTACGAAAAGTATGATATGTTGGAATCCTTTATTCAAAGAAACAGCAATTCTGGCATTGCATCCGAAACATAATTCAATAGGTATCCAGAGAGATGACAACCCCAAAAATCTATTTTTGAGAGACTATCACGTGTCATTCAAAAAGCCAAAACCGAAAAACTACCAGAATGAAGTATTAAAATCTAAACTTATTACTAAAATCTAAACTTATTTATAATGGAAGCAAGTGTTCGAACTGATGTCCATTATTATTTACACATAGATCACACCTCTTCGCAAATGCTCGAACCGCGTTAAGAACATGCACGTTTGAAATGGAGTCCACACATTCTATAAAATTTTGTCTTAGTTCGTCGAAATTGTTACTAGTATTCCTATATAAAGTGTTTTTCAGAAATCCCCAAAAGAAGAAGTCCATCGGCGTCAGATTAGGTGACCGTGGTGGCCACTTCACTGGTCCTTCACTACCAATCCAATTATCCCCAAAATTTGTATTGTAACGTTTAACCCTGTGCTAAACGTTGTGGGGTGAGTTCACTTGCGTAGTACTCAAAATTCGCAGATTGCTTCCAATAATTTACTTTCAACACTCTGTACACGAGCTTCTGTTGTAGTACAACTTGTCACTTTGACTATCGCGTCTCAACTACTATCAACTTATGTCTCCAATTGACTGATACAATAAAGCTGACTCTGTCCCGTGATCGTCACGGCTTTATATATCTGAATCATGATATGACATTCATCGAGAATGTTCTATGATTATCTAGACGCACATAGGCTGTGTTCGGGGAGTCGCTATCTGCACTATCTTGCACTATCAGCTGTTCACGGAGCTCAATGATAGTACTAAAAGCGCTATCGTGACGTCATTAATGAATGTTACCAACGCTATTTCTTCCGAGGTAGTGTATGGATAGTGTTTGCGTTTGACATAAATACTGTTCATCTGACATGGACGTCATAATGACAACAAACCGATAATCGTTTATGATTCGGACAGTTTTCTAAAGCGGAGGAGGATGTGTCTTTTCAATGGAATAAGTTAAATAAATAATTTAACTGAAATATTTTTACGCGGTGAGGAAACTCAGATTCAATTAATATGCAGCGGTCACCAAATTCTTCTGCAAGAGTATAATCGTATACCGGTATGTACCAAAAAATAATGAAATAAATGATAAATATTATTTATTTAACCCAAAATTTATTAAAAGTTTATTCGAAGTGGTAATTTTTATTTATAACAATGATATTAGAGTGACCATTCTGTGCAAAAACTAACAATATGCTCACCAATATTGAGGGCTGCTCAAACGTGCAGAAAATTATAAGGATAAACCAGATATTCAGGCAGAGATCTTTGCGCAGTTTTGAAATTGAAAGTCATGGTATGGCAAATAGATATGCTCGTCAATTCATAAGTTACTGCTAAGTAGTTTCAATTTGTACATATTCCAGCTTTAGTGAGGATACGAATAAAATATAAGAACTATCTTCCCTATTAGGTACTTCAACCCAAATTTAACCCATGTATTGACGCCGGTTCTATTCTGGATTGAAAAGCATTTTCAATTTGTAATATTTCTCAGTCTAGTCTCTTCATAGACAAAAAATAAGTCAATTTTCTTATTCATATTTTTGTGCCTTGACTCCTTAACATCAATGTGACAGCAAATGACAGAATGTGAACGCAAACACAAAATAGTGTTCATGGAGCTTGCTATCACTAACACACAATAAGCTCCACGAACAGCATCGGTAGTGTTTGCATTGATAGTGCAGATAGCGACTCCCAGAACACAGCCATAATAAAGTTCTAGAGGCTTGTCAAACTGACAATACTATGACAAATTGTAGGTACCTCACTTATAGTTTCTGGAAGGATCGAGAATAAATCTACCAACTCTAGAACTAATAAATGAACTACAGGATTATGAATTAAAATTCTGTATTTTCTCACCTGTTTATTCGCTGTCGCTACTGGAGTCTTCAGGCAAATTTGTTGATGTTGGAATATTTGGCCATGTATTTTTATATGCACAATATTTTTGAACCATGCAACGACAAAAGCCAATGCAGCTGATTTTGTTTTTCTTGCAGCTAAAAGCTTTTGACTGACAACCTCCAATGAAATTTTCTTATTAAAATCGGTATCTTGTGAAAGCTGCAAATAATTAGTATGTACTTACTAACTTGAAGAATTTGTCCCAATGTGCTTTTGTTGGAAGAGGCAGAAAGTTTCTGGTTTGAAGTCAATGACATGGGATACGTCGTTAGTTCATATTTAAATATCTGTTGATAATCTATTTGCCTTCCCATTTCTTTTGCTGCCAATATGCGTTGCAAAATTTCGTGTCCATGCATCTGAGATTTCCTCTTACCCTTCTGTTGATGCGTCGGTTTACTGCCACCCATCTTCATTAAATGTATTTTTAGTGGCTTGTAAAATTCGTCGGTATCAATGATGTCGACGAACGCTCGGAGAGCATCCTCACCGGCCTTCTCAGCATTTAGAGGGCATTTTCTATTGTTTTGTCAAAAATAATCTTTGTAGAAATAAACAACAGGTTCACTTCAATGTGGCTGAAAACTTTGAACCGACAGAACCGTTCGTGCAATGTTAGAACAGCATTTTCGTCACCAACTTTCCTTCATGGGTCAGCTTCTATATTTTGACTAAGCTCGTAAGCTTTAATTCCAAATTTGTCAACCATTAACCCGATTTCATTGAAACTAATAAAGCAAACGTCAAGTTCTTTCACACTTTCAAGTTATTGAGAAATCAGTAGTGTTACTAGAGCGCTGAATAGATGAGTATTATCGCCGGCCACCATTGTGTTTCCTAACTGTTACAACAATGTTATAAGTAGAGCGCTTGTTTACGTATCTTCACGTGTATAACCTATAAACCTATACCACTGACGTGACAGTCGGGACACACAATGGCGGGTGGCGATAATACTCATCTATATAGCGCTCTAGTGTTACTAGCCAGATAAGGGTTTCTAGAATATGCTGTTTAAAACTGAAGATGTCCGTTTCTTGAAAATTAGAAAACGGAATTTTGTCCATTTCTTGCTTAATATTGCTGACAATCTTATGCAGTACGGAGTAATCTGAAAAGCCACTAAATGTAGGTATTGTGTCACCATCTGATATTTTTTCTAAATATTTCATCTTTTGCGACTTTCGCAGGCGTTATTATGTCTGATTCGTTAGCCTTCTTTGACTGAACAATGTCTACACGATCTTTACAATAATTCTTGACACGCTTCATCAACTGACGTTTAGACATCTCTCCTTTAAGTTCCACATATCTGTTATAAATGGCAGTTGCAGAAAATCCCTTCCGATTTGTGAAACCCTTTTCCGTTTCTTTTAATAGCATATTCATAGTAACGTTAATGTGCTCTTGCTTTGTTTGTGCATCCTCTTTAGAAGTTGAGGGAACAGGTGCGTTTTTTAACTTTTGACCAAGTTGTTACAAAACATCGGGGATGGTATTTCACCTCCAGTGCAATTAGATCATTGGAACCAATGCGTTTAAGAATCGTAGAGATTCCTTTTGATTTTAATTAAATTTTTTCTTCAATGTTTGTTATTAACTCTTGAGAGAGATTCATTATATTAATCCTTTTTTTACAAAATATGCATTTTTTATATCAAAGCTTCCTCTTAGATATTCAAAGCGCCTTCATGTCCCTCTTCTGTATGTCACATCTGAATCTGAAGATCCCGATACCACCGCAAAACCTATGGCGAGAGAGTGAGAGACGCGAGGGAGGACGATCGAGAGTATGATCTTCGAGCTTGCCGCTTGTAGCAGTGCAATGGATGCGGCCAATATCTTAGTTTTATATTTATTGTAACAGCATGGTTATTATTTACGTTAAAAATATGAATGTTGAACCGTTATCACTGCAAAGAACGTGGCAATAATTTTGAGAGCATTTTTTTTTAATTTAAGACTTAGTTTCCGAGATAATGAGTGATATATGATAAAAAGTATTAAAACTGTTGCAGTTTTGGAAGGTTGCGAGCTAAGATATTCGCTCTCAAAAGTTACAAAACATGAGGGATTACACTGTTTTTATTTTAATTTTTCTGGGACGATACGGCCACAAACGAAACATTCAAACTTTTTCAGACCGCAGCAGAATTTTATGCTCTATCGACATACGTAAAAAAACACATAAAATTTCGGATAACTTTTTTTGCACAGGACGATCGTTTGACGACTTTGGGGTTAAATTATTCAAGGTAATACCAATCGTTCCTATAAGTTATAGATTTTAGTCCCGAAAGGCTCACAGAACGATTTTTTAAGCGTCTTTCGGGGCTCCAAGCATTACACTAATAGTACCGGTCACCGTTTAAATTTTCATGATAGTTTTGATAGACCAATATACGACTATCAAGTAGGGCACACCAGACACTAAAACCAAAGCGTCCCTGGTATTGAATATCGAAGGTGCGGTGGAGGTTGAAGTCATACCAGTAGTGTTCATTATGCCGGTTAAAAATTCCAGCGCTGCTGATGTAGGCTTCATCAGTCCAAATTACTTTTCTAAAAACAATTGATCTGCTTGAAGTTTTTCGCGATACCAATTGCAAAAGCTCAATCGTCGCTGAATATCGTTGTAGGTGGTGTTGTTTCAGTATTGCGTAAGGCTTAAAGTTGTTCTTTTTCAGATCACGAAGAGCACGTCATCTGGAGATATCTGACTCTGCTTCATTGGCAACTGCGGATCCAATTACATTAATGACAATTTCTTTGGCATCACCAATGTGATAGTTTTTCGGTTTTGTCTTTTTGAATGACCTGTGATTAATAAGATTTCTCTTCAGCCACTCAAAAATAAATTTATGGGGTTGTCTTCTCTCTGGATACCGATTGAAGTAAGTTTCGGATGCAATACTTTGTTGCTGTTATTTTGTATGAAGCATTACAAAATATCATACTTTCCGTAGTTTTCATAAACCAAAATTTCCATTTTTCAACCCGAAACAGTCACCATCTAACTCAAAAATATTAATGAACTGGCTTTGACAGGCGTTTTCGGAGACTATTTTAAACGATATTTACGCCTATTAGATGAATAGTCAAAAAATAACCAAATGTCTCAGGCGCCTATGATAAAATCAGTTTATCTTGAAAAATGTTACTTTCCAAAATTTCTCAACACACATGTTATATATTTTTGAAAAGAGACTATAATTTGCATTTAAAACAAGTGGAATTTTTGAAAAAAAATTAAGAATTGTTTTTATTAGGCATTTAAGATTTGAACGCTATCGATGAGTACCTACTATTGCTCTCCTTTTCTTGATTTGAACTACATATATTTATGTATATCTGTTTGCCAGTAACAGCAATTCCATAACAAATTACTGTTTGTCTACCACAACACAAAATTAAACTTTAAATTAACAACAACATCTGACGTCTGACAATTGGCTAAAGTAAAACGCCAATAGATGGTGTTAAATAGAGGTGAACAACAAATAAATTGGCGATGAGGAAACGCGCCAACAGCTATACCTACAATTAAAAATCTTTTGTCGACTAGATGCTAGTTTTGTCACTGATGTAAGAATCTTGTGAGAAAACAAAAAATGAAAGGTAAACACAAAGTATCTCTTCACATACGAAATAAATCTTTCTAACAATATAATAGAAATACCACATACTGAGAGAAATACTAGTAGAAAATGGTGAAACATATATGCGGAAAAATATTATTTAACAAGAGATTTGTTGTAGTTCTTTGTCACTTGGGATACCAATAGGAAGAGCGGTATGAGTGAATATGTAATGTAAATAGATTAACAGGTAAAATAGTTATGATGTTTTCATAGAGGATACAGGTTAGGTTGATGGTTTGTTGTTCACCTCTATTTGATCAGTGGCAGCTCGTGACATTTATTGCAGAGAGGGCCAATTCTATCGCCAGTGCTTTGAGTAAGTCCTCCTGTTAATAGATGGCGTACATTTTGCTCACGATTGCCAATTGCGACAGCTTACAGTGAACAGCACGACATAACCATGGAGTAATATTATATACGACGATCTGCCAGAGAGTACCTATATACCTGAGAACAGAGACGTATACGTATATATACGCTCTATGCTCTTGCGTAATTCCAGTGACGGATCCCATTATCCGACATTGTCGTTCCATGTCGAAGAAATAGTGATCTTGCTTAACAGGTGGCGAGATGTTTGCGATCTAAGTATGAATTCGAAAGTCTCTAGACCGTAGGGGGCCTGAGATATCGCTGCGGAGTCCATTGATACAAGAACCGAAAGTAATAAAAACTATTTAAAAATACATGTTTATGTTATAAACGGAAAACAAAAGAAGGTATTCAGAATATCTTAATTTCATTCGATAAGTGCATGAAGAATGTGTAAATATATTTTCTCTAATTTAAAAACCAAGGACGATAGCTAAATTAATCGAAATCGTAAAAAATCGAACTTTTCGATATAGGTCGAAAACAAAAGAAGATATCAACTTCTGGTTTTCACCATTGAGTTCCTGTCAAGAAAGCGAATGAACCATCCATTTATCCATAGTACTTATAGTTACCGAGATCTCCTATAGAAACATCAAAATTGGCCCACTACATCAACTTGTTTGTTCTCTTTTTTCTAACATTCTTTTTCACATAAAATTTGAAACCTTGCTCGTGGTATTGGCTCCGTAAAAATATCTGCAATTTGATCTACTCCAGCAATATCTTCCAATTATTTTCTGTCAATCCTCTTACAAACGAAAAGTGCTCTAACGCAGATAAACTTTAATGGTTTATAAAATATTGGCTTTTTATATAGCTCTATAACGTTCATAGGTTCATCAGCTTCAGCATTTCGTTTTTTAAAAATTCAAGGATTTAAAATAGCCCTGCGTTTTTCTGGTAATTTAAACGTTAATTTAATTTCAATGTACAGCTTCCTGTTAACGAATTCATTTATTCCTCCATAACACTTTTCATTTTTTCTTTTCTTCTGATTGTATAGCTTCTTGATAAGTTTTCTCCTTGAATTTTGCCAACAGCCTCTGATTTGTGTTTTAGAAAATAAATTATTCTCTTACTAAAATAATCTTTCGTGAAACATAACTTATATTGAGCTCCACTCAAAGAATCACATTCCATCGGACCGCATGAATCAGCATGCATGATTTCTCCTGGCTTTTGAGCTCGTTGCGAGCATTCATAGTAACTGTTACGATGCTGCTTACCATCCACACAAGCCCCATAAAAAATCATGATTGATGAAATCAATTTCTTCTCTCCGCTTTAATTGCTTATATAGGTGTATTTCAGCATAACTTTTAATAAAATTGAGGCGGAGGGCGCTATTTATATGATTTGTTATTTGTTAATAAAAAAAGGGAAAAATGTTGTTCTTAGGACTTATGACTCTTAGCTGGAATTTTCGTTATGGTGACAAATGAACCCAAATTCGTATTTTCAGATCATCCTGAAGTAATTATGTCGAAGAAGCCACTGACAAACATACATGACCCCATGGAACTTAACCATTCAGAAAAAGAGGAGATAAAAATTAAAGTCAAAAATAAAAAATATGAATATGAGCAACTTATAAAATTAAAAAAAAATATAAATTACATGAAGTAACAAACCAAAAACAAAACCATCTGGAAACATATAAACAACGCAGTGTACAAACAACAACGCTCCCAAATAATACAAACACGAGAGAAAAATATAATAGTACTTAAACATAGCTAATGAAATAATAAAAAACCTGAATCAAACCGATCTTACGAAAGCTACTTACGGGATCAGAGAACACCAAAAAATACACTTTTCTTAGATCCAATCACATTAAAAATTCTAAAGCCAATGACATTTTTGACCACTCTTCAATAATGTTCAAACAAACTATGTCATCACTATCAGATGTAACTCCAAATACTCATCTAGTGAACTTGATTCTTTTACATGGCAAATTTCCAAATAAATTAAAAATAGCTAAAATTATAACAGTCTAGAATCAAGAGATCCAGAAATAATATCGTAACTATCGCTTTTATTCCTATTTTGGCAAAAAATATAGGAAAAGGAAATATTGGTTTCATTTTTTGATTGTTCAGTGTTTGAGGAGTGGTCAAAAATTGATCTGTGCCTTCAGGTATATCGGGATCGTTTTCTAGATTACTATTTGGTTTTGCCAAAATATTAGCTTTCCCGACAGACGTTGTCCTGTGTTAACAAAAGCAAAAACAATATCTTGGATTTCTAAATTTTCACCCATGACAACAGTAGCAACTTCATCAATTGTTGCCGTATTGTTGTTGTTGTCCTGCAGGCCTATTATCGGCTTTGCTGACAATTTTGTGGTAATCAGATGGCTTGCGGTTTAATGCAGTCTTGAATAATACAACCAATTAGTTGTCTGATGGAAAAACATTTGAAGTTGCTCCACACTTGGACTGTTTATTGTGTGCATAACGCTGATCGACTTGTTTTGCTGAATCGCCCATGAAATAAATTTGCAAAAATTGTACCACCATGTGACTTCCAAGACCGGCTGCTTTTGGTTATTCACCTAGCTACAATCCTACTGTACGCTACTTTAATTGATATATGATTTAAATTAAAAATTACCAACGTATTCTGGCACGTGGTGGTAAAAGTTTATTGTTTTACAATATAGTTACCTTGAAAGTTAGCATAAAATTGTCTTGAACAACTTTTGTTGCGCCAAATGACCTTATTTGGAAACAATAATTGTATTCCTGTATATGAGTTAAAAATGTATAGAATCTGTCCCATTTCCGTAAACCAATGAATGCAGAGGCTCTGTTGGCAGCACCAATGGCGTCAATTTGACTTTACAGCTCCCGCAACACAATCCAGGGGCTTCATTCTTTCAATATTAGGTTTGATTGATTTTATTTTACCGAGATGAATAAACACTTTTCAAAATCTCACGGTATAATAAATTGAAATGAAACTATTATTTATCAACCGATCCATCTATGTTAAACGATATTCACAGCGCGCGATCTGTCAATTGCTGACATTTATTTCAAACAACTGACAGTTGTCAAATAACTGTATGTACTGTATATAAAATTAATATTGTCTTTAAGGTTTCATAAATGTTCTTAAATTTTCTAATGTTCCGCTCAACTTTTTTAATTTTTTCGTTCGTAAGAACCTTCTTCTGATAATAATATGAACACAACAAAAAATAATTAGCAAAATCGATTCAGCTGCTCTCGAGATAGCAATACATTCAGCGATTCATTTTTATATTATAGATTTTCATTTAGCTGTTTTAATGTTTGAGCCAATTCGTGAATATAATCTGTTTGAATTTGGTTTAAATTCTTTTCAAAACTTAATTGGTAATTGAGGTTTCCTTTAATGATTTGGAAGGGCGTATTATCGTAGGAAGAGTGAATACTATTATTATAGTTCAATATAGCAATATCTATAAGTTCCTGATTCGTTTTTGATTTGTACTCTTGTTTTAATGCAACTAGGCTTTCTTTCAAGGTTGAATGGAATCGCTCAATAGGTGAACTAGAATTTGGATTGTAGGGTGTTGAAAAGTGTAACTGTATAATTTACAAATGTCTTGTACTAGATTACTTTTGAAATTTTGAGCATTATCAGTTGTGATAATATCATGTGCGCCATGTTGTGAAAAGAACTTTATTATGTTCTGACAAATCTCAATAGAATTTTCATGTAGAGGATAGGCTGCTGCAAATTTTGAAAAATTATCTATTGTCAAATATTTTTGTGACATAAGGGAATAAATATCTATATAGATATATTGAAAAGGTTTTTGTCCTATTGGTGTTGGTTTGAAAATAACTTTATAACTTTATAAGGGTGTCACAAGTCTTTATGAAATTAATAATAGAGAGTTTTTGGATACCGTAAGTGCGAATACGGTAAACGTTAAAATCACATGACATGCTTCTGCGCTTGCGCATTGTGTACTATGATTAGGGTTTGGCGAATAGCGTTTACCGTATTAGGCTAATCTGCCTAGGTTAGCGTGTTGGTTTTACGTTAACGGTAAGTAGGAATGTCGTATATATTCTGTTGGCAGACCTGCTTACTGTGGGTATGAGCTGTCAGTTTCGAAATTTTGGTGTCCAGACCAATTTGCTCTCATGAATTACAATTCATAAGATACATCTTATCTCACCAATAGGATTCAGTGTGTTAGAATTGGCTCAACTAGCTCTAGCTTTAAATCAGTTACATCTGATCTACCTCATCTTGGTTCTCTCCTGTTCATCATTTTCATAAATGATATCGATACTTGCTTTGAAAATTCCAATTATGTGTTTTATGCTGATGATCTTACGGTTTATAAGACCGTTAATGATTTACAAGACTGTCTAGCTCTTCAGAGAGATCTGAATCGTTTAGAAAAATACTGTCTTGATAACCGACTGTCACTGAATCTTTCCAAGTATGTGCAAATTATTTTCTTTCGGTTGTTAGATAATTTCACATTTAATTACGAATTGCTTCTCAAAGATCTAAGACCTGTTGATTCTGTTAGGGATTTAGGTATTATCCTAGATTCAAGGTTAACATTTTCTTATCATATTGAATAAGTAGCTAGGAAGGCATTCACGAATTTGAGATTTATTAATAGGTTTTCGAAACAGTTCAACAACCCAAGATCATTAATTATATTATTTAATTCTTAGTTAGAAGTCACATGGAATATGGCTGTGTTTTGTGGAATCCTTGTTTGTTTTGTGAAATATGTAGAAAGACTTGAGCGAATACTGAAAAAATCCTGAATACATTATGTTATCGTTTCAACAGAACATTGTATCATGCTCCATATGAAACTAGAATACGTAATTATAAGTTAACCAAGTTCAGTGTCCGTAGACTAGTGGCATATCTTATTTTAATACATAAAGTTATAAACGGTAATATTGACAGTTCTTACACTTTGAGTTCTCTCAATTTTGGTGTAAAATCTTGCCTCGCGAATGTCTCACACGTTCTATCCTCTCTTTTATGGAACTAATTACGCTAGTAATTCTCCCATAATATTAATGCAAAAAACGTTTAATGGCTATTTCAACCATATAGAAGCTATGCATTTATCTCTATGTGCGACAAAACAAGCTGCCTATCTAATATTTTAATATTAAAAATATTGTAAAATAATTATTAGTATTGAATTATGGTTAGCCGCTAATTGTTTTAACACATATCTCTTTTATTATTAATGTTATTCATATATTTTTTGTTACTTTCTACTTAATATTTTGTATTCTTTCATATTTATTATAAGTTCACATCGATAAAATAATTAACTTTTGTAATTTCGAGTTTCCTGTAATTGGGCATTGGATTGCCTGTTGGAAACTGTAATAGATAAATAAATAAATAAATAAATAAACTGACTTTTATAATAAATACTGATAAAAATATGATACCAATAGATTGGTTCAGAAAGCTGATTTCATCAGAGCGAAGCGAGTTATTAGTAGATTATACCATCAATAATGATAGCTAGTCTCGAGGAATATTTACAAATCGTAAAATTTCTTCATAAAGATTCTTTATTTTCATCCATTTAAATACAAATCATAGAGTAAATGGTTATACAATTACACAAACACTATTGTTTCCATGGTATTATTTAATTTGAGAAATTGTGATTGTCGTGCAATTGGTCTTCATTATTCCCTAGGGGAATAATATACGGTATTATACTGCTAAAACCTCAAGTTTAATACTTTTATACCAAAAATAATAAACACAGAATTACCACATTCAACACCAACACTTTATTTTGTCAAACCCAACAATTGTTTCGCCAACAAGGTTGGCATCTTCAGGGGTTAAACCTGTAACAGTTACAGGGTTACAGGGAAAAAATAACGTGTTGGTGTTTAATGTGGTAATTCTGTGTTTATTATTTTTGATTCTATCTACGCCAACGGTTCTAGATTCCAAATAGTACTTACATTATATGTAAGTCATAAATAAAAATATCACTCCACAATTACAAAATTAAATGAAATTTGATAAAACAGATGAAAACTGGAATGCTAAGGATATCTGATATCTTTTTTTTAGATAATGCTAATCTCTCATAGATTTTAAAGTAAATAATTTAGACTATTACACCAATCGGTCTAAGAAACACAGAGTCAAAAATCTCCAATTTATCTTTTTTTTCTACTTGAAAATGGATGTATCGCTCACTTGACGTCAAGCAACTTTTTTAATAATAAAAATATAAGAAATTAATTTTCAGCTTTTTTGCAGTTCATTATTATTGGAAGAAATAATTTTGCGGCTCTTTCTTTTCAAAAAGGGTGTCTCACTAACTAGATGTCGATAATTATATCGGCGACACCGTAATGACTGGAAGACCATATTCGATTGGTTGTACACTGCTGTTGTAAACAGGATGAATAAATGGGTTGTTTATGAAGACTGCAAACCAAAGGCCGTTCTCATGAGAAAAGATTTTCATTAATCTTTATTTTATAACCTTCGTTTGATTCTTACCCTCAGAAATTGATCAAATTTTATTAAGTTTTCACTTCTCTTTGGGATATTTTTATCTAGTTCCTACTGTTTTCTTCAGTTTTTATTTTTACATTTTTTATATTGAAAAATATAAACTTATTTTAATAGTTGTTTATATGATTTCAATTGCCTGAAAATATACAAGGGCAATAATAGTAATTAAATAAAATAATATATAATCTTATTTTATTATGTTAAAGAAGAAAATTTGGTATTATCTATCTATGTTACCTATTTATGAATTAAAATATCAAAAAATGCTCTCAAGATATAAAAAAATAATTAGAGTAATTTTCGGATGTAAAATTTATTGGTAATTCTCCTTGTTTTTGTGCATTTATACGTTTTATTTTTACTTATTAATAACAGTTTTCTTAAATATATGTGCTGATATTGCCCCTAACAAGTAAATTCAACCACAAGTAATAAAATCATAAATAGAAGGCTTCATTCAAACAGGAAGTTCTTCCCTTACTTAGCAATGAATTACTCTGATTCTTTCAAAGATTTGAAAAAAAGAACATTTGATGGAAAATAATGAACCAGAACGGTTCGACCAATTCGGATAACTTTTGTTTTAATATTTTCGTTAAGGCATAAGGAAGGTTCTTACGTAGAGAAAAATCGTAAAAATTGCGAGGAAAATAGTGAAAACATCATACGCTTTAGTAGAGTGATGTCACATATGTTATACACGTCAAGAACCATTATCCAAAGAACACCTATATTATCTGGAACAATGAGCATTTTTCCTGAGAAGTGTGACCTTTCGCTACGAGAGGGCAGCACTTCTGGTAGGGACACGGGTAAATATTAAACCTACTCCATCTAACACTGTGGAAATATAGGTGATAAAAGTAAATTAATTAAAATAATCAAGCAAGTAAAAAAATATGGTGTACCATAAAGCATTGCAATAAAATATTATATTATTACTGAAGTGTACAAAAGCAGGAAGTTATTATTAATAATTAAAGTGATTACTCTGAAATTCGTTTTATTTATTAATTTTTTTCTATTGGACTGCACATGGCCAATAACTAACATAATTATTTATTTCAAATTTCATATATCTCTACAATTATTACTGCTACGGCAGCAACGTGCCGGTTACTGCTAGTAAAATCATAAATATATGGTTTCATTCAAACAGGAAGTTCCTCCCATGATTATCATGATGTATTCAAACAACAATGTATTACTCTCTGATTTTTCCAAAGTGTAAAAGATAATATTTGATGGAAAATAATGAACAAGAACTCGATTCTATTCAAAATTTTATTATGAACGTTGAATAGATTTCAAGTGAGAGATATACCATTTTTGTTGTTTTTTTTTGTCTGCTTTATCTCTCTGCATAACTCGAGTACCCTTCAAATAGTTATGAATTATTCCATTGCGAAGGAACTAAAATAAAATTGACGGATTATCAATATCTATAATTTTCTTCTGGGGATTTGAGAATCATAGGTTTTCTTAATCTGAGTAAGTAGCTAACAAATGATCGAAAAAGTGTTCTTTCCTTGTTTCAATGCTAATTAACAGTGACAACAACCCTATTCTTTTAGAAAAGGACAGAGCACCCTGTGCTGTGTTCTGTTTCTCTATAGGTTAGTCCAAAAAAATCATTTGGTTCAAAAGTTTATATATATATATATATATGGGATATTACGAAATTTGTTAACACGATAGAGGTCGCAGTTTTGAAGGTATCAAGTTCAACTCAAATATCTCGGTCGAGTTCGTTATTGGGCAATATCGGGTATGGCGACCGTTCAAACATTTAAAAAAAATTATCAAAAAAGAGCCGTTAGTGTAAATATCAATCAAAAATAATTTTAGGTTATAGATAAAATCAGAACCTACAACATTTGTTCAAAGCAATTTTTCATAAAATACACAGGTAAAAAAATAAAAATTAATAAAGAAAAATAACAAATATTGATAAAACATGAACACTCAATATAAATTTGATGTAATTGTACATTTTCTGGAGATCTTAATATAGACCCTGATTAAAAAAATATATAGTATATTTATTGAAAAGAAATAGGCGAAAAAAAAAGTTCTGCTTTGAACTGAAACTCGAACCCTGTCTGCTTTATATTCAACAGCCAAAACCTCTAACCGCAAGGCTATGACACATACGAAAATTATTTATGTAATAACATGTATGTATACCAATGAAAAGGTTGTTCAAATTTCACTTCAATGAATTTTGAAAAATTTACCTTTCCGCTGAGTACAGGCCATCGGGATTTTTTAATTTTATTTTTATGAACAACAGTTGTTTTAGATAAATTTAAATTGTTCATAGAACTTTTTTAAATTATCACACGAAAATAGAATTGGTTATTTACAATTCAAGAATATCTTGTCATTTCATCTGGTTTAAAAAATGTTTCTCTTTATTTCTAGTTACTTAAAACGTGTACTTGGCGTAAAGTTTCACCCACATCCAGGAACATCGGTTTTGGTTGTATAACTAACAGAAAATATATAGGTGAGACATTAAGGACAATCATATTGAAATGTTCTTCGTTCTTATGTGGATAGAAATTCACATATACACTGATTAATAAAGTATATTAATTCAATATAACAAAAATTCACAGTTCATACACACGTGTTACAATATATATTCACTACTAAAGTACTTTTTAAAATTTATATCACAATATTTATTTCACTTGGTTGGCACGTTCAAAACTGACTGACTTGCCGCGCTGTCGTTGCCGTATTTAAATCGGGGTCACCACAACCAGACAACAAGCCTAATGTGTATGGACTGTAGAAGACGTTAGGATCGGTTCACATCGGGTTCGATGCACATTAGGCTCGTTGGAGCCATCTCTTTAAATCTATCGAATAAGATATGCTTCTCGAAAGCTTCCGACGTATCCCAACTGCGCTCGATACCGATGCATATTTCGCATGGTATCTACGTCTTGCGTCGCGTCGTACCCGCTGAATTCCAGCAGTATACTAAAAACTCTATCCTTGTTGTCAGCCAACAGCATTTCCCAGACAGTCCTATAGTATGGTTTTTGGTACGAAAACTCCTTGGATACCAGGTAGAGGATTCGCCTCTGGCCTTTTTGCAACTGTAATACTTGTCCGACCTGTTAATTCTGCCTTTGAAGCTCTTCTAAACGAACGAACAAAGCTTTGAAAGCTTTGGTGATTCCTCGAGACATTTGCAGATCTCTTGCAACACAGTGTGCCAGCCAGTAGTCCTCTGGCACCTTGAAGAAGTCGCGATGCTCCTCTTGAGTCACATCTGTGCCTCATCATTGTCAACGGCAAAAGGAGCCAGTATGTTAAAATGCACAACTCTGGGTTTCCCTTCGGTAGCCTATCTGATCTTGAATACTCATAATTGATCTTCTTGATTACTTCATAGGTCTATCATTTCGGTGACAATCCTCGACGTTTATAAGGATAATATAGCCAGACAAGATTGCCAAGTTCGTATCTCGAATCACAAGCACCGAAGTCATAGGTCATCTTCATGCGATCACTTACGGTCTGGATTTTGTGTCGGGCCTTCTCATGGGCTTCATCCATTTTCTTGCGTAGTTTCGAAACGTAATCTTCACCAACGACATCATCCCCAGGTTTACAGCCGAACTTGAGATCGCAGGAAAGTCGCAAATCTCGCCCAAAAACAATACTAGCTGGAGCAGTGTCGTGGACTGCAGAGCGATAAGCAAACAGGAATAGACGAAGTCAGCTATCAATGCCTCTTTGATGTTCAGAGACAACTTTGAAGAGAAATCGGTTTACAGTCCTATTCATTTTCTCAACCATGGCGTTTGACTGAGGGTGCAATGCCGTTTTACTTGTCTTTTGTATCCCCAGGGTGTTGCAAAGGTTCTGGAATAGGGCAGACTCAAAGTCTCTCCCGTGGTAATAGTTTACCTCAAGCGGTACCCCGAAGCGGCATATCCAATCATTGACCAAAGCATCAGCGACAATTGTGGCTTCGTGGTTTGGCAATGCGTATGCTTCTACCCACTTGCTGAAGTAGTCCATTACCACCACGATGTATTTGTTTCCAGCTTCACTCTCAGGAAAGCGTTCTGCTATTGGGCGCCTTTGTAGTCCATTGATCGCATACTTCCTGCATCAGTTGTACAAGTCTTTCTTGCAGTTGACTCAATAAAATCACTCACGGAATTTCTCTAAGGTCTTAGCTACTCCTAAATGACCTCCACTGGTCCCACCGTGAGTCTATACCAAAATGACAGCGATCCTGTACTTTGGTACTACCAACAGCTTTCTGTCCTCAGTACCAACCGAGTCAATAGCGTGAAACCTCTTGCCAAGTTGGTCGCTGATCTTCCTTTTTCCATTCAATCAATACCTTTAGGAATCCTTCTCCTCAACTTGGTTACAGTGGGCACAGATACAAGAACAGGGTCTCCTCGAAAGTGCATCGGCATTGCCATGGGATTCACCAGCGCGATTTTCGATGTCGAAGTCGAGCCTCGAGCCATATAAGTATTTGAAGAAATGGTCCACGGATTTCACAATCGCCAACAATTCTCTTCTGGTGACGCAGTAGTTTCTCTCCAATAAAGTCTCACTGAAATAGTCGATAACTACCTCCTGGCCATTCTGTATCTTTGATAAAAGGGAACCGATCCCCACGTTGCTTGCGTCTGTGTCCAATATATTTTTTTTTGTTGGCAGGGGATATTTTCGAAGGCTTGCTGGGAGTCATTACCCCATAGACTTGGGTAAAGGCTATTCCTTCAATGCTTGTATCTTCTGATAATCGACTGCTCTTCCTTCTTTGGACACCACATTGCGTAAGTAAGTGAGGCTCAACTAGAGACCTGACTGACGTAGTGTAGTTGCAGGAATACTTGTTTCGGGTTGGTGGTCTTCGAATGTCTTTCCTACAACGATGATGTCATCTAGGTTGACCAAACAGGTTTCCCAAGACAACTCTTTCAAAACAGTATCCATTAGCCTCTTGAATGTAGCTGGTGCATCACACAATCCAAACGGCATAACTGTAAATTGCCACAGATCGCAGCCAACGTTGAATGCAGTTTTCTCTCGGTCCTCGGGATCCATCTGGACTTGCCAATAGCCACTCTTCAAGGCAAGCGTAGAGAATGGATCCGGCCAAAGTGCCCAATGCGTCGTCAATACTTGGTAATGGGTAACTGTCCTTTTTGGTAAAGTTGTTGAGTTGCCGATAATCCACACAGAATCGTGTCGAGCCATCCTTGTTCTCAAACAGTATCACTGGTGATGAACATGGGCTCATCTATGGTTCGGTCACTCTTTTATAATTTCTTCCCGTTTAGCCAATGGTAGCTTTCTTACTGGTTGTCGGATAGGGCGTTCTTCATCTATGTTACTTTTATGCCGTACGATATTTGGTCTCTCTTTTCCATCAACACCAATATCGAAGATGTCCTGAAATTTGGCTATAAGCATCCTCACTCTTTCTCGCTGTTCGCTTTTCAATCCCTTTGATGATGTAGCCAGTAATTCGGAGAGCTTATCAAATAAGCGAGCAGGGATTTCGGCGATAGCATTTGAGCCCCTCACTATTGAAGAAACCGAAGATCACCGTCCTAGCTGGGTCCGTCCCTTGAGGTGTACAGAGAATCCATTCACGTTCATCAACCATACTGGGATCACATCATCAGCTCGAACCAGGAATTTTCTGATCGAAATTCGATGACCGATTTGCTCGTCATACATCTGTGGTTTAAACATCATAATGCTTCCCTGATTAGAGCCATCTTCCATTCGGGCTTCTACAACCACCTCACTTTTTTGTGATACTCTGACGGCTTATTCTTATTTACAGTGAAGAATAACCTTTTCATCATTGACTTGGATAACGCCATGCTTCAAGTCCAGTTGGAATCTATTCGAGCTCATGATGTCCATTCCAACTATCACCTCGTCCTCTATATCTTCTACCAAAGCTTGATGTCTAATATACGTGTTACCATTCTTTATATTTATCTCAATTTCACCACGGATTTTTGCAGAGTCACTAGTAGCAGTACACAGCCTCCACCTAGATGGTTTCACATTACTGTTCCCTATTACCACATCAGATGTAACAATGGTTTTCGTCGCTCCCGTATCCAGAAGCAGCAACTTTTGTTTACCATTAACGAAACCATTCACAAACAAACTCTTCACCTGGTCCTTCATGGATGCTACTCGAACAGTCTTTGTTGAGGCATTCTGGACACGGTTTGATGATCGCCTCTTCTCTTTGACCCGACTTAGTTTTCCGCCTCAGATTGCGGTTTCATGTCCTTCTTTTACTTACAGCGACTTCGAATATGACCAGGCTGACCACAATTCCAACATCTTTCTTCTTTGCCAATGTTTAGTTTAGTACTCGCCTTATTGTTTCTTCGAATGATCCTAGGATTGACCCTCTTCTATCCTTTGTACGCAAGCTTAGATCTTGCAGCTCTTCTTCGCGGCCTCGTATTCTAGTGCACGAGCCAGTGCATCCACCAAGCGTTCCAGACATGCATGCCTCCATAACGAGCAAGGCGAGCTATATCTGCTTGGAACTCTTGTAAAGATGCGTTTAAAAATGGCAGCGACCCCTCAATTTAGAATGGAAGATGCGTTCAAGGTGAGCCTGGCCATACCTCATTTCTAAGCATCTGACAAGTTGCTCATAACTACCTTGCTCCGTCGGTGACAACGTTTGCAAGATGTCTGTCGAAAGTGTCCATGCTCTCTCACTAGATGACCATCCATTTACCCTGGCTGTTGCTTCGAGCTGTAGAAGGTAAGTCGCCCAGGATGTTTGCCCATCAAATTGAGGCGATTTCAGTGTAATTTTTCCTGCTTGTACAAATTTTGATTCAAGGGTATCCATCGATACACACGCCTCCTACACATGTGATATCTCCAACTTGCTTCTCAGTTCATTTACATCGTCTTCTAATTGTTCTCTTAGAACCCCGAAATTACCTAAGAACTTCTCTTCCAAACTTCTAGAATTGTTCCTCAAATCTCCTTTCTAATTTTTCTTCTTGTTGTTCTAATTTCTGCGTCAAGCTTACTTCTTGTTTTAAGCTTACTTCTTGTTTTTCTAGTTTCTGAGCCAAATTTACTTCTTGTTGCTCTAATTTCTGTTCTAGATTTACTTGCACTTGTTTTATATTCTGTTCCATCTTGACTTGCCCTTGTCTTATATTCTTTTCTATATTTACTTGCCCTTGATTTACATTATCTTGAACTTGTCTCATATTTTGTTCCATTCTTTAGAAATCCGACAGTTCAAATTGAAAACTTCCTAGATCTTTACCTTCCTCAACAAGTCTTTTTCGAAGTCGATCTTGTAGGTCCTGTTTCCTTCCAGCAACCTCCTTGCCAAGCTCCTCCAATTCTTTTTTAAGGTCCGAGACATTCAGCTCCATTAATTTCTGCATTTTCTCGATATGTCTTTAATTTATTTTAATGTCCAACAATTTCTATCCACCCGCACCTGACACCTATTGTAATGTTCTTCGTTCTTATGTGGATAGAAATTGACATACACACTGATTAATAAAGTCTATTTATTAAATATAACGAAAATTCACAATTCACACACACGTATTACAGTTTATACAATATTTATTTCACTTGGTTGGAACGTTCAACACTGACAGACTTGCCGCGCTCTCGTTGCCGTTTTAAATTTATCGAATAAGATGCCGAGATGCTTCTCGAAAACTCCCGACGTATACCGACTGCACTCGATAAGAATGGAACATATTTCACTGGTATTTAGCATGGTACTATAATTGTACCATGGTATCTAGTATGGACTGCCTATGCCTTCCATAGCATCTAGGCTCTTCAACAGCAGTGAGTCAGAGGCTTCGCAGAGCGCAGTGACGTGAGTCTGGGTAATATTATAATATAAATAGGTATAATATAAATATAACTTTACATAAGAGTGTTTGTATAGTGCACCCTGAGAGATGTGGCAGTGAGGGGCACATAAAATGAATTATGATGATGTTCAGATTTTGGAAAGTGAAAGAAACGAACACAAACAAAAGTTCTTGGAAATGGCTTTTATTTCACAAAATATTAACCTGATTTATAGAAAATCGGATATAAAAAACTTGAGTGGAATTTATGCATTTATTTTACACTCAGAGTCAAAGAAAACAATATAGGTATCCGATATCGTTTCATAAACATATAGGTTTCAATAGAAGTATATAAATTTAGGTGAATGGCAATGATATTGTATAACATATTTCAATCATAATTTGAGTAAGACATTACCTAACAACGTCAATGAATAAAAAAATCTCGAGTAGTAGGCATTGACTAAATTGCATCAGAAATATTTTTTTTATTTTGATTCCAACATGTTTTCCTAAAAGTGATGTAAAAAACAATAAAAATTAAAACCGTGAAATTTACCTATCCGCTGACTACGAGCCGTCAGAATTTTTATTTTATAATATTTCGAGATAAGATATGTTATCTATGTGTTTAGTAAAATCCTGTAGATATACATTAAGCAACATCGATCATTCTGAATTTAATAATAAATGACATTCTAGTATTTGATCAGTACCTTCACAAACAATATTGTGGATACAATAATAAATAATTAGATTTATTTGATCAAAATGAGTGAACTTGAAAAGTTTTTTTATCTTACCATGTTGTGCTCCGTTCTCCTTTCTTTAAGTTGCGAGGAATGCAGTAATGTGGTAACAGACTTTTCGCAAGATACTTGTATCAAACGAGCACATGGTAATGCTTCCTACTATTTTTACCAAGACAAGACTACATGCATGGCAGATTGCAAAATGTATGATTACCAAGGTCCATCTGGTGCAGATTGTCCACCAGCATACTCGCCTGTAAAAAGATGTAGAGGTAAATTTATATGACTAGAAACATTGTTTTCATGTGCTGCATAATTTTAATATGTCGGTTCAACATTCACCTCTTTAGAGATGTTCTTTAAATCAAAAGCATACCAAAGAATTTGCTTCCTAGATTTTTTCAACTATGAAGGAAATGGTAGGTAAGGTAAAATAATGTTCTAATTAACTCTTCTTACGTTGAATCGTGAAAATCGCTACTGAAAACTACGTGCAAGGAGCAGGGGAGGAAGAATATATTATAAATACCTACAGGGTGATGCAAAATTACGTACAAGTAAACTACGTCGGTAATTATAGGTACTACATAAAAATATGTTTAAAACAAAAGGGGACTTCGGGACACTCGGGACTGTCGAACGCTATTATTGAGTATACAGGGTTGCGTATAGATTTGTTAGAAACCAAACTTCTTTTTGCAATACAGCACCCTATATTTAATAATTAATTAAGAAATATCTGAACATTCAACAAATATTGATTTATTAGTGTCTTCTAGGATTTGTGACCACTTTTTTAAAAAATCAGATGTAGGAACCTGCATTTGATGCTCTGTTTCTTTTCAATGCGAACATACAGTATCAGTTTATTTCGACAAGTTAGTTTAGAATATGTTCTTCTTTCAACTTGAATGGTTTTCTCTTGGCTCCTTTTCTACCAAAACACAGGGTATGTAAATACTGTTTGCTCGATAAGTTGGAAATGGAATGCCCTTTATCTGATATTGACTTTGGATATCTCTAATAATTATCTTTTAGCTTTGTAAAACATTCCCTATATCTAAATCGTCTATTATTTACTGAGATTTTCGTCATTTTATAAACGATACCCTTTAGATTTATAGTTCCTACACCTACGAAGATTCGAACTGAAACGTCTGTTTAATATTATTTCCCAATACAAATTCTAAGGCCCCGTTTTCTCACAATTGGGCTTTAATCCAATGTAATTTCCGCCCAGTCCTTCAACTAAATGTCAATTTCTCAAAGAACTTCCCAAAAAACTTCAATAACGATACATTCATATCGATTTTAAGATTCATTTACCCGCAGAGGCTGATTATGAGAAAATAATAAAATACGTGTTTCCTTATTTATTTTTAGAAGTAGGTAGGTACTCTTACGAAGTTTCAAATCGAAATGTGTATTCAATATTATTTTCTTACTACTTTTATTAAATTGTGAAAAATCCTTGTTATCCATCATAATGAGAAGCGATGTCCAAATTTCAGTGTTCTAGGTCCAAGGGTTTAGGCTGGCATTGATGAGTCAGTAAGTCAGGACTTTTCTTTATATTCTTTATATATAGTAGAACTTACTTAACACATAATTTTGGAAAACCATGTCTTAAGAAAAAAAAACGTTCTAAAAGAAAAAACTTTAGAAAAATTCTCAGTTAAACGATGTGCTGATTATTTTATATCCATTTCTTTCTTTTTTAGTTTTCATTGTATATATTTCAAATGTATTCTGGAGACTTTTGTAAGAAATATGAAGTGGTAGACGAAATGATGAAAAATTATTTCGATATTTGGTGTTTGACAGTATTTAAGGTGGGACTGACAAAATTCATTATTTGAAAACATACGATCCAATTTTTTTAGAATAATAATAATTGTTTTGTGTTTTATAAAATATTTTTGTATATTAAACTGAGTTTATCGATATCGGTCTTAGAAATTGAATCTTTTTTATATATATAATTTACAATAATAATAATTTACGTTTTAGTAAATTTCTTTCTATCGGTAGGATTTTTGTTTCGTTGAAATTGAATTTGTGTTTTTCTTCACTTTCAAGGTTTGTAAAAGCGGTTTTGTTTTTTTATCATATTTATCTCCTTTGATTCTGTTTTCGATGTACTGGCTTGTTTGTCCAATATACCTACGTGCTTTCGCAGTTGTTGCACGGTATTTCGTACCTATCTGTTTCATTATATGTTTATTTGAGATTAAATGTATAATCTATCTATGAAAGATTTTCATAACATTTACTGTTTTCGAAAATATGCATGTTGATTAGTGAGATATGTCAGGTTGTTTCTGGAAAAGGGAATGATTTTCAAAATGTTTCATTCTCATTTCGTATTGTCAGAGAATATGATTTTATATATTATTTTAAATTGATGAATATTTGAAAGGGCATTAAAGAGTATTTTAGGATTTCAAAACATCTATTTCACCCAAAAATTTAGAGGTTGATTAGTGAGAGAAATCGGCATTTTTTGAATAAGTATCAGTGCACTTTTCAGAATAATCATGTTTATATGTGTCGTATTGTGAGAGAATATGATTACACTTATATAGAAATTTTAAATAATATTATATATCTTTTTCTTTTTCAGTTCAAGCCCAGAATAAAAGTAATTTTGTCTATGTATAATATATATATATATATATTTATATATGTAATAATGACATTTGTAATTGATGGCTATGTAATCTTTCCTGTTTTTGGCAAATTTATTCTAAATTCACGATTGTAAGTATTTTTATAATACTATTAAGTTGTTTTGTAACGATTTGTAGTTTTCCCTGAAGAAGAGAATAAACATTCTCGAAAGCTCGGCTTCAATCAAAGAATTTTATTGAATATATTGAAGAATACAAAGTCAATATATATATATATATATATATATATATATATATATATATATATATATATATCTCCAATAGAACGCCCTGTATTTTACTAAACTGTCTTGTAGTTATTTTTATACCCTTCCGAACTGTGTACCTAGATACAATACGAGTTATTTACAAAAATGTAAGCTAAGAACTTTTGATCAATTTATTAGAAAACAATAAACACAGAGATTGGAAGTATTGGAAATTATATATATATAAAAAATAATCAATTTCTAAGACCGATATCGATAAACTCAGTTTAATATACAAAAATATTTTATAAAACACAAAACAATCATTATTATTCTAAAAAAAAACTGATCGTATGTTTCCAAATAATGAATTTTGTCAGTCCCAATACTGTCAAACACCAAATATCGAAATAATTGTTCATCATTTCGTCTACCACTTCATATTTCTTACAAAAGTCTCCAGAATACATCTCAAATAAACACATTGAAAACTAAAAAAAGAAAGAAATGGATATAAAATAACCTGCACCCCGTTTAACTGATAATTTTTCTAAAGTTTTTTCTTTTAGGACAAAATTTTCTTAAGATATGGTTTTCCAAAATTATGTTTTAAGTAAGTTCAACTATACATACTGTTTTTTCATATTTTCCTTTATCTTAACAAACAATATATTAAATATAAGTAGTTTATTTCTCTATTTAACTACAGTTTCAATTTTCTTGTTTCACAATTAAAAAAGACCACAATTAGATCGAAACGTTTTGTATTAATTATGAACACGAGTAATTAGGTATATCTCTCATATTTTTTGGGAGGATAGTCATTTAATAAATATAATTCTTTGGATTCAGCCGAGCTTTCGAGAATGTTTATTGTCTTCATCAGGGCAAACTACGTATCATCACAAACTATCTTAACAACAACAAATCAGTATTTAAACTACTTACATTTGTGACTTTAGGAGAAATTAACTACAAACAGAAAATATTTCATAACCATCAATCAGAAATATTATTTAAACATGTCATGGTAACGGCATATTAGGGTTGAAAGTACCTATCTGGATTTAAATTAGAAAATATATTTTATGAAGGATCTTTGCTATTTCAACAAATGACGTATTAAAATTAAAAATATTAAGGCAGGTTCAATGAAAAGGAAAGTTGATATTTGGAATCTTAGGTTTGCAGACCAAATTGAAGTGTGGTTATGTCAATAATACGATTTTGTCAAGATTTCAGAATTAAAAAAAAAATATATATATATAATCATATTTTCTTACGATACACACAAGATACATGAAATATTTTGAGAAAAAAAAATATAAACCAGTTTCCTTGAAATGACCACGCTTAACCACAAATTCCCTAATAAATAAATATTTTTTTACAAAAAATCGGACCGACTTTATTAGTTGGTGCACTGAAAAATACAAAATAATATTTATTCTATTGATACTTGTAACTTTGAAGTTGTTTAATTGTAGTTAGATTGAAAATTTCTCGGCACCAACTTCAAAAGTACCAGAACCAATAGAATTAATATTATTTTGGATTTTTCAGGGCACCAACATAAAGTCGGTCCAATTTAAAAAAAATATCATCTCAATCATTCAACGTTCACCAAAGAAGATAATGCATTACTCATACTTATTCAGAGATTTCAAAACATCGCGGAAATACACATCTCTTCTATAATTTGGTCATCTTGAATTTTTTGTTTTCGAAAAAAAATTGCCCCCTCTACATAACATAAACACATATTTCAGAATTTACTATTGCTTTAACTCGAAAACCTATATTTTTTTTAAACGATAAAGGATTTAGACCCCTTTCTAATTTTACAATCTCGAATTTTCGATTCTCGGAAAAAATTGTCCCTTCGACATAGCTGAAACACATATTTAAGGCTGTAACGCGGAAATCTATGATTATTTTAAAAAATATCCAATTTAAACCTATACGGATATGGAATTTTCTGCCGTCTCGGATTTTCAATATTCAGGAAAAATTGCCCCGGCCAAGCCTTTGGGGGAAGTCTTTGAGAGGAAGGGCATGTCTAATATTGTTTTTTTATGGGACCAATTCTCAATACTCCTCTCTCAAATAAAAAAATCCCGATGGCCTGTAGTCAGCGGAAAGGTAAATTTTTCAAAATTCATTGAATTGAAATTTTAACAACCTTTTCATTGGTATACCTACATGTTATTACAAAATATTGTCATATGTGTCATAGCCTTGCGGTTAGAGGTTTTTGTTTTGGCTGTTGTATATAAAGCAGACAGGGTTCGAGTCCACTTCAAGGCAGATTTTTTTTTCGCCTATTTCTTTTCAATAAATATGCTATATATTTTTTTAATCAGGGTCTATATTAAGATCTCCAGAAAATGTACAATTACATCAAATTTATATCGAGTGTTCATGTTTTATCAATATTTGTTATTTTTCTTTATTAATTTTTATTTTTTTTTCTGTGTATTTTATGAAAAATTTCTCTGAACAAAAGTTGTAGGTACTGATTATATCTATAACCTAAAATTATTTTTAATAATATTTACACTACGGCTCTTTTTTGATAATTTTTTTAAATGTTTGAAAGGTCGCCATTTTGAAACTACTTACCCGATATTGCCCAATAACGAACTCGACCGAGATATTTGGGAGATTGATTTTTGTAGCAAATTTGAACTTGATACCTTCAAAACTGCGACCTCTATCGTGTTAACAAATTTCGTAATATCCCATATATATATATATATATATATATATATATATATATAAACTTTGGAACCAAATGTTTTTTTGGACTAACTTATAGACATATAACAACATGCCGTTGAAATTTTTTCGAAATTGAAAAGTGTGAACGATCGCAATAGGTATATTTCTATAAGAAATTTACCTAATAAAAACATCAAATGGGAGCACGTTTACTATACAAAAGGCGCTAACATACATAAAAACATGCAAACCTACAGTTGAATTTTATAACTCCTTCGTTTGGTTCATCGATCAAAAATAAGAAGATTTGGACAAACTTATGTACCTACAACAATGTTGCTTCGTTTTGCCCCTACAGGTAGCTAAAGTTCTCAAATTAATATAGTTTTTTAGAAATAATTTTGAAACGTCTTTATCGATTTTCACTTATTTTGGTATTAAGAATAACTACATAAACTGGCGTGTTTGGGGGAAACTTTTCTTTTCTTAATGCCTTGGTTCCTTTGGAACGAAAAGACATGAAAAAAAAAATTCCGACAGCCTGTAGCCAGCGGAAAGGTAAATTCCTCAAAATTCATTGAATTGAAATTTGAACATCCATAGATTTTTTCTTTATTAATAATATATATAACCCAAAATTATTTTTGATGATATTTACACTACGGTCCTTTTTGATAATTTTTTTAAATGGTTGAACGGTCGCCATTTTTATACTACTTACCCGATAATGCCCAATAACGAACTTGGCCGAGATATTTAATATATTGATTTTTGTAGCAAATTTGAACTTGATACTTCCAAAACTGCGACCTCTATCGTGTTAACAAATTTCGTAATATCCCATATAGGGTGTGCCAATTAAAACTTCCCTCCCCGATTATCTCGTAAGGAGAGAGGTTTTGAAAAACTCGCCAAGACAGATCGATTTTGTTATCCAGGGGGGCACATATTGGTGTAAGTTTCAGTGTCTTGGAACCTACCCCATAGGCAGGGGCGTAAAGTACCCTTACATTTTAAATGGCACTCTAGGTTGAGTGATACCTCATTTGAAAGCTGTTATGATTCTTATTACGACAACACACGATTTTTTGTGATATTCTCGTTGGGCTACGGCCATAAAATCATCAATTCAAAAATAAGACAGAATAGCAATAAACGCTCTCTACTTCCAAACAATACTAAAATTATGCTCTTCTTCTGCACGAGATTTTTGAAACATCTGGGTGTTATTTAATAAAAATATATCATTAAGAATTTTTCGTTTCTCTAAAACAGACTTCATACTTCTACTATCACACAATGTGTTTACCTGCTTTTCTTGATTCGAAACCAGTAAAGATTCCGTAAAATCATCACAACATTGATTTTTGAAACTCATTTCGTGAAAATAGTTTATACAATCGCTGAAAAAGTGAAAATAATTAGTTTATTTTACAAAAATAAACTGAACAAAGGTAGCAGTCCTTGCACACATAGCAATGAAACCAAATTTGAGCCTCTGGAAACTCGCAAGTACTTCTGGAATATCTGTACCTAGTTTCCGCCTAATCTTAAAAATTCATTAGTATCATCCATACAAAGTTTCTTTGCTACATCAGCTTAAAAAAGACGATCCTGATCGCCGCGTGCAGTTCTGTGAGGATATGAGTGATCGTGCTCGAAATAATCCGGCATTTTTATAGTCAATATGTTTTTCTCATGAATGTACATTTCAACTGGATGGCCAGGTCTATCGCCATAGCTACCGCTATTGGAGCAATGAAAATCCCAGAATATTTCATGAAAGTCATACGCAGCATCCAAGCAAATAAACTGTTTGGGCTGGCATACTGGGAGACCACATCATAGGACCTCTCTTCTTAGAGGGAAATCTGGATGAAGACATGTATCAGAATATGCTGGAAAGGCATTTTCACCCGATGATTGTGTTAACATTGGAAAATGATAACACCATAGCATAAGACGATGTATGGTTTCAGCAAGATGGTGCTCCACCACATTATACCGCAGCTGTTCGTAATTTTCTCCATCAAATCAGATCGCCATATTTGAAGCCATTAGACTTTTTTCTATGGGGACACTTGAGGTCGAAAGTTTATGCAACACCACCAAACACACTTGACGAACTTTGTTGGCGATTAGTTGAAGAATGTCGTCATACTACACCTGAAATGCTTCGGAATGTTCGTACAGAAGCACAGCAAAGATTTTATTATTGTTTAGGTGTAGAGGGCACACACTTTGAACATTTGATCGAATAAATTTGTCGCATTTATTGATATTTTGTCTTATTTTTGAATGAATGATTTTATGGCCGTAGCCCAATGAAAATACAAAAATTCGTTTGTTGTCGTAATTGAAGTCACAGCAGCTTTAAAATGAGGTCTCACTCAACATAGGGTGCTATTTAAAATGTGAGGGTACCTTACGCCCCTGGCTAAGGGGTAGGTTCCGAGACACTAAAACTTGCGCCATTATGTGTCCCCCTCGATAACAAAAGCGATCTTTCTTGCCGATTTTTACAAAACCTGTTCCGTTACGAGATAATAGGGGTGGGAAGTTTTAATTGACATACCCATATTATGTGGTTAAGATAATTTGTAATGATTTTTAGTTTGCCCTGAGGAAAAGAATAAACATTCTCGAAAGCTTGGTATAATCCAAAGGATTTTATTTAATAAATTACTGCTTCCCCAACAAAAATCTGTTTTATCAAATACTAAACCAGTCAAGAATTCAAAATCAAATAATATATATACAGGTGTAACATAAATACGTTAAAATATTCAAGTGACGTATCCCAGCGACAATTTTAAGAAAAATGGACAGGAGCACCATCCAACTGCAGCCACATCCGCTGTCTGACATTCAAAGGCACATTTTCTAAAAGTTCAGGTAGGTCGTCACGTCAAAATTTTAGAAATATTTTTCCATTCAAAATCCCATCAAAAAAGTAAGGACCTATTAATAGGATTTTTATTTTGGTCAACACCCGGCAAACATTGGGTTTACATTTTTTTATTCTTTGGTTTAGATAGATGTTTATTTTTGTTTTTATTAGTGCAGTTTCGTTTATATTTATATTTCTTGTGGTTCCATGAAAGGTAATGGACAATTCGATAACCCGTAACGGTCATACTTTGTAACATTGACAGTTCGTAACCACAGCTCTTCCGCTCTTCTTTAGCAAGTTTAGCATTACTGGATTAGACAAAATTGCATTTTGCATACTTTGTATATTTTCCCACACTAAAAATAGTGGTAACTTCTGCAAAAAGTCGACCAAGAAATTTCCACATTGTGGGATGGGCACATCGAAATAAAGATTGAAGTGAATAGTGAAAGCCTTCTACGCAGTTGGTAGTCCAGACCAAACCATCTGCTGCATTTGACGATAATTCCATATGTTTGGAGAAATGCTATACTATTAAGTTGAACGTGGATAGTAAAAGGTTGGAAAAATATTTCCAGTACAACTTAGAAAGTTCTATCGGCTAACCCATAATTGTGATGTGTAAGTAACAAGTACGTCTTGGCGTTTCGAATAGTTGTATACGAAGTGTCGTCGGTACAAATTGTCCCTTACTATTTGTGGGTTATGAAATGTCGCATCACGATATGTCTTCTCACCATTGCTTATATATTCGTGTCCCGTAAGTCTAGGTATATTCGAGATATTGATATGTTTGTCCTATGAATGGGCAGATACAGTCATTGCATAGTATTTCGTACACTCAATGGGTAATTCAAAATATATATTATCGTGCCATAACTAAAGACGATAGAGATTGAATTCATAATGATATCAAGTTCAAATTTGTTGTAAAGATCGATCGTATAAATACATATATGGGTCCAGTTTGTTAACGGGCATAATCGGACTATTAGTTACAAAAATATTTTTAAAAAATCTCAAAATCTAGCCATTGACCAGCTGTCATTAACATAATTTTTGAATTATATTCCTAATCTGTACCTACAACTTTTGATTGAGGCATTTTTCCGTTAAAATGATCATTATAGTGAAAAAAATCATAAAAATTAAAAACCGTAAAATTTCTAGGCGCTGGCTACGAGCCCTCGGAATTTTTTTGTTATATCTAGTTTTTCTTCAACTTCCGAAAATCGATTTTTTGAAGGAAATGAAGGCGACGCCAATTTTACGGGCTAGAGTATGCAGTATATTTATCATAACTTGCTGACGCCGCGTACGATTTCATTCATACCTCTGCGATGACGTAGCAACAAAGGCGGAGCTATAGTGAGCTATATTAAAAACGCTGGCGGGCAATCATATCTGATTCCTCCATTATATCTTAGATTTGACTGAGTAGTTATCAAGAGCTTGAATTGTGCTCTTGATATCTAAGCATATGTATGTTCTCCCGCCTCTCCCTGACTCAAGAGCCAATGCAATACTGCCATCAGCTCAGGCTGGATGACCGTTTAGGTGATAATGAGATCCACACGAATGATTTAAACTTGCGCCTGAAGAGTTTAACTACGCCTATCTTCTGCCTTGTACGACTTGGCCACATCATTGAAGGTGAAATCGCTTGAACTTCCATAGTTGACTCATTCTGGTTGGAAGAGCTCGAAGAACCGTTGTATACTTTTTTCAAAACTTTCCATTAGTAGATATTGATTGATTGATGATTTTCTCCAATGCAGCGTTTGTTACCGCTTATTTTTATTATCCCTTATGGCCAAGCAGTCCCCACGGCACGATTGCTGTCACCTTGGGATTAGGGTAGGGGCGTCCGTCGCCGAAGGTGCATCGGGAGGTTGTGGCTGGTTTCTTCTGAAGACTACGCACCTTTTGCTCGTACCCAATGAACGAGTTCAACGGGGAGGTCCAATGTGACGTCCATACGGGGATATAACTTGCAAGGGATACAGCAGCCCCTTACTAGAAACTATAATGTCCTCTATCCCCAGGGCTTATTCTCTCTAACAGCTACAACCCTTTGGGGGGAGCTAGAATTTCTGATATTCCAATACAACCATCACTAGGAAATTTGAACAACGCATAAATTGTTTTATAGATAACCAGAAAGAATGCGAAGTCGATACGGATTGTGGAAGACGTTCTAAGTGCCTGATTATGTGTGTCGTAGATAAAGATCGTGAGTACCTAGTATCTTTATATGTTGTTAATACCCCGTTAAAAATTATGCAAGGATAAAGTCATCATTTTTGAAAAATATATTTTTAAGGTCATTATCATATATTTCTGAAATAAAATTTCAACTAATTTAAAATTAATTTTCAGAGTCGTGCATGGCATATCACGCAAATACTATTGATTATACCAACACCTATTATAGAGCCAAATTCAAACCAGCCTGTGATGATAATGGTTATTGGAAAGCCAAACAATGTAAGGGTGGAGTAACTGGACGGTATGTTTTTAACGAAAATTAGAGACTTAACAGTCCATAAAAGTTGATTTCTATATTTATTATAAAAGAAAGTATAATTCTGAATAGAGGTCAACTGAGTATTTTATATCAGTGATTAATCTAAAATAGAAAACGGGGATTTAATAGGCGTCTATCACAGCGTATTCCAGTTTGTTCAGAGATTTATCCAGTAATAGTATAGTTTTAAAGAGCTGACTTTTGACTACAAAAATCTTATACCTATTGTAATGTTTATATGCTAGATTAGGTTATTAGTTTACGTAACCATTCCCAAACCGAATAGGTACAAAAGCCTTCCCCAGTCAGGTGCATTATAACGGTTGATATAATTGCATGTGTTATTGCGTTATTTTTTTTTTATTTTTTTTTATTTAACCAGTAATTATTACATATAACAAAGAAAACTGCATATGCAATTCCTGAAGAGGTACACGAAGGAAACCTGTTCTCAGGAACTGGCTTACTAAACCTAATAATCTAAAAATATATCTATACAAAAGAAAAGATATATATGTGTACACATATATACACACATATATATATATATATATATATATATATATATATATATATATATATATATATATATATACATATACACACACACATACACATACACATACACACATATACATATAAAAAATCAACAGAGAATCTTACCCTAATCCCAAAATGAAGAAATAATTCTATTCCAAACTATTTTGCTAATTATAATTATTTCCTAAGTTCAGGTTAACATTTTATAAAGTAAGCCTTATTTATAGGTACTTATAATATTTTTCTTTTTATAATTAATATTTTTATTTTCTCTATTACCTTAAACATGCGTATTTATAAATTGTCTGCGACCCATTTTTTCAACTTTTTCTTGATGTTCTGTGTGTTTGATATATTTTTTAGATCCTTGGGTAGAAGGTTAAATAGTTTTGTGGCTACATAAATACTGTTCTTGTCACTAACACTCTTATGTTTTTTTGGTAGTACAATACTTTTATTTCTAGTAATACTCGTAGAGTTCAGATACTTTCCCTTTAAGCTTGAGTAGTGGAAACAAAGCGATTCTAGTGAAAAGTGCTTTTTAATTGTTAGAGGACCATTTTCTAGTAGTGCCTGCTTTTTATTGATAATGTTAAGTATTTTATTTTGTAATCTTTGGAGCTATGATAAACTATTATTGTATGCTCCACCCCAGGAAATGATGCCATATGTTGCAATACTATGAAAAAAAGCATAATATACTAATAGCAGAGTCTTCGAATCCATAATTTTGGCTAATTTGTGGAATATAAATATAAGGTATCTAGTTTTCTTTATTATATATTCGATGTGTTTGTTCCACTTTAAATTATAGTCTATATAAACTCCTAAGTATTTTACATATTCAACTCTGTTTAAAAGTTTTTTATTAATTTTAATATCACAAGTAGTAGGGACACTATCGCTATAGTTTCCAAATGTTATGTACACCGATTTTTCAATGTTCAGGCAGAGTTTATTGTTCACTAGCCATGTCGATATATAATCGAGCATTGTCTCCATTTTGGATAACGCGTCTGACCAGGTATTTGCAACAGAAATAGCGGCGGTGTCATCCGCATATGCAATTATAGTGCCCTTATCTGCAGTAGTTAGGAGATCATTCATAAATATTAGAAATAGTAAAGGTCCCAAAATAGTTCCCTGAGGTACCCCCGTCTTGACAGTTTTAAATTGAATTATTGTATCATTTATTTGTAGCCTTTGTTGTCTATTTTTTAAGTAATCAATAATTAATTTGTGTGCCTTTCCACGAATTCCATAGCGGTGGAGCTTATTTAATAGTAATACGTGGTCAACTGTATCAAAAGCCTTTGCTAGGTCTAAAAAGGCGACAATTGCTGGTTGGCTTTGTTCAAGGCTGCTGTAGAGAACATTAGATATATATGAAAGGCAATCTTTTGTGCCTGAGTGTTTTAAAAATCCATATTGATATTTTGATATAATTTTGTGTTGTAGGAAGAAGTTCATTAATCTGTTGTTTATAATTTTTTCAAATATTTTGGCCAAATTTGATATAAGCGATATAGGACGATAATTATTAAGTACATGAGTGTCACCAGATTTATGTATGGGCCGTATTTCAGCACTTTTAAGAGCATCTGGCCAAACTGCTTGTTCAATGCATAAATTAAATATGCAGGCCAGTGGATAAGCAATATTATCTGCTATAATTTTTAGACATTTTGAATTAATTTGATCAATACCGCCGGGTTTGTCTTTCATGTTTTTTATGACCGATTTGATCTCATAGGAGTTAGTCGGGAATAAATATATCGAAAAGGGGTTCAACGGGATGTTACTGCTATTGTTATTATTACTTTTAGTATTTATTTTAGAATGTAAGTTAATCCCAGTTTCACGAAAGTAGTGATTGAAGGTATCGGCTATTTCATTTTTATTGTATATTTTACAACTGTTACTTTCATCATAAATAAAATCAATGTCTTTTCTGTCTTTAGTTTTCGTACCTATTTTGTTCTTGATAATTTTCCAGAGTTTTTTGTTATCATTACTATTGACTTTAATAAAATTCATATCGCTTTTTATTTTGGCGTCCAAAATAACTTTGTTCAGTATTTTGGTATATCTTGTATATTCATCTTTTAATTGTTTATTTTTTCGATCTTTATTCCATAATTTGTATAGTGTTTCTTTGGTATTACAAGATATAATAATTCCATGGGTTATCCACTTCTTTCTAGGAAAAAATTTTGTGGTCTTGATTGTCTTTACCTTATTATGTTTGGCCAGGACAATGCAGTTTTGTATTTTTTGGATGAGTAATTCTATGCTTATGTTAGGTTCTAATGAAATGAAATGTTGCCAGTTTACGTCGTTTGCTATATTCTTTAGAATATTGTAGTTGATATTATTATTGTTTATAGCTTGTTTCTTTTCATCAAATTTTTTATCAATAGTTAAAAAAATGGGGTAATGATCGGGATACGGGACATTCAGTTTAAAAGGTTTGTAATTGATATAACTCGACTTAATAAAAATATTATCTATACATGATCCTTCAGCACCCTCTGATGAAGGTCTAGTAATGGTTTGGAAAGAAGGAGAGAATCCAAGTTCTAACATATTGTTTAAGAATTCAAAATTTAACGCTTCCAGATCACGTATATTAATATTAAAATCTCCAATAACAAAGTGGTTAGTAACATTTTTCCTACTTATTAGAAAAGAATTTATATCAGAGATAAATTCTACTTTGCCAATATCGTGACATCTGTAAATAGCAGATATTTCTATATTACAATTGTTATCAATCTGAACTCTGGAGTGCAGGATTCTAAGTCTCCCAGATAATACTGTCTCTGTGAATTCTTTGATATTGTCTTTTAGGTACATAACTACACCATCTGCTATATTAATAGAGCCATAATTATAATATAGTTTATATCCAGACAATTGGAAATGTTGATAACATTCCAGCTTTCCTGTTTCCGTACAAATTATTACGTAAGGTTTGTTTTTCAATCTCTCAACAAGAACTTCAAGATTTTCAAAATTGGCATTTAACCTTCTCACGTTTATGTGCATTATATAATTATCTTTATTATGTATCGAATTATTTAGTGATTGAAAATCGTGAAATACCACTTCTTGTTGTATGAGTTCGTCAAAATTTATTTCACTATCCATTAACGAGATTATATTTATATAACAAAATCTACCTTACCCAGGTACTTAGGTATAACAGGTGGAGATGGATAATCGACGGATTGAATATATTTTCTTATTTTATTTTTCAAAAATTGACACTTCTCACTATCCGTTGCACTATGGTCTGTATTGTATTTAAAATTATATGTTTTATTATGATATACACAATTGGTACACTGCAGACTAGAATTTTTGCACAAGGTAGTTTTATGTGAGCCGGCACACTTTAGACAAATATCAGAATTACGACACTTTGATCCACTATGTCCGCATTTGCCACATTTGAAACATGGGATGACGTTAATCATATCGAACACTTTGCATCTTTGCGCTCCTACGAAAACTTTGCAATTTTGCTCTTTAATGTATTTATATATTACTGATGGAACGTCAACAATAGCAGTCAGTGATCCTGATTTGGTTGTGTATGTATGCAGTATGGTACATTTATGTTGAAACATTTTAAAATTCCTTTCATTTATGTCTTCTTCCAATGATTTGTTATTGAAATCTAAACAGTTGTCTATTCCCACATTTTTCATTTTAGGGTTAGATAGATGTTCCTTTTCGATTACATATCTGTCTGATAAATTATTGTGTAATGTGTTTTCAGCTTGCTGAACACTTTTATCATCATAGCAGTCTATTATTAATTTTTCATCTTTTGTAATAGTAATTTTTTTTGTGAGTATAATTTTGTCTTGGCTTAAGCAATTTACTACACATTCTTTAATATTCGATGTGTCATCTTTATTCTTCTTTTTCATTATTATCTTAGGAATTTTATTTTGGATACGTTTTATTGTACTTACAATTTCAGAAAATAGTTTGTTATTGGTAATGGTAGTTTTATTGTTCTTTTCAGCTTCTAATAATTCTCTTAGTAAAGATTTTTTTTCAGAAAGCTCACCGTTGAGTAGTTTTAGGAGTCCAATTTCTTTTTTGAGTTCACTCAGGCTTTCATTTGAAGAAGTATCACCTGTTTTCTTATCACTGTTTTGTTCAATATCGTTTAATAATTCCTGCCTCAGATCATCCATTTTAGTTGTTTTGATTGCTGTGATTAAAACTCGAGTTTCATTGTTCATTTGCACATTACTGTTTGAGGTTATGTTCAAATCTGGGTGTTCTGGACAGATGACTAAAGCACCACTTATAAATATGGGGTCACTTAGAGCCTTAAAATCACTGAGATGATAAGTATTGTCACAAATGATACACACTACAGTTGTAACTTTTAATTTAGGATGGCATTTATACATTTTGTTACAAGGCTTGTCGGGTGGGACATCCCCCCCCCGACGCCATCTTGTAATTTTGTTATGTTTTAATACATTTTATATTGAGATCTTACATATTGCTGCGAGTAATGCTTTCTTGCGATATATGTTCCCAAATTTTGTCTTAGTAGGTGTAGGTATATACAATCTGCAGCTTAGTATCCACCAAAGGAAAATTGGCAACTTTTGTGCTGCCAACACAACTCTCGAACAAATTTTGAGCATCATGTTCACATTTTGGCGGTAAACTTCAAGAAAATATGTCACGTGAAGCTGGTACAACATTTTTACATACCCCTGATCTTTGTTGGTTTAATGTTTACTAATTTTCGAGCTTGGAAACTAATTAGCACCCATAGACCTTGATTCTGGTATTCAAAAATCACATTTTCTTAAAACCCTGATATTTTTCTTGCATTTCAGACAATTCTTCAGATCTGCCTGCATCAAAAATACTGACAAGCAATAAAAAATAAAATGCTCAAAAGATCACACCAGAATGCTATAACAAATTCTAGAAATCAAATTCAAACATACCTCAGTACAAAGTTGCGTAATTTATCCATACCTGATTTTTTTATTTTGGAACAGTTTTTTTTATGAAGTGATTCTAGTTCGTTTTATTATTAAACTAATATCAAAATTATAAAGTACCTATGTATTTCCTGCCGATTTCTATTTGAAACATATTTAAAATTTCTTCACCAATAGATGAAAAGTATAAAGTTTAAAAAAGGTAGTCATATATTTTATTGAAGTGAAACATTTATAGCGAGGTTAAAACCCATTCATTAGAGTATGAAATATATGGAAAAAAAAACGCTACTCACTTTGTTGTACCTCGCTACCAGATGGCGTAGCAGTACATGTACATCTAAAGTCACTTTAGTAACTTTATGTACATCAACTTTTACTACATTCAGCCGATCGCCATGCACATTTTTATACATATGTGTTTGAGGCACAGGTATATCTGTGATCAGTACAGACCGGCAGATGCAGCATAAATATACATGAAAAATGCAAACTTGTGCAACGAACTTGGTAGTTATGTAGAAAATGCTTAGGTAGGCAATAGAAGTAGAACTAGGTTGTTTATTATACTTATATCAATATTCAGTAGTTAATTAACGGACATTGATCAAAAGCAAGCTGTTGCGTGTACTTCGTTAACCCGAGACCCCGACTTATAATTTATACCACAAAAAAGTGAAACCGTTTGACCGGTCACCATTAACAGAGTACTTCATCTTCTACATAGTTTATCCGACTGCCATGAAAATTAGTATACGTAGATTTTGGAAACAGTACAACGATCTGTAATCAGTATATTCTGACATTTTACCAATAACCATCAAAATCGGCACATTTTCCATGAAGAAGGTTGCTATCTTTCTTTTCTATGCTATCCACTTTATCGTAACTTGCACTAGATGGCGCAGCATTGCTTCTACACCGTTTATTCTAATGAATAAAGAAATTCATTGGTTTATTCGATCGACATGGAAATTGGTTAGAGACATCAGTTAAAGCCAGAGAATACTACCTCCAAGTTAAAGCTGCTGCTGGAGTAGATATTTGGCAAAACCAGAGACATATATCTCTGTTCACTCTCTGGCAAAACTTTACTTTTGTGACCATCGTCATTACACATTATTTACAACTAGTAATAAAATAAGCATATGTGCACACAATCCAAAAGTTGGAGGAATATGAAGTTACTGCCAACTGCCACAGTATAAAGAACTATATTGAATACTGTGATACGGTTGAGTGCATGATTGGAAAATTCTTTTTCGAAAGCTGCTGCCATATACCATTGACATTGCTGTTTTACAACAAAATTCCTTTCATTGTTGCTGAAGATTACGATTTTAATATTATGGCGCAGTAAAAGAAAAACTAATATTGGAACTTGACTGCTGTTGATATTTTTTTTATATATCTCTAAAGGTTAGAGTTGAAATTATTTGTTTCCTGTTCTTCGATTCACAAACCTTATGAGTCTTTTAGGAAACATAGGTCAATAAAACAAAATTTCAATAAACAGAAAATTATCTTTTATTGGGCAAAGTTGCGAAATAATGGGGATTAATATGCCATAAAGGAATTTGAAGTATCATTTTTCGTTTATGAGAATTAAAAAAAAATCACATTTTGTTAATAATTTGGTTGTTATGCACAGAGTTGAAAAACCAAAAGCCTTTCTCCATAGCAACTTTTTCTGCTTCATCCAGTATGTTATGGAAATAAGAAGCAATCAGGAAAGCAATTTAAAAATCCAGGTCAGTATTTAATTTTTATGAGTTGATGATGATTGTAAAATGACGAAACGTTGTACCAAAAAATGGTGAGCACAACTGGATGTAACAGAAAAAATACTATGGAGAAAGGCTTTTGGTTTTTCAATTCGTTTCATAACAACCAAGTTATTAAAGAAATAACAAAATGTAAAAATTACTTGTTTTTTTTAATTTCTCAAAAACGAAAAATGATACTTCAAATTTGTTTGTATTATATTAATCCCCATTATATTTCGCAACTTTGCCCCAATTTAACCTTATTCGTAGCACTTACGGTTTCCGAGATCCCAATGGTAGGCATAGAATCTGAATAACCCGGTATTATCAGAGACAACCATGGTTGTCTCTGATATTGAAATCTGTCAACATGACATTCGCAATATCATGATTGTAGGTTGTGTCTTATTTTATTATGACGTTATTTATCAATACCGATCCATAGAGATATAATTATTTAACATAGAGTAGGCAAGTCCTATGCAGCACTGTAAGAGGATGTGATGTGGTCCATAGATAAAAAGAAATAGAAAATATCGTGTCCGTATGCATGAAAATAAAAAATGTATTGAAAGAGCAGCCAATGAACATATTGGAAAAAGTCATAGCAAAAAAGGGAAGGAATGGTTTGATAAAAATTTCCAACAGCAGATGGAAAAAAAGTAAAAGCGAGGATAAAATGGATAAAAACCAATAACACAGAAGACTATGAGAAGTTAAGGAGGGAATGCAATAAACTGATCAGAAAAAAGAAACAAGAGTGGATAGATAATAATATACAAGAAATAGAAAAACAAATAAGAATACCAAAGCATTTTATAAGAAAGTTTATGAGTGCAATAAAAAACCCAAAAATAAGTTAAGAGGAGTAAAACATAAACAATGAAAAGTCATAGAAGAGAATCAATATAAGCTAAGATGGATAGAATATTTTAAAGAACTATTATGTGAACCTCAACTACAAGGAAATGAAGAAGAAGACACTATCATCGATGAAGAATACCATGACCCTACTCTAGAAGAAGTGAAAGAGATCATAAGAAAACTTCGTAATTGAAAAGCTCCAGGAAAGGATAAAATATGTTTAGAATTAATAAAGTATGGAGGAGACAAAATGGCTGAGAAAATACATGAAATAATTACAAGAATTTGGAAACGATGGCAGAGAAATGGGAAACGGGACAAATAGTAGTTAAACATAAGAAAGGTGACCAGCAAGAATGTGGAAACTACACAGGAATAACTTTTTTAAATGTTGCGTATAAAATACTAATACTATCAGCGCTCATCCAGAAGAAACTTGCTGAAAAAACTAAAGACACAATAGGACAACACCAGTGTGGATTTATTAGAGGAAAATCAACAACAAATGTAATTCATACAATTGAAGAAATACTTAATGGAAAAATCATACGAACATCAAATTGACATAGAAATACTCTTCTTAGATTTCCGACGAGCATTGTACTCGATAAAAAGGGGACAACTTATGTTAGCACTGAAAGAACAAGGAATTGATGTAAAGTTAAGAAGATTGATTAAAATGACCATGGAACACTCAAAAGTTAGTATTTTCACACAGAAAGGCGAAACTCAAGAGTTCGCGATTAACAAAGGAGTAATGCAAGGAGACTCACTATCCGCAACACTATTCATTCTGGCATTGGAATATATAATGAGGAATGTGAAAAAAGTATACCTTCGAACAAGCGGAAGCCAAATAATTGCATATGCTGATGACATAGCTATAATTTCAAAGAGAAGAAACATCCTGGAAGCTATTTGAAAGGAAATAGTAACAGAAGGAAAGAAAATGGGTTTGGAAATAAACGAGAACAAAACAAAACTATTGAGATTTGGAAAGTTGTTACGAAATGCAGACGTGTGAGAGTATACATTTGAAGAATTGGACACATTTAAGTATCTAGGTGAGATGATAAATAGTAATGGAGAGAGAAGATCAGAGATAGATGAAAAGATACTGGCAACAAATCGAGCATATCAAGCAAACAGGAAAATCTTGAAAAGTAAAATACTCACTCAACAAACCAAAATCAACATATACAAAACAATTATCAGACCAATAATGATGTACGCCGCTGAAACATTAACAATGACCCAAAAGGATGAAGAAGATCTAAGAGTGATAGAAAGAAGGATCATGAGAACTATACTGCGGCCAATTAATACAGGTGAAAATGAATACAGACAATGAATGAACCATGAAATACTACTAGAACTAAAAGGAGAAGATATTGTAAAGAAAATCAAAGAACAAAGAGTAAAGTGGCTAGGTCATGTATGGAGAGCTGGGGAAAAAGCTACAACGTACTCAATGCTTCAATGAGAACCAGGAGGAAAAAAAAGACGCGGAAGACCCAGGACAAAATGAATGAAGGAAGTAAAGGAAGATCTTAGCAGGGCGGGAATTGTGAACTGGAGAGAGAAAACTAGAGACAGAGAGCTATGGAGAAATATAAGTAGAAAAGATTACTAAAAATACTGATTATGAGGACTAATCCACCTCAATTTTAAGTGGATTTAGAAACCTTTAAGCGGCACAACCCCACAAACGGTGGTTAAGCCATCATATATACAATACATGAAACATTCAAACAATAAAGTAGATGCTGGATATAATTTATATAATAATATAAGAAAATTTTATTGAGAAAACATGTAGATAATCAGCAGCTGCAAAATCATTCGTCTTCTTCAATTAATTATGGCAGTCAAATTACCAATTCTGCAATTTATTCGTTCAAATTTATGACGAATTGGTGAAATTTGATTATTTTTAATCTTCTCTCTTGATGCACTCTGTTTGATCACGATGCTTAAAATAAAATTAATATAAAAAATATGCCATGGAAGAGAAAACCTTTTTCGATTGTTGGTTTTATTAATATCACTTTCTTCTGATTGCCTATCGTTATCTTTGTTTTTTTTTGGCTCAGCACCTATATTGCTAACGTCTGCTGGTGATTTCTGTTTCGGTTTATTCGGTTTGCTTATTATACTAGGAACTGCAGTTGATAATCCTCGTCTTACAGTCTCGTGTATCCATTAGTTTGACGAAACAACTCAAATGAGAAATGATCATTACAAATGCATAAATGTTTTGAAACAGAAATTTTTCCGGTGGCAATCAACCATTTTTGTTACAAAATATCATCTTTAGGAAAGCTGAATTAAGAAAAATTGTTTACACTTATGATAAAATAACAATAAGGCAGAAATCATTTCTTACTAGTGAAAGCTTCTGCTGTTGTCCTGTGAAATAGACTCTTTATTACGAATAGCACAAATTCTTACCATTTTTGTTTCTTTAGTGTGATTTATATCTATCATTTCCCAATCAACAAATTATAAAAACATAACCGCTCCGGATTTTCTATTTGAGTTTGGATGACGGCCAATGACGGCTAAGACGGATGCAGATGACAGATAGGTACAATAATCCACCAATCAAAAGTGTTTTCCTGCCAGTCGGTGAGATTTAAGGTGTTGCAGGCGAACGAAACGTGGTGAGCACGTGCTTTCTTCAATCAGGTGAATTAGTTGCATTAAGAGATCACCTTCTGATTTCGCTGGTAGTTATGTCTGCTTGGCAAAAAAAACTTCCAGCGCTTTGTGTTTCACAATAACCTCCTCTGGGGTGTGAGAGCTGTTTATTGGTTACAGTGTGACTGAAGCCTGATGGTGGAGGTGCAGTCTGATGTTGCCGTTGAATTTTGAGTGACCAGCAAGTGCCTGCGGATGTCAAGGTAGTTCTGTTGAGCCAATTTTTTTCGAGGATTATGCAGCAGTTATTTATCAGTGGATTTCGCCACTTTGACTGTGATGACGGAGAAAGTTTCGATGTGGAATAATAGTGTTATTGGCACCACGAGGGTGATGATTAGAGCATGGAAGTGTTGTTGTCAACATGCAAGCTTTTGGATGGATGAGTTGAGTTGCCGATGATCGAAGAAAAAATTACCTACCGTTGGAATTAAGTTGGGACCATTGCAGTGAGTTTTGGGTAGAGTGACAACCATTCAGGTGAGTGGGGCCCTGTGGCATGGAAGTTGTGTTGCCAACATGCAAGCTTTTGGATGGCTGAGTTGAGTGGTCGGTGATCGGAGAAAAAAGTGAATTGCCTACCGTTGGAATTAAGGTGGGACCAATGTAGTGAGTTTTGGGTAGAGTGACAGCCATTGAGGTGAGTGGGGCCCTGTGGCATGGCTGTGAGATGTATCGCTATTGGTTATCGATACAGGCTTAAAGGGTTCTGGTCTATTCTATCTCGTCTACACACGACGTTTCTGAAACATGCGACGCCCAAGTATGGGACTGGCTACATCAAAAATCAAAATTTAGAAGCTTGGCTTAAATATAAATTGTAAAATAAACAAATGAATATAAATATTTGCAGATATATATTTTTTAATACCTGTTGTATATAAATAGATATTATTATGGATGGGATATTTTTAATGTGAATAAATAAGTTAAAAAAAATGAATTGTTGATGTTCGATAATCGAGATAGCTCAACTTTAGAATGTAGCTAATAAAGCCAGATCCATACATAGGAGCCAACGTTGTTCCGAATTTTGAGGCTTTTCCATCTGCAGTCGATTTTTAAAGAATTATCAATGGAGTTGGGACCAACATCGATGCCCCAGCGACATTGGCCGATATGCAAAAGTGATGACTTCGAATTTTAGGTAAATTTCTTATAGAAATGTACCTATTGCGATCGTTCACACTTTTGAAATTCGAAAAAATTTCAACGGCATATTGTTATATGTTCGTTATTGGACCATATCGGGTAATTAGTTTCAAAATGGCGACCGTTCAAACATTTAAAGAAATTACCAACAAAAAGCCGTAGTGTAATTTTGGGTTATAGATATAATCAGTACCTACAACTTTTATTCGAAGCAATTTTCCATAAAATGCAAAGAAAAAAAATTAAAATTAATAAAAGAAAATAAGAAATATTTATAAAATATGAACACTCAATATAAATTTAATCTGATTTAATTGTTCATTTTTTGGAGATCTTATTATAGATCCTGATTAAAAAAATATATAGTATATTTATTGATAAGAAATAGGCGAAAAAAAAAATCAGCCTTGAAGTGGAACACGAACTCTGTCTGCTTTATATTCAACAGCCAAAACAAAAACCTCTATCCGCAAGGCTATGGTACATACGGCAATTTATATGTAACGACATGTAGGTATACCAATAAGAAGGTTGTTCAAATTTCAATTCAATGAATTTTGAGAAATTTACCTTTCCGCTGGCTACAAGCCATCGGAATGTTTTAATATTAGGGTGTGGACGGACACATACCATTATCAATAGTTAATACTTACTACCTTCCCTTGTCCTGGAGTCGGTATGTCAGCAGCGATTTATCAGGCCCCATAGCGAATTTAAATTTCCTATACCAAATCAGTCACGACGGTGACTGAAATCGAGTAGTATTTGTTTTCAAAATAATAGTTACAAATTCTAATCTATTTCAGTGCAAAAACTTACCATATTGGTATAGAATCTGCAAGTTGCATATTATTAGAAAATCTAACCCATTTCAAGCAGTTATTGTCAACGCTCGTCGTGATCGCACAATTTATTCTGTAGCTCGAAGAAAATACTTGAAGGTAATAATCGCATACAATCTGGAAGACCATCCAAACTCGAAGAAAATACAAAAAAAACTCACAACTTCAGAAAGAAACGAATCCGGTGCAAGGAAACATTAAGTTGAAAATATTTAAGAATTTTACAAAATTACACATTTTTTGTTATACTTTCTTGGTTTTCGTAACGTATAACAATAATAATCTTTATTGGCCTTTGTATCATGTATACATGAATGAGGTATCTGAATACATGAAATAAAAAATAGTATAAAATTAGTCCTTAGTTAAAATTAGAAAAAAACATATTTAAATGATACATGAAGCAAATAAAAAAACAAAAACACAAAAAGGAGGACGCACATAATTCTAACAAGAGCCTGTAAATGTTATATATATATATATATATATATATATATATATATATATATATATATATATATATATATATATATATATATATATAGTTTGAGACTATTCTGGAATATTGACAGTTTCTTGTGATTCTTTAAATCGTGAGGGAGTTTATTGTAAAGGAATGAGCCAGCGTAATTAGGGAACTTTTTATAATTGGTGTGGTTAGGTTAGGTTATGGGCATATTATTTTTTTTTAACTTTTACCAAAATGTAAGAGAAGTTTATGAAATATTAATAAATATTAATTAAAAATGTAAATATTAATAAATTTATGTAATGGTAGTATAATCACTACCTTTTATAAAGGGGCTAGTCCTCATATGTTGCAGACACATCTCTTACGTCTTACAAGATATCAATTTCCCCTGCCATTAAATATAAACATAATAAAATAAATAATAGGATAGATATATAAATAATTTTTACATTGTTGAATATTTTAGGGCAAGGGAAATCTCCATCTTAAATACAACATACTTACCTAAATGACTGAAACAATCTAGAATTTACTCACTATTGAACCTTAAATTCGTCTTATAAATTCTATACTAATATGGTGTATTTTTGCACTCGGATATAATAGATTATGTAACTAATATTCTGCAAACAAATACTACTCGATTTCAGCGTCGTGACTGAATTGATATAGGATATGTAAATTCGCGGCTCCATACAGGCTAGAGACGTGAAATTTTGCATCACTTAGGAAAGTAGCATTTTGCGGTCTATCACGTTTCATGCTGATCTAATAAAGATTAATTAGTAGTAGTAGTAATAAAGTAGCCTTATTCTCGGCTTAAATCAAACCCTTAATTATTATGGTGACATGGAATCATAAATGGAGACTCGAAACTCGTAAGGAACGGTCACTGGAACGCATTGGCACAGAACAGTCCCTGTGTCCAACACACATCTAGCTAAAAAAGCGCTGCAACATTTTTGACAGATTTTGATAGAAACCGCTTGCGCTTTTTAAGCTGCAGCATCAGAGATACCCCAACAGTTATTTTTAAAAGCTTATTTATAAACCAGCTTACGAGCGCAAGACGTCTAACAGCAAATCCTGTCAAAAATGTTGCAGCGCTTTCTTAGCTAGATGTATGTTGGACACAGGGATTGTATACGCACTTTAATACTCTAAGATCCTTTAAGTCAAGTCCAACAAGTTAATGTAGTTTATTAAAAGAGATCCACCTTGATAATAAAAAGCAGCTGTACTCTTGTAGTATTATAATATTTCAGACCTAGAGCGCTGTATTATCGCCGCCCGCCATTGTGTGTCCTGATTGTCACGTCAGTGAGTCAGTGGTATAGGTTATACACGTAAAGATACGTAAACAAGCGCTCAACCTATGACGTGACAGTCAGAAAATACAATGGCGGGCGGCAACAATACTCATCTGTACAGCGCTCTAGGTCTGCAGTTGCAGAGCCGATGTGCGATACTTCTGATCAGTTTTCATGCCAGCACTACAGAGAACTCATTATCTTCATTAGAAGTATTTTACTTCGTTCCTTTTTTTGTACCCTACATTGCCAGTTTCTACAAATCTATCTAGGTTTCAAAAGCGGTTGATATATGGGATACCGCTGATAATAAATTCCTCTCCGACTCTCTCAAAACCTAACCTAACTAACAAATACTATATGTTTGGGTTCCGTTTCCACTTCAAATAGCGAAAATATACAGGATGTTCCAACTAAAAGACAAGAGAATATTTTCATAATTCAATAAATAGGAAACCGTCAGAGATATTCCGGGGAGTAAGGACAAAAAAATATTCGCGTTTTAGTCCTACACCATATGGCCGAAAAATATAAGGGGTGTTCCATTTAATAAACACAAGAAAATTTAATTCAAAATTGACAAACTATTTTTAGCCACCCTGTATAATTTTGAGGCGTGAAAATTGATCATAGGTATCGCACATTTATCTTTTAAAGGGCATTATTATTGTTTTCCTTAAATCTCATGTCTGAGACGACGGTGATTATTTCAGTATGTATCTGTTGATGATATTATTTTCACGAAAAATATCATAACATCCAAGTGGTTTGGAGGTAGTCGCAAATTTTGCCAGCATGAATGGAGGTAACTGCACTGTTTGAAAAAAGGAGTTAATATACAGGGCACTGAATTTTTAAAAAATGCACCTGACCCGGTAAATTTTTCACGGCTCGCCCTGTATACTCGCCAATAATTTCTTGTTATAGGCTCTGTGGAATAGTTCACACTTTACACCTCTTTTTGGACTGTCTTTCTATCAATCGTAGAACCCAAGCAATTGGACTCTGACGCACAATTGTCCCACCCTGTATAGAAATTTTATATTCTTCTGACTTATGTAAATACTCAATATTTGTTTAGATGCTTTTGTTTTGACAAGAAAGGAAAACGTCTATTTGGTCAAGCACTCTATAAAGATGCTGATGATATGACTTGCGGTAAGTAATTTTTGTATTTTTTCAGGTATAATCAATTGATTACTGAAAATTAATTGCAGCTTGTAGCAGAAAGAAAGCTGATCTTGAAGAATCCGGAAGAAATTATGTTAGCTTCCACTGTGATAGTAAGGGCAACTTCGAAAATCTACAATGTGATAGTGGACTATGTTGGTGTGTAGAACCTCAGACAGGAGATTTAACTTCACCAGTAGTTCCGGAGAAAGCTATAAAGAGACTAACTTGTTGTGAGTAATAAAACGATCTGAAGTGTGAATACATGTATACCTACTTATTGTAATCTGAGTATAGATTGTAGATTTAAGGGGTTTAGATTGCCTCCCTAGACCTTGAAGTCTATCGTGACCCCCATCAGAGTTGTTCTTGCCATTACGTAGACTTACAGATCGCCCTCCAGTTCCAGAGTTCTAATGAGATCCAGAATCTGGGATAGCTTCAAGGTTACTTCCTCATTTCTGCATATTTCTTGTCCAAAGCATTTTTTGCGTTGGCTAGCGGTGGCAAGCTGTCACAAGCTGATCCGGAGTTTCCTCCTCCTCCCCACAGAATCAGCACTCGTCGTTCTCTGCTAGAACTATTCTCATTATGTGCTTCCTGAAGCAACAAGGCCTAGTAAGGAGTCCAGTGAAGAGGTGTAGCATATTCTTGCTAAGATCTAGATACTTCTTAGATCTTGCAGTATTAAAGTTTCCAAGAAACTTTTTGGAATGATCCAACGCATGGAGATTTCGCCAGAGTGTTTCTCTATCGGTTTTTTCCTTCTCCTGAAACTCTTCCTTGTAGGAAGTACATTTACCTGTACCACAGAAAGGTTCTGGGCCAATGCGAGGAGTTCATGCTCTTTTTATGGCAAGTGTGTTGGTCTCTTCATTAGAAGAATATATAGCTATATCACATTTCCGATAGTTTCTTTCTAGGTTCATTTCCACACATCTTTCTATTGCAAGCACTTCTGCCTGAAAGATGCTTGGACAGCCACCTAACGATAGTGAGCATTTGAGCATTTGGTGCCAGGCCCGAATACTCCAGCGGGTCTCCGTCGTGGTTTTATAACCATCTGTGTACCATTTGATGAAATTCTTTTTGAGAGCTTGGATTGTGGGCTCCCTTTTCCAATCTTCTTTTCTACTTGGCATCGTAATAAAAGCTTTATCGATGCTAATTTTTCTTATCATCTCGTCACTGGGAAGGTTAGCTGATGGGATGTATTTGGCCAAAGAGGACCAGGCTCTCCTATTCCTAATTTCCTCATTGCCGGTACCTACCTTGAGCTATGCCAACCTTTATATTCTATCGAAAGTTTTGCTCGTAGTGTCCTGGCTTGTCTTGGAATGCCAGACCATTGCCCCATAAGTTATTATTGGTCTCACAATCATGACGTAGATCCATCGCAGTATTTTTGAGTTACATCCCCAAGTCTTACCAGCTAGACTTCTGCAAGCCATCAAAGCCTTTATTGCTTTGCTAGCACAATGGTTCTGAGGCCCTCTTGCATTAAGTCGCATAAGGTGCTCTCGAATTTTCCTCTAACTATTAGGACTATGTCGTCAGCGTAGCCTATGCATTGGAAGCCAAGCTCCGTAAGCCTGTGGAGTAGCTCATCTACTACTAGGCTCCTTAGAAAAGGGAAATATTATTCCTCCTTGAGGTGTTCCGCGAGTGACTTTAACAGAGGTTTTTTCTAGTCTTCAACATCTCATACATTCATTTGATAATGGTTTTATTAACCCCTCCCCTTATGAGTTATTAGCTAAGAGATATTCAAGTAAGAAATCACTTCTGAAGTTGTTGTTCCTGCTCCCCCAAATGACGTTATGCGCATTTTCGTCACAGCTTATTATGACTGGCAGTACTCTACTGTTGTAGTATTGTACTAGCTCCAGCGAAATAATCGGATGCAATGACAATGTCTCGGTCGATGCCCCCAACTCTGAGGTGTACCATAATGGGCACCAAATCCCGAGTCATGTTCTCTAAAACACAACTATATTTAATATTGTTTCTTATGAGCATACAGGCACGTGGAGATACCTGCCTCTGGTCATAAATCAATTATTATTATTATATCCAATTGTAATTTTGCAAATAACCTTGCAATCACTGCCGAAGTTCTCTTCGCGTGATGCAGGTTCATCTGCGCTGCCATTGTGAAAGTGAAGGCTATTTGTACGGGGTGGAAGAGCTGGGTTATCCAGTCTACATATCCCCCTCCTTCTCCTCCCTCTCCAGAGCTGGCGGAAGCCCTAGATTCCTGGGATGTAGAAGAAATCTCCACATTTCTAGAAACCTTTGAAGGGTTCCGTTCTTTCCTAGCCCCGAGACTGGGATGCGTTCGAAGCGAAAGTTCATTGCGCAACCTCCTGCCTTTAGAATTTTCCCTGAGGGGTGATCAATTCCGATCGTGAGGACTGTTCCTTTTCCCTCCTTTTTAGAGTTTAAAATCTTCCAAGCCCCAGTACTGAAGTTGTAGTTCTAAATCTCGACAGGAGTATTTTCTATCCTCCTCCTCCATATCAAGGCTCCTTAGAAAAACGCGGTTATGGTGACGGCTTTAGGGATGTTATCCCCGCACAATGCCACCAACTCGGTCCCTCCCGAGAGCTCAGCTTCGACACTGGCTTTATAAGCCAGTCTGCGATTCTTAAGATCCACAATCCACCAGCATCATTCCACAGTGGAAATAAATGCCGTTGAAGTGGACCTCTTCTCATCACGGCGGCATAGCTCCTCCACCAGGATATTTTCTAAATAAAAGAGTGGCTTCCAGAGTTACCCTCGGATACTCCTTGGGTAATATTTCCACTCTGATAGCCTTATCTGCATGACCGCTGCTCCATATCCAATGGCTTGCCCGGTTCTTGCCGCAGCTGTTTTCGGATTCTTTATGTGAGCCCGTTCCGGAGGTGTGATTTGATCCGAGCCTCTCTTTCTTTCCCCTTTCCCATCGGTGTTACCCTCTGGGTTGGGTGGGTTGTATGCTGAGCCTGTTCGCTGGCCTTCTCAGATGCAAGTCCCTGATGGAGGAGTCGCAGGTACTTCTGCACTCCTGCTGCACTGAGACCCTTTCTCAATGGATCGTCTTTGCCGCCCGGTTTTCCCAATTGGGGCAAATCGAACAGCAGACGATTTTTCTGTCTTGGGCCTTTTTCCCTTTTTCAAGGGTTCTGGATGGAGAGGTAGAGGCTTTCTCCCTCTCTCCTCCAGTGGGTCTTGTTTCTATTGTATTTGTTGTATCCATGTTTGGACCCACGAGTAGCTAGGGTCGTAACGGTCAGCTTCTGCAGAGCCTCCCATGCAGAAGTAAGGTGTTTATTACAATGGAGTTCCTTGGTGCTCCAAGGTTGAAACCAGTAAAGACTAAGTCCTCTAACTAGTCATGCATCCCTCAGCCTGGTTTTCCGCTTTAGATTTAGAATTTTTGATGAGGTTGTTTCCTCTTGGTCCAGGTTGTCAAGCCAAGCCCCCCCACCAATGGCCCGCGAGGCATGACCAGAGACAACCAGGAAGCGTTGGTATAACGAGGTGGTCTCGAGGTTAGCTCGAGAACGCACCTGGCATCGTTTACACTACAGCTGGGACAGGTGAAGTTGGTCCGCGGCAAGGTATTGTATTAAGGGCTGTCAGTTGAGTTTTTAAGCACAACGAGCCCCCCTATTTCCCTGCAGATCTCTCTTACCTGTACCTGTACCTGGTTGGTACTTCACTCCGCCCGGAATGTGTGTATAACAGACTGAAGTAATTCATTATTTATAGACCAGGCATCGAAAGTAGGAGATCAGTACCTGAGACAGTGTGACAGTATTATGAACGCTTCCAAAAAGATTGCGGAAAGCTTGAAATTGCACGGTGTTCTGTATACGAACATGCCTACCATCATATGCGATGGTGATGGAGCTTACGGGGCCTATAATATTACTAATGGAATGTAGGTGAAATAAGTATATCTTACTTTTAATAATATTTTTTTTAATTCTATAGACTATTAGACCTTTATGGAGATATATATATATATATAAAACAAACGATTCCAAAGTTTTAGTTGCGCCATTATTCGATATATAGGTTTAAGAAAAATAATTATGGTGATGTCATATAGGTATACTTGTACCTGAGATCATCTGGACTATTTTAAATAGAACACTATATCTCATTGCATTCTAAAGCAGCTCCGTCACGCTAGAATGCGACTTGAGAATAATAATAATTGAAAAATATTCCCGTAAACTACAAACGAAGTAGATGATTGTAGTGAAATTTATTTGTTTCTAGTTTTTTTTTTATAAACTAAAAATAAAAAAATAATTACTCTTACTTACATTTTTTTATGTTTTTAGGGCATTTTTCCAGGAATGTGTTAACAATCCTTTGTAGTTTTTTGTAGTCAATTTAAATTTAATACAATTTTTGTTGTTGCAGAAACTCTAAACGACGTAGATGATTGTACGGAAATTTATTTATTTGTAGTTTTTTAACAAATCCTCAAAATCAAGAAAAATCAATTACTTCTACATTTTTTATGTTTTATGGCATTTTCCCGTGGATGAGTTAACAATAGTTACTAGTTTTTTGTCATGACAACAGGTTTTTTGATATTTTTCTCAATATTACCAAGCCATTAGACTGATTCACGTAGAATAAATTTAATAACAATTTTTGTTGTTTCAAACTACAAACGACGAAGATGATTATAATGAAATTTATTTGTTTGTAGTTTTTCAAAAGAAAAACTGAAAATCAAAAAAAATTGCTTCTACATTTGTTATGTTTTAATACATTTTCCGGGAATGTGTTAACAATCGATTGTATTTTTGAAGTGAAACTTCTAAACGCGCGCTGGAGTAAAATTGCAAGGCCACAACACGGGACGAAAATCCGTCACGATATGTATAAGGCTGGGGCAAAGATGAGAGTAGGGCATACGAGTTACAGCGCAAGTCATGTAGCCAGACCACGGCTCCACAACGTCTGACTGGATCATATTTCAACTTAATGCTGATCTTTCATTTATTTTAATATAAAACCATGTAATGCATATAATAATCTCAGATATAATCTTGTCCTATTGATGTAATCTTGTATGTTAGAATAAACGTTTTTAAAAAGTTATTTTTCGGTCATTAAAACATAACTGGCGCTGGCAACAGGATATCGTCGGTGAATCGATTAATTACCCCTTCAGTGCGGTAGACGTTTTACTGTTTTCTATCAAGAAATTAAGACGATATCTCGAACACTTTTTGATAAGACATTAGTGACTATTAGTGTTCAACTACGAGGTGTATCAAAGAAGAAATATCTCCGGCCCACCAGACTCCTTCAGTGAATCCAGAGACAAGGAAGAACCTTACAAATGATCCTTTTGTAAGTCATTTTCCTTTAATTAAATTTATTGGCTAATTCTCATCTGTGGAATTTAGTAAAGAAATATAGTTTCTTCAGTGAATATATTCTTTATAAAATAAGATTGATTTTATTGATTTACTTAATATAAATACCAGTAGTCGAATTTTATTTTGCATGTACAACACATTCTCTGCAATTTATTTTTTGCATAGATCATATTTTTTTAGATATTGAAGTGATTAATTTCTCGTATTTTTTTATATTTTTTTTTGTTAGTTGAATATATTTATGAGCAATAATCGTAGTCGATCTAGATCACTTATTCGTACAGACAGTTTACTTAAATTACTCGAACATTTAGATATCTCTCAATCGGACGAAACAATAAACAACATGGCTAATCTTATCCCTATTACCCAACTTGAGATAACAATGGCAAACAACCTCCTGCCCAAATATTCCGGTGGTTCGAAAGACCTCGCATATTTTATTAGGCAGTCCGAGAAATATATAATGCTTCTAGAAACAAAAGACAATCATCTATTCAACACTCTAGTCTTAGAACAAATTAAAGCCAAACTTTCTGGTCCAGCTAGAGATGTCATTATTAACCAATCCTTCGAAACTTGGCTGAAAAAAGCCCTTACTGAACAATTCGGAGATCCTAGGTCCGAAGAGCTACTAGCTCACGATCTTAATATCACAATTCAAATCTATCCACAAACCTTTTAAGAATTCTATGAAGAAGTTATTTCCAAATTACAAATTCTTAAGGAACATTTAGCAATCAATACAAATGATGAAAGTGTTCGTAAGTCCAAAGAAAATATGTACACTGAACAAGCCCTTGCAATATTTAAAGCAGGTCTATTAGAACACTACCGAAATCATCTTCTTCACATTTCAATTCCAAGCCTTGAACATGCCCTGTTTGAGTGTAAGAAGCTAGATAACGAAAGGTCCCAAATAGAATTTGCAAACTTCCTTAGAGCTCAGAAGTCAACAAAAATACGCCCACCCCAGAATTCTCAATCGTCAAATTATCAGAATAAACAACCCCTCCACTTCCAACAATTCAGATCTAAAAATTCACATTTTCCCGTTCAATATCAACAATTCAGGCCACATATGCCTAGTCAACCATTTCAACCCCAACAATTCCAACCTAAATTGCCAAATCAGTCCTTTCAATATCAGCCATTTAGACCACAAATACTTCCGAAATTTCCAAATGAAAATCAAGCCATCCTACCCAAACAATTCCCTTCTAACTCACAAGTTTTCAAAAGACAACAGAAACCAGATGACAATTACAAACCCACAACGATGAGCATATCAACAGCTCATACTTTTAGGCCCCAAAACAGACCACAGAACCATTTTAAACAAACCGGCCCCCTAGAGTAATGGTAGAAGAACTATTCAACGTCGAACAAGACTATAACGAAGATGAAAATCAAGATTACGGTACTTATCAAGACGAATACACATATAACGAACAGACATACATAGATAATACAGACGATCAGTTCCAAAATTTAAATATCGAAGAAAATGAGGAAACTGAAAATTTTTAATTAATAGCCTCGGAATAGATATCAACAATATAAACTCATCATCAAAACTACCTTTCATTTACCTTCCCGGATTAGATCTTAAGATATTAATTGACCCAGGAGCAACCAATTCGATAACCAATCCAGAACCAGCCTTTCGACAATTCTCCAATTACATTTACAAGTCAAAATTTTCTGTGAAATCAATTAAAACCACTTATAATGGCTCATTGAGATTTCAATATCCTCTATTAAACGATTTTGGAATAGAACATATTTTCGACATGTTTATAGTCCCATGGCACGAAAGATTCGATGCTCTTATTGGTAGCCATATTGATATTCTTAAAGCTCTTATAGATTATAAGAATCATATATTAAAAATTGAAAATATTAAAATACCATTTCATTTTGAGATAAATCCTGGTTTATTTGAACCATACACAGAACAACTTAATAAGCCTATATTGAAAATTCCTGTAACACTTGACAACGGCCCTGTAGTTTTACCAGAAATTTCTTTAAACTATATTTCTATCCCTGAATGCCACTTCAGCTTCAGACGGATACGTACAAATTCCAATTGAACAAGATCTACAATTCTCACAAATTGCCATAAACTTTCATGAACCAATTCCAGTCCAACCCCTATCAACATTCAAACAATCTAGTCCAAATTATGACATTTATAATGATATAGACATTACTAAACTTATTCGAACAGAACATCTGAACCCTGAGGAGAGAAACCTCATCATTTCAACTTGCAAAGCATACAAAAACATCTTCTATAACGAAAACTCTGATCTTTCTCTCACTCATGCTGTCAAACATAACATTAGAACTGCTGATGAAGAGCCTATTTATCAAAAGTCATATAGATACCATCTTAAAGAAGAGATACAGAATCAGATCCAAAAACTTCTAGATAATAAAATTATAAAACCCAGTATCTCTCCTTATAGTTCCCCTGTTTGGATTGTCCCCGAAAAATTAGAATCCAGTGGAAAAAGGAAATTCCGTATGGTCATAGATTATCGCAAACGAAAAAAACATCGAAGATAAATATCCTTTACCCAGAATCGACGAAATTCTTGACAATCTTGACAGATGTGTTTACTTTTCAACACTAGATCTTGCCCAAGGATTCGACCAAATAGAAATTCATCCAGATTCGGCTGAGAAAACTGCCTTCACTGTCGACAATGGTCACTACGAATATACTCGTATGCCATTTGGCCTAAAGAACGCCCCAGCAACATTCCAGAGGGTTATGGATACAATTCTACGACCATTCCTTTATGAGTTCTGTTTCGTATATATGGACGATATCGTTATATTCTCTAGATCACTTCAAGAACATATATTACATGTAAAACCAATTTTCCAACAGCTTCAAAATTATAATTTAAAAATTCAGTTAGATAAATCCGAATTCCTGAGAAAGGAGGTAGCATTTCTAGGACATATCATCACTCCAGATGGAATTAAACCTAACTCAAATAAAATTGAAGCAATTCAATCGCTTCCCCTTCCGAAATCTGAGAAACAAATAAGATCATTTCTTGGTATGAAATCATACCGAAAGTTTATAAAAGATTTTGCCAAAATTTCCCATCCGATCAATAAATATCTTAAGAAAGGTACTAAGATAAACCTTAAAGATCAAGAATATATTGATTCATTCGAAAAATGTAAACAACTTAGTTGTAATGCCCCTGTTCTTGCATACCCCGATTTTTCAAAAATATTTACTCTAACTGCAGGTGCTAGTAATGTTGCCATAGGAAGCGTTATCTCTCAAAACTCTCACCCAATCGCATTCTACTCAAGAACTGAAAAAGAACTGCAAGACAGCTGTAAACATTTCCGTCCCTATCTATTTGGTAGAAAATTCCTTATAGAAACTGACCATAAACCCTTAGCTTAGTTACATTCATTGAAAGAACCAAATCAACGACTTATTCGATGGAAACTAAAACTTGAGGAATTTAATTTTGAAATTAAATATAAGAAAGGTAAAGAGAACTACGTAGCTGATGCTCTCTCAAGAATCGAGATAAATGCTATAGATGAAATCATCTCCAACAGACGCAATAGAAAAAATTTAGCTCTTATGAAATCCGCTAGAAAGGAACCTAAAGTGAACATTATAGTTGTGCCCCCTATGAATACGGCAGAGAAGAATTTAGACTTAATTAAAGGTGATCAAAATAAAGATATCGACCTTCTGTCGGTATTACCAACGTTCGGCTCAGAATCCAATTTATCGATAACAAATAGTGAAGCAGACAATATTTTGAACGCTAACCCTTTCTCAAATCAATCATGTGCGCAACCAGACGATGACGAAAAAAGTAACAATTCAGGTGAAACTAGACATATAGCACAAGAAAATCCAGCGTTTAATTTTACAATATCTGAAAAATCTTTAAATTCCGCTCATTATCAAATTTTATTGACATACGGTGACAAAAACGATATTGAATTTACAAAGCCTTTTGGAAAGAATAGATACACTTTAACACTCAGAAGAGGAATTGACGAAACTATACTAGGTAATATGTTTCACGAAATTATAGACCCGACGAAAACGTACTATATATACTGCCAAGAAGACGATCTCATTCAATCGGCCTACAGGAAATGTTCCGAAATATTTGAACCCAACGTAAAAATTGTTAAAGTTAATACGTTTCTCAAAGATATTCTTAATAAAGAAGAACAGATACGAATAATTTAAGACTATCACTCACATACTCACAATGGAATAACAGAAACTACAAAACACCTTCAGTCTCAATACTATTTTCCAGAAATTCAAGATCTTGTCACAAATCATATTAATAAATGTGAATTATGTTTAACTTCCAAATACGACCGAAATCCTCGGAAATTCCCATTTTCAGGACCACTCATAGCCAAAAGACCTTTTGAAATACTCCAAATAGACATATTTTTTGTAGAAAACAAGCGATACTTAACAATCATAGATTTATTTACCAGATACCTTCAAGCATATGAGCTTCACGACTCAAATTCCATAACAATTTTGAACAAATTACGCCATTACTTTTCTCATCATAATTATCCTTCACAGATAACTTGCGACAATGCCAAAGAATTCTCCAGCGAAACCTTCAAAGAATTCATGTCCATGTTCCAAATTCGTATTCACTATACTACTCCTCAAGCTCATACTGGGAATTCACCAATCGAAAGAGCACATTCCACTTTAATAGAGAAACTACGTATTCTCAGACAAAAATCCAAAGAAAGTACAACGGAATTAATCACCACAGCAATTTTAATTTACAACCAATCCGTTCACTCCGTAACTAATTTTACACCATTTTCATTACTTTATGGTCCCTACGAAAATCTTAATCTACATGAAATTAACCCAGAAAAACAAATATTTCAAGACTATAATGAGCATAGGAAACAAGAAATCATCCCTTTCTATAACGACCTTTATCAAAAACAATTCAATAAGCAATCAAACAATTTAGAGAAAGTAAATTCAAAGCGTACAGGAAAAATCTCAAAAACTGATATTGTTTATTTAAATACAGAACCTAGAAATAAAATAAAACCTAGATACAAGAAAATTTTACTAGATCCAAAGAAATCAAAGGAACAAAATCTTGTATCAAAAAAAGGAAAGAGAATCAGTAAAGACATGATCAACAAGTGAAATTTTTGAAAAAAAATTAAAAATAGTTTTTATTGGGCATTTAAGATTTAAACCTTGCTATCCTTTTCTCGATTTTAACTATACTTATGTATATGTGTTTGCCAGCAACAGCAATTCCATAACAAATTACTGTTTGTCTACCACAACACAAAATTAAACTTCAAATTAACAATAACGTCTGACGTCTGACAATTGCGACATAACCATAGACGATCTTCCAGAAAGTACCTATATACCAGAGAACGAGACGTATATATACGCTCTATGTTCGTGCGTAATTCCAGTGACGGATCCCATTGTCGTTCCATGTCGACAAAATAATGATCTTGGTTGAATGAGATTGAATGAGATAATTATAATTACCAATATTGGATCACACTTGGAGCTTAACAGGCGGTGAGATGTCTGCGATCTAAGTACGAATTCTAAATTTCAAGTCTCTAGACCGTATGGGGCCTGAGAAATCGCTGCGGAGTCCATTGATACAAGAACCGAAAGTAATAAAAACTATTTAACAAGTGAAATTTTTGAAAAAAATTAAAAATAGTTTTTATTGGGCATTTAAGATTTAAACCTTGCTATCCTTTTCTCGATTTTAACTATACTTATGTATATGTGTTTGCCAGCAACAGCAATTCCATAACAAATTACTGTTTGTCTACCACAACACAAAATTAAACTTTAAATTAACAACGTCTGACGTCTGACAATTGCGACATAACCATAGACGATCTTACAGAAAGTACCTATATACCAGAGAACGAGACGTATATATACGCTCCATGCTCGTGCGTAATTCCAGTGACGGATCCCATTGTCGTTCCATGTCGACATTATAATGATCTTGGTTGAATGAGATTGAATGAGATAATTTTAATTACCAATATTGGATCACACTTGGAGCTTAACAGGCGGCGAGATGTCTGCGATCTAAGTACGAATTCGAAATTTCAAGTCTCTAGACCGTATGGGGCCTGAGAAATCGCTGCGGAGTCCATTGATACAAGAACCGAAAGTTATAAAAACTATTTAAGAATACTAACTCTTTTCAGATTGACAATGACACTGACAACCATCAAACAGGCACTTCAGCTGACACCAATTGATCCCCCTGGATACATATTAGACAACTTAGGCTTAGCTAAATATAAGGTTAACTGTCATAAGGTTTATTTTACAATAAGTATTGAGAGTATCGAGACTACATATGCTAAATTATCATTAAATCAAATACCTATAATCAACCAAATCAACCCTGATAAACTTAACTTAGCCAATACTTACAAACGAGACATTGATCTTCTATCAGAAGATATTAACAAACTGAGAATATATTCTCGCCCCGACAAAAATCATAAAAGAAGTCTATTCGATGGTTTAGGCTTAGCTATAAGATACATATCAGGAAATCTAGATCAAAACGATCTAATTGACATTCAAAATAATTTTATGAAGATTAACTCTAACGAAGAGAAATTAATGACTGAAATTTCCAAGCTACATACATTAGCAGGTCAAATAACAGAAAGATGGCAAAAGGATTTGCAGAAAATACAAACACATGCAGAAAATGTTTATAAAGACTTATCAGACTTAGAGGATAGGTTGAATAGTGAAATAATTATTCACATAGAGCTAGAACAGATCAGAAATTTAAGAAATTAGATTCAGACACTTTTGAGAACTATTTCATTCAGCAATCAAGGCATACTAAATGTCGAATTGATAAACCAACAGAAACTAAAAGAAATTTTCAATTATTTACACTCAACTCACTCTCACACTGAAATCGCTCCAGATATCCCAACTTTATTAGAAATCAGTAAAATTAATCTTATGTTCACTTCAAAAACACTCATTTGTACTTTGAAAATACCTATATTAGCCAATGAATTTTATCATTTGTCCAAAATAATTCCTATTCCTAGTACTCGTAACAATATCCTCCTACCACCCCATACGTTTGCCCTCAACTCAAAAGGCTCAACCAAATGGACCAACAAGGACTGCATAAAGACATTTTCACTCTGGTACTGCCAAAAAGTACCACATGAAGACCTGTGTAGCCTAGACGATTTATCAAAATGCAACTTCGCCACTGTCAACAACAATTTCTCCTTATTCACTCAACTAATTAACGGAAATACAATCATCTGCACAAAACAACCCGAAGACATCAATGAGGATTGTTCGAAATCTTTTGAATCTGTCAAAACCACAAAATGTAATGCTATCTTGGGAAATAGCGACTGCACATATTCATTCCAGAAACATACATGGACAGGTTCAAATAGAACTTTTTCACAAGAATGGCCTAATCACCAAGAACTATCAAAAGTCAAACATAAGCTAAATGTCAAACCACTACATCTAGACGACCCGACTAAGATGATACCACAATACCAAGAGCCCAACATACTTCCCATTGAGTTCCACCGAGGACATTTTGGAATCACCCTTAGCTTTATCATATTAATCACCATTGGTGCCATCATCTTCCTAATAAGAAGAAAAATAAAAATCCTGAAATCAAGACGACCGAAGCCAGCTACTGTCATCGAAATTCCGTTAGAAGAACGAAATCTGCTTCAAACCTAGAGGGGAGGAGTCATGTAGCCAGACCACGGCTCCACAACGTCTCACTGGATCATATTTCAACTTAATGCTGATCTTTCATTTATTTTAATATAAAACCATGTATATAATATATGTATATAACCAATGCATATAATAATCTCAGATATAATCTTGTCCTATTGATGTAATCTTATATGTTAGAACAAACGTTTTTAAAAAGTTATTTTTCGGTCATTAAAACTTAACTCGCGTATACCTATATAAATATATCCAGCCTCTGGTTCTTAACAAATATATCAGATTTCTTTGATTTTTGCTATAAGTAGATAAGGTTATAGTTTTTATAGGTATATAGTAGTTTGTGGTGTTATACTTTTATTTAATGGCAAGGTTACAACTTATTTTTCATATCTCTATAAGACACATATAAATGTAGAAATATTGGGCGTACCTAAAATTAAACAATGAGTAATTGAAGAACAATTCATTCTAAAAATATATAATGTCAACCTCATATGGTTATGTGTATACCGAATTTTTTTTGAATATATTAATCTTGATTTTATTCGAAACGTAAAAAAGAGAATCGACAGAAAGAAAACCTTTAAGAACTTGTGCTATTGCAAAACTGTTTCTTTTTGTATAGAAAATGGATTTGGATTGTAAGCCTTAAAGATATAATATGTTTATTTATAAGTGTGTTACAAAAGGTTAGTGACTAGGATGGAAAATTTTGTATATTGATATACCTACGAAATAACGAGAAATTTACTTTTCAAATTGGATTTTACAATGTTTTTTCGCGGACTTCTTACTTTCAATAGATATAACAATAAATCAAAAATACATTTATTCATCGGAGTCAGTCAATGGATTTATATAAGTAATATGTGGATTGGACATATTATACCTTATTTAGATATAAAATAATGAAAACAGACATTTAAGAAGGATTTAGGAGCAAAAAATATGAAATATTTTTGTTGTGTGGATTGAACATAAAGTAGCTTGGAAAACTGCATTAAATTACATGGGGTAGTTTTCGCGTGATGCGAGTACAAACACACAGACAGACCGACAAAAATTCTAAGAACTGTTGTTTTGCCTTTTGTTGCTCTAATAAAGATGCCCAAGTTATTTTTTCTTAAATACCTTTAATGTAGACATCGGCCTTTTTTTATGGCATTTTCCCAGAAATGAGCTAACAATCGTTTTTTGCAAACGAGAAAAAAAAATAGTTTGCTTCCAATATAGTAAACACTGCATACTCTACCGGTTTATAGAAAACCAATTTTTTCTGTTGCATCTAGAACTACAAACAATACTTTTTAATCTTTTGTAGTATCCATAATTATGCTTAAGTTCAACAGCTGATCTTATGGTAAGCCTCATCCCACACATGGTGGCATAAAGGCAGAATTTCCGTCGGCGGAATTTATTTCGCTTCCGCCTTACTAACCCACACAACCAACGGAATAAATTCCGCTCCCGTTTTATCTTTCCCACAGAGTCAACGGAAAAGCCGATAGGTTGGCCAGTTGTACATAGTGCGCCGGTAGAGACATAGTAGTGTACATATTTATAGTTACTTACCCTTATCTTCTTTTTCCTTTTTGGTCCAAGCTTCCCAATTTTCTTCTGTCCAATTTCCCACCAGCACTTTTCTTTCCTTGTTCTATCTTTATACTTGTCCACCCTCTTATCCCAAAGACTTGGACGGTCTTGAACTAATTATATTAATTTATCCACAAGGCGCATATAAAATTTAATTTTCTGCATGTTCATACCTTCATACGCTCATGTACGTACTTGTCTGTGAACTGTTTATTCCGTTAGCGGATTTTGTGAGATTCCACCTGCTATTCTTTGTGTTTTCACTCTCCGCGTCGCAAATTTAGACGTGATATTTTTTTCCCGCCGGCGGACCAATTCTGTCCTCTGCAGTTTGTGTTTTTTTTTCTATTTAATTTACTGTGCTGAGGTGCACTACGGATTCCGCCGACGGAAGTTCCGCCTTTATTCCGTCATGTGTGGGATGAGGCTAATTTTAAGGAAAGTGCAATACATGGTGTTGTCATCAGAGATAATACGAATGAGATTTAATCTTATATTAATAACAGTTCATCATAACATAATATCTGGTTGACCGAGTAATACAGGATTTAGAGTGAGTCTATAAGGAAAATTAATCTTAGTTCAAATATGTGCATACCTATTTCTAGTTAAAATGTATTGTGATCGGTAGATCGCTAAATATTGGTTTTATCGTTCACATAGCTCATAATTTACAGATTTCCAAATAAATATGAATGTGAAACATACCAGAACTCAGCTGTATCACCAATCGTCTGATCGACCCCCAAACCCCGTACGGAGTGTGGCCATCAAGGGTCACATCCATTAAAAATGCAAGTGACGCCAATCAATTTCTCGGCTCTTAAAACCCCTTTTTGCAAATTTTTATCCAAATCTGCGAATCATTCAAGAAAAAGTTTATGGACCCCGAAGGTGACACCCTCGCGTTTTGTTAGGAAAGCCACTTAGATAATGTTCAAAAGTAGGACATTATCTATATACCAAATTTGATCAAAATCGTTGGAGCCGTTTCCGAGATTTTTTGCTCGTATTAATGTATTGAATTAGATATTTTCAAATTTTTTTCATAGAAAATTTCCGATTAAATTATCAGAAACTCATATTAACACCTTTAATTTACAAAAAATGGGTTTCGTTAAAAAAAAACTGTTGATCAGGATACGAACCGAGGATCTTCAGATTATCAGGCGTGAGCTTAACCAATGAGCTACTAATGTTCTGTAATGTTAAAGGGCTCATATTCACGTATCAGTTATAATCTGTATGGGTGATAAAATAAGAATTTTAATTGCTGAAAAAGATTTTTTATGTGAATGTGAATACAACCGATCGATTCAATACACTCTAAAACCCATACATAAGATTTTTCATCGAAATCGGTAGACCAGATTCCGAGATAAAATTTGCATATATATATATAGATATAGATTTTGTAATTGATGGCTATGAAATCTTTCCTGTTTTTGGTTAATTTATTCTAAATTGACGATTTTTGCCCTGAAGAAGAGAATAAACATTCTCGAAAGCTCGGCTTCAATCAAAGAATTTTATTTAATATATGACTGCATCCCCAAGAACATCTTTATATATATATATATATATATATATATATATATATATATATATATATATATATATATATATATATATATATACAAGCATTGCTCGTTTAATATAATTAGATAGATATAGTAAGTCAACAATCTCAAAGCAGTGAGAATTGTCAAGAACTGGAATTGAATGCACTTTAAAGAGAAGGTTAATGGAAATTATAGATCATCAACTACAAACGATTCAATGAAATGTAGAACTTGATAATAACTCAAAATTGCCAGTTAACAAACAGAAATCAGAGTCATAGTAGTGTCTATTTCGATACTTCCTTCATTGCTGTCGAAGATACAATAAATCAACAGTTCTAAAAAAGTGAGATGTGTCCAGAACTGGAGTTGGAACGCAATTCGTAGAAGAACAATGAACTAATCATGTGCAAAACTACACACACACAGTTCTTCTAGAGTGGTTTAAATAAAATTAGTTTTATAATTATTCAATTAAAAATTGAATTCAATGCATTCAATTAAAAATAAATAATAAAAAAACTGTTGTCACTACAAACGATTGTTAACACATTCCCTGGAAAATTCCACAAATACATAAAAAATGTAAGACAGAATATTTTTTATGGCATAAAAAATAAAAAATGTAGGAGTATTTATTTTTTTTATTTCTAGCGTTTTTTGGAAAACTACAATCATGTACGTCGTTTGTAGTTCACGAGAATATTTTTCAATAATTATTATTATTTTCTAGTCGCATTACAGCGTGACGGAGCTTTCTAAAGTGATCTACAAACGGTCACTATAAATATATAATATGTATATGATTATTCCAGATTATCCTGCACCAGTCATATTATGATATTTCTGAATACGAATTCAATTGCTACATAATCAAAATGATTATATAACATCAGCCGTTTCTGGTAAATAACTAGATTACGCTAAGAAATCTAACTATGCCGACAATAACTACTGTCGGGGCAAACACTCCTTCCGCCATTGAATAACGTCAACAACCGTTAGGGCAATACTTACCTACTACTTTGCATTGTCACAATATTGCATAATACAACTATAAATGTTCAATCAGATTGATTATCTAAGAAAGCACCGCCACCCAGACAAATATCATGATTTCAAGGTACAAGGCTCATATTGGGCTCCATCATCAGATGTAAGCTGAATATTGATACTACTATAAGTTCGAAATGAGGATTGATTATAAGATACGGCTCGACGCTCAGCGGCAAACTGAAGATAGGCAACAACCTTGGAATCATCATATTTGTCTGTGTGGCGGTGCTTTGTTTGGTAATCAATCTGACTTAACATTTATAAGTAGATATTGCCCTAACAGTTGTTGACTTTATTCAATGGCGGGAGGGGTGTTTGCCTTTGCAGTAGTTGTTAGTGATGTTGCGAGACAGATCTTGGTCTTGCAAAATTGCAAAGAGATTCTCGCAAATTTAGCATTCACAGTTTATTGTGATGTGATTTTTTTGCGAAGTTGGGAAAATCCTCCTATTGGACATTAAGTGGACCTTAACCTCTCGTTAGCATGAGGCTCTCCCATCTCACTAAAACCTTCACCCCGTCTCTGATTTTACTATTGAGTACCTACTTCAAAAATATTTTCCAAAATTTTATCCCGAATATGTAAAACAGAGTGGAAGTCCCCCTTCAATATTCAAGAAAATAGCGATTCAGCGATTTTTGACTTTAATTGGATTTTCCTATTCAGCCTTTGTAAGTTTTTAAATTGAGACCAGTAGGTAGATATAGTGTGTTCTATTCCATCTAAAGAGGTTGAATTCAATCACAGGTACTTAGATGTTTCAAAACACAGTCTATCAAATTTTTAAAAAATGTTTATATAGAAATAGTAGAACTTATTTAAAATAAATTTCACTTTTAGAGCTCAATGCATATGGAGAGATGGTAAAAGACTTGGAGCTTGGGCAACGGAATCTAACATGGATTTAAGGACAGTTACATGCAGTAAGTTTGCTCCATTAGTTATAAATTAACATTAACGTAAATGTATCCACGTATTCGACTTCCACTCGAGTCACACTCATAGAACAATATGTCACACTACGTCGCTGACTACTTCCCATTCTACTCGTAGAGTATGCGGCTGAGGCAAAGATTAAATAAACCTCTTTGGCTGATAAGTAGGTAAGACAGTGGGGTATATGTATAATTATATTGATCAAAATAGATGAAGCTTTAACAGCCGTATATTTTTGAGAATTTCAATAGTAATTATCAATGAGTGATAGCAGAATTGATCAATGATAATGTAAATATAATCTCAAAAATTATATTAACCAAATTTCCCGATCAGATAAATAAACTGCTACTTTTGTAGCAATGTCTAGAGTAACAAGCAAATGCACAATTTTCTGAAGAATGGGTTTACAAATATTATTAATGTTTTAGGCTGCTCCGTGGAATTAGTTGTGTCACTCCTATTTTTAGCTTCCATCACCTTATTTTAAGTAACCACGACCCCTTCCGTGACATAACCACCATTCTTTCAGTCAATCTTAAGCAGAGCCAGATGGTTGGCTCTGGCATAGCTACAGTTAACATCGGAACCTTCCATCCGCAATTGAGATATTCTTGATACTTCTCCGTAGGCATTGACACTGTATTAGGACAATCTATTTTGAAGAATATCAGTTATATACCTTTTCTGACTGATAAAAATTGAGTGATCTTTAAAACGTTCTATTTTCATATTTAGAAAATACTCAATTGGTACAAAAGTTATTTGAAATTCCGCTTTGATTTAAAAAAGTTTCAGTAATTATTTTGATAGGAGCAGCAACCAATCCATCATCAACGTAAATGGATATAATCAATTTATCATTCCCAGTAACTCTGAAAAATAAACAAGTGTCAGATGAACTCAGTTTTAGATTTAAAAAAATATAAAGACTATATAAAACGCTAGTTCCAACATCTCGATGACTAAGTCCGTACAAGCTTTTCTCGAGATTGCAAACCAGATTATCTCCATCTTTAAATCCTTCCGGTTAATGCATGTAAATTTCATTATTGACACTTCCATATAAAAGGCTGTCTTGACATCTAATTGGTAGAATAAGAATTGTTCATTAGCTGCAATACTAATTATTGAACGAATCGAATCTAGACAACTAACAGGACTAAATGTTTCATTATAGTCTATTTCCTCATTCTGACTAAATCCTCGTACAACTAATCGAGCTTTATAACGTTCAAAGTCACCTTCAGCATTTCATTTCTTCTTAAAAATCCAACAATTTGATATAGCCCAGCGTTTTTCTGGTAATTTATCTAATTTCCATGTGGAGTTTTCTGCTAATGAATTTATTTCGTCCTCCATAGCACCATAGTTTTTGGGTTTATGAGTTTCAACAATTATCACAAACCGTTTAGGTGCTCTCAAATTTGCACGATTTCGCAGTTCTTCCTGCTGGCGATGGCGAAACTAATGATTAAGACTGATTTTCCGAAGAGTCGTTAACATCAGACTGTTTTCAGGCATAAACTCTATACTCGAATGAGGTCTATTATTTAAAACCACTCTCTCATTTTCCATACTGCTTCGATCTGTAGAATTATTAAGAATCAAAACCAAAAGTTTTCCAGTAATTTCCGGAGTAAAATTCACATCATTACTTCGAATCACACGATTCTCACTCTTGAACCATACACGAAATCCAGCAATGTGATCATAATAACCAACGAAAATTCCAGGTTTTCCCTGCGGATCCCATTTTCTTCGCCTAAATACATAATTTTCTAGATGTGCTTGTTTTCAAGTGAAGAGTTCCTAAGGTGTCTTTTCATCAATACCACTCGGCCCAGTGCGATTAAAATATAGACGGCAGTATTCACCGCTTCCGCCCACAAGTTCTTCGATAAATCCTTGGCTAAAATCAGTGTTCTTCCTAAGCTGACAGCAGTTTTATTTGTGCGTTCAGCACAGACATTTTGTTGTGGTGTGTATGGGTTTGAGAATACCAAAATTATTTCATGTGTTGACTTGAGCACGTTCATAGTAACTGTTACAATGATGCTTACCTTCCATACAAGCCAAGATGGAGTCGTAAGAGTGGCCGTTGTTCGGACAAAGAAAGGCAAGCTAAGGCGGCCGATTGTGAAGCTTTGCCCCTTGCCTAGCCAGTAAACGAGTAGAAATCTTGTATATATGTAGATAAATTATCGTTGTTTTAGTTGCCTTAGAATTTTTTCGCTTTATTTTGGGTTGAACTATCTGATTGTTTCTTGAAGTTTAGAAGATTTGTTTTGTTGCAATATCTTCGATTGTTCAGAAGATGAGTCTTCAGGGGCGGGGGTATGTTTGAGCCAATATGAATTTATTTTAATTGAAAATTATTTTCGAAATGGTACACGAGGTACCATCTGCAGAAATGCAGAAGGAATCTTATATATCGCTATAAGTTAACCATATTAGTGCTTTGCTGTCAATTAAAAGCATCCACGAGGTTCGTCGACGGTCGAAATAATTGGTGATATTGTTAGATCAATTCTATCTATCTATTTACCCTATCCCAAACCACCCCTTTTCCCTTTTCGAGACCACGCAGCGAAGATAGTAATTTTGGCATTGGAGCGTAAGGTTAATATTTGTTGGATTGTTAGTTATTTTATTAATCTCATTGTTTATTAATTCTATGTTTGTCATAATCGAATATTACTGTCCACTGTTTCATTCTCTATCAGGGAAATTCCTTAAAGCCCCCTTTTGTTTGGACTCGTTGTTAAACCATTTGATTTCGACAGTCGGTTGAATCGCGTAATCAGTGTATTTATAATCGTATGGAAACATGTTTCCATAATCAGTAATTACAATATGGCGGCTGACCAAAAAGTGAAGTATTTACAATGTATTGTTCAATAAAAAATAAAAGTAATTAAGTACGAATTTTTATTTACCACTATACGCGTTTTTTCCTAATTCAACACCTCTTTTGCTCCAACATGTCGCAAGCTTGTTAGGAAAAGAAGGGGCAAATATCTCCAAAAGGAGACGAAAACGAGAAAATTGGTATTTTTGATTTTTGTCTTATTTTGTGGTGTTTTATTAGAAAATACCGTATCTTGGCGCCACAGTTATCGGAAAGTCCCCAAAGTAAGTAACAAAGCCAATAAATAGTTTTCACAATTATCTAAATTGCCGGGCGACCAACTTCATAATATGCTTTCAGCGATACCTCGTATGTTACTTTCTGTGCAGCATTTACGCTGTCCAACACCAATGTTGGTTGTGTAAGTTGCCCAATGCATAATTCATAAGCTCCTTCTGTTCCAAGCAACAGATTCTTCACAGCAAACTGCCAAATAAATACTCCAATTCACAACACCTCGTAGCTTTTCAATGCCATGAACTTTCATTTTTGTATAAGCCGTTGTTAACCTTTCAAGTGCTCAAATTCTAGCTACCTTGAAAATTATTCCAGAATTTCACTAACAACAATTACTAAATCACATCAACCACGCTCTGCTACAATTTTAAAAATCCCGATGGCCTGTAGCCAGCGGAAAGGTAAGTTTCTCAAAATGCATACAAGGCTCCCATTGTGCATTATTGTGGTTGCAAGTTGATACCTATAAGGGTGTAGAAGATACGGGGGTTGAAACACGTGATTTCTAAAAATGTGTGATTATCATTAATCTAAAACGATTTGGACTGTTGAACATCGTAGATGCATCGGTAGTGTTTGTATGTCGCAATAGGTACAAGGTTGCAATCGTGCACTGTGGTGGTTGCAAGTTGATACCTATAAGGGTGTAGAAGATACGGGGGTTGAAACATGTGATTTGTAAAAATGTGTGTTTATCATTACCTAAACTAAAATAAATTGGATTGTTTGAGAAAATTCTAGAATGATCTAGAGATTTCTAGAATTATTTGAAAAGTTCTCAAATGTAAGCCTATATTCTAATCAAATGCATGAGAATGTCTTATGCCACGGTTCTGAACGATCAAGAATGTTCTAGAAATTTCTAGATTGATCTAGATTGTATGCCAATTTTCTGATCAATATAGAAATTCCTCCAATGAACTACAAAGCTCCAAAATGTATCTCAGCTTTCTGATCAAAATTAGCCAGCGTAGCGGGTATTCACAGCTAGTATACTATATACTTTTTAATCAGGGTCTATATTAAGATCTCCAGAAAATGTACAATTACATCAAATTTATATTGAGTGTTCATATTTTATCAATATTTCTTTTTTTTTCTGTGCATTCTATGGAAAATTGCTTCGAAAAAAAGTTGTAGGTACTGATTATATCTATAACCCAAAATTACTACCGTAGATATTATTAATATTGTAGATTTCCTGATGAAGAAACAATAAAGTTTCGAAAGCTGGAACAAAAGAAAAAGAGTTTTCTTTGTGCCCAGAGACTGCAAAACCCGTCATTATATAATAAAAATTAAATCTTAACTTGACAGTCGTTCTACCACCCTAATTGATATTGTTGCGTATGCGGGTTCGCAGATAAGTGAGACTAATTTAGAGTTATTAAATTAACTTTATTTACACTCAAAATAATATAAATTACAACTTAACTTTACTATATTCTCTCTAACTTACTTGGACTATTCTATTTATTCACACTGCCTTTTTCATTCTGTCTTCTTGCCGAAAATTCTCCCATATATATACCCGATAAAGGATCCAGAGCATTCGGGCGGCTTCTGGTCTTTGACACGAAAGCCGCCACTGTACGCTTCTCGAAATTCGTTTTGTCGGCATTTTAACAGAAGACGCCGACTGCTGCCGTCGCTCTCTTAGTTACCGCCGCTTTTGGTATTTCCAACCACAGCATATATCGCGCGCTTACTTCAAACGGATGCCGCTACTTTGTAGCCAATACCGGCGGCTGTTCCCCTTTGCACGTTACACTGCTCCCTCCCTTAAAGCTGTTCGCCCCGAACAGCTTCTTCCGTTTGCCTCCAGACCGGTGGATTATCTCCTCGATACGGACTCAGTCTTTCCACGTGCACCACTTTTGGCTTGGCTCTTGGCGAAAGTTGGATCCTGTACACCAAGTCATTAATGTTTTTGACAATGCGATATGGTCCTTCCCAAGGTCTTTGCAACTTCGGACTTAATCCTCTCCTTCGCTGTGGCTGGTACAACCAAACTGCATCGCCTTCATTAAAAGAGTTTAATGACTGCCTTTTGTCAAGTCTCATCTTCATTTTGTCGCTCTTCAACTGGAGCTTTTGTCTGGCAAAATCGTGGACCACTCTAAGTCGCTTCTGTAGGTCAGCTACATAATGTGGAAGAGACACTTCTTCATGATCGTCGGCTGATGATCTGCCAAACATCAGATCTACGGGGAGCTTCATTTCTCTTCCAGACAAGAGCATCGATGGTGTATAGCCAGTAGATTCATGCTGGGAACTTCGGTAGGCCAGGAGAAAGAGAGGTACCAGTTTATCCCAGTTACGTTGGTGCTCATCCACAAATAGTGAGAGGTATTGATTGATGGTCCTATTGTGCCTCTCAACCATTCCATCTGACTGTGGATGAAGTGGGGTTGTTCGTGTTTTCCGTATTCCCAGCAACCTCATTAACTGCGTCCATACTTCGGATTCAAAATTTCTACCTTGATCGGTATGCAGCTACAAGGGTACTCCGTGTCTAGAAATCACGTTTTCCAGAAGGGCTTCGGCCACTGTAACTGCTTCCTGATTCGGCATCGGCACTACTTCTGGCCACTTCGAGAAATAGTCCATGGCAACCCTAATGTACTTATTTCCAGAGTCTGTCGTAGGGAATGGTCCTGCAATGTCCACCGCAATTCTTTCCCAAGGTTCACCTGACAGATACTGCTTCATTTTCCCTCGGGATCGTGTCTTCGGACCCTTCTTAGAAGCACAGAGGTCACACCTTCTGCACCATTCTTCCACATCTCTTCGACAGTTGATCCAATAATACCGCTCTTGCACACGTGCCAATGTTCTATTTACTCCAAAATGGCCTCCACTGCGACTACCATGCAGTTCACGAAGTACTTCAGCTACCATCGTTCGGGGTACAACGGTTTGATACACAATGCTCCTACCATCTGGACTTTCCCATTTACGAGTGATTAAGTCATCCCGTAAGCACAACGAATCCCACAGAGCCCAGTACCCCTTGACTGTCTGATCAAATCTGGATATTTCTTGCCACTCAGGTCGTCGCTTTTGGTCTAGCCAGCCCCGTACTATCGTCAAATCTTTGTCAGCGATTTGTTCTCTTTTAAAGTTGTCTCTGGTGATTTCGTCGGTATTTTCCGTTTCCTCATTCCTAATCTGCATTTGTTGGATATGTACAACATCTGTGGCTATTTCTTTTTGTTCCTGTCTTTGACGGAATTTACAGGAACTGCCACAAGGTCTTCGTGACAAGCTGTCAGCGTTGGCGTGACTTCTTCCTTTTCGGTGTTTAATTTGAAAGTCGTGACTCTGCAGTTTCTCCAGCCAACGCGCTATCTGTCCCTCCGGATTTTTGAAATTGAAGTGGCTGCTCACTGTAGTGCAGAGTGGTCTGTTCTTACTAAAAATTTCCGTCCGTAGAGAAAACTGTGGTAATGTTCTATGGATCGTACAACCGCTAGCAGCTCCTTCCGGGTCACACAGTAGTTTCGCTCTGCTTTTCCCAACGTTTTGCTGAAATATCCAATTACAGCTTCTTCGCCATCCTGTATTTGGGAAAGAACAGCTCCTATTCCACTTTGTGAAGCGTCAGTGTCTAACACGAACAATCCTTCGTCCAAGGGATATGCAAGAACAGGAACACTGGTCAAACGGTTTTTCAGCTCAAGAAACGACTGTTGACATTCTGGTGACCAGTCAAAGTGGGAGTTCTTTTCGGTTAATTGATGTAGTGACTTCGCAATTTTCCCAAAATCCTTAACAAATCGGCGGTAGTAACTGCTGAGTCCAAAAAGCTTTTGACTTCGTGCTTGTTCTTTGGTCTGTGCTTTGGACTTTTTCTGGATCGGTCTCAATTCCTTTCGATGATACGACGTGTCCGAGAAAGTTGACTTTTTCCTGGAATAGAACGCATTTCTTTGGATTCAGCTGGAGATTAGCACTTCGGATCCTGGCGAATACTTTCTTCAGATTGATGTTCGTCGAAATCTTTGCCAATCACCATTACATCATCCAAGTACACCAGGCAGGTTTCCCAAGTTAGTCCTCGCAGAACTAATTCCATTAACCTTTCAAAAGTGGCAGGCGCATTACATAATCCAAACGGTATGACATTGAATTGATATAGGCCGTTTCCAGCTGTAAAGGCCGTTTTCTCTTTATCTTCCTTGTTTAGCTCTACCTGCCAATATCCACTTTTCAGGTAAAGAGTTGAGAACCACCTGGATCCAGCTAAGGTATTTAAGGTATCGTCAATTCGGGGTAATGGGTAGCTGTCCTTCTTCGTTACATCATTTAACCTCCTGTAATCCACACAGAACCTCGTCGAACCATCCTTCTTCGTCACCAGCACAACCGGTGATGAACAAGGACTGCTGGATTCTTCTATGACGCCATCCTTTAGCATTTCTTGAAGAATGGTGCTGTTGTTTTATGAAAGGAAGTCTTCGTGGAGGTTGGCGAATAGGTACAGTACTTCCCGTGTTGATCCGATGTTCGACTAAACTCGTTCGCCTTGTAATTTTTCCCTGTACGAAAATATCAGCTTCTTGCTTTACAAACGCGATGGCCTTTTTCTTTTTCTGTTCTCTAAGATGATTCCAGGTCTTCTTGAAACTCTCCATTAGCTCTTGGGACAAATGTACATTTCTTGAAACGGGTTCCTCTTGCTCACATCTTGTTACACGGGAGACTGGCGAAAAGGTACCGATTACTTCCCCTTTCTTCAATGTCATTCTGTTTACAGATAGATTGGCTACCCTCACTGGAATAATGTCGTTGGAATCAATTAAGCACCTAACCAAAAGAGCCCCGTTCTCCTTGTTCTCGTTTGGTTCAAAAACCATAGTGTTAACTCCTTCCAGTTGTTTTTCTAGGTGCGCCTTCACGATCTTCTCACTATTTCCAGGTATTCGTGTATCTTCGGTGACGATTATTTTAACAGGACAGTTCTTGTTCGAAGATGATGAGAAAAATATTTCCTCTTTGTCCACTCTTAACATTCTGTTTTTAAAGTCCACTGTGATAAAATTTAAGGTTTCCAAAACGTCTAAGCCTACTATAAATTCATCCACTATGTCAGCCACGATTGCATTTATCTTTACTTGTGCATTGCCAATTTCCAAAGTGGTGGTGGTCTCTCCAAAAACATTGATCAAATCTCCTTTTGCAGTTTCCAGTATTGGCTTGATGTTGTGCTGCACGATAGATTCTTTGGAAACCATGTCGGGGCGTACCACTGACCTTGTTGCCCCCGTGTCGATAGTCAAATCACATTTCTTGCCGTTGATAAAACCTTGGACAACGAGGCTCTCACAGCTCTTCTTGATGGAGTACAAATGTAACTTGGAGGCTTGATAATCAGTGGTCGCCAGCGTTCGCCCCCTTACACTGGCGAGGTTGAGTTTTCCTGAAGTCGGGTATTCTCTCTCTGAACATTTCGTTCTTCAGATCTGGGTCGTCGCCTGCAGTTTCTACTTATATGTCCCTCTCGGTTGCAATTGTAACACTTAATCACTTTTCTATATCCAGACTCCTTGCTTCCTCGAGAGCAGAATTTCTGGAACATCGCCTCCAACTTCTTAAAGAAATCTGCATTGTCTTGTGGTTCATCTGACACCCTCACTTCTCTTAATTTGCTGCGACGATTCATAGAAGCGTTTTTGGCAGCTTCGTATTCCAGTGCCTGGACAACTGTTTCGGCTTATTATTATATATATATATTATATATATATTCGACTGTGTTATGCCTACTTAGTCCAACGCTTGCTGCATATCGATATCTCGAACTCCATCAATGAAGTATTGGACACTAATTTGCTCGATGAATTCGTCCGGGGCCTGTGGATAAGCCAGTCGTACCATGCTCTCAATGCTACTGCTGAATTCCTGCAGTGACTCCGTTGAACCATGAGTTCTGCTCTTCAGCTGGCTCTGATACACTTGGCTAAGATATTTGTTGCCGTATCTTAGTTCCAAGGCGCCCGCAACAGCCGAATAATCAGTTTGTTTGGCTTTAGGAATGTTTTGAAGTATTTCAAGCGCCTTTCCTCGCAAAGCCAATACCAACGCCGTTGCTTTCTGCTGCTGATCCCATCTATTTGCATTAGCTGCTGCCTAAAACTGACGTTTGTACATAGCCCAGGATATTTCGCCATCAAATGTTGGTGATTTAAGTTTTTCATTGGCTGTTGTGATCGCCGACGTGTCCATTTTGCTGCTTTCGTCTTGGTTGGTATCTCGTTTCTTCTTCATCTCTTTCTCTAGTCTTCGATACTTCTCCTCAAACTCTTCTCGAACTGTCCCAATTTCTTCTCGAACTGTTCCAATTTCTTCTCGAACTTCTTGTTTTACAGTCTCGATTTCTTGATGGACATTTCGGAACAATCCTGCAACCTGCTCGAAATCTCGATGTCGTAGTTCTTCTTGTTTACTCGAAAAATCGGAGAATAACTTAGTTAGTTGTTCCTCTTTTTTCTGTTCTTCTCGCAGCCTTCGCTCTTCCTCTTCTTTCTTTTCTTGTTGTCGCAGTTCTTCTTGTTATCTCAAAAAATCGGAGAATAACTTAGTTAGTTGTTTTTCCATTTTTTCTGTCTGCTTACGGGTGTTCACCATAGACAAAAGCCTCTTCACTCACTTATCCCACTTCTGACAACAAATTGTTGCGTATGCGGGTTCGCAGATAAGTGAGACTAATTTAGAGTTATTAAATTAACTTTATTTACACACAAAATAATATAAATTACAACTTAACTTTACTATATTCTCTCTAACTTACTCGGACTATTCTATTTATTCACACTGCCTTTTTCATTCTCTTATCCCACTTCTGACACCAAATTGTTGCGTATGCGGGTTCGCAGATAAGTGAGACTAATTTAGAGTTATTAAATTAGCTTTATTTACACCAAAATAATATAAATTACAACTTAACTTTACTATATTCTCTCTAACTTACTCGGACTATTCTATTTATTCACACTGCCTTTTTCATTCTGTCTTCTTGCCGAAAATTCTCCCATATATATACCCGATAAAGGATCCAGAACATTCGGGCGGCTTCTGGTCTTTGACACGAAAGCCGCCACTGTACGCTTCTCGAAATTCGTTTTGTCGGCATTTTAACAGAAGACGCCGACTGCTGCCGTCGCTCTCTTTGTTACCGCCGCTTTTGGTATTTCCAACCACAGCATATATCGCGCGCTTACTTCAAACGGATGCCGCTACTTTGTAGCCAATACCGGCGGCTGTTCCCCTTTGCACGTTACAATATATATATATATATATATATATATATATATATATATATATATATATATATATATATATATATATTGTTTATAGGAGTTCTTGAGCCTTGTGTAATTTACTAACTACTAACCTAACCTAACCTAATTGATATATATATATATATATATATATATATATATATATATATATATATATATATATATTTATTTTGTTAGGAGTTCTTGAGCCTTGTGTAATTTATTCTTGTTATGATTCTTGGGATTTGGGGTTCTTGTATTGATAATTTTTAAGAAATGTGTTTAAATAATAGTACAGTTATTTCATGTCATTAGTAATTATAAAAATAAAATAATTTAAAATACGTTTCGATCCACTTTGTGGTCTTTTTCAATTATGAGTTTTGAGAAAAGATAAAAAAAATAATCACATATAAATAATCAAGAAGAACAATACAAAAAGTTAACATGACAATCAAGAAAAAAAAGGTTTTTAAGTTACGAGAATCTATTAATATTACACATAAAAGGAAGAGTTATTTTGTTTTTTTTATTTCATTGTTGACTAATAAAATAAAAAAATACTGGTTTTTGAATGTATGTCGTAGTTCAGCATTATATATTTTTTTATCTTTTTTCTAAACTCATAATGGAAAAAGACCACAAAGTGGATCGAAACGTAATTTTTTTCAATTCTTTTATTTTTATAATTACTAATGACATGAAATAAATGTGCTATTATTGAAACACATTTCTTAAAAATTATCAATACAAGAAGCTCAAATCCCAAGAATCATAACAAGAATAAATTATATATATATATATATATATATATATATATATATATATATATATATATATATATATATATATAATATATACGCACCAAGGGAGAAAAGTAGGACATCCCCACCCTTGACTGTCACAACAATACGCGGGCGGGGATGTCCTACTTTTTTCTCTAGGTGCGTTATAATATACTAATTTCACCAAATACATATGAACATGTTTGGTTTTTTGCACCTGAGTGTATGTGGTGATACTGTTGTTGTTAAAAAAATATGTGTATTTTTTATTTTACAGATTGTGCCAGAGATACCAAAATGTACAATCAGGCTTTATCATGTTCGAATTCTGGAGATTATAATTCTGTTCAGTACTTCACAGCCCCAGACCAAAGACCTTATTTCTATTGCGTCGATGCTGATGGCTTTATAAAATCGGAAATATTTTCGGAGAAGCCTAATAATTGCAACCAGTATTATTAAGTCATCAAATCGATCTGAAAATGTACCAATCATTGACTATGAACATTAGTGAAAAAATTGTAACTTATGAACTATCTTCTCATGCCTGGTTTCTGAGATACTTTTGAGGCTAGTTTATCTATTCGATACCGCTGTCGGCTCGTCATTTATCAAAAAGTGTTCCTGAATAATCAGTCTAGTGCTAAACTTAATTTAAATGTCAAACAATTGTAGTTTATGTATTCGATAAATATTTAACGAACAATTCTCAAATATTGCGTTCAGTTCTCGATATTTTCTAATCGAAAATTCAATTCAAACATCATTATCATTGAAAAGAAATTGTGCACGCATAACTTTTAATTTAAACACTTTTGGTAGATATTATTCACTTTGGCGTTTCGTTAAATATTCACAAAGTGTAATTTTGAAGGTTATTATAATCTAAGGGCCGATTTCATAATCAAATTTAATCTCCTAGTTAAATATATTGAAGAATTAACTAATCTCCCATTAGGGATTCATTATGGAATCAACCCTAAGTCTTGCAGAAGAAGTTCAAATAAAATTACTTTAGATCGATAATTAATGAGTTTAACGGTAAACCTCAGAAACCGGGTATTGTGTGATTTTTTATAGTTGCATAATGAAATAATTTTTATTTGGATAAAAAGGAAGTGCTTTGTTATTTAATTCAAATATTACTACATATAGTCGAAAAATATAATCGTACAATTATCAATGTTATAACAAAGTGAATTAACTTATGGAATAATATATAGAAATTATTATAAAATATTAACAATCATATTAAACAATAAATTGGAGGGAAATGGTTCTTTAATCTTAATATAAAACAGCAAAATTTTAAAGCTATAGGGTTGTGTTACGACAATATATTAATAAATAGGCATAGGTACAGTATTTTACTGTTCTATTTTATATATATTTACAATATGACATATAATAAACTAAATAAGGTGAGATTCTATTAAAAGAAAAATGTATAATTCACCGATACGTTTTATGTATTAATATTTAGTAAGAAAATATAATCCAGTCAACAATTTGCGTAACTGAAATTTCAATTCACATCCTAGAAATGTTTCAGCCTCGAAAAAAATAGTGCCTACTGGATTACATTGATTCAATTACTAGACGGATCATGAAGACTCTAAGATTAATTTTTATTTTCAATAAAATGAAAATATTAACTTTTCTCCTGCATATAATTATAGAAACAGATATGAATCGAATATATCATAAATAATACAATCGCAGATCTAGAAATGGCTAATTTTGCTAAAATATGACATCACTTCCTGTTTATCTTATGCGTAAAGTCTAATTAATCCGAGTGATTCTGGGACTATCTAATTTAAACTTTATGAACATATTGGCATAACCAGAAATGATGTCATACTTTACCGTGAGGCAATTTGATAGTTGATAGTCTCTCGGACATGTATTTCATCCATAGGTTTTCACACTACTCTTTCTTGAATAAATAAATATAATGAAATCTTTCTCCCAACAAATCAAAAAACTTAACACCACAAATATGCCAGGAATCGTGTATGTGATTAGTTGATAGTTGGAATACTTTAAAAGGCCTGTTTCAGCTGGGTTTCAGCGATAAGTGATGATCCAGAATAACATTCAGTCATTTTTAAAATGGTATTTTGCTCGTCGACATGTGATGGCAATACATATAAATCTGTGAAGACACCGATATTACAATATATTATTTCGGAACCCACCAATTGCGTTTGCAGGAGTAGAAGCTTTTAAGTAGGCCTCAGAAAATATTTCCTCAATGTCATAAAAAGTTACCTGTCTATAACACATTGAAAATATTCGCTATATGGACCGTAAGCCGATCATCAAGGGGTGTGCTGTGTGGCGGCACACACAACAGGAGAACGTTATTTTCATAAACATAATATAAAACTGTAATAATTCGTTGGAAGAAATATTTGTCTAATATTAATAAACGCTCTTGTTGTCAGCTGACGGTCTTACTCGGTGCTTATCCATTCTGTCCTTATAAATCTATTGTTCCTAGAGTGCTTCTGTCTTGGCGTCTTGGGTAAGCAGGTGCTGGTGGGGTGAACTTGTCCACATTTAACGCAAATACATAGAGAAACGGTAAAGATATATTCAAATGTGGTGGCCATAATGATGAGAAAACAAAACACAAAATTTAATTTCCATGACAACAGTATAACTTATTATTTCTGCAGCAATGACTAAATCAAATTCCTTATTGAAAAATAACAAATTTATTAACAAACCAGAGAAATTAAGAACAATTAAATAGAATTGAATAAATAACCAACTTCAAAAAAAAGTTAAGAACTCAAAGTGCCCGCCATTATTTTCAATCCTTTTTTGGGTTCTTAGACGCAACGGCTTCACTGCTGTCGATACAATTTTAGCTGAAGTAATTCTTTGACGCAATTCCTGAACACTATTCACTTCAACATCTAATATAAATGTCATACATATCTTTTTTATTTCAATATTACTATAACGCACCATTTTCTACAATATTTAAATCAAAAATAATATTTGGAAAACGAAACATCCATGTGTATTAAGGTTTAAATGTCAAAGAAGTGCATATATTAATACTGTTGTCATGGTGATTGGAATATTTCGTTTTATCATGGCCTACCGCATTCTAAAATATTTTTACCGTTTTTCTATGTCTTTCTGGCTTTAAATTTCGACATAGGGGAGATTGTTGTACCTTGGACCGATCTAATTTTCACTCCTTTACAGTTACTAGTAAGAGTAGCGATCATCATAAACTTTAACTATTATCCTCTAGATGGCACCACATGTAATTTCAATACAAGACGTTCAAGATTTTTTGATGAAACAGCCAGTGATTTTTTTACGTGCATCAAAGTAAATTTTCTCCCGACTTAAGTGTTTGCGTTGTAAAATAAATAATTTACAATAAAACATATATATTTAATAGGTGAGTAGGAACATGTTTTGTGTATATTTTGTTTCTATTTAAATACATTTAACATAACCTAAAATGCCGAACTCTTCCATATGGTTACAAATGTACCTTGGACCGGTTCAAGGTACAATTTAGTAAATATGTAATACTTCTGGCAGTTTAGTGTGCTTTTTATTATTTCAGACAATAATGCTGAGAAGTAAGCAAGATGTTAAACGTCTTCCTGTGAATGTGTATAGCTTGAAAACTGCAATCGATGATGTTTTGAAAAAATCATTTTCTGTTGGAAAAGCAGTTAGAAATAATTTAATTTCAAAGACTACTTTGCTTCGCCATTTGAAGGCTCATAGCTTATCAAATGATGATGACTTCTGTTACATATCTAAAATGAAATGCAAGCAAGTGTTCACTGAGCAAGAAGAACAAATGTTAGTGGACTATTTGTTGATGGCAGGAAAATTGCATTATGGCCTGTCAAAACAAGCCCTAGCAATTTTAGCTTATCAGTTCGGTTCGGCAAATAAAAAAACTATGCCGCATAAGTGGAGTGATGAAAGAAAAGCAGGAAATGAATGGGTACGCTGTTTTTTAAGCCGACATACACATATAAGTCTTTGTAAACCTGAGGCTACCAGTCTCTCCAGGGCAACAAGTTTTAACCAATTTGAAAAGCTGTTATGATCGTTTTCATTTTAATCCTGATAAAATTTATAACTTGGATGAAACCGGCAACTCCACAGTGCATAATCCTCCAAAAATTTTAGCCCAGAAGGGTCAGAAACAGATTGGGAGTCTAACATCTGGAGAGCGTGGTATGAATATTACCATGATAGCGGCCGTAAACGGAGTTGGAAATCATGTTCCTCCCATGTTAATATTCCCGCGCGTATTTTATAAAGACCTTATGCTCCACCTGGATCAGTTGGAAGTGCCAATAAGTCAGGATGGTCAAATGAAACATTTTTTTTTAGATTACCTAAAACATTTTATTGCTAATCTGAAACCAACCCAAGAAGAGAAAGTACTTATAATTATGAACAATCACGAAAAACACATTAAGGTACCAGCAATAAACCTTGCCAAAGAAAATGGGATTGTTTTGTTTCGATATACGATGTGTTTGAATAGGTCGAAAATGCCTTTGCAAAAGCCTTTACGATAACTAATATCATAAAAGGCTTTGCCGTTACTGGAATATGTCCTTATAATGAAGACGTGTTTGGTGATGATGAATTTCTGTCTTCATACGTTACAGATCGACTATATTGGGAAAATGAAAATGCGTGTAATCAAAATAATTCACAGAACGAAGAACCAGAAGCTGGCCCCAGTGGTATTGGAACCATTGCCAAATCAACATTGGCTGTGGCAAAACCTGACATCGTTTCACCAGAAGTAGTGCGACCCTTCCCAAAGGCACCCCCTCGAAAACAAATTGCAAGAACTAGAACTAAAGGAAAAACTGGAGTTACCACCGATACACCTATAAAAAACGAGATTAAAGAACAAAAACTATGTAAAAATATAAGGCCAATTACTCAATCAAAAATTAAGAATATGAAAAGGAAAATCCTGGTAGACACATCAAGTAGTAGTAGTGACGAAGACCTGCAAGTGGTTTTGGACGATTCCAGCAGTGATGAGGAATTTCTTGCAAATTTAAGAAAAGGTCCCGACGCGGAAAAAACTAACCAGCCAGTTGATGAGAAAGAAATAACAAAGGGAGACTATGTTTTAGTAAAACTGACAGGAAAAAAGAGTGTAGGATATTTTGTGGCAGAAATCGTGGACGTCCTTGAAGATGGTGATAATGTTTTATATTACAAACGCATTCTGGGAACCACAGCTCTTAGAAATTTTGTGCCAAGTACAGAGACATCATTTGTCCATTGCGAATATGTAATGTATGCTACTTCCTCTACCTTCTAAAGTTGGAACTTCTACTAGACAAGCTGGTCAGATCAGTTTTAATGTTGATTTCAGTAATTATAAAATGTTATAATTTTAAATAAATAATTTTTATTTCATGAATGACTTTTTTAGAATTTATCCTATTATGACACATTTCTGAAAATTAGGAAAATAATTCATATCCACTAATAGATAGGAAAGACAATATCAAATGTTGGCATGCAAGTAGAATATGACTAAATTCAAAACTTTCCCAGAAAACTTTATTTAAAAATAATTGATCCAAGGTACAACAGTTTCCCCTATTATACATTGTTGCAAAGGAGATTTTAAGCTTCTTTTAATGGTATAAAAAACAAATATAGCACCTATAAGAAAAACAAAAGTTGTGCAGCATATCTTATTAAATAAAAAAAATTAACAATTCCTTCATCTTCATCTTAATGCATTATCTGCATATGCAAAATTTCAGTTTTTCTCTCCGAGTATCAATTGAGAAAAAAAATATAAAAATAAAATCGCTGATTTTTAGTTTTTCTCAAAATATCTCATAGGAACCTTTGATTTTTTTAATTGCAAACAGGAGTATTGAAGAGATTGAAATTATTTTTTCCAATTTAACCATCCTTCTATTCTTACTTCTTACCCTTTATGAAATAGCAATACTTTACCTATGAAATCGGCGGGACCCATTACAGTGTGTCCCAAATTTAGTGGGATATCATGACTATCCTTCTTATTTTTAAAGATACAGTTTGGGTTGAATGAGCAATGATGTTTATTAGGCTGATTCAGATTCTGCTTAGAATTCTACAAAATTACGAACAGTTCCTAAGATATTCGGAAAAAAAACTACGTTTGCGAAAAAGTCCAATATTTCCATTATCGTGAAAGTTATGGAAAATATTTCAATACAAAAGTTGCTTGATTCATTAAAATAGACTCCACTCACTTCCACGGTTTTCGAGATGATAGTAATTTTATTTTTCTTAAATCGGCGCCATCTTGAATTTTACCGTAAAAATAAACTCTTTTTTTCCTGCTTCCAATAATGTGCGACAATCTAGGTTTCAAGTAATAAATTGCTGCGTATTGAAAAATTATTAAATTAAACCAAGTAGGCTATGAATACAATTTATTCTAACAATGCGTTGAAAACAATTAATATTGATAGTTTATTAAAAAAATATGTAATTAAAGTTAATGCTCAAAATGTTGGCCATTGTTTACCAAACATAATTGACATAGTTTCAAAATACTGTTTGTTACTTTAGCCAATATGCGACGGTTAATACTATTCAGCGCTTCTTCTACTGATTCCCTTAATTCTTCAATATTATTATTATTAAAATTACTACCGTACACTTTGTTTTTGATGGAACCCCATAGGAAGAAGTCCAATGGTATTAGGTCTGCTGATTACGATTAACGATTATTTAAATAATTAATAACAATTCCTGGCATTGTGAGCAGGAGCACCGTCTTGTTGGTACCATATTGCAAAATTTTGTGCTAATGGTATTTCGTACAAAAACCCTTCTAATCTCGTCTCCAACATTTGAAGGTAACGTGCCGCAGTTAAAGTTGCCTCAAATATTATAGGATCTATTAAACGATTCCCAAGTATGCCGCAAAAAACATTAAATCCAAAACGGATCTGGTTTCGCCTCCGTATAATTATATGAGGATTTTCTTGGCTATAATGGTGTTCATTGACGATTAAACACACCACAGTTGCTAAGTTGGTAGTCATTTGGCTGTAGAGTATGAGCAACATGCAGTTTATAGGGAATAAATCTATGTTTTCTTAGAATTCTAGACGCTGCAGACTTTTTCACTCCAACTAGCACTTCTATCTGCCGAGTGGATACCTTTGGTTCCATTGCTATTGCTATACAAGCCAGAATTAGTTCTTCATTTCATTCAGGTACATGTTTCCCACGAGAAGGTTGTCTCAAACATCACTGCTGCTGCATATTTGAATTCAATCTCTTAAAAATTTTAATATTTGGCTGTCGTCTTTTTGGAAAACTATTTTGATAGTCTTGAGCGGCAAGGCGAGAGTTTTTGTTACATTTCATGTAGACACAAAATATATCATATTGCTCATTTACTGGAAAACTGGTCATTTTACTTAGATTAATTTACTATCACTGAAACCCTTATTTCGAATATTTTACTTCAATTATTAATGATTCACCATATATTCAATTCAAATGATACATATATGCATAATTAACTCAAAACTTACATAGCGACGATAATAGCGGTAGTAAAGTAAAATTGCTCTGGTAAAATTATGCTACCACTCCTTTTTTCAGCATGTCAAGACAAACAACAATGGTCATGTAACATTTTTTCGCAAGATGAAACGTTTAGCCAGAATCTGAAGAAACATGTGGATAATATGGAATTTTATTCAAGCATAACTTTTTTTGTGCTTTTTCTCAAAGATGACGCTGTAAGTGGGTGGTAAAGGGCTCTCAGAAGAATACGTTAGGCAAGTTTAATCAAAATCCGTAGAGCCGTTTTTGGGCTACAGTCTTGAGCAAATCACGTTTTTTGGCTATAGCTTAGCACCCAGTGTATACAGGATTCTCATTCAGTGCCACCGGCGAGTGGTATTGGTACCCAACAAAATAAAAAAGAAAGCAACAAAATATACCGATCCGTTTCAGAGATAATGTTGTCACCGACAGATAGACAGACAGACCAATGGCTGAAAATATGTTTATTATACTTAGAAAACTCTGAAACGTCAATATTTATAAAAATCTCGATACCGAAAATTTCACACGATTACAATTCTTTCTTTATACAGTTACTATAGTAGCGTAGTAACTTTTTGACATTGAGGAACTATTTTCTGAGGCCTTCTTGAAAGCTTCTACTCCTGCAAACACAATTGGTGGGTTCCAAAATGATAGATTGTAATAGTTTGTGCTCTCTTGCAATTTGGGTTTTTCTGTTCCTAATAATTAGTTTATGATATTTGTGGCTTCTGCAACCGAGAGCCATACATCGTGTTCTACGAGCATATCTGATTTGTCATAGTATCATGCTTCAACCATAATAAAAGAAGAAATTAGAAATTATGCGCGGAGCTACCTGACTTCAGTTAACTGCCAGCTATCAAAATTTCTAAAAGGCCTACAAAAATTTACTGCCCAGGAGAAGTGAGAAATTGATCCAATGCGACATATGTAAACTCTGCGCATACACATTGTGCACTTAAAAAACGGGTGCATTTATTTGCGAAAACTGAAAGTTCTTGTATCACTCAAATACGTACTTATAAATAGTTACGTTTCATTTCAAGAGACAAAAAGTCCATAAAAATAGAACCATTCACATTTTGGTAAAAATATCTAGTTTCATTTCTGTTTTATGTGGTAAAAGTACATTTTATGTTGTAATATAGTTTGTATTTTTATTTTTTATTTGTGAATAAATAACATAATAATTGGATTCTCAAATTTATCTGGCTCCGGAATCTACCGCTTTTGTCTGGTAGATCCTTTTTGTTCGGTGGGGTAAAGCAAAAAGCTCTGGTTGATTTTTTACTTTTCAAGAGTCAAGATATCAACAAAACAATATTTATGAAAATTATTTGAAGAGTTAAAGAATGAAACCCTACTTTATGTCAAGCACCGTTAAAATTGCATGTTATATATCATCTTCTAATATACAGCTACATTACTTAAAGTGACCCCTGCTGTCCGAGTCTACCGTATTCATTGTTATTTTATATGGATTGTTTTTTTTAAATGTCAACGTACAAAATCCATTACGCATTTCAATATTACACCTTCAGGACTGTATAACGCACAAACTACGCAACTTTGTACTAAAATAAATTTGCTTATATCGGCTTATGTTTATCTCAGCAATATGTAGTCGTAGTTTACAAAGACACCCTGTATAAGTACCGGGTGGATCAATAAGCCAATCCTCCGACTTCATCGCTGGAAATGGTCATCATATAACTTTAGAATAAAAATTGCCTTGGCAAAAAGGATCAAGAGAAATCGCTGTATGTAAGTTTTAAGTGCTAAATAATTTTTTTTTTATAATTAGAACCACGCGGCCGGACATGAACGCATTGTTAACGCAAGAAATAGCATATCCATCGATGACATGGATGCCGTTCCATAAGCTCATAAAACAAGTCTAGAAGTCTAGTGGGGAATATTTGCCCAAAATGGTTTTTCAATTTTTCTTCAAATATTTGAAAAGAGTCATTTTCCAGTGATTTATCTTGGTCCTATTTTATGAAATTTTTTTTTAATTCCTAAGCTATATGGTGATCATGCTTGAGATGCAGCCGAAGGATCGGCTTATTAGTATACCCAGTAATAATATTATGAAAAAAAGTACATTACAAGATGAACAGTTTGTTTATCCTAATTCCTAAATCAGTATCAAAAAATAAAAGCAATTTTTTCTGTGGAACTGTGAGATATTTTTTTACCTTAGCGCCTAGAGCCTAGTGACACACGATGTCTATCAAGGTACTGCAAGCTTTACGGCAGTTAACGGTAGACGCAGGCGACTAGCGATAGAGCCGGTTACATTTACCGTTTTCTACATGAAACCTACCACCTAGCTGGTAGTATAAGTTTAGATTGTTTCAAATATATTTGAATATGACATACTGTCAGTATCTAAACCAATCAAAACTCCTTACCAGCCAGCTGGTATGTTTAATCTCGAAAACAGTAATAATTTCTAGAATTTTTGTTTGATTTCGATAGACGCCATGCGACTCACTAGGTTCTAGGTACTAAGCAACCACGCGTCAGTGCTTTCGCGGCCTTATAGTGTAAACTGGACTTGGGTTTCAAACACTTTATATATAAAGTTATACATAATTAAGAGAGATTCCAAAACAAAAAGGCAACATTTCAAGAATAGTGACAAGTGGATAAGAAATGATTCTTATCAACTGATTATTGATTCCCTACGTATTTGCGGAAGCCTTCAGATTTTCACAATTCTATTAATAAATGTACTCCCGTCTCTCATCCAAATAAATGCGATATAAATAGGCCTGCTTTACCATTTTTATTGTCACTAAAGGCACTTATATCAAATTTGCTGGGAGTACTTTTTGATATTCAAGATTTTCCTTACATTCGTTTGAATGGTACATGAAATATATTCGGTCATGATTTTCAAAAAAGTTTAGACTTATATCACAATTTAAGTTGCCTTCTTCCTAGGAATCGGATAATACATATAATAATAATAAACCAGACTCAATAATTAAAGCTGAAAGTTAATTATTACGTTGTGCTTGTGTTATAGTAATCGTCTTCATCAAAGGAAGACCGTTTTCGTCATTCATCCAGTTCATCCATGCGACATCGCACGGCCATCTCGACCACCTCTAAACTGGGATAGTCCAATTCTTTAACGAGGCAAAGGACGGCTGATAGAATATTAGAGTTCTAAAGACAATGAACAATTAATTAGAGACATCATATAGCAGATAGCAAAAGTCCGAAATCTCATCATAATCTTAAATACCCGATTTGCATCAAATTTTGCATATGTATATTAGAACCAATAAATAGGACACCCTGAATATAATTCCTGATAATAATACCTTGAAGAGTTTTTAGCAATTCTGAGTTAGTAATAATACTTATTATTATATGATAATAATAACGATCTATTTCCCAAGGAACATAAATGTTTATAACAGGGAAAACATATTTGACATGTTATTGAAAGAAAAATACAAGTATAGGAAAAAGCAGTGAAATCAGAAGTGTGGTAAAACAACTTATATAAGTGTCATTTATTATATTACATTAACAATAAATATTTTTATAACTATTTTTGAATCTTGTTCTACCAAATAATTTTAGGATATAATATGGTAAATCATTATACAGTTATATACTATTGTTGAGAATTCTTTGTTAGCCAATTATCACTTACAATCTCCCTAGAGCTTGAATAATGTCAAAAATAATGTACGCCTGTTATTCTGGCATCTGCACGTGACAGGTGTCAAGCCAGGGAAATGATCACTTATTAATTTCGCGACCGAATTTTGTTCGGAAAATTCAGGTTGTCGCCATAGCAACCTGTAAAAATCAAAGCATCTGATTGGCTTCAAACATAAGGTATACAATTTTCTTTTAATTTTTTATTGATACCTACAAGAATATTTAGTTAAATGATTATATTAACACGAGTAACTAAATTTGACTGTCTCAAATTATTTTTGACAAGATGAATGAATATACAAATTTTGAGTTTACATAATTAACAGATGGGTTTACTTAAATTCTCTGAGGGTTCTTTGTAATTCATTTGGAATATGCACTTTATCTGACGTGTTTTCAAAGGTTTATGTAAAAAGATTTTGTTACTGAGCCCCAAATTAAATATTGAAGCTTTGAATATACTAAAGAGAAGAATATTGATTGCAGGTATGTATTTGAAAGGTAAATATTTTTTTTTTATTTTAAAAGGAACTTCAATTGTTGGAGCTATCTGTTTTAAAAATTTTTCAATATGCTTAGAGTATCATACATTTTCATCTATGAATAATCCAAGAAAGTTTACAGTAGATAATTATTTGATATTGTCTTTATTGTATTTTTAAATCATTATATATGTTCTTCCTGAATAAAACGTGAAAGATAATTTTTCATAAGTTAGTGTTGCCTTATGATATTTTAACCAATTGGAGATTTTGTTGCGATAATGCATCATACTTATTCTGATTTCTTGTATATTACTTCCACTATACAGGGTTAGTAAAAAGTACGGGAACGCTCAAATATATCCTAAACTGCTCAAGTTGCACTTAAAAAAATTAGTATCCGGGGGTTTTGGTGCATGCAGAATTAAACAATAATATTGACAGTGTTGCCAGATTTTCCACTTTTGCGCCAGAAGTAGTTGTTTTGTTTTCTTAGATAGAATGCCCCATTTATTTTTATTGCAGTAGATTGGGCGTATCAAACTTAACATGATCCCAAATTTTCAAAATTGTGTATCTACTAGTTGTTGAAATATGAGAACCACATTTTCAAGAAAATACCGGAACGCTTGAAAATCTTTACAACCGTTCCTGTTGCACTTACAAAATTTAGTATTCGGGGGTTTATGGACATGCGCACCTTAAGAAGGTTATCGGCACTATTGCCAGATCTCCCACTTTTGCGCTACAAGTAGTTGTTTTTCTTTCTTAAATAGACAAGACCGGATTTTCAGGATCAAGTATCGGATCGCTTAAATATCTTCAAAATCACACTACCATAATTCGATATTTGGGGGTTTATAGGCATGCAAAATTCAACAAGGCTGGTTTATAGATCATGCCAGATTTCAACTTTATTTCCATTTAGTTGAATGGCAGGAACTAGGTCCAGTAATATTGTAAATGTAACCCAAAATACCCGCCCAGACATTAACTTTTTCAGGATATTGGGTATGAATTTCTTCCATCCAATGAGGGTTATCTTTTTACCAAATTCTATAAGTAATAATTGTGCCTATTAACTTGACCGTTCAAGCAAAAAGTGGCTTCGTCACTGAATACAAGTATCTTGGTTGATATTTTCCATCCTGATTTCGAAAGTCAGGATCACCCTCTAAAAGTTCTTAAGTGTAATGAATTTTATACAGGTTCAATTGATTTTTCTTCAAGATAATAAGATTTTTTACAGATTTAGGCATTTATGACTAACTGGTTGGTGCTTTCATTTGGATTTTCTTCTATTTGTAATAAAATATTTAATTTGTTTTCATCGTTTATATAGCAGTTTTTGGGCGTCCGGTAAAATTCTTATACTCCCTGTTTCCTGGTAACTTCGACAAGTTCTACGTAAGGTAGAATTTCTAATAAGTTTGTTAGGATACCGTTCATTAAACAAGTTGCAAACTTCCTGATATGTCCTTTTTTATTTCCATATCCACGAAAAATCAAAATATCAATATGTTGAGTCTCTGATAAAACAAAAGCTATAATAAAATTATAATTTTGTTATCAATACAATATTAACCTGCTTAATTGACAGTGATTTGTTAACTATGTCATTGTTGTAGTATAGCAAGGCGACGGCAATAATTGTTTTCACTGAGTTAAAGCAGCGTATTCATATTTTCGGGCGTTTCCGATAAGTTCAATGCTTAAATTAAATTGGATAACTATTCCTGAATGATTTTAACTAGTATTTAATATTGCAAACTGAAATTTGAAAATTTTAGAAGTCCATGTCATAGCAGTAACAATAAATGGCTCATTCGATTTAAGATAGGAAACGACAGCGTATAGCGCGAAATTGAGAAATGTGGCAACAGTGCCGATGATCTTTGTAAGTTTCGCATGCCTATAAACCCCCAAATACCAAATGTTCAAGTTCAACTCAAGCGATTTAGAAGATATTTAAGCGATCCGGTACTTTTTCCTGAAAATGTGGTGTTGTTATATTTCAGAGACTATTAGGTACATATATATATATATATACGGCATCATATCAAGTTTGATACGCCCAATCTACTGCAATAAAAATAAATGGGGCATTCCACAGAAACCCTGAATAGCAAATTTTGTAAGTGCAACTTGAGCGGTTTTGGATATATTTGAGCATTCTGGTACTTTATACTAACCCTTATATGTATCATTAGCAAACAAATTTATCATTCCATTCAATTCCAAACTTGCCAACGAATTTATGTATGTACATGAAAAAAAAAGGTACCAGTATAGAACCTTGTGGAACACCACGTAATACATTTTTTTTCTGAACGTTATTTCTCCCATGCTTACAAGCTGTTTTCTATTAGACAAATAATTTCGAAACAATTATAATTCAAGTCCTCGATATAATACATAATATTCAACAGAATTTTAAGACCTACTGTATCAAATGGAAAAACTCTAAATACAGCCCAAAACTTTTCAAGTATAATCGTTGATTTCGTAAACATGCAGCGTGTTCCTAAATACAAACCATTAACCTGACCAGGGTTAAAATGGCCGTGGAAAATTGACAGATATACGGACTCAATAAAGGAATATGACATTGACTGATGACATAATTTAAACCTGGCCAGGCTAATGGTTTGTATTTACAAACACGCTGATGGTATCATGGTATATTTAAATGAGCAACTTAGCAACGCCGTCACCCAGGAGGAAAACAATCAGTTTAGTTTGTTTGTTTGTTACTATGGAAACAACTACCGAGCTAAGAGTTGATTATGAGTACGTCCGCGAGTACGGCTGACTGACTTTGAAATTCTAGAATATATAATAAACTTTATTGTGAAGGTTCAATAGTACAGAAGCTTGAGATCTCTAGCTAGGTTGAAAATATAATTTTGGGTCTATAATTATCAATATTTATATGTCTGAAAAGTAAATAGCTCATACCTACCCTGGTTACAGGTCTTCTTGTAAACGGTGGTCTATGTGACGCGGCCGGACAAGAGTACCTCTCACGTTTGTCTTGACTTTGTGCCATGGACATTTCACTACCAACCTGAGATGGTACATATCTGTCTCCGTTGGTATATTCCTAGAATAGAAATAATTATTGGGAAATAAAATAATATTTTTTGATGAATTATGATTAATTAGACATACCTTAATGCAACTAGTAGACTGGCTATTAACGATCTTATTATCCCTAAAATTCTGTGTCTCGCATGACTGTACCTCCTCAAATATGTTGTTAGTTGGTGAAGATTTCTGTTAACGATGAAAAAATATTCTAACATTAGTAATGACAAGGAATTTGGCAGTTATGACAATTATTTACAATATTATGAGTTATTGATCAGATGGTCCCATGATGGTGCACCTGACAATGATATTTCTTAAGCCCAGATGCTTAGATGGAGAACAATTTTACTTCTACATATATGACATATACATGTCTTTAACTACTCACGTCATAGTATGTTTGCTGAAATCTGGGTGATTCTCTTCCATAACTACTTCTCCTTCTATCAGCATGTTCCTGATCAGGACTATAGCTTCTCGGTAGGGGTTCATTTCGTCTTGGGGGACTTAGCTAGAATGAGAAAAGGTGGTTGCTAGTTTAGCTTCAGTATAGATTAACTATGTGAAGATTTTGGTAGTTCATATTGTAAGTTCTTTTAGGAAATCCTATTTTTTAGCAAGTTTTATTCTATAAAATAGACCGGGTGATTTACGTAGGTCGTGCATTAGATGTATTTCAACCTGCAGTCGGATTAGAAACTTGAAATTTTGTTTGCTGTCATAATCGACCATGTCCGTTCAACCTAAAATATTTTCAGCACTTTCATATTTGAAATTAAAAAGTATTTTTTACACATTCATTAGCGGATTGGTACAACGGATTGAACCCTCCCGATTTGTCTTCCTATCGATTCGCCCATTAAAGATGAACATATCGTAGATGGGTCTGGGTCGGGTTGTGAGTTCGCTAGTACAATAAACGAGCCTGCAAAACTGTACTATTTTGGTTATATGTAGGATACCTAGTTCGGACGTCCAACTATTCGCTTCCATCGGGGATAGGAATATTGGGAAATTATTGAACACATAGAAAGTAGTATTCATCATTTCATTTGTAGACAGACAATTTTGGAGGAATCTATCCTCAAATATCAAGAAATTATATGAACTTTCTTAAAGCGTACAAAACATTTAATAATAATAATAACGATTTATTTCCCAAGAAACATAAATGCTTATAACAGGAAAAGTAAAAAAATAATAAAAAAGTATTGGAATAAACAATGAAATCAGAAATTTAATTAAAAAAAGCTATATAAAATTTATTATATTGCATTAATAATAAATATTTTTTAAAACTAATTCTGAATATTGATTTACCAATTTAAAAAAAATGTTGTTTTATTTTTTATTGATACAAAATTATTGGTATTAAATACCTAATTGTGTTGATCAAAATTAAATCGAAAAACTAAATTTTAATTTTATAAATTATTTACGACCAGATAAATTAATATACAAATTTTAATTTTATATAATGAACCAATATCAAATAATTTCCTGGGTTTATATAAAATAACATTGGGTTCTCTGTAATTCAATTTGAATATGCACTTTATAATTTTATTTTGAAGTATTTTCAAAGGTTTGAGTAAAGATTTTGTTGCTTAGCCCCAAACAAAAATTAAATATTGAAGATTTGAAGATACTTATGAAAAGTATATTGATTTCAGGTATTTTAAAGGTAAATAATTTCAAATTTTACATAGAATTCCAATTACTGGAGCCATCTGTTTTTTAAAATTTTCATTGTTTTTGGACCATGTTAGATTTTCATTCATGAATAATCCAAGAAACTTTACAGTGGAATAGTATTTGATATTATCATTATTGAATATAATTTGATTTTTAAATTAGTAGATATATTTTTCCTGACTATAAAAGTGAAAGATGATTTTTCATAATTTAGTGTTAGCTTGTGACATTTTAACCAATTGGAGATTTTGCTGATATCATGCATCATACTAATTTTGATTTCTTGTAAATTACTTCCACTATATACTATAGAAGTATCATCAGCAAGCTAATTTATTTTTCCATTCAATTTCAAACTTACCAACAAATGTATATACATAAGAAAAAGAACTGGTCCCAGGATAGACCCTTGTGGAACACCACATAATACAGTTTTTTCTGAACCAGATACTTCTCCCATGCATACAAACTGTTTTCTATTAAATAAATAATTTTCAAGCCATTTGCCAACTAATCCCCTAATACCCATATGATAAATAATATTCAATAGAATTTTATGATCAACTGTATCAAATGCTTTACTCAGATTCAGTGATAAAAGAAAAACAATAGTTTATCCCAAAATCGTTATGGCACTGATTTACTTCCGTCAGTTGAATTGATCCGTTTATCGTGTTTTCAAGGCAGGCGCCATTATTCGTGAAACAAACTATAGACGTAAATGAATAAATTGGCTCCGCTTTTGGAACCACTTTCTGAAATTTCTGACCAATACAAGTTTCTTCTTCTAATATCATGGTTGTATCAACAATCAGAGCAGATTTTGACCGATAAACTCAAACGGAGGAGATAGGTATACAATTCGACTGTCTGCTTTTTTTTGTTTGTGCGCGCGCTGTATATTGTAAACGTACTCCGATTTCGATGAATTTTGATTCATTTGAAAGAATGGTCCCATATTCGTAAAAACTCAAATCCGAAATCTCCTTCCCTCCAAAAAAGGCCTCCGAAGAGGGTAATTTTTCTGGAAATTAAATTAAAGATAGGCTAATATCCGGAAACGTTTAAACTGAATATTTTTTTCAAAAGAGTTACGGTTTTCGAGTTACTGCGGTGGTAAAGTCTAAAATATGCGTATTTTCCCGACAATATTTTTAGATTACTGTATAATAACAAGTATACTAGCCTCCAAAATATAGTGGCAGACTCTAATCTCTCTGACATCATTACAATTAACATTTCAAGTGGTTTATTACTGTTTACGACCATTTATATAACTAGGTACTTATGAGCCGTATTCAGGAAAATTTCAGGTATTTCGGTACAGTACTTTTCTACGCCTATATGACTTGTTCTGTATTTTAATTACATTTTCTCAAAAATTTATTTATGAATAATAATTAAGTTTCAATTACTTATACAATTTAATAATCTACAAAGTTATTCGTTACCTGTCATAAGCTTATAAATTACCCTTTTAAGCATGAATATTATTATCCCTAATATTCTAGGTGTTATTTTCAGAATGCTTCTATTAGAAAACAATATTGTGGGTATAATGATCAAGGAAAATTTATTCCTTTATTTATAATAGGTTCCAATAACTTACATAATTAACCTGATTGTTCAAGTATTCATTAATACCTGACTTGAGCTTGCACAATTATAATACCCTTTTAAGTACGCATAATTATTTATTATAATTAGTAATAGGTGTAATTTTCAGATTTTCTTAGAAAATAAAATTTTTGGGGTATAAATATTAAGGAGATTCCATTTGCAATTTTAGTTCTACTTGTTTGTTGTCTGTATACCACGTTATTTGTGGTTTGTGTTATTTGCTGAAGATATTCATAAAGCTTAGAAACGCATTTAAGATGTGGAGGCCTTGGGATGGTTCAAGTGACAATATTTTAGAAAACCCTATACTTGGCGACTTGGTGGATGTGGAAGAAAATTTAAATAATTTGGGGGAAGAAGAATGGAAATATTACGAAACGGCACCATTTGCCCCAAATTGGAAAGAATATCGTTAGAAATGTATATAACGGATTAATGGTGACCGGTCTTACTTTTGGAGAAGCCTTGAAAAAAACAATATTTTTGATACAAATACCTCGCTCAACTAAGCAAAAAATAGTAAGTACATCGGATGATGTAAGATGCAGGATTATTCAGGAAGGTGGATGAGTATGACGCAGACTTAATTAGGAGGAAAGTCTACCAGTCCTACGAAGAAAAGCGTCCACCTACAATTCAAAGTTTAATGCGAAAGATAGAAGACGACGAAATCGGAATTCATTGTTCAGAAACAACTTTAAGAAGATTCCTGAAAACCATTGGATTCCGATACAAAAATGTAGATAAGCGCCAGGTGATAATGGAAAGTAGCAGACTGAGGAAGTGGAGGAGTGAATATCTGACAGCTATCAGATTATACAGGTTGGAGCAAAGGCCTATTTTTTATATTGATGAAACGTGGTATGACACCCACGATGTTGTTTCAAAGGGTTGGCAGGATGCTTCAACCTCCTGTAAACTGGATGTTCCCCCGTCTCGTGGAAAGCGAATATCGGTTCTACATTGTGGTTCTAAAGATGGATGGGTTCGAAATGGATTACTTATATCAGCAAAAAACATAAAGGATTGTTTATTGGACTATCATGTATTGTAGTTCCGCCATTAATTATTAATTAGCAAGACGACAATGATAGTGAGAGTGACTCTGAATTGTTCATGTCTATATAATATGTATAAATATTTTTCAGCTTTTTACTACATCTATTCTATATTTACATTTTTTAACATATAAAGTACATTTTGTGTACATATATATTTTTTTCAGGTTTTTATTGCATATATAATTTTTTTATATAAAATATTATATTCTTACAAAATATTAAAACTAGTTTATTAGGTAAATTTCTTATAGAAATATACCTATTGCGATCGTTCACACTTTTGAATTTCTAAAAAATTTCAACGGCATGTTGTTATATGTCTATAAGTTAGTCCAAAAAAACATTTGGTTCAAAAGTTTATATATATATATATATATATATATATATATATATATATATATATATATATATATATATATATATATATATATATGGGATATTACGAGATTTGTTAACACGATAGAGGTCGCAGTTTTGAAGGTATCAAGTTCAAATTTGCTACAAAAATCAATCTCTCAAATATCTCGGTCAAGTTCGTTATTGGGCAATATCGGGTAAGTAGTTTCAAAATGGCGATATTATTAAAAATAATTTTAGGTTACAGATATAATCAGTACCTACAACTTTTGTTCAAAGCATTTTTTCATAAAATACACAGGTAAAAAAATAAAAATTAATAAAGAAAAATAACAAATATTGATAAAACATGAACACTCAATATAAATTTGATGTAATTGTACATTTTCAGAATTTCTACCTGTCAATAAGAATTTACAACGTGATAAATCTTCTTATCTTCATTGTCCTTCTTCACTTCTGAGCAATAATATGCAAATTAGACACTATATTTGGAGGCTACTATACAAGCAAAGAATATACATGGGTAAAGGTATAAGTGAACGTTCAACGATTTTCGTGACTAATGTTACACTCCAAAGTGTGAAATTATTATTTTCTACAAAAAATTGGACCGACCTTATTAGTGGGTGCACTGAAAAATACAAAATAATATTAATTCTATTGATGCTGGTACTTGTGAAGTTGTTGCCAAAAGTTTTCAATCTAACTGCAAATGTACAACTTCAAAAGTACCAGCATCGCTAGAATTAATATTATTTTGTATTTTTCAGTGCACCAACTAATAACGACTGTCCAATTTAAAAAAATATGTTTATTACCTGTCGTATAAGTAGTCAAAGAAAATTTAATTTTAAGGTGAATTACTTTACTACCAATGATCTAGAAAAAGATATAGGCGGAACTGTAAACAATAAATTGGGTCCCTCCCTGGTTTGGCCACTCCCCATCGCGTAACCGCATTTTCCCCTACTATTTAAATACTTGCTGTTTTGATATTGTTTTCAAATATATTCTATTATTTTCTTTGGTTTAAAAACTTTGAAAATGAGTAGAGATAGCAAAGTTTGCAACAAAATAAAGTCTTATATTTATTTGAAAATGGAATGTTATTCAAACAAGTTGTGTATATAATCCAGGCAAGTGTTAAAAATATATCAGCAAACAACAAACAAATCCGTGAATTAAATACGCAATATCTAAAATTACCAAGACTGACACGAGGTAAATCCTCGCAATTGAGAAATAACTTTATGAATTTTGGCAAGTGGTTAGACATGCATAAGAAAACAAAAACTTATTATCATTATGACTATATAAGGCAAGTCAATACGTCAAACTACTAAGTGACAATGAAGACAACAAAATTACCTTTCTCTGAATTTACAAGCATATCCTCAAACCTCAATACGAACGACGACTTTATAATAGGGATTTTTATACTCTGCAATACAAACCGTCTTATACTGTCATAATCTGAAGGAGCCATTTGGCCAGCAAGATCTCTAGATTCTCCTTCATACTTGAATATTAAGGGTACGGTAAAAGATTTGATCTATTTTTCACCAGCCACCAACAAAGATGATTCAAAACTTAGAACAATGCAGATATTTGACAGTTGTGATCCCAACACGATCTATTAGGTGCAAATTAGTAAAAGGATTCTCTGAAGGATCTAGTACATCACCGACCAAATCCGTTACTCCAGTATGTGTAATCGTAGGTGTGGTCGTAGGTCTCAATAACTAAAAATTGTCCGAGAGTCACGAAGAAAGATATTAAAACAAAATACAAAACGAAAGCGAAAATTAAATGCAGATCTGGTCGGTTGATCCGATCCTTCAAAAAATCTCTTCGTGTACTGGAAGCAGAGTAATGAAATGTCTTGACAAACATAGTGGTAATATTGAACTTAAGAGTTCTGCCAACACTGTTTTTATTTAAATAATTTGTCTTGTGTAACAGGAGTCCATATTTTCGACAAAATTATTGAAATTGTTATTTTCATGTTGTTTTAGTTAGATATTACTCTGTTACTATGTAAGGAAAGTAGTGTAAAATTTTTGGCTCCCGGTTTTCAATAGATGTTTACGTTTTAGAGTCGCTTAAGTCTAAAGAACAAATTTTCAGTCATTGACCTTCCTGGCTGTGCCAAGACTATCTCGGGAACGGATAAGGCGATTTTTTTGATTTCTTTTTTGTTTCGATCCATCACCTGTGTCATAAAATGAGCATCATGCTCGCATTAGTTGCTGATCAACAGGCAAAAAAGAGTTTTGTTCAGGACTGTAGTGCAAAAACCATGGGCTACTGTTTATAGACTATGCGCGAAAATGACTAAGGATTTTGATGACATGACCATTTCTCAAAGCACATCTCGCAGAAAGAGTAGCACAAAAGATATGCTCAAGTAAAATATGTTATTATCTCCCTGTTTATTAATATTCTACAAGTCTATATTATAGTCGTGTCTTTTATTAAATGTTTTTCAAAATACATACCTACTTTGTGCTTTCAAAATGCCGAAAGAAACAATTTAATTTTTATCTGTTTTAAGAATAGATATCTTAACTAACAATAGAATTTGTTTACCTATGTTTGAAAAATGGATAGTTTTATAAAAGATTTTTAATGACAAAGAACCATGGTCTAAGTCCACTAGCACATCAGAATAAGGCACTCAAAAAAAATATTTTTCATTATGAGTTATGTCGAGGATGAATGAACAGCATATCATTACCTGCCTGGGAGGTGTGAGGTCCCTACTCTCTTCCGAAGCATCCTCCCTTGGATAGAGATCTTCACTTTCCTCCATTTCATACTCGGTGGTCTAGATGAGATTGAAATGATTCTGGTTATTTCCTGTTAATGGCTAGTACTATGACAATGAAACATATTTCCACATGTTAATATATTATTTGTATTAATAAATGAAATTGTTGCAAGTCATCACAATCAACGTATTTCTAAATAAAGAAGAAACTCAAGGATCACATCATAATCCAAGAATATACATTTTATGGAGTGGGGGGATGTTCTAAAATTTAAAATCAAAAATGAAGATTTTTTATTTTGCTTCCAATACTGAATATTATTTTCTTCACATAATTTTTATAAGGAGTACTACGGCTACAAATTTCAATAAAAAATTCTGATTCATACTCACATCTGGTCTAGGTGGACTTCTCTGTGGTGGAGTATATTCTTGATCGCAATATTCTGCATATCTATAAATGAACAGTAATTACAATTTTTTATCATACTTATATACAACCTGGCCTGAGGTAAAATATAAAATAAAATATAATAGAATTTAGATAAGCAAAAATGACCCATAGTGGCTAAAGTAACCCACTGCATTATGTCGTAGTTGGGTTGGTATTTCGTAAATATCAAACGTTTCGTAATTGTAAAATGATAATAAATCAATACAATTTTATTAATTTTCTGTCACATTTATTCATCAACATATAGTTATTGTAACAAGATAATTATTATTATTTTTATAATAATGAACGGAAACTTCCATTTTTGTCCATTAAACATATCTGTACAGTTAAACAAATAGTTACTTATGTTCTATTTTGAACACTTTAATCAAGAAATGTCAGCAAAACTTAATTTATAATTTGAAGAAATTTATATCTAGATCTAGGCCTCACGCCAAAATATGGGAACCAGAGAGAAGCTGGGCAGAGAAAGCTGTTTTCTATTAAAACTGGCAGGATTCTATTTTGTTGTGCATGGAGTAGAAAATTTTCGATTTTTTTTAAACGCCCCCTCCACCCCCTTTGAGGTTAGTTTTTTGGGGAAAGGAAATGTTCGACATTATTTTTTTATATGGGACTATTTCTCAGCAATCCTCTTTCAAATGAAAAACATCACAATTACGGAATCCGCGCAGACGAACATAAAAAAAACAGTCGAATTGTATATCCAGCTTCGTTTGGGAAGTCAGCGAGAGAGAATTTAATATCAATAGAATGCTGATTAATCCAATATGTTTCGACCGATTGCTCAAAAATAAAAAATAACTTTTTGAAAGAGAATTTTGAAAATTGTTGAAGAACGACAGAGAAACAGGGTGTTGCCATTTAAAAAAAATATGGTTTCAGGGTCTATTCATAAATATGCGAGCACCGGAATAAATCGTTCAATTTTTTCCCAGTTAAGTTAACTCCTACAAATGTTTCTTGGACTGGACATGGACTGGCCTTCGATGGAGACTATTGACTATTGACGCGACGCCAACGCGGTGGATAGATAAGCTCATTACGGCAAAGTATCTAGAAATTCATTCCGATTTTGATATTTTTTGTTTACTTATGTACAGCTGTGGAATGTACTGAATTTTGAAAAAAGATTGAATAAAACATTTACTATACATATTTTTTAGCAACCAGTGAATAAAATTATATTTACGTTAACTTACTTTTGTTTTTGCATTCATGTCACTCCATGTTTTTTTCTTCGTATTAACGAAAATACAAGTTTATTTTTCGAAACAATATGAGAATGTGTCTTATTGAAATGTTGTATCGAAACAATTGTTGTATTTTCATTATAACTATTGAGGAAATGTCTCCATAATCTTAAGAAATTCGTATATTCTATCCGAAAAGATGGAACTTCCTTTGCAGTGTCCATCTCTGGAATAATTGATTTTCTCGGAAAATCAATGTAAAATATATTTTATGGACAAGTGGTCGTCAAATTTTTAGTAACAAATACAATATTAAAAGAATGCTCGTAATCTCAAGAGAACAATATGTTGCATGCATCTGTGATGTAAAACATTTCCTATAAACCTTTAATGAGCCAATCCATTATTAACTACAAATTCAAATTAACCACCAACAAGATATGATTTATCTATATCTATGACCTCTTCTCTTTCTAGTGTTGGCCGCAAACAAGGGCACTAGAATCACTAGGTTAAATAAGACCATGTTACAAATGTTGTACCATTGATAGGACTAGCAGAAACTAGTAACTTCCTATACCTCCCTGTATTCAGCTATAGGCAAAAATATGGGTATAATCATATTATTCGATATGTCTCTCACACAGATTTAGGAACAGGTCAAATTAATTCCTTATTTCCAAATTACTTCTCTATGCATTAATTTATTATGAAAAGTCGTAAGCGAAAATTTTAAACTACTATTAGAAGCATTTACTGCTTTTATTTTTATTGTTATTAATTGATTGATAACTTTTGTAATAGAATTCAGTACTAAGTATAGTGTATCTCAAAATATATCGTCTTGCCTTTTACCTCATTATACAGATTATAGATAAACACCTTGTAAATTCTTACCTGCCCCACCCAGAGTTATAAGAATTGCTATAAGAATTAAAGAATGATTAGTATCAGTCGTTAGGAATCCCTGTTAATGTGCTATACAACGCACATATATATACACGAGTATACACAACTTTTAAAATAGATGTATTGGAATTTTATTTAGAATAAAACAGATGCTTGGAAAAGAAATTGCTAGTCATTATTATTTGTACCTGGAGTCAGCCTTTGGTGCTCTGTCATAAAATACGGTTTCTTATGACAGTTAAATATGCAAATCGTTTATTGAGGTAAAAGGCAAGACGATATATTTTGAGATAGACTATACCTATGTAGGCAACTGTAAAATCGACGTAGTATGTTCCCGTTCCACACTCCCGCATCACGCATTTTAGGCTTCAGGCGTCAGTAGATCAGGCGCTCACTGCTCAGGCTCAGTATCGTAATTTCGGAATAGGAGCATGGGAATGTAAAACCCATGTTAAGATAATTTATTTCCAAATCTGTATAATATGGCATATACACAAAAAGATCTGTGTTAGAAGTGAAACTTTTGTGTGGAATACATATTTAATACCTTTTTAAATTATGTCTTCACATTCACATTCAATTGCTTCATCTATGAAACATAATATGTTCTTGATTCTAAATTGAGTAAATTTACTGAGAGCAACACCAATCTTTATTCTGAATAAAGTTTTTGCAAAATGGGTTTAACATTAATTTAGAAAGAGAGGTAGTCCGGGTAGTTGCGATAACTTAATGTTTCGACAAAAATGATTAGGTTCATTGTTTAGCGTTGTTAACCTAATCAAATATCCACAGCTTCCAATTACAACACTTTGAGAGAGCTACAAATATATCGATGAATTATGGGAGAAAGTTGTCCATTCGTATAACAAAATTCCACCAAAGCTATACAGATACATGAGAACAACCTCTAAATCACTGATTTTGCTTTTGTTTCACACGATAAGGCGATTTATTTGAACATTTATTTAATTAGATTTGTAATGAAATTTATTGTAGAAATATAAAAGAATTGTCATATTTTATTAAATAAGTCCGAATATACTTAAGTATCAAATAACTATCAGGCAGCCAACATTATAATAATAAAGGATATTGTTCTCCGTCAGAGCTACCAAGCCTTAATTAGAGAACCCTAACTATTGTAAGAAGTGTAAATTGAATTAAGAATTAGAAGGTAACAATATGTGGAATTCCATTTATTTTCTAGGCCATTACGGTAAAAAGAAGCAAAGCACTTCGAATGAGGCATTATTTGTTACATTTATTGAAGCAAATTATTTTCTATTATGTAATATGAAACAACATAAATAGAATTTCTTTCCTGATAATTTAGAAGTACAGACAGATTCATACTGAGTTCTGACATGCGAAAGTGTGGCTTCTGGTGACTCTATCGCTCGGAATGATTCTAAAATTATTTCAGTTGAATACTTGACATCCTCGCCGGCAGTTTAACATTACAAGATATCGTCGATTTTTTTTCCGAAGATAATAGTATATAGACCCCAGCAATGACAATAACAGTTTTTTATTTGGTAATTTGTTATCAGCAATGGAAATATTGACAATTTCTTCCAAATTTATTGTATATGAATTGGAATACATAGAACTGATATCAAAATACTTAAGTTTGGTAGTAGTCAAGATCTAGTAATTTTTTATCCAAATACTGCAAATTATAAATTGCTTGCCTATATTTTTATGTCTATAGTAAATATTGAAAAATCAATACCGAATTAGTTATATGTTAAATAATTAAGATAATCTTAAATATCTCTTAGCTATGATCTATCAAATACGATTTATCCGTAAATAATAATTTTTGGATTTCTCTCTCATTTCAATATAAAATATAAGCGGTAAAGGTTCATATACCACATTCCTGTTATTTTCAGCATTTTTCTGCCGAAAATAGTATTAAACCCAAAACCCGTAGACATATATTTTAGATGATGCACAAGCCGGCAACACCGCGCTTGTATTATTTGTTAGAAATATCTGTGAGATTCAATTTGCATGCTGATGGCGTATTATATTAGTAATCTCACGATACACGTATTACAACGGTATGCTACGTTTTGAGCTGAAATTGGTAAAATTCGCGCATTTTTAACCACTAAAGTCATCACTGCGTGGACAAGAGAAGATTGAACATGTTCGAGTGATTCTTGTGTATTCGAGCTCCTTCGGATCTGTCACCTACTTTAGATTTGGATTAAATTACTACTATATTCAATGGTCGTGACGTCAGTGGCAAAAAAGTGGGAGGAGCTAGATGCTCGTGGAAGCGCCTCGTCATACCATTCAGTCTTAAAATTAATTTTATTTGTGTGTTTTATCTTACATATTCAGACTATAATACCTTATAATCATTTTCAAAACTATAACGATAACGATACCAAGAGTGATATATCTTAACCTTTCGATAAACTTTATCGTTCTTGAACCATTCCAACGTCTCATCAGAAAACTAGAAAACGTGATGGTGGCGTGGAGCGAGGTTGAAATATCCCTCTGATGCAGCCAAAGAAGTTTCATTTCAAAAAGTGTTGTGCTTGTTAATTGTAGTGACACTTCTATTCCTCGCCTCGCCACAAAGGAAACAAAGTTGCGGATTCACTCTGTTACTTTTGCTCTTCCTCGAATAGTAAACTTAAATTATACAGGGTATCCCAAAATGTGTGTTTGGGGAGATCAAAATAAGTGGATCGAGCCAAAATTACCTATATCACAAAGTGCTTCATCTGCATGTGAGGAAGCTTCAAAGTTGAAAGATTTTTTTTAATAACTTGAAACCGCTTCATTCGATTTTTATAAGATTTGGTTTTTAGCTATATTAATTGAAGAACCTTGTTCAATGCAAAAATTACACCAACTGAAATCATGGAAGGGTAAAAACCACCCTATTCCAACCATAAATAACAGTATTTTTTTAGGGCCGCCTCTGATCCTTTTTTTATGGAGAGCTCTATTCATTTGCAGAATTGTTTGTCTCTTGTAAAAAACATGTATCTCTCATAGTATTTGAGTAAAAAAATAATTTATGGATTTATGTTGAGTAACTTAAAATGTCTAAGAAAACTAAGTTAGCGGTTGTCAATACTAATAATAAATATTTGATAATTTTGACAGATATGATGCAGAACTGTAAAAATTGTCGATACTACTCATTTTATGTATTGTATTTTTTTTGTTTCGATTCAAAGTTCTTGTAAAGGAATTTTGTTGCTGGTATGGAGTACACATTCAATGAACAAAGAACAAACTGATATGTTGCTATGTTCTTTTATATGTTATATGTTCTTTAATGGCAACTGTGAGTGTTCGGGTATACCATGAAAAATTTCCAAATCGACAGATTCCAAATCACCAGACTTTAGCTTCTATCGAGAGGAGACTTCGAGAAACTGGTCATCTGAAACCGAACAGAAGTAATGCTGGACGACCTCGACAAGCCAGAACTCCTGCTTTAGAGGAGGGAATACTTGAAATAGTTGAAAATAATCCCGAAATTAGTACCCGACGACTTACACGCCAAACTAAAATTTCGAAAAGCACATTCAACAGAATAATTAGAGAACAACTTATTTTTCCCTTTCACATTCAAAGTGTCCAAGAACTCCTACCGCCTGATTATGAGTCTCGTTTGCATTTTGTACAAGTCATTCATGAGCGTAGAGCGGCCGATTCAGTTTTTCACAGAAAAATTTTGTTAACAGAGTCATGCTTTACACGACGTGGTATAACAAATGCACATAACGAACATGTTTACGCAAATGAAAATCCACATGCCATTAAAGAGAAACATTTTCAGCGAGAGTTTAAAATTAATGTATGGATGGGTACTATGGACACGTACTTGATTGGTTCATTTAGATTGCTAGATCAACTTATTGGTGACAGTTACATGCATTTTCTACGATTTGCCTCAACTCTTGGAAGACTTACCACTCAATTTACGCCGTGACATGTTTTTCATGCACGATAGTGAACCACCTCATTTTTCCTGCTGTGAGAGATTATTTAAACGAACAATACCATGGAAGATGGATAGGCAGAGGTAGGGATACTCCTATTCAGTGGCCACCTCGATCACCAGATGTAATCCTTGTGATTATTGTATCTGGGATCACTTGAAAACCAAACTTTATGAAGTTTCTGTCGACAACATCGAACAATTATGGGGTAGGATTCAAAATGTTGTGAACTGTATGCGAAATGATCCAGCCATTTTGAGAAGGGTACTCTTCAGTTTCATCCGCCGAATTGAAACCTGCATGAACGAGGGGAACGGAGGTGGCCGTATTGAACATTCATTATAAAAAATTATCCTTGTATTTGAATTGTTAATTTCAGTAGATACCTATGCCTATTGATTATTTTTTTAATTGCAATAACGTTAAAATCAATAGTGTTCTGGTTGCGGTAGTAACCGCCATCGTAGTTATCTTGAAAATTTCAAGTCAGTAACAATCAGTAAATAAATTTATTTTACTCAAATACCATAAGAGATACATGTTTTTGCAAAAGACAAAAAATGCTGCAAATGAATACAGCTCTTTGAGGGAACATGGACGGTCTTGAAACAAATACGATGTCATTTATGGTAGGATTAGGGTAGTTTTTACCCTTCTATGATTTCAGTTGGTGTGATGTTTGCTTTGAACAATGGCTCTTCAGTTAAAATAACTACAAACCAAAATTTTTTGGAGTTATTACAGAAAAATGAGAATTTTCTTGAAATAATATCAAAGATACAAAATAAAGTATGTGTGTATGTTCAATGTACGAGGTCTTTAAACTAAGTAATGAGACTGACAACAGTTGGGGTTGGGACACAATTCAAGTACTTAGTTCGATTCTATTAAAAAGAAACTAAATCAGACTCATTTCTCAATCAAGACACCTTGTATTACTTATGACTCTCAAACCTATTGTTGTGTTGTTGGTGCGGAGGTGAAGGGACAGAAGATTCCTCTTCACTTTCCTCTTGCACATCGTCCGGATGATAGAGAGCTTTGCCTCTTCTCTGTGCTTCTCTCAACTCTTCCTGTGTTATCTGGACATTGTCAAGCTTCTGTAGTTGGGGCAGCGCCCGTATCACAGCTAATCGATACCTTATAGAAAACAATAGTGTTTTAAATAAGTATATTTTAACGAAGGTAAATTCAGATTAACCACAAAACATCTGCTGTGTTTCAATACGACAGAATTAATTTGTAAACTACATACCCGTCTAAATTAGCACAGGGATTTTCTCCCAGCCATAAGTTCTTCAAATTTGGTAGGCTCTGCAGATACATAACCTCGTTCATATCCCGTATATCATTTTGTCGGATATATAATTCTTCCAGTCGCTTGCAAGCCTCGAAATCTGCAAGGCTGTTAATCTTGTTGATGCTGAAACAGATTAGATTGATAAGTTTTATCAATTGTTCATCTATTTCTGACAGACTTAAAAAAGAGGGAGGTAGCTATAATGTTTCCGACAGTAAATGATTCTAGTAATTCCTTTCTTCATTCGAAGCAGAACTGTTAACAGATGGTCCCGTTTAAACCCTTTTTTTAAATTATTTTCCATATTTTTTATCCAAAACATAGCTCGAATTAAATGTTAATTTCTGCGGTATTTAAATTCCGAGGAAGCTGTATGTAATTCATCAAGATCATGTATATTGATTTTGTATAGAAAAGTTTGCTCTGCGTTATACAGGGTCGTTCAAAATTCTTGATTTTTCTGCTAGATACAAAAAGGGTTGAAAGTGCGTTTTTTCAAATGGAACACCCTGCTTATTATGAAATATCATGAAAGGTGACCAAATTCTCTTCGAATGATTAATGAAATTACTTTGTAATCGTACAAACTTCCTCTTGTTCATTGGTTGTAAATGAGGGAACGTTTCATTGAATTTTCTGCACGTTCTTGCTATAATTCCCTCACATTTTCCATGAAGAATAAACAATTTTATCAGAGCTTTCAATAGTTATTTGCCTCCATTTCAATTCTTTTCGAGACATTTCCGTTGAGAAACGCAAAAAGTTATTATTAATAATGCAGTAATTGTCAAATTTTCATAATGTCATGTACCATCATGACATATATGTAACAGCCACCTTAGATGAATATGAGAAAAATAATTTAATTTTTGTACAAAATTGTTCTTATTTCAAAAATTATATATTTAGGTATAGGAACATGATATATCAATTCGAAGGGAATTTAGTCACCTTTCAGGATATTTCATAATATACAAGGTGTTTCATTTGAAACAACGCAATTTTAATCCTTTTTGTATCTAGCAGTAAAATCACGAATTTTGAAAGAAGATAATGAGTCCTTTTTTGTAAAAGTAAAAAGTTATGACCAACAATTTGCCACCATGCTGGTCTTCATTAACCTAAAAAATTGTACGAACAATTTATGTCAATTCTACGTGGCTTCATGCGACTGAACAAGATTGCTTAAAATTGCGCCCTGAAAACTCTGGTTGGCGTTTAGACAATGGTCATTTTAAACCAATTGGATTTGTTGGGGACCAAAAGCCCTTGAAAATTGATGACATCGTACAAATCATAGATAATGAATAATAGAAATTGTAATAAATATTTGAATTAAATTTTTTATGTATTGTGTATGCTTTGTAATGAACGCTTTTGACAACATAAATGTATTAAATTTTATTTTTCTATATTGATGAACTTTTTTTATTTATTGTACTAGAAGTTCAAAAGTAACGCTTATTCTTTTCCACTTTATGGCATTTATTTAATTTTAAATAAAAAATAAAGATTTTTTTATAATTTTTAAATTTTATAATTTATCTTTAGAATGGTAAAATTGTTTTTTTATTTACCTATTAATATGTTAAATTATTCATTTTTGATTTCATGGTTGTAGATATAGTGTGAAATAATAGAAAAAATGTGATCGAAATTAGTTATAATAAATTACAGTTCAGATACATTGAACGGTTAGGAAGCGTGCAGCTGCTATGTTGTGTCCTGTTCTATCACACGGACCTCGGACGCTCTACTTTCTCTCTCGCACCTATCGGAATAGCTAAAATTCTAAAACTTTATAGCTTGGCAATAATATTTTATGTACGAATTTTTGCAGACAAGCCTATATGATTGGTTTTGTAATTAAAATATCTTACCTATGATGTCAATTTCGATTGGTTACCAGATCGGTGTAGTTACCTATATTGACTTACCTGTTCACATCTGCTTGCCAGGTAGCCATGCACATAAATAAGTAGGCAAGCTTACCTAGGCATACTCGGTGTGTTAAAAACTGTCAGTTTAGATAAAACTCATTCGGTTATGAAAAGAGTGAAGGTGATGAAAGAAAATGGATTAAAATTAATTAAATTAAAAATAGCTATGAAATTTTTTTGGATAGGCAAGTCATTATAGGCATATTTGTTTATAAATTATACTTGATAAAAAATATGTCTCATCGAGTTATCAGATCCGTGAAGGTCGATCTCCCACGGTCTCGTCTACTATAGGTATTCTTGAGGTTAGAGCTTCTTCTCCCGGTGCCGGTCAAGTAAGAATAGTAGCTTCACTTCAATGACATTAACACGCATAGCTTTGATTTGCAATCTTGTACCGTTGCATAGAGTAGGTGGATGAAGATTACGTAATAATATTATTGAAGCTTCAACTTTTAGTTTTAAAACATAAAAATAAAGCCCTGAAGGATTAATAGAGTTCCAAAATTCTTGAGGATAGTGTACGGTGATATCGGACCTTACAACTGTATCGATGGAGCGATATTCATTGACTTCTCCTTGATATTTTTCTAAAATAATTTGATTCTAGTCTTCTGTTGACGAATTTCGAGGTGTTATTTTATTTGTATAGGAAAAAGTTCGCAAGGATAAATTTGTAAAATTATTGAATTTTTGACACAGTATTCAACTCTGTGTTGAATTTTCAAAATTTTGCAATTTTGTATTGGAAATTCAGATTATTTTTTATGGTTAAAGTTATAGTTACAAGAAATTATTTAGATCAGATCTTATTGGAGCCATATTGACATTCCACTAATTTGAATAGCCCTTCTTATTACCTATTCGACGATGTATCATAAGTTGGCCTTGTTGTCCTAAAAATCCAAGAAATTAAATACATTACTTTTATAAAGTAGTTGGCTTTGATTTTTCCAATCGGTGACACGTAAATGACATTCTTTATTATTGTCTGTCTGTATTTGGTATAAGTGAATATTCAACGACTCTCATAACTAATGTTACACTCAAAAGTGTGAAATAAATATTTTTTCCAAAAAAATGGACCGACTTTATTAGTTGGTGCATTGAATACAAAATCATATTAATTCTATTGGTGCTTGTACTTGGAGCCAAGAGTCTTCTATTTAACAAAAACTGCATCTTCAAAATTACCAGCACCAATAGAATCAATATTATTTTGTACTAGCTTTTGCCCGCGACTTCGGCGCGTGGAAAATTGTATTCAATTCCATGCGGTAGTTTTTGCGTGATGCGTGTACAAACATACAGACAGACAGATGAGGTAAAATGGAACCTATATTCTAAGTTAGACCTTTAGTAATACATCGGTGAGAACTGCATTAAATTCGATGTAGTAGTTTTTGCGTGATGCGCGTACAAACATATAGACAGACAAAAATTCTAAAAAATCTTTTTGGTTTCTGTTGCTCTAATAAAGACCCCCCATAATATTTCTCTGAAATATATTCAATGTACAGACATAGGCCTGTTACAATTTTATCATATAGGTATGTATTGATGTATTGAAGAGTCGGCCCACTTTTTTCTAAAAAATATTTGTTTTATTAGTCTATGCCTGAAGCTAAAGTAACCATTATCAAACTATCAACAAAGAATTCACTTTCACATCCCTGAGATCTATAAATTGCTGAAAATTGAATGTTTTTCCGACCTCCCGAACGGAGGAGGTATGCATTACGTATGTGAAGTTAGCATCTCAAGTCTCAGCATCTCACACTCTGAGTGGAGTTCTTATATATCCGATATAGTTCTATAGTTCCTGAGGCAACATATTTCAAATAACTATGTTTCACACCAATTGTGCATTATATTAGGAAATGATTGTCTTTATATTTATATTGCAAATTAGCAAAAATTTTCGAATTTCCCTGCGGTAAACTTTTCAAAAATCGATGAATTGGTGGCGCTTACCCGCGCTCCAATGCTGACTCGATGTCGTATTGAAAACATTTGTAAATTGCGTTTGGATGGAACTTTATATAATACAATGATTTGCAGACCAAACGAGAGAACTCAAAGGAAACAGAAAACGTTTTGCCCCGTTTGATTATGTATGTTGGGTCGGACATCCAACTAAAATAATCCAAATTGTTGTTGAGCAGTGTATATCAATGAATAAAGCTCTATTTACATAGTACTGCTTTATTATTTTTATATGGCCACACGTTTATTTTTTTCTTAGTGAATCATATAAATAGAGTTTATTTTTATAATTGTCATCCCCAGACAGAAAAATACATTTAGTAGTTTTTTGTAAAAATCATAGAATTTAACAAGGATCAGTTATCCAAATAAAAAAACATCGGCAAGTACGAGAAACACTCGCACCTTAAGTGTTCCGTACAGTTATAATGGGATACATCTCAGTGAATAGGTAGAATTTACCAAAAAATATCTTCTAAAATATTGGGCATATAATGTCCATTGTGAGCTCATTTTTTTCGTTAAATATTTATCTATAAACCTATTAACATTAGAGCTGAACAATATGTTCTCCTACATATATCAACTGCAAATGTAAGTTGGTACGCACAATATTGAGGGAACAATAGTGTTTCTTTTTAATGTTAGTAGGGACTAGAACTCTTCACAAATAATTGAATGGATACTTTCCCCATCAATAAGAATCGCTACTTTGACGAGAACTCGTCATAGTGCTAGAACTCGATTATCGTGGTGTTCTCATCTGCAACAATCATATAGGGATGGTGAAATCTCTAATTCAAAAAATTTCACAATATAAACCAGCAGGAACTCTAGATCTATTCATGGGGTACCGATTTCCAGATTATTTAAAAAAAATCACTAAAACAAAAATTGGGATGCTATCTACGGACGGAAGTTGGCAACCCAAATTTATATTTACGAGAAAAATATTTTCGATAGAACTATATCGGATGCCATAAGAACTCCACTCAGAGTATGAGATGCTGAGACTTAAGATGCTAACTTCATATACGTGTATGCATTCGACTGTTAATCTGTCTGCTCGCGCCTTTTAAATAGTAACCGGAGCATTTTTATGATTCCTTTTTCATTGATTTAAGAAGACAAAATTAAAGAAGAGACCATTTCCTGCAACGTTTAAATTGAACATTTGAAAAAATCATAGGTTTCCGAGTTACGGCAGTAATAAAGTCTGAAATATGTGTGTTTCCGCTATGTGGAGGGGGCAAATTTATTCGAAAATTGAAAATATGAGAGGGACAAATTAAAGAAGATATTATATGTTGCAAGATTTGAAACGGATATCTTTAACAATATACGGTTTCTGAATTACAGCAATGGTAAAGTCTGAAATACGTGTATTTCTGCGATTTTTTGAAATATCTAAATAAATATAAGCAAAGTATTATCTACTTTGGTGAACGTTGAACGATTTTGATAACTAATGATATATTAATTTAAATATGACTTACTTTATTGGTTGGTGCACTGAAAAATACAAAATAATATTAGTTCTTTTGGTGCGGGTCCCTACTTTTGAAGTTGGTGTCAAGTCTTCTGTATTACCAATACAATTATTATTTTGTATTTTTCAGTGCACCAAATAATAAAGTAGGTCCCATTTTTTGTGAAAACAAATTATTGGAATTTCAAATCGATGGATAATGAATTAAAATGTTTCATTGGGTGGATTTTGAAATTATCAACTTTTATATCTTCTTTTACATATACGATAACATTTGTTAAATTTGCAGAGAAAACCAAGTAAAAGTATCCTTTTAAATTGGAGTTGTCAGGAAAGTACTATTTCTACTAAATTCATGAATGTAAGTGGTTTAAATACTATTTAGTTGTAATAATTTGTAACGATTTTTAGTTTGGCCTGACTAAGAGGGAATACCCAAAAGATTAACCATATACGAATGAATTATTGAGTGGGAGTGTGGATCACACGTAATAGCACAAAACGACCTTCATGATGACGATGTACACTAGACTCCTTCTAGGGCAATGTCAAAGCATGCTGCGCTTGTTTTGCTGCATGACTCATGATCACCTGAACACTGCACATATAAGGAACCTTCATAATATGTATACTTCATAAACTATTCATTTCAAAACATCCCACCTTGGATTTTACTTTAAACATTAAAAAGAAATCGCTGATAAAAAATAAAATCGACGGGGACAACTTTTTAACAAAAAATGTACTTGCCCCTTTCGACAGCCTGTCCCCAGGAGCTACCCTTTTCAAAATTTTGAATATCAAGTGATAGCTAATTTCAAATGTTTTTTAAATTATTTCTTTCTAGGTTAGTCAGTTCCATTTCTAGTGCCGATGATAACGATTTAGCACCGAGAAGAGCAATTTTCCAGCTCCGTCCCCGACTTGAAAATAATATTAATTGAAAAATATTCTCGCAAACTACAAACGTCGTAAATGGTTTTTCAAAAAAACTCTGAAAACAAAAAAAAGATTTACTCCTACATTTCTTGATGTTTTTATGGCAACCTACTAATATTCATTTCTAGGGCATTTAATGTGCTTACCGTTTTTTCTATCCCAACATTCAATATCATGCCTACGTGAACGTTACGGGCGAAAGTAGAAAATTAATTTTTGTCCCAAAAAGAACTGTTTTTACGCATAGTGGGTTCCAACCAAATTCCAACAAAATATCAAAAACAGTGTGAATGATTTTTTTTTGTTTTTATTTTTTACGCGAGAACGGTGCGTCTATGGACCAAATTTGCTCCAAAATAAATGAGGATTTCAAAAATAATTTTGGTTTTTAGAAAAATCAGTGGCGTACCATTTTTTTCATCCAAAATATGCAGTTTAAACCTCATACGGACGTCACAGGTAAAATTTTAAAAAATGATGTCAAAAATTGTTCCTTAATTATTAAAAGGTATATAAAAAATTTCAGAAAAATATCTAAGAGAGATAATAAAATGATTCATTCAATTCAAATACATTTATTGTTTTCATGTCATGTTTACAATTGTATTTGTATATTATTATTTCATGTTCTTCTTGTCTGATAGGGGGCTTTCCCCCTTGTCAGACTGAAAGAAAATGATGATAAAAAAACACCCTATAACTAAAAAATTAAGAGGTTTTGGACATATGTTAATATTAACTTTTCTTCGTAAAATCACCCCCTAAGTATCGGCATTCAATCAATACACACCCTGTATATCTCGTCCAAGAAAGTCATCTTTGCTGATTAAAAAATAGAAATAAATATTTTTTTACAAACAATTCGACCGACTTTATCAGTTAGTATACTGAACAAGTCAAATTTAATAAAAAAGTTTTTATTAGGCATTAAAGATTTGAACCGTAGCGATAAGTACAGGGTGGGCTAATTTCGATGCTTTTATAGAGTAACTTGGTAACTATTAGATATAGAAAAAAATCAATGACGCAGTCTCGATCTCTTTTTTTTTGAGGTTAACTCAATGGTGAAAACAAAAATTAGCTATCGTCTTTTGTTTTCGAGTTATAACCTAATATTCAATTTTGTGTGTATTAGATGCATGCCTATATCTTACTTATTTGTGAAGTTATTGAAATTTGCTTTTGATATTCTTCAGGCACTTTTTTGGGTAGAGTCCAGTGGCGTAGCTGGATTTTTAGTTGGCTTCTAAAATTTCAAGTTATGAGATAAACTTGAATTTTTTTAAATATAAACAATAGACGATTATAGCTTATTTTAAAAGGTCTATTTTTTCTCTTTTCAAAAATATATAGTTTTATACATAGCAGGCGTTTGTCAATTATGGCATTATTGTTGTGTCTGTAATTAGGGAATCTAGTTTCGTAATTGATGATAAACGCATCAGAAAGTCAAAAAAGGTTTACGAGAACTATGAGAAATATGATGTGATGGAATGTTTTGTTAGAAGCAACAACAATTCAGATATAGCTGCGAACTTATATTTTCAGAAATAAATAAGATATAGGCATGCATCTAATAAACACAGAATTGAATATTAGGTTATAACTTGAAAACAAAAGACGATAGCTAATTTTTGTTTTCACCAAAGTGTTTACCTCAAAAAAAGAGGTCGAGACTGCGTCAATGATTTTTTTAGTTTTTAGTTACCAAGTTACCCTATAAAAGCATCGAAATTTGCCCCCCCCCTGTACAACTCTGCTTTCTCTCCTTTTCTTGATTTGAACTATACTTTTGTCGAGACTTATGTATATCTGTTTGCCAGCTATTCGATAACAAATTACTGTTTATCTACCACAATACAAAATTAATCGTGTAAAGTGTAAACAAAGGTTAGGTGTTCCATGCCCGTGCGTAATTCTAGCGACGTCCGACATTGTCGTTCCATGTAGAAGAAATAATTTGATCTTGCTTGAATCAGATAATATAATTAATCATTATTGAATCAGTGTTAAGCTTAACAGGCGGCGAGATGCCTCCTATCTAAGTACGAATTCGAAATTTCAAGTCTTTAAACCGTATGGGGCCTGAGAAATCGCTACGGAGTCCATCTAGAGAAAGAACCGAAAGTAATAAAAACTATTTAAAAAATACAAAATAATATTAATTCTATTGGTGCTCGTCCTTTTGAAGTTGTGCAGTTGCAGTAAGATTGAAAACTTTTGGCACCAACTTTACAAGTATCAGCATTAAGAATTATTATTAATTGGTATTTTTCAGTGTACCAACTGATAACGTCGGTCCAATTTTTTGTAAGAAATATTTATTCCTCACTTTTAAGTGTTACGTGTTAGTCACAAAAATCGTTGAACATTCACATATACCATTACCCATGTATATTTTGCTTGTATTTGTTACTACTCAGAAATCTCAGAACATTGTCGCGGAAATACGCATATTTTAGACTTTACCACTGCTGTAACTCAAAAACCGTAACTCTATGGAAAAAATGTTCAATATAAATGTTACTACAAATAATCTGGTCATCAAGTAGCCATTCTCAGATTTTGAACTTTTGAAAGAAATTGCCCCTTCCACATACCGAAAATACACATATTTAAAATTTTGAAATCGCTAAAAGTCGAAAATCGTAGCTCTTTTGAAAAAAAAAATTCAGTTTAAACGTTTCCGGATATTTGGTTATCTTCAATTCTGCCATCTCGAATTTACGATTTTCGAGAACATTTGCCCCCTCCACCCCCTTCAGGGGCAGTTTTCGGAGGGAAGGAGATTTCGGATTTGGGTTTTTATTAATGAGACCATTTCTCAAGTCTCATCTTTCAAATAAATCAAAAATCATCAAAATCCGAGTACGTTTACTATGCCTTCTCCGTTTGGATTCGTCGGTCAATAAACTTGGTTTTTGCCGTGCACGGGAGAAGTCGCTATTTAGAAAGTTTCAGGATTTTTGATTTTTCTTTAAAATTTTAAATGGAATGCTACAATTATTTCCTCAAAAACAGAAAGATAATTAAATTTGCAATAAAAAAACTCAAAACCGCATATCGATATCTTTTTTCGGTCCAAAGTTATTACCAAAAAAAATGTTTTCTTCAATAAATTCGTTGAAAAATCTTTTTTTTCAATTTTTTTTATTAATAAATAAATTATGATTAGCAGAAGTTTAAAATCTTTTTTGTCATAGCTTGCTTAATCAAAGAAATTTGAAAAAAACAACAGAACAACTTTTTAAATAGCTAACTCTACCGTGAGCAGCTAAAACAAACAAGTGAATTTTGAAGAAAAAAATAGTTGATATTAGGCAATTAAGATTTGAACCGGACCGATGAGTACTATTGCTATCTCTCCTTTTTTTGATTTAAACTATACTTATGTCTATCTGTTTGCCAGCAATAGCAATTCCATAACAAATTACTGTTTGTCTACCAGGACACAAAATTAAATTCTAAATTAGTATTATCAACGTCTGACGTCTGACAATTGCGACAGCTGATAGTGAAGAGCTCGACATAACCATAGAGTAATATATACGACGATCTACCAGAGAGTACCTATATACTAGAGAACAGAGACGTATATACACGATCCATGCGTAATTCCAATGACGGATCCCATTGTCCGACAATGTCGTTCCATGTCGATCAAATAGTTTAATCTTGCGTGAATGAGATAATATAATTTTTTAAGCTTTATATATATATTTGATAAAATAGATTTTTGTTGGGGATGCAGTCATTAAATAAATAAAATTCTTTGGATTATGCCAAGCTTTCGAAAATGTTTATTCTCTTCGTCGGGGCAAAATTCGTGAATTTAGGTAAAATTAACCACAAACAGGAAAGATTTCATAGCCATCAATCAGAAAATTATGCGGATGAAAAAAAATTGATATCTGATGATTGCATTTGAAGTTTTGGACTAAGCAGAACTTTCTAAAATTAAATTTTAAATTAGAATTATCAACGTCTGACAATTGCGACAGCTGACAGTGAACAGGGCGACATAGAGTAATATATACGACTATCTGCCAGAGAGTACCTGTATACCAGAGAACAGAGACGTATATATACGCTCCATGCTCGTGCGTAACTCCAGTGACGGAGTTTGATATTGTCGTTCCATGTCAAAGAAATAGTTTGATCCTGCTTGAATGAGATAACATAATTAATCAATATTGGATCACACTTGGAGATTAACAGGCGGTGAGATTTCTGCGATCTAAGTACGAATTGGAAATTTCATGTCTCTAAACCGTATGGGGCCTGAGAAATCGCTGCTGAGTCCATCGATACAAGAACCGAAAATAATAAAAACTATCTAAAAAAACAAATATATTTTTCTTACTTAATCAGCAAAGCTTCCTTTCTTAAACGAGATTAGTTTGCTAAACTCTGTTAAGGCAAACCAAAATTATAAGCATTTTAATCACTAAAACTGCTTTCTTCCCTACTGCACGTCCTACAATAAAAAGTGATAGATTAAAAAGATAAAAATATTAGCAGCATTAGTTTGATAATGTTTTTTTTCTTAAACTATATTGGGCCCTTTTCAAGAAAAATGCATTCTTATATACGACCGTAGCTGTTACGCCCCTTAGCGGTATAGTTAGGAACTTGAAAATAATTTCCAGCAATTTCCTATGATAGATTTCCTTGAGAGGATTTTTCCCTACCGTCCAACGACTATTACTTTCTGAGATATGCTACCTGTCTAATCTTAATGAAAAACCCTGTATATATAGATAGACATAACAACAACAACTGATAGTTTCGTAACTTTAATTCTGATAGAAATATAATTGAATGATAATAATGTTCACAGAAAAAAAGTCGAATTAATTCAATGACATAAATACCTTCATATAACTATTCTCATTCTAACTGTTTGTAAAAAATGTGAAACTAGTCACGCCTAGTTGCATGCAGATACCTTAATTGATTCGATTTTTTGTTGGACTAATTGATTAGATTGTTCGTTATATATATATATATATATATATATATATATATATATATATATACTACCGTCTTTCTTCACAATAAACGCCTTTGCGTTGATGAATTATTTTTTTGGAAAATATATTGATTGTATAGATGTCGTCAAATAAACTAGAAAACTTATAACATAAAATTTACTAAATCTAAACCTAATAGTAAATAAAAAAAGAAAATACATACTAAAAAAAAGATAAATTAAAATCACACAAAATTACTATTTACAAATTCGTCAATAGAATAGTAATATCTTTCAAGTAGGTATTCTTTTAATAATTTTTTGAATTGTTCAACAGTATTACAAAATTTTTATATTTTGTGGTTGTTGTTGTTTTATATTTATTGAACATTTTGTCCAGAAATATAAAACAAGTGTGATTTTTAAGAAATATATAAATATAATATGTAAAGAAAAACCTTCTAAAGAGTACAACTTGGTTTGAATCATACCATAATTATCTTCGAATACTTACTTTAGACAGAAAACCACATATTTATCAAACACGCATAAGCACATGATCAAAGAATATAATAATACTAGCTGTTTTACCCCGCACTTCCCGGGCAAACACTTTATATTGTGGTACGAAAGAAAAAAGCCATAAAAGTTTTGAGTAGGGAACCCTTCTACCTCAGAGTCCTACTCGCACGTAGAACCAATCCGAACACCAACCCAGATTCATCCACAGACATGCACCAAGAGAGAACAGCATGAGAATTTCTCCTATATATGCCTTAGGGATTTTCCGGTATGGAACCCTCCACCTTTAAGCCCCACTCTCACAAAACAGTCAATTGACATACTACACGCAAATATAGCGAAACATGCACGACAATAAAGCCATGGAGTTCAGAGATACTTCTTTGGGTACTACAGATATTGGACCCTCCACCTAGGAAGCCCAGTCACATTTATAGCCACTACCAGATCATTCTAGTAACGTTCTACATACATATTGTTGCGTATGCGGGTTCGCAGATAAGTGATACTAATTTACAATTAAATAAATTTTATTTAAACACGAAATGAGATTAATAAAAATTACAACTTCACTTTACTGCTTCATCCGTTTGTCTCCATATCGGTGGATTATCTCCTCGATACGGACTCAGCCTTTCCATATGCACCACTTTTGGCTTGGCTCTCGGCGAAAGTTGAATCCTGTACACCAAGTCATTAATATTCTTGAAAATGCGATATGGTCTTTCCCAAAGTCTTTGCAATTTCGGACTTAATCCTTTTCTTCGCTGTGGCCTGCATCGTCTTCGTTGAAAGAGTTTAATGACTGCCTTTTGTCAAGTCTCATTTTCATTTTGTCGCTCTTTAACTGAAGTTTTCTCTGGCAAAATCGGACCACTCAAAGTCGCTCTTGTAGGTCAGCTACATAATGGTAAGAGACACTTCTTCATGATCGTCGGCTGATGGTTTGCCAAACATCAGATCTACGGGGAGCTTCATTTCTCTTCCAGACAACAGCATCGATGGTGTATAGACAGTGGATTCATGGTGGGAGTTTCTGTAGGCCAGGAAAAAAGAGGTACCAGTTTATCCAAGTTATGTTGGTGCTCATCCACAAACATTGAGAGATATTGATTGATGGTCCTATTGTGCCTCTCGACCATTCCATCTGGCTGTGGATGAAGAGGGTTGTTCTTGTTTTTTGGATCCCCATCAACCTCATTAAACTGCGTCCATACTTCGGATTCAAAGTTTCTACCTTGATCGGTATGCAGCTCCACTCCGTGTCTGGATATCACGTTTTCCAGTAGGGCTTCGGCCACTGTAACTGCTTCCTGATTCGGCATCGGCACTACTTCTGGCCACTTCAAGAATTAGTCCATGGCAACCATAATATATTTGTTTCCGAATCTGTCGTAGGGAATGGTCCCGCAATGTCCACCGCAATTCTTTCCCAAGGTTCACCTGACAGATACTGCTCCAGTTTCGCTCGGGATCGTGTATTCGGACCCTTCTAAGAAGCACAGAGGTCACATTTTCTGCACCAATCTTCCATATCTCTTCGACAGTTGATCCAACAATACCGCTCTTTCACACGTGCCAGTGTTCCATTTACTCCGATATGGCCACCACTGCGATTGCCATGCAGTTCACGAAGTACGCCATCTACCATCGTTCGGGATACAACGGTTTGATACATAAGGCTCCTACCATCTGGACTTTCCCATTTACGAGTGATTAAGTCATCCCGCAAGCACAAGGAGTCGCACAGAACCCAGTACCCCATGACCCTCTGATCAAATCTGGAAATTTCTTGCCACTCAAGTTGTCGCGTTTGGTCTAACCAGCCACGTACTATCGTAAAATCTTTGTCAGCAATTTGTTGTTCTAAACTTATCTCTGGTGATGTCCTCGGTAATTTCCGTTTCTCTATTTCTAATCTGCATTTGTTGGATATGTGCAATATCCTTGGCTGTTTCTCTTTGTTCCTGCCTTTGACAGAATTTACAGGAACTGCCACAAAGTCTTCGTGACAAGCTGTCGGCGTTGGCGTGACTTCTTTCTTTTCTGTGTTTACTTTGAAAGTCGTGGTCTGTTCTTACTAAGAATTTCCGTCAATTGAGAAAACTGTGGTAATGTTATATGGGTCAAACAACCGCTAGCAGCTCCTTCCGGGTCACACAATAATTTCCCTATGCTTTTCCCAACGTTTTGCTAAAATATCCAATTACTGCTTCTTCGTTGTTCTTTATTTGGGAAAGAACAGCTCCTATCCACTTTGTGAAGCGTTGGTGTCTAACATGAACAATACTTCGTACAAGGGATCTGCGAGAACAGAAGCGCTGATCAAACGATTTTTCAGCTCTAGAAACGACTGTTGACATTCTGGTGACCAGTCAAAGTGGGAGTTCTTTTCGGTTAATTGATGTAGTGGCTTGGCAATCTTCCTAAAATCCTTAACAAATAGGTAGTAACTGCTGAGTCCCAAAAAGCTTGCAACTTCGTGCTTGGTCTTTGATCTGGGCCAATCTCACACTGCCGGAACTTTTTCGAATCGGTCTCAATTCCTTTAAATGATACGACTTGTCCGAGAAAGTTAACTGTTTCCTGGAATAGAACGTATTTCTTTGGATTCAGAAATAATTCCATTAGACTAAGAAAAGTGGCAGGGGCATTGCATAATTCAAACTGCATGACATTGAGTTGTTACAGGCCGTTTCCAGCAGTAGAGGCTGTTTTATCATTATCTTCTTTGTTTAGCTCTACCTGCCAATATCCACTTTTCAGCTCCAGAGTTGAGAACCACTTGGATCCGGCTAAGGTGTTCAAGATATCATCAATCTGGGGCAACGGGTAGCAGTCCTTCTTCGTAACATCATTTAACCTCCAGTAATCTACACAGAACCTCGTCGAACCATCCTTCTTCGTCACCAGCACAACTAGTGATGACCAAGGACTGCTGGATTCTTCTATGACGCCATCCTTCAGCATTTCTTGAACCATGGTGTTCACTTGCTGTTGTTTTACGAGAGGCAGTCTTCGTGAAGCTTGGCGAATAGGTACAGTACTTCCTGTCTTGATCCGATCTTCGACTAAACTCGTTCGCCCTCTAATTTTTCCCTGTACGAAAAAATCAGCTTCTTGCTTTACAAACGCGATGGCCTTTTCTTTTCTTGTTCGCTAAGATGATTCCAGGTCTTCTAGAATCTCTCCATTAGCTCTTGGGGCAAATTTACATCTTTTAAAACGGGTTCCTCTTGCTCACATTTTGTTACACGGATGACTGGCGTATAGGTACCAATGACTTCCCCTTTCTTCAATGTCACTGTTAACAGATAGATTGGCTACCCTCACTGGAATAATGTCGTTGGAATTAACTAAGCACCTAGCCAAGAGAGTCCCGTTCTCTTTGTTCTCGGTTGGTTCAAAAACCATAGTGACAACTCCATCCAGTTGTTTTTCTAGGTGCGCCTTCACGATCTTCTCACTATTCTCAGGTATTGGTGTATCTTCGGTGACGATGATTTTTACTTGACAGTTCTTGTTCGCAGATGATGAGAAAAATATTTCCTCGTTGCTCACTCTCAACGTTCTGTTCTGTTGAAAGTTTCCAAGATGTCTAAACCTACTATAAATTCATCCACTAGGTCGGCCTTTACTTGTGCCTTGCCAATTTCCAAAGTGGTGGTGGTCTCTCCAAAAACATTTATCAGATCTCCTTTTACAGTTTCCAGTATTGGCTTGATGTTGCGCTGCACAATAGTCTTTGGAAATCATGTCAGGGCGTACCACTGATCTTGTTGCCCCCGTGTCGATGGTCAGATCCAATTTCTTGCCGTTGAGAATACCTTGGACAACAAGGCTCTTGCAGTTCTTCTTAATGGAGCGCAAATGTAACTTGGGCAAGGTCGGGTATTCTCTTTCTGAACATTTCGTTCTTCAGATCTGGGTCGTCGCTTGTAATTTCTACTTATATGTCCCTCTTGGTTGCAATTGTAACACTTTATCAGTTTTCTGTATCCGGACTCCTTGCCTCCTCGAGAGCCGAATTTCTGGAACATCGCCTCCAGCTTCTTAAAGAAATCTGCATTGTCTTGCGGTTCGTCTGACACCCTGACGTCTCTTACTTTGCTGCGACGATTCATCGTAGCGTTTTTGGCAGCTTCGTATTCCAGTGCCTGGACAACTGTTTCGGCTATATCTCGAACTCCGTCGATGAAGTACTGGACACATAATTTGCTCAATGAATTCGTCCAGCGCCTGTGGATAAGCCAATCACACCATGCTCTCAATGCTACTGCTGAACTCCTGCAGTGACTCCGAGGAACTTTGAATTCTGCTTTTCAACTGGCTCTGATACACTTGGCTAAGATATTTGTTCCCGTCATCTTAGTTCCGCCGAATAATCAGTTTGTTTGGCTTCAGGAAAGTTTTGAAATGTTTCAAGCGCCTTTCCTCGCAAGGCCAATACCAACGCCGTCGCTTTCTGCTGATGATCCCATCCATTTGCGTTGGCTGCAGCCTCAAATTGACGTTCGTACATGGCCCAGGAAATTTCCTCGTCAAACGTTGGTGGTTTAATTATTTCATCGGCTGTAGTGATGGCCGACGTGTCCAATTTGCTGCTTTCGTCCTGGTTGGTATCCCGTATTTTCTTCACCTCTTTCTCTAGTTTTCCGGAACTTTTCCTCAAACTCTTCTCGAACTGTCCCAATTTCTTCTTGTGCTTCTTGTTTTACGGTCTCAATATCTTGATGGTTGCTCCTACTCTTTCTGTTTTTCTCGCAGCCTTTGCTCCTCCTCTTCTCTCTTCCTCCTGTCTCAAAGCCTTCGCTTCTCTTTATTTTCTTGTTGTCGTAGTTCTTCTTGTTTTATCGAAAAATCGTAGAATAACTTAGTTAGTTGTTCCTCCATTTTTTCTTTCTGCTTTCGGGTGTTCGCCATAGACAAAAGCCTCATCACTCACTTATCCAACTTGTGACACCAAATTGTTGCGTATGCGGGTTCGCAGATAAGTGAGACTAAATTACAATCATTAAAAACTTTATTTACACACGAAAGTAAGTTAATAAAATTTACAACTTCACTTTACTATTGAATATTCTTACTAGCTCACTCTGGCTCTTCTATTAAACTGTCTTATTGCACTCACACTTTTTACACTCTCTTTTTACACTGTTCCTCATGCCGATAATTCTCCCAAATATATACCCGAAAAAGACTCTCTAGATCTTTCGCCGCCTCCTTAGATAATTTCAACCACCTCTGGACTTTTCTCGAAATCATTTTGTCTGCATCCTAGTGAGCACATGCGTTACACCCTTTGTCAGCGTTCGCTCTCGAGATTCTCATCGGTCGCGCATGAGCATCAAAAGGACGCCGCCACTTTGTGGCTCCGCCGGCACTGAGCTGTACCCCTTGCACGTTACAATATATACTTGGTAAAGAGACCATTAAAATTCAGCCATAGAGTTCAGAAATATACAATAGACTTTCGGTACGGAACCCACCACATAGAGTCCCACGGGCACTCAAACTATGACAGTACTTTTACTTAAGGTATGATAAACAAGTGTGCAAAATTTGGTTGGGATAGTGTAACAGAGTGTATAAGCCAATACGGCACATACACACACAGAGACGATCAGTTTTATATACCTATTAGCTGTTTTACCCGGCATTTCCCGTACAAACACATTGGTAGATTGTGGAACGGAAACATGAAGTCATAAAATGTCTTGAGTATGGAACCGTTCCACCTCAGAGTCCTATTCGCACGTAAGACATTCACCAAGAGAGAACAGCATGAAAATTTCTCCTACATATGACTTAGCGATTTTCCGGTATGGAACCCTCCACCTTCAAGTCCCAGTCGCACTGACATACAACAGAACAGTAATATAAACAAATATAGCGAAAAATCCACGAAAAATCAGCCATAGAGCTCTGAGATAATTCTTTTGGAATTACAGGTATGTAACCCTCCCTAGGCGGCCTAGTCACACTTACAGCCACTACCAGATGATTCTAATAACATTCTACATACAGACATGGTAAAATGACTATCAAAATCCAGCCATAGAGTTCAAAAATATACCATAGACATTCAAGTACGGAACCCACCACATAGAGTCCCACGGGCACTGAAAGTTTGACAATACTTTTACTAAGGTATGAAATACGTGTGCAAAATTTGGTTGGGAATCTCGAATAGTGTAAGAGCCCATACGGCACACACACACGTGTCGGGTAGCTGGGTCACCACATTGAGCGCTCTCCAAGGTGGCGGATAGGGGAAAGTTCGGTAGATATGCCGGGAACCGGAAAAATTAAATACTCGGAGTGGACTAAAACCCAGCTAGGGGAAGGAACCCCGAATAATAAACCAAATATGAGTGATACGACTATAGTTAAGGACCCTACGGTGCAGGGGAGGGATACCTCAGTACCGCCTCCCAGATGTGGTCATCCAGTGACTGCAGTGACCTCGTGGTGACAATCCTGGCCAAAGTGGCATCAAATGCTTCAGGTGAACATGGTGTACATATTAAATATGACAAAAGTAGCGCAGTGAAGGCAGAAAAAACTTTAAACAATGCTGATAATGTGGCTGTTCTAGGCTTGGACACTAGATTGGACAAACGAAGGAGCGCCCTGGACTTAGCAAAAGGCAAAATATATGTCCAAGTATATTAAGGGCCGAAGAAATGTGCACAACAAAATAAAGAAGTTTGTCGCTACTATTCAAACATAGAACATATCCTGGAAGAAGAAGATAGTATAGTATAACGCAAACGACGATGAGCCCACTAAACAGAAATAGATGAAATAAAAAAGATATACCTGGAAGAAAAGAAAGAAAGTGATGGAAAGAGCTACACAAGAATCACCTCCACGGAGAACAACTTCAAGAAAGTCGGTTGCTAGACCCGGGCTGGCCGGGGGTAGAGAGAAAAGGACTGAAGGAGACGAAAAAACATCCAAGACGGTCGCGTCCTGATGGAATTCTCGTGGTGAAGTTAAACAAAGATTGAATGACGTATCGGATGGACAGTTTGCCGACTTCGGGAGAAGATCTACCTCTTTCGAAGTTTCAAATGCCTTAGTTTCGGCCACCTAGCAAGAAATTGTGAAGGCTAAGATTTACAAGAACGAACTCTGCGGCCTAATTTGTAACAAGAAACCTAGGGGATCACTGAGCATACAATTGGTGGTGAGGCTGCTCAAGATATCTTGGAGCAGATAGTAAGATAACTCAATACGGACATTGCAGTCTTAGAGTGAATGTTCACGGCATTCACTATACAGCGTGGTTCTCCGGGAAAGGCATTGATCGATTGTGAGCAAACGATAATTCTAAACAATCTGAAAATTCACTGGGGACATATGTCTAAATTTTTTTATGTCACTCGCATTTTCGTTTATACCGAAAGTAGATGCCAACTTTGTTATTTTAATGGAATACCCTGAATATTATCACATTATTAGTTTTCTTGTACAATTTTGAAAATATTTTATTTATAATGTCGTATACCTGAGTCTAACAGTTTTTGACATATTTCAAATTTTATTGCAAAAATTAAATTTGTAATCCAAAATATTACGGAATTCCGGACTGGATAGCCGGTATTTCGGCAAAATCCAAAAAAGAATACACGGCATCAGTGCTTCGCGCGCAGTCGTCCAAGGTTATTACGCAAATGTTGTATCTCCGTACTGTTTGACTAGGTATTTCCTCATTTTAAACAGGGGGATCACCACATCCGTCTGCGGGCACTGCGTTTTCTTTAGTTCAGTTGGATATTAATTCATATGGTCTGTGGCAGTGAGGCACTCATTTACGTCACTGATTTTTACAGTTTAGCTCTTTTGTGTTTTGTGTTACTTAAGTAAAGTAAAGTTAAGTAAACAAATGAATAATTATCAAACTATAAAACACCTTGGCTTTCTTTTGTAATTTTACTTATTATACCTAATTGTTTTTTTATTACGGTGTTGGTAATTTCAAAATGTCACTAGTTTGGATTTTTTTTGTTATCGATAAAGAGGACAAAAATAAAGCTGTATGTAATTTGTGTAAAAGAATTGTTTCGTGAGGGGGCTCTGGAAAATCAGCTTCTACAATCCGCTATTAACACACCTAAAGCGGCATCACGTTGAAGATTTTAAATCTAATAAATTTATGTTATTTAATTATTATTTAATTTAATAAACTCTAAACGTTTTTTACTTATTTTAAAATTTAAACCTAATTTAATATTAATTTTAAAAATTCCGGCCTGGTTCCTGGAAGTATTTTCATGATATTTTGATAGTAATTTGTAAAGAGTGATCAAAAAAGAAGCTTAAAAACTAAATCCAAAAAAACGTCATTTCTTTCAAATGGAAATACCCGTTTTCATTATTTTAATGTATTAATTAGCAAAAATTAGCGTTGTCTATACCGAAGATTAGTAGTTTTTTAAAATAATTGGCAATTGTTCATTTTTCAATGTAAAAATGTGTTAGAAGTGGGCCATGATTGCATTAGAAAATAATAACAAATGTCAATATAACACTTTTCACTTATAAATTTTGAGTAATTATCCCGAGAAGACTTATTTATACAAATGTTATTTGAATTTATTTATTACTAGCATTTGCCCGCTACTTCATGCGCGTGGATAAATGCGTGTACAAACATACAGACAGACGCGGTAAAATTTAACCTGTATTTTAAGGAATGTCTTAAATGAATCATTGATTAAATATATTTATTATTAGACAATGTGATAGAGTTATTTCAAGAACAATCGCTATACGTTATCCACAGAAACAGCAACCAACACCAAAATCTAACAAAATTATAGAAAACTTCAAGATCTTCAGAAGTATAAAGCCCAAAGTACGTAGAAGTAAACGAAATGTTATAATGAAAGTATTGAAATTGCAATTTTGGGATATTTAGCAGCATATCTATCAAATTCTACAAGGCAAGTAGCATGCGAATTAGAAATATCTAAGGCATTAGTTCTAAGGATTTTATGGAAACACAAGTTTCGATAGTTTTCGATAGTTCAGCATATGAAAGAGACTGATTTCCCACGAAGAATGGAGTTCTGTGAATTTATTCTAGGAATATAATTTGGTCGTAGAAAGATTCCCAAAAATGGGGTGTTTAATCAGGTCCATTAAGCTAGAACAACAAAAGTAGCACACATCAATAAAATTAGTGTACTCAATTCAAGTGTATCTAGTGCTAATTTAGTACGCATAAATGAAATTTATAACTTTTCAATTTTCGAAATTACGGGCAATACCGCTAGCTTAATATTAAGTGAGCACACTTAAACTGAATATGATCGAATTTGAGAAAAACTGCTTTAAATACTTTAGTGCTAATTTAATACACTTAAAAAAATTATAACTCTTCATTTTTGAAATTTATAGGCAAGTGTGCTATCTTAATATTACGTCAGCACGATTAAATGAAATATGGAGAAAATTCAAAACTATTCGTTAAGAATAATTTATATATATATATATATATAATTATTATAACTCTTATTTTAAAGAAACTATGAGCAAGTTTGTCATTTAACTATTCTGTTACAGACACTATACATCGTCTGTGACCATTTCAGTATGAAGTGGGAATTCCACAGCCAAGGAGGTATCTTTTTTCATTAGGTTGCGTAAACAACATTTTATTTATGATAGAACATAGAACTTCCGTTCTGTGTTACTAAAAGCAAGTTAATTTTGAAGAAAAAGCAAAATGAAAATATGTTTTTCGCGGTTCATGTTTAAAGTAAAATTTATAGAGATTCACAATGAGAGTAAGTATTTATACAGAAAATATTGGGTGAGGCGTTAGAGGGGAGCAGTTAAATGGCTCTAATTAGAGAAAACTGCAGCATATAAAAAAAATTCTTTGGATCATCCCTGAAGTCGTACAAAAGATTTCATTTGAAGTACAAATGATTTTTTTTTATCTTATAACAATAAAGTTATTAGCAAAAGTAGTTTTACTTTCCGAACCTTTTAAAAAAATGTTTATTTTCAGGACATACTCGATCAGAGAACAATACCTTTCGATTATGTTGTGTGTGTTCATCCAAATTCGAAACTGAATGATTCTACAATATTTAATTTCAGCAGATTTCTGTTTTTTACGACAGAAATTCCGCCTAGCGATATCATTCAATAACTACTTAATTATATTATGAAGATATGTAAACTAAGTATGTTACAGGTGAGTTTTGTAATGTTTTGGTAATTTTGAATAACTATATAGGTACTTTGCAGGTAGACCATTGGAAATGGAATGTCATTTTCTAAATTTTACAACAGGAAAAGGATTACACTCAACTGAAATTTAGGAGTACCTATAAAAATGTCATGCATACATACAGATTTAATACTAGAATTTGAAAATAATTTGTGAAAATTATACTTTCGTAGGTTCAATCAGTCCCAGATTGATATATTCTGCCAAAGAATATATATCTATCTTTGGTTCTGATCCTTTGCATTCTATGTTCTGAAAGAACCCAATAAGCCACCATAATTCATAATCAAAATCTGTACAGATGGAAGAAGTAAGTGTTTAAATTTTACAAAAACTCATTTTTTTTTTAATATGGTAACTGCATCAAAATATATTCAAGTGCCTATCAATTATTGCTGACTTTAAATGCCTCTTTCATAAAACAAAACACTCTCATCTAACTCATTCCAGTGGTACGAAGTTTTCGGGGTTACATCAAAACGTTTCGTCTTTTTAACATACCTAAGTCTTTTTTAATTGTATAAACTATAGAGATGAAAATGGGAAAATTAATTATATTCTACAAATATTGAATAAGGAATAAAATCAATCACTCACCTCAAACATTAAAATTCTAAAAATTTAAATAAAAAATTAATTCTTGATAAAAAAATTGTCCTTATTGTCTCATAGTTTTGGTAACTTTTCTCTTCTTTTCATGGTTTTCAAATTGTTCTTTTTAAAATAAAATTATTGAGATGTCTTTCTTCGTGTCGTTTACAATTGATGGAGGATATTATTTACCGGAAGGCTTCTAAATTAGGCTAGATAATATTTAGTCTATTTCTATCGGTTTTATAGTTTACTGTATTTTGTTTCTTCTTTATACAGATCGTTTCCAGAATTACGCGTTTATATGTATTTTGTTCATTAGTTAATACTTTGGTTTCATCATAATTTAAAGTAGTTTTTCCGAATAAGGTATGCTTATGACAGGTTCTTCTTGTGCTTTATGTACCGTATTATTGCTATCTTCCTGGCATTGTATATTATTGTCTATATTTTCATCAGCTGTGTCGGTTGATGAAATATTTCTTTCTCTAACGTTATCACGAAGTTCGTCAGCTGATTTTGTTGACATTGAACTAGATTCATGTTGGTGTTCGTGATCAGAGCTGGCATTGTTATACATTGATGCATTTTCAAGTTCTTTATAAAAGTTATCCATATAATTATTCCAATTAAATGTTTCTTTTGTATGCAATTCAATGCGAGATAAAGCATCAGCATTTTTGTTAGATTTGCCTGATTTAAAAACTACATCATAGTCGAAATCTTCTAGCTTTAATCTCCATCTAATTAACTTTGAATTAGGATATTTCAGTGAGAAAAGCCATTGTAACGGACGGTGGTCTGACAAAATTTTAAATTTTCTTCCGAAAAGGTACGGTCTAAAATACTTCATTGACCAAACAATTGCTAAGATTTCTTTTTCAATTGTTGAATAGTTCTTTTCACTCTCGTTTAACGTACGTGAAGCATATGCGATTGGCTTATCTTTTCCAAAGGGGCCTTGGGAGAAAATCGCTCCTATAGCGAAATCACTAGCGTCAGTGGTTAGATTGAATAGTATAGTAAATGCTGGGGTAAATTGGTTCATTACTTAATAAATGTTTGCAAATTTCAAAACGTTCTATGTACTGAGGTGTTATTTTTATTTTTGCGTATTTTTTTAAACATGCTGTGAAAGATTTTGTAATCTTCGAAAAATCCTTTATAAATTTTCGGTAATATCGTAAAAGTCCTAAAAATGCTTAGATTTCGTTAGTTGTTCTTGTTAAAGGATATCTCATAATTGCTTTAATTTTATCTGGATCTGGTTGTATACCATGTGGAGTAATGACATGTCCTAAGTAACCTACTTCTTTCCGTAAAAATTCCGACTTCTAATGTAATTGTACTTTTAAATTTGTCTCTCTTAATCTATTAGACTTTTTCAAATTTATTAGGTGATCTTAAAGAGAGGTTGAGTACACTATTATATCATCCATGTATGTAAGACAGATATTTCCTTGTAAGTCTCTTAGTGCATTGTCTATGACTCTTTGAAATGTCGCTGATGCGTTTTGAAGTCCAAACGGCCTACGTAAATATTCAGAGTGCCCTTGTTCTACGGAGAAAGCTGTTTTCTTGACGTCTTCTTTAGCCATTTCGATTTGGTGTAATCCACTTGCCAAACCTAAAGTCGAAAAATATTGACTACGTCCTAACTTATCCAAAACATCGATGATGTTTGGTGTCGGGTATTTGTCATCGATAGTTTTTTCATTGACCTTTCGGTAATCAACTACAATTCTCCATTTAACTTTTCCAGATGCATCAGGTTTCTTTGGTACTATCCAAATAGGTGAGGACCATGGAGATTCACTTGGTCGAGCATGGATTTAATTTGATTTTCAACTTCTGGTTTATGTATATATGGGTAGCGGTATGAGTGAAAACAGGATATTCATCTTTAATTTTTATATGATGTTTAACCTCATTTGTAAATGTTAAAGGTGTATCAGGAACATAAGAAATATCTGGAAATTTCTTGCACAATTCTAAAATTTGACAGTGTTCTTCTTTATTCATATGTTAAGTCCGAATATTTTTTTCAATATTATTAAATTTTGTTTTCTTAGATGAATTTATTTCAGTGGAAAATAAATGAAATTGTTCCAGATCTAAATCAGCTGATCTCACAGAGTCGGTCAATGCTAGTTGCATCTCGTTGTCGCTATTGTTTATTAACTCTGCCCACGCAAGATTATTACAAGCTATCGTTAATGTTTCTCGTAATCTCGCGTCTTGCACATTTTGCTGAGGTAACAAAATTGTTCCATAAACTTGCGTCACTGGTAATCTTACACGTGCGACTGAATGAGGTTCAGGGTGGATCGAATGAAACTGCTTTTGGTCAGTTTCGTAATAAATAAATATTTTTTACAAAAAAATGGACCGACGTTATTAGTTGATGCACTGAAAAGTATAAAATAATATTACTTCTATTGGTGCTATTACTTTTGAAGTTGTGCAGTTGCAGTTAGATTGATAACTTTTGGCACCAACTTCACAAGTACCATCACCAATAGAAGTAATATTATTTTATACTTTTCAGTGCATCAACTAATAGCGTCGGTCCAATTTTTTGTAAAAAATATTTATTTCACACTTTTGAGTGTAACATTAGTCCCGAAAATCGTTGAACGTTCACTATACCATATCAATGAAGATAGTACTTATCCTATTACCCACGTTTATTCCTTGCTTGTAGTTGTTATTATTGAGATCTCAGAACATCGCGGAAATACGCTTGAATATTTTAGTTGTTACCATTTTAACACCGATTTAACTCGAAAACCGTAACCCTAAGAAAAAAATGTTCATTATAAATGTTGCTGCAAATAATTATATCTTTCATGTAGTATCGAAAAATTTTCAATTTTCGAAAGAAATTGTCCTCTCCATATAGCAAAAATACATATTTAACATGTGTTTATCTGGAAAACCGTAACACTTTTGAAAAAATGTTCAATTTAAACGTTTCCGGATATTGTCCTATCTTTAATTATACCAAATCAGATTTTCGATTTTCGAGAAAATTCGCCCCCACCACCCCTTCGGGGGCGGTTTTCGGAGGAAATGAGATTTCGGATTTGCGTTTTTATGAATATGGGACCATTTCTCATTCCCCTTCTTTCAAATGAATCTAAAATCATCAAAATCGGAGCTCGTTTACTATATAAAAGGCGCGCACGAACCAAAAAAAAAATAATAAGCAGTCGAATTGTATACCTCCTCCGTTCGGGATTCGGTCAAAAATCAATAAAATATGCTTATAATTAATAAATATAGAGGTTGCCCTAGAAATTATATCTAATAGGAGTTCTCAAATAATCAAATTAAATATATCTGTAAATAATAAATATGAGGTTTCCCTAGAAATTTTATCTAATAGGAGTTCTTAAATAATAATCAAAGAAACAGATGATCCCTAGAATCTATATTCTGGTAGGATTTAAATCAACTTTTTCCTAGAATTACTTTCTAATAGGAATTCAATTGATTTTACTAAGTTTTTGTCTTATTCTTTCACGCCTGCGTAGCAACTCAAAGTACTTACAGAATGGTGATGATGGCAAGATGCATTCCAGAATTCTGCTTGGCTTCCAGTTGTATTATTTTTCTTGAAATTTAGAAGATGCTATGCTATGCTATGCTATGCTAAGGAAGGCTCGTTCTGGTTTTTCACAACAATCGTAGATTTCAGATAGTGAATAAACGTTTGAAAACGACTACGGACTTTTTCACTATCCTACTGACTGCGCCAAATACGTTTCGATGTTCCGAACGTTTATTTTTAAAAACTATTTATTGTAAATTTGATACAAAGTATCAACTAATACAAGTCTAGTATCAGAATCCGAATATATCTACAGTGTTAAGCAGGCCACTCACTAGCGAATATACTCAGGAGCATGCTCGGCAGCATAGCTCACAGCAACAAGCTCCTTTGTGTATGAGTAACCTCTTCAACATGTTGGTAAGTTGCTGGTTGACGGGAAAGACCGAAAAGCCGCAACAGGAGCGAAGCATGTTGCTCTGGGTATGGCGATCTTCAACATGTTGATTGATGAGTTAGATGTTTTTAAGAATATCTTTAAGGGCCGATTGCACCAACGAAGTTATTCCTGGATTAAATTTTAATCGGGGTTAAAAAAGCCAAATGGATTGCACCGCAAATTATTCCGGAGTTAAAAGACCATAACTCTGATTAAACTTAATCTTCCGTTCAGGACGGATTAAATTGAGAGTTAACCTTTTAAATCGATAAAACGTCAAAATTTGAGAGAATTTATCATTGACTAATGCATAGATAAGAAGTGTCGCAGTTATACTGAATTTATTTTTGTACTTGTATTGTCAAAAAGATAATGAATTTTTTGGAAGAGGAAGATAATGATTTTTTTGAAGATGATATAGAAATATTAATTGATCATGGATTTCCAAGAAGAGTGATGCAAAGGTCCTTGCATTTTGAAAACATGGACGATTTTACCTTTTTTAAAAGATTTCGGTTGTATAAGCAAACCGTTTTAAATATTTTAATACAAATAGAAGACGCCTTGGAATTTCCTACAAATGTGTACGTATTTTTACGGTATCTATACAGTCTATACAAGGCGAACATGAAGAGGATCTGTTCTAAAGTTCTTTTTCTATTTAAAGTATGTATCAAACAATAAATATAAAACCGTATATACATGGGCAATTTTTGTCAAACTTTTCATTACAAATTCGACTTGGATACATGCTTTCTTTAAAGCTTAGTTTTTGAAATAACCATTAACTAAAACGAAACATTTTATGCCTGAAAGCAGAAAATAGGCGTTCTATTTATCACCCTTCATGTTCGCTTACTCAGGTCATTGGTTGTGAAATTTAAATTAAAATTAATTAATCAAATTATATTACCATTGTAGAAATAATAGTGTCAGCCCCATTAACCAGTTGTTACTAACCTTACGGTTTTATGCAACAGGAGCACACCAAAGCTGTGTTGCAGATTTTGTTGGTGTTCACACCTCGACAGCATGTAGGATTATTAAGAAAGTTTCTGAAGTGATTTGTAACCGCTTGATATATACCATTAGAATGCCTACTCCAAGAGAATTCATAAGAGAGCAAGCAAAATTTTTTGAAATTGCCAGATTTCCAAGAATTGTTGGTGTCGTGGATGGAACACATATACGGTTACAATCGCCAGGTAAATTATAACAATTAGGTTACAAATATTTGAGCCAGCATAGTTTAAGTATATACTATTAGCTATAGAGTTCATCCGTCATTATGCATTTTTTGAATGATATAATTTTTTTATACAATTACAAATTTCTTAGATTGAAAGGAAACTTGGATCAGTCTAATTTAAGGAAAGTATAAAGAGCTTGAATATTTTTTCTGATTCTACAGGTGGAAATTTTTCGGAACCGAAAGGGTTATTTCTCAATAAATGCACAAGTTACGTGCAGTGCTGATATGAAGATTATAGATCTGGTCGCACGGTGGCCTGTTTCCTCACATAATGCCACTGTCTTTATGAACTCAAATTTAAGAGCCCGATTTGAAAATGGGGAATTTGGCGAAAGCATACTAATTGGTAAGTAATACATCAGTATAGTATTTAAATGAGAAAATAATTTATCAAATTATATGATTTGATTTATAAGATAATTTCTATTTTCTTTATTTATTCCAATCATTACCAATAAATATTTTGAAATATGCTAGGTGATGCGGGCTATCCATTAAGAAGATATTTTCTTACACCATTGGGACAACCGACCACTCCACCGGAGAATCGTTACAATAGGTCATTTAACAGAACTAGGAATATAGTGGAACGAACTATTGGCATTTGGAAGAGGCGATTTCCCTGTTTAGCATATGGTTTAAGGTTAAAAATTGACAATGTGTTGTTGGTAATTGTAGCTACTGCTGTTTTACACAATTTTGCTCGAGAAATGAATGAGCCAGAACCTCCTCTTCTAGATGAGCTCACTGTAGCAGAAATGGATTATTTAATCGAACAAGGAAATATCCCAGAAATAGTCCACGATATTCATCTTCCAGATGTACGAACTAATTTGATCAATTTTTTTTTGTGAATGCATAAATATAAGATTTATTTGGTTAAACTTATTTTATTCCATAATAAAAAACTTTTAAACCTACCATAAACTTCAAAATAATAACACAAATAACGCAAAAAAATCTTAGAACTTAACTACTTAGTAATAAAATAAACATATTAATAACAATATCACAATAGTGCAAATAATAATATAATGAAAGCATAAATAAATATCAACACGTAGAGGGAAATAATAACAGCCAAACTTTTAAACATAAACTTCAAAATAATAACACAAAAAATCTTCTTAGTGCTTAACTACTTAGTAATAAAATAAACATATCAATAATAAAATCACAATAGTGCGAATAATAATATAATGAAAGCTTAAATAAATATGAACACGTAGAGGGGAATAACAGCCAAACTTTTAAACATAACATAAACTTCAAAATAATAACACAAAAAAATCTTCTTAGTACTTAACTACTTAGTAATAAAATAAACATATCAATAACAATATCACAATAGTGAAAATAATAATATAATGAAAGCAAATAAATATGAACACGTAAAGAGACATGATAACAGCCAAATGGAAATGCTTCACAGAAAATTATCCGTTCAATTTCTGTTGCTCATTTTTGATTTGCAATTGAAGCAATTCTACTCTCAATTGGTGCTCACGTTCAGCATTTGCATAGGTTTTCAGTTGACAATCTGCTATAGCTATTTTTTTCTTAACCAAGACATCATATTGATTATAAAGGTTCGATGAGCTTAAAGGTTTGATTACTGTTGCAGGGCGTCTTCTTTTCATTAATAGTCTTTTGTCACTTGCATTTCTCTAAAAAATAAATATTATCAATGATAACGTGTAATTGACAGATCATTTTGGAATCACATTAGTACTACACCCTTTTAACATACCTCTTTGGGTAAATCCTCATTTTCTGGATACTTTCTTTTTGTCGGAGATACAGTATCACTTGCCTGTAACAAACATTAAAATGTTTTTTCATAACTGTCATTGAAAGTTAAGTCCCAAAAGTACATACAACGTTGCTGTGGTCAATTGTTTACAGCTCTTCGTTGCTTGCCCTGTAAACTTTAAGACTCTCTGTACTTTTGGGATATGGTATAACTAATCTACAATATTGTGATAACGAAACTTTCTATACCATTTCTATGTAGTCCAGTTGGTCAGCTTCCAGTTCATTGTCTGTAACTGTAACCTACAACAAAAACACTGAAGTTTTCAAAATTTATGTCTAGTATATCAATTAAGATATATTACATACTTCATTATTATAATTATCCTCGGTCTTTTCTGTAGCTACATTTCCAGAGCATTGCAATACATGGAATTCTTGGTGATCGAACTAAAACAGAAAACTTACGTTAATATTGCAAATAAAATTATTATCGATAATATAAATACCTGAGGTACCTGGTCGTTTTCATCAACTTCTGCATTCACAGAAATATCAGATGAATCTTTTCTCTGAAGGAAGCTGGCATCACTATCATACGGATTATTTAATCCGTACACCGATTTCTCATTTATTATAGATAGCAATACACTATCAGCTTCATTTTCTTTGATGCCTGATGGTGCTGATGGACCTCCACCAGTTTTTCGTATGTTTAACTTTGCTTCCGCAACAGCATGTCTAACTTTTTTTTTTGTTTTTATAATAAAGTTTCAGTGAATCAATATTCCGATATACATTATTAGGAGCAACTGAATTAAATCCAGTAACAATTTTCTCCCAACATTTATTTTTTTGTTGAACAGATACCCCATCAGTCTTTTTATTTTCAATAATATCCCGATATTTTTGGACCAAATTGATCAACAAAGATTTTTCGTTCGATGAAAAATTTGTTGAACGTACCCTTTTATTATTATTCATTTTAAAATAACGTTATAAGCTATAAAAAAACAACAAACCTAAAAAGTCAAAATACAACCAGAGATAACATACAACACCAGACAGAGAATATAAGAATACCATAGATTATGAATAACTCATACAACAGAACAGAGAACAAATCTCAAATGTCTCAAAAATGACACTTCTACTGTCACATAAGTACATGTTCCATAATATGTTCATAATATGAAGTTAGGTAGTAGTCCCAACACTCGGATTAACAAATCTTGAATAATTTTATTGTGGTGCAACAGGTTAGTTGTAATCCAAGATTTAATTTTAACCTTCGAGTTAGCTAATCCATAGTTAAGGTTATTTCGGTGCAATCGGCAATAAGAGTAACACATTCGTTCGACGAACAAACATTTTCAACTGAAGTGGGATACTCGACAAGTGTGTTGCAAATATGAAATATGTTGACAAACATGTTGCCGAGCATACTCCTGAGCATATTCGCTAGTGAGTGGCCTGCTTTAGAGTATTTATACTAAAATATATGGTGATGAAGGAGTTCTTCAGGAATCGCCCTGTCATCTATTAGCTGTGGTAGATTGGATCCTAACTTGTGTACCACACAGATGCTTATTTAATGTAAAAGTGTAGAGTCTTACTATGGGTATTGTCAACTTTTTTACTACTACTACTACTTTACTATTTAAGTACCTATTTGATTTTTATTATATTATTAATTTAGCGATAAAAAAAACCTTATAATTAAAATTTGAACATTTGAAAGCCAATTGTTCCGATTATTCCTGCCAAAGAAAAATTTAAATTTCTGAGCTGTCAACCGCTGTTTGTAAATTTCGATTAACCCAGTATACTTATTAGAAGTTTAGCAGTATCAGTAAATTTGACTTTACCTTCCACACTTGAATTAGAAGATTAGAGAAATTTTCGGATCTGGCAATAAGGAAAATTTAAATAAATTGTACCTAGTGGTTTAATAGAATATATAATATTACGATTGATAGGACTAAATTTTATATCTAATAAGTGTCCTTCTAGAAGTATCTCTATGATGCTACTTATACATTTATTTTAAATGTTATATATTTTCCTATATAATATCAGTGAGTATGACAATTAAAATGTTGTTTACGCAACATAATGAGAAAAGATACCTCCATCTATCTCTCACTAGCTACATCTTCATTTCATGGCTATGGAATTCCCAGGTCACAGGCGATGTATAGTGTCTGTCAAGACATAACAGAATATAGTTGAATGAAAATTGCTCATAATTTCTTTAAAATAAGAGTTACAATTGTTATTCTTGTGTACTAAATTAGCACTAAATTATTCCTAAACGAATAGTATTGGATTTTTTTCATATTTCATTTAAGTGTGATGACTTAATATTAAGCTAGCACACTTGCCTATAAATTTCAAAAATGAAGACATAATTATTTTTAAGTGTATCAAATTAGCATTAAATTATTTAAATCGGATTTTCTCAAATTCGATCATATTCAGTTTAAGTGTGCTCAATTAATATTAAGCTAGCAGTATTGTCCGTAATTTCAAACATAGGGTCGTTGCATGCATTGGATTTTTTATGTTTTATTAGTTTTAAACAATACAGTTTATACCGCAAACAAGCAATTCACAAAATTATATTCAGACATATTTTAATTATCGAAATGTTAATTTCAATTTGTCCACGTATTTGAAAACGATATAAAATTCCCGATTAAAACGTCACACTTCCCGGCTTCCCCGGCTACAATCATGAACAAGCAGTTGTTCGGGTGCGTAGTCCGTGACATCCAGGTCCAGCTGAGAGAGAGGGATATACATGTAATGGCAGATATTTGATGTTTGTGTTGTTTGGTCAGTTTGAGTTTTGTATTTCGTTTTCCTTTGTGCAAAACACCGGAATTAAGATAAAATGGAAGAAAATTTTGTGAAAGGATCATCAGAGAACGTACCAAAAATAGATTTATTTATGGTAGCTACCAAACACCGACAAAATCTAGAATCAGAAGTATTAAAAGAAATTGAGGAAAAGAAATCATTGAAGATCGTGCCGTCTGAATTGATATTGAAAAGGGAGTACCCAATATTTGCAGCTTCTCCAGATGGCATCACAAGATTATGTGATAGAAGTGAAATGCCCAAGCAAAAAAGAAACTGTTAATCTTTTTGTGGGCATAGGTGTTATAAAAGAAAGATATAATGCACAGATTCAAATGCAAATGTTTTTTGAGAATAAGGTCAAGGGGCTGTTTTGTGTGGCATCACCAGGTTTTGAAAAGAACAGAGAATTGTCTGTATATGAAGTAGTTTTTAATAAAGAAAATTGTGCTGATCTTTTAGAACGAGTTAACTATATAAAACATTATGTTAATCTTAGTACTAGTAAAAATCTGTTTGCTTTTTATTATACTTTATTGTTTTGTATTTCATCTTTTACAATATGTTGGTATATACATACATATATATTTAGGAAACAATAAAAATCTCTCAATATGTATTCGAAGAGATGCAATTTTTCTGTTCATCCTGACTTGTGCTTTTGTTTTTCACCTACACTTACACTGAGTAGCCTGAGCAATCTTATTTGAACTAAAGAAGCATCTCTGCATCTATTGACAACTAATTGTCACTGTCACAAAGATTAATACATAAAATCTTTCAATACAAAATGACCGGGAATTGTGACGTCACAGGGCGCTAAAACACACACGTTTTGAACCAATTTAATTTTGAGTATTTTTGACTTTTTTTATATAACTAAAATTTGGACAAAAACAAAAAACACGGGTTAATTTTTTTAATAAGGTTTCAGAATTATCAATAAAAAAAATATGTGCAATGACCCAATGGAAGAGTTATAAGTTTTATTTTTGCGTTTTTTTAGTTAGCAGTCAAAAATAAAGTTTATAACAGTGCTATAACCACCACAGAAGACTGCATGCAACAAGTCAGAACAGTATCAATAAGTAGAGCACCCATGAACAGTTCCTGCTTAGGTGCGAGAAATGTCTGCATGTTCAAGGGCGTCATTTTGAATATTTACTAGAATTTTTTTTACATAGAAAAATGATAATTTGCCATTTATTTCAAAAGCGATGATTTCAATATTTACATTTTTAAAAAATAGTTTATTTCTATGTACTTTAGCCTTTATAGTTCCAAAGTTCTAGAGGTTTCCTATAATAGTAGTAAATAAAACAAACTGTTTAAGATTTTCACAATATTGTCAACATGACACGTGTTTCACCAACACAGGGGCTTCTTCAGATATGATATTTCAATAATAATGTTGGATATTATATAGGTACATAAAGGTGATTAAGGACTAAATACATTCTAAGTATTATTGTTGGTAAATAAATTTAGTAATGGAGAGTTGTTAAGATCTAATTCCTCATTTAAAAGGTTCTTAGAATTTTTATGTTTATTAATCTCTAATGATTCTAGCGGATTCAACCTGAAACCTTTTTGTTCAATATGTAAAATTTCAAAGTTTGGATTAAATATATATTTTTCTGTTCGTTGATGTTCCACATATGTTGAATGTTTATTACTATAGAAGAAAGAATCACTATGATCTTTAATTCTAGTAGAGAATGATCTACCTGTTTGTCCAATGTATGATTTAGGACAAGAACCACAACTTATTTTATAAAATCCATTCTTATTAGTCAAATAGATTTTATCCTTGTTATTTTTAATTATCTAACCCAGAGTTATTAGTTTTATATGCAATTTTGATGTCTTTGATGTCTAGTATTTTATATTGTTGTTGTTCTTTCTTTAAAGGATATATCAAATTGTTCCCTTGTTTTTAACAGATTTTGGTGTTGGTTTCTGTTTATTGAAATAACTTTATCACATTCTCCATAATCTATAATATTGGGTGTTTACCAAGCGGTAGACGGAAAATTCTGGCTATACTGTTGGTGCTATAGAAAAATGTTTCCTATAAAACTTCTCTCGATTTGTACGCTGTACAATTAAGAAATATTTTGCAATATGGCGCACTTCCACTGGAAACCGACACCAACTTCGTTAATTTAAATAGAATACCCTGCACCTATATTATTATATTTCTGAAATCCCCTTTTATTTTTAAAGTGACTTTGTTAACCATACATTATGTGTAAAATGTACCGTTTTAGAGAAACCGGGCTTTTAAACAGAAAACAAGAGAAAATAGTACTGTGCGCCATTTCTAAAAACTTAGAAACGAATGCACTTAAAAGGATGCGGTTTTCGCCACTCGCTTCGGAAAATAATGGTCTAAAACACCACCAGAAATTGATTTGAACTTTGTAAAATTCAAAGTGCAATAATTTCATTATTTCAAATGGGACGACTCATTTTTTCTTAAATTATAAAATGCAGATTTTTTTCCTTTAAGAGAATATAAGGTTTCCCGTATCTAAACCTAATAGTTTTCCTGTTGTTTGCATTTTTTGGAAACATTGAAATTTGGGCTTGTTACCATGGATACGATTTCAAATAGAAACCGTACGTGGATCGCAAACAATTTCCTATTATTTATTCATGTTGCCGTATGTTCTGCTATGAACTTTGTTGTTTTTGATTGTTGCATTCACAAATTTATTTTTTCTTTTCCGTGTATTTCTGTTTGTTATGAATCAATATTTCAATGCCATGTATTTATTGCAAATTTTCAGTACGAAAAACTAAAATGTGGGCGAAGGACTCTCCTGTACTATTCCGCTGAATACATTTAGTAACCATTTATTTTAACGATGCATATCATCATATCGGTTAATATCACCATTACTGTTGAATGTCGATTCGTCAGTAAATACGAAGTAATCGAAGAAGTCGGGTTTCTCTTCAATTTTCCCCAATGAGCAATTACAAAATATCACCCTGACGTGAAAATCCCTCTCGTAGATTTACTGATGAAGCAGAATGTGGTAAGGGTCAGACTTGTGCTTCCTTAGCACTCTCTTTACTAACGTCCTGCTAATACCACTAGCATGGTTTATGTTTCTAGTGCTGGCTTTTGGATTTTCCACCGTCGCAGTTAATATCAAATAATCATTATCTATATTCTGTACCGGTTTAAGTCATTCATGTTTTTCATAGTGTACACTTCCACTATTGTTAAATGTCCGTAAAACAGGTTGTAGCGATTCCCCACGTGGAGGTTTTTAATCTGTGTATCGCTGGGCAATTTCCTAGGCATTCTCCATTAGTATCAGAGTATTAGCATCACATTTCTTATATTTACAGTAATAAACCAAATAAGCAATAAACAAAATGGAAAACAAACGCAACATTTTTTTACAAAAAATTGAACCGACTTTATCAGTTGTTGCACTGAAAAATACCAAATAATATTAATTCTTTTGGTGCTGGTTCTTTTGGAGTTGGTGCCGACAACAACAAACTACACTGACACAACTTCAAAATTACCAGCACCAATAGAATTAATATTATTTGGTATTTTTCAGTCCAATTTTTTGTAAAAAATATTTATTTCACATTTTTGAGTGTAACATTAGTCATGGAAATTGTTGAACGTTCACTAATACCCAAAAAGATATAGCTAGGTTTAGCTTGTACATAGCGGAAATGCGCATATCACATATTTCAGACTTTACCATTGCGAAACTCGTAGACCGTGACTCGTTTCAAAAAATGTTCAATTTAAAAATTTCCGGATATGGTCCCCTTTCTAATTTTCAAATCTCGGATTTTCAATTTTCGAGAAAAATTGCCCCCTCCACCCCCTTTGGGGGCGGTTTTTGGAGGGAAGGAGATTTTGGATTTGATTTTTCTCAATATGGGACCATTTTCCCATTCTCCTCTTTTGAATGAAACAAAAATCGTCTAAATTGGAGTACGTTTACTAGGCAAAACGCGCGAACAGCCATAAAAAAAATAAAAAAGCAATCTTACAACTGAATTGTATACCATTTTAATAACAATTAGTTTGCGACCCACGTGGCAAACTGACAGCTCCAGTTTGAAATTGAATACATGATAACAAGCCCAAATTTAAATGTTTCCAAAAAATGCAAATAACAGGAAAACTAATAAGATTAGATATCGGAAACCATTTATTTTCTTAAAGGGAAAAAAATTCTGCATTTTATAGTTTGAGAAAAAAATAGTCGTCGAAATAATGCAATTATAAGCTCTTTGAATTTTACAAAGTTCAAATCAATTTCTGGTGGTGTTTAACATCTATTTTTCAATATTTTCAATAATTTTTTTCAATAATGAAACGATAGGCCATTACTTTCTGAAGGAAGTGGCGAAAACCGTATTCTTTTAAGTGCATTCGTTTCTAAGTTATTTAAAATGGCGCACAGAACTGTTTTCTGTTATTTTCTGTTTAAACGCCCGTTTTCTGTAAAACAGTACATTTTACATATAATGTGTGGTTTACAAAGTCACCTTAAAATTAAAAGAGAATTTCAAAAATATAATAATATACAGGGTATTCTATTTCGAATAAATAAGTTGGTGTCGGTTTCCGGTAACCGGAACTCTGCCATGTTGGAAAATATTTTGAAATTGTGCAGCGTACAAACAGCGTACAAATTGAGAGAAGTTTTGTGGGAAACATTTGTCTATACCACCAACGGTCTGTCTGTATGTTTGTAGACGCATCACGCAACAACTACCACATGAAATTGAATGCACTTTTCCACGCGCATGAAGTGGCGGGCAAAAGCTAGTCATAAATAAATTCAAATAACGAATAACATTTGTATAATTAATTAAGTCCTCTCGAGAAAATTACTCCAAATTTGTAAGTGAAAAGTCTTATATTGACATTTGTTATTATTTTCTAATGCAATCATGGCCCACTTCTAACAAAACTTTCTTCAAAAATAGCTAACTTTCCATTTACAGTAACAGTAAACAATAAACGTTAAACTACCAGGATTCTTGAAAGTTCTGCTCTCTATTTGGATGTATATTTGAATAACTATAATAATGGGAATTGGGCCGATTAAACAACCCATTTTTGAGATACTTCGTCCGACCAAATAATATTCGTATAATAAACTCACAGAATATGCTGAACTATCGAAAATGGGCATGGATGAAACATGTGTTTCCATAAAATCCTTAGAGCTGATGCCTTAGATATTTCTAACTCGCATGCTACTTGCCTTGTAGAATTTGTTAGATATGCTGCTTAATATCCCAAAATTGCAATTTCAAGACTTTCATTATAACATTTCGTTTATTTCTACTTACTTCGGGCTTTACACTTCTACAGATCTTGAAGTTTTCTATAATTTTCTTAGATTTTGGTGTTGGTTGCTGCTATTGTGGATATCCTATAGCGATTCTTGAAATAACTTATAATATAATAATATCGCATTGTACATATTAATAACAAATAGATTTAAACAATGATTCATTTAAGACATTCGTTAATATAGGTTCCATTTTACCGGATCTGTATGTCTGTATGTTTTCCACGCACTTTAACACGCGCATGAAGTGGCGGGAAAAAGTTAGTAATAAATAAATTCAAATAACAAATAACATTTGTTTAATTAAGTCTTAAGTGAAAAGTATTATGTTGACATTTGTTATTATTTTCTAATGCAAATCATGGCCCACTTCTAACACAACTTTAAAGATTCGTAGCATTTTTACATAGAAAAATTAACAACTCTGATAATTATTTAAAAAAAAAAACTACTAATTTTCGGTATAGACAACCTTATACAAAGTTTCCCTAATTTTTGCTGCTTAATACTTTAAAATAATAAAAACGGGGGTTTCCATTTGAAAAAAATCACTTGCCGTTTTTTTGAATCTAGTTTTCAAGCTTCCTTTTTGATCACTTTAAAATTATTATCAAAATATCATGAAAATACTTATAAAGTAGATCTTCTTTTGCAAAAAAATAACCCAAATTAAATTTTAAGGCTTCCTCATAAAAAAGATTGATAATTATGTTTTGAACAGCAATCTTAATTTTCGACATAAAATTTGAAATCTGTCATAAACGTTAAGACTTAGTGTGGATTCATGCAGCCCAAATTAACGAGTAACAAGTAACAATTAACAATTACAAATAGCAAGTAAAAGTTGAACTTTTTATTTTTCAATGGGAGTGTTCATGCAGCCAGTAATTTAACGAGCTGAACGCGGTTTGGTCAGGCCGATGATGTAAATAACCTCACCTTATGAAATATTTGTGTATTTCTTTGGGTACCTTGAAAAATGATTCGGTATCTTCCATTTTTATTGAAAATTTGGAATTCTAAACACTTGTTTTCGGCTATCTAGCGGTGACAGAGGTTATTTTGAAAAATGAATACTGCGGATGTCAGACTTGTGCGCATGCTTACTTTTTACTATTTTACTTCTTAATTTGAGTGCATGAATGCTACATTTTTATACTTGTTAATTGATAATTGTTATTTGATACTTTTACTTGATAATTCTTACATGATGCTGCATGAATCCACACTTAGGTATAGGGAATTCTACATAAAATGTTTTCATAATTGTAAAAGAAATCTAAGAATGTGGTAATATACAGGGTATTCCATTAAAAATAACAAAGTTAGCATCTACTTTCGGTATAACCGGAAATGCGAATAACAATGAAAATATTTTAGATATATATAGACTTTAAACACAATTCCAGACTGTAGTTTATCGTTTGCCCAAAATTCGATGGAGAACCACCCTGTATGTTACGGTTTAAGTGTTTACTTGAACGTGCTCAAAACAAATTGATTTTCCTTGCCCTGAAATAGGGTCCGTCAAGCCACACCCCCGATAAAACGAATATAATTTTTTTTTATTGCAAAATTATGTGCAAATTATGGCCACAAAAAAATAATTTTGTGCACAATTCCTTGACCATTTTTTCGTAATTTGAAAAAAGGGGGTGCAGCTTGACGTCAAGCCGAAATTTGAAAATTGATTACACCATAATTATGTGCAAACTATGTGCTCTCCAATGACCTACAGAACAACTATGCTACGCTAAGCATACACCTTCTTTTTTTATTTATTAAAGGGGGTGTGGCTTGACGTCAAGCTAGACCCCCGCACCAATTCCTGTTGCCAAAAATTAAAAATCGATCACACTATAATTATGTGGAAATTACGGCCAAAGAAAGGAAATTTTGTACTCCATCCCTTAACTTTTTTTTTCAAATTACAAAGTGGTGTGTAAAACGATTTCAAAAATTATTTATTGCAAAATTATATTCAAGTTATGTGCGAATTACGGCCACAAAAAAATAATTTCGTGCACGATTCCTTGACCAGTTTTTCGTAATTTGAAAAGAGGGGGTGCACCCCTACACCAATTTCTATTGCCAAAATTTGAAAACCGATTATACCATAATTATGTGGGAATTATGTGCTCTCCAATGACCTACAGAACAACTATGCTACTATAAGAATACGCCTTTTTTATTTATAAAAGGGGGTGTGGCTTGACATCATGCTAGCCCCCGCACCAATTCCTGTTGCCAGAATTTAAGAATGGATCACACTATAATTATGTGCAAATTACGGCCACAAAAAGGAAATTTTGTACTCCATCCCTTATTTTTTTCAAATTACAAAGTGGTGTGTATCACGAATTTAAAAATTATTTATTGCAAAATTATGTTCAAATTCTGTGCGAATTACGGCCACAAAAAAATAATTTTGTGCACAATTCCTTGACCATTTTTTCGTAATTTGAAAAAAGCGGGTGCAACATGACGTCGATCTGCATCCCGCACCGATTTCTGTTGCCGAAATTTGAAAATCGATTAAACCCCCTTGTGTATGCTTAGAGTAGCATAGTTGTTCTGTAGGTCATTGGAGAGCACATAATTTGCACATAAATATGGTGTCATCGATTTTCAAATTCCGGCAATAGAAATTTATGCGGGATGCAGCTCGACGTCAAGTTGCACCCGCATTTTTCAAATTACGAAAAAATGGTCAAAGAATTGTGCACAAAATATTTTTTGTGGCCGTAATTCGCACAGAATTTGCACATAATTATATTGTGATCGATTTTTAAATTTTGGCAACAGGAATTGGTGCGGGGGTGTAGCTTGACGTCAAGCCACACCACCTTTAATAAATAAAAAATAGAAGGTGTATGCTTAGAGTAGCATAGTTGTTCTGTAGGTCATTGGAGAGCACATAATTTGCACATAATTATGGTGTTTTAGATTTTCAAATTTCGGCAATAGAAATTGGTGCGGGGGTGCCCACCTCTTTTCAAATTACGAAAAAGTGGTCAAGGAGTTGTGCACAAAATTATTTTTTTGTGGCCGTAATTCGCACATAACTTGAATATAATTTTGCAAGAAATAATTTTTAAATTCGTTTTACACACCACTTTGTAATTTGAAAAAAAAACTTGAGGGATGGATTACAAAATTTCCTTTTTTTGACCGTAATTTGCACATAATTTGCACATAATTATAGTGTGATCGATTTTTAAATTTTGGCAACTGGAATTGGTGCGGGGGTCTAGCTTGACGTCAAGCCACACCCCCATTAATAAATAAAAAAAGGTGTATGCTTAGAGTAGCATAGTTGTTCTGTATGTTATTGGATAGCACATAATTTGCACATAATTATGGTATAATCGATTTTCAAATTTCGGCAATAGAAATTTGAGCGGGGGAGCACCCCCTCTTTTCAAATTACGAAAAAATGGTCAAGGAATTGTGCACAAAATTATTTTTGTGGCCGTAATTCGCACATAACTTGAATATAATTTTGCAATAAATAATTTTTAAATTCGTTTTACACACCACTTTGTAATTTGAAAAAAAAGTTAAGGGATGGAGTGCAAAATTTCCTTTTTTTCGCCGTAATTTGCACATAATTATAGTGTGATCGATTTTTAAATTTTGGTAAAAGGAATTGGTGCGGGGGTCTAGCTTGACATCAAGCCACACCCCCTTTTATAAATAAAAAAAGAAGGCGTATGCTTATAGTAGCATAGTTGTTCTGTAGGTCATTCGATAGCACATAATTTGCACATAATTATGGTGTTTTCGATTTTCAAATTTCGGAAATAGAAATCAGTGCGGGGGTGCCCCCCTCTTTTCAAATTACGAAAAAGTGGTCAAGGAGTTGTGCACAAAATTATTTTTTTGTGGCCGTAATTCGCACATAACTTGAATATAATTTTGCAAGAAATAATTTTTAAATTCGTTTTACACACCACTTTGTAATTTGAAAAAAAAACTTAAGGGATGGATTACAAAATTTCCTTTTTTTGACCGTAATTTGCACATAATTATAGTGTGATCGATTTTTAAATTTTGGCAACAGGAATTGGTGCGGGGGTCTAGCTTGACGTCAAGCCACACCCCCATTAATAAATAAAAAAAAGGTGTATGCTTAGAGTAGCATAGTTGTTCTGTAGGTTATTGGATAGCACATAATTTGCACATGATTATGGTGTAATCGATTTTCAAATTTCGGCAATAGAAATTTGAGCGGGGGTGCACCCCCTCTTTTCAAATTACGAAAAAATGGTCAAGGAATTGTGCACAAAATTATTTTTGTGGCCGTAATTCGCACATAACTTGAATATAATTTTGCAATAAATAATTTTTAAATTCGTTTTACACACCACTTTGTAATTTGAAAAAAAAGTTAAGGGATGGAGTGCAAAATTTCCTTTTTTTCGCCGTAATTTGCACATAATTATATTGTGATCGATTTTTAAATTTTGGTAAAAGGAATTGGTGCAGGGGTCTAGCTTGACATCAAGCCACACCCCCTTTTATAAATAAAAAAAGAAGGCGTATGCTTATAGTAGCATAGTTGTTCTGTAGGTCACCGGATAGCACATAATTTGCACATAATTATGGTGTAATCGATTTTCAAATTTCGGCAATAGAAATTGGTGCGGGGGTGCACCCCCTCTTTTCAAATTACGAAAAAATAGTCAAGGAATTGTGCACAAAATTATTTTTGTGGCCGTAATTCGCACATAACTTGAATATAATTTTGCAATAAATAAATTTTAAATTCGTTTTACACACCACTTTGTAATTTGAAAAAAAAAGTTAAGGGATGGAGTACAAAATTTCCTTTTTTTGGTCGTAATTTGCACATAATTATAGTGTGATCGATTTTTAAATTTTGGCAACAGGAATTGGTGCGGGGGTCTAGCTTGACGTCAAGCCACACCCCCTTTTATAAATAAAAAAAGAAGGCGTATGCTTATAGTAGCATAGTGTAATCGATTTTCAAATTTCGGCAATAGAAGTTGGTGCGGGGGTGCACCCCCTTTTTTCAAATTACGAAAAAATGGTCAAGGAATTGTGCAGAAAATTATTTTTTTGTGGCCGTAATTTACACATAATTTGCACATAATTTTTGCAATAAAAAAAATTATATTCGTTTTATCGGGGGTGTGGCTTGACGGACCCCCTGAAATATGCATTAATATAAAAAATCATATATATTATAATTTATTGACTATCCAGCTAATTTATAAACTAACCAAAAAATACTTTAGCCGTTACAAGAGCTATTGAAAGACATCTTGATCGACCCCCAATGCTATTTAAATATTTTGGGGTGGTTTTTATCCTCACTAGGGGGTAAAATTGGTGGAGACAAAAATACCGAAAAAAATAGCCCCCTTGAATCAAAAAGCGACGGATCAGATTTATTGCGAGTTTTTGTCCACCTTCGCTGATATGCCCTTTGAATGCTTTTTCAATGACACCCCTCACTCCTATGTACTGTCAATATTTTTGGATTTTTAAATTATTTTTCGGTCGAACCATCAAAATTTCTTGAAATTTGGGTACGCTTATTTCCTGTGCTCTGTCCAATCTTAATCAATAACCTAGCACCTAGCTGATTGGCATCAATCACCAACGGACGACACGACCAAATCTACAAGCCTTTCGGCCACACCATAATTAAAACAAAAAAATATCGTGATAGAAAGGTGTGCTAACTTTTAAAAACCCAGCAGACCCATTGTTATTCATCAATTCTTCGAAAATCGTTAGTGCACCTGATGTATTATTTGCGCACCTAAATAGGCCCTAAAATGCACCTAATTATGACAGCATTCAAATTCATTTCCGATGACTTGGGTTTGCCAGGTTTATAGAGGTAACTTTTAAACTTATAGATGTTTTGCAAAGCTTTTGCCGTTTTACTCCTAAATATAGTATTAATATTTCATACCAACTTGTGAACAAGATTAAGAACTTACATATTACTAATAACACGAAACTATTATCATTTGATGTACAGAATCTGTTTCCGAGTATTCCTCCTATTGACGTAATCAAAATTATCAACTCGATTCTCATCAAAAATAATACCAACCCTTTTATCAAACGAGACATTCTAGATGTAGCGATTCTATGTTTAGAACAAAACTATTTCGAGTTTGACGGAAAAATCTATACTTCCAAAGAAGGATTGATTACTTAGGTTTGATACTAGCAGAAATTTTCATGGATACTCTAGAATCTACTATCCACAACCACCCCCTGAGTAATCATTTCTTATACTGTTTTAGATATGTTGATGATATTTAAACCTGCTTCACTAGCACTGAAAGAAACCTCAGCAGATTTCTGAGAACCTCCATCAGTCTATCAAGTTTACTATGGAATTAGAAAAGAACAACTCAATTAATTTTCTTTATCTTACTATCTGTAAAGTTAATAACAGACATGAATTATCGGTAGGTATATCAAGCCTTCACACACAGATACTTATAATCATCCATATAAACATAAGATAGCAGCCTTTAATAGATTTATACAATAGACTTGACAATATCCCTTTGAGGATTAAGATTAAATCTTCTAGTCATTAGAAATGAATAAACGCAAACGTTCAGGTAATCTCCTCAAGGACCAAATCGATGGTAGGTATATCCAGTCCACTATTGCATTTGTAATTGTTAACTAATTATTAGCCATTAAGATTTATATTATAAATAGGAACAACTAAACATCTTAGACATTAGTTTATACTTACATTTGATAAAGGTACAGTATACCGAAACAATTGTTACGTATTTTTAAAATATATAATAGTGGAAATTTAATATAATGTTTTCAATTCTAATCAATACAAAATAAAACATGAATTTGATTGACAAGATATTTTCCGAGATATTTTCTGAACTAAGTTCTGAATAATTTATTTCATTCAATTACTGTATACGAAATATTTACCAAGATAGCCATACATATAGCTCAAATTTAGGACGAAACATATACATAAGTAGTCTGATTCTTTCGCTTTAAATCAAATGTGACTCACCTAAGGGATAGTACCTCTACGGACGGCATTTTTCTGAGAAGGGAAACATCCACGAGCTCGCTTCCCCTAAGGAAAGGACAAAAATGTGACTATTTCAAAATATTTTCGATTTTTGACTCACCAGCAGTTTAACCGCTTGATCTTTGATAAATCCGATATTTTAGTCCTTGCAATCACCATTTCTTCAGTTAATCGTTTGGCCATTTCGTGAATAAAAATATACAAAACACAATAACAACACTACGAACACTTGAAGTAACAACACATTACATTACCAGGAGCGATTCCAACGTAGGTAATTTATCTATGATCCCGAATCCCAACTTCGAATTTATAATTTATGACGAATGCGAATGAATTTGTTCTGATTAACCATTGACAGATAAACAAGCACCAAGAACAGACACAGACAACTCACAAAAACAAACATCTGCTTTGGCAGAGAACTAGGCTCAGTGTAAATGCAACATGCAACATCTCTTATCTATGAACTAGGCCACAGCAGAGACAACCATCTCTGACCAAAGTTTGTTACAAGGAGGATAGAATATAAGGAGTGAGTACTTGAGCTATAAAGTGAAGCCGCGCGGAATGTAGGCAACCCATGAAGTATGAACACCGGTGAGCACGGTAACAAAGGGAATTTGCAAGAAAATCATCAATTTTGCTTTTAGGTAAATTTCTTATAGATATATTGCGATCGTTCACACTTTTGAATTTCGAAAAAATTTCAACGGCATGTTGTTATTTGTCTATAAGTTAGTCCAAAAAAACATTTGGTTCAAAAGTTTATATATATATATATATATATATATATATATATATATATATATATATATATATATATTTGATAAAATAGATTTTTGTTGGGGATGCAGTCATTTAATAAATAAAATTCTTTGGATTATGCCAAGCTTTCGAGAATGTTTATTCTCTTCGTCGGGGCAAACTAAAAATCGTTACAAATTTTCTTAACCACATAATAGATTATTAATTAAAGTACTTACATTCGTGAATTTACATAAAATTAACCACAAACAGGAAAGATTTCATAGTCATCAATCAGAAATGTCATTAGTTATTTATAAATGTCATGGTAACAGCATATCTAGAGTTGAAAGTGTCTAGATTCAAGTTTTCTTAGAAAATATCATATAGGAGTTATCTTTGTGTTTGTAGCTCGTTTTTAACAAGTCACACATTAAACTTGAAAATATTGAGGCAGATATAAGTTTAGTAAAAAGAAAAAGTTATTATTCAATTATAAAAAAAAATATTTATAACAGACTTAGAAACACATAATATAAATAAATATATACCCGTACATCTATTTTAACATTTAATACTTCCTATATCATGTGTCTTTCTTTACATTTGTAGTTGTATTTATAGTTTTGTTGCATTTTAATTTTATTCTTTGTTTATTTATTGTATATTAATATGTATATTTAGATTATGTTAAGCTTGTAGATTTTGATACATTATTAAGTTCAGGTCTACACACAGATGCTATTTGCATCTCGGTAGGGGATTGTTGGACTTTATTAAGTCAGACAATCTATTAGCATACTATTTTTTAATCAAGATTTGTATGTTAACCTGAATAAAGATTATTATTATTACACAGACTAGACTATCTGAATTCGTAGGTATTGCAGTATAAATTCAAGTTTATTATGTCAATAATATTATTTACTATTTTGTTAGGCATTCAGATTATTTGTTAATTATATATAATCATATTCTCTCACAATACGACATACATAACTTTAAAATGAAATAATGGAAAGCGTCAATTACATAAAAAAAACAAAAAAAAACAAGTCAATCTCTCTCACAAATTAACCTGAGAAATTTATTAAAATAGCAGATATATCTAATAGAGAAATATTAACATATTTCATCTTTATCGTATTCTCTCACAATACGATAGATACACAATATAAAATATCCTGAAAAGCATCCATTCATTCAATGAAGCTAATAATAATGATAAGCTGATTTCTCTCACAAATCAACATGTAAGAATATTTTAAACATTTTCCATGTTATTTAATATATTTTAAATAGTGATATCAAAAAAGCAAATGGCGAAACACAAGGAAGGAAAAAATCATCGTATTATATCTCACTATAGGTTAAACATGAAATGAAAATCCTTTTGAATCAACTAAATTTCTCTCACCAATCAGTTGATCTAGAGATCTCGAAACTCTTAATATTTGTTGTTATAAACTTTTATCCTTCTTCAGTATAATCTGTAAACGCATATATACCCATCTATTATAATATACTAAAACAGAAAAAAAAATTGACAAATATAACTAAATGATATGAGAATATAATTAGCCTATACCTACATATAGAGCTAGGTACATATTATATTCACACATATATTTCAATTTTGAGAAATATTTTGAGAAAAATTATTAAATTTATTATTATAGAGATTTAATATATAAGAATAAATAGAACTAAGTCCATTAATATCTGAACGTTTATTCATAGTATTATTATGTTTTTTAATATTTATCATTTCTAAGAAACCACGTTTAAAATATTTTTTCTCAGAACAAAGAGCAATAGTATTATCAAAATCAATACTATGTTTTTTATTGATGACATGTTCAGCCAAGGCACAAGATTTCTTATTACATCTTATATCACTTTTATGGGATGTTATTATGTTATTACAGTTGAGAAAGAAAATGAACAATGTCTTGCTTTCTTAGATATGATGGTATGTAGAGATAACACCGGTTTATTAAGAACAAAATGGTATAGAAAACCTATATGTAGTAATAGATACATAAACTTCCATTCATATCATTCACAGAAAATAAAAAATAACTTAATTATGGCATTAAAAAACAGTGTGATCAAACATTCGCATCCTATATATAGAAATGAAAGTTTATCAAAATTGAAAAAAATATTAATTGAGAATTCTTTTCCTATGAAATTGATTAATAAATGTTTAATGCAACCTCAAGTCAATATAGAAAACCCTGAAATAAATCATGAGAACTCTTTAAATGATAATAACAATAATGCCTCTACTACAAATATCCTCCCTATTTATAGATCTTTACCTTATATAGATGAGCTTACTAATAAGTTAGTTAATATTTTTAGAGGGTATAATGTTATTATTGAAAGAAAAAATATTAAAACCGTATCTAATTTATTTTCCAAAATAAAGACATCTTTAGAAATGACAGAAATGTCTGTGGTAGTATATAAAATAAATTGCCTTGATTGTGAATTATCATATATTGGTCAAACTTCTAGAAGTATTTTAGGAAGAATAACATCCCATAAAAGTGATATAAGATGTAATAAGAAATCTTGTGCCTTGGCTGAACATGCCATCAATAAAAAACATAGTATTGATTTTGATAATACTATTGCTCTTTGTTCTGAGAAAAAATATTTTAAAGGTGGTTTCTTAGAAATGATAAATATTAAAAAACATAATAATACTATGAATAAACGTTCAGATATTAATGGACTTAGTTCTATTTATTCTTATATATTAAATCTCTATAATAATAAATTTAATAATTTTTCTCAAAATATTTCTCAAAATTGAAATATATGTGTGAATATAATATGTACCTAGCTCTATATGTAGGTATAGGCTAATTATATTCTCATATCATTTAGTTATATTTGTCAATTTTTTTTTCTGTTTTAGTATATTATAATAGATGGGTATATATGCGTTTACAGATTATACTGAAGAAGGATAAAAGTTTATAACAACAAATATTAAGAGTTTCGAGATCTCTAGATCAACTGATTGGTGAGAGAAATTTAGTTGATTCAAAAGGATTTTCATTTCATGTTTAACCTATAGTGAGATATAATACGATGATTTTTTCCTTCCTTGTGTTTCGCCATTTGCTTTTTTGATATCACTATTTAAAATATATTAAATAACATGGAAAATGTTTAAAATATTCTTACATGTTGATTTGTGAGAGAAATCAGCTTATCATTATTATTAGCTTCATTGAATGAATGGATGCTTTTCAGGATATTTTATATTGTGTATCTATCGTATTGTGAGAGATTTTTTTTTGTTTTTTTATGTAATTGACGCTTTCCATTATTTCATTTTAAAGTTATGTATGTCGTATTGTGAGAGAATATGATTATATATAATTAACAAATAATCTGAATGCCTAACAAAATAGTAAATAATATTATTGACATAATAAACTTGAATTTATACTGCAATACCTACGAATTCAGATAGTCTAGTATGTGTACGGGTATATATTTATTTATATTATGTGTTTCTAAGTCTGTTATAAATATTTTTTTTTATAATTGAATAATAACTTTTTCTTTTTACTAAACTTATATCTGCCTCAATATTTTTAAGTTTCATGTGTGACTTGTTAAAAAAGAGCTACAAACACAAAGATAACTCCTATATGATCTTTTCTAAGAAAACTTGAATCTAGACACTTTCAACTCTAGATATGCTGTTACCATGACATTTATAAATAACTAATGACATTTCTGATTGATCACTATGAAATCTTTCCTGTTTGTGGTTAATTTTATGTAAATTGACGAATGTAAGTACTTTAATTAATAATCTATTATGTGGTTAAGAAAATTTGTAACCATTTTTACTTTGCCCCGACGAAGAGAATAAACATTCTCGAAAGCTTGGCATAATCCAAAGAATTTTATTTATTAAATGACTGCATCCCCAACAAAAATCTATTTTATCAAATAATAAACCAGTCAAGAATTCAGAATCAAACTATATATATATGGGATATTACGAAATTTGTTAACTCGATAGAGGTCGCAGTTTTGAAGGTATCAAGTTCAAATTCGCTACAAAAATCAATCTCTCAAATATCTCGGCCGAGTTCGTTATTGGGCAATATCGGGTAAGTAGTTTCAAAATGGAAACCATTCAAACATTTAAAAAAAATATCAAAAAGAGCCCTTTGTGTAAATATCATCAAAAATAATTTTAGGTTATAGATATAATCAGTACCTACAACATTTGTTCGAAGCAATTCGCCATAAAATGCACACATAAAAAAATAAAAATTAATAAAGAAAAATAAGAAATATTGATAAAACATGAACACTCAATATAAATTTGATGTAATTGTACATTTACTGGAGATCTTAATATAGTCCCTGATTAAAAAAATATATAATGTATTTATTGAAAAGAAATAGGCTAAAAAAATTCTGCCTTAAACGCGAACGCGAACCCTGTCTGCATTATATTTTACAGCCAAAACAAAAACCTCTAACCGCAAGGCTATGACACATACGGCAATTTTATGTAATAACATCTAGGTATACTAATGAAAAAGTTGTTAAAATTTCAATTCAATGAATTTTGAGAAATTCACCTTTCCGCTGACTACAGGCCATCGGGATTTTTTTTCACTGCTATGAGCGGAAATGCAGCATGCACAATTAGACTGTGTGCTTTTTTCGTTCACACTTTTGAATTTCGAAAAAAATTCAACGGCATGTTGTTATATGTCTATAAGTTAGTCCAAAAAAACATTTGGTTCAAAAGTTTATATATTTATATATATATATATATATATATATATATATATATATATATATATATATGGGATATTACGAAATTTGTTAACACGATAGAGGTCGCAGTTTTGAAGGTATCAAGTTCAAATTTGCTACAAAAATCAATCTCTCAAATATCTCGGTCGAGTTCGTTATTGGGCAATATCGGGTAAGTAGTTTCAAAATGGCGACCTTTCAAACATTTAAAAAAATTATCAAGAAGAGCCGTAGTGTAAATATTATTAAAAATAATTTTAGGTTATAGATATAATCAGTACCTACAACTTTTGTTCAGAGAAATTTTTCATAAAATGCACAGAAAAAAAAAATTAATAAAGAAAAATAACAAATATTGATAAAACATGAACACTCAATATAAATTTGATGTAATTGTACATTTTCTGGTCTTAATATAGACCCTGATTAAAAAAATATATAGCATATTTATTGAGAAGAAATAGGCGAAAAAAATAATCTCCCTTGAAGTGGACTCGAACCCTGTCTGCTTTATATTCAACAAAACAAAAACCTCTAATCGCAAGGCTATGACACATTTGTAATAACATGTAGGTATACCAATGAAAAGGTTGATAAAATTTCAATTCAATGAATTTTGAAAAATTTACCTTTCCGCTGACTACATGCCATCGGGATTTTTTTTGGTTTGTTCGCGCCTTTTATATAGTAATCGTACTCCGAATTTGATGATTTTTGATTCATTTGAAAGAGGCTTGAGAAATGGTCCTACATTCATAAAAACGGGAATCCGACATCTCCTTCCCTCCGAAAACCGGCAAATTTTCTCGAGAATTTAAAATCTGTGGTGGTATAATTAAAGATAACGGTTTCCGAGATAGAGGTATGTTAAATTCTCAAATATACGTAATTTTGCTATGTGGAGAGGGCGATTTCTGTAGAAAATTGAAAATCTGTGGACAGTACATGAAGGACATAATTATTTATAGCAACATTTATAATGAACATTTTATCCTTAGAGTTTTCGAGTTAAATCGGCGTTAAAATGGTAACAATGAAAATACTTTAGCGTATTTCCGCAGCGATGTTTTGAGATCTCAATAATAACAACTACCTACAAGCAAAGCATATACGTGGGTAATAGGATAATTACTATCTTCACTAGTATTAGAGAACATTCAACGATTTTCGTTACTAATGTTACACTAAAAACTGTAAAATAAATATTTTTTACAAAAAATTGGACCGACGTTATCAGTTGGTGCACTGAAAAGTATAAAATAATATTATATTAATAAAATAATAATATATTCTATTGGTGCTGGTACTTGTGAAGTTGGTGCCAAATGTTTTCAATCTAACTGCAACTGTACAACTTCAAAAGTACCAGCCCCAATAGAATTAATATTATTTTGTACTTTTCAGTGCACCAACTGATAACGTCGGTCCAATTTTTTGTAAAAAATATTCATTAGGCAAATTTCTTATAGAAATGTACGTATTGCGACCGTTCACACATTTGAATTTGAAAAAATTGTCAACGGCATAATGTTACATGTCTATAAGTAAATCAAAATAAACTTTTGGTTGAAAAGTTTGTATATATATAATGTTGCGTATGCGGGTTCGCAGATAAGTGAGACTAATTTAGTGTTATTAAATTAACTTTATTTACACTCGAAATAATATAAATTACAACTTAACTTTACTATATTCTCTCTAACTTACTCGGACTATTCTATTTATTCCTGTCTTTTACATTCTGTCTTCTTGCCGACAATTCTCCTATATATATATATATATATATATATATATATATATATATATATATATATATATATATATACATATATACAAAGGCTCCCGATCATTCGAGCGGCTTCTGGTCTTTGATTCGAAAGCCGCCACTAGACGTTTCTCGAAATCCCTTTGTCGGCATTGTAAGAGTAGATGCCGACCTGCTGCCGTCGCTCTCTTTGTCAACGCCGCTTTCGATATTTCCAACCACAGCATAGATCTCGCGCTTTCTTCAAAAGGATGCCGCCACTTTGTAGCCAATACCGGCGACTGTTCCCCTTACACGTTACACTGCTCCCTCCCTTAAAGAGCTTCTTCCGTTTGTCTCCAGACCGGTGGATTATGTTCTCGATACGGACTCAGTCTTTCCACGTGCACCAATTTTGGCTTGGCTCTAGGCGAAAGTTGGATCCTGTACACCCAATCATTAATCTTTTTGACAATGCGATATGGTCCTTCCCAATGTCTTTGCAACTTTGGACTTAATCTTCTCCTTCGCTGTGGCTGGTACAACCAAACTGCATCGCCTTCGTTAACAGAGTTTAATGACTGCCTTTTGTCAAGTCTCATCTTAATTGTGTCGCTCTTCAACTGAAGCTTTTGTCTGGCGAAATCGTGGACCACTCTAAGTCGCTCCTGTAGGTCAGCTACATAATGTGGAAGAGACACTTCTTCATGATCGTCGGCTGATGGTCTGCTAAACATCAGATCTATGGGGAGCTTCATTTCTCTTCCAGACGACAACATCGATGGTGTATAGCCAGTAGATTCATGCTGGGAACTTCGGTAGGCCAGGAGGAAGAGTGGTACCAGTTTATCCCTGTTACGTTGGTGCTCATCCACAAATATTGAGAGGTATTGATTGAAGGTCCTATTGTGCCTCTCAACCATTCCATCTGACTGTGGATGAAGTGGGGTTGTTCGTGTTTTTCGTATCCCCAGCAACCTCATTAACTGCGTCCATACTTCGGATTCAAAATTTCTACCTTGATCGGTATGCAGCTCCAAGGGTACTCCGTGTCTGGAAATCACGTTTTCCAGAAGGCTTCGGCCACTGTAACTGCTTCCTGATTCGGCATCGGCACTACTTCTGGCCACTTCGAGAAATAGTCCATGGCAACCATAATGAACTTATTTCCAGAATCTATCGTAGGAAATGGACCTGCAAGGTCCACCGCAATTCTTTCCCAAGGTTCACCTGAAAGATACTGCTTCATTTTCCCTCGGGATCGTGTCTTCGGACCCTTCTTAGAAGCACAGAGGTCACACCTTCTGCACCATTCTTCCACATCTCTTCGACAGTTGATCCAATAATACCGCTCTTTCACACGTGCCAGTGTTCTATTTACTCCAAAATGGCCTCCACTGCGACTGCCATGCAGTTCACGAAGTACTTCAGCTACTATCGTTCGGTATGTACAACATCCTTGGATATTTCTATTTGTTCCTGCCTGTGACAGAATTTACAGGAACTGCTACAAGGTCTTCGTGACAAGCTGTCAGCGTTGGCGTGACTTCTTCCTTTTCGGTGTAATTTGAAATTCGTAACTCTGAAGTTTCTCCAACCAACGCGCTATCTGTCCCTCCGGATTTTTGAATTTCAGCAGCGACTGTAATGCAGAGTGGTCTGTTCTTACTAAGAATTTTCGTCCATAGAGAAAACTGTGGTAATGTTCTATGGATCGTACAACCGCTAGCAGCTCCTTCCGGGTCACACAGTAGTTTCGCTCTGCTTTTCCCAACGTTTTGCTGAAATATCCAATTACAGCTTCTTCGCCATCCTGTATTTGGGAAAGAACAGCTCCTATTCCACTTTGTGAAGCGTCAGTGTCTAACACAAACAATCCTTCGTCCAAGGGATATGCAAGAACAGTTTTTCAGCTCCAGAAACGACTGTTGACATTCTGGTGACCAGTCAAAGTGGGAGTTCTTTTCAGTTAATTGATGTAGTGGCTTCGCAATTTTCCCAAAATCCTTAACAAATCGGCGGTAGTAACTGGAGTCCCAAAAAGCTTCTAACTTCGTGCTTGTTCTTTGGTCTGGGCCAATCTCGCACTGCCTGGACTTTTTCTGGATCGGTCTCAATTCCTTTCGATGATACGACGTTTCCGAGAAAGTTGACTTTTTCCTGGAATAGAACGCATTTCTTTGGATTCAGCTGGAGATTAGCACTTCGGATCCTGGCGAATACTTTCTTCAGATTCGATTGATGTTCGTCGAAATCTTTGCCAATCACCATTACATCATCCAAGTATACCAGGCACTTCTCCCAAGTTAGTCCTTGCAGAACTAATTCCATTAACCTTTCAAAAGTGGCAGGGGCATTACATAATCCAAACGGCATGACATTAAATTGATACAGGCCGTTTCCAGCTGTAAAGGCTGTTTTCTCTTTATCTTCTTTGTTTATCTCTACCTGCCAATATCCACTTTTCAGGTCCAGAGTTGAGAACCACCTGGATCCAGCTAAGGTATTCAAGGTATCGTCAATTCGGGGTAATGGGTAGCTGTCCTTCTTCGTTACATCATTTAACCTCCTGTAATCCACACAGAACCTCGTCGAACCATCCTTCTTCGTCACCAGCACAACTGGTGACGACCAAGGACTGCTGGATTCTTCTATGACGCCATCCTTCAGCATTTCTTGAACCATGATGTTAACTTGCTGTTGTTTTACAAAAGGAAGTCTTCGTGGAGGTTGGCGAATAGGTACAGCATTTCCCGTCTTGATCCGATGTTCGACTAAATTCGTTCGCCCTGTAATTTTTCCTTGTACGAAAACATCAGCTTCTTGCTTTACAAACTCGATGGCCTTTTTTTTCTTATTCGCTAAGATGTTTCCAGGTCTTCTTGAAACTCTCCATTAGCTCTTGGGACAAATGTACATCTTTTGAAACAGGTTCCTCTTGCTCACATCTTGTTACACGGGAGACTGGCGAACAGGTACCGATTACTTCCCCTTTCTTCAATGTCATTCTGCTTACAGATAGATTGGCTACCCTCACTGGAATAATGTCGTTGGAATTAACTAAGCACCTAGCCAAAAGAGCCCCGTTCTCTTTGTTCTCGTTTGGTTCAAAAACCCATAGGGTTAACTCCTTCCAGTTGTTTTTCTAGGTGCGCCTTCACGATCTTCTCACTATTTCCAGGTATTCGTGTATCTTCGGTGACGATTATTTTAACAGGACAGTTCTCGTTCGAAGTTGCTGAGAAAAATATTTCCTCGTTGCCCACTCTCAACATTCTGTTTTTAAAGTCCACTGTGATAAGATTGAAGGTTTCCAAAACGTCTAAGCCTACTATAAATTCATCCACTATGTCAGCCACGATTGCATTAATCTTTACTTGTGCCTTGCCAATTCCAAAGTGGTGGTGGTCTCTCTAAAAACATTTATCAAATCTCCTTTTGCAGTTTCCAGTATTGGCTTGATGCTGCACGATAGATTATTTGGAAACCATGTCATGGCGTACCACTCACTTTGTCGCCCCCGTGTCGATGGTCAAATCACATTTCTTGCCGTTGATAAAACCTTGGACAACGAGGTTCTCACAGCTCTTCTTGATGGAGCACAAATGTAACTTGGGGGCTTGATAATCAGTAGTCGCCAGCGTTGGCCCCCTTACACTGGAGTTTTCCTGAAGTCGGGTATTCTCTCTCTGAACATTTCGTTCTTCAGATCTGGGTCGTCGCCTGCAGTTTCTACTTATATGTCCCTCTCGGTTGCAATTGTAACACTTAATCGGTTTTCTATATCCGGACTCCTTGCCACCTCGAGAACAGAATTTCTGGAACATCGCCTCCACCTTTTTAAAGAAATCTGCATTGTCTTGCGGTTCCTCCAACACCCTGACTTCTCTTACTTTGCTTCGACGATTCATCGTAGCATTTTTGCCAGCTTCGTATTCCAGTGCCTGGACAACTGTTTCGACTAAGGTGTTATGCCTACTTAGTCTCAACGCTTGCTGCATGTCGATATCTCGAACTCCATCAATGAAGTACTGGACACTAATTTGCTCGATGAATTCGTCCGGGGCCTGTGGATAAGCCAGTTGTATCATGCTTTCAATGCTACTGCTGAATTCCTGCAGTGACTCCGTTGAACCTTGAATTCTACTCTTCAGCTGGCTCTGATACACTTGGCTAAGATATTTGTTGCCATATCTTAGTTCCAAGGCGCCTGCAACAGCCAAATAATCAGTTTGTTTGGCTTCAGGAATGTTTTGAAGTGTTTCAAGCGCCTTTCCACGCAAGGCCAATACCAACGCCGTCGCATTCTGCTACTGATCCCATCCATTTGCATTGGCTGCAGCCTCAAATTGACGTTTGCACATGGCTCAGGATGTTTCGCCGTCAAACGTTGGTGGCTTAAGTTTTTCTTTGGCTGTAGTGATCCTCGACATGTCCAGTTTGCTGCTTCCGTCTTGGTTAGTATCCCGCATTTTCTTCATCTCTTTCTCTAGTATTTGGTACTTTTCCTCAAACTCTTCTCGAACTGTCCCAACGTCTTCTCGTACTGTTCCAATTTCTTCTCGAACTGTCCCAATTTCTTCTCGTACTTCTTGTTTTACGGTCTCGATTTCTTGATGGACATTTCGGAACCATCCTGCAATTTGCTCGAAATCTCTATGTCGTCGTACCTCTTCTTCTTTCTTTTCTTGTTGTCGTCGTTCTTCTTGTTTACTCGAAAAATCGGAGAATAACTTAGTTAGTTGTTCCTCTTTTTTCTGTTCTTCTCGCAGCCTTCGCTCCTCCTCTTCTTTCTTTTCTTGTTGTCGCAGTTCTTCTTGTTTTCTCGAAAAATCGGAGAATGACTTCGTTAGTTGTTCTTCCATTTTTTCTGTCTGCTTACGGATAGACAAAAGCCTCTTCACTCACTTATCCCTCTTCTAACACCAAATTGTTGCGTATGCGGGTTTGCAAATAAGTGAGACTAATTTAGTGTTATTAAATTAACTTTATTTACACTCGAAATAATATAAATTACAACTTAACTTTACTATATTCTCTCTAACTTACTCGGACTATTCTATTTATTCACACTGTCTTTTACATTCTGTCTTCTTGCCGACAATTCTCCTATATATATATATATATATACAGGGTGGGGCACCGTATACGACACGGTCTCTCAAGGGGAATCCATACAATATAATGTTTTTATGATAAACGAAATAGATGCAGAATTTTTCTGGCCACAATCTAAAATTATTTTTATACATACAGGGTGATTCAAAAAAAAGATACATATCAAAGTTATGTTTTTTTTAATTGAATGTCCTATATTTTTTATTATTTTCGGATATAAGAGTCAAAATAAAAGTGAGTTTCTTCAGTATTCCCTATACCTATCTCTTTCCATTTTGAAAATATCCAAAGATTTGTTGAAATGTAAGGTATGAACTATTTTTCTATAATTTCCAAAGTTGCTCATTTTGAACTTGAGCTATACCTTCTATCATATTGATGAAGGTCAAGGTTATAGCCTGTATCATATTTTAATGTCAAAAATCATACAGGGTGTTGGAAAAATATGGTTGTAAAATTTCAATATAAGATATTGAAAAACTTCGTTATCTTAAATGGAACACCCTCTATATTATTACATATTTTAATGCAGAATTGAATCCTCTTTCGAATTGTATAAGGGTTCCCTATAACTAAACTCAACGAATTTCTTCAATTTCGCACTTCTCTAATAATTCTGTCTTATATTCCCAATGCCATTATGATTGGGATGACGTTTTAAAATAATCATTATTATAGTTAAATTCCATTATTATTATTACAGTACTAATTGATTCACGATTATTATCCAATCTCCTAGAATTTCAAAACTCATATGAAATAATTAACTGACGGGTAATGATACTATACTATTCTATTGCTGTCGGTTTTACCCTTAAAAGACAACTACTCCATTAATATATTTTTTTTTGGAATATCAGCGTTTTACATTTACATAGATACTGTGAAACGTAAAGAAATACCTATAAGTATTTATTGATAACGTATTATTATGAAAGCCCAAGGAAAAATGTGGTAAGTCCACTCACACTTCTTTTCTACCTCTCTCAAACAAATACTGACGAATATGAGAAACATACAGACAGACAGACCAATAGCAAAACATATGTTTGTTGGACTCAAAAAGCCCTGGAACGTAGAAACAGAGTACCGAAAATTTTACACGAATACAATACTTCCCTTACACAGCTACTAGGCGTAGCGGTATAAAAGTATTAAGAACAAGACATTTATTGAATGATATAAAAATAATAACAGTATAAAAATATAATAAAATAAGAAACACTAGAGTAAATGTTCAAAATGTCGTCCATTTTCTTGAATACATAATTGAACTCTCTCTTCAAAAGATCTTTTAACTTTCCTCAACATCTGTGGTGTCACGGATCGAAAAGCGGCTCTTATTCTCTCTTTCATATTTTCAGCTGTTGTGGGCTGGGTGTCATATACAATGTTTTTAATGTATCCCCATAAAAAAAAGTCCACACATGTTAGATCTGGAGATCTTGGTGGCCAATTTTGCGAGCCGCTTCTTCCTATCCATCTGTTTGGGAAACGCCTATCAAGAAATTCTCTAACATTCCTTTGAAAATGGGCTGGAGCACCATCCAACTGCAGCCACATCTGCTGTCTGATATTCAAATGCACATTTTCTAAAAGTTCGGGTAGTTTATCACGTAAGAATCTTAGAAATTTTTGTCCATTTAAAATGCCATCAAAAAAGTAAGGACCTATTAATTGGGACCCTAGAACACCCCCCCATACATTAACTGACCATCTATGTTGGTAATTAGTATTTCGAAAAATTCGAGGATTCTCATCACTATAATAATGGAAATTATGTCTGTTCACCAGGCCGTTATTATGGAAAGTGGATTCATCAGAAAACAGAATTGAATCTAGAAAGAGTTCATTATCGCCTAATCTGTCTAGAGTCCAAACACAAAATTCAAGTCTGTGATTAAAATCCATTTCATAAAGTTCTTGGTGTATCTGAATATGGTAAGGATGAAACCGATATTTTTTCAATATTCTTGAAATGCTTCTCCTACTAATACCTGTTTCTCTTTCTATTTTGCGTTGACTGGTATGAGGGTGTTCTATAACAGATCCTATGACCACAAACTCATTTTCTTCATCATCTACAATAGGTTTTAGCGTAGTTTTTTGTTTGTAGGATACAGTACCAGAATTCCGAAATTCTCTCAGTAACCGTTCAAACACAGCTCTATTTGGATGTGATACGGTTGGATATCTTTCAGCATATACTCTTGAAGCCAATAGGCAATTTTCATGACACTCACCAATTATTAGAAGCATATTTATTCTCTCTTCGATAGGATAAGTCTTCATTTTGCTTTATTTGAATAGTACACTGATTTAAATTGTATTTATAAATTAAACGCTTCAAAACTGTCAGTTATAAAACATTTCCATGGTAACAGCCTCAAAGCTGTCCAGATTAATTGGGTAATGTTCCTACTGTGATAAAGAAGCAAAATTCAAGAAATGCCTTGAGTTTAGTTATAGGGAACCCTTATACAATTCGAAAGAGGATTCAATTCTGCATTAAAATATGTAATAATATAGAGGGTGTTCCATTTATGATAACGAAGTTTTTCAATATCTTATATTGAAATTTTACAACCATATTTTTCCAACACCCTGTATGATTTTTGATATTGAAATATGATACAGGCTATAACCTTGACCTTTATCAATATGATAAAACCTTTAGCTCAAGTTCAAAATGAGCAACTTTGGAAATTATAGAAAAATAGTTCATACCTTACATTTCAACAAATCTTTGGATATTTTCAAAATGGAAAGAGATAGGTATAGGGAATACTGAAGAAACTCACTTTTATTTTGACTCTTATATCCGAAAATAATAAAAAATATAGGACATTCAATTTAAAAAAACATAACTTTGATATGTATCTTTTTTTTGAATCACCCTGTATGTATAAAAATAATTTTAGATTGTGGCCAGAAAAATTCTGCATCTATTTCGTTTATCACAAAAACATTATATTGTATGGATTCCCCTTGAGAGACCGTGTCGTATACGGTGCCCCACCCTGTATATATATATATATATATATATATATATATATATATATATATATATATATATATTCATTTATGAAATAGAAATCTTCAATTTACATATATATATATATATATATATATATATATATATATATATATATCCGACAAAGGCTCCCGATCATCCGAGCGGCTTCTGGTCTTTGATTCGAAAGCCGCCACTAGACGTTTCTCGAAATCCCTTTGTCGGCATTGTAAGAGTAGATACCGACCTGCTGCCGTCGCTCTCTTTGTCAACGCCGCTTTCGATATTTCCAACCACAGCATAGATCTCGCGCTTTCTTCAAAAGGATGCCGCCACTTTGTAGCCAATACCAGCGGCTGTTCCCCTTACACGTTTATATATATATATAATAATGGAGATGATCTACACCTTTGTGCTTTTATTTAGTCGGACACAACCACCCACTAGAAGCGGATCACGTGATTTCAAGCTTGTTAGCTTTCATCAGCACCACATAAGTGGAAGCTGTATCCAACTAAACAAAAGCAACTGGAAGATAGTCAAACTTTTCAGACCTGATCTACCAGTGGGACACACTTCGCGCCACCTAGTTATCGAGAGCCTAATTACGTTTAACGTAAGTATATATGTAATTTAAAGAATTCTGTATTTCAAAAATGAAAGAGTATATATATATATATATATATATATATATATATATATATATATATTATAATGGAGATGCTCTACATATATACTTACGTTAAACGTAATTAGGCTCTCGATACCTAGGTGGCGCGAAGTGTGTCCCACTGGTAGATCAGGTCTGAAAAGTTTGACTATCTTCCAGTTGCTTTTGTTTAGTTAGATACAGCTTTCACTTATGTGGCGCTGATGAAAGCTAACAAGCTTGAAATCTCGTGATCCGCTTCTAGTGGGTGGTTGTGTCCGACTAAATAAAAGCACAAAGGTGTAGAGCATCTCCATTATTATATATATATATACTCTTTAATTTTTGAAATACAAACTTCTTTAAATTATATATATATATATATATATATATATATATATATATATATATATATATATATATATATATATATATATATATATGTATAAAATCAAGTTGATTACTGGGAGGATAATAGGCTCAAAAAATGATTACTGGCCATTAATTTAGTATATTCTGTTTATTGAATCTACGTTTCGAGGACCTGTTCCTCTTAATCAGGATTCTACAAAGTAATAAAAATATTTTATAAAACATTGTCTGATTATAAAAAGTTTCTTAAATATTCTCTTACCAACGACTGAAATTTGTTAGAAACATAACGACAAAACATATCTTCGTTGGAAACACCATTAATTTTTCCACATTTTTGTTTGAGAAACTTTACATTAGCTGAAGGCTATACCAGATAATATGAAGATATTAATTAAAAATCAAAAGATACATTGAATGACAATTATTTACTAGAACATTCTTTAACATTGGATAAAGAACCTGTACATGTTTGTAACAAAATTAAGCAACATCTATGCTTATCTGGTACAATACGAAATCTCAGATGACAATATATATATATATATATATATATATATATATAATAAAATACATAACAATAATAACTATACAATACATTTTTGAAGTAATTATTTGTTAATTATTATTTTTTGTTTCAAGAATGATTATCTATCCATAACATTATCAAATAAATTTGTCCTTAAGAAGGTCAAGCTATAATTCTGTCGCCTCTCATTTCGTTAAAAATTGAAAAAGAAAAACATTTATCAATTCATATGACTATGCAGACACCTATAAAATTCATCTAAATGACATGATATAGTTTTTAATTTAAACTCATAATAAGGCAGAATGTTTATATTTCTTATTAAATTTAATACCAAAGAATTGCTCTCGCCCAGTAGATGGCTACACACGTGTGGTTTCACTAGTGGGGGACAAACAAAAATAATGAAATAATGTAGAACATTGTGCCTTCTCGTGTTGTTTAGCATGTAGTTTTACAAACATGTACAGGTTTTTTATCCAATATTAAAGAATGTTCTCGTAAATAATTGTCATTCAATGTATCTTTTGATTTTTAATTAATATCTTCATATTATCTAGTATAGCCTCAGCTAATGTAAAGTTTCTCAAACAAAAATGTGGAAAAATTAATGGTGTTTCTTCCGAAGATATGTTTTGTCTTGATGTTTCTAACGAATTTCATTCGTTGGTAAGAGAATATTTAAAAAACTTTTTATAATCAGACAATGTTTTATAAAATATTTTTATTACTTTGTAGAATCCTGATGAAGAGGAACAGGTCCTCGAAACGTAGATTCAATAAACAGAATGACATTTCTTTGAATATGAATTCAATTTGATACATAATCAAGCTGATTATATAACATAAGCCGTACCTGGTAAATAACTAGATTACGCTAGGACGTCTAACTGTGCCGACAACAACTACTGCGAGGGCAAACACCCCTTCCGCCATTGAATAACGTCAGCAACTGTTAGGGCAATACCTACAATTTCACATTGTCACAATATTGCATAATATCACTATAAATGTTCATGTTATAAATAATTTTGGTCGTCACACTTTTTCCGTATTTTTGATTATACGGGTGGGGGGAACTGGGAAACATTACTTTCTTAACCCTTAATTACTCGCGTTGGAGTATTTTGTACACCAGCGTCAAATTTCTTGCCATTATTAAACTTACGATTTTTTTGTTGGTGTCAGACCCACACCTAACCTATGTTTAGTCTGTCCAGAATATAGTGGATCTACACGCTAATCGCTTGAGTGACCTGTGTGTTCTTGCATATAATTTTACGCTGTCACGTTGGTGCCTAGAAAACACCGCGCGGGAAACTGTAAAAATTATGTAAGTATTCAATACTTTGTACAAACACGTTTATTTTATTATGTCATACTGAATGTATAAATATTTTTGTGTGTGTATTTTGGCTTCTAGTCATGCTGAATGTATGTTTACTGTTTAATTGACTTTTATGATTTTGGGTCTTCTATTCAACTAAAAAATCCGAAATGCCTTACGGAGGAAGAAATGAGGGCCTTCTTGGAGGCTGGGAGTTCAGATAAGGAAATTCTTGGTGATGAGGAAGATGACCTTGAACAACGAGTAATAACTCAAAGTGATCATGACAGTACGTCAGAACTGGAAGGCAGTGATCGTGAAAATGAAATTTCTAGTGAAAGTGATGGGAATGATAGTGCTGATGTGGAGTTTTTCCTTGGAAAAAATAGAGCCATCAAATGGTAGAAGGCACCTATTGTGAGTAAGTTTGCCAAAACTTCCAGCAAAAATATAATAAAAATATTGCCCCGTCGAAACCGTTGTGCAATAGAAATAACAAATGAACTTGACGCTTTCCAAAAAATGTTTACGAATGAAATGATCGATAGTATTGTTTTGAAAACAAATAAATTTATTGAAAGCCAACAAGCAAATTATTCTAGAGAGCGAGATGCCAAATTGATTACCAGAAATTAACTCTTGGCTTTTATTGGTCTATTGTTTTTATCCGGATTGAAAAAAGTGAATCATACCAATTTTCACGAGCTGTGGGTACCAGATGGGACAGGACTTGACCTATTTGCAGCGTGCATGAGTTCTTTTTATTTTGTCTAAAATTAGATTTTATGATAGAAAAACTAGAGATGAAAGGAGAATATCGCATAAAATGGCAGCTGTTTGGGAGATGTTCACTGAGTTCGTAAGCAACTGTAAAAAAAACTATTGTCATAGCGAGTTTTTGTCTATTGATGAAATGCTATTGCCATTTCGGGGACGCTGCAGTTTCATACAATACATACCCAGTAAACCAGCTAAGTATGGATTGAAACTGTTTGCACTATGTGACGCCAAGACGTATTATACTTCTAATTTAGAAATATATTGTGAACAGCAACCAGATGGACCTTACAAGGTATCTAACTCCCCACATGATATTGTAGTAAGACTTCTAGACCATGTAGGAGGAAAGAACCGTAATTTGACTTGTGATAATTGGTACACCAGTTGTCCACTTGCAATAGAACTTTTGGAAAAAAAGATCACACTTGTGGGAACTCTTAGAAAAAACAAGGCTGATATTCCAATTGAGTTTCAGCCGCATAAAACTAGAGCTATAAATTCAGCTCTTTTTGGTTTCCAGAAAAATTTGATGCTGGTGTCTTTTGCACCGAAGAAAAATAAGGCAGTGATATTGATTTCGACCATGCACAATGATGCTGCAGTAAACCCAAATTCACAGAAGCCAGAAGTAATCCATTTCTACAATGAGACTAAAGGAGGTGTGGACACAGTTGATCAGCTTTGTGGGAATTATTCAGTTTCGCGTAGAACTAATAGATGGCCACTGTGCATTTTTTTCCATTTACTAAACATATCTGGAGTTAACGCACAAATTCTATATTACGGAGCACATCCTAATAACCCGGCAAGAAATCGAAGAACGTTTTTGAAATCAATGGCCATGCTTCTAATGGAACAACATCTTGCCGAAAGACCAAAATTAAAAAACTTACCTGCGAGAATCAAGCTTCTTTTGTCAAAGTATAACCAAGCAAATGACAATGAAACTGAAGAACCCCCACAAAAAATGAGGAGCCGTTGTGTATTATGTGGACTCGCTAAAAATAGAGTAACTACAATGAGGTGTACATCATGTCAAACTTTTGTATGCAAAGAACATTCTATAACTCTAGAACGAAGCAGAAGAGGATTAGACGATTTTTAAAACTAATTTTGTTTTTTATTACTATGTAGTTGTGTTTTTTTTTTCGTTCGTTCTATATACATACTTTAAAAATGTTTAACTTGTTCGTAAAAACTACTTATTTTTTTCTAATGTTTAATATATTACCTTGAACAAAAAAATAGTTTTTTACCTATAAACAAGCTAAATTTGGAATGGTGTACAAAGTACGCCACGCGGGAATAATATGACGCGAGTAACTAAGGGTTAAACCGCTGTAATCTCCTAGATGCGTGATCCAAATCTAATGAGTTTAGTCTTGTTTGAAAGATAACTCGACGCTTATTTTAAAAATAATGTCGGATGTGTTCGCAAGTTCACAAATTTACTCCTAGAGGGCGCTAATAAGCCAATATTCAGTTTTAACTTTTATTGTGAAAAATTTAAATGGAACGATACATTTTTTTATTATTGGTATTAAAAGCCACATAATTAGCTACATTTTGGTGAAAATCGCGACTCGATATCTTTGCTCGTTTTTGAGTTATTTTTAATTTAATTTTTTTTTATTAAGAAAGTAATAATCATTATCACTACCTATTTAAAGATATCAGTTACTTATTGCTTATTGAGATAGTGTGCACTGAGTAAAAAAATGATATTATAACTGTTCCTCTAGATACTTTAATTATAATATTCCTAAAAATGTCGATAGCTGCGCAGTTTTACTTTGCCTATAGACCATTGGATTATTTTTGTTCGTTCTTATTCTAATTAATTCTTGATAAAAAAATAGTTGGGACTATAGAAACAAATGGTTTTTTATCGAGAAAAAAAACAAGAAAAAAACATAATTATCTAATTAAGCAATATTAGTGGATTAATAACAACGTAAAATAAAACATAAAAATAATTTAAGTGAATTAATAATTTTAATAATATGGACATGGAAACTACCGTAAACTTCGGCTGTGAGGGATAACATTGAAAATGTTGGACTATCAAGTAAAAATAGTGTTTGTGAAAGGTTCATTAAGCTAGCACAACAAAAGTAACACATATCAATAAAATTAGTGTACTAAATTCAGGTATATTTTGTGCTAATTTAGTACGCAAAAATAAAATTTATAAATCTTCAATTTTTTAAATTACTGGCAATACTGATAGCTTAATATTAAGTGAGCACACTTAAACTGAATATTATCGAATTTGAGAAAATCTGATTTAAATAATTATGATCTAATTTAATACACTTAGAAAAAATTTATAACTCTTCATTTTTTCAATTTATAGGCAAGTGTGCTAGCTTAATATTAAGTCAGCACACTTAAATGAAATATGGAGAAAATCCAAAGCTATTCGTTAGGAATAATTTAGTGCTAATTTAGTACACAAGAATAACAATTATAACTCTTATTTTAAAGAAATTATGAGCGATTTTCATTCAACTATATTCTGTTATGTCTTGACAGACACTATACATCGCCTGTGACCTGGGAATTCCATAGCTATGGAATGAAGATGTAGCTGGTGAGAGATAGATGGAGGTATCTCTTCTCATTGGGTTGCGTAAACAACATTTACTTACATACTTACTGATATTATATAGAAAAATATATAAAATTTAAAATAAATGTATAAGTAGCATCATGGAGATAGTTGAAGAAGGACATAAGATATGAAATTTAGTTATATCAATCGAAATATTATATAGCCTATTAAACCCCTTATACAATTTATTTAAATTTTCCTTATTGTCAGATTTGAAACTTTCTCTAACCTTCTAATGAAAGTGAGTGTGGAAGGTATGGACACGAGAATTGACCGAGTTGGGCGTGTCCCATTGACAATGTCAATGGCGAGTCCGTAGTTGTGATAGTGAACGGAATTTAGGTTTAAATACCCCGACTTCTTTCCTGTCCCGTACTATATAGCCAAAGTCTATTTAGATAGACTTTGGTATAGCTAAACTTCTAATAGGTTATCCTAAATCGAAAGTTAACAGCTCAGGAATTTTAATTTTCCTTTGGCAGGAATAATTGAAACAATTGACTTTCAAATCTTCTAATTTTATTTATGAGGTTTATTTTTTTAATTGTTAAATTAATAATATAGGGGGTCAATACAAGTCATAATAAGAACACTTGTGTGTAGTAATAGAGATATATTAAAGTTTTTGCTAAATAGTTACAGATATTTAAATAAAAATCAAATAGGTACTTAAATAGTACCATTATTCGGTATATGATTGTCAATAATTTAAGAATATCACTTGTGAAATGTAAACAATTAGTACATAGATATATGTCTCACTTAAAAAAGCTCTCTATATATTTTACTTTAAAGACTTTTATTTCTTTAAACAGTAATAACCATGAACCGCAAAAAAATAATAAGCCAATATTCAGTTTTAACTTTTATTGTGAAAAATTTAAATGGAACGATACATTTTTTTATTATTGGTATTAAAAGCCACATAATTAGCTACATTTTGGTGAAAATCGCGACTCGATATCTTTGCTCGTTTTTGAGTTATTTTTAATTTAATTTTTTTTTATTAAGAAAGTAATAATCATTATCACTACCTATTTAAAGATATCAGTTACTTATTGCTTATTGAGATAGTGTGCACTGAGTAAAAAAATGATATTATAACTGTTCCTCTAGATACTTTAATCATAATATTCCTAAAAATGTCGATAGCTGCGCAGTTTTACTTTGCCTATAGACCATTGGATTATTTTTGTTCGTTCTTATTCTAATTAATTCTTGATAAAAAAATAGTTGGGACTATAGAAACAAATGGTTTTTTATCGAGAAAAAAACAAGAAAAAAACATAATTATCTAATTAAGCAATATTAGTGGATTAATAACAACGTAAAATAAAACATAAAAATAATTTAAGTGAATTAATAATTTTAATAATATGGACAAGGAAACTACCGTAAACTTCGGCTGTGAGGGATACCATTGAAAATGTTGGACTATCAAGTAAAAATAGTGTTTGTGAAAGGTTCATTAAGCTAGCATAACAAAAGTAACACATATCAATAAAATTAGTGTACTAAATTCAGGTATATTTTGTGCTAATTTAGTACGCAAAAATAAAATTTATAAATCTTCAATTTTTTAAATTACTGGCAATACTGATAGCTTAATATTAAGTGAGCACACTTAAACTGAATATTATCGAATTTGAGAAAATCTGATTTAAATAATTATGATCTAATTTAATACACTTAGAAAAAATTTATATAGATAGACTTTGGTATAGCTAAACTTCTAATAGGTTATCCTAAATCGAAAGTTAACAGCTCAGGAATTTTAATTTTCCTTTGGCAGGAATAATTGAAACAATTGACTTTCAAATTTTCTAATTTTATTTATGAGGTTTATTTTTTTAATTGTTAAATTAATAATATAGGGGGTCAATACAAGTCATAATAAGAACACTTGTGTGTAGTAATAGAGATATATTAAAGTTTTTGCTAAATAGTTACAGATATTTAAATAATAATCAAATAGGTACTTAAATAGTACCATTATTCGGTATATGATTGTCAATAATTTAAGAATATCACTTGTGAAATGTAAACAATTAGTACATAGATATATGTCTCACTTAAAAAAGCTCTCTATATATTTTACTTTAAAGACTTTTATTTCTTTAAACAGTAATAACCATGAACCGCAAAAAAAATCATATTTTCATTTCGCTTTCTCATCAAAATTCACCTATTCTTAGTAACACAAAAAAGAAGTTCTATGTTCTATCATAAATAAAATTTTGTTTACGCAACCTAATCAGAAAAGATATCTCCTTGGCTATGGAATTCCCACTTCATACTGAAATGGTCACAGACAATGTATAGTGTCTATCAAGACATAACAGAATAGCTAAATGACAAACAAACTTGCTCATAATTTTTTTAAAATAAGAGTTAAAATTGTTTTTCTTGTGTACTAAATTAGCACTAAATTATTCCTAACGAATATTTTTCGATTTTCTCCATATTTCATTCAAGTGTGCTGACTTAATATGAAGCTAGCACACTTGCCTATAAATTTAAAAAATGAAGAGTTATAAATTATTTTTAAATGTATTAAATTAGCACTAAATTATTTAAAACAAATTTTCTCAAATTCGATCATATTCAGTTTAAGTGTGCTCACTTAATATTAAGCTAGCAGTATTGCCCGTAATTTCAAAACTTGAAGACTTATAAATTTTACTTTTAAATTAGCACTAAATATACTTGAATTTAGTACACTAATTTTATTGATTTGTGCCACTTTTGTTGTGCTAGCTTAATGGACCTGTTTGTGAATGTGTGTGTGCTTCTCTTACTTAAGATTCCACCGCATGCCACTGCTCATAACAACAAGTAATGATAAAAAATATGTGCTGGTATTTCGAATTTGCTATTTTCCAACAAAAACAGAGAAAAAAATATTTATTTTCTTTCTAATCAGTCTATCACTGTTTTGCTTCGTTTGAGATTACATTTTACAATAATACAAAAACGAGTAAAGATATCGAGTCGCGGTTTTCGCCAAAATGTAGTTATTCATATGGCTTTTAATACCAATAATAGAAAAATGTATCGTGCCATTTAATTTTGTTACAAAAACGATGAAAACTGAATACAGGTTATTCAGCGCCCTCTAGGAGTAGAAGTGTGAATTTGCGAACACAGCCGACATTATTTTTGAAATAAGCGTCGAAATATCTTTCAAACAAGACTAAACTCATTAAATTTGGATAACGCGTCTAGGAGATTACGGCGGTTCAAGAAAGTACTGTTTCCCAGCTCCCCCCACCCTTATATTCAAAAATGCAGAAAAATTATAGGGACCAAAATATATATATATTAATAATATCATTTAAAGTCATAGTAACAAAGTATTAATTTTAAATATTATATTTCATAATACATCTGCAAGACGCAGTTTTAAGAAGATAACAGAAGTGATAAGGATGTTTACGTGCCAGAGATACCGACCAGTAGTCAGCAAGTTACCATAAAGACCATTGTTAGTTATTAATCCAGTTTGGCCTCCAAAAAGACATTACTAAGTATTTTATTTATAATATTTCTAGAAGTTTCGATTTAACCTTAGGAGAAAAGACCTATTGTATTTATTTACGTTCTTTTATATTTTTTGATGATTAAACAATTTGAATTGTATAAATACTAGATCTCCAGCTCACTTGTGAATCTTCTGGCAAATGTGTCAGTCAACTTGTGAGTTTAGATTCATACAGTCATGTAAAGTTAAGTTCGAATTATTATATTATATTTTGATTTATTAAATATTGTTTTTAAAAAGTTAACTTGGAGTTGAGAGATATAACAAATTGGCGCAGTCGGTAGGATCAACTCAACGTGATAAAACAAGGTCTACTTCAACAGCAAGTTTCTCCTCATTTTCACGGTGGTTTCCAAACCTTCAAGTGAAGAATCAACAGCTCCAAAAGAAGAAGAAGCAAAAAAAGTATTAGAATCTGGTACGTTGGGAGCTAACTGTCGACGGCAGATTCTACAATCCACAATCAACTTACAGAAGAGTTCGAGGGAGGCGTTCTCACTCCTTTGCAAAAAGCATCCCAAAGAACAAGACAAATCCGATGTACATCTTACTGTAAGTGAATTATCACGTTATATGTTATAATTAAAAAGAAATATTTTTTTATAATACTGTTCGATTTTCTATTATTATTACTATTATTATTTTAAATATTAAGTCAACATGGCCAATGAAAACAGAAATAATGAAGCCGAGATTGAACCATATAAGATTTCAGAAATATTTTGTATCGTATCTGAATTTGAAGGTGATCAAATTACAATTTTGGCAACTAATGAAACGCTAATAGATGAACAGGATGAATTAATTACAGATGAATTTAATAGATTTGTCGACCTTTACAAAACAAAATCAATAATCAATTATTCAAAAATTGAAACATCAAATGAACAGTTACTAGATAAGGCTCATAAGAATGTTGTCACTCTATTTTGGCAAAATAAACTTGAAGACTTACATTATAAAATTATTGAAGATATTTTTGAAGAAAATTTAGATTTTCAGATGAATTCAGTAAATATTGTTTCTAATAAGACTGTGAAAGATCGCAAGTATTTTATAATACCTCTTACTTAAGATTCAGAGTTTGTAGTTCAACAATTATTTTATAGATTATTTAAAGAACAAAGTAAATTTGATCCTTCAAAAATGTATTATATAGAAAATAATCTTGAGTTACCTATCTTAGAAATATTCTCTTTTATTTTTGCTAATGTTGATTTAAATTTTGTAGTTTGTCAGAATATTGTTAAAACACCTGACCGTGATGAAATACCTATTATATTGGACCAGTATCATAAAGGCAAAAGTAATTTAAATCGCGGAATAAATGAAACTAGACGACGGATTAAATCTAAGTAAAACTGGACAGGACTAACAAAAGATGTGGAACAATTTATTAAAAACTGTGAAACTTGTCAAAAAGTAAAAATCTGACGTAAGAATGTAAGCACTCCTCTGGTAATAACAGAAATACCGAAAACCCCGTTTGAAAGAATCAATATTGATATTTTTGAGTATCCAACAAGAAATTACGCTTTAAAAATTCGAGTTGAGTTAACTAAATTTACTCAAGCTTATCCTATTTTAAATAAAAAAGCTTCAACAGTAGTAAATACATTATTATCTTATTATATCTTTCAACATTTTGGAACTCCTTTGAGAATTCAATGCGATTATGGTCGAGAATTTGATAATTCATTAATAAAAGATTTGTGCACATAAAGCTCACCTTCTCTAGCGTTGGCCATCCACAATCGAATGGTTCTTTAGAAAGATTTCACGGAACAATTGTGGAGATGATCCGTGCACACAGACAGAAAATCCAGACGAACATCCGTTTAATATTTTGCCATATGCGGTTATATGTTATAATAATACCAAAAAACAACACAACTGGTTTTACCCCATATGAACTGGTTTTTGGTCATACGTCTAGTAGACCACCTGAAACTCTGTATAATGAGACGGCCCTTATTACCAAATATATACGTGATTTGAATAACAGAATACAATATTATTATAAAATTGCACGAGCAAAACTAGCAAGTCAGAAAGAAATAGCAAAAATTAGATTTGATAAAAATATTTCAGGAAAGCTTCCAGAATATAAAGTAGGAGATAAAGTTTATCTTAAAAAATCTCAAATTAAAGGTAAAAGTCAAAATTTGTTTCATGGTTCTTTTGAAATTATCCAATTATTTGATAATTCTGCAATAGCTTTAAATCCAAAAACTAATCAAAAATCAAAATTAATTTCGATAGACTGAAACCCTACTATGAGAGCTTTGTGAAGTTGGCATCGAAAATAAGAAAATAAAAATTTTTCAAATGACAAACGATTGTACTCTGTTAGTACCCTACTATACCATAATTATTTTTGTTTGTACCCTCAACCCCTCCACGTAAGGGATGTAACAAAAATATTGCAAATACCAAAAATGTGAAAATTCATTCTTTTCGAATGGTATGCGATTGTACCCATTCAGTACCTTACTGTACCGCTCTTTTTTGTTTATACTCTCAACCCCTCCACGTAAGGGATGTAACAAAAATATTACAAATACCAAAAATGTGAAAATGCTTATCTTTTGAATGGCATACGATTGTACCCATTCACTACCCCACTGTACCGCTAATATTTTTGTTTTTACCCTCAACCTCTCCACGTAAGGGATGTAACAAAAATATTGCAAATACCGAAAATGCGAAAATGCTTACTTTTTAAATGGCGTACGATTGTACCCATTCAGTATCCTAACGTACCGCTCTTTTTTGTTTATACTCTCAACCCCTCCACGTAAGGGATGTAACAAAAATATTACAAATACCAAAAATGTGAAAATGCTTATCTTTTGAATGGCATACGATTGTACCCATTCACTACCCCACTGTACCGCTAATATTTTTGTTTTTACCCTCAACCTCTCCACGTAAGGGATGTAACAAAAATATTGCAAATACCGAAAATGCGAAAATGCTTACTTTTTAAATGGCGTACGATTGTACCCATTCAGTATCCTAACGTACCGCTATTATTTTTGTTTGTACCCTCAACCCCTCCACGTAAGGAATGTAACAAAAATATTGAAAATACCGAAAATGCGAAAATGCTTATTTTTTGAATGGCATACGATTGTACCCATTCAGTATCTTACTGTACCGCTATTATTCTTGTTTGTACCCTCAACCCCTTCACGTAAGCGATACAGCAAAAATATTACATGTACCGAAAATCCATACATTAAACATTCAAATACAGGAAATAAGGTATGGGCGAAAGGGAACTCGCTGCTTTTTTCTATCAATAAATTGATAGCGGCTCCATGTCATGATTAACATCAAGGGTCGCTGTTTTCTCTTTTTTGCCATATATATATATATATATATATATATATATATATATATATATATATATATATATATATATATATATACACATATATATATATATATAATTGAATATTTCTATATTTCATAAATGAAAGAGTATATAATATATATAATAATGGAGATGCTCTACACCTTTGTGCTTTTATTTAGTTGGACACAACCACCACTAGAAGCGGATCACGTGATTTCAAGCTTGTTAGCTTTCATCAGCGCCACATAAGTGGAAGCTGTATCCAACTAAACAAAAGCAACTGGAAGATAGTCGGAATTTACCAGACCTGATCTACCAGTGTGTCACACGCAATTTTAAGAAGATAACAAAAGTGATAAGGATGTTTACGTGCCAGAGATGCCGACCAGTAGTCAGCAAGTTACCATAAAGACCATTGTTAGTTATTAATCCAGTTTGGCCTCCAAAAAGACATTACTAAGTATTTTATTTATAATATTTCTAGAAGTTTCGATTTAACCTTAGGAGAAAAGACCTATTGTATTTATTTACGTTCTTTTATATTTTTTGATGATTAAACATTTTGGATTGTATAAATACTAGATCTCCAGCTAACGACATCACTTGTGAATCTTCTGTCATTCAACTTGTGAGTTTAGATTCATACAGTCATGTAAAGTTCGAATTATTATATTATATTTTGATTTATTAAATATTATTTCTTTGTAACTTTCTTTTATTTTAATACAGCCTTGAAAAATATAGCCACCGCTATCGAAAAGTTGGTAATTGAAAAAGAGTTTTCATTATCCTACAGCCCATAGTGCCGCAACCCTAAAATGGCGATCGTTCAAACATGTTTTTTTGGACTTACTTATAGACATGTTACATTATGCCGTTGAAATTTTTTCGAAATTCAAAAGTGTGAACGATCGCAATACGTACATTTCTATAAGAAATTTGCCTAATGAATATTTTTTACAAAAAATTGGACCGACATTATCAGTTGGTGCACTGAAAAGTACAAAATAATATTAAATCTATTGGGGCTGGTACTTTTGAAGTTCTACAGTTGCAGTTAGATTGAAAACATTTGGCACGAACTTCACAAGTACCAGCACCAATAGAATTAATATTATTTTATACTTTTCAGTGCACCAACTGATAACGTCAACTTGGCGCCGCGCATGCGGAGAACAATGTTCACTTAATGCAATCGGTCTATTAAAAGGATGTTCCAAACTTGTAAGAAAATTCACACTGTGTCCGTAAACATATTTCCGTCTCGATAGGTCTTGTTATTATTCATCATAGCAGCATCATAGTATTCTGCGCTCATATACTCATAACTTTTTAATAAGATTAAGGTATTTTATGTTCTAAGTAACATTCCCTTTTCTCAATTTCGCAGTGCCATCGTTGACTTGGACATTTGAACAAGACACTAGACGCTACGCCAGGCTAAGCCAAGGCTTCTATGAGTTTAGTAGCCTTGAGGCTAAGCGACCTACTTGCTACATTGCTATCTATGTATTTCAACATTCCATTCCAGAACCAGCATTACGCCAGCCGATGAATTCTCGTGTAATGAAAAACTTTTGCTTTTGCTTTTGCTCTCAAAAGTCAATATCGAATTATTTCATATAAACTCGACATTTTATTCCTGCAAGCCTCTGCAGATTTCCCGACGGCTGGCGCAATTTCATTCCACGCTTCAAGCTTTTTTTCTCTTTTAAAGTAATGTTCGTCTTTGGGATCCCATAATTTTTTGCGAGATTTGTAGTTCTCCAATAAATTTAACAACGCTTCTTCAGACCACTCCATATTTACGTTGTTCCCGATAATTACTGTCGCGTCTTCTCGTTGTCAAGTAAATTTTGAATAAGCCTGCCACCTGCCACACACCCGTCCCACTTGAGGCGCAGATCCCTTTGATAGCTCGTCAAAATATCGACAGAAAACGGATCGCCGTGAGCCACCATCGCGCGCTTCTCGAACCCCGTATAAATATTACAAATTTAGGGTGCGTCTCGCCATACATATGCGCACCTTGAGGGTTTGGCAATTAATTTTGTAAATTTTGGTAATTTTAAATTTAGTTTTGATAATCCAGAGTGGTCAAGTTCAAAGATATCATAAACTCAACATTCACAACTTTGATCACGATTATATGCAGTTTTAAATATTTATATTTTTGGAAAATGCAATTAAAAATACGTCGATAGGTATCAAAAGTTTTATTAGAGCACTGTATAGTGCTCTAGTTTTATATGAGAGTTCATCAGCTGGCGTAGTACTGGAGATTCCAGACCTGTTTGCACGACCGTGCACTGGGTCACTTAACGTCTTGTTCAAATGTCAAAATCAACAATGACACGGCGAAATTACCAGCACTACGCCAGCCGATGAGCTCTCATATATTGAAAAACTTTTGATACCAATCGATTTTTTTTTAATTGTATTTTCCAAAAGTATAAATATTTTAAACTGCATAACTACCGTTTTTGAAATAATCGCCATCAAAGTTGTGAAAGTTCAGGTTATGATATCTTTGTGGCCGTCCAAGCACCTTCGTGTGAGAAGTGGCCATATTTTCAGACGTGGGAAATTCATATGCAATATTTCCTTGTCAGACAAACTTAAAAACTTTTGTTGTTTTCTTGATTCATGTAAACAGTCAAAACTACGCTTCCCGTGCTACGCCACTGAAATGTGTCGACATCTGATCGTTGCTAGGCAACAAGACAAAGTGACCAAAACTGGTTACTGCGCTGATGACGCGGTGGCCTTTTCTCTAAGTGAATGGACTCACCCAGCACGTGCTATTTTATACCATTACAATAGCATCCACACTAACCTATATCCAGTATACCTACCCAATTTCATCAATTTTCTTGAATTACAACCATCAATTAATATTTACACATATTTTGCGTTGTCTAAGCTTTACCCGATGAAACGCCACTGGCAAGTATACCGTCCATTGATTTCAATTGTCTTCACTTGCTCTCCGAATGCGATGTCTCCTTGGTAATTCCATGCTCTAAGAACGTAGTCGTCAGTTATGGCAACACCCATAACACAGCTTAGAAAAATTTTAACGACGAACCCCGAACGGAGGATGTTTACAATTCGTCTGTGTGCTTTTTTAGGTAAATTTCTTATAGAAATGTACCTATTGCGATCGTTCACACTCTATTACACATCAGTGTAATTCTGGTCAAGATGACCACCTTAACCGATGGAACAAAAATTGCAAGGACGCTCCATGCAGGTCCCAAGAGATTTTAGATTGATATTCGAATATAATTAGTTCGATATATCTGGCGCAGAGCGGCGCTAAAATATTCATTTTGAATACGTTAACTTTCATTCCATCGCGTATTGGGCATCCGGCAATCTGGCAACAACAAAACACATGAATTTCATTTCAACGACTTTTCCACTCATATAGGGTCTTCTGATATACTTTCGAAGCAATTATAAGTTAATCGTTTGTGATCATGTGGATAAACCTGGTGCCATTCGAATCTATAAAAGAAAAAATCGCTCGAGATAAAAACCATTCTTTGAGATTGTTTTTTATTTATACTATGTATTTAAATTTAATTTTCTTAAATCATTATTCAATTTATTAGGATCAAAGTGAACTAACAATACGAACAATATTGACGTACTACTACTAACAGACGTTTCATTTAATATGGAGGACATAAACTCTATCGTATCGTATTCCGAGGATATAGACTAATAAGTCATATTCGACAGATTCGTATTCATGGTGGCATTTATACTAAGACTAATTTAGATTTCCATAACATTTGTGTAAAAGATCTTTGCGCGAAGATAGATACAGATTAACACAGCTTAAAAATATGAAAATTAGTTTTTGTTGTGCCTACAGATCACCGCATGGTGATAGTAAGTTTTTTCAAAATTAACTGCACAGAATATTATCAGAAAAAACTCCATTAATAATTAATAAGGTACTGGCTGTCGGTGACTTTCAATTATAACCTTAAGACTTAAAACCAATGACAATAAATTAACTGAATGCAAAAATATTTTTTATCACATATGCTAGAAAAAGTTTTTGTTGATACCAGCGGATAACTAAATCTAGAGAAACTGGAGTAGATAATCTGTTCACAAATTTAGATGATAACATTTTCATTCTTGAAGTTATAGAGCCGCACTTGTCCGAACATAAGGAATTTTATCATGTGTCGACCAATGTCAAAAAATCTATCTCAGGTTTCACAGCTGCATTAGATGAAATGATCTGAAATATATGCCATTTAGATCCAGAAACAAAAGCTGCTCATTTAGTTATCTCTGTCAGATCTTTACACATCTAGTTTTCCATAAAAAAAGGTATGTATCCCTGAAAATAACTTTAAAATGTTGAGATTTCTACGTCCTAAAGCTATCAGAGCAAAGTGAGCAGAATCAAAAATACATATTTGGTACTTGTAGAGCTAATTAAATGCTGTGTTCCGAAATTAATTGCTCTTATAGCTTTTTTTTGGAAAATGGCTGCTTTGCTAGCTTTAGACTAAAGCTAGCACAGCAACCTTTGAAAACTTACTTTTTTAGAACTTATTTTATAGTGCTTTTAGGGCTAATTAAGTGCTGTATTTCGAAATTATTTACTCTTATTTATAGTTTTTCGGAAAATGGATGCTTTACTTTTAAAAATCAATTCTTTCTGGAAAATCTTATTTGGTCCTTGTAGAGCTAATTATGTGCAAATTAATTGCTCTGATATTTGAAAAAATTACTGCTTTGCTAGCTTTAGATCTAAAGCTAGCAGAGCAACCTTTGAAAATCATAGTTTTTCAGAACTTTTGTTTTAGCGATTGTAGGTGATGAGGTCCACAATAATATTAAATAAAAGATCGCCAATTGAAAGAAAAAATTAGCAGTTTATTTGACATACATAAAGGACAATTAAGTTACTTACTAAAGTCAGTGTGTACATGAACAGTGTAAACAAGAAGTAACTATATAAATCAAAATTAACTAGAAAATGTGTTCACTTCACTAACACCCTCTCTTTTTCTAAAAAATCCCATTCTCCATTTTAAACATCTCTTTTTTCCAAAACTACTCCCATCACTTCCGTGCAGAACAAATGCTTCTGCTTGAACAACGGCTTCGTTAGTGAATCGGCTAACATCTTTTCTGTTGGCAAATGGTCAATCATGACATCTCCATTATCGATCTTTTCTCTCAGAAAATGATGCCGAATATCGATGTGTTTCGTTCTCTGTCTTTAACCACTGTTTCTTGCCAAGTCAACTGCACCTCTGTTATTACAGAAAATAATAGTCGGCGAAGAGACAGTGTCCGGGTCTATTTCTTTCGATAATTGACGCAGCCAAAGGACTTCTTGACAAGTAGATGATAACGCCATATATTCTGCTTCCGTCGTTGAAAGAGCTACGGTGCGCTGTTTTTTGCTCGACCATGAGATCGCACCATTTTGTAGCATTAGAAGGCTACCAGTGACTGAGTGTCTATCATTGACTTCATTTCCCGAGTCTGCGTCACTATAGCCTTTAATCGTGTCATTTCCATTTCTTCTATACACTATTTTTGCATCTAAAGTGCCTTTCAGGTATCTCATGATTCTTTTTACAGCTGTCCATTCAGTCCTGCCATAATTGTTGCAATAGCGTCTAACCAATCCTGTTGCATATGCTATATCTGGTCTTGTGCATTGACACAGATATAAAAGACTTCCAACGGCCTCTTTATACGGAATTTCAGACATAACTTTTTCATCGGAGGTGTTATCAAATTTTTGATTTGGATCAGCTGGTGTCATAACTGGTTTACATTCCCACATTCCAAATTTCTTTAATATGTTTTCGGTGTATTCAGTTTGGTCTATTGTAATCAAGCCTTCATCCAATTTCTGATTAATTCGAATTCCCAATACTTTTGTGGCTTGTCCTAAGTCTTTCATTTTAAATGCGTCCATTAATTTGCATTTCGTACTCTTCAATAGCTCATTGTCGCTTGCTGTTATTAAAAGATCATCAACATATGTGGCAATAATAAGTAATTTGTCCTTGCTTCTTTTGAAATAAACACACTGATCCGTTTTTGACTGTTCAAAATTTATTTTCATCAGTGTACTGCTGAGCTTTACATTCCACGCTCTTCCGCTTTGCTTAAGACCATACATTGCTTTCCTTAATCGTAAAACTTTGTCTTTTTTCTGTGGAAAACATTCTGGCTGTCGTATATAAACTTCGTCGTAAAGTTCACCTTGCAAATACGCTGTTGTTACGTCCATATGATGCACTTCCATATTATATTTAGCTGCAGTGGTCAATATCCATCGAATCGAATTATATCTTACCACTGGTGAGTATGTTTCGTTGAAATCAATTCCTTGAACTTGAGAATATCCTTTGACGACAAGTCTGGCTTTGTAACGACAATCATTATTTTCTTTATCTTTTTTGAATTTTAACACCCATCTCGTTTCTAAAATTCTTCTATCTTCTGGAATATTGACTAATTGCCAGGTCTCGTTTTCGATAAGCGAGTTCATTTCTTCACGCATTGCTTGTAGCCATTTCTCTTTTTCAGGGCTCTTCAATACATCTTCTACAGTAGCTGGTTCGTCAATATTCTTTTCTTCTGCTAAATATGTTATAAAGTCTTTATCAACTTTAGGCTTAGCTGTTCGTGTAGAGCGTCTAACTTCAGGCTGTTCGATAACATCGGCTACCGAATGGTGGTACAATTCATCGCTTGTATCGTCATTATTTTCATCTGAGCTCTGATCATTTGAACTTGGATTAGAATCATCTGAATTAGAATTATCGCTAATTTCTTCAACGCCATCTTGGTTGTTGTTATTGACTTGAAGCTGTATAAATTCGTGCGGCTTTTCCTCTGAATCTCTTTGCCCAGTCTCAAATTTATCTTCAATAAATACATCTCTACTTTTGGTTATATTTCCACTTTCGGGGTCAATTAGACGATAACCCTTGCTATTTTCACAATAGCCCATGAAAAGAAGTTCTTTTGATTTTTGATCCCATTTCTTTCTTTGCTCTTTAGGCACGTGCACCATCGCTTTGCATCCAAATACTTTTAAATGACTTAGATTGGGCTTTTTTGTTCTCGTTGGGGAACGATTGATAAAATACACAGATGTGAAAACTGCTTCTGCCCAATACGGCGTTGGCAAATTTGCACCGAATAGCATTGACCTTGCTTTTTCAACAAGTGTCCTATTCATACGTTCAGCGGTACCATTTTGTTGTGGTGTGTACGGAATCGTTAACTGGTGTACTATTCCCGAACGTTTCAATAAATCTGCCATCTGTTTATTGACATATTCCTTGCCATTGTCTGTACGGAGTTTTTTAATTTTCTTGCCCGTCTGATTTTCTACCATGGATTTGAATTCTGCAAACACTTCTGGAACTTGACTTTTGGTTTCTAGAAAATAAACAAAAACTTTTTTGGAATAGTTATCAAGCAAAGTAAACATATATCTTGATCCGCCAATAGAGCTTATTTCCATTGGCCCACACAAATCGGAATGGACAAGTTCTAAAATCAGCGACGACTTCGTTTTACTCTCTCTGAATGGCTGTCTGCCTTGCTTGCCTTTAAGACACGCTACGCATGTTTTGTCATCGTGCTTGTTAAAATCTACGCCTGTGGCTAAACAATTCTTCAGCTTTGACATTCCATTTCTATTAAGGTGACCCAACCTTTGGTGCCATAGCTCTGCGCTCGATACGTATAATGCTGTTTCTATTTTCTGGTCCAATTTGTAAATTCCATTTATTCCTGAGCCTGTCGCTATCATTTTTCCATTTTTGTCGCTTATTTGGCAACCGGATTCATTAAATTTGACTGTGTGTCCTTGATGCACAATTTTACTAATTGACAAAAGATTCGCTGTCAATTCTGGAACCATCAAAACATTTTTCGCTGTAACTTCGGTGCTGCCCTCTCTTGTTTGTATCGGTATTACGTTTCCTCTCAATTTTGACCTCATTTTTACATTATCAGCTGCCGTAATTTCAACTTGATCGTACGTAACTGCTTTTTCCATTCTCATTTGGTGTCATATGTGAAGACGCACATGAATCGATAAACCATTCATTTGAATAATTAGAGCCATGTGTCACATTGAATGCATAAAATGACTTTTCAGACTTCTTTGATTTCTTGTCACTTTGTTGATCACTTTGTTCAGACTTTTTGTTCTTACTTCTACAATTGGCGGCATAATGTCCGAATTTGTTACATGCATAGCAACCTACTTTGTCCATGGATGGAGTTCTACTTTTGTTTCTTCCAGAATACAGGGCATTTTCGGACGCTTCACTTACTGCTCTAATGTCTTGCAATAATTTTGTTTTAATTGCATCTCCAGTTATTGGTACGCCGGAACTCTCAAGGACCATAATCATCGGCGAATATTGCTCAGGCAGATCTGCCAGTAACAGTGTTCCGATCCACTCGTCTTCAACGGTGGAACCCAATTCGTTTAACTTGTGTGCTGTGGTCATTATGGTGTTTACGTATGCTTCCACTGAACTACATTTTCTTAACTGCGTCGTAACTAATGTACGCATTAGGCCTACTTTTCTTGTAACTCCTGAATCTTCGAACGCTGCTCTTAAACTGTCAAATGCTTCTTTGGGCGTATTGGACTTCTGTATATGCACATAATTTAGGTAATGTACAGATAATATAATTTTCGATTTAGCTTGCGTCATCTTTTGTGTCTGTGTTATGTATTTCTCATCGCCAGTAACACAACCCCATAAGTCTTCCATTTCCAGATAGGCCTTCATGCCGAACTTCCAAGAATTGTAATTCTCTCTGCACATTAACTTTTCAACGGGAAATTGACTCTGTGGCGTGGTTGCCATTTTTAGGTTATGTTTTTCAACACGACGTAGGTTCAGTACAACTTCTGCTATTTCACTGTTTTTCTTTCGTTAGATAAAACTGAGGCTCACTTCTATGGCCTGGGCCCATAACCTGATGAGGTCCACAATAATATTTAATAAAAGATCGCCAATTGAAAGAAAAAATTAGCAGTTTATTTGACATACATAAAGGACAATTAAGTTAGTTACTAAAGTCAGTGTGTACATGAACAGTGTAAACAAGAAGTAACTATATAAATCAAAATTAACTAGAATGTGTTCACTTCACTAACAGTAGGGCTAATTAATTGCGGTACTCCGAAATTAATTGGTTTTTTGAGAGAGAACGTTCTTTTAAGACAAATAAAAATGTCAATTTATCTATTTTGGGGATATTTATAGCTTTAAAGGTACACCGGACAACTTGAAAGTACTTAATTTTATGTAATCCATTTTTAATTCAACTTTAAAATTGAGATTTAAATGGTTTTGAATTTATTAGCTCTCCCAATGTTTTTGCTCTGATAGCGACAATCTCTGCCATTTTCTAAAAACTATAAGAGCAGATAATTTCGGAATGCTGTATTTAATTAGCAATTAATTAGCTCTACAGAAACGAACATTTTTTTCTCGAAAAAGTGTTTCTTAAAGCAAAATTCGTTTTCCGAAAACTTTAAGAACAATTGAGTTTGGAATACAGCACTTAATTAGCCCTATAACTACTAAAAGAGGTTCGTAAAAAGTTGATTTTTAAAGGCGGCTCTGTTAGACTTAGATCTAAAGCTAGCAAAGCAACTATTTAGAAAAAAAACTATAAGAGCAATTAATTTCGGAATAAAGCAAAAAATTAGCACTTAGCTCTACAACCATAAGAGCAATTAATTTCAGAATACAGCACTTAATTAGACCTTAAGCACTAAAAAAGAAGTTCTCAATAAATATTTTTAAAGGTTGCTCAGCTAGCTTTAGATCTAAAGCTAGCAAAGCAACCATTTAAAAAAAACTATAAGAGCAATTAATTTCGGAATACAGCAATTGATTAGCCCTTAATGCGCTCTACAAGAACCAAATAAGATTTTGTCGGAAAAGTTGATTTTTAAAACAAAGCAGCCATTTTTCAAAAACCATATGAGTAATTAATTTCTGAATAAAGCACTTAGAACTTAATTAGACCTACAAACACTAAAAAATAAGTACTCAAAAAATATTTTTAATCCTGAGCCACATATACGGCTCAGGTTTGTTGCTCTGGCTCAGGACTGCATGTACGATTTGCTATCACTGTCTCAGGTTTGATAGAAATCTCTAAATATATATATATATATATATATATATATATATATATATATATATATATATATATATATATATATATATATATATATATATATATAGGGTAATTCATGGTCGATGTTACCTTAGGCGTTTAAGGAAAACTATTCATAGGATCGTTCTGAAAATTGTATTATGTAGATTATACCTAGAGATCTATCGACTGAAAATAATTTCAGCGTTGCGACGTTGCCCACTTATATCAAAAAGTATTAACAACTTTGATTTTTCAAATTAGACACCCTATATATTATCAATTTATTAGATTCTATATCACCTTCTGGTTATTTTTTCATAAGATACCCATACCTATCTCTAACTGTTTCCAGTGAATTAATAAATTTTCTTTTGTTTTCTTCAAAACAGTGCTCCAACCAATGAAATTCCAGTAATAGCTTTAAAAAGACTTCTTTCTTAGTTATTATTGAAGATTTTCTTTTTATGTTATAGAGGGTCGCTCAAAATTCTTGATCTTTCCATCAGATCTATAAAGGCCCAGAAATGCGTTTTTTTCAAATGGAACACCCTATATTTTATTATTTCTTCAGAGAGAGAATCAAAATACCTTAGAAATGATGTATCATGTTCCTATACCTAAATGGTCAGGTTTTCAAAATATAAGCAACTATCTATTAAGGTGAATTATTTCTAGCATTTTTATAGTACGTATTTGCTGGTTACCATGGTGATAAAACACAATTATTATTTAACAAACATTATTTGTGGTATTCCTTAAAATAATTTATCTGAAACGCAAAGATTTGAAGAAAAAGGTGTATTCAACACCAGTACAAAGTAAAGATGAACTGCGTCAACGCGTAATTAAATGCATTGATAAGATAGATGCACGCGAAAAAAGCTATATTATTGGTGGAGAAACGTATTCTTATATGTTTGGAAAGAAACGGTTGTTATATTGAGAATGTATTATAAATGTTTAATTATTTATATTCCTTCACGAATTATTATTATTAAAACCTCTGTCCTTATCACTTGGTTATTGATTATTAATTAGATATTATATTGTTTTTAAAAAGTCTTTTGCGTAAATCTAACGAAAGATCACAAAATACATATGTACCTATATCGTTCAACTGGATTCATTTTCTCAATATAAGTCAATGCATAGTTATTGCTAATTATTTTATCTTGAAATTGAGTTCAGGTTCTGATGATTCTACTTACTCATTATTTTGCCAAGACTGGTATGATATCTATGAAAGTTTATTATTATTTTTAAATTAATTTACCGAACACGGTAAACGAATCGTCTCTGCAGTCTACTTATAATCCCAAAGATGAGTAACGATACTGTTTCGTAAATCAACATTTTAAATTAGCTTCTAAGAAACAGAAAATTACTTATTTCTTTTGTGAATAGGTTTATTCTTGTTGTCTTTTTTATACTTTGTGGGTATCTTACATTAAACTCTCTGGATGTTTTTGCAATAATTTGATCACACTCAAAAAAAAACACTTATCTCTTCCTCACGATAATTACTTGTCAAACTTTCCATCACAGCAAATACCTACTATAAAAATGCTAGAAATAATTCACTTTAATAGATAGTTGCTTATATTCTCAAAGCTTTGGTATAGGGACATGATATATCATTTCAAAGATATTTTGATTCTCTATCTGAAGAAGTAATAAAATATAGGGTGTGTATAACATAAAAAGAAAATCTTCAATAAAAACTAAGAAAGTCTTTCTAAAATTTCTAATATATATATTTTGATTTTGTATTCTTGACTGGTTTTATAATAAATAAAAAGATGTTCTTGGGTATACAGTCATATATTCAATAAAATTCTTTGATTGAAGCCGAGCTTTCGAGAAAGCTCATTCTCTTCTTCAGGGCAGAAATCGTGAATTTAGAATAAATTAGCCAAAAAACAGGAAAGATTTCATAGCCATCAATTACAAAAATAAATAATAATAAACATTCTCGAAACCTCGGCTTCAATCAAAGAATTTTATTGAATATATGACTGCATCCCCAAGAACATCTTTATATATATATATATATATATATATATATATATATATATATATATATATAAAAACTTTTTAACCAAATCTATTGGGGCTGGTACTTTTGAAGTTGTACAGTTGCAGTTAGATTGAAAACATTTGGCACCAACTTCAGAAGTACCAGCACCAATAGAATTAATATTATTTTATACTTTTCAGTGCACCAACTGATAACATCGGTCCAATTTTTTGTAAAAAATATTTATTTCACACTTTTTAGTGTAACAATAGTCACGAAAATCGTTGAACGTTCTCTAATACTAGTGAAGATAGTACTTATCCTATTACCCACGTATATTCTTTGCTTGTAGATGTTATTATTGAGATCTCAAAACATCGCTGCGGAAATACGCTCAAGTATTTTAATTGTTACCATTTTAACACCGATTTAACTCGAAAACCGTAACTCTAAAGATAAAATGTTCATTATAAATGTTGCTATAAATAATAGACCAATTGCATTAATGAATTCAATTCTCCGCATGCGCGAATTATCGGCCATAGGATACCTCTTTCAAGCTTATTTAGAAGGAATAGAACATAAAGAAGTTGATAGAAACGCTCACAGACAGCCATTAGCATGGAATTATTTGGGCACAGGCATAGTAGATTCTGTACAAAAGAGTAAAATTTCAAATGAGTGTCGTCGTTGAAACTTCATGCCGCGCGTGCGGAGAACAATCTTCGCTTAATGCAATCGGTCTATTGTGTCTTTCATTTACTGCCCACAGATTTTCAATTTTCGACAGAAATCGCCCTCTACACATAGCAAAATATACAACTACACGAACAAGCTCACAAACCACAATAACCTGTTCCATGCACACAAAACATAACAACAAACAAATTTCCTGCACACACCATCCGGCCATTACTTAGAAAACAGGCACAAATTCTTTTCCAAAATATAACACCAAAAATTTCATCCAAACGCATCCTTTCGTAAAATGAAAAGGAAAAAGAAGAAAATGTAGAGGACATATTACATCTCATAAGAAATAAAATTTTAAGTTTATTTTTACAAATTAACCGTGGTTTAAGAAGAATTTTCTGTTTTCCTCCATTTTATGCCTTAGGTAAGTCGAACTATTTTCAATTTTTTTTCTTTCCGTTTAATAATTCAATTTTGTAGATTTTAGTACGCTTACTGAACTTCAACAGCCAAAACAACAACCTCTATCCGCAAGGCTATACATATACGGTTTAAAATAGGCTTTTTCATCAGACTTTTTTTGTGCGCATGCATCAGTGTCGGTAATTTTTTTCGTACTGTTTTATGTAAACAAGCATGTGAAATGATAAATAAAATGAACAAGTGTTAAATAAACTATATAACAAAAATATAAGAAAATAAGAGTCTTAATTAAAAAATAAATTATTTCAATAGATTCTGACTATGTTATCTGTACGAAAAGGAACAACAATACGGTGTTGCTATGGAGTATGTAAGAGTGATACACGTTATAAATCATTCAAAGGCAACACAACGCCATTGTTTTATACATTTTTCAAAACCTTACCTACAATAACTTAATAAAATTATTATATCATCAGACAAAATACATATTAAACATGTTCAAAATGTGCTAATGTGGCCTTGTGGGTGAAAAAATGTGGCCGAAGTGATAGAAAGTGAAAGTGGTCAAACAGAAGAAAATCCCAATACCCCTCTGAGTTATAAAGAATGTCAACACATTAATAAATCAAACAATAAGGTACCGTATAGTTATATAATAAGAAAGAATGTTGGAGTTATAACCTATAATTTGCTTGCAGGTGATCATAGCAAGATCAGAATGATACATAGATCCATAGGGTTGAAATTGTTTAGCACATCCCGTGAGGGAAATAGTTGCCAAATCTGAGAATAATTTGTGACTGGAACGTTTTGATTTTCATCGTGTTGTTCCAGAATGCCTAGCCATTTTCCTTTGTCAACAGCTGGATCGACCGGTACTTTATTTCTGATTGCATTTCTTACTTCGAAAAATAAGTTTTCTTAAAATATACTAATCAACATTAAATAAAACATTTTTTTAAATATATTTTCATTATACATACTTGGAAGTATGATAATAAACATCATGTTTAACCTCAAAATGTTATTTTTTATTTTATTAATTAGAACCGTCATTAGCTTCCACATGAATTAAAATGCTCTTGCAAGTACTTATAATTGATTAAAAAGAATTATTCAAACTTAATTATAATTATTATTTGTTTTCATTATTTTCCACATACTTAATAAACAAGAGCTTACGTCTCTATCAGCTCACTTTTTTCCTTTTTGTGGACTTCCATCGCAAGAGTTATATACCAGTGAAGTACTATCAACGATTTCTTTCTAATAATTCATTTGTCTGTATAGATAACATTGCTTTTCCAGCCACTACTTATCAAAACAGTACGAAACTTTTGAATTGCCGCCGTTTCAATATGGCAGCTGCGCTTGCGCTCATCACATGATAAAAAGGCATATAGGCAATCTAGAAACATCTAGAAATCTTTGATATACCAATGAAAATGTTGTTCAAATTTCAATTCAATGAATTTTAAAAAATTTACCTTTCCGCTGGCTACTGGCCATTGGGTTTTTTTTCTAAGCTGTGCCCGTTGTCCCATAGTAATAGTTATGGAAATGGGACTTTAGAAGGTATAAAATTAAATGTATACAGCCAGGCTAATATCTTTTACCTATGCTGTGGCAATGGCACATAATTCTATATACCTATAATTTGATCCTTGAATTTTTATATGAAGCCATGATACTATAACCAGAGAACACTACATCCAAGAGAATGGTAACTCCCATGTTAATTTCGTTGACTATGTTTTGACCCTGAAGTACAACTAGCGCTTAAGATGTTGATTCGCAAACTAACTTGTTAATGGCGGCAGATTCAAAGTATAATAAAAGTATTATCGTAGCTTATAAGTACAGAGAGGAATAAAAATATTTAGAAATTGTTGAAGGAAATTTTTTGAAAATAACTTTCGAGATTATTCATTTTAATTTTCATGATAGTCATCAGAAATGTAATATGAATGCTGAAAGATTTTAAAAAAAAATCACTCCAAAAATTTCTGAAGATTTTTATTCCTTCCTCAATAGTTTTGATCTATGAGGGGTAAATAAGAATATAAAAACTGTAAATATTTTTAGGTAACTTTCTTATAGAATGTACCTATTGCGATCGTTCACACTTTTGAATTTCGAAAAAAATTCAACGGCATGTTATATGTCTATAAGTTGGCGACCGTTCAAACATTTAAAAAAATTACCAAAAAAGAGCTGTAGCATAAATATCATCAAAAATAATTGTAAGTTATAGATATAATCAGTACCTGCAACTTTTAGTCAAAGCAATTCCTCATAAAATGCACAGATAAAAAAATAAAAATTAATAAAGAAAATAAGAAATATTGATAAAACATGAACACTCAATATAAATTTGATGTAATTGTACATTTTCTGGAGACCTTAATATAGTCCCTGATTTAAAAAAATATATAATGTATTTATTGAAAAGAAATAGGCTAAAAAAATTCTGCCTTAAAGTGGAACGCGAACCCTGTCTGCATTATATTTTACAGCCAAAACAAAAACCTCTAACCGCAAGGCTATGACACATACGACAATTTTATGTAATAACATGTAGGTATACCAATGAAAAGGTTGTTCAAATTTCAATTCAATTAATTTTGAAAAATTTACCTTTCCGCTGACTATAGGCCATCGGGATTTTTTTATTATTGCAAAATTATAACATAGAAAGAATAAATAAGCAAATCAAAAATCCACTGAATAACTTCTTAAATATGGTTATTTGTAAGTAAACACTTTATTATATTAATTTATAGAAGTAACAGGTGCATTGTCTAAATAACTATTTGAAACAAACAATAATTGGGACAAATTTTATTAGCTAAAATATGATTACTCATCACAAAAATATATTGACGAAAATATCGACATAGGTATAGAAGATAGATAGAAAATACTTAATATCAAAATAGATTTTGAGTAGAACAAGTAAACTATTTTATGAGTAGGCAGTGCATTAGTCATCTACATAATATGTTAATGTATAATCCAAAATATATAAAATACACCGGTTCACTAACACTAATTACACACACAATCCACAAACGAATAACAGGTGTTTCATTGTCGCTTCAGCCTTCTTCTTCAGTTGTTTCTCATTTAGACATAAAAATAAAAAGAAACAAAGATCAGTAAAATATATAAAATACAAGGCAGCAATCATAAATGAAAACATACAATAAATATTCGAATGTACTCACAAAAGCATGTAGGTATTGACACATTCAACCTACTCTCTCATTACACCACCAGGAACTGGATACTTCAAGGCCCTCGAGGTACTTCATTTTAGGTTCGTCCTCTTCCTCAGTTGTTGTTCCTCATTTGGACATGAAATTAAATAGAAACAAAAATCAGTAATGTATAATAGCAAAGCAAGTAAACTTAAATTAGAACATCTTATAAATAAATATTCAACTATACTCACCGAAGATATATAGTGACACATTCAATGTATTATTTCATTACCCAAATAGTAACCGGCATGTAGAAACTGAGGCACTTCAAAGGCATTTCACTTTCGTTTCGTCCTTCTGTTGTTCCTAAGCAAACATCCAATTCCTTCTAGAGCACCACTACTTCACTGCAATCTAAAAACATCATTACAAATCTGATATTTGATAGAAGCATGATAAATTTACATTGGGAACGAAAGGTTGGACTAATAATCAAATTATTAAGGTTGCCAATCGATTTTTAGAGCAAAAAATTCCAGATAATAACTAATCAATCCTTATAGGCATTTTGGTGATGTACTTGTATATCTAGTTTCCCGGAAACATTAACAAGGACTTATATATTTCGTGATAGCATTTTATCTTTACTTACAGTTTGCTTAGTTATACGCCGGATAGAAGAACAACTGGAAGTTCTAAGTATATTATTGATTAAGCTTTTAATGATACTAGCTTTACTTGATACTCCACTATCAGGATGAACTTGCTTCAAAACATTGTATAAAAGGGTAGCTCTTTTCCTTCTACCTTCGTTTTTACTTATTGAAATATCACTCTTCGCCTTACGGACATTCCTGATGGCCTTTCCATATGTACTCAGTGGCATTCTCCTATAATTAAGATAAAAATAACACCAGTATGATAGGAACAAGATACAAGATACTAAATACGTACCAATAAAGAATGATAATCTTTCAATCTCAACAACAGACAAACAGTAAGTTTCCTGTGAATATGAAAAAATCGATTCAAATCTAATATAGATAAACTTAAACACACTCAACAAAGCTACTTATAATAATTAAAAATAATATAAAGTAAAACAAACACATCGTTAGAAAAGAGAATTGAAGTTAGACGATGGGATTACCGGAGCCGGATGCAGCCATTTTAAATATGACATTTTCATTCAATTTCTGCGGTTCCCGCCACATTTTAGTGAACGATACTAGCGCCGAGAATGGGAACTTTGGCAACAAACGGTCAAAAATTTCCCACAAGAGTTGCCACCGCCTGACAAACATCATGATATGAAGCTCAGTATGGGATTGCGAGTTTAGTACGCATGCGCGAAAGGAGAAGTGGCTTGGAGTCACATCATATGGTATCCATGGTAACATCACAGATTACCAATGGCACAGCATACCAAATAAGCTGTGCCAATGGCAAGTGTGATAACATAATGACATGTCCCTCCTCTTAGCCAAAAAAAGTTCAAGACGCATGCGCATATCCCCAGGTCTATGGCTTCATTTTTACGTATTTTTATCCACAATGTTAGCGGTATAGAAGTTTAAGTTTATGGCCAATGGTTTGTATTTAGGAAAACGCTGATAACAGATAGTGTTCTCAGCATGTTATAATAAGACCTTATTGTACCATGGTTCTCTGGGTGGAAACATAACGTAGTGTTCTCTGAACATAACACACATTAGACATTTGATAAGACATAACTGACATGACATAACACATAACCTCAGTAAACAATCTGATTGGTGGAAGACTCTATTGATTGTGCAATGTGATGTGAAAATATTGGAGCGGAGCCAGATCTTATCTAAATTTATTGTGACTCTTCCATCTAGGGAGTCTTGAAATTTTGGTTGCTATTTTGGAGAGATGCACGAAGTTACCCAAAATGGTTCTAAGTACGGAATGGTGCCAAGTCGAAGTGATAGATCTGTTCAATGATGGTTCTGGACTTGGCTTCGGTCTCGTCGGTGGACGCAGCACTGGTGTCGTGATTAAGTCTATATTACCTGGAGGTATCGCCGACAAAAACGGTAGGTTGCAGAGCGGGGATCACATCTTGCAGATTGGCGAAATTAACCTGCGTGGGCTCACCGCCGATCAGGTGGCCACTGTACTGAGACAGGCTGGACAGCAGGTGGTTAACATTTTTATAAACTACACCGCTATGTAAGAATTCACGTAACGTATCTTGCACTTGCATATCGTCTTGTGAATGTATTTGTATATTATATTCAAGAATGAAGACCAGCGAAATTGCAATTTCTGATAAACAGCCAATACCGAGTTCCGAGCCGAGTTCATACATGTCATTTTACGACCATATGTTACAGTTTAAAAAATCTGATTCAATAAAATATGAAGTAATTCACAAAATTTCAAACTATTCGAATTAGAATATATTTTTAAATTCCCAAGTTCACACCACTTTGAAGTTGGCATGGCAAATTTGGCAGACAAACTAACAAAGTATTGAATAATTAGCCGTTAATTAGCAATTAACCGTAAAAACAAAAAATTAACCGCAAGCAAAGAAACCCGAAAATCGGTTTGCATGCTAGCTTCAAGTGAAGTTGGCATGCAAAAACCCTGAAATCCGTTAGGATTGTCCCAGCCAATTCTATCCAGGCTTATAATTTACCGCTAATTAAACGCCGATACAGCCTCATACTTAAGGCCAATGAATGTTTTTTTTTCAATACATCGCATATTTTTCATACGTGCGATACAACGAACGTTCTAAAATCGAACGGGATCGTTTTGGCTACCTATAGATGGGCCTAAAGGTTACTCCAACTATCGCACTAATTAACCGTAAAAAGGAAAAATTATAATTATAAACTTCTGCATTAAAAAAAATATTAGAAGTACGAATAATGAGAATATATTTCGAGCTTGCTTTCAATAAAAAAACTGCAGAGATTAAAATATACAATACTTACGTCGTTTTTTGTCTGGATGTCTGCATCAAATACTTAATATTCAAATATGGTACTAAAGTATAACATAAGGACAGAACTTACAAACAATGCATTTGTACTGTTTTTTATTGATTGACTTCAGTAGTGCTAAGAAAACTTCACGTTTTTTAAATTAGTAACAAATTCAGTTAATAGATACATTTATACCGGCGGAACATTTCGTGGAAGTTATAATTTTACATTGAATATTATACGGTAGATACATACTTGTTTTGCTTTTTTTAGATTTTTATATAAAATATCGAATTGGGCTTAAGAGGCCCCGCTACCAGCTGATCGTTTTTGATTAAGTTTTCTGTTAACGTCCCTGAGGTGAAGTATGAAGGTTGATCCATATACTACCCGACAACCCCTATTAAGTGTATTACAGGTAGTTTTGAAGAGTAGCGGGTACAGCAATATAGTTACATGAAAAATGTAGTTCCACTATAACACTTTTGGTTTTGGAGAGTTTTTTTTTTCAAGGAACAAATATACCTGGAATCGACTGTAGAATCGCGGATAATATTTTTTATTTTCAATAAAAAAATGATAACAAAGTGTTCAACTTAAATTTTAGAATTCTTATTTTTCCTTTGTGATCCGCGATTCTCCATACTCTTCTCAGTAAGCATACAAAATTTTAACTTGATAGGATAATTAGTTTAAGAGAAATAATGGACCTACGATATCACTGGGTAGCGAGCCCCCTTAATCTTGAGATTACTGGATATTCACCTCACTTTCATTTAAATCATCGTATAATATCCACTACTGCTCCGAAAAGTTATTGCCTAGTAATGGACAACTTCCCCTGACTTTTGGGTTTCAGAGCTCTGGTAGGCTTCAAATCCAATCAAATTTACTCGATTCGCGCATCTTCAAGAACCTATTTTTTATTTTGTGTTCGATTTTGTGCGTTGTTCATGGACAGCTGTGGCTTTGGGAACTTTTCATGTTTCTTTGCTTGCGGTTAATTTTTCTCTTTAACGGTTAATTAGTGCGATAGTTGGAGTAACCTTGAGGCCCATCTACAGGTACCTAAAACAATCCCGTTCGATTTTAGAACGTTCATTGTATCGCACTTATGAAAAAAATGCGAATTTTTTGAAAAAAAAAAAAATTGTCCTTAAGTATGAAGCTGTATCGTCAGCGGTTAATTAAGTAGCGGCAAATTATGAGCCTGGATAGAATTGGCTGGGACGATCCTAACCGATTTCACGGTTTTTGCATGTCAACTTCACTTGAAGCTAGCATGCAAACCGATTTTCGGATTTCTTTGCTTGCGGTAAATTTTTTGTTTTTACGGTTAATTTGCGGCTAATTATCGGCTCATTATTCAATACTTTGTTAGTTTGTCTGCCAAATTTGCCATGCCAACTTCAAAGAGGTAAAGTTTACTGTAAATGTCAGGTCTATTGAAATTAATTTCGCAAATATTCAAACAGTGATTTCTCTATATTTACGTGTGACGTGTATATCTCAGCGCATGCTTTAAAATAATTATGATATATGTTATTGTACTTACCCATCTATTTTTGGGATTGCAAGTTAGCTACTGGCATAATTTTTAAAAATGCCCATTAAGTAATGTATCACTGTATTATTGCACTTTCTCAGCATAGCAAAGGTGGTTCATATTTATTCATATGTTTGTTCCTCAGCTCTGACCTAACAGCAGCTCATAGCGCGATTTTTATCATGACTATTTTAGAAGCCTCAACATTAAAGTATTTTTTTGAATACATATTTATTTGAAAGTTTACACCAAGAGATTTTTAGTTTTGTTATTTAACCATATACTTAAGTATAAAAACTATAGCTAAATATTTTATATTAGATATGTAATGATTTCACACCTTATGTTTCATATCCTTTAAATACAGTAATACAGTAATATATAATAAAATTTGCATGTGCCGATATGCCTTATTGGCATATTTTCCTAATACAATGTCCACTGTTGCAGGTTAGAATGGTAGTTGCGCGTCCGGTAGAACCCAGCTCTCTAGATTTCGATCCCTACAACTGCACGGCCCTTATAGTTCCCACTAAAATACTTACTGATCCTGAGGAACTTGATAGGCAATTACTGCATAACGGCTATACGACTGTTTTCTACCAATATACTGAAGCTGTAGATCTAGTCAATAACGATAGTGCTCAGAACGAGGTAGTGACGAACTCAATTAAAATCGATAAAGACAGTGAACTATTCAAAAATGACTCAGTGGCACCAAACAAGAATTCCAAAGAAATTGTTCTCAATGGAAGTGAGGAGAACGGAAATGTAATTGAGTTCAATGGAATTAACGGTATTAAAGATGTTTCTGATACGAAAGATGTAGTTAGTCCTTCAAACGGCTCATCTCCTAGGAGTAATAGTCAAATTGTTGTAACCCCTGTTGACATCGAGTACCATATTCCTGAAACGAAAACCGAGAAATATACTGTTACGTTGAATAGAGATGAATACGGCTTAGGTAAGAATATTTTTTTAAATCTTACATATTATTTATTTTCATTCCATTGTATTAAGATGAATGACATGTTTGACTATGTTTGTCCATAGATTAATTTTGATGTCATAGATACTTTGAATCTTGTATGGAGCAAAAATTGTTTTTCGAGAAAATGCAAAAATGTCATCATTTGTCCATGTTGGCCCAACCCTTTTTTGTTCGAAATTGAATTTGTTAGCAAATAATTTAAAAAACAGGAAATAATCTCTCTTAGTTCAGGAAATGTCGTAGGTACCATTTCATAGAAAACAATACTTAAAAAAACTTTTTTGAGAAACGTAAAACCGTTTGTCTATGATTGCCAATAGTTTATTTGTAATTGACGACATATTGGCGAAAGTAATGCGCCAATAGATGGCGTTAAATAGAGGTGTACAACAAATAAATTGGTACTGATAAAACGCGCCAACAGCTATAAATTTAAAAATCTTTTGTGGGCTTTATGCAAGTTTTGTCTCTGATATTCATGATTCCAGCTAAGCGATACGACTTCTGGCGGCAGATTTTTGAACTGTTCTACGTGAGTCGTTTTCTGTGGTACTATGGTTTGTTATGGTTATGCATTAGTTTAGAGCATGCTTCTGAATAAAGCAGAGTTATTTCCATCGTGTTTACTGATTTGTTGATGATTTAAGCTTGTAGTTAGTTGCCCATAAGTGCTTCGTATTACGTTCGCATTGTGAGCGTGATATCAGTTTTGCGTTTTACAGGAACAAAAACTTAGAAAATTGTTCAGAAAATTCTATATCGAGTAGTGGTTCCGCTTTATAAGCATCTGTTTTTCTCAATTTCTGTTGTTTCCATTTACATTTTATATCTGTAGATGAAATACTCTCCATAACACTTATGCGGTTTCTGAAATTGAACTAAGACAAAACAACACCCGGAACTTTTACGTTAATATGCTTACACAATTCCAAATTGCATTGTAGTCATGCATGCTTATGTCAATAATTGGAAGAAATACTACCTATTACAAAATAAAAGGATGGCTGCTATGTGTTTACATTTTCCTCATAAACCAGCTTTACAAGAACACGTCAACTTGGAAACTTTCAAAATGTTGTTTCTAATTTTCAAAGTTCCACTTATTTCATGTGGATCTGATGTTTGTAGACATAAGGCAAAGAGTTCTATGCTATGCTGACTTTTCTCTGATATGCTGAATAAAATTCAGTGGCCTGCATTCAAAATTGCTTCAACTATAAACAAACCTAAGTACACACTAAAATCATTGGCATCTCAAACCTTAACCTTCTTTAAAATTTCTACTCACCGGAGAGGCTTGCAAATACTCACAAACGTCTTGTACACTTACATACATAGCTTTTTTATAAGTGGTAAGCATTAAACTAAGAAAACAAGGCTTAAAGGTCCAGAACGCACGAGGTTTATATTTATTTTCACCATGGGCTATGCGGCTCAACGTTATATCGACTCATCAACGATCAGCTGATCGACGCGGGAAAAGTTAATTTGAATCGCGAATAAGAATCATGGGAGAATACAAACAGTGAAAGGTGAACTTAAAGGATCTCTTTATACACATATGTCGCACAAAATAACGGAAATAAACCACTTACTGGGAGAAATACTAGTAGAAAATGGCGAGATATATATGTGTAAAAATATTATCTAACAAAAGATTTGTTGTGCTGCTTTGTCCCTGTCACTTGGGATACCAAAAGGAAGAGAGGTGTGACTGAATATGTTATTTAACGTGTAAAATAAATCTGATGTTTTCATAGAGTAAATAGGTCAGTGGCGGCTCGTGACATTTATTGCAGCGGGGTCCAACTCTACAAAATTACCAAAAGAATACAACTAGTACTTTTCCACACGACCCCTGGAGGTAGTGCTATGGCACCTTACATTTTTTGTGGTGGATCGATCATAATTATTGAGAGAACTCACGTTTTAGATTTGCCACGGACCTACGTCAAAAATATGAATTTGCCTTAAATTGTAGAGGAGCCCTGCCTCCTCTGAGGAGCCGCCACTGATTTGAGTACTCTCTAATGATAATAGATGGCGTACACGATCGCTCATACTTATGGAAATGTTGAAGGTACCACGAATGCAAAGGAAACATCGTTTTAACCATATTGAGAGACTTCCTGTCATTTTTTGTTAAATGCGTTTAACTGTATTAATACTAGTTTTAGAGATTGTGTGTTTGAATGTTAATTCTTTCTTACAAAGAAATACGCAGCCCGTTCCGAAATATAAACCATTAGCCTGGCCAGGGTTAGAATGGTTAGTTTTAGTGGAATAGAATATATGGACTCAATATAGGAATATGACATTGACTGATGACATAATTTGTACCTTGCCAGTCTACCTGGATTTAGGAACATGTTGACGGTGTGTTGTGTCTTACCATTTTTCTGCAGCAGAGACGCTGTAGAAAAAATAAATCATCCGAACTTAGGTACATTACAAAACTCAACATAAACAAACGTCAGAGTCGTATTCAGGAATGTTAGATTCTTCTCAGTGTAAAAAATAAATTGTGGATTATTTGCTGAATTGCTTTTACACCTATCTGTTGGATGGAACTATATTTTTATATGAAATAATGTGTACAACTAAAGGTGGAACCTATATAAATACAATAAAATTATTGAATATTTAAGCATTAAGTTTACTTGAATACTTTACTGTGCATGTCGCCATATTGAGGGTAACGCCATGTCTCTAAAGTGATACCATGTTTGCAAGGAGTTCCATTGCACATGTCATCTCCCCAACTATTATTAACTCAACGATAGGGAAAAATAGTTATTTATTATACACCGGAAAAAAGTATTAAATTTTAGCTCGAGGTTGTAAGCGGAGGAAGACAAAAAACCGAGAGAGCATAATACACAATTTTTTCTGTGACGGGAAAAACGATGATTTAATAAATAAAAAAATATTACAATATGTATATTAAAGTAAGAAATTTAGTGAAATTTTAAGTTTGAAACTGTCTATTGTACTTATAGCGACCCGTATTGCTAAGGAAACCTTTAAAGTAATGAAATTTAATTCTTTGATTTGATTTATATTTATGTGTATATACTTATACCATAAATGTCATAGGGAACAAAAACCGTGTTTTCAGAAAATGCAAATATGTCTTCGTTTGACCATGTTTGCCTATAAATTAACTTGAATTGACGAACCGTAGTTATGGTAATATCATAGGTACTATTAATGTCATCCTTAGTTATGGAAATATCATAGGTAGGTAGTGTTAATAGGGAGATTTTAAGCCACCTATTTGAACAGCAATATACTTTATCCGTTATAAATCGCATTCCCAATATTGCTGAAATAAGGGAAAACGTTATTAACCGATATTGCTTTACGCTATTAAAGTTGAAATAACGTTTCCTTAATAAAGGAAATTGATTTAGCCATGATGCCACTTGTAGAAAATTTATATTTAAATTTTATCGGAAACTCCAGTCTATGATAAATACATGTAAAATTAAGGAGCTTTGAGTAAATCTTTATTTTTCACCATTTCTACCACCAATAGCTTTTATTACTTTCGGTTCTTGTATCAATGGATTCCGCAGCGATTTCTCAGGCCCCATACGGTCTAGTGACTTGAAATTTCGAATTCGAACTTAGATCGCAGACATCTCGCCGCCTGTTAAGCTCCAAGTGTGACCCAATATTTATTAATTATAATTATCTCATTCAAGCAAGATCACTTTTTCTTCGACATGGAACAACAATGTCTGACAATGGGATCCGTCACTGGTTTTTTTTTTGTTTAATAGTCACTTATCACGTAAATAGCGGCAGAAAGGGATGGCTCAAAAACTCATTTTTGAACTACGTTATAAACGTACTGTATTTACTTTAATAGCGGATAAAGGGATTTAACGTATGATGCTCAAGTTGTGGCTTCAAATCTCCCTATTGTCGTGAAACAATAGTAATTTGTGTACCAAGGCCGTAAACTTGATCTTTTTTGGCCGAATCAGAAATTTGCGGTCAAGCAAATCTCTGTTGAGGCCAAAAAATATCATTCGGCTGAGGTACACACACAATTTTGTTCAAGAAATGCAAGAGTACAAGAGTAGTTTCGAATCTTTATTAATCTAATGAATAGACTGATAAAAAAATAAACTGCTTATAAATGATGTTATAACAAATTTTCTTATTTACTATTAATTGTTATGTTAAATGTACATTTATTAGATTTTGAAAATTTAATATCACATTTAGTCATAAAATTATTGACAGCTAGTTCATTTTCTCCATTTTCAGTAATAATATTTTTTTATGAAAATTGTTTACTATCTAATCCATTATCATTGGAATTATTTTGGACAGGAAAAGGCAACCCTGAAGTACCTTCCCTTACTGAAAGTATTCTATTTGATTTTTATTTTTTCTAGAAATTGAATTTTCGATGTAACCTTCCGCTACAGAGTTAGATTTCCATCCTCCGTGGCTTTTTAACATTAAAATGTCAGCCCCTGTTTCAACCAAAAGAGAGGCTGAACTTATAAAAGAATGACCTGTATACCTTTTAGCATTTGGTAATTGTAGATACTGTGCAATAAGTGATGGTATTTTACCAAAAGTATGTATATATATATATATATATAAGATGAAGCTCTACACCTTTATGCTTTTGTTTAGTCGGACACAACCACCCACTAGAAACAAAAGCATAAAGGTGTAGATATATATATATATATATATATATATATATATATATATATATATATATATATATATATATATATATATAATTCAAGATTATCCTGTACCAGTCATATTATGATATTTCTGAATATGAATTCAATTGATACATAATCAAGATGATTATATAACATAAGCCGTTACTGGTAAATAACTAGATTACGCTAGGACGTCCAACTATGTCGACAACAACTACTGCGAGGGCAAACACCCCTGCCGTCATTGAATGACATCGACAACTGTTAGGACAATACGTACAATTTATTACATTGTCACAATATTGCATAATACCTCTATAAATGTTCAATCAGATTGATTACCAAACAAAGCACCGCCACCCAGACAAATATCATGATTTCAAGGTTGTTGCCTATCTTCAGTTTGCCGCAGAGCGTCGAGTCGTGTCTGATAATCAATCCTTATTTTGAACTCATATTAGTATCAATCTTCAGCGTGACGCAGACGGTGGAAACTGATATGAGCGATGCATTGAACACGTATAGTGGGTGGATATAAATAATTCCACTTGCCGGGTGTTTATATCCACCCACTATACGTGTTCAATGCATCGCTCATATTAGTCTCCACCGTCTGCGCCACGCTGAAGATTGATACTAATATGAGTTCAAAGGAATTCATAATCTCCTAATGTTTGGATCCCAACATTTTTGTAACATGAGTCGACAGGTCCGTATTTAGGACAAAATGCTAATTGCAAGGATTAAGTATCAAACACCCTGTATGTGTAATACAAATATGATAATTGTATTTTTTCATTATGCTATACTTCAAACAAACAATAAAATGATAAAAAGACTCTATCCAGAAAAAAAGTATACGTACCTTTATGGAAAGAAATAGATACTAAGTCGTTGAAATTGTATTATGTGAAAAAATAACAAAGAATCAAAAAATTAGAAGCAGTTATTATTTATCCCATTATACATAATTAGTCTTTCAGTTAGAGCTTGTTGGTCATTTCTTAAGGACGGAATTAATAATTTACGAAATTCACATGTTTGGGCACAACAAAATCCGTTCGCTATCAAACAGACACACTCACAAGTAAGATTCTCCTTCAATGTATGGTGTGGTGTTATTAACAACCGTTTAATTGGTCCACATTTTTTCCACATTTACTAACTGGTGAAGTTTATTTGGAATTTCTGCAAAATATTTTACCGATATTGCTACACGATGCAGATGTTAACGTTGGAGGCATGTACTTGATGATGGTGCTTCACCTCATTTCAGGGCAATAGTCAGAGACTTTTTAAATAAAAATTTTTCAAATAGATGGATAGGCAGAGGTGGAACTCATAACTGGCCTACAAGGGGACCTGATTTTAACCCAGTCGACTATAGCGTTTGGGGTTATTTAAAATCGAAAGTTTATGCAATTGAAGTAAATTCAAGAGAAGGCCTTTTGCAGAGAATCGAACAGGCGTGCGACGAATTGAAAAATAATCCGGGTATGATTAGTTGATAATTAGAAGTCTAACAAAAAGGGCACATAAATGTAGTGAGCAAAATGGTGGCCACTTTGAGCATCTGTCATAGTTTAGTTTTCTTGGAATATTTTATTTTAAAGTTTTCAATCCTATTTTTATTTCTTTTCTTTTCACTTATTAACATATTAATGAGTTAGTGTTTCTTAAAATAAAGTTATACTTTTTTGGAATACAGTCTTTTTATTATTTTATTGTCTGTTTGAAGTTTAGCATAATGGAAAAATACAATTATCACATTTGTATTACACATACAGGGTGTTTGTTACTAAATCCTTGCAATTAGTATTTTGTCCTAAATATGGACCTGTCGAACAATGTTACAAAAATGTTGGGATCCAAACATTAGGATATTATGAAATGCTTGATAATATTATCGATTAGATTTGAAATATTAGATTTTATAGCAGAAAATAGTTTTTTTTCAATTTTGTACCACACATTCATCGAAAATATTAATTTTGACTCAAATTAACAAGTACTAGAATTATATGCGGAAGTACCAAAGACATTTGGTCCGACATAATTTTCTCTGCTCTTTCCAAATCTGCTAACCAATTTTCAAAATTTTGGTATACAGGGTGTCGTTTGGAAGTGATTCAATTTTTTTAATTTTTTCCAAGTCCGTACCTGGATTTTCATTTTTATTTATCTGGTATTCGGTACTATACAGGATGAAGAGTATTTGTTGCGAATATGAAAAAAATATACAGTGGGGTTCCGAAGTTATGACTAAATGAAAAAACGGACATAATGGATAAAACACCCTGTATCTTGGTTATAAAAAATCAGAGACCCATTAAATATAGGTTTTTTAGAACCAGCTACGTCACCCCTATCTACCATTAGCGTATGCCCATTTCCCAATGAATCACCCTGTATAAGATATATAGTAAAAAGAAAAAGTTATTATTCAATTAATAAAAAAACATTTATAACATACTTAGAAACACATAATATAAATAAATATATACCCGTACACAGACTAGACTATCTGAATTCGTAGGTATTGCAGTATAAATTGAAGTTTATTATGTCAATAATATTATTTACTATTTTGTTAGGCATTCAGATTATTTGTTATTTATATATAATCATATTCTCTCACAATACGACATATATAACTTTAAAATGAAATAATGGAAAGCGTCAATTACTTAAAAAAACAAGTCAATTTATCTCACAAATTAACCTGAGAAATTTATTAAAATAGCAGATGTATCTAATAGAGAAATATTAACATATCTCATCTTCGTCGTATTCTCTCACAATACGATAGATACACAATATGAAATATCCTGAAAAGCATCAATTCATTCTTTTCTACTTTATCTATTTTATCAAATCAAATAATGTTTAATTTGCAAATAAATACAGAAATATCTGGGAGACCGAGCTTTGCTCGGGTAAAACAGGATTGAGGATGGGTCTATAAGAGTTACTGAAGATATTTAAACTTTTTGAAAAATGCGCATATTTCTGGTTAAAATACCAAAGCTCAGCTGTATCACCAATCGACATCTCAACACCCAAACACTATACATACTGAAACTTTTATCTGCGAAGCCATTCTTGAAATAGCTAGTGTTGGACCTCGATGGTCACACCGATTAAATATGAAAGTATCATCAATCGATTCGACTCCGAAAACCCCTTTTTGCTAATTTTTACCAAAATCTGCTAACCCTTCCTTGAAATAGCTAATGTCTACCTTAAGGGTCGCAATATATTAGATATGTACAAATTTTCATTGAACATTTCCGATTGAATTATTAGGAACACATATTAACATCTTTTATTTAAAAGAATGGATTTTGTTAAAAAAAAACTCTAAGGTGAACAGAATTCGAACCGAGGATCTTTAGCTTTAAAAGCTCTGTTAAGCTAGTAGTGACAAGTTAGCAGAAACACTCGAAACCGGCATGGGAATTTGTTGCTAATTAGTTGCTAAAATCCCGATTTTGTTGCTCGAACCAGTTTTGAAATTGAAATTGAGTTACTGCTATCTTAACGTGTAAGATAGCAGTGAAACCACTAAAAATATTTTTTTTTCAATTTTAACACCACCTGAATTTGTTGCTAATTTGTTGCTGGAAGATAGTATAAAGAAAATTGAAAAAATATTAAAAATAAAAAATATGAAAAACTATAATAAAAATTAAAAAATATATTGAAAAAACGTACTTTACAGTACTTCTTCCTAATGCTAGGCTAATCCAAAACTCAAAAAATAGTAAGTAGTTAGGATATCCAGTGATTAACCTGAAATCAAGTATTGTTGTTGAAGCTATTAGAATTCCTATATTTTCTCTCTTAATTTCTAGCAGAAATGTTGTTGCTCATTAGGTAAGTCTTTATTAGTGCTTGAATTACCAGCAACAAAATACAAATAAAGAATAATACCAATAATAAACTTGTGACTGATTTTTTTTGGTGTCGCTATGAGAATACCTCCATTTTCGGTTTTAATTTATGGCAGAAATTTTGTTGCTCATTATATAAGTCTTTATTAGTGCTTGAATTACCAGCAACAAAATACAAACAAAGAATAATACCAATAATAAACTTGTAATTTTTTTTTTGGTGTCCCTATGAGAATACTTCCATTTTCGGTTTTAATTTCTGGCAGAGATTTTGTTGCTCATTAGATAAGTCTTTATTAGTGCTTGAATTACCAGCAACAAAATACAAACAAAGAATAATACCAATAATAAACTTGTGACTGATTTTTTTTGTATTGCTATGAGAATACCTCCATTTTCGGTTTTAATTTCTGGCAGAAATTTTGTTGCTCATTAGATAAGTTTTTATTAGTGCTTAAATTACCAGCAACAAAATACAAACAATGAATAATACCAATAATAAACTTGTGACTGATTTGTTTTGGTGTCGCCATTAGAATACCTCCCTTATCTTTCTTAATTTCTAGCATAATATTTGTTGCTCATTGGATAAGTCTTTATCAATGCTTGAATAACCAGCAACAAAATACAAACAAAGAATATTACTAATACAAAACTTGTAATTATTTTTTTTTGTTGTTGCTATCAGAATACCTTCATTTTCGGTTTTAATTTCTGGCAGAAATTTTGTTGCTCATTAGATAAGTCTTTATTAGTGCTTGAATTACCAGCAACAAAATACAAACAAAGAATATTACCAATAATAAACTTGTGACTGATTTTTTTTGGTATTCTGATAGCGACATAAAAAAATCAGTCACAAGTTTATTATTGGTAATATTCTTTGTTTGTATTTTGTTGCTGGTAACTCAAGCACTAATAAAGACTTATCTAATGAGCAACAAAATTTCTGATAGAAATTAAGAGAGATAATGGAGGTATTCTGATAGCAACACCAAGAGAAAATAATTACAAGTTTTGTATTAGTAATATTCTTTGTTTGTATTTTGTTGCTGGTTATTCAAGCATTGATAAAGACTTATCCAATGAGCAACAAATATTATGCTAGAAATTAAGAAAGATAATGGAGGTATTCTGATAGCGACATCAAAAAAAATCAAAATAAAAGCATAAAGGTGTAGAGCTTCATCCTATTTATATATTTTATATCTCATTCATTAATGAACTAAAAGATTTCTTTAATTATTATACATACTTACGTTAAACGTAATTTTGCTCTCAATACCTAGGTGGCGCGAATTGTGTCCCACTGGTAGATAATGTCTCAAAGTTTTTGACTACTTCCAGTTGCTTTTGTATAGTTGGATACAGCTTCCACTTATGTGGCGCTGATGAAAGCTAACAAGCTTGAAATCACGTGATCCGCTTCTAGTGGGTGGTTGTATCCGACTAAATAAAAGCATAAAGGTGTAGAGCTTCATCCTATTTATATATTTTATATTCTCATGCATTAATGAACTAAAAGATTTCTTTTATTATTATACATACTTACGTTAAACGTAATTTTGCTCTCAATACCTAGGTGGCGCGAATTGTGTCCCACTGGTAGATAATGTCTCAAAGTTTTTGACTATTTCCAGTTGCTTTTGTATAGTTGGATACAGCTTCCACTTATGTGGCGCTGATGAAAGCTAACAAGCTTGAAATCACGTGATCCGCTTATGAATTAGTGTGTTATTAAACTCCATAGGTAAATGTTATTAGGATATTCGACATAACTTTTATAGTTCTATGGAGAACTTTAAACAGAACTATTGTGGGTTATTTATTGTTTTTCAATTTTTTTTCAAATATCTTATGAATTACTAATTCCACACAAAAATGGTATAAGGATTTTCGATAGAACTCTTACGAGTTCTAGCAAGAACTGCAAACAGTACTATTGTGATTTTTTCTGGTTTTTTAATAATTGTTTTTCTTCGAGTATCGTATAAATTATTAAATTTACTTAAAAATGTTATTGAACATTTCGATAGAACTCTTAGAATTCTAGCGAGTACTTCATACAGAACTATTTTAATTTTCTTGATTTTCCTCATTTCCTTGAATAATGGAAAAAAATTCCGATGGCCTGTAGCCAGCAGAAAGGTAAATTTCTCAAAATTCATTGAATTGAAATTTGATCAACCTTTTTCATTGGTTTACCGACATGTTATCACATAAAATTGCCGTATGTGTCATAGCCTTGCGGTAAGAGGTTTTTGTTTTGGCTATTGAATATAAAGCAGACAGGGTTCGCGTTCCACTTCAAGGCTGAATTTTTTTGTCGCCTATTTTCAATAAATATACTATATATTTTTTTAATCAGGGTCTATATTAAGATCTCCAGAAAATGTAAAATTACATCAAATTTATATTGAGTGTTCATGTTTTATCAATATTTCTTATTTTTTCTTTATTAATTTTTATTTTTTTATCTGTGCATTTTATGGAAAATTGCTTCGAAAAAAAATTTGTAGGTACTGATTATATCTATAACCTAAAATTATTTTTGATGATATTTACACTACGGCTCTTTTTTGATAATTTTTTTAAATGTTTGAACGTGAATTTCGTAATATATATATATATATATATATATATATATATATATATATATATATATTTTAGGTTATAGATATAATTAGTACCTACAACTTTTGTTCGAAGCAATTCTCCATAAAATGCACAGATAAAAAAATAAAAATTAATAAAGAAAAAATAAGAAATATTGATAAAACATGAACACTCAATATAAATTTGATGTAATTGTACATTTCCAGGAGATCTTAATATAGACCCTGATTAAAAAAATATATAGTATATTTATTGAAAAGAAATAGGCGAAAAAAAAATTCAGCCTTGAAGTGGAACGCGAACCCTGTCTGCTTTATATTCAATAGCCAAAACAAAAACCTCTTACCGCAAGGCTATGACACATACGGCAATTTTATGTAATAACATGTAGGTAAACCAATGAAAAAGGTTGATCAAATTTCAATTCAATGAATTTTGAGAAATTTACCTTTCTGCTGGCTACAGGCCATCGGAATTTTTTTCCATTATTCAAGGAAATGAAGAAAATCAAGAAAATTAAAATAGTTCTGTATGAAGTACTCGCTAGAATTCTAAGAGTTCTATCGAAATGTTCAATAACATTTTTAAGTAAATTTAATAATTTATACGATACTCGAAGAAAAACAATTATTAAAAAACCAGAAAAAAACACAATAGTACTGTTTGCAGTTCTTGCTAGAACTCGTAAGAGTTCTATCGAAAATCCTTATACCATTTTTGTGTGGAATTAGTAATTCATAAGATATTTGAAAAAAAAATTGAAAAACAATAAATAACCCACAATAGTTCTGTTTAAAGTTCTCTATAAAACTATAAAAGTTATGTCGAATATCCTAATAACATTTACCTATTTAAGTTTAATAGTTTAATAACTCACTAATTTATAAGGTACAAAAAAATATCTACAATGTTGATAAAAAATCAATTCACAAGGTGTATGGAGCCAAATGTCTAATATACCCAACTTTGGATATTTTCTCTGGAACAAAATCATATCAAAACGCGTTTTATAGTTTCAAAGAACTAAGCTCACAATGAGACGCGAATAGTGACTTGGTTTCGTTTTATTTAGAGCTAGATGTAAATAATTATGAACAGAATTAAAATATTATGACACCCCTACCTAATAAATTAATAAATATTATTTATGTGTAAATATATGCACAATGTCTTATAAATGAAATTTCATTCTGATATGCTCCCTAAGTTTTCTCATCATAAAGTTATTTTAGGCTATTGCAAGAATGACTCCGCAGATAAAAGTTTCAGTATGTATAAGTGTTTGGGGATCGAGAAGTCGATTGGTGATACAGTATCTGGTATATATCTCATTCATATTACACATTCATATTTACTAAGAAATCTATAACTTACGAATATGTGAACAATAAAAGCAGTATTTACCGATCGTAATACATTTTAACCAGAAATATGCACATTTTTTTAATAAGTTTAAATATCCTTAGTAACTCTTATCTTAAATCTTGTTTTACCTGAGTAAAGCTTGGTCCCCAGATATTAATAATTATTCTTATTATTACTGACAGAAACGGTTTTGCTGGTAAATAAACGGCCTAGCAATACAATATGGTGATAGAAGAGGCCGTAAAGTAAATGCGGCCATAAAGTAAATGCGGACAAAAAATGTACACTCGTTAGGGACGCTAATGAATCCCTAAAACGTCATATTTTGTGTCATTTGCCTAAAAAAATATTTTCAAAATAAAAAAAATTGTTCTTGAACGGCCATCGTGTGACCATGTTTGCCAAAAGATTACTTGTGATTGACCACCTTTAGTTATGGAAATAAAAAAATAATGGGTGGGCAACTGTAGAGGTTGGTAGTGGCAGTTCGCACTACCTGTGAATGGGTAGTTGACATGGGTTGTCATTGGTGGTAAAACCCGACAGCACGTCTTGAATTATTTTCTATATAGATGTTCTATCTAATCCAATTATATTAAACGAACAATGCTTATATATATATATATATATATATATATATATATATATATATATATATATATATATATATATATATATATAGATATGTAGAGAGTCATTTGTGAGCCCGTATAATACATATTCTGCACTCTGGTCAGCCCATACAAACGGTCGGCCCGGTTTCGGGCTCACCAAGGTATCCCTGTGTATATAGCGTTATATTGACTTAGAAACGTGTAAATATACTTCTCTTAAATTTTAGTTTGGGCCGACTATTACACAAAATTTACATGGCTTATATGCCACCTATCTCAGAAGAACACCGTCAGAGGTCACTTTGCAACCATCTTATACTCCTTAGGTTATCAGGTCATTTGTAAGCCCAAGTTTATACGTACTCCTTACATGATAATCATTTTGGTTAGCCCACATTCTGACAACGTTGTAATTCTCGTGTTATGCGAAAAAGGCTCAAAAGATTAGGATGAAAGATAGCTTGAAGACTTTTACCAACTGCTTTAAGGCGTATCCCAGAGGAAAAAATACAGGGAAAACTGTTATTTATCTTGGAACGCTGAAAATTTTAGTAGTTTAACGACATCATCAGACATTTTTTATATTCGATGAAATTTGTTTGAGGGCGGAAGTAAAGGCATATGTGGATTAAAAAGGTCATAATCGTGAATATGAAAATAAAAATTTTATTGAAAAAGAAAACATTTTTATATGCACCATCTTTAGAATGCAAATTTTAAATATATAAAATAACAGAAATAAGAACAATCCAATTCACAAAAACTAAAACAACATAGAACAATGGAAATAAGAAGGAGTTTAACTTAAAAAACAGTAAAATCTTATTAACTTATGAAACAATGGAAAAGAATCGAACTTAAGAAGAACTGTTAAATCTTATCTACTTCTATAGCAATTATATATATATGCTTTGATTATTTGCCAACTCCTATTTTTAAATAGAGAGGGATATTTTTTCATGAATTCTTCTACTTCATGCTTTTTTGGAGCAATTTTATTCTCTATATGTTTTTTGAAAAACTTCCGTGCAGTTCTAATTTGTTCATTCGACCAAGATTGTCTTTGAGAAGGTTTTCTATTTGTTGATTTTGGTCGTGTACGATGATCTAAAACCAGACATTCAAATCAAATCAAGATCTTTCGTAATATGATTATTTTAATAAATAAATTAAAAATTGAGGTTTTGAGACAGATAAAACTTTCTGTTAATACCTTTAATCATACTGCTTGGATGGGGGTCATCTTCGTCGTCGGTTTCTAATTTTCTAGATGTTTTCTTCGTGACTGAAGACTCAAGATCGGACTCGCTTTCATCCTTATTCTGGATAATTTTCGGAACCTGTGTCTTGCTTGCCGCTGGCTGGCTTATTTTTATGTCCTGAACTTCATGGTTCTGTGTGTAAGCTTTCTTAACTTCTGATTTGATATTATCAATAACTTCTCGGTCTGAATCATCTGAATCTGAATCTATATCACTCAGATTTATCTCATCCAGGTTTTTTCCTTTATATTGCGCCCCTCGGCCTTTGTTTATAGCAATCAGGATTTTTGATACCTTTGCTGTTTGAAAAATATCCTGAGGTAACCTGAATGATTAAGATGACAATATATGGGAAAATATAAGATCATTTTATTTTTCCCTACTTTTTATTTGTTATAAGCTCATTTTTCACAAATATGTAAATGTGATATCGGAGAGAATCATAATTGCTTAAAAAAGTATTTAATTCAAAATAAACTGTAACATGGAAATTAAATTGAGTATCATTTAATAATATAGTTACCTGATCTATTCTGATATAGAGAATATATAATATATACCTACCTATAATATTCCTCGTGGGTCTTTTTAGTGTGACCCATGAAATTAGCAAATTGTTCCATTTCAGTTTCTGTGACGTTCATGACCTGAAGAACAGTTGCGATTTGTTTCCGAAGCCTTGTTGATGTGAACAAATCCTTATTTTTCACACCTGATAGATCTGCCAATTTTTTCAACATATGATAACCACTGAGCCATCTATTGGGTGTTCTTGGATTAGCGAATAAGTACTCATTTGATTTGGGCACACATCGTGATCTAACAGATAACATAACATCAATGAGCGATTGAATTGATTTAGGGAACAAAATCGCTACTGGCTTGCTACCTTTACCACCAGTAATAACCCTTTTAAAGTGTTTTGTTAACATGTTTTCACTTTCCGTTAAACATTCACGAAATTCTTCAGCGTGATTTGACTGTGTTTTATTATTTGTGTATGTATGAACTTTCAAGAACTGAACCTCGCCTATGCGTTTTCTGTTAATTAGTAAAGTCAAGGCCATAACACACTCTGTTAGTTTTCGAAAGTAGACTTGCAAATCTTCATTGGCTTTAATATGCTTGGATGCATCATTTGCTACATTCATGACGTATTTTTGAAATTGTTGAAGTTCTGATGTAAGAGGGAACATTTTAGGATTCTCCCATTGCTTCTCGTTGAGATCCTTCAAGGCTAAGCTGGAAATTTCTGAATTAAAATGGCAGGATATTAATTCTTTCATACGTTTTATTTCTTTGAGCGTATATTCGGGGTTTTCACAATGGATAAATCTACTTTTTTTGATAATTAGTTTCGTAGCTATATCGCATACTTGAATTATTCTTGTGCTCATGTGAAGCGCCAAACTAGGAGATTTAAAATTTCTTGTCTCTTCGTTATACCCACTAATTATCTTCGTAGCAGTTACAATGTTATCGAAGTACTCTGGTTTGAGGGCATCAATGAGATACTGAATACCAATAGTCTGTTTCAAAACAATTAGTAGCCGTCCAAGCTCTCTCATTTTGTTAGATACCATTGTAGCCAATTGTACCCGTTTGTGTCTCCTTAACTGGGCCTCTCCATAGCTACATATCAAAATATCTTCCATAACTGTTTTTGATATCTCGTCGACACGCATCTTATTCAGAACCTCGGTTTTTAACCTGAGCGAATCATAAAACTCTTTATTTTGACCTTCACAAATATAGAAAGCCTGTGATTCTGATAGATGGTTATTTCTTATATTTGCAGGAGTTTTATTCATCTTACATTTATTTTTATGTCTACCTAAATAGCGCTTTTTGAAGAATCCCAAACACCAATTACATGGCAAATAATTTTCAGAAGAAACTTCGTTTCTTGGTCTTCTCACAGGGCGTATTTTCTCCAGTTGGCTGTTTAGTACATAGTTTCCCTGTCTACGTAGACTATCCAATATCATTTTTCTTTGAGGATCTTTTTTGGACCTTGCTAAAATATCTCTCACAGCACCTTCATTTGCATGGTTTCGTTCTAAATGTCGAGGAAAGTGAGTAACTTCAATATAGCAGTACGGGCAACTACTTTTCTTGGTCCACCTTCTATAATTATCTATTATGTCTAACTTGAATTCTGGTTGTTTCTGAAAAGGATCCAATAATGTGAGAGAGAAAATATATATATTTAATTCATCTCACCTCAGTTATCGCTCCGAAATTATGAAGAACTCTATCAGTATTTCTATTCCTATTTTTAAAAGGGACAACACGTTCTTCACGCATTTTTTGTACCATCTCAGTGACCTATGAAAATGAATTGCAAAAATATATTACATCAATAACAATAGATAAAAAAATGAAAATTATACCTGGGTGGTATCCGATATTATATTTTTACTTTTGTGATCTATATATTCGGAGGTGAAATTTGGTCCTCCATTTGAGATTCTTCTATGCTCCATGATACGCGTATCAGTTTCTTTTTTAGCTGAAACTGTACTATTCGATTGTTGCGACTAAAATATATATATATAAGTATCTATAGTTTTTCTAAAATAATGATAATAACAAGAATTCGGATACAATACCAATTAGAAAACAAATGTAATATTAAGTATCAAAAAAGCTTCATCGGTATAATATTCCCATTTTTCAAAAAGGAGAAAGTGTCACAGAAAATGTTTTTAAAATAAAAACATATTTTTTTACCATGTATGGGATCTGCACTGAATAATAGCATAGCCGGGTGTTTATAGTTTGGTATGTGCCAGTGATTTGTCCGACATTAGTTTTAGTTTAAATCATTAACAATTTTATTCACAACCGTACAACTATTTTATGTATACAATTTTATGTTCTTATCTATGGTTTTAATTCTAGTTTTGTGTACAACTACGTGTTAAATTCCATTGCCTGACGATGACATTGTAAATTCGAAACCTGTAGCAGATTAACTGTGAGAATTGGTTGCAATCTTCCCACATTTTATGGTTACATATATGTTGATTTATCCACGTGCACAGTCCAATAAAACTTTTTCATCTCTAAGTCGGATTGGAGACTCAAAATGTAATGTGCTGTCACACTGGGTGGGCCATAACTAAGTAGCAACTTTCTCATTTCAAATAGAAATGTGTATTTAAATAGTCGAACTATAAGTTGACGCAACCCCAATTTTTTTTTGACATAAAATGAAAAAATCCAAAAAATCCCTTAGAATATACTGTCGTAGTACTTTGTAAAAAGGCTTGTATCACAGAAACTCTTCCGAATTGAAAATTTAAATATACTCGTAAGAGTTTATCAGCTGCTTAAGCTAGCTATATAAGCGCAGGCATCTTCAAATTTTTAGACAAATTGTATAAAACTCATTTTTCTAAATTTGCAATATTTATTTTTTGAAATCGTTCGATGCAAAATTGCATTTGAATATGTGTTCCCTATGCATTCCCCATTTAAACTGAACATTAAATCCAGATATTCAATAAAAATCATAGAAAAAATTTGATTACCAACAATATAATGTCTCCAATAACTTTTATTATGGCAAAATTATACCTATCTCGATCTTGAAAAGTTTCCTCGCGACATTCTTGGCAAGTCTACATATTGTGAATTGAAGTGATGGTCAGTTCGCTGGAAAATAGCTTCATACTTGCCCAACATGAATTTATTTGGTTTAATAAGTCCCAGTCATTTATAATTTTACGAAATATAATTTGCTTATTCGGTAATTTTGGGCCGTTTGCTAGAAACAAGTTTGTAATGTACTATAAACGCATTTTTTACATATGTCAAAAGCTGTTATAAATATTTAATTAATAGTGGGTTTTTATTTGAAATAAGAAAGTTGGTTCCAACTTCTAATACACCCTGAAAAGCTGCAGGACTAAAAATATTTTACAAACAACGTTCATCACTGCAAATGAATGCAAACCTAATTTCACGTTTCTAATCCAAATGTAAGTTGGAAAACATCTAATGGTCGCCATACATAAATCACACTGTATATGGTGAAAGGCTAAAGTAAATTTTCATTTACAACCAATGCGGACAGATCACATTTCAGAAAACCCTTAATACCTATTTTTGGTGCACATTCAATAAAGAAAATCATAGTTTTTACTTAAAAACATAATGAAACTCTTTTATCGCCCAGTACTTTTACTTAATATTTTAGAGAGAACCTGACTCAAAAATTAATTAAATAGGAATTTAATCCGGATTGTCTATGAATATTAATATTTTACCTCGATTAAGTTTTCTAGATACGTATAAGTTCTAACGGCAGCATCTATAGGTATATTTTTTTCATCTTTATTAGTTGATGATAAATTTACATTATGATCTCTGTTGTCTTCAGATATTTCATATTCTGAGGGTGACTTTTGATCTTGATAATATATCTTAGGCACAGGTAAGATTTCTTCGCTCTCGAAACTTGAGAATTTCTCAACAGTCTTAGAAGGAAGAGACTAAAAACAAATAAATAAGTTACATCCATTTTCTTGGATTTGAAAATATTGTTGTACTGCTATTATACCGTTTCGAGACCTGACTGGTTATCTGATCTGTAACTGTCTGTTGTATTTGAGCAAATGGATGAGCTATTATGTGAGTCAAGATTTTGACTTTTCTCAAAATTTTCCCAAAAAGATTCTAATGGAACTTCTATATAACCAGGATTAGGTTCTGAGCATGGTGAAACATTAAAGTCTGGTAAGCTTTCTATCTGATTATTACTCTGAAAATTTGTATTATTTAGAATATATATCACATAAATGATGTTTCCTAGCTTTCGCGCCAAATCCAAAAGGACATGACCTTCCTTAAGTATTGATATTAATATATATTTTATACTTACCTGATCTTCTTCCTGTGATAATGTCATATTCTTCGCCAAACTAACACAAAGTTTTCCTCTAAACGACATAACTACTTCTGAATTGAAATAACGTGCACTTAAAATATGAGATGAAAACCACGATACACATATAATCGTGATGATAACTGAAATGCTCATATATCTATGACTGCAATTACAATACGATGCAATACGTTACTAGGTGAGCCTCAAATGTGGCATCGCCGCTGGGCTGACAAATACGCGTTATATTTAGAGATTTGTATAAGAATGGGCTGACCAGAAGCATGGGCCGACGTTTACTTAATTATTATATGAAATATTGTTTTCTTAGAAAACTCTACCCCTCTTATGTGCCTATTACTAAAAAACCATTGAAAAAGAGTATTCTGAAAAGTATACATGTGAATAAATAAATTTAGTGCCGGGTGGACGAACGTCCCGTTTATGTAGCGGGCTCACTAATATACCATAAACAAATATATATATATATATATATATATATATATATATATATATATATATATATATATGCAAAATTTATCTCGGAATCAATTTGGTCTACCGATTTCAATGAAAATTCATATGTATGGGTTCCAGAGTGTATTGAATCGATTAGTTATATTCATATTCACAAGAAAAATCGTTTTCAGCAATTAATATTCTCATTTTACGAGTTTAAATCTAAAGATCCGCGGTTCGAATTCTGTTCACCTTAGAGGTTTTTTTTAACAAAATCCATTCTTTTAAATAAAAGATGTTAATATGTGTTCCTAATAATTTAATCGAAAATGTTCAACGAAAATTTGTACATATCTAATATATTGCGACCCTTAAGGTAGACATTAGCTATTTCAAGGAAGGGTTAGCAGATTTTGGTAAAAATTAGCAAAAAGGGGTTTTCGGAGTCGAATCGATTGATGATACTTTCATATTTAATCGGTGTGACCATCGAGGTCCACACTAGCTATTTCAAGAATGGCTCCGAAGATAAAAGTTTCAGTATGTATAGTGTTTGGGGGTTGAGATGTCGATTGGTGATACAGCTGAGCTTTGGTATATTTATCATTCATATTACACATTCATATTTATTTTGAAATCTATAACTTACGAATATGTGAACAATAAAAGCAGTATTTACCAATCGCAATACATTTTAACCATAAATATGCACATTTTTTAATAAGTTTAAATATCTTTAGGAACTCCTATAGACCCATCCTCAATCCTGTTTTACCCGAGCAAAGCTCGGTCTCCCAGATATTTCTGTATTTATTTGCGAATTGAACATTATTTGAGTATTAACGAACGCTGCAAAAGATTGAATAACGAGTACATATGGTCATTTTCTGAAAAAATGGACAATATATGTTTCCCTTGACATTCATGGTACCTACGAAATTTCTATAATCAAGGGTGGTGAATCAAAATTATTCTATAGGTAAGTAGATATGATCAAACGATAGGCAAACGAGAACATATATTTCGTTTCTCAAAAAAAACAAGTTTGTTTTAATTATTTAATAATAATTTCAAACAATGGGCAAATAAGGATATATTTGCATTAAAAAAAATGATTTATATTCCCTGTGACATTTATGGGCATATTTTCAATCAAATTTAGTTTATAGGCAAAAATAGTAAAACACTGGGCAAACGAGAACATTTTGGCATTTTCTGAAAACGATTTTTCGTTCCCTATAAGATTATTGGTATCTATGACATCTTCATAACTAAGGGTGGTCTTTCAGAATTAATATAGGTTGGTTCTCCGGAAATGACATCGATCGGGCAAACGATAACTACGAACAGTCTGAAAAATTGGTGACTTCTAAAGTCACTGGGGGCAAACGTCTAAAGTATTTTCATGTTAGTCGCATTTCTGGTTATACCGGAAGTAGATGCCAACTTTGTTATTTTTAATGGAATACCCTGTATATTACTACATTTTTAGATTTCTTGTACAATTTTGAAAACATTTTATGCATAATGTCCTATACATAAGTCGAGCCGTTTTTGACATATTTCAAATGTTATGTAAAAAATTAAGTTTGCAGTCCAAAACATTATTATCAATTTTTTTGATGAGGAAGGCTTTAAAATTTAATACAGAGTCATCAAAAAAGAAGCTTAAAAACTTAATCCAAAAAAACTTAAAACTTTTTTTCTAATGGAAACCCCCGTTTATTTATTTGCATTAAGCTGCAAAAAAGAACTTTGTATAAGGTTGTCCATTGTTTATAACGAAAATTAGTAGTTTTTTAAATAATTACCAATTTTTCATTTTTCTATGTAAAATGCTTCACATCTTTCAAGTTGTCTTAAGTGGGCCATGATTATTACTAGCGTTTGCCCGCGATTTCGAGCGCGTGGAAGACTGTATTCAATTCCATGCGGTAGTTTTTGCGTGATTCGTGTACAAACATACAGACTGACACACGCGGTCAAATGGAACCTTGATTTGAAGTTAGACCGCTATCAATACATCGATGAAAATTGCATTCAATTCCATTTAGTAGTCTTTGCGTGATACGTGTACAAACTACAGACAGACAGACAAACATTCTAAAAAATGTTTTGGCTTCTCCTTCTCTCATAAAGAATCCCATATTATTTTTTCTTGAATATCTATAATGTACATACATTTACCTGTTAAATTTTTATTATATAAGTATGTATGATGTATGATATCTATACTTTGTTTCACGAATGTTGGCGTCTGCCTTGAAAACACGAAAAATAGGTCAATCTAACTGACGGGATTAAGTCAGTGGCGTAACGATTTCGAGCTAAGATATGGTATTCAAGGAAGTTCATATAATTAGAGGAAAAAATATCGATTGATTAAATAAGCAAACATAATATGAAAGACTTATTATCAACAATAATGCAGAAAAACAAAATACATTTTAAATATAAATTTATGCACCTATGAAATAGAGATTGCGTTGCTTTCGGACATACGTGCAGCGCCCTATGAGACGTATAACGATATGTACGTAGCTCGTGAATGATTACACACAATAGCCATGATTCGTGAAACAAAGTATATAATGTACAGACATCGACCTGTTACATTTTTTCTATATACAGTGAGGACCAAAAGTCCGCCCCCACCATATCTTCTTTATTTTCAATAACATAATTTTAATTTATACAGGGTGTCTCAAAAAAGCCCACTGCCATATTAGATTATTTTTTCAAATGGAACCCCCTGTATATTATTAGATATTCAAATTCTACGTAAAATTATAAGCAGATTTCATGCATCATTTACTATACCTAAGTTCAAATTATTTTACTATAAAATTGTTAGCTTATTTGATGCAGGTGAATGTCCCGTTGGAGTTTTCTGTGACCTATCTAGGGCGTTTGACTGTGTAAATCATGATAAATTGCTCTTTAAACTAAAAAGTTATGGTATACAGGGTGCAGCAAACAAGTGGATTGAAACTTTTTTGAGAAACCGCCAACAATATATTAGCATCCGAAATAGTAGTAACAATATCAAACGAAAATTTAAATCCTCTGCAGTAGACATCTCCATAGGAGTACCACAAGGCTCAATTTTGGGGCCTATATTATTTATTTTATATATCAATGATTTGGATAGGTCAATATGTGATATCCCCCTTACTATGTATGCAGATGATACATCTGCAATTGTATCACACAAAAACGATATATCACTACAAAATCATTGCACTGAGACTCTGAAAAGTTGAATGAATGGTTTTCTGCCAACTCTCTCTATCTCAATACCGAAAAGACACACATCCTCAGATTCCAGAATTATCAAAAGTCCTGCCCTAAACTAAGTTCAGAAATTACAATTCACTTTGATAATACACTAAGCTGGAAATCACACTGTGACAAATTAATTCAATACCTCAATTCGCAGAACTAACCTATTCATAAACTTACGGAAGATCATGGATGAAAAACAAATAATAAACATTTATTACGGACAGGTTGAATTAAGGTTGAGGTATGGGCTGTGTTTTTGGGGTTGGTTCACACAAGCAAGTAATGTGTTTCTTGTTCAGAAAAGAATAATAAGAACACTTTCTGGTGTTCTCAAACAACATAGTTGTACGGATCTGTTTGTGAAACTAAATATTTTGACTTTACCTTCACTCTATATATTTGAATTATGCCTATATATTTTTAAGAACAAAGATAGATATCTCAAAAGGTCAGATGTGCATAATAAAGGCACAAGATTCAAGGGGAACTTTCAAATTCCATTAACAAAGTATAAAACTTCATATCGATCACCAGATGGTGCTGGTCTGATATTTTTCAATAATTTGCCTGAAGATTTGAAAAACTCATCAACTATCCTAGCCTTTAAGAGAAAATTAAAGTTCTTCCTGATTGAGAAATGTTTTTATTATGTTAATGATTTCCTTCAATAGGATACGTATAGCTACTATATATGTATGTATACATTTGTTTGTATATAAGTATATTATTAATATCTGTGTGTATGTATATGTATACCTATATTTTTTAGACTGATGTTTGATATATATTGATGTACCTTTGTTTAAATTTTTTTATGTGTATACATTTATCTGTATCCTGTAATTATTTTTTCATGTTATTACTGACTATTCCTATACAAATCAATTGTCTAAAAGGAAAATAAAGTATATTATTATTATTACTATTAAGGGCGCACCGCTCTGCGCTACGCTACGCGCGAGATGTATGGCAATGGCCTTCTATGGTGTTATAAACATTATTTTTGACAGATCCCCAAACAAGAAGGGGAGAGTACTGATAGATCGGGGAGTCGAGGTGGCTAAAGATGAGGCCCATTGTTGGCTATCCATTGATTATAAAATAACCTTTGCAGTTCGTTGTTGACTAAATGACCATTATGTAGAGGCGCCCCATCATGTTGTCTAAATAGTTCCCTTCAAAATTTCTCAAGATATTGAGATAGCGCTCAGTAAACGTTAAACTTTCATGTATGGATGTATATTTGAATCACTCTAATAATTGGAATTGCGTCGATTAAACACCAATTTTTTTGTGAATTTAGGTTCGTCCGACCAAATAATATTATCCAAAAAGAAAAGATTTTCTTGCGAACGGAGTAGAATAAATTCGCAGAACTCCATTCTTCGTGAGAAATCAGTCTATTTTATATGCTGAATCGTTAGATTTAGGTAGACTTTATACATAAAATGTGTTTTAAATTGTACAAGAAATCTTAAAATATATGGTATATAGGGTATTCTTTTGAAAATGACAAAGTTGGTATCTACTTCCGGATATCCTCCATGTGACGTAGTATGTCACCAAAGTTTCAGATTGTTTGTAGTTATTGTTTGCTCACAGACGATCGATGTCTTTCCTGGAAACCAACCTGTATATAGAAAAGCGTGGACAAAATTTGGTTAATCATATTCCATATTTTGAGCGCGAATTTTGCAGAGACCGGCTCTAACAAGTTCGAATTATTAATTATTTTTTTATTAGTACCTATTCAGAAATCATGTTAATATAATACATAATTTGTTTCTATAATCATAAAGTTTTCAATCTTATGAATTTTATAGCTATCCCTGAGTTTTTAGGTATAACAATAGCCGGGTATGTATGTGAAACAGAAGACCTCTGTGGAATATTTGTCAAGGGATTAAACGAAACATCGGAGGGATACAAATGTGGTAAGATCAAGCTGAATGACAGGATAATTGAAGTGGACGGCCATTCATTGATTAACTGTTCAAATTATGAGGCTGTTAGAAAGCTTAAGGAGACAGGGCAAGTTGTAACCATAACTTTTGAGCGGTATTTGAGTGGACCAAAGTTTGAACACCTGCAAGAAGCTCTCGCAGATCAATCTAGAGTCAAGCGATATAGCCCAGCGTCACCTTCTGTTACTACCCTTACTTGGATACCTATTGAAATTACAGAGGTGAAGTTTTATAAAATACGCCAAATTGAAGAATAATTGCATTTTGTTTTAGAGTCAAATTGAATCCGAACAGGAGTCAGTAGGTAGTGTTGACAGCGCAATATACGATCAAAATCTTGATTTAAAGGAGATTTTTATAGAAGAGAACTTCGAAGCAAACCCCGAAGACGACCTTGAGACAGCAATAAAGCATAAGTGGGAGTCTATTATAGGCTCAGATGCTGATATAGTAGTGGCCAACTTGACCAAACTCAAAGGTATGGTCGTACAAAATATATGCCACGCTTAAATACCGTATCTGGCAACTGACCAAAAATTTTCCTTCTCAAAACCCGACATGGACATATGTGTATAGTTTACTCGATTAAAGCAAATGAGCATGTCCACGTAGCGTTCTGTGAAAATTTCGGTTAGTGGCCGAATTTGGTATTCGACTTTTTTGTTATTCTTTGATTAAGAGCGCAAATCAAGGTGACGTGCTTCAATATTACCTATTGGCAATACAAGTAACCCTATTATTTGATTAAGGAGGCCGCGATCTATTGGGATATTACCATAAACGACATAGGAGAATTCAGTGAATCTACTCATTCAGACAGTGTTTTGCCAGAATATGAATTTTGTTCAAGTGATATTTAGATATATGCTCATTTAACAAAAACAGCCTAGTCTTCTATGGAAACTCCATATGTAAGATCAAAAATAAAGATATGTTTTACAGGTTATGTTGAATTTTTATGTCAATCCAATTGAGATTATTTTGAGATCTTGTCATTCTGACGTTTAAGAAGTCAATAAACGAAAATTGGGTTATGATCTTGACATTTCGTACATTTGTATCAAGATCATTAGATACATAGGTGGTATGGTAACTTTCGGACCAATCAGCGCCAGCTATTCAAATGCAGGAATTACGTTACCCGGAGTGCCCATTTGAATAAATAGCCATTGAACTAGAAGGAAGCAGTATGGTTTGACGGTATTTCCATTAGTTTATATAAGTATATCGAGGCCTATATTTTTCCCAAATTGTCCTTAATTATCCCCTTAATGAAATACATAGATTGAATTGGTATATACTTTAAGAAAACATGATTTATTTATATTTAAAATATCATGTAACAGTAAAGGTTAGTTAGACTTTGGGATAGATTAAAAAACTAATTGCATAAAGTATATACTCATTTATTTCATTTTGTTATACAGATTGTGGCCAGATCTATGGACCGAAAAAAAATATGTGATTTAAATCAGTCTCTAAGTACCAACCAGCTTCAGAGTTTTCATCTAGATAGGAAGCTAATATTTTAAACTTCACGTTGATATACACTGCTCTTATTTTAAACACCCTGTATGGGTATTTAAAAAAAACCATTACAAGGAGAAATGTGTATTTCGTAGAAGATAATGAACATACCAAGTTCAGAAATTTATAATTTATTTAGAAAAACTTTACAACATGCTAAAAACCAAGAAATCTTTCAAGTACCTACTTAATTATTAATAATAAAAGTTTACAGAATGTTAGAAATACACACTGATGCGGTACTAATAAACAATGATGATCTTGGTGATGGTGATGATCTTATGTTGCTGTCTTGTAGTAGTTTTCCAACATTTGTTTCTCTCTCCTTCTTAAGCATACGTTGACTAAGGTCACCAACTGGTTTTTTAATAGAGGATGGCAAAAACAGTGATGGAATTGCTGAAAACAAAACATTAATATTATTTACAGTTCAGTTCACTCTACCTGAATAATTTGTATATATTCATCAGATCCTACATATTTCAATACCATTAGGTAGAACAGCAAATCTTAATTTGTTTGTAAAAAATCTTCAAAATTACAAAGTGTTTAGTTAAATACATGCACAGGGCACAGATATATATATAACATTTCTATTTTGAGACAGGAAGTCGTTATTTATGCAAATATAGTAATTGAAACTTTAGTATACTTACCATCTTTTAACAGCTTCTAAATTCAGCAAAATAGCCTGCATTTCATCCTCATAATCATCAGGCTTGAAATGTTTACTGCAAAGCCTTTTTTCAATCGGATTCCATTTATCTTTTCTTCCACATTTTCGAATCCATTCTTTTTGAATTTTAGAGTAATTCAAAAATCCAAGGAACATAAGTTCTTCCTCTTTCTCTTTAGTTTTTTTAGAATTGCTTTTGCAGGTAGCCACACTGCACACAGTTCCTCCTGGCATATTTAACACCTATAACCAATTAATTATCATTATAAAGTATCATAGTTCTTACTCGTCTAACTGTTAAAGTCATATTTTTTGCTATGTCTATCCTGTCTTTCTTTTGAACAAAACAGTGACAGAGATTTGAGTTGTATTATGTCTGGATATTAAGAAAATATTAAGAGTAGCAAACACGATGGTTTATAAGCCTAAACTATCTATTAGTATAAAACTTACCTTGTTACAACGTGTAAAATATCACACAAGCTCACAAAGGCATAGGACAAAATAAATGTCTTTTGGAAAGCTTTCAGCTTCTAAGTCCATGAATTACGTCCCCATCTTCCCGCTGATTCAACAAAAATACAAACTATTATAAATAGAGCTTTGTGCTGGCAGCGAGCAGTTAGTAATTAACCATCTTAGTAGTAACTAGTAGTTGTAGTTGTAATTTGTAAACTTTTAAAAATAAATACTTTTTTTAAAAAGGCAATTTTGGGTCTCGAGAACATTTTTGGCGCAGTCAGTACGGAGTTTTGGAGATTGTCAAATCGATTGGCAATTGTTCGTTTTAACGATTTACCAAACATCGAACCAGTTGAACTTTTTGTGACGGTATTACCCGGAGTGGAACGACCATTCGCTGGATTCCCATCTATCGCAGACCGGCAGTGAAACCGAAGCTAGCAGTTCATCGGAATTTGGGACAAAATCGCCCAAATTCGCAAGGCCCTTTGGATTTGGAGAGGACAGGCATCGCCGAACCAACCGAACCCTTATATATAGGAAGAGATGCTCAGAGTTGCCATCATATTCATGTAAGTGGAACTTATTTTTGAAGAATATATGTCTTTGGAGAACCTTGATGACCTTTACAATAGTTTAGAAGAAGCATCGACTTCATTAGACACATCAGCTAACTTTGTAGAAAACATTAAAATTAATAGTACATATTTAAAACCAATTATAAGACCACCAGTTCTAAACACCATACCTGAATTTCGAAAAATGGCCGAATTTAAGCCCGAATATTTGCATTGTTTGCCTGAGTTTAACGGTGATTCGAATGATTTGAACAGATTTATCTCTGTAAGCGAATCCCTCATTAAACAATTTTATATTAGAACAGACCCCAATAATTTCTCGAACATATTTCTTTTAAATTCTATAATATCGAAGTTGAGAGATAACGCTAAGGCATTAGTTAATATAAAAGGAGTTAATACTTGGGATGATTTGAAAAAACTACTTATTCAAAATTTCTCTGATCAGAGAGACGAAAGCTGTCTGAACAGAGATTTAGTAATGTTAAGACAACAGGGAAACGAATCTGCACATAAATTTCATGATAGAGTATTGCATATTTTAAATTTATTGTGTAGTCATGTAAACGTTAATGAAGTCGCTGAAGCAGTGAGGATAGTTAAGCGATGTATGTACGAAAATTTAGCTTTAAAAACGTATTTAGCTGGACTTCGCGAACCGTTAGGTACGACCATTCGCTGCATGAAACCTGAGTCATTAAATCAAGCCCTACAATTTGTGATGGCAGAAGAAAATGTGCATTACTTCCAAACTTTCTCAAACAAAACGCCTTTGAAACCTCAAATCCATCGTCCACAAATTCCACAAGTGTTACAAAGGCCTCAGATTTATCAAAATCCATTTAATATTCCACCTCAAAATCATTTTAGATTCAGTCCGAGACCATACAACTTCTTTAATCAAAATAGTGCTCCACAATCTTCACATACCCATTTCAGGCCACCGTTTCAAAGACCAAATTTCCAACAATTCCCCAGGCCTAACTTTCAGAGACCCAATTTTCAACAACCATCACAACAATTTCATAAGCCGCAATCAAATGTATTTAAATCAAATCCGAATGTAAAATTGCCTGACCCTACACCCATGAGCATAAGTACTCAAAATTCATACAAGCCACGATCCAACTTCTTCAAACAATCAGGTCAACCCCATAATTATACTGTCGAAGAACTATTTAATACAGAGGTAAATCCTTACCATGAGAGTGCCGGCTATTACGAAGACTATAGTAACTATATTGGAGATTCCTTCTACACCGAAAATCCTGTAGATTATCAAAACGAAATATACACTGATAGTGGCTCAGCCACTAAGGAGAACGATCTGGAACAAGAAAATTTTCATACGGACCCTCCGAATCCGGAAGAAATATAGCCCCAGAAATATTCTCTTTAAATCTTTCAGAATCAAACGAGCTACCTTATATCATTGTCCTTGAATATAACTTGAAAATCCTTATTGATTCGGGTTCCACAAAATCATTTATTGACCCCAATTTGGCATATAAAATTTTTCCAAACAACATAAAAAATGACCCATTCATCGTTTCCACAGTTCATCAGAAATCAGCCCACAAGTATAGTACTGAAATCCCAACACCTAGAATATTCAATCAAAAAGGAACCATGAAATTCTATTTGTTTAAATTTCACAATAATTTCAACGCCTTGCTTGGCATCAATAATTTAAAACGTTTACAAGCAACTCTAGATTTTCAAAGAAACCTTCTAGTAACACCATTCGCGAACATTAAACTTCTCTATCACAAAGTTAAAAGCTCAGCATGTAACAATATATCGGTCGCAGCACGTGTACAACAAGTAATAAAGATTAAAACATCTGTACAAGACGGCGAGATAATAATACCGCATACTAAAATTCACAATTGTGAAATTCCTGAATGCTTATCAGTTGCACGAAATGGCGAAGCATTAACAACAATATTAAATAACAGCGAACAAGATCTTACACTTGACCTGTCTCAGCCGTTCGCTGTTGAGAATTTCCAAGAATCTGACATATTGAATTGCGAATTGAATAACCTATCACACGAGGCCGCAAAACAGCTGGATTTGAACAAAATTAAAACAGATCACCTCAACAGCGAAGAATCATCAAAATTATTGGCTTTATGCCAAAAGTATGCAGATATCTTTTATCAAGAGGATATGCCACTTACATTCACAAATAGGATTAAACATCAAATTCGAACTACAGATAAGACACCAGTTTATGGAAAGACTTACCGATACCCATACGCTTTCAGAGAAGAGGTTAAGAATCAAATAGACAAGATGCTCGATTCAAATATAATTCGACCTAGTAATTCACCATATTCTTCACCTATTTGGATCGTCCCGAAGAAAATGGACGCATCAGGGAAGAAAAAATGGCGTGTAGTTATCGATTACCGAAACCTAAATTCAAAGACCCTGAATGACCGCTACCCCCTTCCATGTATTACTGATTTGCTCGACAAACTTGGCAAGTGTCAATATTTCACGACACTGGACCTTGCGAGTGGGTTCCATCAAATAGAGATGGACGAAAAGGATAGAGAGAAGACTGCATTCAGCACAGAAAACGGGCATTACGAATTTCTTCGAATGCCCTTTGGCCTGAAAAATGCACCCGCTACTTTTCAGCGGGTAATGGACAACATATTGAGAGGGATACAAAATGAACTATGTCTGGTATACCTGGATGATATTATCGTCTATTCGACATCCCTTCAAGAGCACTTAGAACGATTAGAACGCGTATTCAGAAGACTTAGAGAAGCTAACTTCAAGGTGCAACTTGATAAATCGATTTTTATGAAGAAAGAAGTTGCTTATCTAGGGCACATAGTTACACCAGAAGGCGTCAAACCAAACCCGGATAAAATCAGAGCAATTAGAGACTATCCTATTCCAAAAACCACTAAACAGATTAAAGGTTTCCTGGGACTCCTAGGTTATTACAAAAGATTTATTAAAAATTTCGCCAAATTAACTAAACCATTAACAAAATGCCTCAAAAAAGGAGCCACCATCGTACACGACAATGAATTTGTAAATTGTTTTGAAACATGCAAAAACATATTGATGAATGAACCGATTTTACAGTACCCGGACTTCTCAAAGCCTTTTAATTTGACAGTAGACGCAAGCTCGGTTGCCCTGGGCGCTGTTCTTAGCCAAGGCCCTGTCGGTCAAGATTTACCGATTGCGTACGCTTCACGAACATTAAATGATTCCGAGACGAAATATTCTGTAATTGACCGCGAGCTTTTGGCCGCGGTATGGGCAGAAAGTTCAGTATAATCACCGACCATAAGCCCTTACAATGGCTTTTCTCGCTCAAAGATCCTAGCTCCAAGCTAACGCGATGGCGTATCAAACTGGAAGAATATGACTTTGACATAATTTACAAAAAAGGGAAATTGAACACAAACTCACACACACTTACCAACCAACCATCAGTTGAAAATAAAATTGGAAATGACAGCGACGGACAGACAATACACTCGAACGCAGGACAACACCCTACAACGGAGATACCTGTTACAGATCATGCCGTGAACTATGGACCAAACCAAATTTTTATTAAACTAGTTCTTCATTCACCAGCAAAACCAAAATTAACAAAGAATTTATGTTCAATTCAGTAAAAACGACGTTGTCGCCTTTATTAAAGAATTTGTGGCCCCCGGAGTACAATATCATCTATATTTCGAGGATGCCGAAGCATACGAACCATTTTCGGTAGCCGTCCAACAAAATTTCAAATGGCCAGATATAAAACTTAAACGATGTACCAAAAAGTTGATAGATGTCATGGACAAAGAGGAAATCCAAAATACCATTCGCTGCTATCATGAAGGCAAATCGAATCATCGTGGTATTGTCGAGACGCTAGAGAAGATAAAGTTAAAATATTACTGGCCCCTCATGAAGAGCTCAATACAGTCATTTATTAATGAATGCGAAGTATGCCAGTTAAGTAAATACGAACGTAATCCTGTAAAAATGCAGATGAACATTACTCAAACAGCCTCGAAACCGTTCGACATCCTACACTGTGATACATTCACATTTGAACAAACTAAGTTTCTCACCCTTATCGATAGTTTCTCTCGGTTCGCTCAAGCTTATCCAATTAACTCCTTATCCGGTACAGAAATAGCTGATAATTTAATCAACTTTTTCTCACAACACGGTATCCCAAAATTAGTCATTGTTGATAACGGAACCGAATTCAAAAACACTGTCATCACGGAACTTCTAACGCTACATAAAATAAAAATTCATTTTTGCTCTCCAAACCACCCCCAATCAAACGGGGTTATCGAAAGATTCCATTCGACAATTATAGAGCACTTGAGATTACTCAACGCTCAAGATTATACAAAAACACCAGCCAAAATGAAGATGATCTATGCTATTCTGGCCTACAACAACTCCGTGCATTCGGTCACCAAATGGAAACCCATTGATATCATAAGTGGTCAAATAGCTGACAACGACCCATTTGATATAGATATAGATAGAATCCTCCTCAACGACTACGTCGAGCAGCACAAGAAAAGAACTAAATTACTATATGCGAAAATTAATTGAGATCTAATTCAGAAGAAAGAAAAAACTATTCAAAAAATCAATGAAAAAAGAGACCAACCAACTATGTTTAATGAAGAGCAAACCATCTTTCCCAAAAAACATATTAGACAAAAACAGGCTAACAAATTCGACAAACCCTGTAAAATTCTAACTGTAAACCCAGAGAAGAAGGTAGTTTCAACTGAGCAACGCGGTAAAATCCATATGGATAATTTAAAACGGCCTTTGAGGAAAATTTATTCATTCGATTAAACAAAAATTATTCCCTTTCAGGATCGCCGGAGCTTCTGGCCTCCAAGAAACCTTCGAAACACGAAATTTGCGAAATAACCCAGGACTTATACCCTTAAAAATCGGCTCTGCAAAAATTCAAGAATTCTCCCATTCACTAATCCACTATTACGACCTTATCATTCTTGAGGTCAATAAACTAAAATTGAAGTCATCTAACTTAACCCTTTCGGTTGAACGGAACTCAGATTATAGTAGGGATGTATCTAATTACTTGAAGATACTGAAGTTTATAGAAGATAAGGTAGAAACCAAACTTACAGAAATTTTACCTCATCCTCAAAGAATTAAACGAGGACTCATCAATGGTTTAGGCTCAATTTTTAAATATATCAGTGGTACACTCGACAATACTGACGGAGAACGTTATGACAAACTAATCAGGCAATTGCAAAATGATCAAGCTAATATAGCATCTAACATAATAAGTCAAAATTCACTATCCATCACCCTAATCGAAAAATTCAACAACACTATTAAAGAAATAAATCATAACGAAAAATTATTGGAGGATAAGCTTAATCAAATTTCAAAAATTGTGGAAGGACGGCCTTACAGAGAGAACAGTTCGTTCATTAAGGATATCTTGATACAAATCATTACGTTATACGAGACGATTATATCAGTCTTGCAAGATATTGAAAACTCGATCACATTCGCTAAACTGAAAACAATGCATCCTAGTATCATCACTATAACGGATTTACATCAAGAGCTAAACTTACTATCTAAAAAATTTTCCTCTGAACAGTTTCCTACTAAGATAGATTTTGAACATACTCTTCTTTTAGAGAAATTCATAGAAATTGATTGCTTTATCTTAAATATCAGAATAGTTTATATACTAAAAATTCCGATCACCTACACTTCTCATTTCGACATTTATCACCTTTATTCGATACCCGTTTATTCAAAAGGTCATTTCAAAGCTCTTCTTCCAAAGGACAGATATTTGGTTAGAAATGAGTTCTATACGCATTTTTGGCAAACTCTTGTGAACCCATCCAAAATTGAGAATACCTTTGCAAAGATGCCGAACTTCAACAAATCGACAACTCCAGCCCTTGCGAAATCCAAATGCTCGTCAACAACAACGGCTCCAGTTGCACTTATGCCTATATAACAGTCACCAAGACGACAATGAGAAATATCGACAACTCCACATGGATTGGTCTATTCCCTTATGAAGAACCAGTAACCCTCCGATGCTCTAATCAAGAAGACGTCCTGAGGCTCCAAGGAACCTATCTATTCCGTATTCCAGTAGGTTGCCAAATCATCACAAGTTCTCGACAAATCAATAACGAAGGAGAATCTACATCGCCTAATCAACCAATACTATTTGCCGACATTGATATCAAAGATGACATCACCAAACCACCTAACCTCAGCATCCATATCGAGCAAGTCCAGCTCGACGAACTTCAATATTTAAAGAAAATGGTTATCCAGAACAAAAGTACTCTCTTAGATAGTATGTCCTATCTCTACATTCCAGACGCGTGGACAATAGCCATCTACTGCTTTGCGATAACCTTTATCATCTGTGCTATATTCAAGAAGAAGAAGATAACACATAGAAGAAACCAGCAGGGACCATTGGAATCCATCGAACTCCAAGATGTCCAACTTCCTCGCTAAAACTCCGATGTTGGATCTATGGGGGGAGGAATTACGTCCCCATCTTCCCGCTGATTCAACAAAAATACAAACTATTATAAATAGAGCTTTGTGCTGGCAGCGAGCAGTTAGTAATTAACCATCTTAGTAGTAACTAGTAGTTGTAGTTGTAATTTGTAAACTTTTAAAAATAAATACTTTTTTTAAAAAGGCAATTTTGGGTCTCGAGAACATTTTTCATGCAAATAATCACAGCGAAGCGAATCACAACAAATGTTAACAGTTTTTAAAACAAAATAGTCAAATAAAACACCTCAAACTTGAAAATTAAACCAGGAAAGCTCAAAAGAACTCCTAACCACCATGTGAACAAATAAGAATAACGGCACGCGACACACCCGATGACGCGTCATCCCCTCTCACAAAAAAGTTAACCTAACCTAACCTATGTATCTAATGATCTTGCGTTTGTATATCTATATGGCTGTGTTCGGGGAGTCGCTATCTGCACTATCAATGCAAACACTACCAATGCTGTTCATGGAGCTTACTGTGTGTTAGTGATAACAAGCCCCATGAACAATATTTTGCGTTTGCGTTCACATTCTGTTATTTGCTGTCGCATTGAGGTTAAGGAGTCGAGGCACAAAAATATAAATAAGAAAATTGACTTATTTTTTGTCTATAAAGAATAAAGAGACACGTCCGAGAAATATTACATATTGAAAATGCTTCTAAATCCGGAATAGAACCGACGTCAATACATGGGATAAATTTGGGTTGAAGTACATAATAGCGAAATGGTTCTTATATTTTATTCGTATTCTCACTAAAGCTGGAACATGTACATATTGAAACTACTTAGCAGTAACTTAAGTACTGACTAGCATATCTCTTCGCCATACCACGACTAATTTCAAACCTGCGCAAAGATCTCTGCCTGAATATCTGGTTCATGCTTATAATTTTCTGCACGTTTGTGCAGCCCTCAATATTGGTGAGCATCTTGTTAGTTTTTGCATAGAATGGTCACTCTAATATCATTGTTATAAATAAAAATCACCACTTCGAATGTAAATGTTTAATAAATTTTGGGTTAGATAAATAATATTATCATTCATTTCATTATTTTTTGGTACATACTGGTATACGAGTATACTCTTGCAGAAGAAGTGACCGCTGCATATTAATTGAACCTGAGTTCCCCATCAAGTGAAAATATTTCAGTTAAATTATTTATTTAACTTATCCCATTCAGTAGACACTTATCCTTCTCCGCTTTGGAAAACTGTCCGAATCATAAACGATTATCGGTTTGTTATGTCAGTGTCATTATGACGTATATGTCAGATATGTCATTTATGACGTGACACACAAAAATTAATGACGTTTGTAGTACTATCATTGAGCTCCGTGAACAGCTGATAGTGCGAGATAGTGCAGATAGCGACTCCCCGAACACAGCCTAAATAAGGTTTATATTCTGTTCTATGTCAAATACGTGGTCATATTGACGTTCATTTGAATGGTCGCGTTCATCAGAACGTAGCGCTCTTAGAGCAATCAACAATTTTCTGCTGAACGTCATCTTTTGTCCACTGATCGGATAGAGCGCTGGATGAGCGGTCGCCATTTTTTCGAGCGGAATTAAATCCCGCTACGCTACGATCAATCGCTGCATCATTTGTCATTTCTGTCGAAATTCAAATAGTTATGTTCTATTCTGTTATTATACCGGTTTGCTTCATAAAGTAATGATAAATAGTTAGGATACAATGGAATAGTTTCAAAAAACTGTCAATTTCTATTGCGCGGCAACCGTTCCCGTCCTTGCCTCATGAGGTTCTATGGGCTGTAAGAGTTCCACAGCCACAGCTCTATTCATTAATCCTTCGATATCTAAACCGTCGTCTTCTGCAATTACCAACCTTCGATAACAGATGGAAATATTGGAAATGGTTCCTTTATTTGGGTTTATTTAGAGCCTAGGTTCTCACCAGAAAGCTCAAACTTGACATAATTGTAGCACCTAACCTCCTTCATCTGTGTTTTTCGCATGCGCAAGAATTAATCGCATTTGAACGTATGTTCAGCAGAATAATTATCTGATGGAGCGCTTGTAAAAATCACTACTTCATCAAATTGTTCTGATGAACGCGACGAATGAATCTTCATGAGTGATGTTTTACCGCTTAACGTAACCTTCGAAACCTGTATTGATTCATGATTTTAATTATGATGCACACAAAAAAGACTACGCTGCTTTCGTTAAATGAGCATATATATAAATATAACTTGAATAAAATTCATATTTTGGCTATACACTGTTTCAATGAGTAGATTCACTGAATTCTCCTATGTCGTGTATGGTAATATCCCAATTGATCAAATAACAGGGTTACTTGTATTGCCAATACCTATCTTTCACTGTTTTGGAAATTTCTGCTGTTTTTTTTTAGTTGCATGGTATGAAAAAAAAATGTTAACTCAGTAATTAATTTCGAACTTCAGTAAATGCCTTAAATACCCGGATGAAGGTCGGCAAAAGATTTTAATGTCAAAACTTATACAGAATGTTAAAACAATTTGATTGGAAAATTTAAATTTAAAAAGTTAAAAACTTTCTTATCTCAACACCTTGTAATTATTTACATAACCCAATGAAGAATTCTATTATACTCTTTCGAACTACATTAGGGTTCCATATACCTAAAGCCAATAGAATTTAGCTTTTTTATTGAATCCATGAAAATTAATCAATTTACCTTCTTTTAACTATCTGGGTAGCTTCGACTCGGGTGCCATGCGATATTTTATTCTGCTTTTGATAATTATTGGTGACTGTCGTAATAATTGCCTTTTTGCTACAAGACCGTATGTTCAGATATATCCAACCTGGGATCATCCAAATAAGGCAGTCTACCATGATACGTATCATGGCTGTATAATAATAATTATAATAAGGATTTATTTCCCAAGAAATATAAATTTTTAAAACAGGGAAAAATATTTGAAATGTTTAAAAAATAAATATGTATTGGAGTAAGCTATAAAATCAGAAATGTGATTAAAAAAACTATATAAGAGTTATATGTTATATTAACCTTAAAAATAAATACTTTTTTAACTAAATTTGAAAGTTTCAAATTATTTTTAACAAGGCGAATCAATATACAAATTATGAGTTTATATAATGACCATATATCAAATAAACTCCGGGGTTTACATAAATAAATTGTCGGTTTTTTGTAATTTAGTATGATATGCACTTTATAACTTTATTCTGTAAGTATTTTCAAAAGTAGTGAACATTTGTTACTGAGCCCTAAACTGAAATTAAATATCGAAGCTTTGAATATACATACTAATGAAAAGTATATTTATTTTATGTATTTCAAAAGTAAATGATTTCTTATTTTAAAAAGTATTCCAATTATTGAAGGTTTCTGTTTTCTCAATTTTTTGGACCAAGATAAATTTCATCTATGAATAGTCCAATAAATTATACACTAGAGGAGTATTTGATATTGTCATCATTGAATTTAATTTGATGTTTTAAATTTAAAACACAGGATTTAGTTTGGGCCTATAAGAGTTACTTAGTTCAAAAATGTGCATATTTTTAGTTAAAATGTGTTGCGATCAGTGGATCGGTAAATATCGCCTTTGTCGATCGAATAGCTCATAATTAATAGATCTCGAAATAAATATGAAAGTGCAATGTGAATGTGAAACATAAAAGAACTTGACCACAATGGAGAAGTTTCATGATGTTGGTCATATTATATCCAATGCTGTGACGTCATCTGACCTACCGAGTTCGCCGTACCACGGAGTTGCGCCAGTAGGCGTATTCTGTACATTTGCGTAAGTTTCAGAACCAAAAGTTGAAAGTCAGAATACATCAAAACTCAACAAGTTTAGTTGTATTGTGGCTTTCAAACTTTTAGTTCTGAGACTTACGCAAATGTACAGAATTCACCTACAGGGCTCTTGCTCCGTTTGTGTTTATTTAAGTAAAGTCGTTCGTTTCTTTTTCATTTTATTTCTAAGTATATAGTTCTTAGTTCACTATAATGGAAGAAGGCTACGTCAAAGGACAAAGTGATAATTTGCCTAATATTGATATTTACACAGTGATGGACTTCCTTCTTCAAATCCGTGTTATGTTAGTACTGAAATAAAAGGAGTTAAACTTTTTAAGGAAGCATATACTTTTTTAAGTCCATTTCAACTTAGCCAATGGACTAACTTACAACTGTGATTTCTATGTAAAAAAAGCAAACATACAACCGAATTGTATACCTTCTCCTTTTTTTGAAGTCGGTCAAAAACGTTTCCTAAACATATCGTCATGTTTACAATACATTCATCTATTGCCCGCCGTGTACGGATAAGATATCAAATGTATTGATATGTTTTCAGGGAAGCTATTGGATATGTGCAAGTCAAACGTGAGGGCTCTATAGTGCGGGACAGGAAAGAAGTCGGGGTATTTAAACCTAAATCCAGTTCACTATCACAGCTACGGACACGCCCAACTCGGTCAACTCTCGTGTTCATACCTATAAAAGCACAGTTAAATACAGAATTTCATTTGAACATAAAGTGAAAAGTAACGATGGTTTGTGATGAAAATGAAGGATTTGTGGAGAGTGTAGTCAATCAAATCAAATCACGCTTCATTAGTTTGCACCACTTGTTATTATATTATTTGGTACACGAAAAAACAATTTATTGGGATTTTTAAATGTCGTGCCTAGACACATGGGGACAATACAATATTTGTAGGACTTTTTTAAAATTTAGCCATCGTGTAATAACCAAAATAACACTTGAACGGCACAAGTGACTACACAATTAATAAATCTGTACGTACTCGGCGAATACGCGCCGCAACTTTTAGGTCAAATGACATCACACGATAGAGCGCATCCAGTAATGGAATTATTTTTGCAAGCGCAACTTCAAAGTCCCATAATTTATTAATTTTAAAGATATTTTAATGATTCTTTCACATTTTTGTTTAATTTTGCTTCAATTTTTATAATCAATCGATAAGAAAAAAATGGAAACATCTTCATTGTTAGGTAAGCTGTGACTTGACTGTGTCCAAATTTACTTCTGGGTCCCTAAACTCCATACTGAAATTTATATCACAATCTACGAAGCCATTCTAGAAAAAGCTGGTGTGAACCTCGAGGGTTGCACCTATTAAATATGAAAGTATCACTAAAACTCGTCGAAAAAAATAAATTTGTTAATTTACACATCATATGTATCAGTTCTGATTTCAATACTTTAACAATTTTGGTAGTTATTTTGTCCAACACCGGAGCTTTTTTGCATCTAATAAACTGATTATTTCTTCAATCTCTTCTGGGTTGGAGGGTTTCAGGAACATAGTGTAGATTTTGACTCAATCGGAAATTCATTTTGGTTAGGAATTTTGGCTGCTTATTTGGGGTTGATGAAATAAATAGTTGAGATCCTCACAAATTTCATGTTGATTTTGGATAACATTTTTATCAAGGGAAATATATTTTTTATTTTCATCATCCGTTCTTTTGTTATACAGTATTTCATTTATTTTATTCCATGCTAGTTTTGGAGTAACATTTGTGACTTTTGCGCCGTAATATTTGCCTTTAGATTATCGAACAGTTTTTTTGACAAGTTTAATAAATGTCTGAATCAATGGTCGTATCCATAGCAGTGTCTGATTACCAATCGTTTGGTTATCTGTAATCAAAAAGTTGACGTCTTTAATATGACAGCTATCAGTAAACAATAGTGTAACATAACCTATATTTTCTTTCATTATGGACATCTAACGTTCCGACCACATAATCTTTTTCATCTATAATATAAAAATTAATCGCTAAATGTGTTGCTAAGCGCAAATCTCGAGAGCAGCTGAACCGATGTTGGTAATTCTTTTTTTTTATAATATTCCTTGAAGTACGAGGATGGTTCTTGGGGAGAGAAAAAATTAAGAAAGTTGTGCGGAACATTAGTAAATTTAGGAACATTTAAGAAAACTTAACGACAATATTAATTTTACATATAGTACATACAGTTGTTTAACATAACTGTCAGTTGTTTGAAATAACTGTCAGCAATTGACAGAACGCGGTTGATAATAGTTTCATTTCAATTTATCATACAGTGAGTTTTTGAGAAGTGTTTATTCATCTCGGTAAGTTAAAATCAATCACACCTAATATTGGCATATTCTTCGCGGTATTTCTGCCTTTTGATTTTCCTTATCAATTCTGAGTTTATCACCTAAGAATACAGCGTGATCGGTGACCGTCCATTAGAAGTTTATGGAGAACCGAGTAAGATAAAAATCTGAAATTTTGTGCGTAGGCATATCAGATTAGGATCTATCCACCTAAAATATTCACTCAATAAATTGAATTTCCGGTATTTTTGGAATAACTAATTAACTATTAGATTTATTTTTAGGGACATTCATGTATTATCAATTTGTAGGAAACTTTGTTGTCCATTGAATGAAACCAATCAAAAAGGGTAGTTCCATTGAAAATAACAAACTTTTTGCACTTTCCAATACATGCGGACATTTAATTAATTTGGAAGTACTTGCTGAACAAAATTTATAAATTTAAATCAATCAGCAGGTTGAGGCATCTTTTAGCTTCAATTTGAATAAAAATTTAAACATCTTACTGTTTTAAAATAGAATTTAGTTATTTCGCTAAATGCATTTTTGCTGTCAAAATTTCAATAAATATTTTTTATTTCAAAAAGTATAAGAGATAAATATGGTGGTATCTTAATAAAAAATATTCTACTTAATTGGGACAATCCAAAATTGTAAAAATATACAGTGTGTTCCATTTGAAATAAAAATGTAGATACCAACTACCTGTATAACACGAAGTGACAGATAACTAAAAATATTTTAGATCCCAACCTTTTATGCTTATGCACAAAATTTCAGATTTTTATCTTACTCGTTTTTCCATAAACTTCTAATGGACGGTCGCCGTGAATCACCCTGTATATATTCATCTACATTCTCGATCTCTTTCCCGCCGATTGACAGTTGAAAGTTTTGCGTGCCGAGGATTTTTGTTTTCGTGATGTTAACCTCGAGTCCTATTTTTCGAGAAGCATGGTGTAATTGTTCGATCATAGTTTTCAATTCGAATGGGTCTTTACTTATTAGAATCACGTCGTCTGCAAATCGTAGGTGGCAGAGATATTTGCCATCGATTCTAATTCCTTTTCCTTTCCAGTCTAGTCCCTTGAAAAGGTCTTCTAACGCAAGCGTAAATAATTTGTGTGAGATGGTATCACCTTGTCGTACTCCTTTCTTCTATGTGCTCCGTTTTCAGGTTTTCGTCTAATTTAACTACTATTACTGATTTCTCATATATAGACTTGAAGAGTCCTGTATATCTTAAGTATATCCTGGCGTTATCTAAGGACTGCATAATTGCCCAATGTTCCACTGAGTCGAACGCTTTCTTGTAGTCGACAAATGCTAAGTGGACATTGATGTATTTGTTTGCTTTTTCTATCAGCAAACGAAGAATCTGTATATGGTCGGTCGTGCTGTAGCCTTTGCGGAAGCCGGCCTATTCCACTGGCTGATAGGAGTCAAATTTATTAGTTAGACGGTTTGTTATAATCTTAGTGAGGTGCTTGTGTAGGTGCAAAAGTAGGCCGATTGGTCTGTAGTTATCAAGATCAGCTTGGTCACCTTTCTTAAGAAGAAGGACTACCTCTTTGCCAGTGTTTTGGTATCCTTTGTTCTTCGATGCACTTATTAAGTAGAGTTCTTATTGCTTCCCAAAGTACAACTCCTGCTATTTTTAGGATTTCAGTGGTGATTTTTTGCTTTCATTTGTTTTAATACATTTCTAGTTCGTTTTGGGTTATTTCTTGAATTTCCTCGGAGCCTATATTTAGAATTTGACTTTTTTCTTTGATTGGGTTTGGGAGGGTGGACGAGTAAATGTTGGTGTAGAATTGTTCTACTACTTTCTTTATATCTTTTTTTTTCTCTGGTAAGCCTTCCCGAGTTATCTCTCAATTTTATTATTTTAGGTTTTCCTTGTGACAATTTGGATTTCAGTGTCTTCATACCTCTATTTTCTTCTATGGTTTTATTGATTAATTTCGTATTGTATTTTCTCACCTCTTTTCTAGTCTCTTTTTTATTAGGTAAATTTCTTATAGAAATGTACCTATTGCGATCGTTCACACTTTTGAATTTCGAAAAAAATTCAAGGGCATGTTGTTATATGTCTATACGCTAGTCCAAAAAAACATTTGGTTCAAAAGTTTATATATATATATATATATATATATATATATATATATATATATATATATATATATATATATATATATATATATATATATATATAATATATAAGTGTCATAAGGGCCACAATCTTCTTAAAAAAATCTACAGCAGGCTTAAGACCAAAACCGACAAAAATAAAACAACACACACCGTTTACGAGATACCATGCAACGACTGCGATAGTAAATATATAGGTGAATCCTGCCAATATTTAGAAAACAGAATAAAAGGTCACAAGTATGATAAAACAAATAAAACTGCTCTGTCGAATCATGAAGAACAAAATAAACACAAATTCAACTATAACGAAACAAAAATACTAGCAACGGAAAAATACTCCTCTAAACGTAAAATATTGGAAATGATTTACATAAAGAAAAATCCAAATGCAATCAACTCTAAGACAGATATTAAGCAACTCAGTAAAATTTATTATAACTTACTATAAAATATTCAATAATATCAGTTAGAAACATCATCAAGACTACTATCCGAACAAACCCACCTTTTAGGTAAAAACTAAATATGAAACTTAACCTTACAATAATAATTTCCCTCACCTACATCCTCCTGTCTGTCACTTTATATCTTTCTCAATTAACAAGTCAAGTCAACACATAGGTAAATCTTCCACAAAATTAATTCTACACGAGAAACAACAAAATGAAGAGAAAGAAAAAGAGAATGTAGTGCAACATATTTTGAACCTATAGAATTATTTTTCAGTTTTATTTTATTTATATGTTTTTTTTGGAGGAAGCTGATTTTTTGTACTTTATGTCTTAGGTAGGTTATGATATTGTCCTAACAACATTTTTCCTTATTTTAATTTTTATTTTACAGAATAATATTTTAGTTTTTAATTTTTATACGATTGATAAAGGCCCCAAAGCGGGTCGAAACGTCTTGTTCTATGAACATTATGACATGAAATAAATGTGCGTTTATTTCAATTTTTTCAATCACTGAAAGAGCCCTAAACCCACGATATTCACGAAAAATAAATCCACTAGGCTCAAAAACAAATAGAAACGAAATTATATATATATATATATATATATATATATATATATATATATATATATGTATATATATATATATATATATATATATATATATATATATATATATATATATATATATATGGGATATTACGAAATTTGTTAACACTATAGAGGTCGCAGTTTTGAAGGTATCAAGTTCAAATTTGCTACAAAAATCAAACTCTCAAATATCTCGGTCGAGTTCGTTATTGGGCAATATCGGGTAAGTAGTTTCAAAATGGCGACCATTCAAACATTTAAAAAAATTATCAAAAAAGAGCCGTAGTGTAAATATCATCAAAAATAATTTTAGGTTACAGATATAATCAGTACCTACAATTTTTGTTCAAAGCAATTTTTCATAAAATACACAGGTAAAAAAATAAAAATCAATAAAGAAAAAAGAAATATTGATAAAACATGAACACTCAATATAAATTTGATGTAATTGTACATTTTCTAGAGATCATAATATAGACCCTGATTAAAAATATATATATATTGTATATTTATTGAAAAGAAATAGGCGAAAAAAAAAATTCTGCCTTGAAGTGGAACTCGAACCCTGTCTGCTTTATATTCAACAGCCAAAACAAAAACCTCTAACCGCAAGGCTATGACACATACCACAATTTTATGTAAATTCAATTCAATGAATTTTGAAAAATTTACCTTTCCGCTGACTACAGGTCATCGGGATTTTTTTTTCGTTAGCTCTTTATATTCTTGCGATTTTCTTTCTATAATTCTCCTTTCCTCTATAAGTTTTAATGTATTGAGACTAAATTTATTTGTTTTTTGTTTGTGTAATTCATTGTACTGATAAACTTTTAGGTTCTGCCAACCAAGGAATAATTTTTCATTACCAGTTGTCATGATATTCTGAAATTATCTCCCATTGACTTAAACAAATGCAATCAGGTAGTCTTGAAGGTTCTTACAAGTTCAATATTAAGAAAATCTTCATCACAATAAAGGAATTTTGATCTGTCATCGTTTTTTTATTTCTTCTTTTGTAATATTTCTGTCTAATTTTAAATTTGGTATTTTTATTCTTAATTGAGTTAACTTTCTTACTTCTGTTTTATATCTGGTAGTTTTTTCCTGTATTTACTCTTGAATTTTTTCATCTTTTTTGCTACGGCATTTTATGATGATATTTCCATTCGGCATTTGCTTCAATGAATTTATTCCAATATGTGATTTGTTGATCATAATTTTGATTTCCAAACCTTTCCTGGTTTGTGCGGGTGTTTGTTGTTTATTCGTTTTTATCGCGGTAGTTATTAATACAAACATTTAATTCCTTTATAGTATCAATCGCATGAAATTCATTTTCTTTGTTACAACAGGTTTTGTGGTATTTATTTTCGAGTACTGTACAGTCCTATTTGAATGATTCAGCATATGGCCAAAAGGCAATTCTCATGACAGTCAACAATTATATCTAGAATTATAGAAATCTGTTGGTTTAAGGTATAGGAAATCCTAATATAATTCGAAAGAGAATAAAATTCTTGGTAGGATATCTAAATAAATACAGGGTGTTTCATTTGAAATAAATTTTAATTTTCCACTAATATTCTTTCAGTATCCTGTATAATTCTTGATATTGGAATATGAATGAGGGTACTTTGCCAACCTTAATCCGGGCTACTTTTCAAAATTAATTACTGAGTTCAGTATAAAAAAAAAATTTCTTCATATCGGACAATTCATTTGAGCTCATAAATCCGAAAATAATCAATATTGCGTGTTTCCATTTATGAAATATAACTTTTTTGAACATCCTGTATAGTTTAAGATAAATTTCGATTGTGCGTATAAAGATTCTTCATCGATACAATTATCACAAATGACATTTAGTCAATGGCTAGTTTTTGAGATGTTTTTTAAAGTTTAGTCGGCAGCCATTTTGAAACTACTAGTCCGATCATGCCCGTTAACAAACGAAAATTTCGTAATATCTCATGTATATGGATTGGAAAAGGTATAAAACCGGCTTATGCAGTCTTGGATATGAAAGTAAGATTAACTCTTTTTTATATTCGACCTTTCGAATCTTTATTGATTCTTCATCAGGATTACTAATGTTTACATATTATAATGAAATTATAACATAAAGATGAACAATATGGTACTTACGAAAGTGAAATTTAGTTAAACATAAACAGGCGTATTCATAATCAACTCTAAGTTCGATACTAGTTTAATTTGTTTGTGAGTTACTATGTTAACATTAATATCATACGTGACAGTTTTAATATCATACTAAGCTAGTACCTTGCTAATTTTGTTTATGAATAAAGCTGTAAATATTTTAGAATAGAAGATATCATCAGTTGTAACATTAAACGTGCGTATCACTTTAACAGTGCTTAAAATAAAAACTGTAAAATACATTTTGAGATTAGAACACGTTTGAAAATTTAAATTGCAATACTACCAGACCAAAAAATACTTTTCGTGTTACGCCACTGGAATGCACCCCTATATTAAGAGTAGTTATTTGGATTTGTTCATTAAGCTGTTTAATTGCATAATATAATTTATAAATTCGGTTTAAATTACATAATGTCAAAGTAGCAAATTTTTACTGCATGATACTGGAGGCAATAACGTTCAACAAGTGCTTCACTCTTTTCTCGAGCGCAAACAATTCCACTTTATGCAACAGTATGAGAAAAAAAATACCCATTTTCAAGGGAAAACCCGAAAAAGTCCCTTTTTTAGGGATAAATGTAACCATTCTTACATTCCATAATTTGAGTTATAGCGAACTTTCGAAAAATTTGAGAAATGACTTTTAGGATATTCCAAAGATCAAAAAGAGGCATAGAAATATTTTAAGATCAAAAATTGAGAATCTGACATGGCCCCAAACTTTGATAAAAAATATGACTTCCTTTGCTCACCCTGTGTAAGTGGATAAATAAAAAAAATATGCCGGTCGGATACGGCACGTGTTCTCAAAGAGTTGGTGAAGAACCTCCCGAGTACCGCAACTCGATATCTCTCTCCATTCCGAAAATATCCACCAGTCTAGTTGTTTAGCAGAAAACAGTTGATGTTACATAATCATCTTGGTTATATATCAGTTTGAATTCATAATCAGAAATATCATAATATGACTGGTACAGCATAATATAGAATTGATAAAATTTCACTTGTATGGTCTTTATATACACCCATTGTACGTGTTCAATGTATCGTTCATATTGGTCTCCATCGTCAATGGTACGCTGAAGATTCATAATAATAATAATTATAATCTTTATTTAACTACGTTTTGTAAAATTGCAATTGTAGCAAGACAACAGATTAAAATAACTTACAGTTTCTAAGTACTTGGAACGTGAATAAAAGGCATATTTAAGCAATAATTTCTTACAAACATTTTTAAAATTTTTATGTTCAGGGTTTTTAACAGCCTGAGGAAGAGCATTGAACTGCTCGATATCCAGTGAGTTTTTTGAGCACACTTTATATAAACCTTTTTTTTTCTAATTAGGTTTGCCGATCTGGTGCCATACCGATGGTAGTCTGAGTTTAGCTTTAGACTGTTTTTACTTCCATGAATTTCTATCAGCTGATGCCAAATATACATGGCTGGAACTGTTAGAATTTTAAAATTGATAAAATAAGACCTGCAATGATCGCGATGACCAAACCCGGCGATTGTTCCAACAGCTTTTTTCTGCAATCGAAAAATTGTAATGGCGTTGGAACAGTTTCCCCAGAGAACAATACCATAGGATAGGTGTGCTTGAAACAAGGAGTGATTGGCATTAAGTACTGATGTATGGTGTAATAAGGGTTTTAATCGCCTTATGAGGAAAAGAGAAGAAGATAACTTATTTTTTAGGATCTCAACATGTGGAGTCCAGCTGAGATTTTCATCTAGTATTAGACCTAGAAATTTAGCGCTCTTTCCTTCTATAATTTCAACATCAGTTAAAAACAATAATTTCTTTGTTTTGTCTGTATTCAGCTTTAAACAGTTTTTGGAGAACCAGAGCTCCATCCTTTGAGCCATCAGATTACAAGTATTTCTAAGACCATCAATATCCTGATCACTACAAAGAAGGACGTCATCATCTGCAAAAAAGACACACTGAGCTGGCGAAAAAAATGAAAACAGATCATTAATATAAATTATAAATAGTAGTCGTCCTAAGACGGAGCCTTGAGAAACGCCACTTTCTAATGAATGAAAAACAGAGCTTTTTTCGTTCATCGAGACACACTGCTCTTTCAGAGATAAGTAAGACTTGATTAATTGCAATGTGTTACCCCGCACACCATAACGATACAGCTTCTCTAAAAGAAATGTGAAATACAGTCGAAGGCTTTACTCAAGTCACATAACATCAGACCAACATAATTTCCTTTTCCAAGGCCGTCGACTATATTCTGTATAATAGAAACTAGCACTTGAATTGTCTATTATTATTATTTTAAATATTTTACCAAAAATAGGAACAATAGATATCGGTCGGTAGTTTTCAACTAAGTCTCTATCTAATTTTTTAAAGATTGGCACCACTTTAGATACCTTGAATGAATGTAGAAAAATGCCCTTCTCATAACAGTTATTGAAAAGAAATGTTAACGGCTTAACCATATCATCTGTTACGTGTTTTAAGAGTATACTATTTACATTATCGCATTCCTAACGTCTAATTCATGAATAGGCAAAAAGGAGAACGATTTGGAAGCCATCGGAATGTTTCGAACAAGATCGTTTTGCAGATCAGAATTTATCGATAGATGTTTAATTAATTCCGAAGCAATCTATACGAAATAGTTGTTAAAATCGTCTGGTGTTAAATTAGGGGCCAAACTAGTCGCATGGGATTTATTACGTTCGAAATGTATTAATTTCCAGGCAATTTTCGATCTGTTAGTAGCATTTTCTATATAGTTATCAAAAGCCTCTCCTTTTGCCTGTGCTATTGAATTTCTATAATCCTTGTGTAACCATTTGTAGAGGGCCTTATAGTTGTATGTTCCTGTTGCATCTCTTAAAATCCTTATCGAGAGAGAGTTTCTCTTTTTTCTAACTGGAGGTCGATCAGAACAGTTTTTAATGGGAATCCTCTTTGAATAATATATTTAAAGTTAGTGGTAAGAAAAGTGCCCATCTGATCAACGTCATTACAATAATAGAAGTCTGACCAATTCAGAGACAGCAGATCACTTTTAAATTGTCTAATAGACTTATCCGTCATTCTTCTAACTTTAAAATCTTCATTTCTAGTACAAATATTAAAATTTAATGATATAAATTGTCCGAAATGGTCCGACAGACAGGGGTCATGAACATCAGCGGAAAAATAAGTGTAGAAGTATTTCTGATGATGTTTTCCATGCAAGTAGAAGCTTTTGCAGAAACTCTGGTAAACTTGGAGATAGTGGTATTCATACCAAAGCTGTTTAATAAGGATTGTAAATCCGAGAGACTAGGTGTGTTTCTTAGGAAATTAATATTGAAATCACCAAGAATAATAATTTTTTCGTATATATCATGGAAATTGTACAGCAAACCATCAAGCAAGCGCAAAAATGTGTCAACACAACCATTGCAGGACCTATACAAAGTAATTATTAGAATCTTACCATTACAAACATCAATGGCACAAAACTCTGCATAGATTTCTTTAGAATATGCCTTCATATTCACCTCCTTACAGATAATTCCTTTCCGTGAATAGATACAGACACCACCATGAATACGGATATTTCTAAAAGGAGAAAGTTAAAATTATTAATATTTACACATTTCAAAATATCTTCAGTGCACCTGTACTCACTAAGACATATTATATCATAACTATAATCTCTAACAAAGGCTGTTAGTTGGTCAGTCTTATTTGACTGTATAGTAATGTTAATAACTGAAAAACTGTTCTTCACCTGAGGATTTACTGCTAGTCTTACATAGTTTGACAGGAGTAGATTTTAAGGGTTTACTTGAATTCCACTCATTACTTATCTCAAGCAAGTTTGTCACTTTAATGTTGAAAAAGTTATTTATCTTTTGTTTTATTAAAGATGCTAAGTTTCTAAGTCTGCGATTATTTAAATAGATCGATTCATTAATTAAATTTTCACGTGCAAATATATCAGCTAGGTTAAGATGCCTAATGCTATTATTGAAATATTCTAAATTTTCAACTATAGTGCTAATTTTGTCATTTATTCGCTGGATGTTTTCAAATCCCAGACCAGGTTTTTTGGGATGCTACAATGAATTAAATTTATCAGATACTTTGCTTAGATCACGGGCAGACAGATTTTTATTATTTTCTCAACCAATACAATGACAAAATCTCTTTTAGTTAAAGTCCTAATAGTATATTCTATATTGCTAACAACATTCCAAAACTTAGCATTCGACTTAAATATTAACAAAATGTTATATTGATCTCCTATTGTACTCTTAAGAGGCCAATATAGCCTTTTTCCATACTCTGTTAATATTACGATGTTAGCTTTCTCCTTGGTATGGTTTCCCGCCAGGCTGCTGACTTGTTCATTGTCTCGACAAACGGATTTTTGGTTTTCCTTTTTAGTTGCTCCACCTATTTTGAATATAACTTTTTCTCTATTTGAAGGATTCTTATTGAATTTAACATTTGATGGTTTATTTCTCTAAGTTCATTATAGTCCTCTTTTAGTCATTAATAATTGTAGTGCTGTCTGTTTTTAATTGTAGGTTTGTATTTTGAAGTTAAAGTATATCTAATTCATCCAATAGTTTTTTATTTTCTGTGTAGAATCGTTTAACATCATCTTTGAGATCTTGTTTCTCATTTTTGATTTTGTCACATTCTTGACATTGCCAAACGTGGTTTGAAAAAATATCGATTTTATCTTTTTGTTGCTTGATTTTTGATTCCAATAGTTTAATATTTTCTTTGTGTAAGTTTAATTCGGCTAAGTGTTTGTTTTCCGCGTCTAAAACATCGAATTCAAATGATTAGGATGTCCGTTTGAGCCTAATTATATAATCGTTTTTGGTAGAAACTTCCGATTCCAGCTTTTTTATTTGAGCTTGCAGATTTTTTATATCAGCGGGGAATGGTTCTTGGTTTTTGTTTGATTGGGAATAAGATCGCAGTTTTATTTTGTTTCCACTCATATCGCCAATCACAATATTGTCCACAACACTAGTATGTGTATTGTTGGTTGCTTACTCAAAATTGATGAATTGGCTGGAGTTGTAACCATAACGATTTTTAAAATAACCTAGTAAGCCCAATATGGGGGAAGTGAATACAGTCAGTAAGAAATGTATAAAAAACTTATAATAATAATATTCAAAACTAATATAACAAAAAAAATGTTACATCGTATAACAGTTTAGAAAACTGAAAAAAGCCAGTGAAAAAGAAACAAAAACGAATTTCAAGATCATAGGAATCATAAATCAGGAATCATGCTTGTTAATCAGTGGAAGTTGATTAAAAAATATTCATCAAGGTCATAGCAAACATGGAGATGTAGTAATTTTATAAGGGCCTTTTTGAACTTATTCAACAATAACAGTTTCATAGTGTTCGGAAGATGGTTATACATTTTTATTCCCATACACAGAGGACCATTGCGCGTTCGGTTGAATTTGTAGTTTGGTAGGAAAAACAGTTGATTTCTCGTTAGATAATGGTATCTGTCTGTGGGTCGTTCTAGAGAGTTTTTATTTTTGTGGATCAGGAGGGATATTTTGTATATATAAAGATTGGTGAGGGTAAATATTTGGTGGTTTGTGTTCACTGTTTAACTTAACAAGATAATACCAAAAAATTGTTTACCAATAACCAATATATTTCGTATTTATGCACTCACCTGAACAATTCACTTTCCAATCACAATATAGAAATTAAGACAAGGATTCAATCATAGTGAGATTCATACCTAAATACCGTATATTTTTTGTGTTTTTTTAATAGAAAATATATTCAGTTAGTGGTACTTCATTACCAGTCAATACTTGTATGAGTAGGCAATAAGGATTGATTATCAGAAACAGCTCGACGCTCTGCGGAAAACTGAAGATAGGCAACAGCCTTGAAATCAAAATAATTGTCTGTGTGACCGGTGCTTTGTTTGAAAATCAATCTGTTTCGGATTTTCTCCACATTGGTGACCCCGACGTGATTAAACGTTGGAAAGTGATAAAGTGGACATCCGGCAAAATGTAAATACACTAAGTGACTAGTTACTAAAGAGCTCTGTCTGTGTCGCTACGAGTTTGAAACATTCCATTCGCGATATCTTCTTCAGAGGAACTACGGGTCGAATTAAGTGGAATTAAGTGCTCTCCAACAAGAGAATGAGCAGCTTCGACAACAACTCCTTGCCCAGCAACCACAGCAGCAGCAACAAGCCGCTCACGTTACCGAAGGGCAGGAAACTGTACTCCGCACCGCTATCTGCCTCCCTCTCTTTTGGTCCGACAAACCCGAAGTCTGGTTCGCACAAGTCGAAGCTCTATTCGTCATTGGCAACATCGAACAAGACATCACCAAATATAACTACATTGTTACACAATTGGATACCCGCTACGCCACTGAGGTACATGACATCATTATCAACCCGCCAAGCAGTGATCGGTACACCAAACTTAAGACAGAACTAAGTGCACATCTCTCCTTGTCCGAAGAACAGAAAGTCCGTCAACTGCTTATGGATGAGGAGCTTGACGACAGTAAGCCTTTACAAATTTTGAGGTATTTACGATCGCTCACTGGCAACAACACTTTGAAAGCTCCTTTCTACGTCAGCTCTGGATCCAGCGACTTCCTTTCGTGAACTTAGAACCCGACTTGAAAATAAAATGAATTGAAAAGTATACTCGTTAACTACAAAGGACGTAGATATTTGTAGTGAAATTTATTTGTAGTTTTACAAAAAACCTTGAAAATCGAAATAAAACTATTTACGCTTACAATTTTTGATGTTCTTATGGAATTTTTCCGGGAATGTGCTAACAATCGGTAGTGACAATATTTTTCTGGTAATTTTTTAGCATTATTAGTCGCTTAAACAAATTTACGTAAAATAAATTTCAAAAAAAAATGTTTCCAGAAACTACAAACGACGTAGATGTAAGTAGTGAAATTTATTTGTTTGTAGATTTTCAAAAAACTTGGAAAATAAAAAAAATTAAATTTACTCGTACATTTTTTTTATGTTTTTATGGCATTTTTACTGGAATATGTTAACAATTGTTTCTAGAGACTTACGAAGAAATCTAAGGACACGTATATTATTTTATGTAAGTGAAAAGGGCGATAGTTATTAAAGAAATGTAAGAAAAGTCTATTGATAAAATAGTTTGAAAAAAATATTTTGTTAAATTTAAATTAAGTCAAATCTTGTCATATTCAATGATGTTTATAGAATGTGAAAACCAAATCTGTTACTAATAAAAAATAAACTAAAAATAATTGAAAAACAAATAAATTCAACTACAAACATTTACGTGGTTTGCAGTTTCTGGAATCACAAAAAAATTATTTGACGTAAATTTGTTTAAACGAATAATAATATTGGAGAAATTTATTAGAAAAAAACTAATGTTACTACAAAAAACCACAAACGATTGTTAACACATTCCCGGAAAATGCCATAAAAACATCAAAAATTGTAGGAGTAAATTATTTTTTTGATTCTCAAGGTTTTTTGAAAAACTAACAAATAAATTTCACTACAAACATCTAGTCGTTTGTAGTTTCTGGAAGTACAAAAATTTTATTAAATTTATTCTATGTAAATTTGATTAAACTATTAATAATGTTGAAAAAATTTAACAAAAAAACTAATGTTACTACAAACGATTGTTGACACATTCCCGGAAAATGCCATAAAAACATCAAAAATTGTAGGAGTAAATAATTTTGTTTTGATTTTCAAGTTTTTTTGAAAAACTACAAACAAAAAAATTTCACTAAAACATACTACGTCGTTTGTAGTTTCTGGAAGTACAAAATTTTATTAAATTTAGTTAATGGAAAATCTGTTTAAACGATTAATAATGTTGAGCAAATTTTACAAAAAAAACTAATGTTACTACAAAAAACTACAAACACATTCCCGGAAAAATGCCATAAAACATCAAAATTGTAGGAGTAAATCATTTTAAATAAATTTCACTACAAACATCTACGTCGTTTGTAGTTTATGAATATAATTTTTAATTATTTTAATTTCAAGTCGGGTGCTAAGTTCACGGAGCTCTGCTGTGGGACGCCACCGGCAGTCGGTAGTGGCGTCAACCGACTGCCTCACAAAAGGACGTCGCCTTCTCGTCACCGATCACTCCACGAAACGCCAGTTTCTCGTGAACATAGGATCAGATGTCTGCTTTTACCCTCGCACATTCTTGAAGCAACGCCCCTCAGCTACAGAATACTAGCTAGAAGCCGCGAACCATACAACCATCAATACTTATGGTCTAATACCCCTTCAACTGAATTTTGGTCTCCGTAGGGCCTTTACATGAAATTTTCTGGTCGCTGACATTGCACTACCTACCATAGGATCTGATTTTCTATCCTATTTCAACTTATTACCTGACTGCCGTAACAATCGTTTTATCGATGGAGTGACTGGTTTAACCTACCCTGGATGATCCTCCACCACAAAGCAGGTCAGTGTCAAATTCCTTACAGGCGAGCACTCTTCGCCTTTTCATGACATAGTGGCTGAATTTCCTCAGTTCATACAACCTACCAGCACACCTCGTGAGGTTTGACATAAGACATCACATTTTATCAACACTACGCCAGGACCACCAGATTCATGTCGTGCCTGTCGGCTTGCTCCAGATCTTTTACGCATTGCTGATGGTACCTTACGATGCTCTGAAAGCTCATGTGCATCCCCCCTTCATCTTGTTCCGAAGAAGACCAACGGGTGGCGACCATGTGGCGACTACCTCAGCCATAATGCTCGAACAGTCCCAGATAGATATCCTGTTCATCATATACACTATTTTTCTCACCGTATCCATGGTTGTACAGTGTTTTCAATCACTGACCTGGTTAAGGCTTACACACAGATTCCTGTCAACCCAGCTGACATTGAGAAGACTGCGATCATTATTGCATTTGGACTATTCAAGTTCCCCTACAGGAGTTTTGGTCTCCGCAACTCAGGACAAACTTTCCAAAGATTTATTAACAAAGTTCTCCATGATCTCGAGTTCTGTTTCCCCTATGTTGACGTCATCTTGGTTTTCTCCGTCGACGTTGAAGAGCACCGTAAACATCTTCGTGTAGTGTTCTAATGCCTAGTGCCTTCTTGTCAAGAGCACCATTGGCAAACCCCAAGTTAGCTTCTTAGGATATGAAGTATCCGCTACCGGTACACGTGCTCTCCCAACACTGCAAAGTGCCTCCACCGTTTTTTAGGTATAATAAATTTTTACCGTCGTTTCATACCTTCTGCGGCTGAACACCAAGCCCCACTTCAAGAAGCAGTATCCAAACATCGCGGTTCACAAACAGTTCCATGGACACCGTCGTTTGAAAAGGCTTTTGAGGCCTGTAAGATAGCTCTCTCTAACGCTACACTCCTCTTCCATTCAGTCACGGACGCCCCTCTCAGACTGTTCACTGACGCTTCAGATACTTCTGTTGGAGCCAGCTTAATGCAGTTGGTGGACAATACTTGGCAGCCCCTGGCATTCTTTTAACGTAAGCTCTCTGCCCAGCATGTAAAGTGTCTATCAACTCGTCTCGGTTCCCAGCCACATCGGTGGAAAAGCTCGAAACTGCCACAGCACCAACTTCTGACCCATCTGAATGTCCAGCGTATTATCGTGAGTTACTTGCCGTTTACGAAGCTGTGCAACATTTCCGCCACTATCTGCGCATCACGTGACTATCTATAGGGACTATAAGCCTCTCACATAAGCATTCAAAGAACGCCGCAAGAAGCTACCGCCAGTGCAACTCAATCGGCTTTCTTTCATTGCCCAGTTTACAACTGACATCCAGCATATCGACGGTTTAGCTAACGTTGTGGCAGATGCATTACCCCGCATCGCTGCCGTTACCCCTACTCCTGTGGATTTTCATACTCAGGTAGAAGCTCAGGAAGCTGACAACGAGCTTGATACCTTCTTGAGAGATGACTCTACAGCGCTTCGTTTGTTTCGTGTACCTATGCCTGGTTCCACTATGTACTTGTTTATGACATCACTAACAACCGGCTACGACCATTCGTGCCAGCGCCTCTCCGCAAGCAGGTTTTCGAATCCCTTCACTGCCTTAGTCACCACGGCATCCGTGCATCAGCATGCCTTATTTCTGAACAATTCGAGTGGCCAAACGTGGTAACACGTGACTGCTATATTTGGACTCGTAGTTGTGTCCAGTATCAACGAGCAAAGACTACTCGCCACGTAACTTCGCCACTGGGAAGTTTTACCATGCCTTCATTTCGTTTCCGCCACATCCACATTGACATTATCGGCGCGCTCCCTCCCGCTGGACCATATCGATACTGCCTTACGGCAATCGACCGGTTCGTTGGCCTGAAGCCTGGCCCATGGAACGGATCACCGCGGAAGACGTCGCCACGACTCTCTTTAACGGCTGAATCTCACGTTTTGGCACTCCGTCAGTTATCACTATTGACCAAGGACGTCAGTTTGAGTCTCAGCTTTTTAAGGCTCTTGGTGCGTGCTTCGGATTCGAGCACACCCGTAGAACCAGTTATCATCTAGCTTCGAACGGTATGACCGAACGCCCTCATCGACAGCTAAAGGCCGCATTAATACATTCGCTGTAGAATAAGTGTATGGTGAACCCTTACGACTACCCTGTAAGATGCTCGCATCTCCTGCTTGCCAACAGATTCCGACTGACATCACCGTTTTCACTGACCACCTCCGACACATCTTGGCTAAAATCTCGTCACACTCAACCGTGTGTCTTCGTCTTCAATGATCTCTCAACTTGTACCCACGTATTCTTGAGAGACGACACCGTCCGCGGCGCCCTGGGGGCCTAATATTCTGGTCCTCATCAGGTGATAAGCCGTAAGAAGACTTTCACGCTGCGCATCCCTGGCGAGCCCATAACTGTGTCCATCGATCGACTTAAGCCAGCTTTCCTCACCAATGACGACGCCTCACCAGGTACTGTTCCCGGCGCATCTTCAACCCTAGGTTTCCTCCATTGGTATCGATTTACCAACTGCCATAGCGCGCCTGCTCCACTCACAGACAGAGCACGCTAGGAATATCTTCCGGGATGAGCCACAGTAAATCTAGTCATATATTTCAATTGAATACAGTTTAATCAGTGTTCAGCAGTATTCAGTATGTGCATGTTTGTATACGTTATGTAGTTAATAAAGTATAGTTAGTCACTTGTGTTTGTGTTCTTTCGCCTTGGATATCCTCCACATGTTCTTACTGTACTTTCCTACGCTACTATTGTAGCTGTATAAGGAAAGTATTGTAATCGTGTGAAATTTTCGATATCGAGATTTTTACAAATGTTGACGTTTCAGAGTTTTCTAAGTCTAATAAACATACTTTCAGCCATTAGTCCGTCTGTCTGTCCGTGACAGCATTATCTCGGGAACGGATCGATGTATTTTGTTACTTTCTTTTTTATTTTGTTGGGTATGAATACCACTCGGCGATGGCACTGAATGAGAATCCTGTATACACTGGGTGCTGAGCTATAGCAAAGGATTTTGATTGCCTAAAGTATTCTTCTGAGAGCCTTTTACCACCTACATACAGCGCCATATCTGAGGAAAAGCACAAAAAAAGTTATGCTTGAATAAAATTCCATATTTTCCACATGTTCTACATATGTTTTCAGATTCTGGCTAAGGGATTCATCTTGCAAAAAATGTAATATAACCACTGTTGTTCGTTTTGATCGGACAATTTTTTATTCACTGGAATTTGCGTGCGAGCGGTTGGAAAGTCGTGTGAGAGGACACACCAGATTTTTTTGTGACGCGTTGATGTTTACTCTTAATTGTACTGCTTTCTGGAAATCAGTGTACACACTTCCTTTAAAATTCAATTGGTGGATGCCATTGTTTTTTATTAATATTAATCTATTATTTTTCTTAAAACAACCCTTCCACTTTTAAAGATGAAAGATCGAAATATATTCTTAAAAATTGAAATATAGTTCAAGCTCCGATTATTAGTCAGTTACATAGAGGCTGTGTTCAGTGAGTTGTTATCAGCGCACTACCGATGCTGTTCATAGAGCCAATCAAGAAGACTGGAAATAGGAGAGTAAACTTCCTATGCTTCTCTACATAGCCACGTGAGATTACAGAAGTTGTATATCAGGGGCATGGCCTCGTGTACGACGAACATTAACCAACAATTTGACAATTACCTTAAATATTTGTTCTCTTTATTTATTTTGTTTATCTTCGTGATCATGATCTGCTGTCTTGTTTTTTAAGCGAGAGCCGCTTGTTGCGCACGGTATGGTGCGCAAAGACGCATTTACAAATGATATGCGTATGAAATTTGACACGACTTTTAGGTCGAGTATAATCTCCTGTTTCCAGTCTTCGATATTATCAATATTAATATACAATAGATATTCTACTATATTCACAGTAGATATATACTTTCACATTCAATGTGCTCTCTCATGACGCCACCAGGAACCAGTAACTAGAGGGCTGACAGAATTTAGCCCATAATCTGCACCTGTAATTAAAAAAAGTGGTATTAGTTTTAGAAAGAATACACCCTAGAGATAATAATTTTATCGGAAAGCAATTTAAACTCAGATATTCTGAAGTAATTTCAGACAATAAAGTGACAAATAGGCACGTTAATTTCATGTTGCTCCAAAGTAGTATGACAAAAAACTATAATCCAAGGTGAGAAACTGTCGTTCGTAGTTGTCGTTAAGGTATTCTGGAACACTGATTTCATAGACGAAGTAATGAACAGTAATTTGTTGGGAATTCAGAATTCAATTTCCGAGTGCGAGGCGCGAATTTGCTAGTGAAAAATGTCTTGATATAAGCGTTATTCTTGATTTATCAACTATCGAAGGTAGTTATTGTTTTGATCATCCTATCTGTCTCTGTCTCTTTGCAAACACTATAACTCGGAAAATACTTAACTGATCGACACCAAATTTGGTATACAAATAATACCTCCAATGGGATTTTCATTTATCATTTATTTATTGTCTGTCTGCGTCTACCAGAAAACACAATAGTGACCTATCAACATCAATCTTGGTACACAAATACGTAAGGGTAATACCTGATTTGAAAAGGCAGTTCAATGCTGTAGTATTCAAGTAAGTATTGAAAGAAATATAACAAATGCGGAGCTCGGATAGCTTACAATATTCAAGCAACACTAAGTAACATTAGGAATAAGCATGTGTTATTACACTCACCTATTAACATTTATTTTTCCGGGTCTTGGAAAGCGGTGAAAACTTACTCCCGCATTCTCATCACTGGCACAGTTGAGTACAAAACACTTGTCCTTTTCGGAGCCATTTCGGAAATTCAAACATCAATTGGAACAAATCGTGATTAAAAGCGATAAAGTTTCACTCTCTAAATCACAATTCAATTCAAGTCTGTAATAGCGTGACAAGCAAAACGTTCAGTTCTCAGATACCCACAGAAACAAGAGGCTAGCGGCAACGCTCGAATTCTGGCTCCCGGCTCTCAGACATGCGCATTTACAACCTAGCACTTTACCGCCAACAATAACAACTATGAAATACGAAAGACACAATTCTTTCTGAATATAAGCTATATTCAAAGTGACAAAAATACAGTAGTTAATAAATTCCAACAAATACATGGGTATGCTTCTTTGTTGACCTAATAAGACCATAAACGAAAACATTAAACTAAATTTACAGCGTTAGTAACACAGGATTATGTACTAACATCGGCCTGTGATAAACGAAATGCAATTTTTTCAGCTTCATCACTTTCTGTTTTTTTAAGCTACACGTGTTTCTTCTGACATTAGCGATTTTTTTGTTCTGAATAAACGCCTTTGGGGTTCGATCTTTTATTGCTACTGGTTGAAGGGCCCTTTTTGGGAACTTGGACATTAGTAAGTTGCTTCGTGAGGGACATTATAGTTGGATTGATGGGAGCAACTATTTTTTTATGGCTTCAATTTGCTACAAAGAGACAGTACTTCGTACAGTTTCTGTCAGTGATTCTATTAGCTTTTGCTGCTCAGAAAGTAAAGTCTCTGCTACATCTGTATCCACTTTCTTTTACTTGGTCACTGATTTTATTATGGCTGCTTCTTCCTCATTATTAGCAAAATTTGTTTAATCAATTATGAGTGGGTCATCATCTTCTCGACCTAAATCAGTGCAGTATAAATTAACTTCATCCAACTAAATATTTCAAATTAATCGGTACGATATTCTGCACTACATCAAAGCAAATACAAAGATAAATAAAAGGGTACTACACTTATAGGTATAAAAGGTGTTAATGAATTATACTGACAAATTTCTAAGGCTACAAAGGGCACTTAAAACTGAAAAACTTTCATTAATATTTGCATGGTCAAATATTCCTTCTTGTGGAGATAAAGTTTTTTGAAAATGCTTCCAATAAACGCCTGATTATAGGCTAATTGTATGCGTAGTTGTCTATAATCAGGCGTTTTTGAAATAATTTTTATCTCTGCAAGAATAGGTATTTGACAAAGCAACTATTAATATTTTTTTTTCATTATTAGGTACTTATGCAGCGCTAGAAGTTTGTCGGTGGAATTTATTAACAACCTGTATAAGGCATTTAATTTATTTTAATCCAATCTATTTACCTACTGGTAGCTAAGTCAAACAAGCATTTAAATTATTTTGATCTGAAATAATTTCTACGTACAGACTGACCAATCAAGAAGTTACGAAATGTAGGATATATGTATGAGTGATACGAATGTGACTTGCATTATCACCTGGTCACACAACACCCCATACCTATTATAATACTTAGATGTTTTTTTGTACCTTTTAGGATTAAAATCATTGATTTATCTGGTTATTTTTGCGTGTTCCAAGTTTCATTAGTCCTAGCCTGGCTTCAGACAAATCCACATCTTGAATCTGTCAATAAGAATATCCAATAATACATTGTTCGGGTTACCTGATATTAACTGCGTCTTGAAGTCGTCTGCTGGTTCGGTATCCATTTGTCGAAATTGACAACATGCTTGCACATGTTTCATCTGATACAAGAATCCACACAGGTGCAATAGTATTTGTGTAGGCATACGGCGTAGTTGACACATTGCAATTTGCAATCACACTTGGATTTTCTCTCTTCAACAATGTAAATTTCGCTGGTTAACGAGGAAGGTATTCGCCAACTATCTTGTATGGGCAAAACAGTATTTATGTTCAGTACCTTGCTGGTTTTGTGTCTTTCACGAATATCTTTAATTTTGGAAGATATTTTACCTTTAGAAATTATTATCAACCTCTCAAAGAGCTTGTGTCTAGAGAACTTCATAATAGCATTTATAGCTCTATCAAGCCTCTTTACATGTTTTCCGTTAAGGTATAAATATTTTATGGTTCGATGCATTCTCTCGATATGCATGTTCGTATTCAAGCCAGAATTCAGACGGAAACAATATGCCCAGGATTCAGCGTTTGAAACATATAGAGATCTAAAATACTGCCCGAACGCCGCAGTACTATCGTTAGATAACAAGGACTGAACCAAGTTTTTGATCATGATTTTAAATGCATTGATGTCCCTCTCTTGCAAAATTGTACGCAATTCTTTATAAACGCCAGCCTGTTAAAAATTAAATATTTAAATAATGCTGCAAGTAGAATCTTTTACCTATACCTACCCTCTCTTCTTTAGATACAATCTTAGTGTTGATGTGGTGGTGATGTTTTTCCTCCAGGCGCGATCAATATGCCACGTACAAAATAATCTAGAAGTTAGGTATTTATATGAAAAAAGAAAAGAAAAAACTAATTAAAAGCTTGAGATGCTAATATAATTTTAATATTTACCTGTACGTGGTTGGAAGCATAACTTGTATCCATGCGTTGTAAGATTCGGCCATATCAGACATGAAAGTCCTAGATTTAAGTTGTTTACCAAGTTTTTCACGGATATGAAGGAAAAATACTTTCATTATCTCTTCGTCTGTTCGATTCGAAATCAAAAATGCACACGGGAATCCTTCTCGAACATCATCTAATATGAGTAATGTTGTTAATTCAAATTGATATTCATTAATTCCATGGGTGCTGTCTATGCTAATACAGTCAGTTCCGTACTTTTGCAATAATTCTAGCTGACCTTCCGTCATTATTATCAAAATGAAATCTTGTTTTTGCAGATGTGCGAATTTTTCACATTCAGTGGTCGTGTCCACAGCAGTGTCTGATTACCAATCGATTAGTAATCAGTAATCAAAAAGTTGACGTCTTTAATATGACACCTATCAGAAAACCATAGTGTAACATAACCTACATTTTGTTTCAGATATTTCCCAATTCTATTATGGACATCTATCGTTCCGTTTACCACATAATATATTTCATTATATATTTTAAATATAGTCTTTGAAGAAAAGAAGTTATACACTTATTCCGATTTCGAAATTAGTTTTTTTTTATATTTTCTTCAAAATATACAAAGCTCAATGTAACAATTTGTTTTTTTAAACTAACTAACAAAAGACAGACTGACACATGACATTTTTAAACAGAATATATATAAAGGGTGTTTACATTAAACTTGTTAAGATGGGTATATACTCAACACCCCCCCTCAATTAAATATATATAAAAAAATATTTCAATTGTTAAAGCTCTTTCTAGTTATTTATCAAAAACTTTCTAAACTTACAAAATTTCTCTCTACCTAGAGCTTTTGTGAAAATATCAGAACAATTTTCATTTGAACAAACGTATTTAAGAATTATCTCCTTTCTAAGCGATAAATCTTTAATAAAGTGATATTTAATTTCTATGTGTTTACTTCGTTTAGCATTTTCGAAGTTTTTAACTAAATTAATAGCACTGATATTGTCAATTTTCAAAACAACTGGATTGAATGATTCACGAAATTCTTGTAGAATACCTTTCAAATTCACAAGCTCTTGGGCTGCTACCCCTGCTGCTACATACTCAGCCTCCATCGACGATAGGGCTACACAGTTCTGCTTTCTGGAGTGCCAGGCGATTACATTGCCAGCATGAAATGCAACAAATCCACTGATACTCTTTCTTGTCTGCTTGTCTCCACCCCAGTCTGCATCACACATTCCCTCTAAACCACTGTCTCCTTTCGAGAATTTCATTCCATAGTCTCTTGTAGTACTAAGATATCTTAATATCCTTTTTCCAGCTTTCCAGAGTTGCATTGTCGGTTTATCCAGGAAACGACTTAAATAGGATACACTAAATGCAATGTCTGGCCTGCTGACAATAGACAAATACATTAGGCTACAAATAAGTCTTCTATATGAAACGTTTTCCATAATTGGTTCATTTTCATTTACTTGAAAATTCTGCTCCATTGGTGTTGATATGGAACGACATTCTGTCATGTTAAATTCTTGTAACAATCTCAAAATCATTTTTGATTGACTTACTTTCAATCCATTTTCTATCTTTGTAATTTCCATTCCTAAGAATGACGTAACTTCAGTCATTTTCTTGACTTTAAATTCATGATACAATTCTTGCAGTAATCTTTCTACTTTTATGTCTGGTCCGGTAATTAAAGCGTCATCCACGAATAGGACTAAGTATACATCTTTGTTGACATAAAGACAATAATCATATTCTGATCTCCTGAAATTTAGTTTTGACATCACTTCGGTGAATTTCACATTCCAGCATTTTGGTGCATTACGTAGACCGTACAAAGCTCGATTTAATTTGAAATACTGTGAACTGCTCTCAAGACCTTCTGGTTTCTTAATATACACCTCATTATCTAGCATGCCATTTAAAAAAGCAGTTGGTACGTCTATTTGCCTCAATTTCCAATTTCTTTGCACTGAGACTGACAACAAAATTCTTATTGTTGGTAGTCGACATACTGGTGAATAGCTGAATTCTTCATCCTCTTTGGGAACTTGAAATCCCTTAGCTACTAACCGTGCTTTCTTCTGACCATCATTTTTAATTTTAAATATCCAACGAGTGTCAATAGCCTTTTGACCTTCTGGTAGCTCAGCTGGGGTCCATGTTTGTAACTGTTTGTGGGACTCTAATTCCCTATCCATTGCCTGTTTCCATTCTTGTGACTTTCTAGCCTCTTTACATGTTTTGGGCTCTTCATCTGATGCAGATAATAAACAATAAGCTATATATATCTCATAATCACTTAGATTCTTTGGCTTTGTTATTGTTCTTCCATATCTAGTAACTTCTGGTAGTGGTGATATATCTTCATATTCGCTTTCTGGGTTTTCTTGATTCTCTTCTTCTTCAACAATTTCTGGCTCATTTATAACATTTTCTGTCTCATCTAAACTACTTATCTTATTTTCCACTACTTTTTCTTCTTTTTCTGTCTGTGTCTTGTATTCCATAATATCCTCATCAAAACGTACATCTCTTGATTTTATAACTCTGTTTTCATCTGGTAACCACAGTCTATATCCTCCTCCACAGTATCCAACCATTACTGCCTTCTTTGCTTTTGGTTCCAACTTATTTTCTTTAGGCATCACAGTGTACCAAGTTCTAGCACCAAAAATTCTAAGCTTATCAATGTCATTTCTTCCATGCCAAATTTGTGATGGAGTATTTCCATTATCTAGTGTTGTTGTAGGTGTTCGGTTAAGTTCGTATGCCGAACATTTTATAGCTTCTCCCCATAAAAATTTTTTCATACCGGAATCTATAAACTTTGCTCTAATCATATTCAAGAGTGTTCGGTTCATTCTTTCAGATTTTCCATTTGCTTGTGGACTATATGGCATTGTATATTCCAATTTTATTCCATTTTGCCTACAATACTCTCGGAAACCTTTTGAAGAGAATTCCCCTCCATTATCAAGCCTGAACCTTTTCACTTTAACATTTAGCTGCCTTTCTAAATCTGTGACATATTGCTTCAAGTTTTCTTCAGCTTCGTTCTTGAATTTTAATAATCTAACTACCAGGAAGTGAGAGAAATCATCTAATATTACCTGAAAGTATTTTTCACCTTCAAGTGTGTTTGGGGTAATTGGTCCACAGATGTCACTATGGATTAGCTCTCCTATGGTTTTTGTTTTGTTTTCATTTTTAGGAAAAGGTGATCTAGTGGCTTTTCCTTCGACACATGTTGAGCATATTTTATCCAACGGTTTTAATCCCAGCTTCATCATAGCATCCTTGCTTGCATGTCCCAATCGTCTATGCCACGTCTCGGTAGTTGTGACATTGCATTTTTCAACCTTATTTATGATATTATCTAACATCATAACATACAACCCATTCTTTCTCAAACATACTAATTCTAAATTTCTTCCAACTATAGAAGTCTTCTCCTTTTCTAAAATAATTTTATGGCCATTGTTCGTTATTTTTGAGGCTGACAATAGGTTGTGCTTAATCTTTGGCACTATAAGTGCTTCTATTGTTATCACCTGTTTTTGACATTTAGCTTTTAGTTTTCCAACTTTATTTGCTTTCAAAATTTGTCCGTTAGCAATGTGTATCTCTACAGAAGTTTCGAGCTTCTTAATATCATACATATATTTTTCCAAGTGTTCCTGGACAAAATGGTTGCTAGCTCCTGAATTTAAAACAAAAAATAGCTTGCTCATATCCTCATTGCATATATTTGCTGCATATAAGGCTACTCCCTCTTCTTCTGCCGTGTGAGCTTCTTGTTTTTTTTCATGTTTCGTCTCCTGCTTATAATGACGATTGCCTCTTGAACTATTATTCCTTTGCCCTCTGTAACCTGACCTAAAACCACCTCTGTTAGATCCTCTTGAGCTTTGTTGACCCTTATTAATCCTTTTCGGGCAGTACATCTGTATGTGTAACATACTACCACATGTAAAACATCCTTTTGAAGTGCTTGCTTTAAACATCATTTCACTATCACTGTTTTCTACCTTAGTACTTAGCTTTATCTCTTCATCTAAAAGTCTCGACTTAACAAAGTCCATTTTTACACCTGCTATCGTTTCTATGGCTGTTACTACCGTATCATATTTTGATGGTAGTGATAAGAGCATAATACAAACTTGATCGCTCTCATCAATGCTTGAACCTTGTTCTTTTAACTCCCTTATAATTGTTTCGAAGTTAAGAAAATGATCTTCCATTTTTTCGTTCACACCATGCTTCAGACTAACTAACTTTCTCCACAGGGACAGTTTTGTAAAAGAGCTTGTTCTTACAAATATACTTTTTAGCTTTTCTAGTTGTGCTTTTGCAGTATTGCAATCTTTAATCAAGTCTAAATGTTTGTCGCTTACTCCCTGGACTATTATTGACTGTGCCTTTGTATCGACTTTGATGAACTTATTCTTCACCTCTTCTGTTGCATTATCGAGGTCTGGCGGCTCATTCAAGGCATCAACGCAGCTCTCTCTTTTGAGTATGAGTTTCATTCTAAACTCCCAATTATTGTAGTTATTGGCCTCCAACATTGGCACTGAGAATTGACTCACGTTCGACATTGTTCTAAATTTCGCGATTACAACTTAAAAACGAATCAGTTTTCTAACTTGTCCTTTTAGCTGTCTATTCAATCTATCCGCTCAAATACACAATGTTTTCACTCTGCACTCTGGGCCCATAACCTTTTAAATATAGTCTTTGAAGAAAAGAAGTTATACACTTATTCCGATTTCGAAATTAGTTTTTTTTTATATTTTCTTCAAAATATACAAAGCTCAATGTAACAATTTGTTTTTTTAAACTAACTAACAAAAGACAGACTGACACATGACATTTTTAAACAGAATATATATAAAGGGTGTTTACATTAAACTTGTTAAGATGGGTATATACTCAACAATATACATATTGAATGGAACATACTTTTTCTTCTTTCATTTTTAATTCATCTAATATGTGTAACTGTAGAATTAAATTATTTCAAATCTTTTGACAACTGTCAGTTTGACAAATGAACTAATCAGTAATCAGTCGTGTCCACATACATATTTTTGATTACTGATTACTAATCGATTGGTAATCAGACTCTGCTGTGGACACGACCAGTGTCTTATGGCTTATAAAATAAAACACTTCCACTTTCTTTCATTTCAGATACCCACGATTCAATACTTATAGCATCATTCTTATGTCTAACCGCATCATTATTTAAATTAAAACTCTATTCTATATTATAGAGGTCTTTTCGGGTCAGCCGATGCAATCTCTCCAATTCACAGTTCGTAACAGAGACTCTAATTTGATCTAGAATTACCGGAAACGGAATCTTTTGACTTATTTTAGAAGCTAAGTCCAATATTTCGTCCCACATGCGTATTTATAAATATAACTTCACCCTTTCCATTCTCATACTAACGAAGTTTTATATTCGCAGGACAAAATCCGTTTATTTTATTGGTCCCCTGACTCTTCAAATGCCGAATGCTTTTCCCGCTTGATTTATAATTACCAAATCGATGACATTTATAATTTGTTGTTTGGAATTTTAAAGTATTTCGTGTGCCACGTCGCTTATCAAATCTGATATGTGTAATTCTTTTCATATTGCTTTTCCATTTAACACATTCGGCTTTACCCGGAAATGTTAAAGTTTCAGAACTTATTGAAATATCGTGAATTTCCTCAAAATGTTTATGCAACTGTGATGGACCTAACTCAGCATGCATACACAAGGGACATTTAGCCGAAGCCTTAGAACTGTCTTGGTGTGTTTTTAAGTGGCTCTTGTAAAGCCGTAAATACGAAAAATTCGTACTGCATTTCTTACATTTATAGTTGTAAATTTTTGGTGACAGTAAAGTATGCTGTTTATCTAGAATAATAGAATAAAAAAATATATAATATATATTCTTAAACACAAACTCATTTTTTGTGCTTACCGTTATGGATTTTTTTCACGTGTCTCGTCAGATTTGAATATTTACAACATGTTTTGGAGCATTCGTTAACAATTGCTGCACATCTCTTATTTTTCTGCACCATCATATCATTCAATTTCTCTAAAAATCATTAATGGTAATGGATAATTAACCACTGCCTAAGTATTCTTTTATTTCACGGGCAAAGTAGTTATGTAACTTACCCGGATGAAACTTCTTTACGTGTATTTTCAAATTCGAGTACTTGGCGAAGTTTTTGTTGCACACATCGCACAGGGTCTTATCACTCATTGTAGGTAATTTATTTAAGAAGGCAGTCGAAACCGATAAAAACAACAACAACAGTCAGCACAGTTGTTGTTTTAAGAATTGGCGGTAAAGTGCAAAGTTGTAAATGCGCATGTCTAAGAGCCGGGAGCCAGAATTCCAGCGCTGCCGCTAGCCTCTTGTCACACATAACTAGAATGAACGCCATTTTTCATTCGTATCAGAGAGAACATTCATTGTTCATTGTATGTTCTCTCTAATTCGTATTCAACGGTTCCCGACATTCTTCGGAATACTTCGGAAGAGCGACACTGGTGCTTTAACGGCTACTTGCAACATTTGATCAAAATTTTCCCATAAGAGTTACCACCACCTCCTTCTACACTTTACAAAACTCTGGCCGGGTCCTAAAAGATTATCGGTTACTTGTGTCAGTGCCATATGACCTCGATGTCACTTGTACAGTTAGAGCACTGTATAGATGAGTATTAGGGGCTTGTTTTCGTATCTTTACGTGTATAACCTATACCACCGACGTGACAGTTGGTGACAGTCAGGACACACAATGGCAGGTGGCGATAATACTCATCTATACAGCGCTCTAGTACAGTATTCCTGTTCATGGAGCTTGCAAACACAAACACCATCCATACACACAACCATGAACAAATATAGGGTGGGCGATTAACACGAGTGGTGGGAGTAGCACAAAAAATCTTGAGTTATCGTATGTCATTTCGGGGCGTTGCGCAAAATCACGCAGCGCATCCTTATGTAGTATGGGCGAAGGAAGCTAATATACAACAATAGACACTCAGTAGAATTCTGCGCAACACCCCAAATTGACAACTTTTTACAGGATATTATTTCAGCCACTGCTGCTAACTCTGTATCCTGTTCTATAGAACACATAGACTACAGATTGAAAAAAATAATATATTTACCTTTGTGATCACATTTCAATTCATCTAATTTTTGTATACTATAAACAAAATAATTTACTACTGAACTTATTTGGAATTATTTATCTGATGGTTCTCTCATATAAGATTAAAAACACTTTCTAATACTAATAAAGATAATATAACAACACCACAAATATTTTGTTGTAAATTAATAAATATTTTTTTACAAAAAAATTGGACCGACGTTAAAATTCCATTTCACACTTTTGAGTGTAACATTAGTCACGAAAATCGTTGAACGTTCACTAATACAAATACTTATCCTATTATCCACTTATATTCTTTGCTTTTACCGGGTGATTCAATTCTAATACCAAAGAAAATAGTACTTATCTTATTACCCACGTATATTATTTCCTTGTACTTGTTATTATTTAGAGATCTGAAAACATCGCGGCGGAAATACGCAGTATTTTAGATTTTAGTGTTTTACCATCGCTGTAACTCGAAAACCGTAATTCAAAGGACAAGAAGGTTTATTATAAATGTTGCTACAAATAATCTGGTCTTTCATGTGGTTGCCTCAGATTTTCAATTTTCGAAAGAAATTGCCCCCTACACATATAGAAAATATACATATTTGAGATTTTAAATAACTCGAAAACTGTAACTCTATTGAAAAAATGTTCAATATAAACGTTCCGGATATTGCCCTATCTTTAATTCTGCCACCTCAGATTTTCGATTTTCGAGAAAAATTGCCACTTCAACCCCATTCGGGGGTGCTTTTTTGAAGGGAAAGAGATTTCGGATTTGAGTTTTTATGAATATGGGGCCATTTCTCAAGTCTCCTCTTTCAAATGAATCAAAAATCATCAAAATCGTTTACTAGATACAATGCGCGCACGAACCAAAAAAAACAGACAGTCGAATTGTATACTATACCTCCTCCGTTTGAGTTCGTAGGTCAAAAATAAATGAATTATCGCTGAACAGATACAAAAACCTGCAAGCCTCTAACGCAAGAAAATCTTCCGATAATCCGATAATCGATGCTCTACTCAATTCAAATTTGGGAGAATCTTCTAACTTAATTAATTTTTTTTCTATCTTGACTTCAATTTGTTCTAAACTTTATATTGCAAATCATTCCATACTTCTGTTAGAACGATAAATTCATCAAAGAACTTCTATATAAACACTGAAATAACCCTCGTTCCTTTAAATTGATCGCAATTTCTGTATTTATTATAAAAAATATGTACTTATACCAAAGTGTACTTACTTTATGGCCCTCCGCTTTCCAGTATGGATTTGCTAGAAAAATTGAATGACTTCTATCGTGTAGCTCTCCCATAATTCACAGCACAATATGAATAAACCGCTTCAAACTTTTGGGAGGCGCTTAGAAATATGAAGGCAAGGACAGCAGATACAGAGACAATTAATTAGAGAAGTCTAGTTCGTCTTAAACTCTTTGATCCTTACAATTACAGCCATTTTGTGTTGAGCAAATATTTCAAGAATTATCATAAGAAATGGAGGACATTTTTTTAAATTTTATTTTCTAATTTTTTTATCACCCGCCTTTAGGAAGTGTTCCAAAGTTCATTTAGCTATATTACTCGGTAGCGGGCCCCTTACAAAATAGTATTCTGTACGAGGTTTTTGAACTTGATAAAAAATACTGGGTGTCCATTTAAAATAACCGAGGAAAACATGGGCGTGAGTTTTGCGTAACCATGTATACATAATGGAAGCTATCAAAAACGTAATGAGTTGCAGCAAAACGAAATTCTTTTGGCCTTGAGAGACTAACTCTTAGGTGTAGACTTTGATTAAAACGGAGTGACGATTCATTATGATTTTCTAAAGTGACCATTTGTTGAAATGAACACAGTAGAACTTATTAGAACCATATATTGCTGGAATGGGGAAAATGACCTCAATATAAATATACCTTATGAAACATGTTAGGAAATAATTTTAAAATGTTAAGCTTGACCATTTCTATAAATTTCATTTAAAATTTTAAAATTTTGAAATTATGAGTACAAGACATTTCTGTACTGTAGTACCTACTGCATTGCCAACTATCTATGCAAAGTTTACTTAGAAAGAGAAAAATCAATTTTGATGATTTTTCTGATATCCAAACAAACTCAAATAGCTGTTGAATCGACAAGAAAATCTCATATCTGCTTTTATGAACATTTCAGACAAAATAATATATTTCATTAGGAGTCATGAAGCGTGAGAAAAGCATCTATGGACGTGTGTTATGAACGATACTTTTCATTATACCTATCTGAAAACAAAAAATATTACTATTGTATACCTTTATTTTTAACCAATATCGAATCCGAAATCAAATCTAATTACCTAATGTTTAACTTTAAACCACAAATCTACAATCTTATATTATATTTATATATATGTATAAATATATAAATTGACAAATATTTGTGACTATTAATATTATAATTGATTTTTTTCAGGAAATTTTGTTGAAAGCCCTGATCGTGGGGATGTAGTCAAAAAAGGTGGTTTAATTAAAAGGTCACGATGAAGAACTCTGGTTTAGAATTCGTCTAGCTTTCGAGAGCCCTCGCTCTCTTCCTCAGGACAATACTAAAAATAGAAACAACAAACGATGTAAGAAACTCGATTGTTGCATTATTATATAGAGAATACTTACTAAAGTGAGTAAAAAATATCAAAAAAGACAACTCTTGAGTACATTAAAATGATAACAACGTGTTCATTTTGGCAAGACAGTGGAAAACAGCAGGAAAAAGGCACGAGTGACAGCAGGAAGTGTATTAGTTCTAATACAACCACAAAAGTGGTAGTTTGACAATAGAACAATGTCAAGGTCGCAAAAGTAGGGGACCAACAAATTGCACTTACTACTGTCTTACATTATTAATAATAAATGAATACATACATAACTATTAGGTGTATCAACAACAAAACAACAAATATAAAACAAAGTTCATTATTAACTACCTATTGTTAACATTAATAAAGGATAGGAGATATTCATATAAAGTGCTCAGGTTATTAATATCTGATCTTTTATTCATGCAAAGAGAATTCTTTTTAATTTGCACCATTTCGTGGAACTTACGTTTGAATAGATTAGATTCAGTTACCAAAATTGTCGCTTGTTCAGAGCCAAAAGTATGTTTTCGATCAATGCTGTGTATTAGCAGAGCACACGATCTTTTTTTATTCTTTAAATCACTTCTGTGTAAAGTCATTCTGTTCGTTACATTACGAGAGGATTCGCCTATATATGTTTGGTCACAATCATTGCACTTAATCTTGTAAACTATGCCTGTTGTTTCCTTATCACTAATAGGTGTTTTTAATCTGGTGTATAATCTCGAAACCGTCTTGATATTTCTTTTAGCAATAAATAATTCATCTTTACGCAATATTCCATCTAATAACGGTGTTAACTCTGCAATGTATGGAAGAGACCTAAAAATGTTGTTAGTATTTTCATGGTTTGAATCGGACCTTACCGGAGATAATAGAGCAAATGGATTCTGTGATTCCCGAGTTAATTGGTTGCAGAGATTCAAAATGCTGTTGTTTAAATTATTGTACGTATTGTTACTAAATAATAACTTGTTAACTAAACGAAATGGGTATGCATTTTCAAGTAAGATGGTTTTCAAGTTTTTTAGTTCAGCAGTCCGATAGTTAGGGTGGGTTATTCTTTCAACTCTAGTTTTGAGTGCCTTGACTAAATTCAATTTCATTTTGTATGGATGATATGAGTGGAAATGAATATATCGATTACTACATATTGGTTTACGGTACCATCTGGTGCGTATATTGCCACTCAGTTCTCTTACAAGTAACATATCTAGATGATTTAATTCTTGCCGTTCCTGATAGTAAAGCGCTAATTGCTCTTGACTTTTTAACTCCTTCAATGATAACATACAATTCACTGTAGAATATGAAGTTGAACGTAAAATACCTTTCATAGATATGTTACTTGTAAGCGAACTGAGTGGCAATATACGCACCAGATGGTACCGTAAACGAATATGTAGTAATCGATATATTCATTTCCACTCATATCATCCATACAAAATGAAATTGAATTTAGTCAAGGCACTCAAAACTAGAGTTGAAAGAATAACCCACCCTAACTATCGAACTGTTGAACTAAAAAACTTGAAAACCATCTTACTTGAACATGCATACCCATTTCGTTTAGTTAACAAGTTATAATTTAGTAACAATACGTACAATAATTTAAACAACATTTTGAATCTCTCCAACCAATTAACTCAGGAATCACAGAATCCATTTGATCTATTATCTCCGGTAAGGTCCGATTCAAACCATGAAAATACTAACAACATTTTTAGGTCTCTTCCATACATTGCAGAGTTAACACCGTTATTAGATAGAATATTGCGTAAAGATGAATTATTTATTGCTAAAAGAAATATCAAGACGGTTTCGAGATTATACACCAGATTAAAAACACCGATTAGTGATAAGGAAAGAACAGGCATAGTTTACAAGATTAAGTGTATCTCAATTTGTGTTATTGTAAATATTCAATCCTTTAGAAGCTAATTCATCGATTTAGCTTGTTCGGTCAAATAAACGAATAAACGAGAAGAATTTCATCACTTCTGTGCTAATTTTCTTCTGCAGGCGCCTGGCGCCGCCGATTGCAAAATAGACTGTACTCATTTTCATTTAAGAGACATTTCTTCTTCTTGAGAAATCATTTTAAATATATTCACAATAGCGTCGTTTGACGTTACTAAGGAATTGTGAAGGAATAAACAACGTCACGCATATAGTGCGACTTATGACCACATAGAATCTTTTTCCTGTGCGGGCGCAGGAAAAGACCATTTTCTAGGCATCAAATAGTCGTAGAAACATATTTTTGTGTTTTCAGATAGGTATAATGAAAATATATTTACCACGCGCGCACGGGAAAATCCAATTTTTGGACTCTTAATGAAATATACTATTATATATGGCCTATATTAGTAAAATACATGTTTTGCTAGACGAGGCAATCCTACAAATCTATATTTGGATCGGTCACAATGACAGTGTCACTGTTAGTATATAACTCAGCTGTCAATTAATAATTTTAATATTATTTATTTGTATGACATACCTACGTATCTTACATGTTTCTTAATACATTAATACATTCATAACTAAAGTTGGGCATGGTTGTATCTGCCAAAAGTTACGCATTACAATAGTAATGTATAATGTCTAAGTCGCACTTATTATCATAGACTATGGCATAATCAAACCCTTTCTATAAGGTTGTCCGAGCAGCAGTTCATACAAAACTCCAACAGTCAAAAGCATGCACATTTTAGTTTTGAGAAAACCAAAATTAAAAAACAGTTAGAAACTGTTCCAAACTACTGCTTGAACAGCCTTTAAAAATCTAACATAAGTAATATTTCCGCGTTACTTGTAACATAATAACATTTTTTTTTCCCTTTGTAATTGAATTGCGACCAATTTTTTTTACTAATTTTCCACCGATAGAACTACATAATATAATTAATTTCGACATATATTTAGATTCAATTCCCTTCACTCACGGTACAACCTTAACTTAACTAGCATGTTTGCACTGCTATCCATGAAAAACTGCGAGTATCAAGGTTAAGGTAGCGATCGCGAGGTATCACAGTGAGGCATCTTTGGCATGTTCTTACTCTAATAATAAGTAATAAGGAAGAACTCATGATGTATTGCTTGTTAGGTTTAGGTATTAGCTTGGAGGGGACCGTAGATGTGGAGGATGGCGTAGAACTTAGGCCACACCACTACATTCGCTCAATTTTACCAGAAGGTCCTGTTGGTCAAAACGGAAAGTTGAGTCCAGGTGATGAATTACTTGAGGTGAGAATATTTTTATTATACAAAGGTTATTTGGCTCGTTGGTATTTTGAATGTTTGAAGAAAAATAGCCATAGGGTCTTTCTGAGAATCTACTGTAAGGGTGTAACTTTGTAATTTAAAAAAAGCGAAAGAAGATATTTTCTTTTTTATGTCGCCTTATTTCGATACTTATAAACCGAGTAAGGGTCGGGGCGTTTAATTGATTATGCTTTCATTCAAGAGAAAAAAATGTCCCAAAAAATAAGATATCCAAAAATGCTTATGCCAAAAGGAAGTTATTACCTGGGACATCTAAATGGAACATTTACCAAAAATCTAAATGATTTAAACTCAATCCTTGACACAGGGAGTACTCTAAAAATTTGTAAATATGTGTACATTTTAGCGTTATGTGATTATGTTCCACAGAAACATGAAAATTTTCAATTTCTACAGAAAACTATTAGATGAATACAAACAAAATGATATTTATTCTACTAGTACTGGTAATTTCGAAGTCGGTATACCAGTAACCGATACAGATAAAGAGAGAGAGACATGCCTTAATTTTTAAGTTTCCACGCATGGTGGGTGCCTACCAAATTCTAACAAAATATCAAAATCAGTCTCAATAAACTAATGAAAAAAATATTTTTTTGTTTTTTTTTTTTTCGCGAAAACTTTTAGAGAAAATAGAGGCGTACCATTTTTTCTTCAAATATATTCAGTTGAAACCTCGTACAGACGTCAGCGGTAAAAATTAAAAAAATCTTTGACGTCAAAAATGCTCTTTAATGATTAAAAGGTGAGTATAAAATTTCATAAAAATATCAAGGAATGATTATAAAATTTTGATGATACAGTTATTTTTTTCCTAAAACTGTAACATTCTGTAGCTCAAAAATTAAGAGATATAGGACATATGTTGATATTTACTTTTCTTAGAATCACCCAAGGATTCACACCCTTAAGTATCGGCATTCAATCAATAAACACCTTGTGTATGGAATAGGCACTGAGCGATGAAAAGCGACAGAGATGAATATTTATGGAGAATCTGTTCTTGTTGTACTAATAAATACATAAAGTCATTGCAATGAAATTTTCAGTGCACGTCATAAACTCATGAAAGTAGACGTTGCCACGTTACTACAAAATTCGAGGATCTCTAGAAACATTTTATAAAAAAATTATGTTCAATTTGAACTCCATCTTTTGAGACTTTAAATAATTAATTCAATAAACCTCGAAAGTAGTTCTTCCAATATAAAGTTCAATTATACATGTCACAAAAAGAAATATTAATTTGGCATTTGTCCGTTACGTATACCAACTGCATATACTTAATAATATGACCAACTGCCCAATTCAATATTGCAAAACAACAAATACAACTAACAGCAATGATTTATCTATTCAACTTGATAAACAATTTGCATCATTGATGAGGTGCAATGGAAATTTCATTTCAACAAATATACCCATGGAGATGATGTGTCAGCGCACGTGACTTTCGGTAGAAGAAAAGAGATCTTCGTCGTGTTTTTTGTGCACGGGCCTAGCATGGCAGTGCCTATTCCATAGCTATACAGTTCAGTAGTTATACCTCGATATCTCCATAAAAATATTTTGTCACAGTATAAATTCTAATAAAAAAAATAAATTCCTATATTTTAATTTATAGGTTAATGGGCAAAAACTATTGGGTATTAAACATGTAGAAGTAGTTAAAATTCTCCGTGAACTACCTAACATGGTACGTCTAGTATGTTCGAGAGAAAATAAAAGCAACAGAGTCATCAACACATCACAGGATCGAGAAGCTTTTGAGGCGCGTAACATTGTTGGAGGTAGTCTGAAAAACCTATTGCCACAACCAGAGCAGAGACTTATCAAAGCTCTCAGCGATACCAGTCTTAATACTTCCAGCACAGTTACAGGTATATTATTACTTTTTTTTTATCATTGGACAACCACTACAGAGTAAATATATACCTAAGAACAAAGTCGTCATTTTGCAATAATTTGTTATCATACAAAGAATCAACAATTGTACTGCTTAAATATACCGTGTTGCCTCCTCTATTATTTATTGTTGCTATGTATTTGACATTGAACGTCAAATTGTTTGGTATTTATAGTTAATTTAAATAACCAGTTGTATTACGTTACAGGTAAATTGGCATGCCTGAAATTTCCAACGTTATCGAATCGTATAATCAAAACTAATTCGAATTAGTTGATTACGTTCTCAATAGGTTATAAAAATCTTCTGTCACATACAACTTTTAAAATATTTGACATAAATAGACGAACTTGTATTTTGATTGGCTTGATTACGAATATATCAATGGCCTTGGCCTTGTTTGGCTGATATGAAGAGCACCGAGTTTTCAACTTAACATTTGCTCTAGCGATGACATTTACTTTTTGATGATTTGGAGATGCAAAAACAACAAGCGTTGTGTTGATCCAATTTCTAATACCTACATGTTTGGTGCATTTGAAAGTTCGGCCAGTTTCGATAAACACAACGCTTGGTGTGTTTTGTATCTCGACATTAACATAAAATGATACAAATTTTGAACTGAGAAATATTTATCTATGATCAAAATTAGATACTGTAACGTGGATAGGTAGTCATGTACTTACGTTTATTATTCGTTTAGTCTCTATTTATTTCTACTAGCTTATTTACTATAGTTGTTTATTGCATAGTTCATTAATTACTTTTATAATTAGTAGATCTATTCTCGATCCTTCCAGAAACTATCAGTGTGTTTCTAAATACAAAACATCAGCCTGGCCAGGCTTAAATTATGTCATCAGTCAATGTCATATTCCTATATTGAGTCCATATATTTGTCAATTTGCGACGGCCATTTTAACCCTGGTCAGGCTAATATTTTGAATTTTGGAACAGCCAGTATATGTGAGGTACAGTTTGTCACAATATTGTCAGTTTGACAAGCCTCTAGAACATTATTAGTGCGTCTAGATAATCATAGAACATTATCGATGAATGTCATGTCAAGATTCAGATATATAAAGCCGTGGCGATCACGGGTCACTAGTGATGCTGCGAGACTGGTCTTGGTTCTTGGTCTTGCAATTTTGCAAGACCAAGACCGAGACCAAGACCATCTATGCAAGACCAAGACCCAAGACTAAGACCAATACTGGGATGCAAGACCAATACCAAGACTAACCTGGTCTTGGTCTTGCTGCAAGACTTGCGAGACTTGCAAGACTGTTGCAGTTCCGTAACCAAACACCAAATTGGTGGGAAACATATTATTTTGCTCAATAATAAGTTAAGAAATGCTAATAAATAACCTAATCAATTTAATCTTTGAACTCCCTTATTATCGATCTTTATTTTAGAAAATTAGAAAATATTAAATTAAAGTTGTTGGGTGAAAAGCGAGTTCATTTTACGCTTCTAGGATTTCCGGATTTCAAAAAATTCTGAAATGCCCTATACCTATACCGTACTTTCAATCCTTCTAGGATTTCCCTTACCGAGCTGTTTTCAAAGAATCCCGATAGTTCGTACCCAGGGGAAGGTAAACTACACGGTTTTTTATTTTTATAATTTTTTTTATCTGATATCTTTTTGATGACATTTATCCAGAGGCCACTTTTGGAGATATTTGAAATTTTAGATTGCCCTTATTTTGAAACTATTTTTTCGATCATGCTCATTAACTAACTCAACTAAGATATTCACACGACTGACCTTTTAAATAGATACCTAGTTTTATAAATGCGCGTATTAACAAATCTCTACCTGTTTTTAATTTTCATTTTTTGGAAAAAGCTTCCTAAAAAAATTGAAGTTAGTTTTATAAACCAGAAATACTTTTGATCGTTTTCAGAGATTCTTTCTATTTTATTAAAGAAAATGGTACAAAACCATTGTAGAATGAGCAAGAGAATGAGTTATGAAATAGAAGTATAAAGTAGAAGTATGTAGTAAAATGAGTGCTCAGTTGGGACGGATGATACCAAGAAAACACAAGCAGACTAAGTCGCGCAAGTAAGATAGGATTCTCATATGTGAATGGTGATTATTAATTTATAAACTTTATTAATTAATTACGCATCTCATTTGCCCTAACTTAATTCTACAAGCCTAGTTTTATTCTCATTACTTATTCTACAATGGTTTGGTACCATTACAATACCAGGCGTGTTTGTTCTGGACAATGACAATTTTTTATACGGTCGATATTTATCCATTTTGAATGATAATATAATTACAGGCAATCTTATAAGATTATGAATTACATACTTCCCATACATAGGCAGGGTTTTTCTTCATTTAAATTAAGCAATTATGGTTTAGAATCGCAACAACTTTTCACACTTATAAAAAGATCAAAATTTTTGCAAGAGTCTTGCGAAGTCTTGCAAGTCTTGCAGCAAGACCAAGACCAATACCAAGACCGTATATGCAAGACCAAGACCCAAGACCAAGACTAAGGATTTGATGCAAGACCAAGACCAATACCAAGGGTGCAAGACCAAGACCAATACCAAGACCATGTCGGTCTTGGTCTTGGTCTTGCTTTGCGCATCACTACGGGTCACGGTCAGTCTGTGGAATTAGATGTTAATAGTAGTTCAGTCGGTAACGACAGTGACAGTTTGGATTGTCAAGGTGACAAGTGATCACAGTTGTACTATAACAGAAGGTCGGGTACAGAGTGTTGAAAATAAACCATTGGAAGCAATCTGAGAACTTTTGAGTATTACGCAAGTGAACTCACCCAACAACGTTTAGCACAGGGTTAAACAATACAATTGGTGTCAGAAGTCGCATTTTGCTGAGAATATATGTTGAATACCAGATCTAAAGATTACGACGAAACGGCAAATTTTGCAGAAATAATGAAGTACTTAGAAAATCAAAAAGAAGAACAAGAAAGAATTAGACAACAAGAAAAAGAAGAACCAGAAAGCATTAGACAGGAAGACGAAACAAAAATGAATCAATTTCTAGAAAATCAAGACAAGAAGACAAGGAAGAACAATTATTAAGAATTAGACAACGAGAAAAAGAAGTACAAGAAAGAATCAGAAAGGAAGACCAAACAAAAATAAGTAAAATTCTAGAAAATCAAAAAAGAAGCAGACCTGAACAAGAAAGAATTAGACAACAAGATAAAGAAGAACAAGAAAGAATTAGAAAGCAGGAAAAAGAAGATCACGAAACAAGAATAAGACAAATCTTAGAAGAACAAGCAAGAGTGCGACAAGAAGATAAACAGGAAGTTGACCAGATATTAGAGAAAGTTGACCAAAATTTAGAGAAAGTTCAAGAAGTTGAACAAAAATTAGAAAAAGTTCGAGAAAGTTTTGATCAAAAATTTCATTTAATAGAAGAAAAGATGTTGCAAACTAAACCTGAAGTGCCTCTGAGAAGATAGTCCAATGACATTCAAAATGGTGTAGTTAATCCAGTAAAAATTGAAGCCCCAAAATTTGATGGTAAACAGTCTTGGTCTACATAAAAAAAGCAATTTGATGCTGCTGCTTTGGCTGGTGGTTGGTCTGTTGAAGAGAAATCCACCGCATTGATCTTGGCTCTCCATGGTGATGCCTTGGAAATCTTAAATACCCTGGCAGCGAACATTCCTATGAGATTTTAGTGGATCAACTTGAAAGGCGATACGGTGACCAACATCTGCAACAAGTTTATCAAGCAGAGTTAAAGTATAGGCAACAGAGATATGACGAAACATTGCAGGTGTATGAAACTGATGTTGTCCGGCTCGTTCGACTGGCTACCCTATAGCGCCAAAAGACTTTCTTGATAGGCTAACAGTACAAACATTCATTGATGGTCTAAGAGATTTTGAGATTCAGCAGGCCTTACCGTTGAGTGGACTTACAAGAATTGAAGATGCTCTTGCTCGTGCACTTGAGTATGAAGCTGCTAAACAGGCGTCCAGACCTCATCTCCATCTGGGACACATTCGACGAGTTGGCCTAGTGCAAGAGGAGAAATACAGAAAAAGTAGCATCGTTAAGCAAATTATTGAAATTTTGCGAAAACTTGATGGGCAAACAACTGGTTATAGTACTCAGAGGGTGTGTTGGAACTGTGGACAAGGAGAACATATGAAGAAGAACTGTTCACACTTTCAAATTAGGAATGTGCCAGGAAATTTCAGTACTCCGAGGGTGTGTTCGAATTGTGGACAAGAAGGGCATATGAAGAACTGTCCACAATTTCAAAATTTCTAAATCCGGAAGGACGAAAATTGCGCCCAACAGAAATATAATTATTGATCTAACACAGACAGCTCAGATATCGAGCCTGGTGTTAAGAGGGAAGATGTCGTACCCAGTTCGAAGGAGCGCAGTATCTCTAGAGATAGATCAAGCAGTAGAAGAAACAGTCCTGTTTGAAGTCGCATTATATCCAGATGTCGAAGAAGTACCAGGCAATGTGTAGGCAATATTGGTCGTGGGAGAAACAATAAAATAAACCGCATGAGGCGACGCAGTGACCGAGGCAGAAGGCGCAATTGCAGTAGTTCACGCAATAATCAAGGTAGTGAAATGTACTGTCATAAATTGACATCTTCTTGCCACATAGCAAGTTCCCGTGATCGCTCTTCAAGATCACGTGGTGGTGAAGGTCGTTTGGCATCAAGGGATCGCGTTAGGTTGTGTAGAAGCAGATCACCTGTTCGACGATGTTCATCTGTAGAAGGAGTTAGTTGTACTCCGGTGAAACATTTTGATGGCCGAAGAAGCGGATCACAAGTACCACCGAGTAAACTGTCTTACTCGGGAGGCGAGAGCGAGGATTGGGACCAGAGGATGCAAGTAGCTTCCCCAGATGAGATTGAAGAATGCATCGGGATGATTGATCGGGACGATCAAAACTAAGAATGGGGCAGTGTAACGTGGATAGGTAGTCATGTACTTACGGTTATTATTCTTTTAGTCTCTATTTATTTCCACAAGCTTATTTAATATAGTTGTTGATTGCATAGTTCATTAATTATTTCTAGAATTAGTAAATCTATTCTCGATCCTTCCAGAAACTATATGTGAGGTATAGTTTATAGTCATAGAACATCTCGATGAATGTCATGTCAAGATTCAGATATATAAAGCCGTGTCGATCACGGGTCACGGTCAGTCTTATAAAGTCAGTCAGTCTGTGGAATCAGATGGTAATAGTAGTTCAGTCGGTAAAGACAGTGACAATTTAGATTGTCAAGGTGACAATTGAGTATTACACAAGTGAACTCACCCCACAACGTTTAGCACAGTGTTAAACGATACAATACTTACCTTGTTATTTTCTCATTACTCGAGATAAAAATTTATATTAGGTAAATTTCTTATAGAAATGTACCTATTGCAATCGTTCACACTTTTGAATTTCGAAAAAATTTCAACGGCATGTTGTTATGTTTATAAGTTAGTCCAAAAAAACATTTGGTTCAAAAGTTTATATATATATATATATATATATATATATATATATATATATATATTTGATTCGTCAATTATTATTTGATAAAATAGATTTTTGTTGGGGATGCAGTCATTTAATAAATAAAATTCTTTGGATTATGCCAAGCTTTCGAGAATGTTTATTCTCTTCGTCGGGGCAAAATTCGTGAATTTACATAAAATTAACCACAAACAGGAAAGATTTCATAGTCATCAATCAGAAATGTCATTAGTTATTTATCTTATCATAGTCATCAATCAGAAATGTCATTAGTTATTTATAAATGTCATGGTAACAGCATATCTAGAGTTGAAAGTTTCTAGATTCAAGTTTTCTTAGAAAAGATCATATAGGAGTTATCTTTGTGTTTGTAGCTCTTTTTTAACAAGTCACACATTAAACTTAAAAATATTGAGGCAGATATAAGTTTAGTAAAAAGAAAAAGTTATTATACAATTATAAAAAAATATTTATAACAGACTTAGAAACACATAATATAAATAAATATATACCCGTACACAGACTAGACTATCTGAATTCGTAGGTATTGCAGTATAAATTCAAGTTTATTATGTCAATAATATTATTTACTATTTTGTTAGGCATTCAGATTATTTGTTAATTATATATAATCATATTCTCTCACAATACGACATACATAACTTTAAAATGAAATAATTGAAAGCGTCAATTACATAAAAAAAAAACAAAAAAAAACAAGTCAATCTCTCTCACAAATTAACCTGAGAAATTTATTAAAATAGCAGATATATCTAATAGAGAAAGAAATATTAACATATTTCATCTTTATCGTATTCTCTCACAATACGATATATACACAATATAAAATATTCGGAAATAACTAATGACATTTCTGATTGATGACTATGAAATCTTTCCTGTTTGTGGTTAATTTTATGTAAATTCACGAATTTTGCCCCGACGAAGAGAATAAACATTCTCGAAAGCTTGGCATAATCCAAAGAATTTTATTTATTATCTATTTTATCAAATATATATATATATATATATATATATATATATATTTCGTGAATATCGTGGCGTTAGGGCTCTTTCAGTGATTGGAAAAATTGAAATAAACGCACATTTATTTCATGAATTATGTCCCCATCCTCTGGACCATCCACAGAAGAAGAAATGCTGATTCTGCTTTTATCATTTTAATATAAATATATGCCTTCAGCATGCCTTTAGTTAGTCAGTTGTTAATATTCATGTAGTAAACATCATATTTTTGTAGAAATAATAATTTTATGTTAATAAATACTTTTTAAAAAGGCAACTTCGAGTATCGAATATATAATTGGCGCAGTCAGTAGGATAATCGGGATTGTGACGAATCGATCGTACAACTTTCGTGCTAACGATTAACCGATTATCGAACATTTTAAAGTGTCTTAAGTGTGGTGGAGTGGCTTCTCGAAACTCCGAAAACCCAGTCTATCGCAGACCTGCACACATCTTCAGCATCGAGAATTGGGACCAACATTGCTCAATTCTGCAAGGAGCATCGACCTGGAGAAGACAATATCGCTGATCCAGACGCAGCCCTTATAGTACAAGTTAAGAAGAACATGCTCAAAGTTGTCCTCATTCTGTAAGTACAATTTTAATGTCGCTTGATGACTTAACATATTCATTGGAAAATTTGGTTTTAAATACACCTTCAACTGACTCCCAAACTTTTCCAAATTCTAATTTATCTAGTAACATTCTTAATAATCAACTAAGTAACAATCAATTAAATATGTCTCAATTCCAAGCAGAATATTTGAACTGCCTACCAGAATTTGATGGCAATCCTAACGATCTAAACAGATTTATATCTATAAGTGAATCCATAATAAAACATTTTTATGATACCACAAACACTGATTCTTTCCATAATATTTACTTGCTGAATTCAATTATTTCTAAATTGAAAGGTAGTGCAAAAACATTAGTTAATATTCAAGGTGTTAAGAGTTGGAATGATTTGAAACTTATTTTATCTAGCAATTTCTCTGATCAAAGAGACGAGGCTTGCCTTAATAGAGATTTGGTTATGATGAGACAATCTCATAACGAGAATGCTCACTCATTTTATGATAGATGTTTAAACGTTTTGAATTTACTATGCAGCCATGTAGATGTTCATGAGAGAACAGAAAATGCAAAAGCCCTTAAACGAGAATTATATCAGAATTTAGCCCTAGAACATTCCTCTCCGGACTACGTGAACCTTTAAGTACAACCCTACGTTGTATGAAACCCTCTTCACTCAGTGAAGCTCTTCAATTTGTAATTCAAGAAGAAAACGTCCATTATTTCCAGAATCTTTCCCAAAATAATACATCGAAACCTCCAACTATCAATAGACCATTTTTGCAAACAAAGCCCACTAACACTTTCCAGAACACAACAATCAACCCAAATACTAGTTTTAACGTAGGTACTCCTAATGATTTCTTTAGAAGACAACCATATTTTCCAAATCAACCAATTAATATCCAACAAAGATTAAGACCCCAACAACGTTTCTTTACCAATGAACAAGTTTTTGGAAAACCAAACACAGAAGTTTTTAAACCTCAAAATAGACCCCAACAATTTCAGGCTAAACCCATTCCTATGAGTACTTCTACTAGACTCACTTATCCAAATAAGACAACCCCAATGAGTATTTCCACGAGAAATACTAATCTTTCAAATCAATCAACATCGTTTTTCTCAAATAGAAACCAACCCAGAAACTTTATAAGCGAAGAATTGTTTAATACGGAAATAGATCAGATAGATCAGACCAATCAATATTGTGATACTGATCACAATATCGAAAACCAAGACGAATTTATTGAAGGAAACGAGCCCGATTATAATCCTGCTTCACAAGATGATGATTTATTGGAAAATTCGAACGAAAATTTTCAGTAAATGCCTCGGAAAACCTTTCTTCTAACAGTCAAATAATTTCTCTCAATTCTTCTAATTCTAGTGAATTACCATATATTATCTATCCTGAATATAATCTTAAACTCCTTATTGACTCTGGTTCCACCAAGTCATTTATAGATCCTGATATTGCTTTCAAATATTTCCCGAAACTTATAAGAAATGATCCATTTGTAGTCTCAACGGTCTTCCAGAAATCCTCTCATAAATACAGTGCTCAAATTCCATCTTCAAAAATTTTCCAATTGCCCAAACCAATCAAAATGAAATTCTTCTTGTTCAAATTCCACAAAGTTTTTGATGGACTTATTGGCCTCGATAATTTGAAACTACTACAAGCTAGCATCAACTTTGGTAAAGGTTATCTTATAACTCCGTTTACTAGAATCCAACTTTTATACCATAAAACAAGTAATGAACTAAATTTGATTAATATTGCCCCCAGATCAGAGGTATTCAAAATGAAAAATGCCTTGCTTATTTAGACGATATTATAGTATTCTCAACTTCATTACAGGAACATTTAGAAAGACTTAAATGCGTTTTCCAAAGACTACGGGATTCCAATTTTAAAATACAATTAGATAAGTCAGAATTCCTTCGCAAAGAGGTGGCTTATTTAGGTCACATTGTCACTCCTGAGGGTGTGAAACCTAACCCCGACAAAATAAAAGCCAACAGAAATTTCCCGCCTCCTAAAACTACCAAACAAATCAAAGGTTTTCTTGGATTACTAGGATGTTACCGTAGATTCATTCCGAACTTTGCAAAAATTACGAAACCATTCACTAAGTGCCTTAAAAAGGGAGCCAAAATTGAACACAACGATGAATTTTTAACTTGCTTTGAAACCTGTAAAAATCTTCTTATTAACGAACCCATTTTGCAATACCCTGATTTTTCTAAAACCTTTAACTTAACAACCGACGCATCAAATGTTGCATTAGGCGCCGTTTTATCCCAAGGGACTATAGGTAAAGACCTGCCTATAGCGTATGCTTCTAGAACGCTTAACGATTCTGAACAAAATTATTCTGCAATAGAGAAGGAACTCCTAGCCATCGTATGGGCAACAAAACATTTCAGACCCTACTTATATGGACGAAAATTTAACATCATAACAGACCATAAGCCTTTACAATGGTTGTTTTCTTCAAAAGACCCTAACTCTAAGTTAATGCGCTGGAAAATCAAATAAGAAGAATATCAATTCAATATTATTTATAAAAAAGGTAAGCTTAACACCAATGCTGACGCTTTATCTCGCATCGAACTACATACCAAAGATACCAGAAGTTTTTGGGAAGAATTAGAAGATATACTAGATGAATCACAACGTCTAGCGGGACCATCTGTTACTTTTGTAAACCCGTCAAATTCATCTCTTACAACACCAGACTATCAACCGTCCAATGATATTCTAACAATTGGAGAACAACCACCAAACTTTGATGACATTTCAATGATAGTTAACCTCGACGAAAATGATATCAACTCACAAACTGACCATCCGATAAATAATTCAAATAACAACGAACAAAACCGGAATAATGAAACAATACAAGAACATTATCAAGAGAACGAAAATTCAAATAACCAAACTATTCATTCAAACGCTGACGAACACCCCATCATCCATATTCTTATAATAGACTACGCAGTAAATTACGGTCAAAACCAAATTATAATCTCATCCGTCCTACATTCACCAGCTAAGCCAAGAATTACTATTTTATTTGAGAAAAAGAGAAGAATTAAAACTCAACTTTCCAAAAATAACTTTGAAAATGATGTTATCAATTTTATCAAAGAGTATGTTTCACCAGATACTCAATTCCATCTCTATTTCGAAGATCCAAATATTTACGAACCTTTTTCACTCATCCTTCAAAGATATTTCAAAGACTCCTCAATAAAATTCAAAAAATGTAATACTAAACTTGTAGATGTCACAGATAAGAATGAAATTAAAGATGTTATAAAAAACTATCATGAAGGTAAATCTAACCATCGCGGTATTGATGAAACTCTTCAAAGAATCAAAGAAAAGTTTTATTGGCCAAACATGAAAGCATCTATTCAAGCTTTCATCAATGAATGTGAATTATGTCAAAGATGTAAATATGACAGAAACCCAGTCAAAATGACAATGAATATAAGACCCACAGCAATCAGTCCTTTTGAAATTGTTCATATAGACGTTTTTACATTTGAAAGTTCTAAATTTCTCACAATTATTGATAGCTTCTCAAAATATGCTCAAGCATACTATCTCGAAGCAGTTGCTGGCACAGAAGTTGCCAACAATCTAATAAATTTCTTTTCTCATCATGGTGTTCCTAAACAGATTATTCTGGATAACGGGAGCGAATTCAGAAATTCTGTAATATCCGAATTGTTTGCTTTACATAAAATCAAAGTTCATTTTTGTTCACCAAACCATCCTCAATCTAACGATGTCATTGAAAGATTCCATTCAACCATGTCCGAACATCTTAGACTTTTAAACACAAAAGGCTTTCAAAAAACTCCAGTTAAGATGAAAATGATATATGCTATACTGGCATATAATTATTCCATTCATTCAGTCACAAAATTGAAACCCATAGATGTAATTAATGGACATACAACTAGCAACGAACCTTTCGATATTAATCTTGAACAAATTTTACTTAATGATTACATTTCACAGCATAAAGAAAGATCAAAATTACTTTATTCCAAAATTAATGAAAATATAATATCAAATAAAGAAAAAATAATCTCACGACGAAATGAAACTAGAGACTCGCCAGATATTTTCTCAGCGAAACAAAAGACGTATGTGAAATCATATATAAGACAGAAACATGCCAACAAATTCTCTGAACCTACTGAAATAGAAACTGTGAATAAAGATAAGAAAGTCTTATCAACTACAAAACAACCTAAGATTCACATGAATAATGTTAAACGCCCACATAAACGTGTTTATTCCATCGACAACAAATAAAACACGTGTTTCTCTATCATTTCAGATTACCCGCTATCATCATCTCTCAAGATGAGATATCATTTCGAAACCTTGAGAACAGTCCTGGTTTAATGCCTGTGAAACTTGGCTCAGCAAAATTACGACAATATTCTCACACATTAATTCATTTCTACGATTTAAGTCCTATCATTACAGAAGTAAATAAATTGAAACTTAAGAGCTACAATATAGAACAATTAGTTGGAAAACATGCAAATTATTTCAACGAAACTTCTAACTATATTAAACTATTGAAATTCGCAGAAGAAAGAGCAGAGATCAAAATAAATGAGATAATACCTCATCCTAGAAGAAATAAAAGAGGTTTAATCAATGGCCTAGGATCAATATTTAAAGCTATCAGTGGAAATCTTGATTCTTATGACGGAGATCGTTATGAAAAATTAATTCAAAAACTACAGCAAAATCAAAATAAACTATCATCAACTCTATACACTCAGAATTCTTTATCTATTTCTTTAATTGACCAATTCAACAAAACTATTCAGCAAGTAAGTCATAATGAGAAATTATTAGAGGAGAAAATAAATCAAATTAGTGAAATTATGGAAGAATATGGATATCAAGAACAATCTAAGATCTTTATAGATATAATATCACAACTAACGAATACATTTCAAATGATCAATTCAATTCTTCAAGATATTGAGAATTCAATAACTTTCGCTAAGATTGGAATTATGCATCCTAGTATAATGAAAACAAACGAACTTCTAACTGAATTGAAACATGTTCAAAATAAACTCGATAATAGTCAGCTACCTTTAGAAATCAGTTTAGAAAATATTCATTTAATCGAAAAAAATATAACAATTTTACATTTTAAATAACAAAATTACATATATCCTAAAATTTCCGATCACCTATACATTTAAATTCAATCTCTATCATCTTTATTCAATCCCAATTATGAGGAAGAGTCAGTTTAAGGCAGTAATAACCCAAAATAAGTATTTATTGAAAAGCGACACGTACTATGCATTTATGAGCGACACATGCATGAAAATCAACACTGAGTACTACATCTGCAATCAAGCCGAACTTCAAGAACCCAAGAACACCAACGCCTGTGAAATCCAACTCCTTGACATCGAAGAACCATCCAGCTGTCAACAAACAAGAATTGAAATCTCCAGAACAATGTTCCAACGAATAGAAGATTCCAACCAATGGATTGGTGTTTTCCCGATGGAAGACACAATTCAACTTAAATGCAATCAACAACAAGAAGTCAAGAAATTAAAAGGCTCTTACACATTTGAGATTCCCAAATACTGTCAAATACAAACGCAACAAGAAACCATTTTCAACATAAATGTTTCGCCCTCATCGAGTCAACCAATCTTATTTCCTGAGCTGCAATTCCAAGAAAATGAGCGATTTAATGATAATATCACTCTTCATTTGGAACGATTAAACCTTGATGAGCTGAATAAAGTAAAGACAAGAATTATGGATAACCAATTGCTTCTTGAAATGGATCCAATGTCATACACTCCCAGTGTTTGGACCATCACTCTTTATGGATTCCTGATAGCAGTCCTAATCTATATTATTTATATACAAGAAGGTCCTACAGCCTAAGTTTAGAACCACTAGAGCCAACAACCCTCCGATAGATCTTCATACTATTCAACTTCCTCAGTAAACCTCCGAAGTCGAATCTGCGAAGGGAGGAATTATGTCCCCATCCTCTGGACCATCCACAGAAGAAGAAATGCTGATTCTGCTTTTATCATTTTAATATAAATATATGCCTTCAGCATGCCTTTAGTTAGTCAGTTGTTAATATTCATGTAGTAAACATCATATTTTTGTAGAAATAATAATTTTATGTTAATAAATACTTTTTAAAAAGGCAACTTCGAGTATCGAATATATAATTCATGTCAGAATGTTTACAGAACAAGACGATTCGATCCGCTTTGGGGCCTTTATCAATTTTATAAAAATTAAAAACTAAAATAATATTATTCTGTAAAATAAAAATTAAAGTAAGGAAAAATGTTGTACGTCCTGATGTCTGTCACTTTATATCATTCCCAATTAACATGTCAAGTCAACCCATAGGTAAATCTTCCACAAAATTAATCTACAAGAGAAACAATAAAATGAAGAGAAAGAAAAAGAGAATGTAATGCAACATAATTTGAACCCACATAATTTTTTTCAGTTTTATTTTATTTATATGTTTTTTTTTGGGGAAAGCTGATTTTTTGTACTTTATGTCTTAGGTAGGTTATGATATCGTCCTAACAACATTTTTCCTTACTTTAATTTTTATTTCCCAGAATAATATTATTTTAGTTTTTAACTTTTATACAATTGATAAAGGCCTCAAAGCGGATAAAAACGTCTTGTTTTGTAAACATTCTGACATGAAATAAATGTGCGTTTATTTCAATCTTTCCAATCACTGAAAGAGCCCTAAACCCACGATATTCACGAAAAATAAATCCACTAGGCTCAAAAATAAATAGCAACGAAATTATATATATATATATATATATATATATATATATATATATATATATACACGATAGAGGTCGCAGTTTTGGAGGTATCATGTTCAAATTTGCTACAAAAATCAATCTCTCAATCAATCTCGGCCGAGTTCGTTATTGGTTAATATCGGATAAGTAGTTTCAAAATGGCGACCGTTCTAACATTTAAAAAAAATATCAAAAAAAGAGCCGTAGTGTAAATATCATCAAAAATAATTTTAGGTTATAGATATAATCAGTACCTACAACTTTTGTTTGAAGCAATTTTCCGTAAAATGCACAGAAAAAAAAATTAATGAAGAAAATATAAGGAATATTGATAAAATATGAACACTCAATATAAATTTGATGTAATTGTACATTTTCTAGAGATCTTAATATAGATCCTGATTAAAAAAATATATAGTATATTTATTGATACAAAATAGGCGAAAAACAAAATTCTGCCTTGAAGTGGAACGCGAACCCTGTCTACTTTGTATTCAACAGCCAAAACAAAAACCTTTAACCGCAAGCCTAAGGTACATACTGCAAATATTATGTAATGACATGTAGGTATACCAATGAATAGGTTGGTTGAAGGTTGAAAAATTTACCTTTCCGCTGGCTACAGGCCATCGGAATGTTTTAATATTAGGGTGTGGACGGACACATACCATTATCAATTGTTAATACTTACTACCTTCCCTTGTCCTGGAGTCGGTATGTCAGCAGCGATTGATCAGGCCCCATAGCGAATTTACATTTCCTATACCAATTCAGTCACGACGGTGACTGAAATCGAGTAGTATTTGTTTGCAAAATAATAGTTACAAATTCTAATCTATTTGAGTGCAAAAATTTACCATATTGGTATAGAATTTGCAAGTTGCATATTATATTATATTATATTATATTATTTTATTTTATTTTATATTATATTATATTATATTGTAACTGGAATTTATATTAAAACTGGGTTCGATTTATTTTCACTTATTTATTTATACCAATAACTACACGACTATAATCTCATTTATATTCACACTATATTTCTTGGACTATAACGACTTTCTACTGTCTATGTGATCTACGAGCTATATCCGATTGTGATCTATGACTGGCTATCTATCACTAACTGACTATCTTGTCTATGCCATCAGCCTTATATATCTAACCTAAAAAGCTCTAGATGATTCCAATGTTGTTTTCGTTGTTTCTGGAGGTTATTTCTCAATATATGGCTTCGAGAATAGACCAGGACTTATTCTCGTTGCCTCTGATGTCTCCCGTGTTTTCCGGAATGTGCATTGTGTATAGTTTATTATTCGGGTAAGTCTTCACGTTACACTGCCCCCTCCTTAGCATCTGATCGTCCCGATCAGAATCATCCTTGGTAGTACCTTGCTGGATTTCCGATCCATGTTGGAATCTGCACTTGATTCCTGCCAGGCAAACACCCTTGTTGAAGAAGTAACAGTCTATCGTCTTCCCGAGTACACTCCTTTTGGATTGAAGCAACACACGGCACACCAGCGTCCTGGAAGATGTATTCGATCATGCTCCTTACAATCTTCCAATCTAGCCCGCCAACCCGCAGCCTATTTTCGGAAGACCCAACTTCTTGATGTCATAATTCCTGACTTCATTCCTTAAGCTCTTCAGTGCATCCCAGAGGTCCTTGTAAGTGGGTTTTCCACCAAACCAGGTCCCCCACGTTAAAGACTCCATCAGCTGATCGAATATTGTAGTGGTGCTTCATTCGATCACTGGCAAGCTGGATGTTCTGTCTGGCTAACTCATGGACTTTATCCTTTCTGGCTCTCAATTGGTCGAAGTATCCTTCTCCTGCGACACTGTCCTCGGTAGGTCTACGGCCAAATTCCACTTCACAGGGTAGGAGTCTGACCAGTAGTTGCATTCACAGCCGCCCGATAGGCCATCAGGAACAAATGGATGTACTGGTCCCAATCTCGCTGATGTTCTGAAACAACCTTAGAGAGGTGCTTGCCCATGGTTCGGTTCATCCTCTCTACCATTCCTTCCGATTGAGGATGCAAAGGGGTCGTTCTGGTCTTGTTCGTACCTATTAGTCTGCACACATCTTGGAACAGGGCTGACTCGAAGTTTCTTCCTTAGTCCGAATGGATTTCAAGAGGAACGCCAGAACGTGAAAAGAATTATTTCACCATCACCTCGGCGACGGTCAATGCTTCTTGGTTAGGGATTGCGTACGCCTCTGTCCACTTTGTGAAATAATCCATGGCTACTAGGATATACTTATTCCCATGGTCCGTTTCAGGAAATGGCCCCGCAATATCCACAGCAACTCGCTCCATGGGACTCCCAACATTATACTGCCTCATAGGTGTCTGCTTTCTGCCAGATCATCTCTTAACACAAAAAAGTCCCATTGACTCCAATATGCTTTCGCTTCAGGGCTTCGTAAGCGTATATCCGTTCTGGTAACGCAATAATTCCTCTCGGATTTTGACAAAACCTTGCTGAAGTAGGCAATTACTTTCTCCTGCCCGTCTTGAATCTGAGAGAGGACAGCACCAATGGCTGTATTACTAGTATCTGTGTTCAATACGAATTTTCCGTCATGCCTAGGATAACCCAAGATTGGTGCGCTGATGAGAGCTTCTTGCAGTTGTTCGAAAGCTCTCTGACACTCGTCATTCCAGGAATATTCTTTGCCTTCTTCTGTTAACTTAGTTAAAGGTTTAGCGATGTTGGCAAAACCTTTCACGAACCGTCGGTAGTAGGTACACAAGCCCAGAAAACTTCTAATCTCATGCTTGTCCTTAGGAATAGGCCATTCCTTAATGGCTGTTATCTTTTCTGGATCTGCCGTGACGCCGTCCCCAGATACGATATGACCCAGATATCTTACTTCACGTCGGAACAGATAACATTTCTTAGGACTCAGCTTCAGATTGGCCTCACGTCATCGTTGGAAAACTTCTCTTAAATTCTTGCTCTGCTTTAGATTTATTACTCTGACAGGAACGACATCTCTTACTCGAACAAGAGCTTTAGCTGTCAGAAAATCCTTATTATTCATTTCTTCTACCAGTCTCAGACTTCCAGATTTGCAGTTTCCGTCCGGCCTGGTCATCAATATTTTTTCATTATAGCCGGGTATTATTACGTCGCTAGTCGTTATTAATCGGACAACATCTTCGTTATCCTCGTGAAAGGGCAGTTCTTCATTGTCGACCTTCAAGACACCATTTTTTCATCCAACACAGCCCCAAGCTTCTTCAAAATGTCCATTCCCAAAATAAACTGGTCAGATATGTCAGCGATTAAAACTCTGTGCTAGATGGTGATCTTGCCAATGCTGATGGTCAGGCTCGCTTCACCATGTGTTCTTATTGTCTCTCCAGTCGCTGTTCTGAGTTGGACCTTTGTTGGTAATATCCGGAAATGATCTGTGATGAGCTCTAGTCTGGCTATTGTTCTTATTGATCCGGTGTCTATTAGGAGCGTTCTGTCTTCTCCATTGATTTGACCATCGATGTATAAACTCAAGGTTCCAACAGAAGATGACACGTTGACCGTAATTACTGGGGCACGATTTCTGCAGGTCGACGATTGCCCCCTCATCTCGACCCATTCTAGTTTTCCGACTGTGCAACCTTCTTCTTACAACTGCGGCGTAGGTGTCCTAGCTCACCACAGTTCCAACACCTTGGCTCTCTCTTCTTTGGTAGCGCCCCCTTATTTAGCGTCCTTATCATTTCTAACAGGGACTCTCTGATGGACTGAACTTCTTCCTCGATTGCTCTTAAACGGGGCCCTCGGGAAGTTTGGCTTGCGGCTTCATGCTCCAAAGCAATAGCTAGTGCTTCTTCTAACAATTTTGGCCTGGCCAGCTTCAACGCCTTCTGCAGCTCGCTCTCCCTCAATCCATTTACAAATGTGTCCACCGCAATTTCATCAAGGAAGCTATTAGCAGCTGTAGGATATGCTAGCCGCACAATACGAGCTACTTCCCCCTCAAATTCTTGCAGACTCTCATTTGCATGTTGCACTCGAGATCGTAATTGAGCTTTGTATACTTGCTGAAGATGGCTGTCTCCATAACGATTCTCCAACTTAGAAAGCAAGACATGGTATTTTGCTTGGCCAGCTGAAATAGACCTTAGGATGTCTGCTGCATCACCTCGTAAGGCGGCAGTTAACGAAACAGCTTTCTGCTCTTCGGTCCACTGGTTAGCCACTGCCACAGCTTCAAATTGCTTTCGATAGGTTGACCAGGAGCACTTTCCATCAAAGTTTGGCAGCTTAACCCTCATACTACCTACGGCTAAGTCATCTTCGCTTTTGAGTGTCTGGCTCCCACTGCATTTACCATTCTTAACTGACATTTCTAGTGTCTTGATTTTTTGTTACAGTAACTCCATGATCTTCTCTGTCACTATATCTACCAGCTTCTTTAACCTTTTCCTCGATAGTTCTGGTCACATCCTCAAACCTCGCATCACTTTTTCTGGAAACATCTTTAATTTCATCTTGAAGAGTTCCAAAAATTTCTTCAAACTTTTTCGAGACTTCATCGAATTGTAAACCAAATGTTCTGGTTACTTCATCGAATTTTTCATTGTTATTTCTAGAAATTTCTTCCTTCATCTCTTTCAGTAACAGCTCTTCCGGAGAGTGGAACTCGAACATATCAGGATCGTCTCCATTTTCAATCAGAATATCCCTTAACCGTTTCTGGAGGGTCGCTTTATTACCGGAATCATCACAATCCCGCTCCACCAACTGTTCTTTGAATTGTTTCACGGTTAACTGCACTAATTTAATTTTTAATTGTCTTTATTAACTCAATTAGTTAATACACACTAGAACGAGCAAAAGTCTTCACATTCACACGAAAACGAACGAAAAGTCTTCACACGAAAACGAACTAAAGAGTCTTCACACTGACACAAAAACGAACAAAAAGTCTTAAACTTAAACTTAAATCTAACAAAAGTCTCAAAAACACTCAAATATGCACGAAACCGCAGTCTCTTAAAGTCTGTCCAATTTTATAATCACTCACTGATTCCACACTGACACCAATGTATCGAGTAGTATTTGTTTGCAAAATAATAGTTACAAATTCTAATCTATTTGAGTGCAAAAATTTACCATATTGGTATAGAATTTGCAAGTTGCATATTATATTATATTATTTTATTTTATTTTATATTATATTATATTATATTGTAACTGGAATTTATATTAAAACAGGGTTCGATTTATTTTCACTTATTTATTTATACCAATAACTACACGACTATAATCTCATTGATATTCACACTATATTTCTTGGACTATAACGACTTTCTACTGTCTATGTGATCTATGAGCTATATCCGATTGTGATCTATGACTGGCTATCTATCACTAACTGACTATCTTGTCTATGCCATCAGCCTTATATATCTAACTTAAAAAGCTCTAGATGATTCCAGTGTTGTTTTCGTTGTTTCTGGAGGTTATTTCTCAATATATGGCTTCGGGAATAGACCAGGACTTATTCTCGTTGCCTCTGATGTCTCCCGTGTTTTCCGGAATCTGCATTGTGTATGTAGTTTACTATTCGGGTAAGTCTTCACGTTACAATATTATTTTTATTGTGGTTATAAGCTAATGTCAAGTTGACAAGTCGTAGAGAGTTGGAACGCGTCGTATCGACCAAACAATGTCAATGTTCTTCTGTTATGTATGTGAAAAAAAATTTAAATAAGTACACTTTAATTGAAGACACTCCTAAGTGCCATACAAGAAACTGTAAATTTATTAAGTTGGAGTTTCTTAGGCTGGAAACAAGTAGAAATGCCACCAATTATTATGGACCATCCCTTTTCAACAAACTGCCCCTTCAGCCGAAGATTTTTGAGACCAAATTAATAAAATACCTTGTAAACGCGGCATTCTACTCCTTAACCGAAAGTTTGACTCATGATTGGGCTTTAAACATTTAACGCCAGTCTGTGGTATTTTTGTATTATGCGAAACAATTGTATATTATTATTTTATTTATATGTGTTTTTGTAATATATGTATATTTATATGTTTAAATGGGTATATTATATTATAAAATTAATATATACAATAGGCGAACTGACGATTGTTGAACATATTATCTGTTATTTTACATGAAATATATTGATTGATTGATTATCTTAACTCGGGATAGAGCATAGCCTCATCCCACTTCTATTCGGTTTCACTTTTGTTCAGTTTGTACCCCATATAGTTTTCTTAGTTAAGTTAGTTATTGGGAATTCAAGCTAAGCGATACGCCCGCTGTTGGATGTTTTATAACTATGCATTGTTGGTCACTTTGACAATTAGACATTAGACATTAGACCAACTACCCCTTTGATCAACCCCTTGCATTATTTTTCGTACAGCCGATTAAGATGTTGTTTTTGTTTTTTATTGTTATTTATGTCCGCGTTTGTGCAATAAATGGTATATTGAGCGGGTTATTCAACCGTATCATCAGAGCAAGATTTAGGGTTTTTGACTTCTCGTGCGTGAATCTGATATGAATAAGCTTTCGATAACAACACAAGTGAAGAGTTGTTTTATAAGAACTAAAGCACTTTCTCAGATACATATAGTGTAGAACCATTACATGAGCAACCCTCATTGAAATAATAATCAAAGTAATCTGTGGATTTAAAACTTTTCATGAGCTTAGTATTTCGATTATTAAAAAGAGTTTCTCTGTATATTTCAATAAAAGAAAATTCTGTAATTGCAAATTTTGAATTAAGATTTATATTCCCAATAACATTATAAATTTTTTGATTTCACTTTTATGTGCCATTTTGTCAGTAGTAGTAGTAGTTGTTGTTAAAAGTATAAATACCATGACAATTGTAAAATAGGTCAGATCTAGAATAAATACGTCGAAGAGAGCAGTTGTGCCTTACTACACGTTCCCATATAACTTATATATTAATTAGTTCTCCTGCGTAATATCTCACAATCTTCATTTTATTTCTTGTCTCCTTTTTGTAAAACTCGTAAAACTGAAGTGAACTAATTGGCTGGATTGAAATCCATTCATTCATTCGTATGAATATGAATAACATACGAGCTGTGATTCAAGGTCACCGTTGACCTACAATGGAACATCTGATCGAGCGTGGCAAAATTAATTTGAATTCTCAATGGATGTTCAGATTTCTATGGTTATATGTGAAAGCTAAATGATGTTGAAAGGTCAATAAAAAGTCACTTAAGAGTCCCTAGCTTGTGATGTAATCAAACATTATTTAAATAGACCATATTTACATACATACAACAATCTCTTTATCCGCTGCAGCTAACTATACCGTGTTATACTTTCAGTAACAGATGAGCCCTGTTTGCAGAAAACTAAGTCTAGGTCCTTAGAAGTTACAAACGTGGCTATGTGGTCAGATCAAGTGGAGTACATAGAGCTGGTAAAAGGTGATAGGGGTTTAGGTTTCTCTATCCTGGATTACCAAGACCCCTTGGATCCCAAATCCAGTGTCATTATTGTCAGGAGTCTGGTGCCCAAGGGTGCCGCTGAACAAAACGGAAAGATTACTCCAGGTATATACGAGATGTCATTTTGCGATGCATTTCTCTTCTTTCGGTGACAAATAGTTTCTTTGTTTAATTTCTTTCTGTTTGGAATACATTTCTTGTTAGAAATATAAGTATACCGTTTACACTTGAAAAAATGAGCACTTCACATTCTTTTACCATAAATCAAAATATAACACATTTTGTTAGCTGTATTGAATTCTGTACCATTGGGCTCACAAATATTTAAAAAACATACAAAGTAAGAGAAAAATATAGAGTAAATACCCAAGAGCTTAATCATGAATCAAATAATTACAATCTAGCTATATACCCTTATTTTACAGGTGATCGTGTAATAAGTGTAAACGACAGAATTATCAAGAATGTTACTCTTGACGAGGCAGTTCAAGCCCTCAAGGGAACGATGCTGGGTGTTGTTAAGCTCGGAATCTCAAAACCTTTACCTACGTCGTCTATACCTAGTGAGATGGCTAGCAGTCAAAATATCGGTTCCTAAACGACATGATGCTTTATACGTAGGGTCTACTATCGACGAAAACACAATCAAAATTTGTCAGACTTTTCTAAGGTCTTACCAGAACGCACCGATTGAATGTGAAGCAATTTTAGAATACAAACCAACGTATGTCAATTTATTATATTCATTTGGGATCTGCCAAATGGGCGTACGCTACCTAGTAGAAAAACATGTCACTATGATGGGTGACATTGATACGATTAAATTAATTTTTAGTTTTATAGCCTTGCCTGATCATTTCAAAAGTGAAATATATCCTCTTGTCATGTTTGCAACTTATACTTCGCATTTGATATTTATTATTGCCAAACCAATACATAATTAATTATAATCGACAGTGACAGGTAGTCAGCTCATTCTAACCAATTCCGATTTTATGATTTGGAAACATTTAAGATTTGAATAGACGTTAACTGATAATATATATTGGAAAGTTGCCCCTAAGTTCACCATGTATTTGAGGCTTATCCTATCTGACAGATCCCAATATGTGTATTAAATATCCGAGTACAAGCTTGATTAGAAATGTTCAGCATAGGATTCGTTTCATAATGTAAATATACCTTTTATATAAGTACACGCTTAAATTAAAATGTGACATGAACGAAAATATATCTGATATGCAAATACAAGATGCAAGGGAATATATTGTTCCGTATGCGGGTACGCAGATAAGCGAAACTAATTTACAATTATTAAATAAACTTTATTTACACTCGAAAGTAGAATAATAAAAATTACAACTTCACTTTACTATTAAATATTCTCACTAGATTACTCGGACTCTTCTATTATTGCACACCATCTTTTTACAGTCTCAAACATAAGCATCAAAAGGACGCCGCCACTTTGTGTCCCGATGCCGCAGCTGTGCCCCTTGCACGTTACACTGCTCCCTCCCTTAAAGCTGTTAGCCCCGAACAGCTTCTTCCGTTTGTCTGCAGATCGGTGGATTATCTTCTCGATACGGACTCAGCTTTTCCACATGCACCATTTTTGGCTTGGCTCTCGGCGAAAGTTGAATCCTGTACACCAAGTCATTAATCTTCTTGACTATGCGATATGGTCCTTCCCAAGTTCTTTGCAGTTTCGGAGTTAATCCTCATCTTCGATGTGGCTGGTACTACCAAACTGCATCGCCTTCGTTGAAAGTGTTTAATGGCTGCCTTTTGTCAAGTCTCATTTTCATTTTGTCGCTCTTGAACTGAAGCTTTTCTCTGGCAAAATCGTGGACCACTCTAAGTCACTCCTGTAGGTCAGCTAGATAATGTGGAAAAGACATTTCTTTATGATCGTCGGCTGATGGTCTGCCAAAAATCAGATCTACGGGGAGCTTCATTTCTCTTCCACACAACAGCATCGATGGTGTATAGCCAGTGGATTCATGCTGAGAGCTGTAGGCCAGGAGAAACAGAGTTACCAGTTTATCTCAGTTACGTTGATGCTCATCCACGAATATTGAGAGGTATTGATTGATGGTCCTATTGTGCCTCTCGACCATTCCATCTGACTGTGGTTGAAGTGGGGTTGTTCTGGTTTTTCGGATCCCCAGCAACCTCATTAACTGCGTCCGTACTTCGGATTCAAAATTTCTGCCTTGATCGGTATGCAGCTCCAAAGGTACTCCGTGTCTGGATATCACGTTTTCCAGTAGGGCTTTGGCCACTGTAACTGCTTCTAGATTCGACATCGGACTATTTCTAGCGAGAAGTAGCAACCATGATGTACTTGTTTCCCGAATCTGTCGTAGGGAATGGTCCCGCAATGTCCACCGCAATTCTTTCCCAAGGTTCAGCTGGCAGATACTGCTTCATTTTCCCTCGGGATCGTGTCTTCGGACCCTTCTTAGAAGCACAGAGGTCACATCTTCTGCACCATTCTTCCACATCTCCGTGCCACCAAACAACGGGATACAACGGTTTTATACAAAATGCTCCTACCATCTGGACTTTCCCATTTACGAGTGATCAAGTCATCCTACAAGTACAACGAATCCCACAGAGTCCAGTACCCCTTGACCGTCTGATCAAATCTGGAGATTTCTTGCCACTCAGATCGTCGCTTTTGGTCTAGCCAGCCCCGTACTATCGTCAAATATTTTTCAGCGATTTATTCTTTTCTAAAGTTATCTCTGGTGATTTCCTCGGTAATTTCCGTTTCTTTATTCCTCATCTGCATTTGTTGGATATGTTGGCTGTTTTTTTTTGTTCCTGCCTTTGACAGAATTTACAGGAACTGCCACAAGGTCTTCGTAACAAGCTGTCAGCGTTGGCGTGACTTCCTCCTTTTCGGTGTTTAATTTGAAAGTTGTAACTCTGCAATTTCTCCAACCAACGCGCTATCTGTCCCTCCGGACTTCTGAAATACAGGAGCTAGTGTAATGCAGAGTGTTCTTTTCTTACTAAGAATTTCCATCCATAGAGAAACAACCGCTAGCACCTCCTTCCGGGTCACACAATAATTTCGCTCTGCTTTTCCCAACGTTTTGCTGAAATATCCAGTAACAGCTTCTTCGCCATTCTGTGTTTGGGAATGAACAGCTCCTATTCAACTTTGTGAAGCGTCGGTGTCTATCACCAACAATCCTTCATCCAGGGGATATGCAAGAACAGGAGCATTCTGACATTCTGGTGACCAATCAAAGTGTGAGTTCTTTTCGGTTAATTGATGTAGTGGCCTTCCCAAAATCCTTAACAAATCGGCGGTAGTAACTACTGAGTCCCAAAAAGCTTCTAACTTCGTGCTTGTTCTTGGGTCTGGGCTGATCTCGCACTGCCTGGACTTTTTCTGGATCGGTCTCAATTCCTTTCGATGATACGACGTGTCTGAAAAAGTTGACTTTTTCCTGGAATATAACGCATTTCTCTGGATTCAGCTGGAGAGAAAACTTTCTTTGAATTCGATTGATGTTCGTCGAAATCTTTGACAATCACCATTACGTCATCCAAGTATACCAGGCACGTCTCCCAAGTTAGTCCTCGCAGAACTAATTCCATTAACCTTTCGAAAATGACAGGGGCATTAATTACATAATCCAAACGGCATGTTATTAAATTGATACAGGCCGTTTCCAGCTGTAAAGGCTGTTTTCTCTTTATCTTTGTTTAGCTCTACCTGCCAATATCCACTTGAGGTTCAGAGTTGAGAACAACCTAGATTCGGCTAAGGTATTCAAGGTATCGTCAATTCGGGGTAATGGGTAGCTGTCATTCTTCGTAACATCATTTAACCTCCTGTAATCCACACAGAACCTCGTCTATCCATCCTTCTTCGTCAGCAGCACAACTGGTGATGACCAAGGACTGCTGGATTCTTCTATGACGCCATCCTTTAGCATTTCTTGAAGAATGGTGCTGTTGTTTTATGAAAGGAAGTCTTCGTGGAGGTTGGCGAATAGGTACAGTACTTCCCGTGTTGATCCGATGTTCGACTAAACTCGTTCGCCTTGTAATTTTTCCCTGTACGAAAATATCAGCTTCTTGCTTTACAAACGCGATGGCCTTTTTCTTTTTCTGTTCTCTAAGATGATTCCAGGTCTTCTTGAAACTCTCCATTAGCTCTTGGGACAAATGTACATTTCTTGAAACGGGTTCCTCTTGCTCACATCTTGTTACACGGGAGACTGGCGAACAGGTACCGATGACTTCCCCTTTCTTCAATGCCACTATGTTTACATATAAATTGGCTACCCTTACTGGAATAATATCTTCGGAATTAAGTAAGCACCTAGCCAAAAGAGTCCCATTCTCTTTATTCTCGGTTGGTTCAAAACCCATAGTGTTAACTCCTTCCATTTGATTTTCTAAGTGCGCCTTCACGATCTTCTCACTATTCCCAGGTATTCGTGTATCTTCGGTCACGATTATTTTTACTTGACAGTTCTTGTTAGAAGGTGCTGAGAATAATATTTTCTCGTTACCCACTCTCAACATTCTGTTTTTGATGTCCACTGTAATGAAATTGAAGGTTTTCAGAATGTCTAAAATAATACTACTATAAATTCATCCACTATGTCGGCCACGATTGCATTAACCTTTACTTGTGCCTTGTCAATATCCAAAGTGTTGGTGGTTTCTCCAAAAACATTTATCAATCTCCTTTTGCAGTTTCCAGTATTGGCTTGATGTTGCGCTGCACAATAGTCTTTGGAAACCATGTCAGGGCGTACCACTGATTTTGTTGCCCCCGTGTCGATGGTCAGATCACATTTCTTACTGAGAATACCTTGGACAACGAGGCTCTTGCAGTTCTTCTTAATGGAGCGCTAATTGGGGACTTGATAATCAGTGGTCGCCAGCGTTCGCCCCCTTACACTGGCGAGGTGGAGTTTTCGGGTATTCTCTTTCTGAACATTTCGTTCTTCAAATCTGGGTCGTCGCTTGCAATTTCTACTTATATGTCCCTCTCGGTTGCAACTGTAACACTTAATCAGTTTTCTGTATCCGGATTCCTTGCTTCCTCGAGAGCAGAATTTTTGGAACATCGCCTCCAGCTTCTTAAAGAAATCTGCATTGTCGTGCGGTTCCTCCGAAACCCTGACTTCTCTTACTTTGCTGCGACGATTCATCGAAGCGTTTTTAACAGCTTCGTATTTCAGTGCCAGGACAACTGTTTCGGCTAAGGTGTTATGCCTACTTAGTGTCAACGCTTGCTTCATGTCTATATCTCGAACTCCATCGATGAATTACTGGACACTAATTTGCTCCATGAATTCGGGGCCTGTGGATAAGCCAGTCGCACCATGCTCTCAATGGCACTGCTGAATTCCTGCAGTGACTCCGTTGAACCTTGAATTCCGCTTTTCAACTGGCTCTGATACACTTGACTAAGATATTTGTTTCTGCTGCTGATCCCATCCATTTGCATTGGCTGCAGCCTCAAATTGACGTTTGTACATGGTCCAGGATACTTCGCCGTCAAATGTTAGTGGTTTAAGTTTTTCATTGGCTGTAGTGATCGCCGACGTTTCCAATTTGCTGCTTTCGTCTTGGTTGGTATCCCGTATTTTCTTCACTTCTTCTTGTCTTCGGTACTTTTCCTCAAACTCTTCTCGTACTGATCCAATTTCTTCTCGAACTGTCCCAATTTCTTCTCGTACTTCTTGTTTTACGGTCGTCTCACTTCTTGGTGGATATTTCGGAACAATTCTGCAATCTACTCGAAATCTCTCTGTCGTAGTTCTTTTTGTCTTCTCGAAAAATCGGAGATTTTAGTTAGTTGTCCCTTCTTTTTCTGTTCTTCTCGCAGCCTTCGTTCCTCTTTTGTTTTTCTTGCAGTCTTTAATCCTCCTCTCGCAGCCTTCGCTCCTCCTCTTCCTTTTTTTCTTGTTATCGTAGTTCTTCTTGTTTTCTCGAAAAATCGGAGAATAACTTAGTTGTTCCTCCATTTTTTCTAGTGATCGCAGATAAGTGAGACTAATTTACAATTATTAAATAAACTTTATTTACACTCGAAAGTAGAATAATAAAAATTACAACTTGACTTCACTATTAAATATTCTCACTAGCTTACTCTGACTCTTCTATTATTGCACACTCTCTTTTTACACTCTTCATTATGACGCTTGTCCTTCATTATGATGCTCTACCCACTATGCTATCGCATCCATGGTACAATAAGACCAGCAGTGGGATTCTCATTCACGAACTCGGGACGTCACCGAATCGACGTTTTAAGCGATTCTCATCTCTACGCATTCGGTATCTCCCGAGCTGCAGTGGAACCAGAGAACACTATCTAGTCACAATCTAGTGGGACTCTGATTCACGAACTCGGGACGTTACGTACCGAATGGACGTTTTCTCATCTGTTCTCATTCGTTCACGCATTCGATAGATCCCGAGCTGATCTGTCAAATCATAGAATTAGTACTCCTAGAAGGCTAGTATATTAGAGTATATAAGCAGATCTACTCATGAAGAAAAAGAGACAACAAATCCATGTATTAGAAAGAAATGATAAGGTTTAGAGGCTATTGCGCATATGTCAAAGAATGATTATAGGACGGCATGTCAAGCGGTACCTACAGGGGTCAATAAAAAAGTTTTGTTTTCACAATGAAATATTATTTTTTATTTTCTTAAACTATAAAACATTTCCATTGTGTTAAATAATCGTTATATGCTCCATCATAATAAAAAAATCGCCACTTTTGTATATTAACCTGGTAGATAAATATTTTTAAGCCAGTTTATTGAAAAATAAATTATTTTTTTATATTGGTTTAGAAAATAAAGATATTTCCAATATATTTAATTTCAATATCAGCTAATATTTAAATTTTCTCAAGTCAATTTAGATAGAGTTGAACTAAAGTACTTAAAATTGATAAGAAATTTTCAATCAAATAATAACTACTTTTGTCCTGTTGAGGATAATAACTCTATAAAATAAAACATTAAAAAATCCCGACGGCCTGTAGCCAGCGGAAAGGTAAATTTCTCAAAATTTGAACATCCATAGATTATTTCTTTATTAATATTAGGTAAATTTCTTTTGAAAATGTTAGTCGGACACAACCACCCACTAGAAGCGGATCACGTGATTTCTAGCTTGTTAGCTTTCATCAGCGCCACCTAAGTGGAAGCTGTATCCAACTAAACAAAAGCAACTGGAAGTAGTCAAAAACTTTGAGACATTCTCTACAAGTTGGGCACAATTCGCGCCAACTAGGTATTGAGAGTACAATTTGAAATATGTCACAAATGCGCGAAAAAATTAAATATTGATTTGTATTTGTCAATAAGCTCCAAAAATTCGTAGTGAATCGGTACTACGACTCGCGAAATCACTTCATCTTGGTACCGAGTTGGCTACCGAACGGTATATACCTAGTCAGGACGTAACGTCCCGAGTAATGAGAATCCCCATGCAGGTATGTTCTTCGCGCAGATATGAGTCTGGTGGGAGTATTCCTCGTCTTCCGAGAGTCATCCCAAAGCCGCCATATTTATTGTCATATTGTGTCTTGTGCAGAGAACACGAATACTCTTGTGCAGAGAACTGTACATCCAAGATAATGGTAACACCCAACATCTCTCTTTCTCTCTAAAAACATCTCAACAAGTAAACAATAGATCGAAGACTCATGAAAAAATTTTATAAACAATTTCCCACTTTATAGTTTCTAAAAAATATCAATAAGGTTTTCGTCAAGTTTTCATATCTATAACCAGAGAACAGAGTCTCTGTTCTCTGCTATAACATCGTAGTTAACGTAAGTGATTTACACCGTATAATCGAATATACTGTCAATTTTAATTAAAACCATAAATTTAATCATTTCTGCTTCTGATACGTAATATGAGAGAGTAAATGAAAAGCATGAATATAAAAAGATTAGTTGATGATATACACAAAAATCGTAGCAAAATGATATTCTAATTTGAATTGAAAAGCGGGATAAAAGAAATATGGCGGATTTCGGATGACGTGCGCCAACTGAACGAAAACGCGTCTTATTGTACCATGATCGCATCCTTTATCAGCGGCCGCTCTCGATTTCAGTGGCTCGCTCATAAGCATCAAAAGGACGCCACTTTGTGGCCCGATGCCGCGTCTGTGAAGACTTTCATATTTACGCCCCTGACCATTCCATCTGCCCTTGGTCTTCCCAATCTTTCATATCACCAACTCTCATTGCACATTTTTTTATTGATAAGTCTTCTTGTTCATGTACTAAAATCAATAGTTTAAACATGTTCATGTATAAATTTGTTTCGATGTTCAAAAAATATTGCGCATATTTGAGAGTTTGGATAGAAAACATTGTGATTTATCGGGAACAAAATTGAAGCTATTGTTTCAGCTCAGGAGAATGGACAGAATCTTCGTCAATTCATCCTTTCAGTCAGAACAAAAGATGATAATTGTAGTGCCTTTGCTAGAACCCATTCATTTTAGAGTAACAATTTGCTAGAATTCCCAAGTGGTATTTTATAGTTTGAACCCAGTCTTTTAACTCTGGATTTTATTTCTTTTCCCTTGCCAAATTCTGCCAGGATTATAAGAATCTCTATTCAAATAATATTTATTATATATATATATATATATATATATATATATATATATATATATATATATATATATATATATATATATATATATATATATATTATAGTTGTACCATCATTCGAAAGATTTTCTGCTCCATATTCATTTGCTGCGACAATACTTATTTACACATTTTGTATTGTACAAACACAAGTGGTATCTCGTCTATTTTCATTTCAGATACGTAACTAACAAATTTAAGCACAATCACTGCTGCCTTTTCCCGTTGATTGAATTAACTCAGCTCTAAACAAAATAAGAATATAAGCTCCCTATTTTTTTGAAAAGCATCTTAAAATATACTATAATATATTGATAGTATTTTGCTACCAAAAGTTAACTCTAGTTAATAATCCTTCTTTGGCCGAAAATTGATAAAACGTGTTTCTTTATCACATTTTTCAAGCAGTGGAAACTCGATTACTATTATAGTTATAACTGCAGATTCAGATCTAAAATTCAAATTTGGCGTTGCTGGTAAAATTTTAATGGATATTGAAATTAGTTTCAAAGTTGTTCGGCTACTTGAGCGAAATCTCTCTACATACAAAAAGACTCCTAGGCAGTTGCAACATCTCCAAAATTATAACAATTACAATTAAGATTTAACAAATTCAAAACTCTATCATCCGCATGGTTATTATTATCATCATGGTAATCATCATTTTTATTTATTTCAATGTTTCCAATATTAGATAAAGTTTGCGTTCGTTTCAGAATAAGATTTTCCATATATCTGCCTACTTCAGAAACTCACTATATTTGTGCCTTTTTTCAGTTAAATCTTTTGTTTTTGTTGACAACGTAAAATCATATTATGTAATCGATGATCACTTCAGGTACCTAGTCGAAGGTATGAGATCATTCAAATTTTTTGCTATATGTATCCTTATATTCTTTAAATGTTATCAATTTTCCTATTATATGTACAACAACGCATACATTTTGGTGAGCTTTTGATATTTTTTGATTGCGGCGAAACTGCAAATTCTGTTACCAAACAGGTAGTAAAAAATGTTTACTTTTAACTTTCATTTGTTAGGTATTACATACTTATGTGCAAAACAGATTTACAAGTTGGCAGTTGCAAGCCTTGCACCTCGGAATGGGCAATAACGCATCCAATTGCTCGGGTTGTACAATATGTAGGAAGATGAAAAAGACAATAGACAACAGAGTCGATAACCAGAAATTATTGCCGAATATATAGGGCGAATCGAAAATCTACAGGATCGACTGATTTAAAACAAAAATGTATATTAGCTCATTTTTTCAGGTTGTTTAGTGACGTCGATCTACCTCGCCAATAATATCTATTTCCAAACCCATTGAAAGTTTTGTTCTTTTTGTGCAAAAAATGTAAATTATTTAAAAAAATATATGGCCAAGTGCGAGTCCGTCATGCACAAGGAGGTGCAGCCATTCTTAAGATGAGCGAAACAAAAGTTTTTTAGAGGAAGATCCTCTTGAACTTTTTACTTTATTTTATTTTCAGAATTTGTTATTCCAGCAGCAATTTTTCTCACTGCTACTTTTTAAAAATTTCATGTCTACACCTATTATGGTTCAAGAGACACAGCGCCAAACAAGCCGATTTTTTTTTAATTTAATTCTATTATTATTTGTTGTTATAACGTCAATAGAAATATAAATTCTGTGAAGATTTCAACTGTTATGGTTCATGGTACACAGCCCGCTGACAGGCGGATTGTTAGCGGATGCTTAGTACTAGAGTCCCCTTGACACCCTTTGGGTACGGAACCCTACAAATCATGGTTGTCACAGATAAGAAATTTAATATGAAATAATTATAATACGATTTAATAGACTGATGTGTGATAGTGACGACCCATTTTAACAATTTAATTTAATTCGGAACTTTTCGAATTGAATTTTATCGTACTTTTTGAATAGATTACCCCATATATTTATCCATTAGGCCATTTGTCTAGGACGCAAACATTTTCTGTTTTGTAAAATTTTTGCAAGTTCCTTTATTTACAATTGATTGAAACAAAAATAGCTTGCGGGTGTACAAACAAAAAAAATTTCGTTTTTAGTCCTACATCATACGAGTGTTCAAAAATGTTTCTGGGTCCTGTATATTCGGTAATAATTTCTGGTTATTATAGAAGTTGTTGACTAATCTACTTTATTGTTTGAATCATCATCCCACCTATCGTAGAACCTGGTCAATTGGATTCTGACGCACGATTGCCGTAGGGGTAATTTTGACAAAATTTAACTCAAAGTAATTTGTGTTTTGCGAATATAAAATACGTCTGCACTTTTTTAAATTGAATACAAACCGCTTCTCTTTAAAAAATAGTTATGTGCTAAATAAAAATAGGTATTTCGCATCCTGAATTTGCATTTTAAATGCACGTATTTCAAATAATATTAATAGCGATTTATTTCCCAGGAAACGTAAATGTTTATAACATGAAAAATAATATTTGAAATTTAAAAAAGTAACATTATCATTGGAATAAGCAATCAAATCATAAATGTGATAAAAAGTGACTATATACGAGTTAATTATTAAATTATATTAACAATAAATATTTTTCTAACTATTTTCGAATCTTGTTTTGCCAGATTGTTTGAATAAAATTAGTTAACTCATTATAAAGTTATAGATCATTGTAAAGAATTGATTGTTTGCCAATTATAGTTTTATTATATAATTTAATTTATATTTTATTTAAATACATGATTATTTGAACATCTAGTTGAAAAATTGTGTCGATCATTATCAACTCGAAAAACTAAATTTGAATGTTTAAAATTATTGGAACGAATCTACAAATTTTGAGTTTATATAATGAACACATATCAAACATGTCAATATAAATTAACTGTGGGTTCTCTGTAATTCAGTTTGAATATGACCCTTTATAACTTGGCTAGGGTACATTAAATTTTGTTTTGTAGATAAGTATAATGGGTCAAGATAATTATTAAGAAAAATCACTTGAATGAGAATTGTTTATGTATATACAATATATTATGATATAATACAAAAAAAATTATAAACATCACGATTATGAATGCGAATATGCCAAATGCCAAACTATTTCATGAGATATCTTAATCCGGACTTGAGAAACACACACATTGCTTATCTATATTTCGAACAATAGGTAATAATGAGGATCGTCTGCTAATATGGATTTACGACCTTCTGAGATTTCTGGTTTTAGTATACGTATGTATATATGCTTATGTAATGTTCGTATTTCGTATTTTACCTGTACTTGATTGATTCGTTCGATTATCATCAACATAAAAAAAGTTTTAAGTTTGTTTCACATAACTTACAATGATAAAATAAAATAAAAATAAATAAAATAACATTATAAAAATTTATTGGCATTCAAATTAAGGAAACTGAGAGGAAATAAAATTTAAAAATTGTAAAACAACATCAATACTTAACAGTATTATCTCAACATTACACCTAAGACGCTTAATATAAACCACAATGGGTGCGGTCGAGAACACACTTCGTTCACTGACAGCAAAAAATTGGTGGTCTAAAATTCACTAACGCAAGTTTTGTTTGCTATTAGATGCGATACTGCGCATGCGTTAATTTTACTGCAAATGCTAAATTTGCTTTTCCCGTGGAGGTGGTGTAAACAAGTGCATGGAGAGTAGAAGGAGAGAACACTACCTCCAAAGTAGGTTTATGTATAGATGATCCAATAAAAATATTTTTTCATTCAAAATAATAGATATAATGGAATAAATCTTGTTGGATGAAAGTACCGGGACAAATTATAAAATTAAAGTGACAAAAGAGGAATTTGATGGAGCTAATAATGTTAAAATTATACCTATTGATTTATGGCGTTGAAAATTCAATGCCAAAGGTAGTATCTTAATATAAATCAACAGTTCAATTTCCCTGTAACTAACATTTTCATTGTTATCTATATCTGAAATAATTTCAGCCTTCGTTCCTTCATTCACGGATTGCAATTGACAGCTTGTCGATCGGAAACAAATTTGCATCAAATGCTGCCAACGACTAAATTCAATAAAAAACCGCTTGCTGTGTTTACTTCATTTTTATTGCTGCAATTGCTTACAGCGTGTTCTCGACCGCACCCAATGTCCACAAATATACGTACTTTAACTAAACTTAAAAAAAACATTTTTTACAAAAAATTGGACCAACTTTATCAGTTGTTGCACTGAAAAATACAAAATAATATTAATTCTATTGGTGCTGGTAATTTTGAAGTTGTGCCGTTGTAGTTTGTTGTTGTAGGCACCAACTCCAAAGGAACCAGCACCAATAGAATTAATATTATTTTGTATTTTTCAGTGCAACAACTGATAAAGTCGGTCCATTTTTTTGTAAAAAATATTTATTTCACATTTTTGAGTGTAAAATTAGTCATGAAAATTGTTGAACGTTCACTAATACCCAAAAAGTTATAGGTAGGTTTAGCTTGTACTAGCGAAAATACGCATATCACATATTTCAGACTTTAGCATTGCGAAACTCGGAAACCGTAACTCTTTTGAAGAAAGGTTCAATTTAAATGTTTCCGGGTATGGTCCCCTTTCTAATTTTTAAATCTCGAATTTGACATTTTCAGAAAAATTTGCCCCTTCCACATAGCTGAAAAACATATTTCAGACTGTAGCGCGGAAACGTATGATTATTTTCAAAAATGTCCAATTTAAACATTTCCGGATATGGAGTTCTCGTTAATTCTGTCGTCTCGGATTTTCAATTTTTGAGAAAAATTGCCCCCTCCACCCCCTTTTGGGTCGGTTTTTGGAGGGAAGGAGATTTTGGATTTGATTTTCCTCAATATGGGACCATTTCTCAACTCTCCTCTTTCAAATGAAACAAAAATCGTCTAAATCGGAGTACGTTTACTATACGAAACGCGCGAACAGCCATACAAAAAAGCAATCTTACAACCGAATTGTATACCTTCTCCTTTTTTTGAAGTCGGTCAAAAAAGTAAGGAAATACCTAAAAAAATCGAAATTGTCAAAGAATACACTGCATCTTAGTATCGCTGATCTTAAAAAGTGGTTTATAATTTTATAATTATAATTTTCTAAGTTCTATGTGAGAACTGGTGAGAACCGTATTGTGAATATTTGGATTCTGTGATTGTGAGCTCGGAACAAAACCAAAATGTGTCTCAAATATCAAGGGTGTTCGAGCAGTAGTTTGGACCAGTTTCCAACTGTGTTCCGTGATTGTGGAGCATGCGCATATGAATTTCCGTCTTCTTAAAATTACAATGCGCATGCCTCTGACGGTTTGAGTTTGGTTTGAAATCCTGCTCGAACACCTTTATCGTATCATCCGACATACGATAGAAGTGTTCTTTGCACTCTTCATGTGATTCACATCATAGAATTAGTAATAATTCTATGATAGAATTAGTACTAATTCTATGATTCACATAATACGAAGCAGAGAACATGATACGAAAGATACGAAGTAACGATATGAATTCGTGAGTAACGATTCGGTAATTCGATCAGTAACGAATACATACGGTTTGCTACAGCTCTAATATTCGATTAGCACGATAGCCATAGATTTCATAGCATGGTTGCCGCTGAAATAAATAAAAAAAATATTTTTCCTTCTCACTAGGGTCGCGACGTTTGCGAACAGCTAATCGGGTCGGATAGATACAGATGCATTGTTCCTTGAAATTAAAAAAGAATTAGTAATAACTCTATGATAGAATTAGTACTAATTCTATGATTCACATAATACGAAGCAGAGAACAGGATACGAAAGATACGAAGTAACGATATGAATTCGTGAGTAACGATTCGGTAATTCGATCAGTAACGAATACATACGGTTTGCTACAGCTCTAATATTCGATTAGCACGATAGCCATAGTTTTCATAGCATGGTTGCCGCTGAAATAAATAAAAAAATATTTTTCTTTCTCACTAGGGTCGCGACGTTTGCGAACAGCTAATCGGGTCGGATAGATACAGATGCATTGTTCCTTGAAATTAAGATTCAAAGAACTGACAATTACAGGGTGTTGGATTTAAATACATTTATTGGACACTGCAATCACTTTTGGTTCTCCTGTAATTATGCCGATCTGGATGCCTTTAGATTTCGCAACTAATTGAAAAGTACAAAAATTAGTTAAATGAAAACCTACTCTTTGAAACCACCGCATTTGTACTCTTTGTATTAAAACCCAAGATCACGATTTCCGGAAAAATGTAACACGCGTATGTAAATAGAAATTGATCATTTATGTGAGATAGATAGCGCATTTTATGTTGTTATTTTTGTGCCATATATTAATTTAATAATTTTTAAGTTGTCAAAAGACTGATTTCTTTAAAAGCAATACCTTTCATTAACTTATTTTTAAGATAACATAATTTATGATTTGTTGAATCTGTAAACAGTATTAAGTATTAGGTGCATGTTTTTTGATATCGATATAAACATAGACATCTGAACACCTAGACCACGCATAGCCTCTTTCAGAGCGATCCAACATCTCAAGACCATTATTCTACTGGTCCATAATGGTTCGTATCCGCCTGATACGATTAACATACTTGCCAAACTTCTTAGTTTTCATGGCAACTTCTGATTTATAAAGTAATAATCAAATACATTCAGACGTAATTAAAAGGTGGTCGTTGTAATAGTTACAATTGATTATTCAGAAACACCTGTAGATTAAATCATGTATCAAATTTATATTTTACAACCCGAAATAAAAATTTTCATTTGTGAAATAAGAGGATCATCAATCGATATCGATCGACTGAGTTAAGTGCGGCAACACAGAAAATATAATTTAGGCGTCCGTATGAATTCGTCGACTTTCGTCGCTAGTCGGAATATTGTCGTTCGTTGTTCCATTCATAATTTGGGTGCTGCTACTACGCTTTACACATTCATACCATTCTACATAGGTACACTGTTGCCAAAATTTCCTATAGGAAAATTTTGTCTCTCTCTTACACATGGAAAATACCAAAACAATTCTCTAACAATAAGAGATCGTCTTTAGATACATGTTAAGAATGAAATGCTTGGTCTAGGTGTTCAGATGTCTATGGTCTATGGATATAAGCTTTTTATTGCTTCAATTGTGTTTTGTATTATGTAAACCGACAAGAAAGTTACTGTGGAAAATAGTTTATTAAAAGGTGAGGAAAACAAATCCAATGTTTTAATGTAATAAATAATTTATTATCAAAAAATAAATAAAACTAGAATTGTATAGTTTTTTTTAATAGATTAAGAGGTTGGTACAGCAGCAAGCGGTTATAAGTTTGTGTTCTGGACAGCTATTGGCATGTAAGAAGCTGCAGTCTGCGAAGCGGCATTGGTATGGCACTTGATCTATAAAGAAATTGTTTATAATCACATTTTCATATCACAATCAACAATTAATTCAATTATAAGCTTAGAATATATTGTCCCTTCCAATAAGGATTTAAGATATCCATAAATGTTTATATGATTTATTTGATCTGATTGGTCACTTGGTGATATCTTCATATTATTATATACAGGGTAGACTAAAGTGCTTGTCAGTATAGGACATCTATGTATAAAAAATGCACATTCTCTGCATCAATTCATAAAATCAGTTTATTTCAAATGTTTATAACCTTTTTCATTTTTGACCGACTTCGCCAGAACGAAGAAGTTTTTCAATTCATCTTTGTATTGGCTTTTTTGTTTTTTATACATGTGCTCCAATTTTGCATAGTAAACGTGAACCGATGATTTTTTTGTGATGCGAAATGCTCATATTCAAAATTAAATATACCTTTCTTCCAAAATGCAATTTTGTTATAAATCGATAATTTGACACGACAAAATTAAAGAAGATACCATAAGTTTAAATTGGACATTTAAAAAAATACAGTTACAGCAGTAGTAAAGTATGAAGTATGTATGTTTTTGCGATGTTTTGAAATCTGAGAATATAAGTGAACGTTGAACAAATTTATTCTTGATCGAAACTATGACCTCCCTTCAGGCCTTCAGGTGTTTTCGCTTCAATAAGAGAACTACCCCACCACGGAAGACTCTAGACCTCTAGTGTATATGACCGTGATAATAAATTACTGAAATACCCCATACTTTCAGATAGTGTTCTCTGCCACATACTGAGAAGCAAGGTAGGTACAGATTATGGCATCTTATCACCACTCAACGGGGACCACCAAAATATAAGAGTACTCTATCCGACATATCCATCAAATCTTTGGCGAGAGTCCATTTCAATATATTTATCGTTCATAAGGTATTTCAAACTTATTCCTATAACAAGAGTCCCTAATGCTAACAAAAAATAGAAAAACTTAATTAATTTAATATGTGCATTGCATACACTCAATCATCAAAAGTATCTTTGTCTTTATGATTTGTAATCAAACTGACGAACAAAATAAATTGAACAATCTCAAATACTATGGTTGAAAACTAATTCATTCAATTCGATGATTATATCAAAGAGCAATTACAGTAAATTATATTAACTTTAACCGTAGACTTATTCAAAACAAAGACAAAATTAACCACAAGAATGACCGATCCCAAACAGTACTTGAACTTACTGATTTATAATAATATCCTTTATTCTAGAAATGTAAGATAACGAGATTATCATTTAACGTGTTGAATGTTCATGATTGGAATCTGGTTTAATGATGATTAAATATCTTTTATTAATACGGGTGCTAAAATTTCTTCTCGTCGAAATTCCGAACGTGTTATTCTTGATGTTTATATTAAAGCCGATTCTCACTGGACGACAAATTTTCTGCTTCCAAAAGTGTACTTGCTTCCAAGAGGCGATAAAATTTATCGGTAAGCAGGGGCAGCGCTTCGGGCCATGCAAGTGAAAATTTCGCGTCGCCTAGAATCGGCCTTTAACTATATATAACACCAAAGATTTTTTCATAACCTACTTTTTGGGTTATCTAAAAGCGTTCGCTGGATTATATTCCCACAATTCGCTACAAAATATTATCATTAAAAACTGTTTATTTTCATTGTTTAATGGAAATAATAACAAATTGTAGTTTTATTAATTTGAATTTCTTTTGTTGTGGATTTCTATAGATTTGTAAGTATTTTTGACAGTGCTTAGGTAGAACCACCTGGACTATAATAATATAATAATCTTATATATTTTTCGTCAACTATACTACTTTTCTCAATGGAAATTCAACTTTTTAATCAAATGAAAGATGTTCGCTTCACACATACCATACGGATTGTTAGGATTATGGCAACAACAAGAATCATGGAACAACTTGTCGCTACAGTAACTGTAGATAGAAGAATCGCAAATAGGACATCTTCTCCGTAGAGCTCCAGCAAACACTGATAGACTTGAGTAAGGTGTTTCTTCTGGTAGCTCGATACCGTTTCCATATATAGCTGAAATAAAAAGGAAGCATCAACTAAGAATATTCAATTTTCTGCACAATAAATATCTAAAGTAACTGATTATGGGTCAGTAACGAAGCACATACAAATGAAAATATATTAACACAGTGATCTTTGGGTCTCTTAGTTAAATGTTTCAAAAGTAAAAAAAAACTGGTGTATCCACTCAGAATACCAGCCTATAAATTCTCTGTTAAGGAGTAGTTTTCGAACTTTATTTGAATGTTAAATTTTGACGTGCCAATAAGCACGGCTCAGTTGCCTCGCTGCCTGTTTGGCACCTCCTGATGTGTAGCTTGGTGCCTTAGCTAGTTGCTTGGTGTGTTGATACACTGCCAACCAGGCAGTACGGCGGTGTTCCATATTTATATTTTATAATGTTTTTGACCGACGAACCCCGAATGGAGGAGGTATACAACTCGACTGTCTGCTTTTTTTTTTTTTTTGGTTGGTGCGCGCCTTTTATATAGTAAACGAGCTCCGATTTTGATGATTTTTGATTCATTTGAAAGAGGAGTCTTGAGACATAGTCCCATATTCATAAAAACGCAAATCCGAAATCTCATTCTTCCGAAAACCGCCCCCGAAGGGGTGGAATGGGCGAATTTTCTCGAAAATCGAAAATCTGAGTTGGTATAATTAAAGATAGGACAATATCCAGAAACGTTTAAATTAAACATTTTTTTAAAAGAGTGACGGCTTTCGAGCTGGAGGCATGTTAAATTCTCAAATGTATGTATTTTTGCTATGTGGAGAGGGCGATTTCTTTCGAAAATTAAAAATCTTTCGATACTACATAAAAGACAATTATTTGTAGCAACATTTATACTGAATATTTTTTCCTTAGAGTTACTGTTTTCGAGTTAAATCGGTGTTAAAATGGTAACATAGCGATGCTTTGAGATCTCAATAACAACTACAAGCAAAGAATATACATGGGTAATAGGATAAGTACTATCCTCATTGGTATTAGTGAACGTTCAACGATTTTCGTGAATAATGTTAGGTACACTCAAAAGTGTGAAATAAATATAAAAAAATGGACCGACGTTATTAGTTGATGCACTGAAAAGTATAAATAATATTAATTCTATTGGTGATGGTACTTGTGAAGTTGGTGCCAAAAGTTATCAATCTAACTGCAACTGCACAATGGTGATGGCGGAATATAATAGTAATTAAGTATATATACGCTTTATATGTATGACTTTGCCTAGTAAAAGTGTGCACTGAAATTGAAAAAGAGATCATTTGCGTAAACCCTCCAATCGGACATTTCAAAAAGGGGATGGGGAAATTTTCGCAAAATTTGTAAATCATAGTACCTATCTGAAATAAGTACTGCCTAAAAAATGTAAAATAATATTTACCTACTCTATTGGTAGGTACTGTTCCTTTTGAATTAGGTTCAGAGAGTCTTCTATCTACCTTCAACTGATACTTTATCTCTTGTACATCTTCAAATTATTTGTAGAGTAGATTTGACAAATGGAATAATAAAAGACACGTACCTAACTACTTAACAATCAAATAGAAAGCGTACATAATTTTTTTACAAAATCTATGTACCGAATTAGTGCACTGAAGATTACAAAATAATACTGATACCTTTGGAGTTAAAGTTATAGTCAGATAGAAGACTTTTGGCACCAACTTCAAAAATATCAACACCAGTGAAATTAATGTTATTTTGTATTTATTAGTGCACCAACTAATAAAGTCAGTCCTAGTTTCTGTAAAAAAGTTATATTTCACAATTTTGAGTGTATCATTAAGTCATCAAAATCGTTGAACGGTCACTTATACCAAATATGATAGGACTTATCCTATTACCAATGTATAATTCTTTGCTAATACTTACCTATTATTAGAGATTTGAAAACATCGCAGCGGAAATACAAATATTTCAGACTGTACCACTGCTGAAACTCGGAAACCGTTTTTTTATGTCCAATTTAGATGTTGTCACAATTTTTTGATTTTTTTTAGCTCCAAAATCATAAAAATCGGAGCAAGTTTACTATCTAAAAGGCGCGAACAGACAGAAAAACATCTGTTTGGAATGTCGGTGAAAAACAAGAGGAATTCTAATTAAAATGAGAAGACAGACAAAATTTGGCCGTGGGGATGCTAACAACGAAATAAATAATGATTTCACGTGTTTCTGTAACATCTATCCTAGTATAAAATAAAGTCGCTTTTCTTTTCTGTCTGTCCTTTCTCCGGCTGCTTCTTCTATACCACGCAATGGATTTTGATGCGGTTTTCACTATCGTTTAGATTTTTCTCCCAATGCATTTTTTGAATGCTAGAGAAAATTATTAGCACCGTCTAAGATGACATGTTCCAAAATATTTTTCATAATATTTGCAATTTAAAATAAGGGATGTCAAAATTCAGTTGGTGATGAATTAGGCGTGCGATAACTCTTATTTCACTAGAACAATACGGTTGAGCTGTATTTTATTAACGCTCTATTTAATACTGCTTTACCTTATAAATCGAGTTCTGAATAAGATTAGAATGTATAATCACTGTTGCAAAAAGTTAAATTTAAACTGCTTCAATAAGTTGGACTTAAAACATAAGTGTTTGAATTATTTTTATTCATTTTTACTATAAGATAAATAATTAAATGAGCGATTATTTGCATGAAATAGAAGTCTTTGAATCTTAGATCCTTATAATTCAAATTAATTTGTTTCTTTCTTCCCTCACTCATATGGTTAAGACGGTTTAAAACTTACCAATTGGTTCCAAAAGAGAAGCACCCACTGCAAACAAAACAAAATAATACAAGCACCTCATCTTTAGTGAAATGAGTATCGAACTGAACGCCAATTGGGGATCCGCAGGCGTTTAAGGTATTCTAAAGTAACTGTACATTCAAGCAAGCCTCATATACTGTTTTTTTTTTCTGCGATTTTTGGTCGGTCATCGTATTTCTCGTTATCTCACAGTTGATAACTAACAGTAAACAGTAATGGATTCATTTTTTATGGAGCAAGAAATTAATTCTAGAAGAAAACAGTGTTTCTTTTGCTTCAAAGTGAAATTATTTTCCTTACGATAGACCATATGCTATAGTCATAATACCATCATATTATTATTATTTATATGACTTTTCAATTTAATTTAAAATTTAATATTATAAATAAATTTATTCATACACATTTTCTCGCACGGAACCTAACACTTTATAAATAAGTGGCTATCCTTTAGACAGTTAATTTGATAATGTGGCTGGTCGCTTGTTAGCATTACCTATATCAAAAGACAAAAATTCTTAGCCAGGTTAAAAATATTTAATCTCTTTACAAAATCGGTGAGGCATGTTATAAAAATCCGTGAATGTGTAAATCAGGTTCCAAAGTATTTTTGGCATTTTTTTTTGTTTAGTTATGGGCTTGGATTTTAGAAACTCATTACAATGAAAATTTTAAGGCGCCAAGCCCTAGCAAGGTTAAGGGAGGGTGTAGTGAGTAAGGTTGCTGGTTGGGGAAAATAGGTGTTTAGTGATATATTTTTAGTAGTAATTTGACTAATATAATAATAATTAACCCGAAAAATAGAAAAAAATAGAATTGGCGAAAACGGAGTCAAAAAAAATACAAGGGGAAGGAAAAATCAACTTGCCGCTATTTATGTTGAAGATAAATCCATATTATGACACGTTTGTAGGGACATCCGATACATGAAGTCCAATTTGTATGAATATTAAATAAATAAATAACCAATAAATTATAATAATATATAATACGACATCAAAGTAAAAAGTGCAGCAGCATAGTGTCGCCCAGAGCTGTCATTTTAGTCGGAATTAGGAGTAATTCGAGGTGAAAATAGTAAACATTAGAATTTTTTCGCCAAAATTAAGTGAGCCCCTAATAATTTTTTGTGGAAACTGATCTAAAACATGCCCTAGGCCGCTGGTAAAGTGAAATTATCGAGATCCTTTGGAATATAAAAATCGTCTGATTAGGTCATGTGACCATTCCTTTTTTTCAGCGTGCCCAAACAAACAACAATGGTCATATTTAATTTTGACTTAGGAGGTACTGTTTAGCCAGAATGAGACCAAAAATTGGAAAATTGGCACTTGGCACATGCATAACTTTTTCCTGCTTTTTCTCAGAAATAAGCGTTATAGCAAGTGGTGAAGGGCTTTAGACAGAATGTTGAACATAAATTTCATAAAAATCGTTAAGACCCGTTTTCGCGCTGCTGTCTGAACGAAAGACATTTTTCAGCTGCTACCTAACAACCATTGCGGGCTGGGTAAACCTCTACGTCGGTGTTCGGATCGATGATAACAACAAAGAGTAAATAGGTTAGGGATAACGATAGTACTGTTCTTCTTACTTTTCTTAATCTTTCAATGGGCTATATCCTAATGGACAATTTACCCAGCTAATACTGTGGAAAGGCTGTTGTATTGCTCTAGGCAATACACCCTCTCCTTTATTTATTTATTTTGCCCCATTAGGCAAGGGAGTTAGTTTGAGACATCACAACAAAGGTTATAACTTTTCTCACTTGGGGCAGCGACCAAGTAATCACAACCCAGAAATGCTATCAACGGATAAAAAGTTTATCATTTTTTAGGTAAATTTCTTATAGAAATGTACCTATTGCGATCGTTCACACTTATGAATTTCGAAAAAATTTCAACGGCAGGTTATCTGTCTATAAGTTAGTCCAAAAAAACATTTGGTTCAAAAGTTTATATATAGATATATGGGATATTACGAAATTTGTTAACACGATAGAGATCGCAGTTTTGGAGGTATCAAGTTCAAATTTGCCACAAAAATCAATCTCTTAAATGTCTCGGCCGAGTTCGTTATTGGGCAATATCGGGTAAGTAGTTTAAAAATGGTGACCGTTCAAACATTTAAAAAAATATCAAAAAAGAGCCATAGTGTAAATATCATCAAAAATAATTTTAGGTTATAGATATAATCAGTACCTACAACTTTTTTTTCAAAGCAATTTTCCATAAAATGCACAGATAAAAAAATAAAAATTAATAAATAAAAAATAAGAAATATTGATAAAACATGAACACTCAATATAAATTTGATGTAATCGCACATTTTCTGGAGATCTTAATATAGACCCTAATAAAAAATATATAGTATATTTATTGAAATGAAATAGGCGAAAAAAAATCAGCCTTGAAGTGGAACGCGAATCCTCTCTGCTGTATAGTCAACAGCCAAAACAAAAACCTCTAACCACAAGGCTATGACACATACGGCAATTATATGTAATAACATGTAGGTATACCAATGAAAAGGTTGTTCAAATTTCAATTCAATGAATTTTGAGAAATTTACCTTTCCGCTGGCTACAGGCCATCGGGATTTTTTTATTCTTGCATAAATTAAACTGGACAAAATGTTATATTCATTCGTTTCCGCCAGTTCTCTATAAATGTAAATGAGTACGCACGTTAGTGGGGACCGGATGGTATGAGTGTACCTGAGGCATACTGCTATTGGTCACCGATACATGCCAAGGTCAAGATTATATTCCGAAGCATCTAGTGAGTTCGCGCTAGTGGTGGAATGTTCGTGCCGTTGGAAGATGTTGGTTGAAGATTCGAGAAAGAGGAACTTGCCTATATATTGGAGAGGATCCGCTGCAGGAGTCAGTCCGGGGCAATAGAGACAGATAGTGCAGTAGAGTGAATCAGTCAGTCAGTATAGTGTAGTCGAGTGAGTCAGTACTGTGAATACGGTGGAGACCGGTAGTGTGGTGAAGACCGGCGGTACGGTTGAGACCGGAGTACGGTGCAGTCCGGCAGTTCGATGGGTCACCAACAAAATAAATAATTAACGCTTGGTCCAAATACGGTTGTAAATAGTGTAAATAATAAATATAATTTGTACAATAGTAGTCGATAGTGTAGTGTAAGATATATAAATAGACTGTGATATAGAGAAGGTGTGTAGGTAGGAGAATAATGGCTTTGGAAATATTTCTTTGTTAAATTATTTCAAGGCCATGTTTAATTGCTATCACTTCAGCTATGCATATTTGTGTGTGTTATATAATTTTGAAGAATATGCATATACTAAGTCTGTGTTGAATTTAATATAACCAAGAAATTTATCCAGCGTCTTTGATATAATTAATGGTCCGTAATCTTCGTTTTTATTTGGGATAAGATACAGAATAGTTAATGATCTCAATTGGTGTCCCAACTCGTATTCATAGCATTGCTATTATCATTATCATTACTAAAATATAAATTTGAATATTCTGATTGAACACGGTGTAAGTATTCCGTTAAGTGTTTGATTCCATAGTTCCTAGACTTTTTCTTTCGTTATTTAATCTGCTCAACTGTTGAATGTTTGCGATGATTGGGGTGTTCTCTATGGCGGAGTTTTAAGTTGGATTTTTTACAGAGCCATTCTCTTCTGAGTTCTAATGGGAGTTCGCCACATTCAAATAGTAAGGCTAGAATTATTAGTTATAATTCTTAAACTCTGATATTGAAGCTTATATATTTTTTATATTTTTTTTTATTACTTGATAATACCTGAAATTCGTAATCTAAGTGGCTAAGGATGATAGCTTGATATACTATTTTCAAAATTTTGAGGTCACATCCCCACCATGTCCCACAGAGAGCCCTCACGAAATTCAACCCTCGATTATTTTTTTCCCCAAATAGTCTATATGTGCATTCGATTAAAGATTTTTTTGAATGATAATTCCCAAATATTTAACTTTCTTAGCCCATGATATCATATTATTATGTTAAGAAGATTTCAAATATTTTTTCTGTGGCCTTTACTAAATAAAATAGCAACTGATTTCTCAACCGATAACTTAAAATTATGTTCCAAAATCCACTTTTTAATTTTGATTAGGAATCGATTTATTGAGCATATCAATAGTTGAATATTCTTTCCACTCACAAGCAACACACAGTCATCCGCGTATTGAATCAATTAAACTTTTTGGTATAATTTCATAAATTGATCATATGTAGAGATTAATTAAAATGGGACTTAAGGGAGATCGTTGAGAGGGACCAGTATTTGTCACTTGTGGGCCTTGAACTTGACCTGAATTATCCCTAACATATAATTGTCTCCGATTTAGGAATGCAATTATAAGATTGGTTGTTTGCAGAGATATTAATATCTAACAAAATAGATTGGAGTAGTGGAACCTTCCACAGTCATAAGCCGATGACATCTAAAAAGATACCGACCGTAATTTCTTCCCTTGCAAACCCTATTTCCGCTTGTGTTACTAGGTAGGTACTACATTCTGAGCATCCGCGATCTCTTCTGAAACCTAATTGTAGAGGATTTAAGATTTTTTGATTTTCAATGTTTATCATTTCACTCTATTTTTGATAGATAGGGCTTCTAACAGTTTCTCAACACATGAACTAAGCGCTATTGGTCTGAAATTTCGAGGGTTCGTTTTATCTTTATTTGGCTTGATGATAGGAAGAATAAGAAATTGTACATGGATACATAATTGGACATGGTATCAAATGAGATAGAGTAATTTTGATTCCAGAGATATTGTTAATTTTTTCCACGCCGTATTTAAAGAAGAGTTTCGCTTTAAATCGTTGCAAAATTGTCTTCGTTTTTAATAGTTTTCTACTAAATGCTACATTTTTTCTAAACCCTTATATAGTTTACCGCAGAAGGGGAGTCTTTAAGCTGATTGATGGCTTCTATCCTATTTTTTATTGCTTCCACACAAGAGCTATCCCACCAGTGTATGTAATATTGAGGATTGTTAGTGGATTTGAACCGAGAGATTGTTAAATCAGCATTAGCATTTATAATTGCTTCAAATTTATCATAGCTTTCATTGCGAAAGAATGAAAAAAATAATTAAATTATTATTATATTGTTTCCAGTCAGCTTTTTTATAAGTCCTTTCAGTTATTTTAGGATTTAAATGCGTGGTGAATCCAATCCTACACAAAGTGGGGTAATGGTCGCCAGATACAGGATCTGATATTACCTCCCACGAGAATTTTGATGCCATATCCGCGGATACCAAGGAATATCCACTACCAATTTGCTACCTCCGAGGGGAACAGACGAGTAACTGTACCATAATTTAAATTTACAAATCTCAAATCTTCCATAAATCCATTATTGTTTTTGTGAGTACTTACGCAAGCGTTATGATTACTATTTGTATCACCCATCACCCATAATTATCAATGGATGGTTAGTGGGCAGAATGAGACTGGTCCAGTTAACTTTAGTGATTAGATTATCTGAAGCACATTATATGTTAATTAAACTTAATTTGAGCTGTGGTACATATATTTGACGAAATTGAAATCTTATTTTTTATCTCCTGATAGACAATATTATTTTTAATGAGGTTGGCTTTTCCACCATACCCATCTTTTCTGTCCCTTCTTAAAATTTAATATCTTTCACATCTTATTGAAAATTTTGGATTAAGCCGTGTTTCGTTCAAAATAATAATGTCGAGATTATAGTTTTTTCATTTAGTTGTTATATATTCAAACAAAAATTGTTAATTAAATTGGTTATAAAAGTCATGACCAGCTCTGTGTGGATGTGGAAGGAATGCCATTGCTTTAGCTACGGCCCTATTGATCGAGTTTTCCAATTATACTCTTACCTCTTTTCATGTGGATGGCATTGAGGGTGTTCTCCCATTGGGGTTGATCAAGCATTCCTGGTGCTCTCTCCTGCCACTGAGATCTTCATCTTCCTGTCTCCTGCGTTTGTTTTCTTTCTGTTTTATTATGTGGCTGTTTGATGTAATTCTTGATGAATTGTTAATAGTTGTCGTCCTTCTTTGCGAGATTGGGATTGTGTTTGGATCGCTACCTTGGTTCAGAGAGGGAAAGTTATTGTATCATAATAAAACTCCTTATTTTGGATCCTTGGAATTTGTTGATTAGTTTCGTTATAAGTTATATTAGAGAAAGACATACTTTTATTTCCCGTTGTCTATTATTTACCGGCAGATTTTATTGGTTGACGAGTGCTCTTGGCTATTGCAATGAATACAATAGGTAGAACAGTTCAATGTTTCTTTAATATTTGATTTGCCGCATGTTTTACATCTATTTTTACCTGTGCATTGGTTTAGTCTATGACCGAATAATAAGCATTTCTAGCATGGTAGAACTAGGTTTATCTAGAGTACTACCATCATGGGTATACCGTAAATAGTTATTTCTCTTGGTATATTTTTGCCCGTAAATGTGATACTTATAGTATCTGTTGGTATATATTTTAGCCAGAATATGTATTCATGTTTAGAAAATTTTACAGTTCATTTGAGCTATAACAGTTCAAAATAAAATAAAATTAGTTGTAATTTGTAAATAAATACAGCGTATGCCATTTGAAACAATGTTTTTCATTTTTTAAATGTAAATTTTCCAACTATACATTTTTTCAACATATAATTTGTTACAGTGAATTACTGAGTTAACTACAACACAATTTCTTCCTACCATACAATTCAACAAATCTTCACATATTTTGGAAAAGAAGAAAAGAATATTGAAATAACTTACTTCATTTGGGCTCTAGAATCCGAACATAAGAAAATATATAGGGTGTCCCATTAGAAAAATTATAATTTGATATGAACCTCCTTTGTGAAATGCTCAGTATAGTTCAACATAAGTCAAGATTGTGCATTTAGAGATTCTTTATAGTCAGTTGAAAATATAATGTAATGTTCTTTGTTCTTATGTGGATAAAAATTCACATACACACTGAATAATAAAGTATGTTTAATTAATCCGGGTTCTCGAGTACTCATTGCAAAATACCGTTCTCTAAAACAAGAGAACTGCACAGGGCCGAATACGACTTAGCAGCAGGTGAGCAGCGTGAAACCTCTTGCCAATTCGGTCGCTGATCCGTTCAATCAGTAACTTAGGGATCTTTCTCCTGATCTTTTTGAAGTTCATCCGGTTGCCAGGGGTCATCTATAATGGTTGTTCTCCTAGCAAGGGCGTCCTTCTCCTCAGCTCGGTTACAGTGGGAACAGTCACCAGGACAGGGTCTCCTCAAAAGTGCACCGGCGTTGCCATGGGATTTACCAGCCCGATGTTCGATGTCGAATTCTTGGATCCTCTCGATCCATCTGGCTACCTGGCCCTCCAGATTCTTGAATCGCAGTAGCCACTAAAGGGTTCCATGTTCGGTTCTTAACAAGATATTTCTACCATATAAGTATTTAGTTTCAGTTTTAGAAATGCTCCATGGTTTCCACAATGGCCTACAATTCTCTTCTGGTGCCGCAGTAGTTTCTCCCCGACTTCGGTAATGTCTTACTAAAATAGCCGATAACCATCTCCTGGCCATTCTATATCTGTGATAAAACACAACCGATCCCCACGTTGCTTGCGTTTGTGTCCAATTTCATTTTTCCAGTTTGCAGGTGATAGCTCAGTATTGGAACTGTTAGCAGAGGATCCTTCAATTTTTTGAAGGCTTGCTGGCAGTCATTACCCCATTGGAGCTCGCAACCAAAAATTTACATTTCTTGGGGCTCACCTTGAGACCTGACTGACGTTGTTGCAGGAGTACGTGATCCCAGTTCGTAAGGTGGTCTTCGAATGTATTTCCTACCAGGATAATGTCATTTAGGTAGATCAAGCAGGTTCCCCAAGGCAGCCCTTTCAAAATGCTCTCCATCAGCCTCCCGAATGTAGCTGGTGCATTACACAATCCAAACGGCATACTGTAAACTGCCACGGGCAGGAGCCAACGGTGAATGCAGTTTTCTCTCGGTCTTCGGGATCCATCTCGACTTGCCAATAGCCACTCTTCAAGTCAAGCGCAGAGAATATCTTGGATCCGGCCAAAGTGTCCAATGTGTCGTCAATCCTTGGCAGGGTTTTCGGTAACGTTATTGAGTTGCCGATAATCTACGCAGAATCGTGTCGAGCCGTTCTTCTTCTTGACCAGTACCACTGGCCAAGACCATGGGCTCATCGATGGTTCCATCACTCCTTGTTCCATTTCCTTTATAATTTTGTCAGTTTCTTCCCGCTTAGCCAATGGTAGCTTTCTTACTGGTTAGGGCATTCTTCACCTATGTTAATTTTATGTCGTACGATATTTGTTCTCCCTTTTCCATCAACACTACACAACAATCTTTCTCGCTGTTCGCTTTTCAGTCCCTTTGATGATGTAGCCAGTCATTACGAGAACTTATCAAATAAGCGAGCAGGGGTTTCGGCGATAGCATTTGGGTACCTCACTATTAGAGGAAACCGAAGGACACCGTCCTAGTTTTGTCTCTTTTTTGAAGTGAACATTAAAACCATTAACGTTCATCAACCTTACTGGAATCACATTATCAGCTTCCGCTCGCAATTCCACGGCCGATTTGCTTGTCATCCATCTGTGGTTCAAACATCATAATGCTTTGATCACAATAATAATAATAATAATAATAATACTTTATTTAAATAGGCAACCTAATATACAAATATTCTATATACTTCAAAAGAACAAATTTCTATGTGTAACATTATCAAATAAGAACCATTATATTGTTACTTACTTATTAGGAATAAAATTAACTCTATCATATCTAATCTAAGTTTGAATTTCATACATACTTTGTTTTAATGTTTAGGACTTGTTGGTGTTTAAACTCTTTGAGCGAATGGGTTTGTTTGATCTCGTTAGGAAGGTCGTTGTACATTAACAAGCCTTTATGAAACAATCAATTAGTAGTTCGAGCATAAGTTGTAAAAATGATTATTTCTTCTGGTGTGATAATTGTGTATTTGGTTTTGAAATACAATAAATTGGTCAAAATAAGGAGGGGCCTCACCAGAGACAATTTTATAGATCAACTTAATTGAAAAATAAAACAACCTATTTTTAACAGAAAGCTAATCCAAGGTCTGAAGCATTGATTTAATTGAAGTATACCTATTGCACCTCAGAATAACGCGCATACCTAGTTTTTGCAGGGCAGAGATGCTACTTCCATCAAGCAATGCAAGTACACTAGCCCTGTAATCAAAATGTGGTTGTATTATAGTTTTATAAACAGTTATTGTAGTTTGAAGGGTGAGATTTTTACTACTTCATGTGAGGAAAAATAGCTTTTTCAGTATTTTATTGTACATGTACAAAAAAAAGTATTATCAACTGTAAATCATAAATATTTAATTTCGTCGACAATTTCAATTGCTTTACCATCAATATTTATATTTATCATATTTTTGTCGATCTGATTATATTTATAATGTGTTGTTATGACCATAGCTTTAGTTTTATTAACATTGAGTTTAAGTTTATTGGTGTTTAGAAATTGTGATATATGATTTAAAGTACAATTAATTTTTTCAATAGCTTTATCAAGGCTTACATTACTTGCAGTCACCACCATATCATCAGCAAATAGATTAAGGAACTCACAATCTTGAATATAGTTTACATCATTTAGGTATAAGATAAATAAAAGGGGTCCTAGTACACTTCCCTGGGGTACTCCAGAGGTGAAAGTTTTATTATCTGAAAGAAAATTATCCACTTTTGTACACTGTTCTCTATTCAGTAGGAAACTGTTGAACCAAGCAAGTGCAGTGTCAGTTATGCCATAGTATTGAAGTTTTAATAGTAGAAGAGAGAAGTCGATAGTCTCGAAAGCTCTTTTAATGTCAAGGAGGACTGCAACAATATATTTACAGTACCTTTGCCTTAGCTTCACTCAGACTGTCACATGGGGCCCCAGTCACACACACACATTCTCTCCAGTTAGCATTCAATTCTCATATCCTTTCTTATAATCAAATACACCCACTCCATTCGCGCTGTTTGGTTCTCCTGCACGTCCTCCATCATAGCCTATGTCGAAGGATCCTGCACACCTAAACTAAAAGAAAGCCTAGTACCTTTTGATGCGGTAGCTCGCCCCTCGACGGAACGCAGCTCCAGCGCAAACGGTATCACCCTCGCCGGGTTGTCGGACTCCAAGAGCCTCCTGCCTCCGCGTCTTCTAACGAGCATATAACTTGCACAAGAGGCAGTTGTACAAGTCCCTTGGGCCCCGAAACGCTGGCATAGCGTTGGACTCCTCGATAGTACTCACTGTACGTCTTGCCATCGCCATCTTCCATTCGCCTCAGGTTCTCAGAACCATGGCCTCCGCCTGGTTCAAGTTTACCAACTTCAGGGCCGCCACCAACGCCACAGACACTACCGCCTCAATACAGCTGTCCAAGGAGCTCTCCAACACGGTGCGCTACCGTCCTCCTTCTCGATGACTGCCTCCCTCCAGAGCAGCTACATTTCTTTGCGCAGCAACAGCTTCTCACGTAGTTCGCGCTCACGCTGTTCATCGAAATTGTGGGCCTCCTCGTTAAGGCCTACCTCTAAGATGTCCTCCAGCGAATCACTACCGGAGTGACGCATTGGAACTCCTTCCGCTGTGCCACCAGCTTTGCGCATCATGCGCCTCCGGGTTACACCTCATGCACGATGCGCCATTTTGTCCTCTTTTTCTGAAACACTTGTGTCCTCCGCAAGCACTTGAGTCTATTCCACTTCTGATATGTTAACTGAAAATAAAAGTACACCAGGCTACTCCGAGAAAAATCAATTTTATTGAAAAACAAAGGATTAATTCCTTCATCTTCTTCTTAATCTTTCAACGGGCTCTAAACTGATGGACAATTTACCCAGCTTATACTGTGGAAGGGCTGTTGTCTTGCTCTAGGCATACACCCTCTCCTTAACGTTTGATTTATACGAATACTTTTACAAACATGAAATTTTTTTGCAATGCACGTATCGATGTAGGTCCGCACCTGGCATATGCTAGCATTCCTTGCATATGAGCTTATTGTGTTCAATTTCTTTGTATGTTTATCAGGAGGAGAAAAGCAACATATATGAAATTCTTTATGTATATATATATAAAAAGATGTTCTTGGGGATGCAGTCATATTTTAAATTAAATTCTTTGATTGAAGCCGAGCTTTCGCTCGTAATTGATGGCTATGAAATCTTTCCTGTTTTTGGTTAATTTATTCTAAATTCACGATTTTTGCCCTGAAGAAGAGAACACCCTATATTTTATTGCATTTTCTGGTTGTATACCTAAGTACAGAGGGTTCTGAGTAATGCTGACTTTTCTTAAAATGTAAACTTTTCGAAAAAAAATCATATCTAATTAATATAACAAATTCTAGCAAATTTTCTCTTATATATATTATATATTCCACGATTGAGTACTCAACATGTCTTTACAGGGTGTTAAGAATTTACAGTTTCATTATTACTTCATTCAATGTGCTTATTTTAAATGCGACACCCTATATTTTATTAATTCACCATGTCAAAAAAGAATTCTTCTTTCGAATGGTATAAGGGTGTCCTATACCTAGGTATTATACTTTTCGTGCATTTACAAATTTTAAATTTAATGGTAAATCGAAGTTTAAAACATTTGCAATTCTCTCTAAATTTTTAAACAAATCATCTTGGCATAGTTGGTGTAAAAAACAGTTTAGTTGGTAATAAATATGCACACGTGTAGTTGCTGAGGTACACTAGCTCCTTTTTTACTGATAAATATTTGACTACATAATAAAACAAAAACACATTTTTTAATGAAGCAAATACATAAATACTACAAAACGAACAAGTTATTAAAAGCAAAAAATGTAAAATTACTATAATAGATGCTCGAAATGCTTGCCATTTTGTGCAATGCAACATGTGATTCTATCTTCAAACGATTTACTTACCTACATTATTGAACATATCGGATGTTATAGACGCGAAAGCGTTCGAAATTCTTAATTTCATATCGACTGGAGTAGTAGGGGGTGTAGCATATACAATGTTTTTGATATAACCCCATTTGAAGAGATCCATCTTGGTCAATTCTGGTGACCTAGCTGGTCAATTATAAGGACCGCTTCTACCTATCCATTTATTTCTAAGTTTTCTATTTAGGTAGTTCCTAACAGCACGTGAAAAGTGAGCAGGAGCTCCGTCCAATTATAGCCACATTTTCTTTCGGATGGTAAGTGGTAAGTTTTCGAGAAGGATGCAGAAGTCGTTTTTCAAAAAAATCAAAAAATGTCTTCCATTCAGGTGTCCGTCAAAAAATACGGGCCGATAACATATTCGCCCACAATCCCTCCCCAAACATTTACACTCCATCGGTGTTGGCGATCAACAGTACGAATAAATGTATGTTTACTATATCTTAATAATGGAAATTATGTCTATTTACTAACCCATTATTGTGGAAAATAGATTCATCGTTAAACAATACATAATTAAAAAAAATCAGGTTTTTCTCCAACTTTATAACTTTATCCAAAGTCCATAACCAAAAATTTAGACTTTTATCATAGTCCTGTTCTGTCAACTGCTGGTGTACTTGAATATGATATGGATGGTAGCGATTTTTCTTAAGTATTCTACACACACTCATTTGACTTATTCCTAATTCACTTGATATTTTTCGAGTACTGGTATTAGGATTCTCCGCAACCGACAGCGGTATATCAAATTCGTTGGCGTTGTCACCAGTATCTGGTTTAGTTTTATTCACCTTCTCGTATGCAACGTTACCAGCATCACGGAATTTATTGAGTAGTCTTTCAAAAACTTCCTTTTTTGGGTGAGCTCTATCAGGGTACTTTTGAGTATAAATTCTAGATGCTAGGAGACAATTTTCTAAACATTCCCCAATGCAAAGTATCATGTCGACTCTTTCGTTTAACGGGTACTGCTAACTAAATCGATTTACCATTAAATCTAAGAAAATTGTAAATTGCACGAAAAGTATAATACCTAGGTATAGGACACCCTTATACCATTCGAAAGAAGAATTCTTTTTTGACATGGTGAATTAATAAAAGACGGAGTATCTCAGTTAAAATAAGCTCAATATTACACATTGAATGATGTAATAATAAAACTGTAAATTCTTAACACCATGTAAAGAGATGTTTAGTACTCAATCGTGAAATACATTCAACGAACGCCCAACTATTTAGAGGTAAGAGAAAATTTGCTAGAATTCGTTATATTAATTGGATATGATTTTTTTTTCGAAAAGTTTACATTTTAAGAAAAGTCAGCATAACTCAGAACCCTCTGTACTTAGGTATAGGGAACCCTTATGAAAGAGTATCTTAATTTTTAGGGACAACCAGAAAATGCAATAAAATATAGGGTATTCCATAAGAAAAAATATAACTTTGATATGCTACAAATTTTTGGGACATCCTGTATATTCCAAAATGATTTTAAAATGTAGCCTTTATCAATTTACAAACTACTAAAGTGACAGAAATTTTAAAACTTTTACCTTTTCGCCACAAACCTCCATCCCGTTGGTCGTGATTCACCCTCTATATATAATTAAATAAATTAAGAGCTATCCGTACCAGATGACCATATTAGAATACGAAAAATAGTTTCATGTCTAGCTGGTAAATTGAACCTACATTTCGTAGGGTGCCGCAATAAGAACGAGGTTTGTTGTCTACATATTGCGTTTGTATGCGTTTTTTCCACTATACTGCTCAATCACATTGATTACCAAACATAGCATCAGTCTCCCAGACATATATCATGATTTCGAGGTTGTTGCCTCTCATGAGTATGTCGCAGGGCGAAGAGCCATATTTGATAATCAGTCCTAATTTGGAACTCATACGTGAATCAATCGTCAGTATAGAACTGTCGGTGGCGGAAAGAATGAGCGATAGATTAAGCATGTATAATGGTGGAGAAGAACAATCGGCAAAGGAAAATAATTAATTAAATAAATGAAGAGCTATCCGTACCAGATGACCATATTCGAATATGAAAAATAGTTTCATGCTTAGCTAGTAAATTGAACCTACATTTATTCTTATCCACCATTATACATGCTTAATATATCGCTCATACTTGTCTCCACCGACAGTTCTATACTGAAGATTGGTAATTGGTAATCAATCTGATTGATTCTTTGTGAAAAAATATGTAGATGACTTGATAGTGGCTATACCAAGTGACGGCATCGATGAACTATTATTTACAGTCAATAGTTCCACATATCTAATTTGCACTTGAAACCGAAGATGAGAATAATACGGTACCTTTTTAAATAGTTTTTATTACTTTCGGTTCTTGTATCAATGGACTCCGCAGCGATTTCTCAGGCCCCATACGGTCTAGAGACTTGAAATTTCGAATTCGTACTTAGATCGCAGACATCTCACCGCCTGTTAACCTCCAAGTGTGATCCAATATTGGTAATTATAATTATCTCATTCAATCTCATTCAACCAAGATCATTATTTTGTCGACATGGAACGACAATGGGATCCGTCACTGGAATTACGCACGAACATAGAGCGTATATATACGTCTCGTTCTCTGGTATATAGGTACTTTCTGGAAGATCGTCTATGGTTATATCGCAATTGTCAGACGTCAGACGTTATTGTTAATTTAAAGTTTAATTTTGTGTTGTGGTAGACAAACAGTAATTTGTTATGGAATTGCTGTTACTGGCAAACACATATACATAAGTATAGTTAAAATCGAGAAAAGGATAGCAATAGTAGGTACTCATCGGTACGGTTTAAATCTTAAATTCCCAATAAAAACTATTTTTAATTTTTTTTTAAAAATTTCACTTGTTTGGATACCAGACTGTTCCGTTCTTCTGATAACACCTTGTTAGTCAACTGGTACAGAAAGACATGCAGCTCAGGTCGCTATTTGCACTTCATGTCATACCACAGGTATAATATGAAAATAAACCTATTAGTACAAATGAAGAACCGTGTTACTAGAATTGCTGATCCATCTTTTCATAACAAAAACCTACGTGTTCTAGCTGAACTATTTATAGATAATGGCTATCCTGCACATTTGGTCAACAAGTTAGTTTTTAGCACACCATTCAATTTACATAATGAGCTGGATAATAACGTACTGTAACGGGAATTTATATTATAATTGGTGCGCTGATAAAAGCTTCTTGCAGTTGTTCGAACGCTCTCTGACACTCATCATTCCAGGAATATTCTTTGCCTTCTTCTGTTAGTTTAGTTAGAGGCTTAGCGATGTTGGCAAAACCTTTCACAAACCGTCGGTAGTAGGTACACAAGTCCAGAAAACTTCTAATCTCATGCCTGTTCTTGGGAACAGGCCATTCCTTAATAGCTGTTATCTTTTCTGGGTCTGCCGTGACGCCGTCCTCAGATACAATGTGACCCAGATATCTTACTTCACGTCGGAACAGATAACATTTCTTAGGACTCAGCTTCACGTTGGCCTCAAGTAATCGTTGGAAAACTTCTCTTAAATTCTTCGAGTGTTTCTCAAATGATTTTCCTACCACGATTACGTCATCCAAATACACTAGGCAGGTTTGCCATGTCAGTCCTCTCAAGACTCAAGCTTCCATGAGCCTCTTGAATGTAGCGAGAGCATTGCATAGTCCAAACGGCATCACAGTGAATTGCCAGAGCCCTGATCCTATCGAGAAAGCAGTCTTTTCTCGATCTGCGGAATCCATTCCAACTTGCCAGTATCCACTTTTTAGATCTAGTGTAGAAAACCATCGTGACCCAGAGAGAGTATCTAGGGTTTCATCTATTCTGGGTAACGGATAACTATCCTTCTTAGTGACTGAATTCAGAAGTCGGTAATCTACACAGAATCTTGTAGAACCATCCTTTTTCTTCACGAGCACAACTGGCGAGGTCCCCCTCGCTCTCCCTCAATCCATTTACAAATGTGTCCGCCGCAATTTCATCAAGGAAGCTATCGGCAGCTGTAGGATATGCTAATCGCACAATACGAGCTACCTCTCCCTCAAACTCTTGCAGACTCTCATTTGCATGTTGCACTCGAGATCGTAATTGAGCTTTGTATACTTGCTGAAGATGGCTGTCTCCATAACGATTCTCCAACTTAGAAAGCAAGAGATGGTAGTTTGCTTGGCCAGCTGGAATAGACCTAAGGTTGTCTGCTGCATCACCTCGTAAAGCAGCGGTTAACGAAACAGCTTTCTGCTCTTCGGTCCACTGGTTAGCCATGGCCACTGCTTCAAACTGCTTTCGATAGGTCGACCAGGAGCACTTTCCATCAAAGTTTGGCAGCTTAACCCTCATACTACCTGCGGCTAAGTCATCTTCGCCTTTGAGTGTCTGGCTCCCACTGCAGTTACCATTCTTAACTGACATTTCCAGTATCTTGATTTTTTGTTGCAGTAGCTCCATGTTTTTATCTGTAGTGACAAAGTTTTCGTCAACTATTCTTGAAATTTCTTCGAATTTCTTGTCACTATATCTACCAGCCTCCTCGATAGTTCTGGTCACCTCCTCAAACCTCGCATCACTTTTTCTGGAAACATCTTTAATTTCATCTTGAAGAGTTCTAGAAACTTCTTCAAACTTGTTCGAGACTTCATCGAATTTCTCCCCAAATGTCCTGGTTATTTCCTCGAATTTCTCATTATTATTTCTCACCTCTTTCAGTAGCAGTCCTTCCGGAGAGTCGAACTCGAACATATTAGGATTTTCTCCATTTTCAATCAAAATGTCCATTAACCGTTTCTGGAGGGTCGCTATATTACTGGAATCATCACAATCCCGCTCCACCAACTGTTCTTTGAGTTGTTTCACGGTTAACTGCACTAATTTCATTTTGAATTGTCTTTATTAACAGAGTCAATTAGTCAATACTGTTTTTAAAGTCTTCGACACGAAAACGAACAAAATTCTTCTCACAAACACGAGAAAAAGTCTTCACATTCACACGAAAACGAAAGAAAAGTCTTCACACGATAACGAACTAAAAAGTCTTTACACGAAGAACGAACTAAAGAGTCTGCACACTAACACAAAAACAAACAAAATGTCTTAAACTTAAATTTAAATCTAACAAAAAGTCACGAAAACACTCAACTCTACACGAAACCACAGTCTGTCCAATTTTACAGTCACTCACTGACTGATTCCACACTGACACCAATGTAACGGGAATTTATATTAAAACTGGGTTCGATTTATTTTCACTTATTTATTTACACCAATAACTACATGACTATATACACATTTATATTCACACTTATTTCTCGGACTATAAACGACTTTTCTACTGTTTATGATCTATGAGCGACTGACTATCTATCATTAACTGACAATCTCCGTGTCTTTATATATCCACTTAACCTCCTATCTCGAAGCTTCTCTTCCGTTCTAATATATTGTTCTGGAAGTATTTCCCAATATATTCCTTCGAGAGAGTAATTGAGGTGCTTCCGGGGCTCCAGAGTGTTCTTCCATGTTTCTGGATGTTTGTGACAATTGTGCGAGTGTATGTTGGTGTCTTTATTCGGGTAAGTCTTCTCGTTACAGTACAGCTCCAACGGTGAACATTAGTGCAGTAAATAATAACGAAACTGAATCGTCATTAAATAATAATGCCAATGTTAATTACACATATGTCAGTTTACCTTACATTAGAGAACTCACACCTAAACTTACAAATATCTTTAGAATGATAAAGGACATCAAAATCGCCTATAGAAATGTCTTTCAAATAGATTCCTTGAACAGTAAAATGAAGGATAGGGCACCACTGTTGTCTCAGTCAAGTGTGGTTTACGGCATACCTTGCGCCGAATGTAACAAAAAATACATAGGTGAAACATCGAATATGCTATCTACCCGAATAACATCTCACAGGAGTAACTCTAGACTACACCCTGAGAAATGTACACTGGCCGGTCATGTCTTCACTACCAAACATGCCATGAACTATGATGCAGTCAGAGTATTATATCAGGAACAGAACTCAAGAAAGAGACTTTTTTAGAAATGGCAGAAATCTTCAAATCTGACAATTGTGTTAACACAAGAAAAAATATTCAAAATCTGAGCGAACTTTATAAATTTTTAATAATGAATGCCTATTGAACAAACACACAGACCCATGATAGATTCATAGACATCTGAACACCTAGACCACGCATAGCCTCTTTCAGAGCGATCCAACATCTCAAGACCATTATTCCTCTGGTCCATAATGGTTCGTATCCGCCTGATACGATTAACATACTTGACAAACTTCTTATTTTCCATGACAACTTCTGATTTATAAAGTAATAATCAAATACATTCAGACGTAATTAAAAGGTGGTCGTTGTAATAGTTACAATTGATTATTCAGAAACACCTGCAGATTAAATCATGTATCAAATTTATATTTTACGACACGAAATAAAAATGTTCATTTATGAAATAAGAGGATCATCAATCGATATCGATCGACTGAGTTAAGTGCGGCAACACAGGAAAATAAAATTTAGGCGTCCGTATGAATTCGTCAACATTCGTCGGAATATTGTCGTTCGTTGTTCAATTCATAATTTGGGTGCTGCTACTACGCTTTACACATTTATACGCTTCTACACAGGTAGACTGTTGCCAAAATTTCCTATAGGAAAATTTTGTCTCTCTCTTACACATGGAAAATACCAAAACAATTATCTAACAATAGCAGATCGTCTTTAGATACATGTTATGAATGAAATCCTTGGTCTAGGTGTTCAGACGTCTATGGATAGATTACTAAACTCCTCGATTTGTTTTGACTGGTGAATATTTTGTTGAATCATCTACTTCATATATTTCACACAATTTTATATATAAAGCAATTAGATCAACAATTTCTACAGTTCCCCACCTTACACTCATATTTAGTTGTTAACCTGATGATTTTACACATATATAATCTTCATATTAGTGTCATCCTCCATAGTGTATATATATATATGTAAATTCCAAAACACACGATGAAAATTTCTTTTTTAAATTTGAGTTTGTCATGGCCAGCAATGTGATAGTGCAATAGTTTGTACCGTATTTTAGAAAGTTTTTAGTGGTGCAATGTTTATTTTAAAGTGTTTTCATACCACCATTGTTCCTCACCTTAGTGTATGTATGTCTTCTAAACTGATTTTTAGTTTCATTGACTTCTGTATATTTTTATAGTTACCCTGAAGATGGTTACAATTGATTAAATAACCAAAAGCTTGGATTACATACAAGAGTTTTCTTTAATTTTTTGCTGCGTCCCCACTACTAACATATTAAATCTACTATTCAGCAACGATCTTCCTTTAGTATATATATATATATATATATATATATACAGTGTCATGATGATTATATATAACATTGAATATATAATCTTCTGGAACAATAAATTTATTTCCATCAGATGACTTTTTCCATAGATGTCCAATAAGAACAATATGAGAATGCTTAAAGGATCGTTCCTTAAGGGAGACTGCACCCTCAGTTGAAATATATTGCCAATGATAGATTTTTTGTTGAATTTCTGGACAATTTCTTTGTTCTTCAGGAAGTTCATTATTTTTTTCTGCCACATGTTTAATAGTAAATGAAAACTCTTGTAAAAGATGGTCCTGTATAAGTTTTGTTTTCATATATTTATTTTTATGCAGTCACACATTATCAGTTCGTGAAATAAAAGGCTTATCCTGTAAATAATTCCTAAATCGCTTTGTTGTCATACAATAGCAAGGCATTCTTTTTCATTGATATGATAATGCATTTCTATTAAAACTTGCACCAGCATAAGAAATTATATTGTAACGTGGATAAGTTTATCATGTACTTACGGTTATTTCTTTCTTTTAGTATGTATTTGTTTTATTTCCGTATTTGCTATAGTTGTTTCATGTTTATGTCATTAATTAGTTATAGAGTTAGTAGATTTATTCTCGATGCTTCCAGAAACTATATGTGATGTAAAGTTTGTAACAGTATTAGGCATTTCAATGACCTGTCAAAAAGTTTCCAATATGACGTCTATGGGCAAAACATGTTATTGTCCCGTATGATAGTGTAGAATTTAAAGTTTTTAAAGTGTATTCTTTGCTTATTTTGTGACTGATCTTTAGATATTTTTTATTTGACTTTAAAAGTGTTTTTTGATTAAAAAATGCCACAAATGTGTCATGTAGTTGATTGTGGCAGTCGTTCGAACAGGGATGATGTGAGGTTTCTCTCAGTGCACACCGTTTTAAACTTTGAATTTGTTACTGACAAAAACGAATTATCTTCGCAACGAAGGTTACTCTGGATTCTGGATAGACGATCTTATGGATTCTAAACTAGAAAAACCAGAGGGTCTGCAGCAGGCATTTTATTACAGGTAAGAAATATTCGATTAAGGCTCATTTTTGAGAAGAGTTTTTCACTGTAAACGTTAATTATGAGAAGTTTGTAATCATGTGGTCATTATATTAGTTGATATTTCATTATTTTGTATTAATTTTAGACAAACCTGCTACTTTAGAGGACCAAAATCATCCTGACTGGGTTCCATCACAAAATATGGGCCACAAATCCCATAAAGTTGAAAGGAAGCCTGAAGATGTTCGAAGAATAGAGATTGGAGAAAAGAAGGCTTAAAGGTGGTAAGATCAGTATTAAATAGAAACAGCATTAGATTTTTTTGATTTACGAGTTGATTTATTAAAATTTACAAGATTCGCCAGTATGAAAAGTATTTGCATATTTCGCTGCAAATAGGATAGCACCCACATGGCTACAAACTTCGCTGTCTCCAGCCATACATGTACAGTGTACCGTGCTCACACTTCCTTCTTTGGTTACAATACACCAAACCTCCAGAGGTTTAGCACTTCCTTTTTTAAGAATGTTTTACCTGAAAGAATGTATATATAAGCTTATTTACAGTTTGTTAGTGTGTATAAAACTTTTAAATATTGAATAAAATTGTTTTATCTAATCTGTGATTACGACTCCCATAAAGTTCACGAAGTATTTAGTTTTTACAAATATTAGATGATTCCCTATCAAACTACTTTAAAGTTTTGGTCTTCTGCACAATTGAAGACAGCTATAATAATCAATAAAGATTACAAGTAGGAAAAGCAACTTTATAATTAAAGAAAAATTGTCGAAGAGCAATTAAAAATAGTACTGTATACCTATTTTAAATGAAAACTATACAATCTTATTAAAAAAAACTTACTTTTCCAATTAAAACGTGAGAATTGTTCAGTACTGCTGCCCCTGCATCTAAAACAAAGCCAGACTCAAAGTTATTATATGATTCTAAGCTTTTTTAGGCCTTCATCTGATCATTGCTGTTAAAACTGTGTGTTAAAACTAAATATGTAGTGTCGAGTGGTGGTGTATCAACTGTCAAATAATAGTTGAATATACTCAAGTAATGGAGTATCAGTCCTACACAGAAGGTCTCGACAATAATTTCGCGTATTCACTAAGAATAAGTCCTCCAGGTACAGAGGTTAAAAGCTAGTTAGGTAAAAGATGTTCGTGAGTAAGGGAACAAGCCTTATTCACTAGTGTCGACTACTTGGGGAATAAGCCCAAGTAAGCCCTGAAGGAAGTAGGAGTGTAAGAGAGGCGACAAGCCTTTCTTACTAGAGTCAACTACTTGGGGAACCAGCCCAAGTAAGCCCTGAAATATTAGAGTCGATTACTTGGGGAACAAGCCCAAGTAAGCCCTGAAGGAAGTAGGAGTGTAAGAGAGGCGACAAGCCTTTCTCACTAGAGTCAACTACTTGGGGAAGCAGCCCAAGTAAGCCCTGAAATATTAGATTCGACTACTTGGGGAACAACCCCAAGTAAGCCCTGAAGGAAGTAGGAGTGTAAGAGAGGCGACAAGCCTTTCTCACTAGAGTCAACTACTTGGGGAAGCAGCCCAAGTAAGCCCTGAAATATTAGATTCGACTACTTGGGGAACAAGCCCAAGTAAGCCCTGAAGGAAGTGAGAGTGTAGAAGAGTGAGAAGTCTCTCCTACTAGAATTGACTACTTGGGGAACAAGCCCAAGTAAGCCCTGAAAGTTAAAATTAGCGTGAGGGAATTTAGACAAGATAGCAAGACTAGTAGTGAAATAAAACTCTCGGTATATATGGAAAACCTGCAGAAGCTGACATGAGATGTTTTCGGAATGAGTCGAAGAAACTGACTGAATTTTAATGCGAAGCAGCACGCCTTTTATACTGCTGATCTGCTTAGCTATTGGTGGAAATTTATTTATCAAAGTTACCCTTTTTGGTTGTTACGCGATTTTCACTTCATGTCAGCTGGATACAGAACGACATTTATTTTTAATATTTACAGGGTGATTTTTACAATAATAAATTATGTTGAATAAAAACTAACTGTCACAGGGTGATTTCTACAATTTTGAATTAATAAACTGAATAAAAAACTGTGTCACAACATGTAGCTATATCCATATGTAACTGGCGGAACTGCTTGACTGGAATAGTTTATATCATGCACATTTATTGTAAAAGGGTCCACATCATTTATAAATTTTAATTTTAGAAGATATCTGTAAAAGAAATAGACATGAAAAATGTAAACAGATGGCAAGTGCATTCTTTTAAACTTACAGTTCAGCCACATCCGGATTTTACTGCATTAATGTCTTTACATATTCACTATACATTTTAAAAAAGGATTTCACACCGAAATAAACTGTAACTCGAACTCGAAAAAACTTCAAATAAACTCAAAAACGTCCACAATCTAATGCCATACTTTGAAACTGTTTGCCCGCAGACGCCATATTGGATCACGTGGTTTGGATTGCCTAATTGTCAGTTTGACAAGCCTCTAGAACATTATTATGTGCGTCTAGATAACTAAAGAACATTCTCGATGACTCATGTCAAGATTCCTATATAAAGCCGTGACGATCACGGGTCACAGTCAGTCTTATAAAGTCAGTTTATTGAGTCACTCTGTGGAATCAGATGTTAATAGTAGTTCAGTCGGTAAAGACAATGACAGTTCAGATTGTCAAGGTGACAAGTGGTGACAGTTGTACTAATAAAGAAGGTCGTGTACAGAGTCTTGAGAATAAACCATTCTGCGAACGTTTGAGTATTACGCAAGTGAACTCACCCCACAACGTTTAGCACAGGGTTAAACGTTACAATATATTTAGTATTTTCTGGACCTTCTTGATATCAAACACATCCCATTCCCTTATCACTAGCATCAGTCTGTAAAAAAAATTCTTCTTTTTCAAAATTTGGACGATGCAAAATTAAAGGTTTAGAAATAATAACCTTCGATCGGTCAAAAGCTCCAGCTTGTTCCGTTCTCCGTTTATATTTTTTATTTTTCTGTAATAATCGCCATATTTGGAACATATTCACTGAACCAATTGCATGTACCTAAGAATGATTGTAATTGGTTTTTGATTCAGGATATTTGACATTTAGAGGAAGAAATATTGAGGTGTTCGAGATGAGTTGCAAAATCTGGATTATAAATAATTATACCATCAAGATACACTTGAACAAACTTGTGCAAATATCCAGCAAGTACTTTGTGTATTAACCTATGAAACGTAGAGGATTTTTTAACCCAAATGGCATAACATTAAAGTGCTACAAAGCGCCATCTGGAGTACAAAACGCAGTATATTTTTTTGATTCTGGAGAAAGTTTTACCTGCCATTACCCACTTTCTTAAATCAAAAACAGAAAATTTTGAGCAGGTTCAAGGTCTTTAAAAGAGTATCAGTTATTTTTTGTAAATTTGAGGGTTCATCAAGCGAAATTACTTTCAGAGCTCGAAAATCTATACAAAATCTAGGCTTAGATCCTTGCTTATCCACTAATAGTGCGGCGGTTGGATCTCGTTTTTGTTTACTGAGCCAATATTTTGGTATAACCAAACAAGACTAATACCACTATATAAGGATATCTTTCTACATACAAAAATGAATATGAGGACTTTTTCTTTTGGTCGAGACCAAAGTAATAGCTAAAAAACTTAGAAAAAAGACAAAACAAAAAATGTTACTCAATTATAGCCCAAAATAAGCTCTTTCATATGGTACTTAGGACCGATTTCATAATGATATTTAATCTCCTATTAAATTTAATCCCACATTAAAAAGTTTTTAATTTTTCTGATTGAACATATAATTAAAATTTACTTTAACAGAACGGACGATAAGGTGACTGTCGTTATAAATGTTATTATAGAATGCATTATTTTTATTCTGTCATAAAGAAATGAGTTAAATAAATTGAAGAATTAACTAATCTCCCATTAGGTATTCATTATGAAATTGGCTCTTAAAGTTCTAATTAATATTAAAATATTATTTAAGAAACACATAGTTTTTTGAAAAAATTAATACATTTTATTTTTTTTTCTGTCTGATTCACATCGACCTATCTCACTTATGTAAAACCTTTTGGAAATTATTTTTACTTCAAAAACTGCTTAGTTTCGTAAGCTTCATTTTTCGCCAATAGATGTAAGGTCTATTTTAAAAAATAAACTGGCTGGAGCCTTTTAAACGCGGTGGTTGAAAAGCGTGCCATTATGCACCTTTCGCGATGAACTGTTAACAAATGTTTACACATATCATTAATATTTGCAGCAGCTATAACTTCTTATCTTGTAAGATATATGTAGTATTTATTATATTTGGTAAAAATGTTTTAGATTTAAATGACAAAAAAACATCTAGCTTACGTACGTTATGTAATATAGAATATATAAATGTATTTTAGATCATCGCTACTCCAATGTTATTAAATATATTCTCCTTCCTCCTCCTTCTCTTCTAAACTTAGACCAAAGATTAGAAATTTAATCTTTGCTTAGACTATTGGTACACCTCATTCGACACTTGCACTGAAGTAAACAAAACATAACCTCAGTTACACACATTTGGTAGTCTTGCAATTTTTCAGATGGCTTTTTATAATGACATATATGTTGTTTTAATTCGGAATTTTCTATTTCATTGACTGGCTTTTATAACGTTGGATTGTTGAACAAAAAGAGTTCATTTCTCTTGGAAAAGGACGGTAGCTAAAGAATGAGTTGTTGAATTACCATCAAGAGTCTCTTCATTCAGATCGAAATTGTCGATACTTGCATGACTAAAATTATCTTCATCATTGTTTATTGGAATAATACCCTGAGGAATAAATATGCTGTTTTCCATCTTTTCAATTTGTGCAGATGCCAGGGTGGTGAAAAATTTCATTATAAGAAGCTCCATAGCGAAAGTTGAACAAAATATCAATGAGTTTCCTAAATTATAATTAGTAACTATTTGGCCTTTTTATAAAACTTATACAAAACATGTAGAGAAAACATTTGTATCGAATATGCTGGTAGAACAATCTATAAAATATCTTTCATCATGAATCCAAGATACTATTTTATATAAAGGCTCTGGAATCTCTGCCATTTTTATTTAAATCTTGTGGAGTTATATAATGTTCCATGGAATTAAAGCCCTTATGACTTTATATTGCCTTTCGTAATATTCCCGCTGCTCTATGTAATACTAAATTTTCATTTCATTCATTTCATACAAGTTCTTCCTCAGAACTCGAGTGTTCTTTTGTTATAGATTCATATAATACTATCGTATTCATATTCCTTTGAAAGCCCAAGTGTAGGTTTTCCTGGACGGCTCAGAAATGATAGTGATTCATTAAATTTCTTCTCAATTTTGTTCTTATATTACTAGTATTATTTGTAATATCCGAATCGATACTTAAGTTTTCCAATGTATCTTTTAGTTGACCACATAGATCTTTTGACATTATATATTTTTTTATTCCAAGATGTCATGCTCTTTTTTTCTGAAAAATATTTGAAAGGCTTGTTCTTTAAAATCACCGCACTCAGGCAATACATTAACTTTCTTAGTAAAGCTGGTCACATTTCTTTCACTGATATATTTTGTATAGCAGGATTTGTGGTATTTCGCATCCGCAGCAAATAAGTCTGTGTAGAATTCCATTTGTCCCTGTACATTGATCATTTCTTATTATTGAGGTTCTCAATATTTTTTCCCGTGTATTGCTTCCAGTTCCCGCACTAATAGAAATTAGGCTCTTCTTTTTTACAGTTTTTCCAAAAAATAATCATTCGGAATCGGCCGGAATGAAACCTAAAGTCCAAAGGTTTTGTATTTATTTTGGCTTGTTGAGATAAAATATTCAAAGAAATATTGTCTTTTCTTAATTGTGCCGCGAAAAATATTGAGGCATATCCTCTTAAAGTAACTTTATGAATAACATCCGCGCATCATTGTTCCGCCACAAAATATGCAATTGTCTTTATTAAAATTCATTGTTGCCCTACAAATACAAATAATTTATTAATAAGAAGGAACTCAAAGCGAACTATTATTTAAACTGTCTAGCTCCAAAAACTCTTTCGTTAGGCAGTTTCACCAATAAATAATTGTCCAAAAGTACACCAGAGCGCTTGTCTTTATTTAATAGTTTAGAAAAAGGTAAGAATGGTATATTGTAGGTACCTATAACCTATAACAACTTTGGAATAACAAACTGTGACTAGTAGCAGTCTCAAAAAATGTATTTAAATGCAAACGAATAAACTACATAATAACATACCTATTTGTAAGTACTAAGTACTATCACCAGGGCATTTTTCACTGTATAGTACACACAAAATTGTTATTAAATGCACCGAAACATAACGAGTCATAACAAATCAACATCAGACCGAGGTCTTTGATTTTAAGAATCTGTCTATGTTTGATAATCTCGTATGCTAGTATTATTGGTCTCGGCAGGAAATGCAAAATGACACGCGCCTAGGTCGCCACCGAAGTGCTCATTGGTGTGTTCAAAAGGCTCCAGCTAATTTATTTAAAAATGGACCTTAGATTATTTGGTGAAAAATAAAGCTCTGCAGTTTTTGAATTGAGAATAATCTCAAAAAGATTTTATAGAAGCGAGATAGGTCGAGGCGAATCAAACAGAGAAAAAAAAAATATTATTTTTGTCACAAAACTAGGTGTTTCTTAAATAATTTTGGAATATAAATTAGACCTTCAAGTACCATATGAAAAAGCTCATTTTTAGCTATAACTGAGTAAAAAAAAGTTCAATCGCTGTTTTATTTCTTGAGATATGGAGCCTCAAATTTAAAATTATTTTTTTAAATTTTTTTGATGTTTTTTACCTATAGCTTTGGTCTCGACCAAAACAAATAGTCGCCATATTTATTTTTTAATGTAGAAACATACGTTAATATAGTGGTACTATTCTCGTTTGGTTATACACCAATATTGGGTTCCTCTATAAAACGACGACTTATCAGCGTTCCGCCGCCGAACTATAAAACAATAGGAGATCAATATTCCGAATCACTTGGTCATCACTAAATTCCTCAGAAAGTGAAGTTAACTCATCTTTAAATTTTTCTGACATTTTTAAATCCAACGGTAAAGGTAATTATGAAGATGTTGATAAATGATTTCTCCAATAAAATGTTTTTCGATTTGTACCTCCAACATATGCGCATCTACGAGTACCCATAGTCCAAAATTACATTATTCTCCTTCAAAAATGGAGCACCCAGAATAATTTCTTCATGAAGTTCAGATATAAGCTGGAGAGACGACTGAAACTCAACATTTTCAGTACTAAACTTCAAAATTGAAGACCCAGATGATGTTATTGAAGTTGAACCAAAAGCAGTTAAAATTTCCTGAGAACAAGTATTGGCGGAAAATGTTTTAAGTTTGTTAGCAGGTAACAATGAAGTTCTAATAATTAATACTATTAATGCAGATCCTGAATCAATTAAAGCAGTAACAAGTTTATCAGCAATACGTAAAGTAAATCGTTGTAAATGAAATACAGGACTAGCAGTATTCACAGATTGAAGTACTGAGTTAGAATTGAAACAAAAATTTTCTGTGAAATCTGATAAAAAATTAAAATCATTATTAGGCATTACAGGGAGATGGGTATCGTGTGTTTCTTTAACTAATGTTGGGCTGATTGATCTGGTCGTGCCAATCTTTGCTTGCCAGCAGCCCTCTGATCTGATCTGATAGTTTCCCGAATTATATGGATGTAGACAATCTCGATGAAAATTCCGTTGCAGTACCTGCATGGAGAAGATGGTAAATCATCATCATATATTCAGTATAACTAGCATTTTGTTCTTTTCTCAAAGGAGGAGATATATAAACTGGACACATTTTTCTCTCCTGAATGTCTAATTCTACCTTTGAAGCTACACGAACAAGTTCCTCCGTATTAGACAATTCATTGGGGAATCTCAAACTAGCTCTAAGTTCGGGATGTAACTGATTTAAACTTAAAGAAGCTCTGGTCTGTTCAGATGTATAAGAGGAAGAGGTTACATTTTCTAGTTATAAAAACTTCAGCTGATTCATGGTCTTTTTGTACCTCACCATATAACTTTGAGGTTATGAGTGCTAAAATCTGACTAGAATTGAATCTATTCAATAATCTTTCAGAAAAATGTTCAAAACTCAAATTCATGGAGTGTTAAGATTCAGACCATTTTTTCCTTCAAGTCGATCAAAAGCAAAATCTAATTTATGATCATCATCTTTTATCTTGTTTTTCAAATAATATTGTTCCAGCTGCAGCAAAAATCTCTTCGGATCTTCATAATCATAACCGTGGAAACTATGTGGCAAAATTCGTACTCTAGTATGATGTTGAAAAGTGTCACAGTCTGCAAAGTTTTTATGAATGTTTGCGAAATGTTATTTATGGAATCTTCATTGGATATATTTTGTTGAGGTGGAAAGAAAGAGTTTACTAAAAAAGATCTAACTCATTTGATATACATGAAGATGAAAACGGATTTTTTCTCTAAAATCAACAGTCATAGTTTGTGGATTCGCACATTCCATATGTGGATAAACACTAATGTCATTTACAGGAAAGTCCAACTGTTTACGGGACGATAACCCTACTTCACTAAAACTAACCAAACTCTGCCACTTATCCATTATCTTTTCGATTCGATTGGTTATTGAACTAAAAAATGTAGGTACTAACAGTTCTTCTTCTACTATCTTACCAATCAAAGAACACATATAAAATCAATGTCTCAGGCCACCACACGTATCGTATAACAGTTACTAATCGTTGTTTTAGTCTACATAAATCTACATTCAAAGATGTTGACACCAGTTTTTCTTATTTATCAAGCTCCATGTTTTGGGCCGCCAACTTGTCGAGTTTTACTTTTTGGTAAGCGGTTTTTCATCGAAGATTCTTCTTATTTGTTGGGCGCCAGCTAACTCGTCGTTTTCTTTCTACCATAATTCAAACTCTATTAATTTCAACTTAACTATTTTATTTTCCAGAGATCATTATTTGTGGTTGAGTCTTGCAAAAAACCTTCGCGTAACCCTTGGATATAAGAGAGTGTAGCCTAACGTCTCTATCGTCTTTAAAATAAATTGTAATTAGTTTTATTTTTTATTGTATTATTTGACCCTTTGAGTCTGGCGCCCAAATGAGGTTTGAGAGCTTTGTTCTCTTGTTTTTTTATATCTACGGCCGACTGCCTGAGCAGAGCTGCCGACAGGTGAATGTAATAAGAGGGTTCAGGTTCCCCTTCTGAAGTTACATCCTCTACCAGAGCTTCTACAACCACTTCACTTCTTCCCATTATCACAGCCTCTTCTGATAGTATTACTCTGGCAGCTTCTTCTTGTCTGCGGTGAAGAAGAACCTCCTCATCATTGACTTGGATAACGCCACGCTTCAAGTCTAGTTGAAATCTATTCGAGCCCATGATATCTATTCCAACTGTCACCTCGTCTTCTATGTCTACTACCAAAGCTTGATGTCTAATAAACGTGTTTCCAATATTTATATTTATTTCAATTTCACCATCGATTTTCGCAGGGTCTCCCGAAGCAGTACGCTCCATCAACCTAGATGGTTTCAGATAACTATTTCCTGTTACCGCATCAGGTTTAACAATGGTTTTCATAGCTACCGTAGCCGAAAATAGCAACTTGTGTTTACCATTTACGAAACCATTCACAAACTGTTCACTTGATGCTTTATGCGGACGCCACGCGAGCAATCTTTCTTGATGCATTCCGGATAATGGCCGATGATCGCCTCTTCTCTTCAATCCGACTTAAGTTTTCCTCTTCAGATTGAGGTTCCATGTCTTTATTTTCCTCACGGTGACCTAGGACATGACCAGGCTGACTACAATTCCAACATCGAATCTCTTTCTTCTTTCCCAAAGATTCATACAATACTCGCCTTATTGTTTCTTCGAATGGCTCCTGGAATTGGCCCTCTTCTATCCTCCGTACGCGTGCTTGAATCTTGCAGCTCTTCTTCGCGATCTCGTATTCTAGTGCATAAGCCAGTGGATCCAACAAGCGATCCGGAAGTGCAAGTATTAAGATTTCCGTCGTTTTATCGTCACGAAGCCCGTCCAAGAATGTTTGGACTGCCAATCTCTCCATAACATTCTCTGGCACCGTTGGATATGCCAGATGAACAAGGCGAGCTGTATCTTGAACTCTCTTAAAGATTCGTTCGACAGCTGGTAGCGACCCGTCAATTGAGAATGAAAGACGTGTTCAAGCTGAGCCTGGCCATATCTCATTTCTAAGCGGCTATCTACCTTGTTGCACCGGTGACAATGTTTGCAAAATATCTGTCGCTTCTCTTCGGAAAGAAAATGTCAGTGCTGTGGTTCTCTCACTAGATGACCGACCATCTATTTTCCTTTACTACAAATTATGAAAATATGACTTATAGCTGAATTATTTATTATTCAAAAAATCTAAAATCTGTTTGTGTCCAGTAATTCGAAACTATTAGTCTGATGGTAAACCATAATAAATTGTATTCGATAAAAGATTACTGTCAGAAACGCACGAAAGGTGCCAGGCAAAGGTCGATAGTTCCTAAATTCTACGTCACTAATGGAATTATGATTTTATTATATACTCTTAATTTTCTTCTGTATATATAACCTAGCTTTTTACGTAACGATACAAAAGTGTGAAATAAATATTTCTCACATAAAATTGGAAACACGTTATAAGTTGGTGCACTGAAAAGTACAAAATAATATTAATTCTATTGGTGCTGGTACTTGTGAAGTTGGTGCCAGAAGCTTACAATCTATTATTTTGTACTTTTCAATGCATCAACTGATAACGTCGGCCCAATTTTTTTTAAAAAATATTTATTTTCAATATTTAAACCTTAGAAACACACTTGATGGATTATTGTAATAAATGCAATCCTGTAGGCTACCTACTTATGTTGATTACCACGTAACGATTTTGTTAGTTGTACCTATTGGTAGAATATGGGAGTAAGAAATTATTAACGCTTTCACATTTAACTTCATAATGTTAGTTCATTGGAATTCTGTATTGGTTGGACTCATTATACAATTAAAATATTTACACACATGTTATATTTTGTATCATCTTTTCTTCTCTTTCTCTGGCAGCTACACAGACACAGTAAGTAGATAATTGAGCTCGAAGATTCCAAATGAATGAAGATTAGCTCTACGAACTATATTCCATAACGCAAAATAAAAAAGTGACTTTAACTATTACAAATAATTCTTTGGTTTAGCTACAGTAAGTTATATACAGTGTAAGCCAGAATAAGCATATATGTCTTATAGATTGTTGCCTTGGTTCCCCGATTTCTTTCCTTCCCTGAAATAAAGAAAAATAATTATGAAGTAAAATAGAATACACAAATCCAATGTGAATGATATATTAAGTTTACTTAATGTAATTGACAATATTACCACTTTTATCATATGTTTAGTTTCGTCCTATTATTGAGCAAAGAATAAAAAAGTCAGCCATTCTTTTATTTGAAAAGAGAAGATAGACTAGTACCTCCAGAGGCAAATGTGTTTTTGTGACACTTTTGGTGTATTGTTATCTTCTGCAAATTTTATATTGTGTTTCTATTTGGCATTGGGTAGGATAGCAAATTTCATTCTATTTCTTTTAGGTAATGGTTGTAGAAGTCCATTCTCGAAGTGGAGTGATATGGTAAGATCAACAAAAAAACTCGAAGTCTTCTCCACAGTTTATTATTAAGGATTAATTAATTACTGAGACATGTTTCGAGATTGTACAATCTCATTTTCAATCGAAATATAGAAATTCTGTAACAAATTAAAAGGAAAATTATGTAGTTAAAATACAAAATGGTGGATAGAATACTCACATGGCTATGAAATTATGAAAATTAAGAGAAGAAAAAATTATGTAAACGATCCCCAAAAATATTTGAAAATAAAAGAAATAACTTATACGTTATGAAAATGAAATTAAAAATTAAAAAATTAAAATTATTAAATAAAGTCACATTCTAAAAATAAAAAAATAAAAATAAAAATAAGAAACGAAATTCTACGTCCGGTCACATGTCCGAGTATGATTGTTCGTGCCCGGTGACTACATGGTCAGCTGATGGTAAAAGAGAAATATTTCTGGTTGGGGATCGTTTAAATAGTTTTCCAATTACATCTAACTAGAGCCATCTAATGTTGGATAGTGAATATTTTGAAGTTTAATAAGAAAGATAAATAGTAGAATACTGTAATATTTGACAAAGAATTATAGACAAGAGGTTAGGAGAAGCACAACAATAAAATAAATGTTTATAAACAAGTTCAAAAGTCAAAAGTTTAAGGAGTTGAAAAACTGTATGCAGTCAAAGTTGCTTTGTTCATTAAGTGATATAGTTCGTGGGTTATTATTGTTGGAATTGATCTCGAAAATCTCAAGAATGTTCAACAACCGGCCTTTTGGAGCATGGTGTAATATTTTAACGTCATTGTTGATATTGAAGGTATGTTTATTATTGATTACATGATTAGCGAAAGAACTTTTTGAATTGATATGGTAATAAGGTGTTGTAAGAAACAGAGATTTATATTTATCTATTATTTTAGCGTGTTCATCTATTCTAATACTTATTTTTCTGCCAGTTTGACCTATGTATTTGGCTGGGCAATCAGAACAAGAGATCTCGTAAACTCCGGATCTATCAAGAGGGTTGATCTGGTCTTTAACATGGACCAACATCCTATAAATTGTGTTATGGGTGGAGAAGCAAACTTTTAGTTCCTGGTTATGGTGTTGGAAAATGTTTCGGATTTCTTGTGAAGCTTTGCCGATGTAAGGTAATGAGCAGAACTTAGTTGATATCGTAGGTACAATTATGTTCCTGTTTATGTGTTTTGTCAAGTGTCTGTGATATATTCTATCTATGAATTGAGTAGGGTAGTCATTGTTGGTGCCAATTTGTTTAATGATGTTAAGTTCCTTGTTAAAATTTCTTACACTCATCGGGATGGAGAACAGTCTATGAAAAAGTGCGTTGAAGGAGCTCAGTTTATGTGATATCGGGTGACAAGAATAATAGGGAATGATATTGTCTGTATGTGTCGGTTTTCTATAAATTGAGAAACTCAAATTATTATCACTTTTAGTTATCAGAATATCCAAGAAAGGTAGGCGATTGTTAACTTCTAATTCCATTGTGAAGGAAATAGCTGGGTGTAGCGAGTTCAAGAATGTTAAAAGTAAGTTTAGTTGGGTTAAGCTACCATCGAAAAGCACTAAACAATCGTCTACATATCTGTAGTAGAAAAGAATCTTATCATAGTGAATGAAATCCTGGAACTTTGTTTCCAAATTGTTCATAAAAATTTCGGCCAACAAAGGAGATAGGTTACTGCCCATAGCTAGACCCGTTGATTGAGCGAAAATTTCATTGTTGAATTTAAAAAAGTTTTGTTTCAGGACCGTGTCCAAAAGATGGCAAATATTGAGGCAATGTTGAAAGTTAGTGCCTGATTCAAAGAGGAGGTTCCTAACTAGTTGAATACAATCATCTGGTGGGATACTAGGGAAGAGATTGACTACATCGAATGATACTAGAATGGAATTATCTGGAATGACAAAGTTTGAAATTTTATTGATTAAATCTTTGGTGTTTTTTATGGAATAATGGTTATGGAAATCGGTTAAGTCTCTAATTAGTTTGTTAAGCCATGAAGATAATTTCGATGTGGGTGAATTACAATAGGAAACAACAGGTCTAATAGGAATACCTGTTTTGTGAATTTTTGGTAAGCCATATAAAAGGGGTGTGGACGGGTTCATGGGGATTAGTCTATCTTTATTAGATTCGAAGTATATGATGGTAGTTAACGTAATATCTAGATCTTTTTTCACCTGTCTAATATATTTGGTTGTAGGATCAGAATCTAATTTTTGGAAGCAGTCCGAGGACAGGAAGTTGATGACTTTGCTCACATAGTCCGGCCGATCCAGGATAACAAGACAATTACCTTTATCTGCTTTTGAAATTACTAAATTGTTATGTTTGACTTTGTTTGTAATATGATTCATAATAAATCTCAGCTTCTTATCCTCATTATTATATGTAATGTTTGAATTAAAAGTGAAATTCCTATTTAACACACGTGCAATATCACTTCTGATTAAATCTTTGTTGTTGAAATTTAAGGTCTCAATTATTTTTTCACTCTCTATAGCAAGTAATTGAAAATCTTTTCTATCTTTGGGTTTATGTATGTTAAATTTTAAGCCTAAGTTAAGAACTCTCAATTCACGTTCGCTAAAGGTCGTTGAGGATTTGTTCATCACTCTCTGATGGAAAGTGTGATCCGAGAACTTGTTAGTTGTATGATTAGATTGAGATAAATTAGAGTTTAACATGGATAACTTGTTTATTAACTTTTGGTGCTTCTCCTTACCTTTATGTTCAATGTAGTCCAAGAGGTTTCTATGAAGTACATCCAGTTCCAAGAAGTCCAGGGTAGATGCCAATTTCAAGTAGAGCCATTTGAGATGGATGTTGATGGTGTTGATTTTGTGGTATAATGATTTAACTTCTTGTTTGATCCACGTCGTGGTACCAATGCGGATGGCTTTTTTGGCTGCTGGAGTGGTAATCCTGGATTGTAGGGAGATGTACTTGGGAGTGAGTCCTTTCCTGAGGCATTCATTATTAAACCATATGTCCAGGGAACATGTTTTCCGTCTTAATAACAGAACTTTGTATTGTCGGACTAATATTGCTCGACTAGCATCTTGATAATGGTGGTGGTGAAGTGGAGTGATATGGTAAGATCAACAAAAAAACTCGAAGTCTTCTCCACAGTTTATTATTAAGGATTAATTAATTACTGAGACATGTTTCGAGATTGTACAATCTCATTTTCAATCGAAATATAGAAATTCTGTAACAAATTAAAAGGAAAATTATGTAGTTAAAATACAAAATGGTGGATAGAATACTCACATGGCTATGAAATTATGAAAATTAAGAGAAGAAAAAATTATGTATGTTTTTTGTTGATCTTACCATATCACTCCACTTCGAGAATGGACTTCTACAACCATTATCAAGATGCTAGTCGAGCAATATTAGTCCGACAATACAAAGTTCTGTTATTAAGACGGAAAACATGTTCCCTGGACATATGGTTTAATAATGAATGCCTCAGGAAAGGACTCACTCCCAAGTACATCTCCCTACAATCCAGGATTACCACTCCAGCAGCCAAAAAAGCCATCCGCATTGGTACCACGACGTGGATCAAACAAGAAGTTAAATCATTATACCACAAAATCAACACCATCAACATCCATCTCAAATGGCTCTACTTGAAATTGGCATCTACCCTGGACTTCTTGGAACTGGATGTACTTCATAGAAACCTCTTGGACTACATTGAACATAAAGGTAAGGAGAAGCACCAAAAGTTAATAAACAAGTTATCCATGTTAAACTCTAATTTATCTCAATCTAATCATACAACTAACAAGTTCTCGGATCACACTTTCCATCAGAGAGTGATGAACAAATCCTCAACGACCTTTAGCGAACGTGAATTGAGAGTTCTTAACTTAGGCTTAAAATTTAACATACATAAACCCAAAGATAGAAAAGATTTTCAATTACTTGCTATAGAGAGTGAAAAAATAATTGAGACCTTAAATTTCAACAACAAAGATTTAATCAGAAGTGATATTGCACGTGTGTTAAATAGGAATTTCACTTTTAATTCAAACATTACATATAATAATGAGGATAAGAAGCTGAGATTTATTATGAATCATATTACAAACAAAGTCAAACATAACAATTTAGTAATTTCAAAAGCAGATAAAGGTAATTGTCTTGTTATCCTGGATCGGCCGGACTATGTGAGCAAAGTCATCAACTTCCTGTCCTCGGACTGCTTCCAAAAATTAGATTCTGATCCTACAACCAAATATATTAGACAGGTGAAAAAAGATCTAGATATTACGTTAACTACCATCATATACTTCGAATCTAATAAAGATAGACTAATCCCCATGAACCCGTCCACACCCCTTTTATATGGCTTACCAAAAATTCACAAAACAGGTATTCCTATTAGACCTGTTGTTTCCTATTGTAATTCACCCACATCGAAATTATCTTCATGGCTTAACAAACTAATTAGAGACTTAACCGATTTCCATAACCATTATTCCATAAAAAACACCAAAGATTTAATCAATAAAATTTCAAACTTTGTCATTCCAGATAATTCCATTCTAGTATCATTCGATGTAGTCAATCTCTTCCCTAGTATCCCACCAGATGATTGTATTCAACTAGTTAGGAACCTCCTCTTTGAATCAGGCACTAACTTTCAACATTGCCTCAATATTTGCCATCTTTTGGACACGGTCCTGAAACAAAACTTTTTTAAATTCAACAATGAAATTTTCGCTCAATCAACGGGTCTAGCTATGGGCAGTAACCTATCTCCTTTGTTGGCCGAAATTTTTATGAACAATTTGGAAACAAAGTTCCAGGATTTCATTCACTATGATAAGATTCTTTTCTACTACAGATATGTAGACGATTGTTTAGTGCTTTTCGATGGTAGCTTAACCCAACTAAACTTACTTTTAACATTCTTGAACTCGCTACACCCAGCTATTTCCTTCACAATGGAATTAGAAGTTAACAATCGCCTACCTTTCTTGGATATTCTGATAACTAAAAGTGATAATAATTTGAGTTTCTCAATTTATAGAAAACCGACACATACAGACAATATCATTCCCTATTATTCTTGTCACCCGATATCACATAAACTGAGCTCCTTCAACGCACTTTTTCATAGACTGTTCTCCATCCCGATGAGTGTAAGAAATTTTAACAAGGAACTTAACATCATTAAACAAATTGGCACCAACAATGACTACCCTACTCAATTCATAGATAGAATATATCACAGACACTTGACAAAACACATAAACAGGAACATAATTGTACCTACGATATCAACTAAGTTCTGCTCATTACCTTACATCGGCAAAGCTTCACAAGAAATCCGAAACATTTTCCAACACCATAACCAGGAACTAAAAGTTTGCTTCTCCACCCATAACACAATTTATAGGATGTTGGTCCATGTTAAAGACCAGATCAACCCTCTTGATAGATCCGGAGTTTACGAGATCTCTTGTTCTGATTGCCCAGCCAAATACATAGGTCAAACTGGCAGAAAAATAAGTATTAGAATAGATGAACACGCTAAAATAATAGATAAATATAAATCTCTGTTTCTTACAACACCTTATTACCATATCAATTCAAAAAGTTCTTTCGCTAATCATGTAATCAATAATAAACATACCTTCAATATCAACAATGACGTTAAAATATTACACCATGCTCCAAAAGGCCGGTTGTTGAACATTCTTGAGATTTTCGAGATCAATTCCAACAATAATAACCCACGAACTATATCACTTAATGAACAAAGCAACTTTGACTGCATACAGTTTTTCAACTCCTTAAACTTTTGACTTTTGAACTTGTTTATAAACATTTATTTTATTGTTGTGCTTCTCCTAACCTCTTGTCTATAATTCTTTGTCAAATATTACAGTATTCTACTATTTATCTTTCTTATTAAACTTCAAAATATTCACTATCCAACATTAGATGGCTCTAGTTAGATGTAATTGGAAAACTATTTAAACGATCCCCAACCAGAAATATTTCTCTTTTACCATCAGCTGACCATGTAGTCACCGGGCACGAACAATCATACTCGGACATGTGACCGGACGTAGAATTTCGTTTCTTATTTTTATTTTTATTTTTTTATTTTTAGAATGTGACTTTATTTAATAATTTTAATTTTTTAATTTTTAATTTCATTTTCATAACGTATAAGTTATTTCTTTTATTTTCAAATATTTTTGGGGATCGTTTACATAATTTTTTCTTCTCTTAATTTTCATAATTTCATAGCCATGTGAGTATTCTATCCACCATTTTGTATTTTAACTACATAATTTTCCTTTTAATTTGTTACAGAATTTCTATATTTCGATTGAAAATGAGATTGTACAATCTCGAAACATGTCTCAGTAATTAATTAATCCTTAATAATAAACTGTGGAGAAGACTTCGAGTTTTTTTGTTGATCTTATTTTTTTTAGGTATGTATTCACCTTTTGATCGATAAATCGTGACCAGTAGATTCCATATTTTTCGTTTTCTAAAATATGACCACCATTTTAGAAACGGAGTTGGGAAGGAAACTGTTTCTATTTACCGTAAAGGTACTTAACTTTTCTACAAGGAATTTTGAGATCTGCTAAATAATTATAGAGAAACAAGGTGCTGTCATTAAAAAAAACATGTTTTTGGTCGTCAGAAATCTGGCAACTCATTTTTTTAAATAAAATATTTTTTAGAGAATAATAGGACCGACTTTATTGATCGGTGTACTGAAAAATTCAAAATTTGGATAATTCTATTGCTGCTAGAACTTTTGAAACTGGTGCCTAAATTTAGTTACAACTATACCACTTAGAAATTATCAGCACCAATAGAATTAATATTATTTTGAACTTTTCAGTGCCCTAACTTCTATGTTATAACATATATGGTCTGTCCTATTTTTGGAAAAAAAACAAAGGCTTTAACTTCTCAACAATATGCTAATTAACTATACTGTAACGTGGATAGGTAGTCATGTACTTACGGTTGTTATTCGTTTATTAGATATTTATTTCTACTACTTTGTTTGCTCTAGTTGTTTCATGTTATAGTTCATTATTTACTTCTAGAGTTGGTAGAGTTATTCTCGACCCTTCCAGAAACTATATGTGAGGTACAATTTGTCATACTAGGCTCTAGAACATTATTATGTGCGTCTAGATAATCATAGAACATTCTCGATGAGTGTCATATCATGATTCAGATATATAAAGCCGTGATGATCACGGGACAGAGTCAGTCAATCAGTCTTATAAAGTCAGTTGATAACAGTCAGTCTGTGGAATCAGATGTTAATAGTAGTTCTGGCGGTGAAGACAGTGACAGTTGTCAAGGTGACAAGTGGTGACAGTTGTACTACAACAGAAGGTCATGTACAGAGTGTTTGGAAATAAACCACTGGAAGCAATCTGCGAACTTTGAGTATTACGCAAGTGAACTCACCCCACAACGTTTACACAACCACTACTTTAAAATCTTCACCAATTATGATTAATAAAAATTCTTAGTCAAAACTTAGCTTATTATGAGTGGAAAATGCTTACAAAAGCCGTTTTCTGTACAATAAACAGTTCCGGAGATATTAAAAAACGATTTTTCAGTTTCAACACCCTGTATCTCGAAAATGGTGCATTTTGGAGAGTTAAGTTAATATGAATATTTTTTTCATATTTTGGACGAGCTATCACATCCTCAAATCCTGCGCATATATTATGAAACACCCTGTATATTGATATTGAGAAACAGATTCTATGGCAGGAACAAGTGAAATTTTTGAAAAAAAATTAAAAATAGTTTTTATTGGGCATTTAAGATTTAAACCGTACCGATGAGTACCTACTATTGCTATCCTTTTCTCGATTTTAACTATACTTATGTATATGTGTTTGCTCACAACAGCAATTCCATAACAAATTACTGTTTGTCTACCACAACACAAAATTAAACTTTAAATTAACAATAACGTTTGACGTCTGACAATTGCGACATAACCATAGACGATCTTCCAGAAAGTACCTATATACCAGAGAGCGAGACGTATATATACGCTCCAAGCTCGTGCGTAATTCCAGTGACGGATCCCATTGTCGTTCCTTCTGTACAAAATAAAAATCTTGGTTGAATGAGATTGAATGAGATAATTATAATTACCAATATTGGATCACACTTGGAGCTTAACAGGCGGCGAGATGTCCGCGATCTAAGTACGAATTCGAAATTTCAAGTCTCTAGACCGTATGGGGCCTGAGAAATCGCTGCGGAGTCCATTGATACAAGAACCGAAAGTAATAAAAACTATTTAAAAATAATGAAGAGAATATCTACGCTTACATATGTGCTACCTTAATTTTTGGATTATTCTGTAGACTGGCTTATAAGCAAGTAATATCTCCTTGATAAATATTTTATTAGGCTACTTGTAATATGAGATGCAAATGAAATGACGGTAACCTTGCATTTCACAAACATAATGTTGCGAAAAATATTTGATTTAATTCTAAAACATTTTGTAGAAATTATTGATAACTCTATTCAATAATAATATTTTTCAATATTTAATTTATAAATTTCCAGATTAATGAATCTCTGGGAATTTGTATGTGGTTACCCAGCAGAACCACCCAACGATGTAGTGAAAACTGATTTCCTCTTTCAGATTAGAAATTTTGTCACTGACCTTCCATAACAACTTTGCTTTATCCCGAGGTACCTTTTTAAGATGTTCTTCAGGTTAATAGACTCAAATGCACAGTTTTAACTTATTACATTTATTAGTAGTCACGTAGGGTTCTGTAGAGTTTTCCAAAAAACAGGAAGCATTGAAAATATTTTTTTGGCGTTTTGCTTTAAGCATCTATTCAATAAAATTTCGAAGGTGTATCGAACTTTGAAAGCAGGAAATGCGCCCTGATTGATATCCCACTGCATAAGGTTATTTGAAGTTAGGTGGCTACCTGGTTAGGCTTACCCACGACTGATTATTTATTACTTCAGAATAATATAAGCTATATAAAAATTATGATTTAGTAGATATAACCGAAAATTGGAAAATGGGTTAAACTTTTTCAGTTTCTCACCCCACCGCAAGTTTTCACCAAAAATTGTTTTGGGCGAAATAAGAGTATCTCCACTGAGTACGTATATTCTTGCCCATATAGAATATCACAGAGCTTCATCTATTATGGAAATTTTGTAAGGCAACTTCCTCTTTGGACCAATGGCGGCTGAAATAGATACTTACATTTGAGAAAAGCATATTTCTTACAACAACAGGTACTCAATCTAAAATATTCTTCACAGCTACTGGCTACAGGTTTACACAAATGGTTTCCCTTGTAACAAGTGTGCGGTATAAAAGGAAATATCTCTGAAAACAAACAAACAACATTAAGTTTTATTATTAGTTTATGCTAGAAGTCTGTAAATAGGCGAATAGACAACCGCGATAATGCAAGGTATAGTCCATTCAAGTCACCACTTATATCAAGTAATAGCTGAATTATGTTGGATATTTTCAACGTTGTCAAATCGTAAAATCGAAGCTGATTACAATCAGCTGATTACTTGATTGTTAGGTTATGATTATCTTTAGTAACATTCAACATTCAAAATATTTGACATAAGTGAACGAATTTGTATTGTGATTGGTTTATTAGTGACAAGTAACGTCAAAATTAAATGCAAATCCTACAAACATTTGAAAGGGCGTAGACGTCAATAAAGAATCGATTTGAAAACTCTGTAATTTTTAAATCAAACACCAGCGAATGATGCAATCACATTTTGTATTTAAATATACAAGGTTTTTCATTAAGGATGGAAAGGTTGCATATCTCAGAAAGTAGGTAATAGTCATAGGGAAAAAAATCCTGTTAAGGAACTCGACTATAGGAAAGTACTGGAAATTATTTTCAAGTACTTAACTATACCACTAGGGGGTGTAACAGCTACAGCTGTGTACAAAAATGCATTTTTTCTTGAAAACGTTCGAATATAAGAAACAAATATTATCAAAGTAATGCTGCTGAAATTCTGCATCTTTTTGATCTATCACTTTTTATTGTAGGACTTGAAGTAAGGGCATTAGGAAAAGAAGAAGTTTTACTGATTGAAATGCTTGCCTTAACAGAATTTATCAAACTATATTTCGTTTGAGAAAGGAATTAATGATTAAGTAAGGAAATTAACCTTGCCACATTGGTTTTTGCTGGTCACTGTAGAGGTCGCTATTTAAAAAAAATCGGTTTTGTTATTTTTCATTGAAATTTTAAATGGAATGCTACAATTATTTTATCAAAAATACAAGTAAATTAAATTTGCAATATGAAACTCAAAACCACATGTCGATATGTTTTTTCTGTCCGTATATTTTTTTTAGAAACGAAGGCAATACTATAAACATTCTTGCACACGTGAAAGCGGTTCGCATTTAAGCATAAAAAATGTCTTTAGACTTAGGAATAAGTTGCACTTCAGCGTTCTGGATTCTTAGAGATTTTAAACTGCATTCTGACTATATATTTTTACATCAGGCACTTTCAGACACTGATTTTGGAGGGAAAACCCTCAATTCCTCGCACAGATACTGTGAACTGATGAAGCCAACTTTTCAAGTTGTGGTGGACACAACACGCATTATTGGTCACAATAAATCCTTATTGAATGTGGGAAATGGACCATCAAAATAGGTGGAGTATAAAAGTGTGGTGCGGTATTTTAGGAGGTAGAATTATAGGACCATTTAATTTTCATTGCCAACTCAATGGCGATTCATAGCTCGATTTTTTAGATTTTTTTAGAAGGCTTTCCTCTGGACGTTAGGATATCCATGTGGTATAACATGATAGATACCCGGCGCATTTTTGTGAACAGGTCCACAATTTTTTTATCTTGCACTTTTGAAAGGCCAATAGTTGCATTTTGCAAAACAGTGGTCATTTTGAGCATTTATAAAGGCTCTGTTCCTTGTTTTGATAGTATTAATGTTGTTTATTCTGTTATAATTACCAATTATCCATTATTGTTATTTTTATGGATGAATTATTATAAGAAAAAAACATTTGGTTCAAAAGTTTATATATATGGGATACCTATTACGAAATTTGTTAACACGATAGAGGTCGCAGTTTTGGAGGTATCAAGTTCAAATTTGCTACCAAAATCAATCTGTTAAATATCTCAGCCGAGTTCATTATTGGGCAATATCGGGTAAGTAGTTTCAAAATGGCGACCGTTCAAACATTCAAAAAAGTTATCAAAAAAGAGCCGTAGTGTAAATATCATCAAAAATAATTTTGGGTTATAGATATAATCAGTACCAACAACTTTTGTTCGAAGCAATTTTCCATAAAATGCACAGAAAAAAAATAATAAAGAAAAAATAAGAAATATTGATAAAACATGAACACTCAATATAAATTTGATGTAATTGTACATTTTCTGGAGATCTTAATATAGATCCTGATAAAAAAATGTATAGTATATTTATTGATAAGAAATAGGCGAAAAAAAATTCAGCCTTGAAGTGGAACGCGAACCATGTCTGCTTTATATTCAACAGCCAAAACAAAAACCTCTAACCGCAAGGCTATGACACATAACGGCAATATATATGTAATGACATGTAGGTATACCAATGAAAATGTTGTTCAAATTTCAATTCAATGAATTTTGAGAAATTTACCTTTCCGCTGGCTATAGGCCATCGGGATTTTTTTTATTTGTCATAGTCAACGAAAAAAAAAATCGATATGCGGTTTCGAGTTTTTTATTACAAATTTAATTTACTTTTCGTTTTTGATGAAATAATTTTAGCATTCTATTTAAAATTAAAAAAACGAAACTTTCTAAATATCGACCTCTACAGTGAGCAGCAAAAACAAATACGACAATGTGATTTTTCTTACCTAATCTGAAAATCTTCCTTTCTTAAACGAGACTTAGTATGCTAAATTCTGTTATACAAGTCAAAATTATAAGCATTTTAATCAATAAAACTTCTCTCTTCCCTACTGCCTTTATTTTACGTCCTACAATAAAAAGTGATGGATCAAAAAGATGCAAAATTCGAGCAGTATTACTTAGGTAATATTTTTTTTAACTTATATTGAGCTGTTCTCAAGAGAAATGCATTTATACAAACAACCGTAGCTGTTAGCCCCCTAGCGATATAGTTAGGAACTTGAAAATAATTTCCAGTAATTTCCTATGGTCGATCTCCTCACCATCCTACGAATATTACTTTCTGAGATATGCTACCTGTCCATCCCACAACTATTTATATATTGAATAAATCTGTTGTTTTTTTCTAATTTTGGGCTACTCCGTGAAAAATGAGTCATATGTTTTGATGAAGCGGGTCACAGCTATAGCTTATATGCTCAGTTACAGATTACATAACATACAGTACAATTCGCACATAGACAAATATCACTGAGTACATTTAATGCCGGGTCCAGACCAAGCAGAACAAACAACGACAAGACAAAGACATTCATGTTTCGCGACAAAGTGGCGACAAATCCGATACAAATCTGTCTCATTTTTGTCTTATTTTCAGTTTGTTTCCAAATTCGGAGACTTTCACAAGTCCCGTCTCGAGTCGGTCTAGATCAAAGGGTCTCTGTTTTGTCTGCATATTTGGCGACAAGTTGTCAGCGCAGTGTGGAAGGTGCGCGAACACAAAACTAGGAGACCAGTAGAAAATCAGGCAAATTTAGTTCTGTTAATGGTGTAGTGGCGTTCGAGTGTTTTAATGAAAATGTCATGGGAAAAAAAGTGGAACACAGAAAATACTTGCAAATTGATAGAATTGTACAGGGAACATTCGTTGTTATGGGACCCTGAAAATAAGTACTACAAAAATCGGTACACGAAAGCCGATGTATTTAAAGAGATTTGTTTAGCATGAAATATAAACTCAGTGGATGATGTTGAAAAGAAAATAAGAAATATCAATAGCCAGTATACCAGAGAAAGAAGAAACTATAAGAAAATGAAGAAATCCGGGGCAGGTAAACAAGTGACAAGTAACTGAGCTAATAATTTATTAATGGAATAATTTTCTCGCGTTTCTAAGCTTAGTCTCATCCAAAAATGTTTGCGTTTTATTTTTCCAACCTTGCAAGAAGAGGATAGATGGATATAACAGCTGGCGGCTAGCAATAAATCTTAATTATTCGAATTTTCCTCCTGGTGGAAACGCCACATGGTTAAACAACGGATTCCCAACAACTAATTTTTGTTGCACATTTGTCCTCGTGTTGTGGACAATGCGTATCAATTTTGTCCTGTCTGAAAACCTCAAATTTTGTCGCAATTTTGTCGCGTTTTTGTCTCAAAATCGTGTTCGATTTTTGTCTGTTTGGTCTGGGCCCGGAATATCAATCCAACATATTTCATATGAAACCACTTTATCTCGCATTCTTCATTTCCACAACATATCATCGGTTGCCCACCGTCAGGCGCATTACAATTGCACCATGTTGGAAAAGAAGGAATGGGTCTTGTAACATACCTTCCCAATAATTCAGGCATTACTACTTTTTTATGAGAAATCAAAGCTTTGCCAAACAGAACCTACAGTCGCCAGCTTTGAAGTACTTAACTTTAGCTACTCCACATTTTGTAACAAAATTGGCTTCAAAAAACTTAAATGCATTCAAACTTTTGAAAGCCTTCATCTGCTCTTTCGTATAAAAGCTTGTATTTATACCAAATAGCTGACTAAATCCATACTTGTTATGGTGGGACAATGTTTTGGATCATAGCTAATATCACTTTCATGAATACTCAATGGATCTACAGTTCCTATGGCACTGATTTTTTCTTTATACCAGTTAGCAGCATCAGGGTGTTCAGCTTCTAATTAATAATAGCAGTCACTTTTTGCATTAATTATGTTTGCTTTCAATACACACACACATACGAAAATCCCATCGACAAGGTTCCTTCCTGAAACACATCCAAAACACGTCTATTTTAAGCCTGCACCTCTATGGCAGGGCAAGATCACGTCTCTCTATAGTTAAATAACAGGTATTTACGTTCTCTACACTCGCATACACTGTAAAGTTTTTCAAATACGTTTAAATTTCACCAAAAACGCTTGAATCCCATGTTAAATGACGGTTTGTTTACTCCCAGCAGCCATTTTTAAATTGAGCATGTCATAGTTCTGGACAGCTCTATAATACCTATACTTGCAGAGGCTCAAAAAGTCGCCAATAAGGCATCTAACCTAAAATTAAATTCGAAAAAGGTAAGAATGATTTTGATCCAACAGATTAAATCCCAATAAAATCTTCAATATACGAACTCTCTACACGAAGGTCGTACGAGGTGCTTCCACACGAGCCTAACCTAGTTCCATAACAACAACGAAAATGTCATTTTTGATAGGATTATTCCAAACGGGCGAGTCTGGGGAAATAGACCAAAAAAGGAAAAAGTCTGACGTTGATGACACTGAGGATTGTGAGCTGATATTTGAGGACAAAGACTACCAGGAGCAAGATTATGAGTTATTGGAGGTACTAGGTGAAGAGGTTATAGATTCCGGTTGTGAGGTACCTAAAAGTCAACGAAAAACTCAAGAGCCTAGAATCTAATTCAAAAAAAGAATAACTTAATCAAGCAGATTAAATCCCAATAAAATCTGCAATGTGCCAACTTTCTACATAAAGGTCGTATGAAGTGGCTCACACAAATAATTCCAATATATTACAAAACAATATGACTATCATGACATTGACTATAAATCTCCCTTTACAGAGCCAATATTATCAGATACTTTTCACCAGCAGTCAGATGCCAGAAAATCCTTTATTACTCCAACGTTAGACAAATCACTAACGTCGACTCTTGATGCTAGAATAGCGGATGATATTTGGCCAAAAGTTAACCCAGCAAGTTAAAGAAGTAAAAGCCATACTAAAGGCCGCTTCTACTTTAAAACCAATGCCGACAGAAAACAGACATCGAACAAGAAGTAGTTACCAGGGTTATGAGGATTCTCGTAGGCTAAATGGAATAGCTGGTAGTTTGAAACAATTTCTTGAACAATGGAGAGAGTTAATAAACGATTGGTATACCCTATACTAATTTGAAGGCTATAATATTTCTTTTGAGAACGTTCCTTTTCAAACTTCCAAGCCTCCGGAATCTAAATGGTCCCCTGAGGAGTTTGCTAGAATTGAAACTGCAATACCAAAATTAATTTTAAAACAGGCTATAGAACCTAGAAAAAGTGAAACTAAGGGAAGCTAGAAGAATTGGAGAAAAAGCCTGCATCGTAGAGATGAAGAGTTTTATGGATAAAATTGAAATTCTGAAAAATAAGGGCAAACTAAGAAGTCTTCCAGACAAGATATTTATCGACTCAAACTTATCAAATAAAGAGCAGAAGATACAAAAAGAAATATGGGAGAGGGAGAATGGGAAAAACACGAAGGTAGGATATAAAAGGCTGACAGTGAACGGAAAATTGTGGAAGTGGGAAGAGAAAGAGGCTAAATTGATTGAAATGGAGGATGCACCAAAAAACTGGTAAATATGGGAAGTTTAGTTGGATTTCAGAATAACGACGAGGCTATGGAACAGGAAAACACCGTAAGAAACTCAATAAGCAAACTAGAATGCCGAAAGAAATTTAGACAAATAATGAATCAAGAAATAGTAAAGGTTGGTACATGGAATGTGAGGTCAACTTTCGAAGAAGGAGGTTTATTAAGTATAGTAAGAATAATGAGAATATATACAACAGACATATTGGCATTGCAGGAGACAAACCAGAAAGGGATTACGACACAAATGATAGACGGATACACCTTTTTCAATAGTGGGCAGGAAGATAATAGATATCTAGGAGTAGGTTATATAGTGAGTCAAAAAGTTTAACAAATGGTAAAGCGATATCTGATAGAATTTGCCTGATCCGAATACGGGGCAAATATAAGAAAATAAGCATATTAAATATACATGCACCCACTGAAGATAAAGAGCTGATGGATAAGATAACTGGGGATATGAATGCGAAAGTAGGCAGAGAACTAGCTTATAGAAGAGTAACAGGAGGAAAAAGCAAACATGAAGAAAGCAACGAAAATGGAAAAATCTTGATAAAATTCGCATCGGAACGTAACTTAAGAATTGCGAGCACCAGCTTCGAGCACAAAGCCATACATAAAACAACATGGGTGTCACCAGATGGACGGACAAAGAATCAGATGATCACCTTCTTATAGGACACAAGGATCAGAAACTAGTACAAAATGTCGGAAGTTTTAGAGGTGCAGATGCGAATACGGACCACTTCCTAGTTATATCGAAAATAGAGGAACAGCTACCACAGATGAAGAGGAGTAGAAAAACTCGTGCCAAATTTGATGTACAAAAAATGCAAAAACAAGAGATACAGGAGCAACTGGGCGAACAATTCGATCGCTACCTAGAACACAAAGATGACAGCAATGATATAGAAGAAGAATGGAAAATATTGGAGGATATAATGTGGAAGACAACAAATGAAATAATAGGAAGGAAAGAAAATGGGAAAACTAAGAGCTGATTCCATAAAGAATAATAGGTAGCAGTGGGGAAAAGAAATCAAGCCAGAATGAAACTGCTAGAAGAAGAGACAGAAGAAGCTAAGAGAATTTATGTCGAGGTGAAGAAAGATACAAAAAAGTCTACTTGGACAGAAAAAAGAAAAGATATGGACCACAGACTGGATGTACTTGAGGGTCACTTCATTAATAATCAGGTTAGGAATTTTTACCAGGAGGCCCAGAAAGGACAAACAAGGAAGTTTGATAGGTGATGTAGAGGGAAAATTAAAAAGGTGCGCAGAACACTTTGAGGAATTACTGAATGGTGACGAGGAAGGAATGCAAACGGAGAACGAGGACGACACGCCAACCCAGCAAGATATAGAGGAACCCACAGAAGAGGAAATAGAAAAAGAAATAAAAAGATTAAAGAACAATAAAACTGGAGATAACAAAATATGGACTCAAGAAGCTGAGAGGAAGAATATGCAAGCTAATCCAGATAATATGGAAGGAGGAGAAAATGCCGGCTAGGTGGAAAAATGCTGTTATCTGCCCGATCCACAAAAAAGGAAACAAAGCAGATTGCGATAACTACAGGGAAATCTCTCTTTTAGATGTGATTTACAAAGTTTAGCAAGAATCATCAGGAACAGATTGAACTAGTATCAGAGTCTTATTGGAGAATATCAAGGAGGCTTTAGAAAAGGGAGAGGTACAGTAGACCAGGTATTTACACTCAAAACGATTAAGCTACAAGAACACCCTGGGATTACATATTTTATTTTTCGACTTCAAACAAGCATATGACTCCGTTAGCAGGAGGAAAATCGAAGAATCACTAAAGAGTCTACAAATATCCAAAAAAGATCATCAATCTCGTTAAAATGACTCTGAAAACGTACAGAGCAGGGTCGCAATAGAAGGTCATGTCTCCAGCAGTTTTGGTGTAAGCAGAGTACTAAAGCAAGGTGATCCCAATGATATTCAATTTTGTACTGGAAAACGTATTACGAGAGAGCGGTATTCAGACCACCGGATTAATTTATCACCATCGACATCAGGTTATCGCCTATGCAGATGACATAGCAGTACTAACTAGATCTAAGAAAGAACTAAAGAAGGTATTCTGTCAGTTAGAAGGGGCAGCAAGAAACTACGGTCTAAAAATAAATGAACACAAAACAAAGTATATGGAATTGAGGCAAGCAGTCAGTAGAGATGGATAAACAATAGAATTTAAAACGGTAGATGGAAGCTACAACATTGGGAAGGTAAGTGAGTTTGATTATTTGGGAGCAACTCTGACAAATGCCAATACAGAAGAAAAGGAAATGCAAAAATGGATAACGAAAGGGTATAGAGCGGCAGGCCGTCTTAACACTTTATTAAGATCAAAGCAAGTATCGAGAGCAGCGAAAATACGACTATATAGAATAGTAATTAGACCGAAGGTTGTGTACGGATGCGAAACATGGGTGCTCACTAAAAATGCGGAAATGAAATTAGAAGTGTTTGAAAGGAAGATGTTAAGGAAAATATTTGGTCTGGGACAAAAACAGAGGAAGGCCTCTGGAGGCGAAGATACAATAATGAATTACTGGAGATGTATGACCAACCAAGTATAGGACGATTTATAAGAGCATAGAGAGTCAGATGGTTGGGGCACGTAGAAAGGTTGACGGCAGGATGACATACAAGAAGAGCCTTGATAGAAGAAGTAGTGAAGAAGAAAAGGAGTCGCCCAAAAAAGAAGTGGTTGGATGCGGTTCTGGAAGATGTTAAAAAGTTCGAAGCAAACTGGAGAGAGGCAACACACGATCGAATTAGGTGGAGTAAGATAGTGAAAGCGGAGGAAGATATCTAAACAAGAACAAGCTAAGGGCTTAAAAGGCCTGTAGACCTTACACGGAACCCGAAAGTCAATTGGTTTCATCATATTTCCTTGTTCCTAAATCATAATCAGTCTTTAAAAAACTTTACGAGTTTATTGAGACAACTCACTTTAAGATGGTGGATCTAAGATCAGTCAAAAAAAGCTTGATACAGATGCCTTCATGGCAAGTATTGACGTAGAAGGTACTTATCTCTTAGGTTTAGATTTAAGGGTCAGATGTATGTGTTTACTTGCCTCGGGCTATCTTGCAGTTCATATATTTTTACCAACTTATGAAACCGTTTGTCAATATGCTCAGATCTGATTTGTTATCAGTCACCTACTTGGATGATATCTTGTGTATCGGGAATTCTTGTTCAAATATAAAAATATTAGTTGGCAAGAACGAAATAAATGTTCAGTTGCCAGTTGCTATGATAATGTTGTTTATATTTATGAAATAACAAGAATGTAATTATTTCTTTTAACTTAAAAAAACTGTTGTCACCACTCTTCAAGTTTAATTCAATAATAATTGTACCAGAGAAAGACATTTTTAAGTGGTTATGGGCCCACATTGGCCAAATGAAGAAGGAGACCAGTAAAACTGAAAATTGAAGATTAATTTTAAAAGGGAAATTAAACTCGTTGTCCGTGTCCAAGATCAAGAACAATGGCTGATGAATCAGATCTAATCCAAATTCAGATACTGAAGACTCCTGATACCTACCAGCTGTGGGATTTTGAATTGAAAATTCTATTCAAAGCAAAACAAGTATGGGATGTAGTGAGTGATGTGGAACTTCTGTCTGAATGTGGCAAGGATATTGCCGCACAAAAGGCTTGGCATGCCAAGGATGCAAAAGCTCAACATTATATAATCATAACTATTGATAAACATGTGAAGAATCACATTCTGGCATGTACAACTTCAAAAGAAATGTATGAAATCCTAAAGACAATTTACAGAAGAGATACTAGCCAGCTGAAGCAACAGCTTTTATTAGATTTTCATGGCTATAAGTTTGAAGATCATAAGGATTTGATGATGAATATTAGTCAGCTGCAAAACATTGTATTCAAACTAAAACAACTGGGACAAGATATCAACGATGACATGGTCATGGCCAAGATATTATTCTCTCTGCCAGAGTAATATCGTTCCTTTATAAGTGCTTGGGAATTCACATCAGTTGCTGATAAAACTATTGAAAACTTGATATCTAGACTCTGTGTGGAAGAAGAATATAAAGCAGCAAGTACCAAAGAAAACTCAGCTTCTGTCTTCAGTGCTCAAGAAAAACATAAAATTTGTAATGGTAAAAAAGTGTCATTTTACAAATGTGGAGTTGCTGGTCATATAAAATCAAATTGCCCAAAAGAAAAAAAATGCACAACATGCAAGAAAGACAACCACAACAATGATGAATGTTTCAAGAACAAAAACAAATATCGCTGTCAATATTGTAATAAGACAAATCACAGCTCGGAAAAATGGTACTTCAAGGCTGAACATGAAGCTAAACGGAACAAAGTGACATTTTTGCTGAAAATTTTAAAAATGTCCCAGTAAAGAGTCAACTAATAGTACTTTTGTGGTGGATAGTGGATGTACATCGCATATGATAAATAATACTGGACCCCTGAAAAATATTAAGAATTCAAATCCTATAAAAATCTTCAGTGTTAAAAAGGGTGAAACTATGAATACTTATTTGAGTGGAAGCATAGAAACAAGAAATATAGTGCTACAAGATGTGTCATTTGTGCCACAGCTTACAAAGAATCTGTTATCTGTGAACGCAATAACTAGAAATGATGGAGAGGTTAGATTTACCAAAGATCAAGTTCCAATTATGAAAAATAAAGAGATTGTTCTACAAGGAAGCAAAACTCCAGAAGGACTATTTGTTGTTGACATAAACTCTGTATCTCAAGAATCTTTACTAACGAATGTTCAAAAAGAAAGTGTTCTGTGGCATAAGAAATTGGGACATCTGAGTGTTGCAACTCTAAAGAAAATTCCTAATCTTTGTGATGGAGTTCCGAAATACATTAGTAAATGTCAAAACTTTGTGTGTGTACCCTGTCTAAAAGCAAAACATACAAGAAAACCATTTAAGACTGAAAAACAACGGGTTATTAGACCTCTTGAAATAATTCATATAGATCTTTGTGGTAAAATTGAACCACCAACTTTCGATGGTAAAAAGTATTTTCTTGTTTGCATTGATGATTATACACATTTTGTTCAAGTGTACCTTAAAACTAAAAATGAAGAAGAAGAATACTTGAAGAATTACATAGCACAGGCTGAAAATCAACATAATTTAATAGTTTCAAAAATTAGAATTGAAAATGGATCCCAGAGCTAAACGGGGTATTTTTGTTGGATATACTTCAAATAATTATAGAATCTGGGACGAAGAAACTAAGAAAATATACATATCAAGAGATGTGAGATTTTCGCCACCTGAAGATAGTGAAAATCAAAGTCAAAAGAAACTACCCCTGCTCATAGAAAATTTGGATGATGAAGAATATCAAGGAATCAACTTTCAAGAAAATCATGAAAACAATGAAGAATATTTAGAAAAAGATAAAAATGAGGATATGTATGAAAGTAATAATGAAAATAATGCCACCTCTGAATATGAATCTTCCGATGATGAGGATGAAATACAGAATGGACAGAACCAAAGACTACGAATAGAAATAAAAACGCCAAATAGATACAGAGATATTTCTATGTTGTCAAAAAACTCTTCATTGACCTATAAAGAATTCTTGCTAAGTCCAGACAAAAATAAATGGATTGAAGCAATGCAAGAAGAAAAAGACTCTTATAAAGAATAAGACTTGAGAACTTGTTGATGAAAAAGAAGCTTAAGGAAAAGAAATTGATAATAGCCTGAAGATTTAAAAATTTGTACATTTGATATTAAGTCAGCCTTCTTATATAGAAATTTGAATGAAGAAATTTATATGAGATTGTCTCAAGATTTCAATGCTCCTGGTAAAATATGCAAACTAAAAAAAACATTATATGGTCTTAAGCAAGGTCCCCAACAATGGTTCAGACGATGGACAAATTTTCTCAAGAGTGGAGGGCTGAAACAACAACAACAGATTAATGTATTTTCGAGGCATCAAATGCAAGAAAGAAGTTATTTGTAGCTATTCATGTCGATGACGGTATAGTGCTGGGGGATGATAATGATGATATACACAAACTAATTGACAAACTTAAAATAAATTTTGAAACAACGGTAAATCCAAAGGCTGAATGTTACCTGGGTAAAAAAATTATCCAAAACGATGATCCATAAACCAAGACATATATATACACAACAAGTCGTAAGAAAGTTCAACATGCAATCTGCAAAATCAACAGAAACTCTCATAACGACTCAAGATAAATTCTGACAGTAAAAAAAGTATGGTAGCACAACAATCTACAACTGAAGCAGAGTTCGTTGCTGCAGCTCAGTGTTGTCAGGTGATGAGATTTGTTAAATCTTTTTTAGAAGAATTGCTTTCTACAAAAATAAATGTTAACCTTCATCTTGACAACCAAAGTTGTATAAAAACGGTGCAAGCAGGACAATAAACAAGAAAATATATATATTGATGTTAAATATCAGTTGATGAAAGATGAGTATGAGAAAGGATGGTTTAGAATTGTTTATTGTCCTACTGATAAAAACATTGCAGATATCTTGACAAAACCTCCGTCGCCTGTTAAATTTACATCTTTCATAAATGACATTGTTTGTCCCATGTAATATTAATTATGCCATGTTTTCTTTCAGGGAGTGATATTGATTTGAATTTAATTGTACATTTATTTTGCCCTTGAGGGAGTGTGTTCAAATATAAAAATATTAGTTGGCAAGAACAAAATAAATGTTCAGTTGCTAGTTGCCATGATAACGTTGTTTATATTTATAAAATAACAAAAATGTAATTATTTCTCTTAACTTAAAAAAAACTGTTGTCACCACTCAACAAGTTTAATTCAATAATAATTATACCAGAGAAAGACATTTTTAAGTATTCTTTCGAGACATGTTAAACAAATGTAGAGTATATGATCAGGTTCATAGATTAATTATTCTAAGTCTCCAGTGGTGTTAAATGAAATCGCTTATAATAGTATAATGTTCATACATATCTGTGAAAGGAAAGAAATGGAAGAATTTCTGATCGTGTATGTTACATGAGCATGCATATAAGAGATCTCAGGTAATGTCACTCTTAAATACATAGAACCACAAAAAACCTATATAAATAAGGACTATTGAACATGTAACAGGAACCTTAGTAGCATGTTGTCCAGGAATAAAATATGGTAGAGTATTTTACAAAAGACTTGAGAGAGCAAAATGGTTGACATTATTAGTGAATAATAATGATTTTGATGGATCTATGAAACTGAACAAGTCCACTTTCGAAGGTATCCTTTGGTGAAAAAGTAACATCTTAGAAACAAGCAGTAGGATAAAGATGCAAAATTATAGTTTAATTATCAGTTCGGATGCCTCTCGAACTGGCTGGGGTCCCTAGTTGTGACTCGGTAATGTAACACACGGCTTGTGGGGTCAGGTAGATAAAAAATTACATATATACTATCTAGAGCTTCTAGCAGACTCTTTCGCCCATAGATGCTTTGCCTCAGAGGGTCACGATTGCGAAATATAACATATTGGTAATAAGAAATAAAAAGCTTATAATAACAAGGCTGGAGGCATTAAATATTCAGAGCTTAGCGAGCTGGCAAGAAATATCTGGCAACGGTGTAAGAATAGAAACATTCGGATAGCAGCTTCTTATATCCCATCAAAATTAGATGTAGAAGCTCATCAAGCTTCCAGATAAGTAAACGTTGATACTGAATGGGAATGGTCGCAATCTGCTTTTCAAAAGGTCTCAACTGAATATGGCCTCTTTTTCAATCAATCTTTGCTTCTCGGATTAACAGAAAATGTTCTAGATTTTATTCTCGCTATCCAGATCCAGAAGCACAACTGGTAGAAGCTTTTACTTTTTCGTGATAGATTAAAGAGTTTTTTGCATTCCCACCTTTTGCCCTAATATTACCAATCTTACGGAAAATTATTAATGACGAAGTATCGGGAGTCTGAATCGGCTTTAAGACATTAGAACCACCCATTAGCCCTTAAACTATCCCTAGTGATCGGCAAATTATCAGGCAGGCCTTCCTAGCAATATGAAGGCTATCTGAAAAAGGGGTTGGTTTTTTGCAGACCAAGAGAAGATAAATGCTTACAATCCTCAAAACACCGTTGTCATAAAGCTCTTGACGGACAGGTTTAGCAAAGGAGCAAAATATGGCACCATCAATTTATCAAGAGCAGTGATTTCCTTAATCTTTCAAAAGATTTCCCGGTTTGTCAATGGTACATTCAAGAGAAGACCAGCAAGACAAAGGTATGCGGAGACCTGCAATACAGAGCCAGTGTTCATCTATATAGAGAGTATAAAATATATTGATGCAAACACTTGCTGTACTGAATATATTACAAGGTCATACATTGGCTTAAGTATGCAAATACCAGATTTGATCAAAACTACAAGACAGGGAAAAAACAGCCAATTTTGATTGTACCTTTCTTTGAAGAAAAAAAATGCTCTATGTGGCTGCTATCATAATGAATTACCTAGAAAAGGCAAAACATCTGAGGTCTAATTCAGATAAGCTACAGTGAATCCGCATAAACCAGCGAGCCAACAGATAAGTTATTAGATCAAACCCCTACTGAAGAAAGCTGGAATTGATATCAATACCTTCCCTGCAGATAGTGCAAAGTACGCAGCAATTTCTAAGGCTTGTAAACATGGTTTAGACACTATCAGGAGAACTGCTGGTTGGTCTGATGGATAAATAAAATGTTACCGGGCTCTCTAAAAATCTAAATGTAATCAATTAATTAATCATCGAGAACGATACGCAAGTATAATTGATCGACCAAGCGAGCTCGTTCCTAATTATATGTAGCGTCTCGTTCGAAAATGATTACTTCCCTCCCGTAGTTATTATTTAGCTTTTTTTAATAATCCCGGTGATCATTAGACCAGGATAACATTATTATCAATTAAAGAATAACACTAAAATTGAGACGACATGTTGGGTGTGCGCCTCACAGCGGAGTCAGGGAGCGGGAAAGATTTTGAATTTGAATGCTAAAAGTTTTGTAGTTGACTTGTACTTGACAGTACTACATGTAATCAATTAATTAATCATCTTCGATCGAGATGCTACGTATATTACGATCGAGCTTGATCGATCAATTAAGTTCACACTTCACATGGATAGTTGAGGCGATGAAATTGACAAAACAAATTCGTACACAAGCGCCATACGCTCTAGTAATATAATAATTATCGTGAATAACTATTAAATTCCATCTGCAAGGCAAGTTAATTTTTGAATACTTGGGTTTGAAAGCAAAATTTGAGAAAAAGTACGTAAAGTGTCTGTACTGATGTTAGATCACTGTATAGAAGAGTATCATCGCCGCCCGCCATTGTGTATCCTGACTGTCACGTCAGTTGTGTAGGTAATACTCTTAAAAATATAAAGATAGGTAAATAAACGCTCCTATACTAGAGCGCTACTGTGACAGCCAGGACACACAATGGCGGCGGCGAGCACTTTCGTCTCGACACTCTGTGCTCGAAAATTGAACTTTCAGGGGTGGGTTTTGCGAAAAATATTAGATATACGTATTTTTAATAAACTAATACGCGTTATCTAATTCGCAACTTGCGAATAGCAGAAGAAGAAGAAAGTGCATACAATTATGACCTAATTCTTATATAAATACGTAGTTATTTAATTTTGACAAATAATATGATTAATTATACAAATGATTTTGAGATTTATAACAGAAATCTTGAATATGTTGAATACCCTAAATACTGACAGATAATATTGTTCCTCTCACTTGGAAAAAATGTGACAAGTACGAATAGAACTCATACCCAAAGATTCCGTAAGTACATTTATAATAAATTAAAGACTAGTAATTTCAAGGTCTTTATTTATAGATTTTAGAATCTTTGGACTCGAATGATAATTTTAATTTATCTTTTGTAATAATTTTAATAGTGGTTTCGCACCTTCATAATAGTTTATATTAAAATAATCACCAGCCAAGACAAGACGTATGGTGTGGTAATTTTTACCGAGTTTCAGAGAACCGACGTCACCATTAGGGATATTTGCATAAGTTCTAAAATATGTCCCATATTTTGTTTTGGATGATGAGTTAAGCAATGTTTACCAATACTCGATGCATCAACAACTAATCCAAATAATCGTCGAATTAGCAAAGTCTTGTGGTGTGATGACCTTGGTGATATCTTTGATTTTGTAGATGTTACGGGAGAGGGCTCGAATAATGTTTTAAAGTGCGAGTGATGCAGGCTTACCTACCTATTAATACAAATATCTGCAAGACACTATATCTATTTACAAAACCTAATTTCACCTAACTGGCAATATTTGACCGAGCTCGCCAGAACGTAGGACGTATGTTTGCCTTTTTTATGTATGTTCCCACGTTTTGCATAATTGAAGTGCACCGATTCTTATCATATTCTTCCCCTTGAAAACCTCCCCCAATCTGGGGAAGAGAGCATTATTTTTCGAAAATTGAAAATTTTATCTGAGAATTTAGAATTTAGAGCATTTGTATTGAACAATTTTCAAAAAAATCACAGGTTTTAGAGTTACAGCAGCAGGAAAGTGCAGTATTGTTGCCGCTATATTTTGAAATCACTGAATATAAGTGAATTTTCAACAATTCACATGACTAACGAAAGACTCAAAAATGTGAAATAAGATTTTTGATAAAAAAATAGGACCGACTTTATTAGTTGAACAACTGCAGCACTTCAAAATTACCAATACCAAGAGATTTTTGGCCCATTGTGTGAATAAACTCTATTCTCGACATAGATAAGGATATCTCTAATAGTAAAATGTATTATTCATTATTGTTTTAATAGATTTTGTTCATTAAATATACATTAAAAGAAATTAATAAAATTAAACAGATAAAATAATGTTAATAGAATATCATCACGCTTAGGATCATATACAATAGGAAAGGGAATTTATGTGGAGGACTAGAATGTCGAGGAATCGGGACATCGAAAGTATGTAGTTTTCATCAATTCAGTCTTCATAATATCTTCTATGCCAGAGTGAGGCGTAAAAAGTTTCACTTCAAAAGAAAAGTCATCCTCAGGAATCTGTTTTACCCTCATCGTGTTATGTTATCATTCTATTTTATAAAAAATACAGATTGTTTGTGCGCGAATAAACCCTGAACATATATTTATTATTTGGTGATATCTACAAATTAGATAAAATAGGATTTATCTTGAGACATATGTCTCCTTATGCGTGATAACACTTTCGCGCCATATGTGGGTAGTAAAGGGCTCTCAGAAGAATACCTACTTTAGGCAAGTTTAATCAAAATCCTTAGAGCCGTTTTCGCGCTTTAGTCTTGAGCAAATCACGTTTTTTGACTATAGCTTAACACCCAGTGTATACAGGATTCTTATTCAGTGCCACCGGCGAGTGATATTGCTACCAAAAAAAATAAAAAAGAAAGCAACAAAATTCACCTATCCGTTCCCGAGATAATGCTGTCACAGACAGACAGACCAATGGCTGAAAATATGTTTATTAGACTTAGAAAACTCTGAAACGTCAACATTTGTAAAAATCTCGATACCGAAAATTTCGCACGATTACAATACTTTCCTTATACAGCTACTATAGTAGCGTAGGAAAGAAAAAAAACAGCTCTATGAAATACAATGAGTGTATCTTTGAGTCAGCCTGTAATTATCTCGGTGGTAATTAATGTTAATTAAGTGTGAGATTAAGACGTGCTACTAAAATTTCCGACGCTAATTCTGGTGACTTCATTTTCTGGGCCATCGCTCACATACCAATGGCAAATAGACAACGTTTATGTAAGAATTTGAAATTCTTTTAATAGCATATATTCTGGGCACACACACACACAAATATACCTACATATATATATATATATATATATCAGGATGTCCCATGACATGACTGCCATAGCTTGAGAGTGAGTTGCTGGGGTGATTTTAAGTGAAAAATGTCTAATGAACATATACCCGGAACTCTAGCCTAACTGAGCAAAAGCATTTGAAATTTTAATTAAGTAATAGTAGGGATTTTAAAAAGAAACCGCTTTATAGAATTAGTTGCTCAAAATGTTCATCCAGTTGCTGAATACGTAATCTAGCTTTTCTTAGAATTGAAGTCGTAGCTCTGCCAGCAGCCTCAGGATCAGCACGAATAGTTTCTGCGGCATCCATGATTCTAGCTACTAGGTGTTCTTTGTTTTCAATATTTTTTGCATAAAATTATTTTTTCAGTCTTCCCATAAATATAAATCTAGGGGATTAAAGTAAGGTGACCTTGCTGGCCAAGGAACTGTAGAACCTCTTCCAATCCACCGGTTTGTATAATTTTGATGAATAAATTCTGTTACGTTTCAACAAAAGTGTGGTGCTGCGCCATCGTGCTGAATCCGCATTCGTTGTCTTACATTAAGAGGAACATCATCCAGTAATATTGGAAGATGATTTTCAATGAAACGTAAATAATGAATGGCTCAATGCCTTTGAAACTGTCTTCCATTATAAACATTCACAAAAATTATGTAAAGTACTCCATACTCTCATCCAGCCTACTTTAAGTGTGTTTGCTATTCTTCGGACACTGATAGAAGGTTGATCATCAATCGTATTAAGTATTGTTTCTTCTTGAGCGGGTTCCTGTTGAACATGACGTTCAGAAATAGCTGTAGGAAACTTGCCTGTTTCTCTTAAACATCTATGGACATTGCTAAAAGCAGTTCTACAAGGCACCATACGAGTGGGTATTCGTCGATATTTATCAACTTCCGCTCCTCCGTTTACATGACACAATCCATAAAATGTCGCCGTACCTATTCTTCATTTGAAAAAGTAAACATACCTTTAAGTTTATTTTAATTTAACACACGAAAATAAACGTTCACAACCACTTGGTCTTTTTAATAATAACAAAATCAACCGCCGAACCTAATACCTGCAATAGTGAACTTATTTAAAATTTCAAATGCTTCTAGCTCTGTTAGGATAGCGTTCTGGGTATATGTTCATTAGACATTTTTGACTTCAAATCACCTCATCAACACACTCCCAAACTATGGCAGTCATGTCGTTGGACACCCTGTCGAACTTCCCTTTAACGAAAGCGCGAAATCCACTTAAAAAAAATGTTATACGAAAATGTCTTTATACAGAAAATATTTGTTTCTAATGTCAAATAACAAAATGTCCTTGAAAATAACGTCACGATTTTTCAGAATTGTAGACAGGCTGCTGGCAGGTATTCCAAACGTCTCGGCGATGTCTTTTTTCTTCAAACCGTGGTCGACTTCATTGATAATTTTAAGCTTATCATCCAAAGTTAACACTTCCTTCTAGACATTTTCGCAAGATAACTGTTCACGCTCACATAATGGTTCAATTGAAACTAAACAATCTGGGTAGTAAGAGGTACCTCTGTACATTTACAACGCTTCCAAAACAAACCCTCCGCCCACTGTAATTCTTTATGGTCACCTGTCGGGATTAATTACGTACGTCTGGCATAATTACGGAAAAACCCTACTTATAAATACCCGTTTAAATAGTCTGAAAATATATTACACGCTTACATCTAATGTCATAAGGCTTCTTATTCTTTTACATCTTCAGTTTGAAGGGGTGGTGTTCTTCTTAGGATAATGTTCGGACTCCGTGGAAGGTGTTTTTGGACTTTTGCTCCACATGGTTTGGATGTTCTTTATTAATAAATGTGATCACATCTTTGCATTTGAGACAACTACAGCAGAATGTGACACAGATTATTAAGGTTATAATAGTGTATGAAACTCTAGAAATGTTTTTTTTCTGCAAAAGACTTATTGATGAGATCATCTAGGTCTTCGGAATACTTTTCCAGCATATGTTTAGATACTGCTAAATCTTCGAGGTATAAGTCGCTCAATTTTAGAGGTGTTAGACCTTCTAGTTGGATATTATTTGGAATTTATGCTGTATTCTATCTGGACGTGATGAGGGTTGCGTGAAATATCCAAGGAGGAAATTCTGCTTAGAATTTGTCATGCCAATGAATGCATAACAATTTTGTACTAGTTTGAACAATGAGTTATGCTTAATTTAATGATGATATTTTCCGAGTTGACAGTTCATAGTTGCACCTATAGGTTCTGGTGAGATTTTCAGTCATACATTGTCTTCTAGCTTTTGGACATTATATCCTTGACAATAAATGATACAGGTTCGACAATTTTCTGGAACAATATTATGGTTTTTTAGTAATTGCACTTCACAAACTGAGTTGCTGTCTATAGGGTAAGCGTAAATGTTTGTTCATATCTGTCGTGTAACTAACTGTTTACAAACATGATGAAGACCAGTTTTATTATCATAGATTGGGATCGGGTATAAATGAAGGAAGGTGTAGCTTTTTTAGTCAGTTAGAGGAATCTTTAGAACCTATAGGATTTAGTCTGAAATGCATCCTAGATCTATGATTCCTAAATATTCTGCAATGCTCGAGTATTTCACTGGAAGAGGTAAATTATTTTTGAGTAAATTTTTTGATATTCGTTTAAGGGAACCAATCAAACTATCGAGTGAAATCATAGAAGAATATATTATATCTCACAAATGTTAAGGCCTTTAATATGGCATCAAGGTTATCTTTCAAATATATGTTACTTTTCTTCACAGATAAAGAATTCTAATTGAACATCCATCAATGCTAACTTAACAGAAAATTGGTAACTTGCTCTTTGGATTTTGTTGAGATCTTTATTGAGAATTGATTCTTTAGAAATCTATAATGTAAAATATTCTGATATAATAGTTATATCAGAATGTTTGCACCTAGAATCAATTTTACAATTTAATTTAAATGGATACAACATAAGTAATAATATTAATAAAAAACTGATGATGTAATAATTTTGTTAAGTCAAATTATAATTTAGAAGTATAAAAAGCTAGACTAGGTATACAACTATCAAATGTATCTGTTACAAAAGTGATTTTAAATGTTAGTAGCACTTCAGTAGGTATCAGTGCTATACATATACAGGTCACCTTAAAAATCAGTGTGTTTATTGATGGCATAGAACGTTACATAACACTAAAACCATATATTCATATGATTTTTTTATCTTACATTAATACAATAACAAGAATACAAAGTAAGACACTAGTTTGGATCATATACTTTTAAGAAATAATTTAAAGAAGGTAAATATGCAGATTAGTTCTTTTGAAATCCAGTACGAACTGATTGACCATGATCCTATAATGTTGAACATCTCGTAGCCAATAAATACCTATTTGTTACAAAAATTGGACCGACTTTATTAGTTAAAAAATAACATTAATTCTATTTGTGCTGATACCTACTTATGAAGTTAAATCTACTTCTACTACTACTACAATTTTGCACCATATAATACATAGCATGCGCGCTCTTCACCAAATTGAGCTCAGAAGTCAGGATACCTTTGTTTTTATATCTTGCGTTCTAGAGTCTCCCATGTCTAAGAACATATTTTCATTTATTGGCCCGTCTGTATGGGTGTCGTTCTGTGTCAAGATTATTACCGGAAGACATAAACCGATGTTGTAGCTTCCTATTTTGTTTTCAACACAGCTTACCTGTGAAACAAATTTGGCATCCTGCTAGGCAATTGAGACAATTAAATTAGCATGCTACATATGCGGTCATTTTATGAACTATCGCTACAACCGCCAAATTTTTGCTATAAATCTCACAGACATTTGTCGCTAGTAGCTTCAAATTTTAATCAGGAACACTAGCGCCGCCATTCCCGCGGTGTTATTTTGTTGTCAATAGCCAAAAAATGTGTTTTGCTCAGGACTGTAAAGCTAAAACAGCTCCAACGATTTTGATTAAACTTATCCAAAACATTACTTCTTAAAGTCCTCCACTCAATCTCAATTCACATTTCTGAGAAAAAGCAGGAAAAATGTTATCAAATAAAATTAATAAAAATCATGACTGAAGTGTGGCCATGACATTTTTTTTAATTAACTCCTTACAAGTACAACTATATTTTTCCTTAAAACAAGCGTTGCATGAATTGACCAGGATTCACGCGCTATTTAGTTCAATTATAACAAATTTGTTACATCATCTCAAGTTCAAAAAGTGAAATACGCTAAAGCACAATGCAATTGTTTCACAATAATTTAGAAACCTATTACCCCGTCACACTTGACAAATTTTCATTTCAGTATTTGATTGATTTAATGTTTAGTTTTTCTGTTCATAGTATTGGGTTTCCTAGATTTTCAATATGCTCTTGGAAAGAACATTAAATAGTAATAATAATATTAGAACCTTATTTAACACGAGCATTCAACAAAAGTGTCTTTTTATATAGTCAGTCAATCATTTCCAAGTTGCTCAAGGCATTCAAGTACATACGTTATTGTTGTAATGGCAGATATGTAACTATTTTGCGATAGTCTGGGCATCAGTTCCTGAAATTTGAATTTAAAGGAACACCTCAATTATATTATAGACGTATTTACTAAGTAAAAGCTATTACCTACCTATATACGAGACGATTTTTGGATTGGAAACTTTCAATTAAGCCAAAGTTTGGCAATATATTTATTTCCTTCATCAGGCAAAAGTCGTAAATTTGTTACCATGGTGATGAAAAGTTTGACAAGTAATTATCGTGACGAAGAATAAGTGTTTGTTGAGTTGTTCATTCTTCATAGACAATGTGATCAAATTATTGCAAAAACATCCAGAAAGTTTATTGCAAGATACCCACAAAGTACAAAAAAGACAACAAGAATAAACCTATTCACAGAACAAATAAGTAATTTTCTGATTCCTAGAAGATAATTCAAAATGTTGATGTACGAAACAGTTTCGTTACTCATTTTTGGGATGATAAGTAGACTGCAGAGAGGAATCGTTCACCGTGCTCTGTAAATTCATTTAAAAATAATAATAAATTTTCATAGATACCATACTCAGTCTTGGCAAAACAATAATGAGTAGTAGATTCATCGGAACCTCAGAACTCAATTTTAAAATAAAAAAATCCCGATGGCCTGTAGTCAGCGGAAAGGTAAATTTCTCAAAATTCATTGAATTCAAATTTTAACAATCTCTTCATTGGTATACCTATATGTCATTACATATAAGTTGTCGTATGTATCATAGCCTTGCGGTTAGAGGTTTTCGTTTTGGCTATTGAATATAAAGCAGACAGGGTTCGCGTTCCACTTCAAGGCAGAATTTTTTTTCGCCTAATGTACAATTACATCAAATTTATATTGAGTGTTCATGTTTTATCAATATTTCTTTTTTTTTTATTAATTTTTATTTTTTTATCTGTGCATTTTATAGAAAATTGCTTCGAACAAAAGTTGTATGAACTGATTATATCTATAACCTAAATTCATTTTTGATGATATTTACACTACGGCTCTTTTTTGATATTTTTTTAAAATATATGAATGGTCGCCATTTTGAATATATATATATATATATATATATATATATATATATATATATATATATATATATATATATAAGCATTGCTCGTTCAACATAACTAGATTATTAACATATTATCCAAATTACTCATTATTCGAGACAATAGCTAGGAATTTATTATTTTAAAAGTAGCCTACTAAGGAAAGTATTGTGATTGTGTATAATTTTTGACGTCCGGTTTTCAGAAGATGTTCATGTTCAGAGGTCCCTGAGTCCAAAAACATATTTCAGCTATTGGTCGATCTGTCTGTGCTAAGATAATATCGGGAACGAGTGGACCGATATTATTGCTTTCATTTTTGTTTGGTATGCTATCGATACCGGTCGCGGCAGACACATATTGGGAATTCTGCTCGTACTGGTCGCTTGGCAATAGGTGAAAAAACGAGTTTTGCTCAAGACTGTAGCGTGAAAACGACTGTAACGATTTTTATGAAACTTGCTAAAATTGTTCTTCTAGAAATCCATCTGCGTATTTCTCAGAAAAAGCAGGATTAAAAGTTATACACAAATGGACCGTCAAATTTTCCTGGCGAAACGGTTCTTCTTACATTAAAATTGAAAATGATCATTTTTGTTTTCTAGACACGGTGAAAAAAATAAATGGTCACTCGACGTGGTTATGATTTTTATATTCTATATTTTTTATATTATATTATATTATATATATATATATATATACATATAAATATATAATATATATAATATATATATATATATAAATATATATGTATATGTATATAAATATATATACATATAAATGTAAAGAAAACTATAATTCAGTATTACTGAAATTGATGATATAATGTCAAAATGAGAATGCTATTCACCTTTATGCTTTTATTTCATCGGATAGTCATCCACTAGACGCGGATCACGTGATTTCAAGCTTATTTGCTTTCGTCAGCGCCACACAAGTGGAAGTTGTATCCGAAGAAACAAGAGCAACTGAAAGATGTCATAGATGCATGACAATAACCTCTCAGTGGGACGCAATTTGCGCCACCTAGGTATTAATAGCTAGTTACGTTTAACGTAAAGTATATATAAATATAAAGAAAACTATAATTCAGTATTACTGAAATTGAAGATATAATATCAAAATGAGAATGATATTCACTTTTATGCTTTTATTTCATCGGATACAGTCATCCACTAGAAGCGGATCACGTGATTTCAAGCTTATTTGCTTTCGTCAGTAAGTGGAAGCTGTATGGCGTCCCACTGAGAGGTTATTGTCATGCATCTATGGCATCTTTCAGTTGCTTTTGTTTCTTCGGATACAGCTTCCACTTATGTGGCGCTGACGAAAGCAAATAAGCTTGAAATCACGTGATCCGCTTCTAGTGGATGTCTGTATCCGATGAAATAAAAGCATAAAGGTGAACAGCATTCTCATTTTGAGATATATATATATATATATATATATATATATATATATATATATATATATATATATATATATATATATATGATGAAGAGGAATTGGGAATTGGGGATTTCTGCCGAAGTTTGAACACTCTTTATGCTGTCCAAGCTTTCGAAAAAAAATATTTTCTTTATCAAGGCTGAGTAAAATAAAACACATATTAGTTTGGAGTGAAGAAAAACAAAGTAAGATATTGAACTTACATGGCATGTGAGTATTAAAATATTAAATTGACACTAAGAGCGACAGAAATTCCTTCATTATAACAATAAACACACTTACAAAAACATTTTAAAATTGAATAAAAATTTTGAACACTATAAAGAATTATATAAAAATTCAAAGAGGAGTTACATAGTGCGTGATACTTTATTATCACCATTTTACAGATTAGAATATCAGTGCGAGGAAGACAGAAGAAAAGAAATTTTTTATTAAGAACATCAAAAAATCTATTCCCTTATTAGGTAAAATTACCTGTTTAAATGATGGGTGGGAGTTGGAACTAACTCAGAACATATAAAAGGTATATTGAACCATGTCAATTGATGTCCTGCCATCACAGATCTCAAAACAACATACTGTTATAATTTCACAATGTATTTAAGCTTCAATACACATCTAACATCTAAACTATGTACGATTGTTTATGTTGTTAGTGCAAAACTTTGAAATCACATAGGAATAAATAGAACTAAGACCACGTATATCGGTACATGCATTCATAGATTTAGGATCTTTAGTAATTTCAATCATTTCTTGTATTCTTCTTTTAGATATATTGGACTCATTAATCAAGATTGAAACACCTTCAAATTGGGAGTATGTCTTTTTTCCTTTGCATGTCTTGCTAGAGTGCATTTTTTGGTTTGGGCATTTCTGTGATCCCTTTTGTGAGCAACGATTCTGTTCTTTAGTAACCTTTGTGTTTCACCGACGTATACAAGATCACAATCACGACAAGGAATAGAATACACCACATCTCGTCTTTTTTCGGTATTTTATCTTTAATATTCGAAAAGTGTCGTCCTAGTAAGTTCACATTTCTTTTGGCTAATTTACAGTTACTAATGACATCTTTGATGATGTTGGATAGTTTTGGAGTGAGGTCCTTTATCCAAGAAATGGAGAAATAACACACAGGTCGTTCTTGTTGTAACCCACGATTAGTAGAAGACCCTGAATGATTGGTTCTATTTATTCCTATGTGATTTCAAAGTTTTGCACTAACAACATAAACAATCGTACATAGGTTAGATGTGTATTGAAGCTTACATACATTGTGAAATTATAACAGTATGTTGTTTTGAGATCTGTGATGGCAGGACATCAATTGACATGGTTTAGTATACCTTTTATATGTTCTGAGTTAGTTCCAACTCCCACTCATCATTTAAAAAGATAATTTTACCTAATAAGGGAATAAATTGTTTGATATTCTTAATAAAAAAAAATATTTTCTTCTGTCTTCCTCGCACTGATATTCTAATCTGTAAAATGGTGATATTAAAGTAACACGCACTATGTAACTCCTCTTTCAATTTATATATAATTCTTTATAATGTTTAAAATTTTAATTGTACATTTGTTTTTATTCAATTTTAAAATGTTTTTGTAAGTGTGTTTTGTATTGTTATAATGAACTAATTTCTGTCGCTCTTAGTTTTATGCCAATTTAATATTTTAATCCTCACATTTGCTTTTGCATATAAGCTTGAAATCACGTGATCCGCTTCTAGTGGATGACTGTATCCGATGAAATAAAAGCATAAAGGTGAACAGCATTCTCATTTTGATATTACATTTATCACAGTAATACTGAATTACAGTTCTCTTTATATTTATTATATACCTACTTTACGTTAAACATAATTGGCTGTCAATACCTAGGTGGCGCGAATTGCGTCCCACTGAGAGGTTGTTGTCATGCACCTATGACATCTTTCAGTTGCTTTTGTGTCGTCGGATACAGCTTCCACTTATGTGGCGCTGACGAAAGCAAATAAGCTTGAAATCACGTGATCCGCTTCTAGTGGATGACTGCATCCGATGAAATAAAATCATAAAGAATAGTATTCTCATTTTGATATATTTATATATGATGTTGCTAAAACCTCACAACTGGTAAAAGAATGCCATGAAGGACTTGTGCAACTGGCCAAAGGCAACAAAGTTTGCCTTATATGGATACCAGGGCACAAGAACCTTCCAGGCAACGAAAAAACTGGCCAAAAAAGGCTCGGAAAGGCTTCCAACTAAAAGAAATGATCTGAGAAACTTAGTTGCAATCACTTTAGGTCATTATCCCACCAAAAATCATCTAAAAAAGATGGGTTTTATTGAAGATGATTCCTGCAGATTTCGCACAAAAGCAATAGAATCTGTAAATCACCTTTTAACCGAATGCGAAACTTTAGCGCATAAAAGAGTAAGGGTCCTAGGAAGGGCGTTTCCCACCTATGAGGACCTAAAAGCCTGTGGTGCAAGAGCGCCAATCAATTATTTCAAGGATTTTTGATTTCTTAGTTTAGTCATAAGAAGAGCATTTAAAAAATGTGCATTTAGTTTTAAAGCAGAAAAAACAAACGAGAAAAAAATTCACACAAATTAACTGTTCAATGTGGTGACCATTCTGTTTCACACACTGTTGGCAACTTGTTCCAACAACATTACACTCTACGCAGTGTGTTTCTGTTAAATGCTCTTAGAACATCCCGCACTCGTTTCAAAATTTCTCGATTATCTGGAGGTTTCAAAATAAATACTTAATTATTGGCCGCACCCCACAAATAAAAATCCAGATGGGTAAGGTCAGAAGATGTCGCAGGCCATTTTATTGGTCCATTGTTTGATACTACTCTTTCACCGAGAATTTCTGACAAGAAATTTCGCTCGTTACGACTGTTATGGGCAGGACAGACGTCATGTTGAAACCAGACTGTTTCTGGATCGAACATTTGTCTCTGGGCGGGCATTATTTCATTTGTTAATAAATCTAAATATCTATCATCATTTAAATTGTAGTCGAAGATGAAAGGGCCTATTAAGTGATTATCTGAAATGAAATGAAAATACACGAAGATAAGAAAATGATAATGATACTAGACTAGACATTAAAACCAAATCGAACCTGAAATAGAGCTTTTCCACCGACGTCACAAATATGGCCTCAAACAGCTGTTCTGGAGGTCAACAAAGCCACTTTGCCATAAAACGCCATTGTAAGTTTTGTTAGTTTTCAAGAACATTTTGAAGATTTTACTGCTGTATATTTACAACAAAACCTTAAAATTGTTAATTCAAATAATCCTGAAGGTAAGCATTTAAAATTTGAGTAGAAATAATTAAGATTAAGCATTTTATTTTGCGAATTATAATTTGTTGCATTTACAAAACTTGGTTGCATTTCTATCTTGAAACACCTCTAAAGACAGAATAATCATTTAAATGGCAATTGGCAATATAGATTCTGTTTGTAATTAAAAACAGATTATTTTTTATTTTATTGACAAAATACAATAAAATTATATATCTATAGTAAGATGAGAATACTTTTAAGAAATGTTTCTATTTCAGATGTCTAATGAAGGAGATACTTTGAAAGACTGGATTTTGAAGACAAAAGAAGATATCTTCAGAACATATGAATATAATAATAATATATTAACGCAACGTTAGAGCAAAATTTGTTCGAGCAGCAATTTTCCACCAGATTTCTATTGTTTTCAGATGAAAATATGGAAATTGCAAAGCTAATTAAGCTCTAACTACCCCACCACCTTGATTATAAAAAAATAAAAATGAATCCGTGCATTAATCCTAGGAAACAAAAAGGGAATTCTTATATATTTTGTGTATAATAAAAAATAAATATAATATAAATTGAATCTTAGAACTATGTTCCTTCTTTTTTTACACTTTCTTTTCCCTAGTATACCTCTCTCTCCGCCTACTTTATATAAGTAATGGTAACAACTAACTATATTTATTTAAATTGATTGAAATACATAAAACACATTATATATACAATGAAAAAATGCATATTAAGAAAAATTTACCTGAAATAAAATGGTCACTACAAATTCTTAGCCATTTGATTTTACTTTCTGTTAAATCACCTCTATGTTAATCCAAGATTGCCGACGTGCTGCACGTTCTTGAATTAATCTACCTCTAGTGTATTTTTCCGATGGTAATAGAAAAAAAATTCTTATCATTTTGCGTTTACTGTTTGCACAACTCCACAAAAATGTGGCAATTGAACATAAAAATAATGTTATTTAAGGGATTGAAACTTCGGTGAGTACCTACATTTAAAGTAATTACTTACAAACTCTAGTTTTCTCAAACATACAATCACTCTAAAACAATGCTATTAGTGTTAAAATACCTTATTATTAACCTGAGTGTTTTGAAACTGTACAAAAATAACTAAAATAAAGTAAAAAGTACGATATTAGAATTCAATCTTGCGATTTGTTGCCCTCCAGAACAGCTGATTTTGACAGTATTTCAAATGGCGCTGATGTCACGTGGAAAAGCTTTATTTTCTTTGGATGACCAAATTTGGATTTTCGTTCGACCAATGGTGTTAGTTGTACCTAATAAATACCCCACAAACATACCACAAACAAAGAAAAACCACAGACACGCGAATAAAATCTTGTTAATTTCGGGTAGGTACATAATTGTTAAAAAATTACAGCCATATTTATAAACAAATTAGTGGATACTATGAGTACACAAGAACTCGTGTTATATAGGCTAGTTAGGGTCTTATTAGCCACTTACTTTGTTTATGAATGTGGCTGCTATTGTTTAAATCGGCATTTTTCGTTCTTATCTCCTTTAAAAACAAACTTTATTAAGGCATGTACTCTTTTTATAACTAATCTACCAAACCAAAGATCCAATATGGTTCCCATAAGAAAAACAAAAGATGGCGCTAGTAACTTAGAAACAAATGAAGATTTTTCGGTTATGTTTACACCATAAGAATTAGTGTAAAAAAGTGTTATAACAACGACAAATTTTAAAAACTGTAACATTATGCCTTAACGAGTTATTAAGCAAAATTGAAATTGGCAAAAATGAGTTTTTTCAAAATAACTCAAAAATGAAAAACGGAATGGATATGAAATGATATTATATATATATATATATATATATATATATATATATATATATATATATATATATATATATATATATATATATATATATATATATATATATAATTCTCAACATATATGATTATTCTTAAAAAGTGGTCCAAAGAATTATCTTCACGTATTAATATATAGATGTACATACTTAAATAGATTTTTAAATACGATTTAACTTACCATGGTAACGTTTATCACAACAGCAATGATCATTGATTAGATCCGCCCCTAAGCAATATCTCTTATCTTCCGAGTTACACACTGGACAGCCTGGTGATGGAAGCACTATGGAAAAAATTCGATTTATTATTATAGTTAGTACGAATTCCTAAATCAACTATTAGTATGGCACGCCGTTTTGCTATTTTATACAAGGATTGCATTAAATAGAAATAAACATAAATTAATTATCTATTTCAAATTCCAAAAAGATTTTTTTATTCTGCGTTAATACAATAAAAATTATTATTATAAGGTATGTCTTATCATAAAATATATTCCGAGTCTACAGGAGCAAATGCGGATAACCTCGAATTATTATTATATCTACCCGACATTTATAATTTTCTTTATACTTACTTTATACTTTCGTGATATTTTTATATCATGTCAAAATAATAACTCAATTGATTTATATTTCGATAAGTTACAATATAATTTCTAGTATTACAATTATGCTGCAATGCGAAAAAATTATTTGTTTATTGAAATTGCCCAAATTTCAAGTCTGTTTAACGTTTGAAAAACTGTATGTATTATTATATGGTGCTATATTCATATAATTATTGTATATTCAATCATTCAACATGTTGTGAATTTTATTTACAGAATTGAATTATTATTGTCTCATATAATAATTTCAACTGTGAATATTTATTTTACTTTGGTACTTAAAATACTATTTTCATTGAGTAAATAATTTTAATATTTAAACTATTTTTAAGTACCTACATAGGTAATATAAATTTCTTAATTCTCCTACTTGAATTTAAAACATTCTGCTTAATTTTTATTCCCAAATTGAAACTATCTACATAATATTATTTAAAATTATGTACTTAATTTAAATTCATGAATACAAAATAACGATTTATACTTATGTACATATACACAATTTTAATTCTAAATAAGGTATATAAGTTTAATTTTCTAGTATTCTTTACCATCATATAAATAGAATGGAATGAAAAGTAACAAAAATTTAAAATAATTGAGGGTTCAAATGATTATGATTTGCAAATATAACAATAATATTCTAAATTTGAATTTTATTACAGAGCAAAACAAATCATTAATTCACAATTACTTCATGGGGGGTGAATTATCCAATTACAGTTGCCTATGCTTTAATATAATTGTCATATATTTCTATGGTCACGAATTCTTTTTTGAATAATTTTCTTGTTTAAATATTTTTGATTATTAATTTGTTTTATAAATAGCCAAACGGCGGGCCTCACTGACGAGGTTTAATTTCAAAATTTTCAGTTATAACATTTAGAATTCTACGACTATTGTTTTTCTGAAATAGAAAATAAAACAGGTTGTACCAATATTGATTAAAATAAAATATAGACATATCATTCCCCTTTTTTCTTTTCTAACGCTACCTACCATAAGAAGTAAGAATCTATAGGCAGGTACATTGCGTTTGGAGTTAGTATGGAAACGCTATCTTCTAAAATATGAAGAAAAAACTCAGAACTTTTTCAGTTCTGAAACACTTAATTACGCATCAAATGAGCCCACCACCACCAAAAATTCCGAACGTACATACGTACACATAGACACACACACACACATCTCGATAAAAACGTTGAATTTGAATTCTGGTGACTTTGAAACGTGAAGATATCACAAAATCGGCCCCACTACATTAACTTCCCGTGGGAAGTTAATAATCAATGTAATAATAAAAAATTTTGGGTTGGCAACTAAGAACTCATTACTGGTTACTTAGGACCAAAATTCATACCCTACTTGATTTTATTTTTTATTTCCTCTCAATATGTTACTATTTTATAAGACATTGAAGCATTTCCATATTTTATGAACGCACTGTATGTTCTAAAATCAACTAACGTCCAGACAAAAGCAATGAGAAATGCGTGACCAACGCATGCTCAAAACCGTTAGAAGCCCTATTCGGTTCCCATTGGTTAAATATTCGTCGACGGGGGTATGCGGTGACGACAAATCGTAGATCCGTCTGTCTGTTTCACCAAGATTATCTGGAAAATTATTGGATCGATGTGGACGTTTCTGAGGTCCCTGAGTCAAAAAATATATTATCAGCCATTGGTATGTCTGTTTGTCTGTGATAAGGCTCGCCGGTAACACAAATTGGGCATCATGCTCGTACTGGTTGCTAAGCAATAGATGAAAAATGTTTTATGCTCAAGACGGCTCTAATTATTTTGATGAAACTTGCCCAAAGTATTCTCCTTGAAGTCCCAAACACCAGCTATAACGCGTATCTTTATGAAAAAGCTGAAAAAAAGTTATCCTAAAATGAACTATTCTGGCTAAACGATTCCTCATACGTCCAAACTGAATATGATCATTGTTGTTTATCTTGACATGAAAAAAAACAATCAATGGTCGCACGACTTCAAAAGACGATTTTTATATTCGATGGAATTTGTTTGTAAAGATTTTTGACTACGACCAATCTTGTCATGGTGCACTGAAAACAATAATTGGTCACATGATCGAACTGATCAGATGATTGGTGTATTCTATGGAACTTGTTTTAGAGCGAAAGTCGTATCAGTGGACACACCAGATTTTTGTTTTTGTTGTGAAGAATACCGAGCCCTCTCGTCTCAGCACAAGATGGACACTTGGCTCGCGATAGTTGCTGCGCAATAGCCGAAGAGCGGAATTTAGTTGCACCTTTCCTGGAATTTCTTTTAAGGCGCACATTTGGGAAAAGGCAGGAATTATTTCATGATAAAATAAAATTTCATATTTTCTACCTGTCTATTCGCATTTTGGTAAAACGATTTTCATTTTTGATGGAATTTGCTTGAGTATGGTAAGAAATAGTATAAAAATTTCATATAGTTATTTCTTTAAAATCAATTTTTTCATGATTATAAAGTTTCAAATTATATGAAAATAATGTGAATTTATTATTCAATTTAGTAGACTGGTTTCCTTTGAAATTAATGTGGAGTTTACTAAGGGTGAGTATAAGTCGCTATATTTACTCGACCATTTTAACAAGTTATCGATTATTCCGTTAAAATTTCGTGACCAGACTTGAAGGGACCTATGAATATATATCTAATTCATGAACAAGGTTAACGAACGTGCCGTGCGTAACAGATGACGACGACGGCTACTCTGCAGCTTACAACATACAAACATACCTACGCTAAAGATTAAGGTGTTCTTTGCCTACGCAACTATTTCTTACAAAAATACGACCGGCATTATTAGTTGATGAAGTAATGAATTTTTTTTACAAAAAATTGGACTGACTTTATTAGTTGGTGCACTGATAAATACAAAATAATAGTAATTCTATTGGTTCTATTTCACGCTTTTGAGTGTAACATTAATCACGGAAATCGTTGAACGTCCACTAATACCAATGAAGATAGTACTTATCCTATTATCCACGTATATTCTTTACTTGTATTTGTTATTATTGAGATCTCAAAACATCGCTGCGGAAATGCACTTCAAGTATTTTAGATGTTACTATTTTACCACCGCTGTAACTCGAAAACCGTAACTCTAAGGAAAAAATATTCATAATAAATGTTGCTACAAATAATTAGGTCTTTCTGGTAGTACCCGGAGATTTTCAATTTCCGAAAGAAATAGCCCTCTCCACATAGCAAAAATACACATATTTGAGAAATTAACATGCCTCTAACTCGAAAACCGTAACTCTTTTGAAAAAATGTTCAATTTAAACTTTTTCGGATATTGTCCTAAGATTATTAATATCACCTCAGATTTTCTAGAAAATTTGCCGCATCCACCCCCTTCGGGGGGGTTTTCGTTTTTATAAATATGGAACCATTTCTCAAGCATCCTCTTTCAAATGAATCAAAAATCATCAAAATCGGAGTACGTTCACTATATAAAACCAGCGAACAAACAAAAAAAACAAAGCAGACAGTCGAATTGTATACCTCCTCCGTTCGGGGTTCGTCGGTCATAAAATACAAAAATAAACTTAGTCCTATTGGCGCTGGTAATTTTGAAAGTATGCAGTTATAAGAAGATAGATGAAGATTAATATTATTTTGTTTTCTTCTGCAACAAATGAAGTTGGTCCTATTTTTTGTAGAAAATATTTATTTCACATATTTTTGTGTCTTTAGTCAAGTTAACTTTTATGAAGGGATTTCAAAATATAACGGTAACCTATCTGATTGATAATTTATAGTAATTTTGTGCAATATTGTGACAATGTGAAATTGAAGGTATTGCCCTAACAGTGGCTGACATTATTCAATGGCGGAACGGGTGTTTGCCCTCACAGTAGTTGTTAGGCACAGTTAGACGTCCTAGCGAATCTAGTTATTTACCAAAAACCGCTGATGTAATATAATCATCTTGATTATGTAGCAATTGAATTCATATTCAAAAATATCATAATTTGACTGGTACAGGACATTAACTATATTTACTATAAGTAGAGAAAATTCAATGCTTTGTAGTAAAGCCGTTAAAAATAATTTATGTGTATCATAAAGGGCCCACAGAAGATTTAACAAGCAAAATAAATATGTTAGAAGATATTCCAGATATAAAAGTAATAAAGTAGGTTCAAATAATAAACTAAATTTTACTATTTTGGTAATACATAACATAATATAAAAATGGCTAGTTAAACGTTTGTTATTGAATAAATTAAAATAAAAAAATACAAGCCAACCTAAAAAGTGTAGATCTGAAACAAATGTTGAGTTGTGGAATGTTTGGAAAATTGTTTTGTTTTCCACTGTATCTTCAATAGTTTAATTGGTCGACAAATTGGCTCAATTAATTAAGCCAAGGCCAATGATATACCGTTCGTTGCTCGCTTATGCATTTCAAATATTCTTTCTTATCCATAAAACTATGTTGCTTCGCCCGTCGTTTTATCGATTATTATTTTTTGTTGCACAAGACGAAGGTCTACATAACCAAGCGGAATAATAACATATATAGTATCTCGCAATTAAGAATTAAAAATAGCTATAAATTGTTTAAGATATAAAAATAATATATAATCATATGATTTTCTTTGGATAATATTTTTTTTGTCTATTCCACTATGGGCTGGATTTATAAAGGTGCTGTTCAACCGCCGGTTATTCGTCCCTCGTTTGAAGCCAAACCGCCGGCTGAAAAAAATATTCATTTTATAACTAGTAATTTTGTACCCTACGTGCAAAAGTGAATCTTTTCCGGACTGAAAGAAGAGTTTAACACGGAAAACCGCATTCGGAACTCGGCCTGAACATTTGTTTTTATTCTTCACAATCATATAAATATGAAGGTAGTCTACTTACTGTTGGCATATAATGTCATCCATCTTAGAATGTTTTAAGCCGACTACACATTACGTGCCATTTGGCAAGTGTCAAATATAAGTCAAAGTAGTCATTTATAGTATACGGTTAAATAGTACGCAGTATTCGGCAAGTATTGATGAATGCTTCTAATGGAGGGCTACTGGGGTCATTTGATTGTTTACTGCCAATTTCTGGTAGTAGAGCGTACTGCCCATAATGTGTGGCTGGTTTAAGCTCTAAGACATATTATAATTGACAACAGACAGTTGATCTTATTGGAAACTGCATTATCGCCTCGCGTATTATTAATTTAATGTCTGTATAAACACAATCTATGCTTAGTAAATGCAGATAACTATAAATATATTTTCCCACTGACAGTAATATAAATAAATAATACATGATTAGATACAAAACATGAAAATGGCAAATATCATTCGTGTATTATTTTTCCTAGACGACGGAATGTCAATATTATCATACATTCCTAGGCAGCGGGAAAAATGTAATAAGTAACACGGAATGTATTGACTGTTAAAATCCTCGGCAAGAAGTGACAATTCTCGACTCGTACTCACTTGCCTTGAATGTTAACATGTTATATTCCTTGTTACTTAAATAACTAATTTTCAGATATTTCTACCACTTCAATGAATAATAGATTGTAGAATATAGTTTATTATTATTATTTGCAGAGCGTCACCCAGTAGGACAAGAAAAAATATTTCAGTCCTTTGAACAGGCTAGAAAATCGCATTTTCTAACTGTATAAAAATATACTTTGAATCTTCGTTTAACCAATGAAAACTTTTGCAATGATTGTAACAATAGTATTCTCTGAGGGCTTTGCTTATGTTTGGCTTGGTTGGTTGTCAATCAATTTGAAAAATATGTATTTTGCTGACATTGATGACATTGTTGTATTGCAGTGAGATTACAAAATAAAGAAGCAATACAATTTCTTACCTATAAGGCAAGATGGGATTCAATTTCAGCGAACTGTCATTTCAATCTTCCGTTGGTGGGTTTATAATACGCAAAATGATGGTTAATCCTATATTGACTGGATGTTGAACTTCAACCGACTCTCAACATCATTTTTCGTTTAATATACAACTAGCCGAAGATTGAACTCACATATCATCCAAACTTGTCAAGCGGTGGTTTGGTTTCAACCGGCGGTCGATTAACCGACATTTGTACTGCACCTTTATAAAACTGACTCTAAATTGGCCATATTAAATGGTTTTATTATTAATAAATCATTACTTCTTACTCGAATCCAGGTTGATTGCCAGAACGGAGTTTTTCGCCTGTCCGGATGATATCTCATGTTCGATTATATATTCTTCGTATTTGAGCTGCTTGCCATATTCCACGACTGGTTTGAACCGGCCACTACCTACCAGCCACAGCAGGACCAATGACAGTGCCCAAAACGATATTATCATCATTGTTCATCGTTGACACCTCTGTAAGATAGTTTTGTTGTAGTTCTCTGTAAAATAGTAAGGATCAATCCAAAGCTCTTGATTTTTTTATGGAAGATGAGTTCATATCGATAAAAAAATAATTTTGAAAAATATTAAAAATAGCGCAGCTATTCAATCATTTATTTGATTCAACATCTGGACATAAAAAGGTTTCTGATCAGTCAGAAGTTCAAATCACAACTGAGGAGGATAGCCTTCAAATGATATTTGAACCCCAATATGTTCATTCCCTTCAGTGTTTTCGGTATCCAGTTATAAAGCTTGGTACAAGTATGTGTGAAAGATGATCTTTCTATACAGGTAGGGTGGTTTTTGAGTAGTAACTACTCTATGAATTAGAGAACAGGTATGCAGAATCCTAGCTCATTGAAAGGGCCAGACAAACGAGCTCCCTGCCTAATCCAGAGATGAATCGAATACAGGAGTTTTGAACTAGCTCTCTTTTCGAGATCACTGGTCCATATATAATATCGCCTTATTTTAAATGCGAAAGTACCAGGGATTCACATAGTGTAATTTCGGAACGTGCCACAGATTTTCCAGGGTTTATGAAGAAACAAAATTTCTACGAAATTGAAATAATGGCCAGAATTCAGTTGAGTATTAGGTTCCAGTAGAACAGTCTCTGTAAAAGACAGATAAATCTGAGTGTCGTCTGCATGGAAGTGGCACTCGCTGAATTTTATGTAGGTATGAAACTCATGGATATAAAACGCCGTTCTCCACTGTCAAGAACTCGGAGACTACCCTGTCAACCAATACGGCTTGCATTCGATTGGATAATTAAGCTTGAAGCAATGATATAGTTCCTGCCGTAAACCCAATGTAGTGAAGAATTATTGCTAACAATAACTGGTTTTTGATTCCGTCGAACGCTTTTGAATAATCAAGCATCGCCAAAGCCATGAGATGGTTTCTGTCATTTGTGGAGAGGGTGTCGTCTGTGACCTTTAGGATAGCTGTCACACAATTGTGAGGAGGCCTTAAGCTATATTGGCACGAAAGTAGGATATTAGATTTATCCAGGTGCGATCGTATCTGGAGAGAGATTACATTCATGTCCTCAGGAATAGGTATTTTGAGCAGTGGAAGGACGAACGAATCTCTTTCAAAAGGAAGGAGATACGTTTTCAGTGATACAAAAGTTGAAAAGGTGGCAAATAACTGGGAGAATTACTGGACAGCACAGTAAGAGTATCGTTATATTGATTTGATCAGCACCAGTAGCATTGGAACCATGTCTTATATATTGGGAATACTATTAGAGGTGCGTCTGTTATGAATACCCAAATATTTGAGTTCTTTCCAAAAGTGCCGGTTGTTTCTGCTAGTGCTGACCGGAACTGATAGTAAGCCTTCTTTCGCGAAAGATAATATATTTTGAAGTAGTTTCAGTGTTCTATGCGCCTAGTGCGCTTATATCTACTTAATGAATTAACTGTGAGTGACATAATTTTTTCAATAAATCTAGTAATCCATGGAGCATGCGGCCTACTAAATTTAATTGTTGTTATTGGAGCATAGACATCGAAAATCTCAAGTAAAATTTCATCAAATAATTGAACGTTGGCATCTATGTTATCATTAGAAAATATAGGCGAAAAATCCATATTATGCAAGTCGATTTGGAAGTTATACTTGTCGAAGATTTGAAATGAGTGTAAAGATGGCTTCTTAGGCGTATTGAAAGACCCGAAAGAGCAGGTTATCATGCAGTGGTCAGAAACATGTGACACAACAACAACGGAAGTATTTTCTTCTGGAATTGTTTCCGAAGAGATGATTAGATCAATGATTTTTTCAGTGGATGAACCACAACGAGTCGGTTCAGGGATTACCTGAACAAGAGCGTATGCTGTAAGTACGTCTAAGAGTCTTTTCGAGTGGTAACTTTCCGAGGCCAGCAAATCTATATTCATGTCTTCCGCAATCGAATTCAGGAGCCATACAGTTGACGGAAACCGCAAACTTTTTTTTGGACAGTTCTAAAGAAATCCACAGTTGCTCGGTATCGTTGCAAAGAATGTTCACCTGTTTGGCACTGTACATAAATTTGGTATAAAGTGCCACCCCTCCACCTCGGCCAGTCACTCAATTTTTTCTAAATAGGTTATAGCCCTGAAGAGAAACAGCATTATTGGAGACATTGGTTGAGAGCAATGTTTCAGATAACACGATGATCTGAAACTTATCCAGTACCAGATCTCTAAACTCTAAAAAAATCAAAACTAGTATACAGGGTGTCAAAAATGTCTAATGAACATATACATGCAATGCTATCCAGTCCACTAATGTAGGTATTAGGTTGTTGATTTTGTTATCATTAAAAAGACCAGGTGGCTGTGAATTATAATTTATTATTTATTATGACACGTCAATTAAAATAATTTTGCAAGTTAATTTTCGTGTGTTAAATTAAAATAATCTTAACGGTATGTTTACTTTTTCGAATGACGTATACACCGACATTCATTTTGTTTATGGATTGTGTAATGTAAACGGAGAGAGAACTGCTTTTAGCAATGTCCATAGATGTTTAAGCGAAACAGGAAAGTTTCCTATAACTATTTAAGAACATCCCGTTCAAGAGGTACTTGCTCAAGAAGCAATACTTACTACGATTGATGTTCAACCTTCTACAAGTGTCCGAAGGAGAGTATGGAGAATTTTAAACAATTTCGGTATGTACCCGTACCACATCTTACCTGTACAAGCTTTAAAACCTGCCGACTACAATTTAAGACTTGAATTAGACGCTGGATATTGAGAAATCAAAGGATTTGTCGGATAATATTGTTTAGTGATAAAGCCTCATTCACCGGAAACGGCATAAATAGCATCAGGAATTCACATTGTTGGGTACTTTCAGTGAATCTTTGGTGTGGCATTATTGATGACCGCCTCACTGGTCCGTTTATAATGGAAGATCGTCACACAGCCATTCGTTATTTGCGTTTCATTGAAAATGATTTTCTATTATTACAGGATGATGTTCCTTTGAATGTAAGACAACGAATGTTGTTGACGATGTTGACGATGGCGCAAGTCCACACTTTGGTCGACAAGTAACATAATTTCAGAAACAGAAGAAGAGTTAGACTATGTATTCAGCAACTGTGAGGACATTTTGAGCCACTAATTCAATAAAGTGGTTTATTTTTAAATGGTCTTTAAATTAATAGGGAGTTCCTGCTACTACTTAACTAAGATTTCAAATCCTTCTAGCTCAGATAGGCTAGAGTTCCGGGTATATGTTCATTAGACATTTTTCACTTGAAATCACCCCAGCAACACACTCCCAAGCTATGGCAGTCATGTCGTGGGACACCCTGTATATGCTAATAATCTACAGAAAGCAAATATAATGGTAACAAATGTAATAGTAATTAACAAATGTCTACGTAACTAGTGTAATTACAAGGAAGAAAATAAAACGAAAACGTAAAAAAATATGAAACAAGTCACTGGCTGGATATAGCGTAGGACCCTAGCCTCAACTTCAGGTTCGTGTCGACAGCTGTTGGAGAAAGTTGAAGTTTTCTCTTCTTCTCGGCATTCTCAATCCAAGCACAGTCCGAAGAGCTGCTTCTTAGCTTTTCTCTTGCCTTCAAATCCTCATAGCTGAATTTTGTGGTTCCCACAACGAGATAGTTTTTTTAACGCAGCAGATGGTTTAGAAGTTTTAGCTAGATTCAGCTGATGGCTCATAAATTTTCGTTTCAAATAGTCCTCTTTGATATAGTCCTGCAAGAAATTAATTTTCAGTTTTTTTAGCACATTGGCCAATGAACGAGCTTTATCAAGAATAGCTGTTTTCAAACTGTAGCGCAATACAATACTTCTGCAACAACAGGACGAGTAGTATCCTCCGATTTAGTACCAATTCTGTAAATGTTGCGAAAGTCACTACTCACACATTCGATGCCCAGACGATTGTTTATAGTGTTTAAGAGTTCAGTGTTCGTATTTTCTTCAGGACACTGTAACCCAAACACAATCAAATTATATTTTTTCAATCGACGTTCAAGGTCAATAACTCGCTGATGGAGTAATGCATTTTCCAGAGAAAGTTCATCACTTTTAATTTTGAGAGCTGAAATATCAGATCTTATAGAATCTTTTAAACTAGAGATTTCATGCTTTATCTCGGTGTTGTCCGTTTTAATGATTTTGCATACATTCTCCAACGTTAGACTCATGACCAGCGATCTGCGTGAGGCAGCTCGATAAGTATCGCGAAACGATAGATACAGACTCTACGCTTGAGCAGATGTTACTGCTGACTTTAAACATAGAGTAAATAGACTTTAAATTTGGCAATGAGCGATAGACTATGGGACCCCAGCAACTGATAACCCCTACACTGGTAGGTATACTGAATAATGAAAAATCGCCTTTACGAGTTAAACAGAGTATTTCTGCACTTCTACTAAATTTAGGTTCACACGACCAACCCCTGTGGAAGCACATACAGTTAGCTATAGTTTGAATACCCATCGAATGGGGTTTCGTCATACCTTGTCTATCTCTTTATTTGTAAATTAGATGAAATAAAATTTTAACGTCATAAACATGTCTTCGATCAGATCGGCTGATTGTTATTTTGACGTTTAATGTCAAACATTTCTTTTCGAAAGTGATTTAGCCCCTTAACAAACTATGTCAGTATTGTCAGTGTCAGTGCTTTGGGGTTACGTATTACAATTTAATTCAAACTATTTAAGACATGCGTAAAATGGCAGATGACGTCAGGAATCGTGACGTAACCCCATCCGATGGGTGTTCAAACTTCAAACTGTAAAGATGCAGAATTATTTGGATAGTTAATCGAAAATCACTGCACTAGAACCGACTAACATAATACTTTTTCCTCGATACTTTTTCAGTTTGTTTCCAAAATATGATAGTTTTGAGAAAATGAGTGCGAGTGGGGCTTCTTAGTTAAGAATTTCGTTTAGGTTTCAAGCACTATATATGCATATGCTTAGTAATTTAGGAGATATGGGGATAAAGGTCATTTTTCAGTATTTTCGTCAATTCTTTTAAATATTCTCTATACTATACATTATAAAATTATAAAAAAATATTATCATACTAAAAATAGGTAGTCTTTCATGGTTGTCTCCCGGAACGTCAATGGCGTTTATGGTACGGGTGAAAACTATTCTTTAAGCTACAAAACTCTACATCTATAAACCAAAGGAAACTTAAACATTTATTTGCATGATGATGATTAAGTAATGTAATAGTCTAAATGGTAGGTTTTTGGAAAGTGAAATACTTACAATTTGATACTTTTCTCAAATCAAAATTTACATAAACAGTAAACTCTTTGATATTATTGCACTTATCATAGAACGTAAATTTGACTATATCTTACAATTTATATAAATTTTTAGACGCATAATAAGCTGAGGAAGTACCTACATTGTTTAATAAAGATATGCTATTTGGGAAATTCCTTTATATAAGAATCTGGATGACCGATGCTGTCCGCGACTTCATACACACCAAAGATGGCAGTGTTAAAATTAACAAAGGTGCAGAAACACCTAGGCGGATCGTACCCAACATGTCTTCCAAATTCAGTATTTTTACCTTCATTGATTAGGCTGTGCGTTATGATTTATTTACAAAGTTATCATAAACTAAGCTGTATATTTTAGCTTAGAAGTATTCTTAACAATTTGAGTTAACAAGATGTGAAACAAGTTGTTTTGTTATTTTATGTCGTACAGTCGTTAACGCAAATCTTCGATAGGTCGTCCATTTTGCTGCTGTACGATCACCAAACTTTCCTCCAAACTGTACAAAGAATTACTTGTTTAACTGTATCAATTTGCTTCCTAAAAGCAATTTGTCTTGTTTTAAATACCAAATTTTGAACTAAACCCTGGGCCAACAATCCACTATACTGAGATCAGGCGATCCTGAATGACAGAATTTTTAGAGATAAATATATTTGTGGGCATGACTGATACAACTTTTTTCATAAAATAGCATTAAAATTTGACACAAAAGATTGTGGTTATATTGAAGTCCAATCAATTAGATTTGCAAGTCAACGATGTAGAGGCCACCATTAGGTAATTTATTAACTAAGTCACAGAGGTAGACTAATTACGTAGCTTAGAAGTTTAACTTAAAGCTCAGAGATGAGGGATAAGAAATCTTTTTACTTTTGAGACACAGGTCTCTGATAGACTAGAAAACATTGCAGACATATATACAAAAATTCAAGATTTTAAAAACTTTGTCTGATCTAGTTGAGTGGAAAACAGCAGACACTTTCCCGCTGCAAACACCAACTATTAACAATTTTCATGAAGATCGATTAATCGGAGGTGAAGATGAAGCACTGAAACGCCAATAACAAATCGGATAGTCTTAAATATTTTCAATGCTCAAGTATACCAATTTTCATAGGGGTCAGTAAAATGGTGTAGACGTTGGTACCCTGCATCACCGTCTTTTGGAGAGTACAGAAATATGGGATCATCATGAGTTTTAAGTGAATTTGGCAATTTATTGTAATGAAGTAAAGCTATATATTCAAAATTTTTATGACCGATGTAGTTTTTATCTTTAGCTAATTCAATTGATTTAGCCCTTGTCTTCACATTACTTGGTATAAATTTATTTTTATAGACATCGTATTTATAACACAAGGAATTGAGGATGAAAATCTGGTTTAATGTCACAGGAATGTTATCACCTGATAGTCCTAATATTTAAAGGAGTCTATTTTGAAGTCTTACCACGGGCCTCAAATCATGTTATAATATCCACCCCAGCTTAAGATTCCGTATGTTGTTATACTTTTAAATAAGCCGTAATAAATTATTAATATTTGTTTTTTTTGTCAGTATCTTACGTAATTCATAGAACACGTATAATAAGTAGGTGCTTCGTTCGTTTCATTAGTTTGTTAGTGTGTTGCTTCCATCTAATATACTGGACAAATATGACCCCTAAGTATTTGTTTTCATAGACTCTGTCGGATTTAAGTTTATGGCTAATGATGATGAATATTCATAGTTTCCAAAACTCATGAAGCTTGATTTATCGATGTTCAATGCTAATTTATTTATATACAGCAGAATAAAAGAGTTATTGCAACCTGTTCCGATGAAAAACAACGACTTATGATAGCCGGCCAAGTCATCCGCAAATCCAATAATTTCTGGATAGAATAGCAGCAGATGATTGATATAAAGCATGAACAACAATGTACCGAGGACTGAGCCCTGCTGAATACCAACATTCAAAAAGCATTTATTATTTAACCTCACGGATTGAGTTCTATTATGGAGGCAGGACTTGGGGGGAGACAGACAATCCTATTCAAAAATAGAGAGCATCCATCAGAACTACTCTATGACAATGACATTCTGAACGTCAAATCATTATACTTTCGCACAAACTGTATTTACATGCAAAAAAAGATTAATCTCAATGCTACATATCTCCCCCGTACTCAACAAGAAATAAATAAAAAAAATAATTAACTCAACGGTTTTCTGCATTCCATGCCTAGAATGTTCAATCTACTGCCAAAAACACTAAAACCTTTTCCGCAAACTGGAAGCTTTTCATAAATTTGAACCATAAAACTTTCATCCAATTACTTTAATATAACAATCAATCTTCTTAAGTGGAGTTACCTACAGTCTTCTATTCTCTAGAAACAATAATAATAATAATATAATTGGTCGTAAAGTTTAGCGTGGATTCCGGACCACTAAATGTCTTAAGGCACACCCTTCCAGAGAGCTGTACTAGGGAAATATATTGGTTAATTTCCTGTTGCCTTGCGAGAAGAGGAGAATACAATGTTACATTCAGAGATTCGAAGCACAGCTTACCATAACATGGTAAGCTGTGATAGATGTATCGAAGTCGGTCAATGTTAGCCCGCAGCTCCGCGCTCCCCATATATTACTTTAGAATACTATACAAAGATTAATCTTATTTGATGTTACCTACTTCTTTCTATCATTATAGACTGTTAATTTATTTTCTATTACTTTTGAATTTTTATTTACTAATTATCTTACATACAACAAATATTTATTAGACATAACCAACAGCAATCAACCATTTTAACTTTTTTTCGTATATACACACTTCTATCACAGTTAGGTAAGCTGTGCTTCTATTATTAGTTTGAGTGACGTTTGTTTATTAATGATGAAAGAATTGGTAACTTTGTGGGAAAAATTTCTATTCCTGTGTTTTCTGACCAGCAAATTCTATTCAAAATTAGGGCAAGAAATTCATTTGATGTTTTGCTTTTTAAAAAGTGTGCTTGCAAAATTAAAATAACCATTGATGAGGGGAACTTTTTGCCTGACTAGAGAATTTCAAGAAAAATGCCAATTGGCAATATTGATGTGAAGGCAACTAAAATTCTTGAGGAAAGGTTGAAGTGTAAAGCTAAAAGAAATAAGCGAACTGATGAAAATCTTCGAGATGCTAATAAAACTTGCCAACTGACCTATTATCCTCTGGAAGATTCTTCTAGTGATTCCTTGGAGGAGAACTTTATGTTTAAATTCCCAAAGTGTTGATATTTCAAATACACCTTCCACATCACAGATGAGAACAGCTTTGAGAACCTGACCCCCCAAATGAGAAACTCACGTTCAAAATTTGGGATATGTTTGACCATCGTTTGACCATGCTTGCTAAAACTAATCTATAGGCAAACATGGTCAAACGATGGTCAAATATATCCCAGATCTTGTGTGCGAATTTCGCATTTGCCGGGGAAGGCAGCTTCATAAAGCTGTTGAGAACAAATCTTCCATCTTTGGCACAGACTTGTGATCAAACAGGTGTTTCCCGAAGCAAAAAAAGAAGAGAAAAAGTGAAAGCTCGGAATAGTTGGAAAAGAAAACACTATGATGAAATAAACTGTATCTCTTTTATGGAAGAAAGGACAAAACTTCAAAAAACACTGCATCAAATGAAGAAAGGAAATATTCTTTCAATAAAAATAATCACATAGGACCACATCGTATTGGTTTCAGAGCCAGGATCCGTCTACCTTGGTCAAATAACTCTTTCATCTGGTAGTGCCCAAAATATTAAAAGAAGCTTGGTGAAATTTGTGGAGAAAATATAGATGTTTGCGGAGTACAATTGGATGTGATGAAACAGCGGTAAATACAAGACATAAATGCGGAATTCTAAGTCAACTTGAAGTGCTTTAGATGGAAATACCTCTGGAAGTTTAATGCGGAGAAATTGGAAATAATCTGTGAAACGCGTCCTGTTGTGAAGTTTTGAAACATAGGTTGATTTGCCTGAAATTGATTCCAAGAAGCTAAGTACCTACTGATCAACAATATCTCTTTGAAATCTGCGGTGCAACACGCCAAGCCTATCACAACAAGATCCCGGCAAAATGGCACACTCGTGAGGAGCAGTTCTCGATTTGAAAATTTAAGACATTTCCAAGAAACGTGTTTTATCATCTTTTGATTCTTGATGCAATATCGTGACTGCCTCATAGTTAATTTTTTTTTCTAGAAAAGACACTCTGGGCCATTGTATCATGTGTCTGATTAAGAGAGGTACGCAGCTGTATCTCCGAAACTATATACTATAAAACTTAAGGAGAAAAAATTATAATAGAAATTCGCATATGAGAAAGTACTGGAAATTATTTTCAAGTTTCTTTCTCTGCTGTAAGGGGGCGTAATTTACAAAGTAACAAGAAAAAACATTTTTCTATAAAAATTGCCTAATAATAGTACCATAAAAATTAAATATTATTAATGCACAGTTCTTTTCACGTAAGTTTGCCCTTATAACTTTTCCTCTACATTGTAAAATAAAACGTAGGTGTGAGTGGGAGAGCCTACGCAATAAATTCATTGTAACTTTTGTACCGCTTTATAGATTTTGACAAACTTCAGATTGTTTCAAAGGGAATCCATTGTTCAATAAACTACTTTTCTCTTTGTTTCATACCATTGGTTTTAACGCTCGCTAGATGGCGTTATGTGAATCATTTTATATTTTCATCTTTTCTTCGGATTTTTCAAATACTATATTATATTTTCTATTCATTCATCTAAATTTACAGAAAAATAGTCCAAACCGCATTTCAATATCTATTTTCTAAATGAAATAAGAGAAAATATAGCTATAGTATATTATCTATTACTATTTGTTATAAATATACTTAACTAAACAGACATATTTTGCATATTCGATAGTGAATACTTAAATTTGAAGTAATTTGATTTATTCGATGAAAGTTGTTAAGACAAGCGCAAGAAATTTGTCGTCATATCAAAATATATAGTAGTTTTATAGGTTATATCAAACTTAAAATCATTTTTTGTATCAGAATGAACTGATAATCATTCCTTGATGTACCTATGAAAACTTTGTTTTTATTCAAAGTTAATTAATCTTAAAAATATTACGAAGAATCTATTTACATTAATAACACTTATAATATGGGGACAGGGTAGCTTAGTCTCCCATTTGCCTAGTCTAGTAAATACTTAAAATTGCAATGTTGAAATGCATAAGCATATAGCATAAGTATTTTAGATTTTACCATTTTACCACCGCTCTAACTCGAAAATCGTAACTGTAACGAAAAAATGTTCGATATAAATGTTGCTACAAATAATTTGGTCTTTCATGTGATTGCCTTAGATTTTCAATTTTCGAAAGAAATTGCTCCCTCCTCATACAAACACATATTTGAGATTTTAACATCGCTGTACCTCGAAAACCGTAACTCATTTAAAAAAAAATGTTCATTTTAAACGTTTCCGGATATTGTCCTATCTTCAATTCTGCCAACTCAGATTTTCGATAAAAATGGAAACCATCACGCCCTTCGGGGTTTTTTGGAAGGAAGGTCATTTTGAATTTGAGTTTTTACGAATATGGGACCATGTTTCAAGTTTCGTCTTTCAAATGAATCAAAAATCATCAAAATCCAAGTAGGTAAGTTTACTACATACAACGCGCGCAAGAATATGTATAGATTTTTCAATGCATTTGATAAAGTCGGTAAAAAATACTTATTACGAAATTTTATTTGGTGTGTATACTGGGTATGATTGGACCAAAATGCATTCTTATAACTTTTGGTTTTGTTTCATGAAATTTTATTTGTTGATCATGACATATGGGGAAGTTATCTTCATCAATATTGATCCATTTTAAATTGTATACCTACCTACGGGTTGATTATCATTTTTTGGTCGTGGTCATGGTATAGCAATATAAAAAGAGTTTTAATTCATGAGCCAGTTTAAAATACATCACGAAAGCATAATCAAATACTATACTATAAATCTACTATATAATTCTTTTAATATCAGCAAAAACTATATTACTCTAGTAAATAACAACTATTTGCACGTACTTTGAACAAGCAGCAAGTACTTATATTCAAATTTATTCATGATAATTGTTCATTATTATTCTTGTTTAATTTATTTAGAATAAATTATTTTATTAACATTTATAATATGACATATGGTTTGATGTAGGTACACTTTCAAGTACGTCAGATATCACATTGTAGTAGAATAATTATTGTCAATTCTTTCGATATTAGGATTTCAAGACAAATATTTATATAGTCATTAAACGTTTACAAAGTCATTTCTCGAGACATAGTTACTGGTAGGAAAATTTCATTCTCAGTGAAAATTGGTTAAAATATGGTATAATTCTATTTGAAACTTAGATTTTCATCAAAAGATAAATATTTACTTTTGAATAGCTCAATCATCGTCAGTATCTCAACAAATATTTGAATATTGGAAATATATATTCGTTCTCTTGTTATCTCTACTAAAGGGCTTGTATTTTAACCTTCCTTTATACATACCGGTTTCTAAGTTTAATGATCTTTGCTTAACACTTAAAAACATCACTTGATTGATACATTCGTTGACACACGTTCAAATTATTGGAATTTATAATAAAATTCTAGTTTGAAATCTCACTCGCGCCAACAATTCACGATGTCTCCAGACCCCATAAACTATTCACGTTTAACTTCCAACGCAATGAACTGAGTACTAAGAACAAATGAATATGAATAAACGCGATTCCGAGCTCAATCGAATACAGGGAACAATCGAACGCATACAGAGTGGTGTAAAAGAGGTAGGTACGACATATATTTGTTAAGCGTGATTAAAGCAAAGAATATAGAATTATTCTCCTGATTAAAGGGTTTGATGCGGTTTTAAAATCAACTCGCAATTTATAGTGTTTAATACAATGAATCACCCAATTTCGATAAATAAATTAGATATAAATAATTTAAATTCACATATAGGTAAAAGTCGCTAAGTATTTCGAATAGCTTTTAATTTTTTAATTAATTAATTAATTTACAGAAACAGAGATAAGCAAGTTGATATTTTTCCTACCAGATAAAAAACAAACTAATGAACTCATCACTCCGTTTAGTTAAGTCTCTAATTACTTATATGGAAAAAATACATTTCCTGTGGTAATTCTTAGAGCTCCGTCGTATAAAAGACATTATTATTTGATAATTCGTACAGCATAGTAGGATAATTATTTATTGTTATTTATAAGGATATTGACCTTCAAATTAGCATTTTCATAAAGGAAAAAAATCACTATCTGTGATTTCATGGAAAAGAAATAGAACTGAGTGTTTTTTTATGAGAAATGGAATTAATTCTACCAGTTTCAAACTGTTCCCAACTGTGTGCTGTGATTGTGTAGCATGCGAATTTTTATTTCCATCTTCTTAAAACTGTTACTCGCATGCTTTGACTGTTTGAGTTTGGTTTGAACTGCTGTTCGAACATCTTTTATAAAAGTTGCCAGAGTATATATATACTATGGGTTGGTTCTTGGGTATGAGGATTCAGGAATTAAAAAAATAGAAGATGAAATTATTCTTAATTATAAAAACAACAAAAATTAAAAAATTATGTCTTATATAGAATAAAATATATATATATATTAGGTGTGACCTTATGTAGTAGATGGCCAGTAATAATTGAAAGTTTGGGAAAAAATTTTCATATAGGAGGTGACGTATTTTGGGAAATTTAATTTCTCAGTAATATGGGTTGGTGGTACTGTGTTTATTGTAAATAGTTGTCTTATTTTTAGATTATATATACGGTGTGTCCACATTTCGATGCTCACCATTGGCATATCAGTTATTATAAGAGATAGAGCACCGAATAAATGGGCAATGATTTTCAGAATTAAATGCTCGCAACGAATATCATTTCATATCCACTTTAACCCTTCTCGTTTTCGAGATATTTTGAAAAAACTTATTTTTGCCGATTTCAGTTTTGCGTAATAACTCATAGCATAATGTTACAGTTTTCAAATTTCGTCGTTGTTAAGACACTTTTTTACGTTAATTCTTTTGGTGTAAACATAACCAAAAAATTTTCATTTGTTTTTAAGTTACTAGCGCCATCTTTTGTTTTTCTTATGGCAGCCATATTGGGTTTCTGGTCTGTTAGATTAGTTGTAAAAAGAGCTTTTCAAAAATGTAAACTTGCCTTATTAAAATTTATTTTTAAAGGAGATAAAAACGGAAAATGCCGATTTAAACAATAGCAGCCATATTCATAAACAAAGTTGGTGGCTACTAAGACCCTACTAGCCTATCTAACACGATTTCTGGTAGAGTCTTAGTAGACACTAATTTGTTTATGAATACGGCTGTAATTTTAATTTTAACAATTATGTACCTACTCGAAATTAACAAGATTTTATTCGCTTGTCTGTGGTTTTGGTTTTCCTTTGTTTGTGATGTGTTTGAACAAAAAATGAGTAGGATATGAAATTAATCGTAGGTGTGAAATAAAAGCAATTTTCTAACTTTCTGAATACCTATCACTTTTGACAATTATAAATACAATTGTTCCGAGAGTTTCAACTAGTTTTAGTAAGATTTGAAGTGGTTATAATGGCCAACAAATTTTCAGATGACGATAAGGTTGATATGTTGGAAGTGTACCTACTTCAAAGCCAACAGAAACTTCGAAAATGCTTGCACGAGATACGCACAACGTTTTCCAAAAAGACTCCAACCGCACCGCAAAAGGTTGGGGTCTTTAAGCAGAATTATCATAAATCTCTTGAAATTTGGAAGCTTTGAACAAAAACGTGAACATTATCAAGGAAACAATGTCATTCGTGAGAATAACGTTTTACAAAATGTTCAGAACAACCCAAGTTCGTCGGTTCGTCGAGTTGCCCAAGAAACAAAAACTGCGAAATCCTCTGTTCATGAAATTTTTAAGAAAAACAAATACCACCCTTACAAGCCAACTATTGTACAAGACTTGAGCGTAAATGACTGGAATATAATATTTCAATTTAGAAGGTGGTATCTCCAGAAATGTGAAAATGATGGTGATTTTCCGAGGAAAATACTTTGGACGGATGAACCATGGTTTACCAATTCTGGGGTATTTAATAGGCACAACTACCACCATTGGTCGAACGAAAATCCACTTTTGGTCATCCAAAGAAAATTTCAGGATTATCATTATCATTTTCTTATCTTCGTGTCTTTTCATTTCAGATAATCAATTATAGGTCCTTTCAGCTTCGACTACAATTTAAATGGTGATAGATATTTAGATTTATTCACGAACGAAATAATACCCGCCCTGAGACAAATTTTCAACATGACTGCTGTTCTGCCCATAACAGTCGTAACGTGCGAAATTTCTTGTCAGAAATTTTCGGTGAAAGAGTAATATCAAACAATGAACCAGTACAACGGCCTGCGAGATCTCATCACCTTGGGGTGCGGCCAAAAATCAAGTATTTAATTTGGAACCTCCAGAGAATTGGGAAGCTTTAGAACAACGAGTACGGGATGTTCTAAGAGCATTTAACAGAAACACACTACAGAGAATGTGTAATGTTGTTGGAACAAGATGCCAAAAGTGTGTGGAAGAAAATGATCTCCAAATTGAACAGTTAATATGAGTGAATTTTATTTTTCGTTCTTATATCCTCTAAAAATAAACTTTAGTAAGGCATGTTGTACATCTTTTAAAAGCTCTTTTTATAACTAATCTAACAAACCAAAAATCCAATATAGCCGCCATAAAAGAAACAAAAGATGGCGCTAGTAACTTGAAAACAAATGAAGATTTTTTGGTTATGTTTACAACAAAAGAATTAACGCAAAAAAGTGTCTTAGCAAAGACAAAGTTTAAAAATTGTAACATTATACCTTAAAGAGTTATTAAGCAAAATTGAAATCGGCAAAAATTAGTTTTTTCAAAATATCTCAGAAACGAAAAGCGTTAGAATGGATATGAAATGATATTCGTTGCGAAAATTTAATTCTGAAAAACATTGCCCATTTAACTGTTGCTCTAGCTCTTATAAAAACCGATATGCCAATGCGAAATGTGGACACACTATATATATAGATTTTGTATTTCTGACTGGTTTTATATTAAATAAAAGGATGTTCTTCGGGATGCAGTCATGTAATGAATAAAATTCTTTGAATTAAGCCGAGTTTTCGAAAATGTTTATTCTCTTCTTCAGGGCAAAAGTCGTGAATTTAGAATAAATTAGCTAAAAACTAAAACCTAACCAAGCTTTCGAAAAATATATTTTCATCTTCAGGGCTAAAAAATATACAATAAGGGTGGAGTTTGATTATCACCAAGAAAAAGAAACAAATCAACATACAAAATATTAAAAACTTACTTTTGCAAAAGAGGTTACAAAATAAAAATGAGCAAAGACAAAGTTAGGACTTCCTTCGCCCATATGGACGGAAAACAATTAACACTTAAGACATTTGACAAAATTAAAATTTCTTAAAATTAAATGATCCTCCTCTATTTTATAGTTCTATTTACAAAATTACTGAAATATTTGTTCTAAAAACATCATGAAAAATACATTTTTCTCTCTCATTTGAAAGTGGGGGAATAATAAATGAACTTTTCGAATTTATCCCGGCTAAATGCAAGACAATAAGACAAGTGATTGTTCTGTCACACACACTTAAGAAAGTAAGACCAAAAATAACTAGAATAAACACCGAAACATAGGCATTTTACAATACTCTATGAATGATTGTTTGTTGCTGATGATTGCTACAATATTTTGATATCAAATAGGAATAAATAGAGCTTAAGCCACGCACATTGGAACATTTATTCATGGCTTTGGGTTCCTTACTGATTTCGATCATCTCATGAATCAATCTTTTGGTACGATTCGATTCATTCACTAAAATAGAAGCTTCCTGTAAATTAGGGTTGTGATTTGTATCATGTGTGTGTTGGGCCAAAGCACAATTAAGTTTACTTAGCTTGCAATCGCTCCTGTGTGAGATAATTCTGTTATTGAGTTGCCTTTTTGTTTCACCAATATAAACTAGGTCAGAGTCAGACAGAGACAAGGAATTTTGTAGACCACGTTACAGGTTTTCCCGGTAGGTATTTTGTCTTTAATATTAGAGAACTGACGGCCTAATAAGTTCACATTCCTCTTAGCAACTTGACTGTTAGCCAGGACATCCCTTATAATTCCGATCAACTTGGGAGTGAGCTCTCTTATCCAATAATTCCGATAATTTTATATTTTTTCCGGCTTCAAAATAACTATTTAATATGACTTTGACAATATTGTTAATGGTTCTTGAGAAATATTTTTTTCCCGAAAATTTTGACAGATAAATAGTACTTACATTTAAAAAAATTATATCTCGAGATTGGTAGAAGTTAAGAAAAAGAAATTTTTGCTGCTTACGGTAAATATCATGCAGTTTTTGACAAATTTGTTGAATATTATTTATACTATATAGGGTGTTTGCAAGAAAATGTTTCCTAAAACTGCCGAAAAGTCATCAAAAACTCGATTTTTTCAACTGGAATGTTATACTTTTTTGCACTAGCTAAAATAGATCAAAATTTGGAATGGAAATGGTCAATAATAAACTAATGTTACAGAGAGAAGTTTTTTAGCCAAATCCTGTTTTCTTCAATTTTACACGCACTCAGTCAATTAGAAGAATGTATTGTTATTGGTGTTATTTTATCGTTTGTGTTGCTCCCGATTATTGTTTTCTTTTCATATTTGTCATCAATTTAAATTTATTGTTATTTTTACACTCTCTTGCACCCTGCAGAGGTTTATAAAAATAATTCATCTTCATGAGATCGGTTAAAAAAATACTGAAGTTACTTAAATGAAGTGAGTCTTATAACTTTTTTCATTTTAAAAATCACAACAATATTATAAGAATTATGGTTACCTTTGAATTATCATTTATACAAAATTTATTTTTCATTTTGTTGCACCTCTAATAAATTTCATGAACAATTAAAAAATGTATATTTTTAAGAAAACATTAAAAATAAAAGCAAACATTATGCGATTGAATTTTTATTAAACTTTGTTACAAATCAAAGTAATTAATCTGTAAATAATGAGCAGATCACACCAAATGCTCAATGATCTGGCCATTTTTATTGGAACAAAGAGCAATTCTTTGATGAAAGGATCTATCAACGTTATCCAAAACTTCGGGAGTAATAGCCGCGAATGCATTTTAGATTCGCAGTCGCGTGTCTTTTGGTGTGGTAGGAGGAATACTAAACACAATGTCTTTCACGTAAACCCAACGAAAAAAAAGTCCAATTTATTTAAATCAGAGCTGCTTACAGGCCACGGATTTTGACTCCCAATACCTATTCACTCTTCTCTAAAATTTGTATGAAAAAAAATTTGGAACTAATCTTACGCTGTGGGCTGGAGCACCATCGTGCTCAAATCACATATTTTCAATAATAACTTATACATTGACTTCATCAATAAGTACAGGTAAATTGTTTTTCAAAAAATTGTGGTAAACATTTGCCTTTAATCTTCCTTCAAGAAAATGTGGCTCAGTTACATTTCTTACAATTATTCCTCCCCAAACACAGACCACTGATGTTGTTTATCAATGGCTTGTAGAAAATTTGGGTTTTTTTTCTTGAGCATCATTATCAGCCGTTATCTATCCAGTGCAGGATGTAGGACTCCTTCAAATTCTTCCAATCGTTTTTGTGCCGTCTTCATTCAGTTTGTACCGGCTATGGCTCGGATGTCGTCGGTCCATCTTTTAGGAGGTCGACCAATTGGGCGTTTTGTTATGCGTGGTCTCCAACATAATAATCTTTTTGCCCATCTTTCCTCTGGCTGTCTGGTGTCCTGCCCAAACCATTTAGCGTTGGATATTTTCTCGATGATGTCAATGACTTTCGTTTGTCGATGAATTTCCTCGTTTCTAATATGGTCGCGAAGGTTGATCCCCATCATGGCTCTTTACATAGCTCTCTGGCTTACCCTTAGTCTGTTGGCGCTTCGTTTCGTCACCGTCATCATCTCCAGACCATTCGTCATGACCGGCAAAACGCATTTATCGAAAACGTCTCTTTTTAGGTTGTTCGGAATTTTGCTCTTAAATATATAGTTCAGTCTACCAAAAGCTGCCCATCCAAGTTTACTCCTACTCGAAATTTTGGCTGTTTGGTTTTCTTTGCCGAGTCTTATGGCATGCCCCAAATATACATATTCTTGGACGTTTTCGATTCTCTGTTGATTGACTGTAATTTGTTCTTCATTTCTACTTAAAATTTTAGTTTTGGAAAGATTCATTCGAAAGTCCACTTTTGCAGATACGTGGTGTAGTTGTTCGAGTATTCTTTGAAGTTCTTCCGACGATGAGGCAATGATAACAACGTCATCAGCAAATCGCAAATGGTTAAGCATTTTACCGTCCACCCCAATACCGTTTTCCTCCCAATCCAGCGTCTTGAAGACGTCTTATAGCGCCATTGTAAAGAGTTTTGGGGAGATCTCTCTGTCTGAATCCTCTTTCCATTTTTATTTTCTTCGTTGTTATCATTTCGTCTAATTTGACAGTCATTGTAGCTGTTTTGTAGATAAATGATATTATATTATTTATTATTATATTCGGCGCTTTTCTCTATGAGTGTGCGGATCGCCTGGAGATGGTCAATCGTGCTATATCCACTTCTGAAACCTGCCTGCTCTGGGGGTTGATAGAAATCGAACTTGCTCGTTAGGCGGTTTGTGAGCACTTTTGTGAATAATTTGTAAAAGTTTGATAAGAGACTGATGGGGCGGTAATTTTCGAGTTTGGTTTTATCTCCTTTTTTGTGGATAAGGGTGATTATTGCGATTATAGCTGTGGTATTCTCTGTTCAGTAATTATTTATTTATTTCCAATTACCTTTTACATACAATAAAAGATCTATAGGAGGCATAAATGCCCGTACACAGGATGGTCCAGGAAAAAAAATAATTAAAGAAATAAAATTAAATTAATTATCTTATAACAAATTTCCCTTAAAGTAATAATGTTTAATAATATATATCATATCATCATATTATATATATATCAACTAAATTAATAAAATAGAGAAAAAAAGAACAAAAAATAATTCTATGATTTTCAAATTTTAACTAATCAATGATAATATCTTTAATTTTCTCTTTTATCTTTCTTTTGAGCTCATTTCTATTTACACTTAAAGTTTTCAACTCATTTGGTAGATCATTAAAATACCTTTTAGCATAATATTCGAAACTTCTCTGCCCAATGGTTAAAGAATGTAGTGGTAATGCAAGACTTCTAAACCTGGTGTTAACTGGTTTATTTATAAATTCACATTTTAAATCATTATATTGATGAATATTAGCTTTAACAACAAAAATTTGCCTAATATTTAAAGGTTTGTCCGGATTATCTTCAGTTATATCAATAATTTTGAAAATACGTTTCTGCAGTCTATCCAATTAATCAAAACATGCATCATAAAGATCACCCATCCTATAACAGCATATGAAGCCACACTATGAAACAATCCGTAATATACTTGTAACAATTGACTTTTGCTTAACAGATGCCTAAGCCTGAAAAAGACGTAAACTAAATATTTGCTTTTTTTACTATGTTGGCTACATGAATGTCCCATTTTATATTACAGTCATAAGTTATTCCTAGATATTTATTGCAAGTAACTCTTTTTAATTTTTGACCCTTCATATAAATTACAAGGTCTCTAGGGAATGAGTCACTATAATTACCAAACGTAATGAAAGCAGACTTATTTGTGTTAAGAACCAGTTTATTATTATAAAGCCAAGAATAAATGAAATCTAATGTTGTTGTCATTTCTTTAGCAAGTTCAGGCCATGTAAAATTTTTCATTGCAACTGCCGTGTCATCCGCATATGCAAATAATTCGTTTCGTAAGACAAGCAAATCATTGATATAAAGTATAAACAGCAAGGGCCCCAGAATAGAGCCTTGAGGCACACCAGTATTGGTTTTTATAGGCCGACTTTTGATTCCGTTAACCTTAACAACTTGTATTCTGTCATGCAAATAGCTCCTAAATAGGGATAAACATACTCCTCTTACTCCCATTTTTTGTAACTTGTCTAGAAGAATTTCATGATCTATCGTATCAAATGCTTTGGAGTAGTCCAAAAAAGCGACAACCGTTGATTTGCTAAGACTTAAATTTTCATATTTAAATTTATTTAATAGAGCAATAGCATCTTCAGTGCCTTTTTTCTTAAGGAAGCCAAACTGTTTGGCACTAATCAAATTATACTTAATTGAAAACATAATTTTTTCAAAAACTTTTGCAAGATTAGATATTAAAGTAATTGGTCGATAGTTAGACACCATTCTTTTAAATTGAATTGGGCACTCACCATGTAATAATGCCTTGTTAATTACATGAGTAAGTATTGGAGTAATGTATGGAGCAGCTAATCTTATAGAAAAGGCATGAATATCATCATACCCTCCGACTTTATTTTTTAGATCTTGATTATTTGCTGGTGCAAGAAATAAAGAATTCTGATTTACAGGCAATTCAGGTATAATATGTTGCTGAATGGGCAACAGTACTAAAATTTATTGAAATAATTAGCTTTAGACCAATCACAATGACTTAAATTATTTTCAATCAAAATTTCCTTAATTTGCCTGTTTTTTGTAGTTTGATTCAGTTTATTATGCACAAAATTCCACATCCTTTTTGAATCCTCATTTTGTAATTGCCATCGCTCGTGTTTATATTTGGCTGCTCTAAGTATCGATTTCAGTATTTTTTCGTAATTGACGAACTGCTGTTTTTTAAGCAAATTGCCTTGATCCTTCTTCCATGTTTTATATAGTTTATTTTTAATATTTACAGAATTAACAAGAGCAGGTGCAATCCAGGATTTGATCTGTTTTTGTATTTTTGGTTTAGATTTCAAAGAGAGTTTGTTAATATTTTGAGTTTTTGTAATTAATAAATCTAATGCCTTTTCATTATTTTGAATATTATAGATCTGATGCAATCTTCATCCTCACATAGCTCCAAAAAACGTTTTTTCTTTATTTCGAGTTTCACCGTTTGTTTATATTTAATATTATTTCCATATATCGATACCATCACAGGGTAATGATCTGTGATAGAGTCAATCAGTTTGCCCGCAGTTGATTTATATAAACGTTTCATAAAAATGTGATCAATGCAAGTTCCCTCATTATTTTTTTGAGGAGGGCGAGTACAAGTATTTATCATTGATTGATAACCATTTTGTAATAGCAAATAAAAGTATTCTTCAGTTTTACAGTCAAATTATATAATCTTTAAATTGACATCACCTAAAATAATGTGATTGTCGACAGAATTATTGCTTATGATAAAATCTTTATGATCTTTAATAAAACTATCAGCTTGATAATCATGACAACGATAGATTCCAGATATCCTTAAAATGCTTTTATTAGGTAATTCAATTAAACAACTAGTAATTTTTAATTCGTTGAATTGTTCATTAATAACTTGATACTGAACGATAAACGATTACGCCATCTGCTCTATTTATTCTGCTATTATTTTCAAAATATGTATAACCAGTGATATTTATAAAATTTATATCATCCATCAGCCAAGCTTCTGAGCATATTATTACATCTGGTGTGTGCTTAAAAGAATCAATCATAGCTTCAAGTTTTAATATATTCCTTCTTATACTTCTAATATTCACATGCAAAATCATAAGCTCAGATTTACAAAAAATAGGATAAGTGTTGATTACCGTGATTTCCGTAAATAATAATTCGTCACTGAGTTTATAATCAGCTATCTCCATAGAAAATATAGAAAAATACTACATATAAGATTATGATCTAGTTGTTTGGCCCACTAACTTTGATTTGAAAGGTGAATCAGGCTTCCATGGGTAATCAGTATCGTTAAAAAATTGTTCCCATCTGACCTTAAAACTTTCGCAATTTTGAATATCATCAGCAGAATGCTCAGTGGATCTTTTTTTGACTAAGTATTTATTTGCAGAAATCCAGTTAATACATTTGGTGACATCTGCGTTACATACATCAGCCTTGTGATCCCCTGAGCATTTATAGCATGCTTTTTTTAAAAAAAAAATAGTTATACATTTTTTCCACGAATGATTATATCCACAACAGTTTTTACATCGTTTTATATTAAAATTGTCATACACTTTACAGTTTTCAAAACCAATAAAAACTGATTTTACCTTCATTATTATAGAATATGCAATACAGCTAACTTCTGCTGCAGCTAGTGATGCTGCGAGACTGGTCTTGGTCTTGCAGTCTTGGTCTTGGTCTTGCAATTTTGCAAGACCAAGACCGAGACCAAGACCTTCTATGCAAGACCAAGACCCAAGACCAAGACCAATACTGGGATGCAAGACCAATACCAAGACTAACCTGGTCTTGGTCTTGGTCTTGCTGCAAGACTTGCGAGACTTGCAAGACTCTTCCGTTCCGTAACCAAACACCAAATTGGTAGGAAACATATTATTTTACTCAATGATTAGATAAGAAACGCTAATAAATAACCTAATTAATTTAATCTTTGAACTCCCTTATGATCGATCTTTATTTTACGTATTCTAAAAATATTGAATTAAAAGTTGTTGGGTGAAAAGCGAGTTCATTTTACCCTTCTAGGTTTTCCGGATTTCAAAAAATTCTTAAATACCCTATACCTATACCGTAATTTCAACCCTTCTAGGATCTCCCTTACCGAGCTGTTTTCAAAGAATCCCGACAGTTCGTAGCCAGGGGAAGGTAAACTAAGTACACGGTTTTTTATTATTTTTTCTATCGCGCAGAATGTTTTAAGCAAACGTTAAAAATCATCTATAAATTTGATTTTTTATGACATTTATCCAGTGGCCACTTTTGGAGATATTTGAAAGTTTATATTGCCCTTATTTTGAAACTATTTTTTCGATCATTAACTAACTCAACTGAGATATTCACACGACTGACTTTTTAAATAGATACACGTTTTATAAATGTGCGTATTAAATCTCTAACTGTTTTTAATTTTCATTTTTTGGAAAAAGCTTTCTACAAAAATTGAAGTTAGTTTTATCAGAAATACTTTTGATCGCTTTCAGAGATTCTTTCTATCTTATTAAAGAAAATGGTACAAAACCATTGTAGAATGAGCAAGAGAATGAGTTATGAAATAGAAGAATGAAGTAGAAGTATGTAGTAAAATGAGTGCTCAGTTGGGACGGATGATACCAAGTAAACATAAGCAGACTAAGTCGCGCTAGTAAGATACGATTCTCATTTGTGAATGGTGATTATTAATTTATAAACTTTTAAGCATCTCACTGGCCCTAACTTAATTCTAGGCACCTAGTTTTATTCTCATTACTTTTTCTACATTACCAGGCGTGTTTTTCTGGACAATGACAAGTTTTTCATACCCGTCGATATTTAACCATTTCGAATGATAATATAATTATAGGCAATCTTATAAGATTTTGAATTACATACTTCCCATACATATGCAGGGTTCTTCTTCATTTGGATTAAGCAATTACGGTTTAGAATCGCAACAACTTTTCACACTTATAAAAAGATCAAAATTTTTGCAAGAGTCTTGCAAAGTCTTGCAAGTCTTGCAGCAAGACCAAGACCGTATATGCAAGACCAAGACCCAAGACCAAGACTAAGGATTTGATGCAAGACCAAGACCAATACCAAGGGTGCAAGACCAAGACCAATACCAAGACCATATCGGTCTTGGTCTTGGTCTTGCTTTGCGCATCACTAGCTACAGCAGCGTAGCAGTTGTTTCTCTGTTTATATTATGCACAATATTCACACTATTTGCTGGTAGTTGATTTCTGCGTATACTATCACTAGCGAGTTCTTCTTCTTCTACATCTTCTAAAATGTTTGTAATTGTAATTTGTGGATTGTTTTTAACACATGTTTCAGCTGTGAATATATTATTATTTTCACTGTTTATCACATTATCACATATAGAGCCATTTTTTGCTTTGTCTATTTTTAACACTTTTGCACTAGTTTTGGTTGCAACTTGCTTTTTAATAATATTTAACGCATTACCCTTGAAATTTTCCTTAGGCTTTATAGCGACTCGAGCAAATTCTTGTTTTTTGGGAAGATTCATTACAGCACCAACATACGAGTTTTTGACTTCAGTTACATTTTTTCCAGCATTAAGAGAAAATGATCTTAAGAAACTGTTGTGTTCTCTCAATTCATTATTTTGCTTAGATAACTCAGAATTATTTTTTTTTTCAAAACTTAATTCCTTTATAAATTCTTGAGAGTCTTCACATTCATGATCTATAGCTAGCTTGCGTTTTTTACTCACGTCACTAGCCACTGATGCTGAATCATCATCATCATTTTTATCTTCCATTTCCATAGGTTCTGAGTTTATTCCTTGCGTAACATCTAGACCACTATTGATATTTTCAAAGTGTTTTTGAATTACTAACAATTTTTTTAGGACACTTGTATTGACTACATCAGCCGAATCATTAGTTTGCGTCATCTCAAAAGATAGATTAGATAGATAGATTTTCTTGCAAAATCAGATTTGCAATAACCACTATCACAGATTATATACCTTACGAGCCCAAATTTTCTAGTTGGATGGCAAACAAGATACATATATTCCGGAGGAATATCGCGCGCGTCTTTACTCGACCACGCCATACTTGCTGCTATCTACTAATTGCACCTATTAAAGATTTGTTTTATTCTCTTCAGTAGAGATTCTCCGCCATATTTAAGCATTTCTGTTGTCAGTCTGTCCTCCCAGGTATCTTGTTTTTTTTAATTTGGCCTTTTTTAATTCGTCGATGTCTACTTCAGGGATATCCTCTGAGCCGACATTAGTGATCAGAGGCCTAGAGGGTTTACTGATTGTTGATTTTTTGTATAGTGTTGTGTAGAATTGTTGTTGATACAAGGTTGCCCATTGAATCCGTGAGTTGGTATACTTTATTTCCGCCTCTGGCTCTATTCTTCCTGAGTATTTTCATGTTGGAATTTCTTGTTATACATTCCTTTATCATATTTGTGTCCTGATGTCTTTACGGATGGCCATATTAATTGATTTATTCATTTCTCTGTATTGTGGTGTGTCTTTCTCTATCTTACGTCTCTCGGTCATAAGTTGCTGTGTTCCTGTGGATATTTTGAGGTTTGTGGTGATTTTTAATTTTGTTAGAGTTTTCCTGGTACTGTTTAAAATCTGGGATGTCGTGTGTTATACCAGGTGATCTAGTGAGAGTTGTTCTTTGTTTTGCGCATTGGACAGTCTTCTGCCTATGTCCAGTTGGTAGTCGGGAATGTTTTGGGGAGTGAGATTCAGATGTTGAACTTTAGTGTTGATGAGTTTTGATCTTTCTAGTTTTGTGTTAATTCTAATCTATGGTCGCTACCTATAGGGAATTGGTCTATGACCGATACATCCTCAACAATGTGCTTTCTATTACATAGGATATAATCAATCTCATTCTTTGTAGATCCATCGGGGCTAACCCAAGTCCATTTCCTTTTTGGTGGTTTTTTGAAAAAGGTGTTCATGGCATATATGTTGTGTTGTTGAAGGAAGTTGAGTAGCCTCTCGCCTCTTCCATTCCTTCGTCCTAGTCCATATTTTCCTATATGTGGTCCGTCATCCCTTTCATATTTGCCTATTTTTGCATTATATTCGCTGATGATAAAAGTAAAGTGTGTTTTTGACATATTCAAGACTCTTGTTAAGTCATCATAGAAGTTATCAGTTTCTTCTTCGTCAGATGCTGTAGTTGGTGCGTATACCTGAATTACTTTTAGTAAATATTTTTGGTTTAGTTTTAGGACGGCAAAAATTACTCGGTTGGATACCGATTTCAGTTCTGTAATATATTCCCGAAGTTTAGGTGAGATCAATATAGCTACTCCGCCCTGCGAGTCTGTTTCGGAGTTTCTTTGATATAAAGTGCAACCATTTCTTAGAATGGTACACTTCTAACCTTTCATCCTCGTTTCGCTGATGCCTAGTATATCCCATTTTATATTCTCCAACTCTAATTTCAGTTCCGAGAGTTCTTCTTCTGTTCTTATTGTACGTCGCTATGTTCAATCTATATTGGCAGCCTGTCGTGGCCTGGGGATTCTTAGCACCCTCGGCTCGATTCCTAGTCCGTCCACTGCCTTGGTCGGGGATATTCGAGCCACCAGGGACTCGGAGCCTTAGTATTTCCTTTGAATTCATGAGAGTTTTTGAAGGGAAAACGGCAGTTAAAACGCCAGGCTTGCCGTAGGTGTTAGCGTGTATTGGTTCAGCCGCTCCTAACATGGAGAACAGACGCTGTTTGCAGCCGCCCACTCTGGGTCAGACGCTGCATGGGAATTTAGCTTCACCTCAATCTCATGGAGACCTTACCGGCATAACTGGCCCTACCAGTAGCTAAAAAGTCTTCATTTTCCATCAGTTTCCCCTGAGGCCAATCACGAAATAAGGTTCTGTTGACATAATCTTGTTCATCTAAAAAGTGGCATGTTCGGGGTTTATAATCATGATAACGGTTTTCTTTTAAAACTCTATGTAGGTATACTCCTCCTGGAAATATTCAATTCTTCTGCCACTTGTTTGCGGATTTTCAACTATTGTCACAGTAGGTACATTTTCTTTTGTCTCATCACTTAATACAAACTTTGTTATTTCATTACGTTTTTCGTAAAGAACAGAACCAGTTCTCTCAAATCTATCTAGCAATCTCTGGAAAGCTTCCACGCTTGGATGACGAAGCTGTTCATACCTTTGCCCATATACTCGAGAAGCCAGAAGATAATTTCTGTTGCATTCAGTAAATACGGACAGAATATTAATAAGTTCCTCCTGTTGGAAGTTCATTTAAAAAAAAAATGGTGATAAATCACAAAGACATACATTAAAACAACAAACGGGAACAAGAACAACACTTACTTGTAACACCAATAATATAACAATGAATTCACTGCATAACAAGATTATGAAAACTAATTTTCAGATCGACAAGCAATAATCATCCAAAGCTAATGATATTTTCACGATTCCTCATTTTCACATAAAATTGAAGAAAACCTGATTTTGCTAAAAAACTTTACATTAGTTTATTATTGACCATTTCCATTCAAAATTTCGAAAGATCGACTTTTTGAGGTTTTTTGACAGTTTTAGAAAATATTTTCTTGCAAACACCCTGTATAGTATAAATAATATTCAACAAATCTGTCAAAAATTACATGATATTTACCGTATGCAGCAAAAAAATAATTTTCTTAACTTCTACCAATTTTGAGATATAAATTTATAAAATGTACTATTTATCTGTCAAAATTTTAGGGAAAAAATATTTTTCCGGACCCATTAACAATAGACATAGAATCATATTATCAAAGTCATATTAAATTATTATTTTGAAGCCGGAAAAAATATAAAATTATACACATTCCATAAGTAATAACAAAGTTGTACCTTATTCCAACTATTTGGACGCACCTGGTATATTTGAAAAGATTTTTATGAAAAAGAATTTTTGAAATGAGTTACGGTTTGTTATTAGTTTTTCTTTCTAACTTCAGCTGTATGACACATAGAGTAATAAATGTATGACAACTATCGTCCATCCCCAGGAGTTTGCCCCACCCTGTATACAGGGTGGTCCGAATTATAATGGAGAAACTTTTACAGCATATTTAGCACATAAAAATAATAAAAAAAGTTCATATAAACTTATCTCCAAAAACGCTTTCAAACTTAGTAGGTATTGTTGCCACCTTAAAAAAAATTTATAGGATGATAAACACTTATTTTTTTACCAGTAGCGTTCGTGAGACTGCTTAAATTAATTTAAATTATAAAAGAAGTTGTACGCCAATGCTTTATCGCAATTTTGTTAACAAATTTAGATATTCTGATCAATTCTAAATAAAAATGATCTCTTTAGTCCTTTCGCTAAAACGAACCGTTTTCGAGAACAAAATATTTTTTCTTATCTTAATTGAATTATCTTAATTTAATTTAATTTGCAAACCTCAGATATTGGGTGCACATGCAACCAAAAATTATTTTTTATTCTCGAGAACGGTTTGTTTTAGCGAAAAGACTAAAGAGATCATTTTTGTTTAGAATTGATCAAAATCTATTAACAAAATTGCGATAAACCATTGGCGTACATTTTTTTTATTATTTCAAATAATTAAAACGGTCGTACGAACGTCACTTGTAAAACAAAAACAAGTGTTTATAATGCTATAAATTTGTTTTTAAGTAGCAATAATACCTACTAAGTTTGAAAGCAAAATCTAGAAGAGTTTCTTTGAAAATAATAAAAAAAACGATTTTTTCGCAATATTTTAACACCCTGTATCTCCAAAACGAAGTGTTTTTGGAGATATGTTTATATGAACTTTTTTAATTATTTTTATCTGCTGACTACGCTGTTAAAGTTTCTACATTCTAATTCGGACCACCCTGTATATGAAAGGATGTAAAGATTTTGCTACTGAAAAATATGTACTAAATGACTTCGGTCTTTATAGTAGATAGATGGCTATAATGACATAAAGCCATAAACTACCAACGATGAAGTTATGAATATTTCTTGTTAATTAATAAAAGGGGTTGTGGAGGGTGAATTCTTGCCCGATAAAATCAGATGTTGTATAAGTCTTTTTGGACACCTTGACTAGCATATATTTTCCAGAAAGATATCCCAGCCACGTGCATTTTGATGAGCTTATGATTTTTTCCTTGATATTACTAGAAGGGACTAGGGAGAGTGAATTCCGGCCCGACAAAATCAATTGCCATCTCAGACTTTTTGGTAATCTTGACTAGCATATATTACGTGCGTTTTGAGAAACTGGGTTATCAAAGCCAGCCACGGTAAGCCACTAGTTTTAATCATTATTAACGACCTATGGCGGCCGTGCGAACGCCCTAAAGTTTCCGCGTAGTCATGGCTGGAACTCGCGGCTGCTTTTACACTCGTAAGAAATTTGAACCAATTAAAATGTTAATTCATGCTATACCATATTGTGTATTATTGTACATTGTTTCCTATGACAGTAATAGATGATAATATTATTTGTATGTGCGATCGAGATCGTCTGCGCTATTTTTATTATGAATTGTGTTTACCAGTATATTAGGTAAATTTCTTATAGAAATATACCTATTGCGATCGTTCACACTTTTGAATTTCGAAAAAATTTCAACGGCATGTTGTTATATGTCTATAAGTTAGTCCAAAAAAACATTTGGTTCAAAAGTTTATATGTATATATATATATATATATATATGGGATATTATGAAATTTTGTTAACACGATAGAGGTCGCAGTTTTGAAAGTATCAAGTTCAAATTTGCTACAAAAATCAATCTCTCAAATATCTCGGTCGAGTTCGTTATTGGGCAATATCGGGTAAGTAGTTTCAAAATGGCGACCATTCAAACATTTAAAAAAATTATCAAAAAAGAGCCGTAGTGTAAATATTATTAAAAATAATTTTAGGTTATAGATATAATCAGTACCTACAACTTTTGTTCAAAGCAATTTTTCATAAAATACACAGGTAAAAAAATAAAAATTAATAAAGAAAAATAACAAATTTTGATAAAACATGAACACTCAATATAAATTTGATGTAATTGTACATTTTCTGGAGATCTTAATATAGACCCTGATTAAAAAAATATATAGTATATTTATTGAAAAGAAATAGACGAAAAAAAAATCTGCCTTGAAGAGGACTTGAACCCTGTCCGCTTTATATTCAACAGCCAAAACAAAAACCTCTAACCGCAAGGCTATGACAATTTTATTTAATAACATGTAGGTATACCAACGAAAAGGTTGTTAAAATTTCAATTCAATGAATTTTGAAAAATTTACCTTTCCGCTGACTACAGGCCATCGGGATTTTTTTCATTAGACTAAAATAACAAGAATTAGTTCTTGAAAGTTATGAGAGGTAAGCCGATATATGTCCATATTAATCAAAATAAAAACATTGTGTATTAGTCATTAGCGTCCAAAAGAATGTTTTAACACATAATTTCATAAATGTAAATCATTATATTGTAGCTAGTATCATGAATATAAATACACAATGATTTGTTTGGAGAAAATGTGAGGATAGGTTTTCTAAGGTTATCTTGTCTATGGGTTATCTGTCTATTCCTGATTTTTTTGTTATTAATTTTTATTGTTAATCTATTCAATCTATGGTTCATATAGACAGACATATTCAAGATGCTATCATACAAATGAACAATAAATATGTTCGCGTTATATATTCAATAAATAAATATTCAAAAATCTTTGTTTCATTTTTCCTTATTCCTTTTTTCTGTCATTTTTACATCATGTTTTCAATCAACTTCTTAATTTCATTTATAAACCTTATGGATGAAATTTGGCTTTATAAATACATTTCTGACATTGATTGAAGACATGATGTATAGAAGAATGTATGATTTAAATTTATATTTTACATGTACTTTTTATATTTAGCGCTGTCGTACCATGCAAAGATAGTATTCCGGGAGACTCATAGATGGCGCAGTGTAATCCATTATTCCTGAAACATATTTCATATTTATAACAAAGAGTGGCTTCTCTAACCTATCAGAGAACACAATAGTGTATAAATATACTTAGTTACTCTATGAGTTACTCTATGGACGTTCCAAATGAAAATAATGCAAGAATAATAATTTCTTGCACAAATGGAAAATAGCTTTCGATACAATGAGGAAGCGTATCTCATGCTAGGTTATAGCATCTGATTTCTGGACGGTTAAATTTCCGAATTCTAAAACTTTTTTACTACATGAGTTTATTTAGTGGAATTTGTGAAGAGATTAGACAATTATCATCATCATTATTTTAGGTTCTATCAAGTCTATTAGCCCCTGATTGAATTGTTCTGACAAAAATTAACATTGATATACATAGTACCTAACACGATAATACAGAAAGGTCTTAAAACGAGCGTAAAATTTAGTTCGTTTAGCGTCCAGGATTTTTCAGCTTCCAATTCCAGTCCCTGACTGAATTGTTATGACAAAAATTAACGAAGATATACATATTACCTACCACAATAATACAGAAAGGTCTTGAAACGAGCGTAAAATTTAGTTCGTTTAGCGCCCAGTATTTTTCAGCTTCCAATTCCAGCCGCGTGGTTTGCAGTTGAGGAGGGATGTTGCCTAAAACATAAAAATACCAATTCAACGGATGCTGCAAAGTTGTAAGAACATTCAGATTATGTCATAAACTTCTAACTTTTTAATAAGATTAAGGTATTTTATGTTCTAATTAACATTCCCTTTTCTCAATAACACCTATAGGTGTTATGTGTTGCAAACTATCCCTATTTATGTATAAATGTCACAAATGACAGCACGGTACAAGATGCGCGAGAGGATGAGCAGAAGCAACTGTGCGAGAGAGAAACGATTTTCTGTACCGTATTAAAAGCTTCAAGAACTCTCTCTTCACTGGCCATATAGGAGAATTATATATATGCTGAAATGTGATGATATGAAAGAAAGATTGCTTCGAACATAGGTACGTGCAGTGCCCTATCATTGTATTGAAGGAGGTAGTCGTAGCTTAGATCTACAAACTTAGTAGAGAATTTCAAGATAATGAGATGCCATGAGACGTATAGGCTTGATGTTAGTAGCTTATGAATTATTACACGCAATAGCCATCATTCGAGAAACAAACTATATGTATTTGGCTCTACTGTTCTCATTGACATAATAACCCATGGACAAGCCATATCCTATGTAGTCTGTACATTAATTTGCAGCTATCGGAAAAAAGAGAGATCGTGGAGAGATATGTGTTAGAATTAGTTCAAAATCAATATTATAACTTATAGTGTAATTAGCGCCATCTGTCAACTTGATGCATAACAATTAACGCTGATGTCATATATGTCAAAAAGGACAAGACAGAATGTCAAGTTGATAATGGTCGTTACTCTCGTATTTTATTTGTCTCGTTAGTTTTCATTATTTTGTATTCAGTTAATATAGTTTTTGTGACATAATCTTCAGAACTTTTTATTACCCGAACCATGCCTGAGTTTCAATAGGTTATGGGCCCAGACAACGTAGTTTAAAGTAATTAAAAGGAAGATTACACAGGCGTGCAAGTATACAAAAATGGCGAATTACCAGATAGGTGTGCCTAAATTAAAAGGCCGGGACAATTATGATGAGTGGGCATTTGGAGCGCAGAATTTCTTAATCCTAGAAGGTTTGCAGCATTGCATTAAGGCGAGTACAAGCGCAGGGACAAGTGCTACATCGAGTACGACAACAGATCCAACCCAAGCTGAAGCTGCAGCGAAGCTTGAAGATGAGAAAGCTAAAGCCAAGTTAATCTTAATGATTGATCCTAGTTTATATGTCCATATTAAGTCTGCAGAGACAGCCAGAGATTTGTGGACTAGGCTGAAGGCTATGTTCGATGACAGTGGGTTTACAAGAAGAATAAGCTTGCTGAGAACGTTAATTTCTACAAGGTTAGAATCATGTGAGTCAATGGGTACTTATATTAACCAGATTGTAGAAACTAGCCAGCGATTACAAGGCACAGGTTTCAATATAGATGACGAATGGGTGGGTTCGTTGATGCTCGCAGGATTGCCTGAGCGATTTATGCCAATGATTATGGCAATCGAACACTCTGGCATAGCCATCACGACTGATTCCATCAAAACCAAACTTCTAGATATGGAAGGAAGTGACGTCAATAAGGCAAGCAGTGCATTTTATGCAAATAATAGTAAGCCATCTCACAAGAAGGGCAGGTTAACCAACAAGACGGGCAGTTCAACCAATGACAGTAAGGACAAGCTGAAAAACATACAATGTTTTAACTGTAAAGATTATGGGCATTATCAAACGCGATGTCCAAAACCAAGGATTAAGAAAGACAACAACAAAGAAACGAAAACTGGAAATGCTTTCAGTGTGGTGTTCTTAAGTGGGGCGTACAAGAAAACAGATTGGTATATTGACAGTGGTGCAACTATGCATATGGTGTCAGATACTCAGCTAGTAAGAGAAAAAGGTCCTTGTCAAACAAAAGAGATATTGGTGGCCAATAACACAGCAATTCCGGTAGTCTATTGTGGCGATGTCAAAATTACCACAGTTGTCAATAGTGAGACACATGACATAGTTGTCCAGAAAGCTCTCTGTGTGCCAGATCTTACGACCAACTTACTTTCGGTAAGTCAATTAATCAAAAATGGTAATAAGGTAGTTTTTGATTTACAGTGTTGCAAAATTTACAACAAGCACGCTGAGTTAGTAGCAGTAGCTGATTTAGTTAATGGTGTCTACAAGTTAAACATTTGGTCAGAAAAATGTTTTTTAACAAGCAGCAGAGAAGTGACAGCAGAAACGTGGCATAAGAGACTTGGTCATTTAAACAGTGCTGACCTAACGAAGATGAGAAATGGTGCTGTAAACGGGTTAGTATGCACTGAAAAAATAGACATTGGAAAGTATAACTGCACAACATGTTGCGAAGGAAAACAACATAGATTACCTTTTCCAAAAAAGGCTAAGCGAGCAAAAAATGTATTAGATTTGATACACTGTGATTTATGCGGCCCAATGGAAACTAAATCCATAGGAGGCTCACGATATTTTTTAAATTTAGAAGACGACTACTCTAAGTATGGGTTTATTTACTTTTTAGAGTCCAAAGATCAAGTAACAGAATGTTTTAAGGTATTCAAGAATCTTGTCGAAAATCAACAAGAAAGAAAGATAAAAATTTTGAGGTCCGATAACGGTGGTGAGTTTGTGAACAATGAAATGAATACTTACCTTAAAATGAATGGCATAATTCACCAACAGACAAACTCATATACCCCAGAACAAAATGGAGTTTCTGAAAGGCTCAATCGAACAATTGTAGAACGAGCAAAGTGTTTATTATTCGAGGCAGACTTAAAAAAAGGGTTGTGGGCAGAGGCTATTAATACTGCTATATATTTACGAAATAGATCGCCAGCAACTGGTTTACCAGACAATAAAACACCTTTTGAAATGTGGTTTAAGAGAAAACCAAACGTTAACCATCTTAGAATTTTTGGCAGTCCAGTGATGGTACATGTTCCTAAAGAGAAGCGTTTGAAATGGGACAGGAAGGCCGAGAAGAAAATTTTAGTAGGTTACAGTGAAACTGTAAAGGGATATAGGGTTTATGATCCAGTAAAGAGAAAAGTATCTACAAGCAGGGATGTGGTAGTCTTTGAAAATCATAAAGAAAAAGCCTCAGAACAACAGAAAGTTACAGAAGAAGATAAGGTACTAGTTTCAGTGGGGGATCAACAGCAAATTCAACCCGAGCCAATTCCTGTTACAGAACGTGAACAAAATGAAGGCTCAAGCAGCAATTCCTCAGCCGATTGTGACCGTTTACCTGATGGAGACATGCATGATAGTGACAGTGATTATGTGTTGGATGGAGAAGACAGTGAAGAAGAGTATTCAGTTAATGATCTTGAGTCAGAGATATCTCAACCAACTAGAAGATCACAACGTATGCCCAAACCAAAAAACTTTGACGATTTTGTGTCCTACATGTGTACTAGCAGTTTGGAAGATGACCCTCAAAGTGTATTAGAAGCAATGTCAAGAGCAGATTCGACTCAGTGGCGGCAGGCAATGGAGGAAGAGATCAGTTCATTCAATGAAAACAATGCGTGGGAAGTGGTAGACATTCCACAAGATCGTAAAGTGTCTCTAGTTCAGTGCAAATGGGTTTTTCGCAAGAAAATGGATGCGGAAAATAGTGTTAGGTTTAGAGCAAGATTGGTCGCTAAAGGTTTCACACAAAAATATGGGATAGACTATAATGAGACTTTCAGTCCAGTTGTAAGACATTCGACTTTGCGTATGATGATTGCATTAGCTGTAAAATTAAAATTGGATTTAACACATTTGGATGTAACCACAGCATTTTTGAATGGTGAGTTAAATGAAAACGTTTTTATGCGACAACCGGAAGGTTTTATTGCTCCTGGGCAAGAAAATAAAGTCTTAAAATTAAATAAGGCAATTTATGGGCTCAAACAAGCGTCTAGAATTTGGTATCAAAGGGTTGAAGTAGTTTTAACAGAAATGGACTATCAAAAATCGAAATATGAACCTTGCCTTTTTAAAAAATCACGTAAAAATGGTGTGTTAACTGTTATTGCTCTTTACGTGGATGATTTTTTTATTTTTTCTAATTGTATTGAAGAAACAGAAATTTTGAAAAATAAATTAGGTTCAGAATTTAGAATTAAAGATTTGGGTAGAGCCAGACAGTGCCTTGGAATAAGAATTTTAATAGACCAAGAGAAAAATGTCATTACTTTAGATCAGGAACAATATATTGATAACTTATTAAAGCGTTTTAAAATGAGTGAGTGTAATACTGTGAGTACCCCCATGGAAAATAGTTTAAGTCTTGAAAAAACGCAAGTTTGCAGTTTTTCGATGCCTTACCAGCAGTTGATTGGTAGTTTAATGTACCTTGCCGTCATGACCAGGCCAGATATTTCATATTCGGTAAGCTACCTCAGTCAATTTAATAACTGTTTTAATGAAGAGCACTGGAAGGCTGCAAAACGTATTTTAAGGTACTTGAAAGGCACTAGAAATTATTGTTTGTGTTTTAAAGAGGATGATTTAGAGCTAATTGGCTTTGTTGACGCCGATTGGGCGAGTAATTCTTTTGATAGGAGATCCTATACAGGATTTTGTTTTAAATTGTCAAATGCAATGATTTCTTGGGGCAGTTCAAAGCAAAAAACGGTTGCTTTGTCCAGCATGGAGGCAGAGTACATGGGACTCTCCGAGGCTGCCAAAGAAGCTATTTATTTGAGAAGTTTGTTGGGAGATATATTAGGCAGGAAGTTAAACTGTACCACTATATATAATGATAATCAGGGTGCACATAAACTTGCAGGAAACCCTCTTTTTCACAAAAGATCAAAGCATATAGATGTGCGACATCATTTTGTTAGAGATGTTATTTCTAGCAAGTTAATTGTGATTGAATACTTGGATACTGATAACATGCCTGCAGATATATTTACTAAAAGTTTGGGTAGTATTAAACATTATAAGTTTGTTAAGTGTTTGGGTCTTATAGCAATGTAAATTGATGTTTTAAAGAAGGAAAAATATTGTTTTGATCTAGTGGGGGTGTTAGAATTAGTTCAAAATCAATATTATAACTTATAGTGTAATTAGCGCCATCTGTCAACTTGATGCATAACAATTAACGCTGATGTCATATATGTCAAAAAGGACAAGACAGAATGTCAAGTTGATAATGGTCGTTACTCTCGTATTTTATTTGTCTCGTTAGTTTTCATTATTTTGTATTCAGTTAATATAGTTTTTGTGACATAATCTTCAGAACTTTTTATTACCCGAACCATGCCTGAGTTTCAATAATATGGAGCTAAGAAGGTTAAAAGTAGACGGTTATTTTGAAATTTTGTATTGACAGTGAAAAATAGATTGAGGTAATAGCATAGACCAAGGACCAAAGAATAAAAATAAAAGATAATTTTTATTCTTTTCCAAGGACGAAGATCAACCATGACATAATACAGTTGTATATTGAGTCCATGGTACAAGGTACCATAATTTAGTTTATGGGTTTGTGAGAATTTAAAGTTTACTGAAGATTATTTATTTATTCCTCTTGGTCAGTAATTCCGCTTCACTATTTATGTTTTACTAGTGTTTATTTTTATCTATGATTGTTTGGTTTATAAGGTTTAACTGTAAATTATTGTCATGTTAACGGTCTATAAATTTTCAAGATATATGTTGATGGACAACGAAGCATCTGAGAATAAATAATTATGAGTGACCCATGGTCAACTCCTCAATAAAACACCAAAAACAACAAAGAAACACAATCAAAACCTCTAAACGGAAATACAACAAAAGGTGATTTCGAGATACAAAACGCAACTAGCGTTGTGTTTAGCGAGACCAAACGCACCAATCAGGTATCAGAACTTTGACATTCGAAATCATTATATAGCTTTGCCCGCATGACGTTAAGGTGACAAGTGAAGTAACGGTCATTTTCATTATTTAGCTCTATTTCTCTTTGACTTTGATGGAATCAATAGAAAGGCCGGTCCATGGGTTATTATGTCAATGACTGTTAATCAAATTTGAGGTTTGCATATTAGAAGATTACTTATATTATGATTAAAAGGTTAGACACTGAAATCTACACCTGTTTAGCGAAGCAATATAGCTGAAGACAATAACAATGGAAACATAGATAGAAAGTAAGTAAGTAAGAAAAAACAATTAATCTTGTTAGCGGGTACAAGGAATTGTATGATTTTTCTAACAGAAAATATGCAAATCAAGAACGCAAAAATAACTGTTGGAAATAAATTTCGGAGAAAATGCGACAACTAAGTAAGGTCATTATAAAATAAGCAGCATTTATTTATCATGTATAAAATATACAGGTTTCCGCTAGTTCGAGACATTTGTAAAAATGTCTTTTCACTGTCTTTCACTCCTTGAAAGAGGTTTTTTTAGCCTCCTTCAGAGAGAGTATTTGTTTCCACAAATATCTTATTTTACCACCAACCATGTAACATCATATATTTTCGTGTCCATTCTAAGATTAAAGGTTTTTAATTTAATTTAAATAAATTTAATAAATTTTACCGAAAGCTTGGGTAGCAAAAACAGTCTACTTATTTAAGCCCCAAACGATTTGGCGGTATCCATTGCATGGTTATCTTGGGTAATCTTGATCCTTCCATCCTTTAGACATGTCCGTACCATATCAACTGCTTTCTTTCTATATCTGTCATTATCGAGCCATCTACCCCCTTTTTTGTATTATTTCGTCGATTCGTATTCTATCTTTTCTTGAGATGCCTAGCAATCTAAAAACATCCATTTTCATCGCCTCAAGTTTTCTTCGATTTTGTTCTGTTATTCTCCATGTCTCTGATCCATAGGTTGGTTAAAGTACTTTTAATGAGAGTTTCATAATTGCGTTTTTTCCTATATTGTTACTCCATAGTATACCATTCAGACAACCTATAGTTCTTCTGACTTGTGTTCTTTTCATCCTGTATCGTCAAACTCTACACCCAAATATGTATAGGCACTGCAGTTTGTCACTTCATCTATATCCAACTGGATATTAAATGGTTCTACTCCTATGGAGAGGTATTTAGTTTTCTGTTTGTTGACTTCCAATCCCCAATATTCTTACTGAAGTTTCCTAGTCATATATTCTAAGTCATCCTTATCGTTTGCTATGATGACTTGGTTTTCTGCAAACTGTAGAGTATGAAAATATGTGTCTCCGATGTCGATACCCTTTCCATTACTTTTCCTTTTCCATTGGTATAAGGCTCTCGCTACATATATCTTATAACGTAGGTGATATACAGCATGCCTTGTCGCAAGCCTTTATCTACTAGGAATTTCTCTGACAATCTATTGCCGATTTTTACTCTGGATGTTGAGCCCGCATATACGTTTTTTTAGAGCTCTTATAATGGTGTGGGTAATATTCGTTTCCTGTAGAACTTTCCATAGTTTTTTCACAGGAACTGTTTCATAAGATTTTTGCAGTTCTATGAACATAAAGTTAGTTTCTTGGTTGGTAGCTGATCTTTTCTCTATTACCTGTTTTAGACAAAAGACGTTATCAGTGCACTTTCTTCTACTCGAAATTCAGATTGTTATTCTTCTTCTTTATCTCGATATTCCTGTTAAATGAGATCTCAGGTAACTGATATACAACTATAGTTTGAACATTCTAGCTTATTTCCATTTTTATGGGTGGATGATATATATAAGCATCTTTCCATTCTTCAGGCACTGGAACATCATTAAGATATTGGTTTATACACCAGGTAAGTTGGTCAAACAGTTTTTCTGATCCACATTTAATCAGTTCAGGGGGTATTCCTTCTGGGCCTGTAGCCCGACCATTTTTCAACTTTTGTGCAGCGTTTTTGATATTATCCACATTGACGTTGATTGTTTCGCCTTCTATTAGTACATCGATTGGTGTGTTCAACAGGTATTCGTCTCTATCTTCAGTTAACAGCATCTGATCGGTCGGTCCATTTCCTTACTGGTATATTTGGAATGATTACTTTATTTCTTGAGTTTGATGTTACATTTTTAATGAATTTCCACGGCTCTAAACACTTCTTTCCATCTAAATATATGTTGGTTTCACTAAATTTTTTGTCTATTTAATTGTTCTTCTTGTTATCCGTTTTGTCTCGAAAAATTGTTCTCTGTCTTTCTTTTGATGGGTATTCAACCATTTTTGATATCGTTTTTTCTTCCGACTTATCATTTTTTCAATCTCGTTGTTCCACCAGAGACTTCTACTAAGTTGACTCCGACTGCTTCCCCTGCAGCATTTTTAAAGCTGTTTATTACATTTACGTATACCACTTCTACTGGTTGTTAGTCTATTTTGAATAGGTTCTCATCAAGTTTATGCTGGTACAGAAATCGTGTATGTTCATTAGCCAAACATTCTACATCATATTGCTTAGTTATTCTTTCTGTCTGTCCATAACCTTGTTCCCTATTATCTGCAAATTGCTTATGTCTAAATGGCCTAAATGCCTCTATAGGCTCTTATTTCCTTTATTCGTAATCTTGTGTCTTGTTTTCCTATTACATAGTCAATAACAGCATTTAGATTTCATGTATGTCTTTGTATTTGTAGAATCCGTTTTTTATTTTCAGTTGATGTTGTTCACATATTCCAATTAATCTCTCACCGTTGTCGTTTGTGCTTATTTCTCCATAAGGGCCTACTACGTCGTCATCAGCTCTGCGGCCAACTCTGCTATTTAGATCTCCAAGTATTATAAGCTCTCTTGATGTACCTATTTTTATAATTTCATCGTTGACCTGTTCAAAGAAATCGTCATTGTTAATTATTGGTTCGTCATCAGATATTGAGTATATGCCAAGGATAGTAATATTTTCATTGACTGTCTCAAAATCTATTATTTTATCTTTATATTTCTTGTGTATCATGATCAAGACACCTTTTTTGGCTCTTTTGAGTTTTGGGACAACTATGTACACATTTTTATGTACATAGTTGTTTATGATCTCTGAGCCAGTGTTCTGTCTGAAATGTCTTTTTTATTGCCTTTATATAGATCGAATATAACATAAATCCGCGAGCGCATTTGTAAAAATCTATTTATATAATTTTTTATTAACAAAAACATACCTAAGGGACGGTGGAGCGAACAGGGATGCGTGTGGGTATAAAACAAAACAATTCCAATGTCAAACAAACAAAAACGGGAAATCACTTCACACACGGCATTTTTGTTCATGAAAATTGAAAAACATTATAATTTATTGAAAAAAAAAATTACACAGTCGAATTGTATACCCCCTCCGTTTGGAGTTCGTCGGTCAAAAATGATTGAAAAGAGTCGTATGAAACGACACTAGCGTACTGTGCTTGGGCACTTGACAGGCCGAAAATATGTGCGTGTTGCCAAATAAACAGATTATGGAGATGGTGAATACCAGAGACAACCATTCAATACAGAATATTTAAGAAGAAACAACCATTTGAAATAATAAAAGAAGATAAAAACTGACTTTATGCGGTATATCGATTCTATAGTTGTCCTGCAGCAATTCATATGCAACATAAGGTGAGTTTTTATTATCTTATTTTATTATTTCAAATGGTTACCCCTTTTCTAAAATATATATTAGGAACTCGAGGCAACGCTGCATCTTTCTTTCTGTTTGACAAATATCTGACCAGAATCAGAGAATCACAGTCAATCACAGTGATGGCGAACAACATATTTGTCGATATTTTTGTTAAAAATTTAAAACTTTTATAATAATTTTTCTGTTTTAATAAATACAGAGTGCTGCATTTTAAGTGATTTACTGTTTTTGTTTGTTTAACATTGGATTTTTCTTGTTTTATACCCACCCGCTCGTCTGTTCGCTCCACCGTCCCGTAAGTATGTTTTTGTTAATAAGAAATTATATAAATCGATTTTTACAAAGGTGCCCGTTATGTTATACAGGGTGATTCGGGAGGAAGCGGCAATATGGACATGTCGAGAAAGCCAACATAAGCAAAATAAACTCATATGTTCAAGTCCGATTTTCAATTGTTTCAGGGATAATAATTTTTTTCTTAAAATGTCACATTTCAGCAATTTTTTGCCTAGTACGACGTTACGTTGATGTAGTGACCTGATGCATTTAATTCTGAGAGCGAAATTCAGAAAGGAAACTTTTAAAATAATGATTGCCCTTTTAGTAACTTTAAATTTGGCGGCTAATAAATTCTCATCAAAAACGTTTTCAATATCGCTAATATTGTGCAAAATTCCCTAACAGGGTATTTATTTTTAAGAGTTAGCTTTCTGGATTCCGCGGCCAGAACTTATGTGTAATAAGGTAGGCAACTGAAATGAAAACTAACAGTTATTTGTTAAAGTGACAGTTGTTTAACATTCGTCATAAAGAATATGCCGACATGATATTTGTTTATGGGTTCTGTAATGGTAGTAATGTTCGTGCAGTGGAGGAGTATCGACGTCGTTTTCCGAATCGAAGAATTCCTAACAAGCGAGTGTTTTTACACATGCCGGCGAAACTGGGACATTACCAAGTGCAAGGATTGTTTCTGAAAGAGAACACGGAATCGCTGTTGGACTTAAAGAAGATATTCTGGATGTGGTAGCCCAAAATCCAGAGATAAGTACAAGAGGCATCGCAATCCAATTTGAAATACCACGAACAATGTCTTGGAAAACACTTAAACAACAAGGTTTGAACGATTATCATTTGCCAAGTTCAAAATCTCCACAAAGGCAATTATACTTTAAGGCTACAATTAATTTTGTCATTGGATTCGGGAAAACAGAAGATTTTTAACCGCATGTGTCATAGCCTTGCGATTAGAGTGTTAGAGGTTGTTGTTTTGGCTGTTGCATATAAATCAGATAGGGTTCGCGTTCGGCTTCAAGGCAGAATTTTATTTTTCGCCTATTTCTTATCAATAAATATACTATATATTTTTTTATTCAAGATCTATATTAAGATCTCCAGAAAATGTACAATTACATCAAATTTATATTGAGTGTTGATGTTTTACCAATATTTCTTATTTTCTCTTCACTATTAGGTAAATTTCTTGTAGAAATGTACCTATTGCGATCGTTCACACTTTTGAATTTCGAAAAAAAATCAACGGCATGTTGTTATATGTCTATAAGTTCGGCCAAAAAAACATTTGGTTCAAAAGTTTATATATATATATATATATATATATATATATATATATATATATATATATATATATGATATGACATGGTGTTTTGTGTGTTAAATGTAGCCTCATATCAAAAAAATTCTAAATATATTACTTTCCGGGACTATAAACGTTTTGATACAGTCATTTTTAATAGAGACTTAGAATCTGCTAATTTAGACAATATTTTTTATATAACCAATATGGACGAAAGGATAAAATTCTTCAGCAACACAATTTTATCAATATACGATAATCACGCCCCAGTGAGGACAGTCAGGCTTACTAAAAGCTATGCTCCTTGGTTGTCGGACAATACAAAACATTTAATTAAATTGCGCAAGAAGGCCAAATCAACATCCAAAGAAGTAGGATAACTTCTGATCACAATTATAATAAATCAATTCGAAACTTCGTAACATCATCAGTTATCCGAACTGAGAAGAAAGAATACCAAACTCTTTTGAAAAAATTTAAAAAATCTTAATATTTATAATAAAAGTAGCCCTAATATTCCTCCTGAATTATCTGACGTGAATGACTTTAATCATTACTTCGTAAATTCCGTGCCTAATACTTATAACGACATAAACGAAGTCATAAATTTCACACTAAGTGCAATTTTTCTGAACGATTTACGTTTAGACTTGTTGATTCCACCACAATTTTGCCTCCTGGAAGGAGGCAATTGTGTTACCTGTAGCTAAAACTAAGTCTCCAACTGAGTATAAACATTTCATACGTATTAGCATTTTATTCACCATATTCACCATTTGTCAGAGCAAATCGTATGTCACCTTAATATTAATAATCTCTTATCTATAAATCAATCTGGTTTCCGTGCTAATCATAGCTGTACCACTGCGTTATTAAACATTACTGATGATATTCTTGCTGCAACCGATAAAGGTCTTGGTATTGGTTCATTTTGATTTCACCAAAGCTTTCGATACCATCGATCACTCAGTAATGTCCAGCATATTTAATTTTTTGGGCTTTGCTTTAGATGCAACGGCATTGATGATGGATAGTTTCTTTCAAGGTAGCAGAAAGTCAGATTTCGTGGTTCTGACTTTTTGAGTGTTGATGTTGGTGTCCCCCAGGGATCAATACTTGGTCCTCTTTTATTCATTATGTATACAAGTAACTTAACGTCATTTCTAAAGACCACTCAGGTACATTTATATGCCGATGACACGCAGATCTATTTGAGCTTTCCACCTGATCAACTTGACGTTGCCATAAAAAATATTAATTCATATTTAAATACGTTATTTGACGCCGCTAGTAAGTATAATCTCTATATCAACCCAAGTAAATCCGTAGCTATGATTTTCGGTAATAAAAATAAAGTTCAAAACAGTAATATTACTTTAAATATTAATAATGAAATCATTCCCTTTGCCAAAGAAGCTTGTAATCTTGGGCTTTGGATGGAGCAAGATTTTAGATTTCGCACACATATAACAAAACGTATTAACTCTGCATATCACAGGCTTAAGTTGCTGTACCCTCATAGGAAATATTTATCGATTGATGCCAAAAAGACACTTTGTGAACCTTTTGTTCTCTCTCATTTTAACTTAGCTTGTCAAGTGTTTTATCCGTGTTTAGACCAAGCATGTTTGTTCAGAATCCAGAAAGTGCAGAATTCTTGCATTCGTCTTATCTTTGGCATTAGGAAATATGATCATGTTTCTCATAAATTGAGTGACCTCAAATGGCTAAATATGTCTTATAAGTTTAAGCCTTTGAGTGTCTCTTTATTTCATTCAATTATAACTACCCTGAAACCACATTTTCTTTACAATAAAATTCGTTTTTGAACGGACGTTCACAACTTAAATATAAGAAATAAAAGCCTTTTGACCACACCTCAGCACAGGCTCTCCGTGGTTTTAGTTACCATATTACTAAATTATACAATTCCATTCCTAATGTCTACAACTGTTCATCGCCTAAGAAATTTAAGGAAAACATTTTCTATTGGCTCTCTCACTGCACGTAATGCTTTATGTCTTTTAATTTATTTAATATCCTCTTAATTTTGGTTATTGCTTTCGTCTCCATTTTGAAACTTCTTTAACATCTAATTACTCAAAAAACTGTTATTTTCAATCTGCATTATATTATCCTTGCTTTTCTAGTTCTTTTCTAGTTTAAATTTATGTCAACATAATCTCTCTTATTGAATTATGATATTTGTAACTATTTTGTACTGGGGTTAGGTGGGAGAACAGTTGCCAGACTATCTGGTGAACTGAATCTCGCCCCACTGACAACAACATGCCGTTGAAATTTTTTCGAAATTCAAAAGTGTGAACGATCGCAATAGCTACATTTCTATAAGAAATTTACCTAAAAATGAAAATTAAAAATAGGTACAGATTACAGATTTGTTAATACGCACATTTCTAAAAGTAGATATCTATTTTAAAAATCAGTGGTGTGTATTAGCATGATCGAAAAAATAGTTTCAAAATAAGGACAATAGAAAATTTAAAAAATCTCCAGAAGTGGCTACTGGATAAATATCATCAGAAAAATATCAGATTTATGGCTGATTTGTAACGTTTGCTTAAAATATTCTGCGTGATAGCCTTCCCCTGGCTCCTAGCTGTCGGAAGTTTTTGAAACAGCTCGTTAAGGGAAATCCTAGAAGGGTTGCAATTACTGTATAGGGTATTTCAGAATTTTTTGAAATCAGGAAATCCTAGAAGGGAAAATGAACTCGCTTTTCACTAGTGATGCTGCGAGACTGGTCTTGGTCTTGCACAATTGCAAAACCAAGACCGTCTATACAAGACCAAGACCCAAGACCAATACCGGGATGCAAGACCAATACCAAGACTAACCTGGTCTTCGTCTTGCTGCAAGACTTGCGAGACTTGCAAGACTCTTGCAGTTCCTATACAACAAATTAGTAGGAAACAGTTTTTACTCATTGATTAGATAAGAGACGCTAATAAATAATCTAATTAATCTAATCTTTGAGCTCCTTTATTATCAATCTTTATTTTACAGATTCTAAAAATATTGAATTAAAGTTGTTGGTTGAAAAGCTAGTTCATTTTACTCCTCGAAGCTCGAAGATTATTTTTCTATCACGCAGAATGTTTTGAGTAAACGTTACAAATCATCTATAAATTCGATATTTTTTTGATGAAATTTATCCAATAGCAACTTTTTGAGATTTGTTAAATTTTATATTGCCATTATTTTGAAACATTTTTTTCGATCATGCTCATTGACTAACTCAGTTAATAATAATAATAATAATAATAATAATAATAACAATAATAATAGATGGCGTTCCGGCAGAGGCTGTGAAACTGGTTAGCAATACACACCCACAACTGTTGCTGAACATGTACAATGCTTGTCTAGCGAAGGGAGTGTTCCCAAAAAGCTGGAAAATAGGGCGGCTAGTATTAGTTAGCAAAGGGAAAGGAGAACCAGATTCCCCTTCTTCTTATAGGCCACTTTCCATGCTTGATACATTGGGTAAAGTTTTGGAAAGACTTCTAAAACCGAGGTTGCAATCCGCGATTCAGGCTACTGGAGACTTGTCCAGTCGACAACATGGGTTCCGTAAAGGACACTCGACACTCACTGCAATCAAGGAGGTAGTCAGTGCAGTCAAAAGAGCCGAGACTGCATGCCACCAGGCCCGGCCCTTAGTATTGCTTGTGACTCTGGATGTCAGAAATGCATTTAATTCGGTCAGATGGAAGAACATACTTGGATCACTGCATTGTACTTTTAAAGCGCCAGAGTACCTCCTTCTCATACTGCAAGACTATCTGAGAAACAGTCGTATACTGTATGAAACACGAGAAGGTAGAAGGACCAAGGACATCACCGCTGGAGCAGCGCAAGGGTCAATACTGGGACCAGACCTATGGAACGTCTCATATAATAGCCTACTTTGCTTGGAAATGCCCCACGACGTATTCCTGATAGGCTACGCAGATGATGTCGCTGCGGTTATAACTGCCAGGACACCTCAGCTGGCCCAAATCAAGCTCAACCAAGTCATGATTAAGGTCAACTCTTGGATGAGTGAACATGGACTAGAGCTCGCATTCTCAAAAACAGAGGTGGTTATACTGACAAAGCGAAGGATCCCAACTGCTATTTCGATGATGATAGGGAACGTCGAAGTCCGAACTAAAACTGCGGCGAAATATTTAGGCCTGTGGCTTGACTCTCGGCTCACCTACTGGGAGCACATAAGGAAGGTATGTGAAAAGGCAGAAAAGACGGCTGCTTCTTTGGGCCAACTGATGGCAAATTTAGCGGGCCCAAAGTCAAGTAAACGAAGACTCATCATGACAACCGTCGAATCAGTGCTATTGTATGGGGCCGAATTCTGGGCTGGGGCTATGGGAGTCCAAAAGTACAGCACCCGGATGCTAGCGATACAACGGAGATGTGCGCTAAGAATAGCTTGTGCGTACCGCACTGTTTCCGGAGAAGCGGTCATGGTAATCGCTAGGGTCATCCCAGTAGACCTACTTGCGAAGGAGAGGCAGATAATATTTCAAACAAGTCCCGAACTAGGAAGAGACACTGCTATTGAGCAAGCTAGATGTGACACGCTGAGAGAGTGGCAAAGTCGCTGGGAGGGGTCCGGGAAGGCCGGTGGACATTCCAACTGATTCGGAACTTGGACCAGTGGATCTCATGTAGGCATGGAGAAGTAGAGTTTTATCTAACCCAGCTATTGACAGGGCACGGCTACTTTAGGGAATACCTCTGGAGAATGGGAAAGGTAAACACGCCCAATTGCCGGTACTGCCCCGAATACAACGACAATGCACTGCATACATTCTTTCAGTGTGAGAGGTTTGCAGAACACAGAAGAAATCTTGCCTCTATCAGCATGGAACCAGAAAACATCGTGGAGGACATGCTGCGGAACGAAAACCGGTGGAGCGCAGTTGCGTCCTATGCTCAGGTTGTATTGAGAATCAAAAGAGACGAAGGATGCCTTGTGGATCCCTAAGAGTGCTTAGCTGATTACAGCACAGATATAATGGTGGCAATTTTTTTATTGAAAAAGGCGGCCTGGACGAAGTAATGCGAAAGCGGTCACGTCTAGGATTTTCCGCGGCTTGGAGTGTGTTTTTTAGTGGGTAAAAATCCCACACTACCAGATACGCCTGGTGCCTTAATGAAGGTTTTTCAAACTCCGAAAAAAAAAAACAATAATAATAATAATAATAATAATAATAATAATAATAATAATAATAATAATAATAACTGCACTGTACCACTCAGCCGAAACATGACAAGAGCGAGACACCAGAAGATCTCAAAGTACTCCGAACTCGCCATTGAAGTCAAAACTATGTGGAACCTGAAATCCGTCCGCATCGTTCCTATCATCATTTCAAGTGCTGGCCTAGTACCCACCACCCTAAGAGAGGACCTGGCGATACTACATCTGAAGCCGGGAATCATTTCGAACATGCAGAAGGCAATCATCATAGATACCTGCCACACAGTTCGCAAGTTCATCCAATGAGTTGCTGATTCCAGCCGGACCTAGGTCTCTGGACCAGAACTTAAGAAAACCCCCGCACCTGCGTGAAGACAACCATAATAATAATAATAATAATAATGATAATATACTTTATTTTCCTTTTAGACAATTGATTTGTATAGGAATAGTCAGTAATAACATGAAAAAATAATTACAGGATACAGATAAATGTATACACATAAAACATATTAAACAAAGGTATCAATATATCAAACATCACTCTAAAAAATATATACACATGCATACACACAGATATTAATAACATACATATATACATACATATGTATACATACATATATAGTAGCCATAAGTATCCTATTGAAGAAAATCATTAACAGAATAAAAACATTTTGCAATCAGGAAGAACTTTAATTTTCTCTTAAAGGCCAGGACAGTTGATGAGTTTTTCAAATCTTCAGGCAAATTATTGAAGAATATCAGACCAGCACTATCTGGGGATCGATATGAAGTTTTATACTTTGTTAAGGGAATTTGAAAGTTCCCCATGAACCTTGTGCCTTTATTATGCACATCTGACCTTTTGAGATATTTGTCTTTGTTCTTAAAAATATATAGGCATAATTCAAATATATAGAGGTAAAGGTAAAGTCAAAATATTTAGTTTCACAAACCGATCCTTACAACTATGTTGTTTGAGAACACCAGAAAGTGTTATTATTCTTTTCTGAACAAGAAACACATTATTTGCTTGTGTGGACCAACCCCAAAAACACAGCCCATACCTCAACCTTGATTCAACCTGTCCGTAATAAATGTTTATTAATTGTTTTTCATCCATGATCTTCCGTAAGTTTATGAATAGGTAGTTCTGCGAATTGGGGTATTGAATTAATCTGTCACAGTGTGATTTCCAGTTTAGTTTATTATCAAAGTGGATACCAAGGAACTTAACGCTGGAACAACATTGTACCATCTGATTATTTGTAATTTCAATACTTAGTTTAGGACAGGACTTTTGATGATTCTGGAATCTTAGGATGTGTGTCTTTTCGGTATGGAGGTAGAGAGAGTTGACAGAAAACCATTCATTCAACTTTTTCAAAGTCTCAGTGCAATGATTTTGTAGTGATATATCGTTTTTGTGTGATACAATTGCAGATGTATCATCTGCATACATAGTAAGGGGGATATCACATATTGACCTATCCAAATCATTGATATATAAAATATATAATATAGGCCCCAAAATTGAGCCTTGTGGTACTCCTATGGAGATGTCTACTGCAGAGGATTTAAATTCTTGTTTGATATTGTTACTACTATTTCGGACGCTAATATATTGTTGGCGGTTTCTCAAAAAAGTTTCAATCCACTTGTTTGCTGCACCCTGTATACCATAACTTTTTAGTTTAAAGAGCAATTTATCATGATTTACACAGTCAAACGCCCTAGATAGGTCAACGAAAACTCCAACGGGACATTCACCCGCATCAAGTAAGCTAACAATTTTATAGTAAAATGAATGAATGGCAGTTGAAGTACCTTTATTATTTTGAAATCCATGTTGATTTTGAGATATTATATTTTCCTTTTCTAGATATATATTTAGTCGGTTTAAGTAGGCATAGTCAAAAATTTTTGAGAATACTGAAGGCAGTGTAATGGGCCGATAATTATTTAAGTCATTTTTGTCGCCTTTTTTATGTAATGGGATAACTTTATTCATTTTTAAAAGTTCTGGAAAAGAGCCATTGCAAGAAAGAAAGAAAGGTTTAATCAAAGCGTGTAGGGCATTTCTAACTAGGAAATTAGGGATTTCATCAAAACCGTATGATTTACTATTTTTTAACTTAGTTTTTAGTAATAAGTAAAGTTCTTCTTCTGTATATGGACAAAGACTAAATTTTGATGAAATTTTTAAGTCAAATACAGAATAAGAATCCTTCACATTCGTAGCTATCTTATCCACTATGCGGTGAGGTGTTTGTTGGAAGTGTAAATTGAAGGTGTTACCCACTTCTAAAGTGATTTTATTTGTGATCCATTGTTTGCTCGAGTATTTTTCAGTATTCGTATTTTTTGCGTAGGGGAAAATAGGTTTGAAAGTGATAATTGAAAATATCCCAATAATAAGAGTAGGCTACGTTAACATCATAACAGTTATACAAATGATTCTAAACTTCGTTTAAAAGGACTTCTGCAAAGTTAGACAGTGCTGGTTCAAAGAAATTCCTTTTGATTTTTCTTCTGAGGTCACCTCGAAACTATATAAGATCGATTGATGATCTGAAATAATATTGTCAATTACTTTTAAGACGCCTCTGTTAGCAAAATTATCAAATATATGGTCGATGGTTGAGATAGTGGTCGTGGTTATACGAGTTGGTCCACTAGCAACTATGTGCAAATTAAAACCTGCAAGAAAGCTTGTCAATTTATTAAAATGAGAAGAGTAACTATAGCTATCAAAGTTGAAATCACCGCTTACTATCATATTGATTCTGGGATTATAAATAGAATAAAAAATATCATTCAATCTAGTAAAAAAGATATCTGGATCTCCTGAGGGTGAACGGTATAAGTTGAGTATAATAGTAGTTTTTTTATTCATTATGATCGACACAGCACATACTTCAATATGTTTGTCAAAACAGTACTCAGATAGGTCTATAGTCATAGCTGATATTGTGTTTTTTGTCCAAATAGCTACACCGCCTCCTTTGTAGAGAGTTCTGCAATAATTGCTTTTTAGCCGTCTATTTGAAAGTTGTTAATTGAGGTATTATTACCCCATGTTTCAGTGAGACATAGGAAAAAAAGGTTTCGATATTTGCTTATTTCAATGATCAAATTGTCTATCTTCTTTGAATTAAGACACTGAATATTAGGTAACAATAGATTCGGATCAAAGTCATTTTGTGCAAAGTTTGCACTCATTTATCGTTGTGACGCTGGACTCCTCCGAAGATATAAAATATTTACACGACTGATTTTTGAAGTAGATACCTACTTTTATAAATGCGCGTATTGAAAATCTCAACCAGTTTTTAATTTTCAGAAAATAGTAAAATGAGTGGTCAGGTGCGACGGAAGATACCAAGAAAGCACAAGCAGACAAAGTAAAGTCACGCTAGTAAGATTCTTATGTGTGAATGGTGAATAATAATTTTTATAGACTTTCTTAATTAATTACTCATCTCCCTTGCTCTAATTTGATTCTAGGCACCTAGTTTTATTATCAGTACTGATTCTAGAATGGTTTGGTAACATAACAATACCAGGCGTGTTTGTTCAAGACAATGGCCGATTTTTTATACGTTCGATATTTATCCATTTCGAATGATAATAATAATAATAAATATATAGTATAATCTTATTAGATTATCAATTAGAAACATCCGATCCATATTGCTGGGTTATTCTTCATTTCAATTGAATTAAGCGGTTTAAAATCGCGCGAATTTTTCACACTTATAAAAATAGCAAAATTTTTGCAAGAGTCTTGCGAAGTCTTGCTGCAAGAACAAGACCAATACCAAGACCGTATATGCAAGACCAAGACCAATACCAAGGTTGTAAGACCAAGTCTTGGTCTTGCTTTGCGCATCACTAACTTTTCACCCAACAACTTTTAATTCAATATTTTTAGAATTTGTAAAATAAAGATCGATAATAAAGGAGTTCTCTGATTAAATTAATTCGGTTATTTACTAGCGTTTCTTATTTATTCATTGATCAAAAAATATGTTTTCTACCAGTTTGTTGTTTGGTTACGGAATTGCGAGAGTCTTGCAAGTCTCGCAAGACTTGCAGCAAGACCAGTCTCGCAGCATCACAAAGCACATTTGAATATTCGACAACGAATCATCTTCATAACATAATGTACGAAATTTTCTGAATACCACTTTCGGCGATCGTTGGATTGGCAGAGGCAGTCTGTATCCTTGGTCACCAAGATAACCGGATCTCACTCCCCTCGATTTTTGCCTTTGGGGATGGATGAAGTCGTTACTTAATGCTAATAAAGTGGAAACGAGGGAAGCGTTATTAGATCGCATTCAGCAGATATCATTAGAGCGAACAATTCATTGAAACTCACTACTTGTGCAGTTTATAAACGCGCAAATAAGTGTATCGAAGTGGGCGGTGGTGTTTTCGAAAATTTGTCGTAAATAAATGCTATTTTTTTAGTTTTTGTAATTCATTTTGTAATAAATTTTCGTTTGCTTTTTAAAGTACAATTAATCAAAATATCTCCGAAACAAATGAAATTCGGACTTGAACATATGAGTTTATTTTGCTTATGTTGGCTTCCTGGACATGTCCTCAAAATATTGCCACTTCCTCCCGAATCAGCCTGTATTTGACCTATATAAAGGCAATAAAAAAGAAATTTTCAGAAATCTCTTAAAATAGCAGGAACCCGTATAACGAACTTTCACCTTAACTTTTAATAACACAGTTTGTGGAAAATAATATGTACATATTTCTCAAAATAATTTAACCTTATATTTACTGTTGTTTTCTATATCCTTTTCGTACTATATCCGATTGCTACTCTACTGCCTCTGTACCATAAAAGTAATATCTAAATTCTTCGCGGATATGCAGTGCTTCTTCAGTGGTTCTACCAGCAACATTTCTTAGGTCCTGAATAGTAGATACATCTCTGGTTTGTATCTTATTATCACTTACATCAATTTCTGTCCCCCGATGGAAGTTATGTAGAAAACAAGTAGCTAATATTACATTATCTACATGCTCTGGTGACATTTTAAGTCTCCTCTAATAAACTCTAAACTTCTGTGTGATTATACCAAATCATTTTTCAATAGTCGACGAGCACGGCTCAGTCGGTAATTAAAAATTGCCTTGGTCATGAGACTGAGATGACATATCATATCTGAGTTCCAAGATAAGCACGCATCAAAAGAAAAGCTTCCTCTGCCACAATAACATGTGGTAAAGGAATAGTAGAACCAGGAAGAGCTTTATTAGGAGGTAATGATAGTTTTCCATTTATCAAGGCTTTTCCCATAACAGAATTGCTAAATATTCCATCAACACTATTTTTTCCATAAGCTCCAACGTCAGCTATTATTATTCTATAATTAGCATCTACTAATGTCATTAAAACTATACTAAAAGACTTTTTGTAATTGTAGTACAGGGATCCACTAATGGGTGGTGCTTCGGTGACCTCGTGTTTCCCATCTCTAGTTCCACTTTTCATAAAAAGTTTTTTCGATTTTTCTAAATACATCTTCTGTTGGGTGGGAATTTCAATTGGCTTCAGACTTTTTCAAATCGATATACATATTCAATGAACATTTTCTCTTACAGTAGTATGACCGAGTCTATAACTGAATGGTTTTAAACGAATTTCCAGTTGCCGAAAACCTACAACAAATAAATATGTTTAATCAGCTAGCAACCACATTCGCCAATCATAATACTTTTTTTTCAATATCCGTTTTTGTGATACTTATAGAAAGGTACTGAAGTTTCGAAAAGGTAAAAGGGGAGACGCTGCTATTAAAATAAAGCCATATAAGTTTGAAGTGGAAATGTCATTTCTGACAAAATATTTGCCAAATCGGGATCAAAACATTACCGAACCGGTCTCTACTGTTAATAGCCCAAAGCTTTCTGAGGACGGTGAAGATGATGGGATGGAAGGCACTGATAAGCTGAATGATTCAGAACTCGCAACACCAACCTCAACAGTAGCTTCATCTTCTAATAGCAACACAATATTTCGACCAATACCTACATCGGCTTCAAAGAGAAAGAATGTGAAGCCCCAAAATAGGCAATCCAGTTCAGTAAAATACCTACAACGCAGAAATACCATGCAGTTTGGTAATGTTCATTGAACTGGGTATCAATGCAAGCAAAATGTATATCCACCACGACCACAATACACACAGCGTTCGCAAGACATACAACTTTCTCACCCACTGGAATCTTTGGGAACATAAACTAATATGACACCAGAGAGAATATAGGCGAATCCAGCCAAGCGTTGGCCCTCTGCTGGTAAAAGTGCCAATTGAGAACAGATAGGTAATCGTTTGTTTACATTCGTATTTGTTAACATGTGAATTTCACTCATCATGCCGAAGAAAATTGAATTTAGTACAAATTGTGGTGTAATATAAGTGTCAAAGCTGAAAAATAAGAACAGGACAAACCATTTTCATCGTTTTCCCAATAAAGAATCAGGATTTGTCTATACTAAGAACAATTTTGGAGTGGTCGAGAAAGTGGATAGAAGGTTAGCTTAGGAAACAGTTAAAGTAATTAACTCATTTATATTATGTTCTTTAATGTATTATGGCTCAAAATTTATTAATAACCTACTTGCTCTGTTCAGAAAATTTGCGAAACATCTTATATTGTACTTCTTTAGATTTTGCTGTATCTTTTTATGTATATTGATTCACTCATCTTTAAAATATATCTAGTGAATGCGGGAAAAACGCACTTGTTTTTAAACGGTTGTTTATTATCATTTACACGGAAATATATAAACAAAACTGCAGGTATGGCAAGTCATTTTAATTTTATTTATATCACCACCTATTATAGATTTTCAGTTAAGATAAACATAAAAACACTTCTTGTATCTCCGCTTCCATGATACCAGCAATTATATCTGCAAGATAAGCACAATTTACGTGTATATATTTGTTTTGCTTTGTAATTTTAATGAATGATTGTACGTACTTTTCATTATGAATCCATATATTATAATAACCAACGACTATGTTTATTCCAAAACACAATAATATTCCTCAAACACAGATCAAACAACTTACACTAACGTAATCTCATAAAGATTGCATAGAATCAGCTGTTCTTTCCGATAAACATTACCTATTTACAGTGGCGCCCTCCCACGTGGTGTGGTAATTGGATTCGCCTATATATTGTATGTTCTCTCTGTATGACACATTTAAATTTACAGCATACACATTTCCAAGACATACCACAACCTTCACATCCACAAAACTCACTATAGCTTCGCAACCAAAGAATACTAATAAATAAGAAATGCTATCTCTGTGTAAAATGAAAGAAACACCGTTGGAATTTAAGAGCCGCCATTGTTCTGGAACAATGATACCAATTTCGTTTTTCGTAATGTAGTTTTATAGGGCGGGAATTTCAAAAGTTTGTTGTTTTTGATCGGCTAGGAATTAAGGTTATGTCCTAACTTGAAGGAAGATAGAAATAAAAAGATCAACTTTAGTAAACAATTTATTAAAGACATAACAATACAAATAATGGATAATACACTAACATAGCAAAATGTCAATTCTATCGGCACACAGTACCTTTATCAAATGTTAGTACTAAACTAAATTAGAAGAGAATAACGCCTATTTATATAACAAGGAGGATGATACTCATAATGCTTAATGACTGTTGCTTAACTAGTTATTAATTATATATTCAGTAACTGGCTAGACATACAATCTATCTGTTCATTGAGAGGATTACCTGAATGTTTACGAATATAGATTTCTAATGATTCAAGTAAATTAATTTGAATCCTTTATGATTTGTCACATATTCAATTATAATTTCATACGCAGAATAAAGTATTAAAATTAAATTTACTTGAATCGTAAGAAATTCATATTCATAAACAATCATGTTATCTCCCCAATAACCAGATCGATGGCAAGTGTAGACCATTACTAAATACATAATTAAGAAGTAGGTACTAATGAAATTGTTATCAAGCATTATGAGTACCTATCAGCCTTCTTGTTATATAAATCGGTGTTGTTTTCTGAGAATTTTGTATTGACATTTGATAATAAAGGTCCAGTGTGCTATAAAAACAAAATAAATCTTGAAGTGAACAAATAGCCAGAACCAGTTGCATTCGGAGATATCAGGTGCCTTATAGGATTCCACTGCTGGGTTCGCCTGTGAAACAAGAAAAATATTTTAGTTTTTAAACAAATCATAAAATAGAAAGACAATATCTGAATTGAGAAATAAATTGATTCAGTTGATTTTCAAACTTATCTATATAGAACAAACTTTTTTAGCTGGTAAATTGATGCTAATGTTAAGAATTTAACGCTTTTTAAAATGACCAGTAAGTACTAATATATTTATTGAGTTTATTTTTATCTGTGATATATTTGTGAAGAATGAAGCCAATATTAAAATTCATTATTTCTTCAGAATTATTATGAGTTTCATATTTTTCGAGAAATATTCTCAAAACTAAATGCTATCAACTATCTAAAACACTATGGTCGTGTCCACAGCAGTGTCTGATTACCATTCGATTAGTAATCAGTAATCAAAAAGTTGACGTCTTCAATGTGACAGCTATCAGAAAACCATAGTAACATAAGCTATATTTTGTTTCAGATATTTCTCAATTCTATTATGGACCTCTATCGTTCCATTTACCACATAATCATTTTCATTATAAACATATTGTAACGTGGATAGATCGACATGTACTTAGGGTTTTTATTCTTTTATTAGCTATTCATTATACTACCATGCTTACAATAGTAGTTGCGTGTATATTTCATTATGTAGTTCTAGAATTATAGTAGATTTATTCTGGATCCTTCCAGAAACTATATGTGAGGTACAATTTGTCATACTATTGTCAGTTTGACAAGGATCTAGAACATTAATTATGTGCATCTAGATAATCATAGAACATTCTCGATGAATGTCATGTCATGATTCAGGTATATAAAGCCGTGTCGATCACGGGACAGAGTCAGTCAGTCTTATGAAGGCAGTGAGTCTTATAAAGTCAGTTGAAACAGTCAGTCTGTGGAATCAGATGTTAATAGCAGTTCTGTCGGTGAAGACAGTGACAGTGTAGATTGTCAAGGTGACAAGTGGTGACAGTTGTACCATATTAGAAGCTCGTTTACTGAGTGTTTGAAAATAAACCATTGGAAGCAATCTGCGAACTTTGAGTCTTACGCAAGTGAACGTTTAGCACAGGGTTAAACGTTACAATATTGAATAGAAAATACGTTTTCTTCTTCCATTTTTAATTCCTCTAATATGTGTAATTGTCGAATTAAATTATTTCAAATCATTTGACAAGTGGCAGTTTGACAAATGATGCATCAGTAATCAGTCGTGTCCACAAGATACCGATTTTTGATTACTGATTACTAATCGATTAGTAATCAGGCACTGCTGTGGATACAACCTATATAAAAAATTATAAGTAGATCCACTAAATCAATTAAATTTAGGCATAGTTCAATCTGGTATTCTCATGATGTTCTAAGTCACAAACAAATGCTGACCCAGTATGTCATCTGAAAATAAACTTTTGTGGCAATTAACTCATTCTGATACCTTTAATTTATATAATATATAACCTGCTACTTTAGTAGTGGTATAAAAAATATATTATCTTCTGCAACAAAGTTATTCTACAATATGAATTGTCGCCGGAGAATCTCTGCATCAATTTTTCAGAAGGACCAGAGATGATAAGTTAAAATTAATCAAGAATCAGTTAAATCTAAACTATGAATACAGAATAGTTCAGAATGAAAATTATACCAGAGCTAAGAACGTGTTAGCAAAAATAATAAATATAATGAAATCAAAACGATACCACACTCACATAATCCGTCTATTCTTATATATTCTATTGCTGGCCTAAAACTTGATTAACAGTTAATTAATTAGATTAACATATCCAATCCAATCAAATATGCTCAGATTTACACAAACAGATCAGATCTGAAGCTAGCATTTAAAACAATCCTTTACTCACCTGAAAGAAATACAATATTAGTTGAATTATTCATGTTAAAATTGAAAAAGCTTACCTAAAATTTACATTTATCACAGCTTACGGCATTATAATTAGGAAATTTGAAGATTTGACATTGTCAATATAGATAAAAATTTGATGACAATGCATCTGGTACTTGGTAATCTTTATATTCAACTCTGCAAGATACAGCACCGACAACAAAGTTGCAACCACCCATACTGTCTTTCCAGATACGTACGGTTGTAATAAGACATTTCAACAGCTTCACACAAATTGCAAACTCTACATTTTTTATAATATAAAGTACGAGCAACTTTCGCGCTCGATATATAATATAATTATTATCACACCAGTAATCATCTTAGTACATAAGTAACTTAGTTAATATAATATTTTTCTGTAACTTATAACTTTCAATAAATAAAGTTTAAAATTGTTTTTAAAAAGTAAATTTCAAATAAAAAGATATAAAAATGGCGCAGTCAGTAGGATACTCTCTACACGAATAGAACACGAGAATTCTAACTATTTGTGGTGATTTCCAAATCTTCAAGAGAAGTGAACCTCAAGAAAAATCAAGAAACCACTACCAGTGTAATTCTTCAGAGCGAGAAGACGGTCTCTCCGGCATCAAGGAACGCGCAGACGCTTACCTGGTGTAACACAGTTCACGAAGGAAAGATTTCATCTCCCGCTGACGAATGAAGAATTTGCTGTAAGTACAGAGAATCATCACGTTTATTATTATTATTGTTGCAATTGATAATCGATTATTTCGGTTTTCCCAAATTGTTATTTTATATTGTATACAATTTCTATTGTCATAATCCCAAATTATATCACGCACCATGGTTGAAACAAGAAGCCAAGCCGGTGATTCAGACAATAACCAAAATAAAAACCCCATCCAACATGTAATAACTGAACCATACAAATTATCGGAGATTTTCTCAATCATTCCTGATTTCGATGGAAATCAAATCATGTCACAACATTTTTAAACGCTTGCAATACCGCTTTTCAAATGGCTGTAGGTGATCAGAAAAATCTGCTCGTTCTACATATAAAGAACAAACTTAGAGGTAGAGCCGCGGAATTAATTAATTCACGCAACCCAGATTCATGGGACGAAATCAAGTCACTCTTAGATGCTGACTTTGGCGACTCAAGGGATCTTACCGCTCTGATTCAAGATCTTCAAAGAATTAGACAGTTACCTGGTGAATCGCCCTTAACTTTCGTCGCGAGGTTACAAACGCACGAGGCAAAAATTCATGCTTCCATCAGAAAGCAGAATTTAACTAACATCGAAAAGACAGCTCAAATTCAAGTTACTGATTCAATGGTACTTAACACTCTACTAACCGGCCTAGATCCGAAACTTGGACAAATAATCCGAGCTAGTGACCCAACCGATATGCTTTCAGCAATAAATCGGATCCGTCGAGAGCTGCAATTATCTTATTTTGAACAACAAAAATATCAAAATAGAAACCAATTGTCAGTCAATATTAAGAAACCAAACTTACATCCACAAATTAAACAATGTTCATATTGTAAACGGAACGGTTATACTTATAATGAGTGTATTAGTAGGCAAAGTCAACATAATAGCCAGAATTTTCCAAGCATACCAAGACCGCAATTTCAACCAAATAATTCTAATACACAACATTTTAGACCCCAATTCCAAAATCGACCCCAGTTTCAAAATCGACCACAATTTCAAGTACGACCAAAACAAAACCAAATTCCCCAGAACAGACCATCGATAATTAGGCCAAACCCTAACTTTCATAGAACTTCAGCAATTCAACCAAATCCCAATTTTAATAATTCCCAAAATAGAGCACATCACTTGAACCCACAAGAGTATACACAACCAGAATATTATCAAAACTATTATTACGACCCAGCGTATCAATCATACGACCATAATTACCACAGTGATTATAATAATTACGACAATGACTACAATTCCGACTATTCTAACACTTACGAACCATCATACTCTTACGAAGAAATCCCCCAATCTTTACAACCTCAGGATTTTCAAACACCCCAAACACAAGACCAACCCCCAGGATACAATCTTATCCAAGATCCGATATCAGAGATTTCAACGAAAACCAGAAAACTGACTCTGACGGACGAGACACCACTAGAACACCACTTTGCGTAAAACAATTGTTAATTGTAAATTCGAGAAACTTATTTTATATGAAAGATGCAACAGATACATTTAAAATTTTGATAGATAGTGGAGCTGGAATTTCAATCTTTAAGCCAAACACTTGTAAAAATTATAAAAGACGACAAACAGAAAATATCGTAATTCAAGGAATAACAACTGAAAAGGTTCCTATAACAGAATCAGTACTTATACCTTTTGGCATAAACGACCCTCATAAAGTCTATATATGCAACTTAGACATCGACTTTGACGGTTTACTTGGCTCCAATTTTCTTCAAAAATATGATTGTGTATTGGACATAAAAAATACAAACTTTAAAACCATACCTCTTTAGCAAGTTAATAATGATAATTGTAGTGAAACGCAGAACACAATTCCCACGAATAAAATAACAATTCCACCCCGAACAGAACAAGTCTTCATACTTAAAACAAATAAGCTAGCTAACACACAGGCAGTGTTATTAAGGCAAGAAATCGAAAGAGTTTTCATTCCAAACTCTATAGTTAAGATAGATAAGAATGGAGGATTTCTTGTGCCAATCTTGAACGCCAATGCCATTGATAAGACTATCGTATTTTCTGAACTAGAATTCGATTTATACGAAGACGAAAATAATTTCAGTATATGTAACATCAACACCAATACAGACTACGAACATACCGACAGACGATACGAAATTATGAATCAGCTTAGATTAGAATATCTCAACGACGAAGAGAAAGAAAACATCACTCAACTTTGTCTTGATTTTGAAGAAATATTCTTTTTAGAAAACGACAATTTGACATTTACTAACGAAGTTAAACATGACATAGAGACAAATAATTCTAAACCCATTTACACCAAGTCCTACCGCTATCCACATATTCATAAGCAGGAAGTTAAATCCCAAATTTCCAAGATGCTAGAGCAAGGAATCATAAGACCATCCAATTCACCCTGGTCTTCCCCCGTATGGGTTGTGCCCAAAAAAATGGACGCCTCCGGGAAACAGAAATGGAGAGTCGTAGTGGACTATAGGAAACTGAATGACGTGACAGTAGGTGACAAATACCCCCTTCCGAACATATCAGATCTCCTAGACCAACTTGGCAAGTGCCAATATTTCACTACGCTCGATCTAGCATCGGGTTTCCACCAAATAGAGATTAACCCTAAGGATATTCCAAAAACAGCCTTTAATGTCGAGAATGGACACTTCGAATTTGTTCGAATGCCATTCGGTCTTAAGAATGCCCCCTCTACATTTCAGCGCGTCATGGATAATATCCTTTTAGGAATCCAAAACTAAAGATGCCTCGTCTACATGGACGACATAATAATATATTCACCAACTATCCATGAGCACATTGCACGTCTAAAAGAAGTATTCACCCGCCTTAAGAAAGCTAACCTTAAAATCCAGCCAGACAGGTGCGAATTCTTAAGAAAAGAAGTTTCGTGCTTAGGTCACTTAATTACGAAAGAAGAAAATCGAATGCATTCAGAACTTCCCTCAACCCCGAAATCAAAAAGAGATTAAATCATTTCTTGCCTTAGCTGGATATTATCGCAGATTCATTCCGAACTTCTCTAAGATCTCAAAACCTCTAACTGAATTATTAAAAAAAGACATCACCTTCAATTTCAACTCAGAATGTTTAGAATCCTTTAACAAATTAAAGACAAGTTACAAAACAAATTCAACGGACCTTTCACAATACAAGAGATTCACAACAATTCAGCTACTCTCATTAACGCCAACACTAACCAAAAGACAAAAGTTAACTTCGACAGAATGAAACCCTATTTAGAGCCTTAATTAATTTTCAGGGTTATCCTGCTGTTCGGATCAGCATTTTGCCAATATAACATCGAACCGATCAAAAACACATTAGGTATCTGTTATCACGATGCGACAAAACTTACCATAACGAACAACCACTGGACCTTATTAGTGCACAAAAACATCACACTCCTACTTCAGGTATTTAAACACAACACAAGAACGAATCAATTCTCAATAAAGATCTCAGCAAGATCAAAAGAGCAATCCACCAGTTGTCTGATAAATTAGCACTGATTAATGCCCAACTGAAATTCTTTGAAATCTGCGAAAAAACTAATGTAAAGTTACATCTATCTAGAAGATAACCTTAATGATATCTTGAATGCCATAACATTTGCGAGATTGAATATAATACATTCTTCTATAATATCACCCGATAGTTTGATTGGTTCTCTTAAATAAATATCACAAAATTTAATAAAAAAACACTTACCGCTTCCAGTTAAATACTCAAGCATTGCTGAATAATTAAGAATCATAGATCTAGAAGCATTACAAACGAAATCTGATTTGGTATTTGTTCTGAAGATCCCTCTAACTGAACAAAAAGCTACACCTTATTCCATTTATATCCAATCCCAATTTATGATAATAGAACTGGTTTTCACCATTTATTATCATTTTCAAATAAATACATTGCGCGTGACGATGATTCTCTCACTTACATAAGCATTAAAGTGTGTGTAAACAATTAGCCCCACAACAGAAACTGTGTTCAAACATTTACGCTTATCCTATAGAGAGTAACTCAGTATGTGAAGTGCAATTACTCAAAAACTAGAATAATGTTCCAGATAATTGTCAAACTTCTATCATTTCTAGTCAGGGATATAATGTCCAAAAACTAGAAGAAAATGTATGGCTGATAGTTTTATCAGAACCTATACATGCAACTATAAACTGTCCTAACATCAACGAAAATATTGTAATTAATCAAAATTCGATACTGACACTAAACCAAAATTGTTATGCATTCATTGGCATGACAAAAATCCAAGCAAGAACGAAGAGAATCCTGGATATTTCACGAAATCCACATTCTGTCTTGATAGACTACAAATGTTGTGAAAACATTCCAAATAACGTCAAATTAGAAGATCTAATACCTCTAAAATTGAACGATTTGAACCTTGATGATTTAGCAGTATCTAAACACAAACTGGAAAGGTACTCCGAAGACCTAAACGACCTCATCAATAAGCCTTTTGCAGAAAGAAATATGTCTTGGTTTTCATATCTAACCATAACTTTAATAATATGTCTCATAATCTTCTATATTTGCCTCAAATGCAAAAAAAATGGATCCCATTTCCTAGAAGAAAACCTTCAGCTCACGAGGAGCAAAAATCCAACAAAGGACTTCCACGAATCCCAAACTTTATCCTACGAAGAAGACCACCCCTGCAAAACGAAGAAGGAAAAGAAGAAGAAGCCTAACTTTAGATTTAAGCTTTTTGTAATTTATGTTAAGCAATACTTGATCAAAAATTGCTGTACAACACCATTTTTTATATATGGGGATAGTTGTTATATTAGATTATATGATGACATAACTTCTAACTTATAACAATAAATAAAGTTAAAAATTGTTTTTAAAAAGTAAATTTCAAATAAAGATATAATATATATATATATGACATATATTGACAGTTGATAGCGATTGGAGGAAAAATAACCTCACTACTCACTGTTTACCAAAGGGTATTCTTTGCTGTTTACATTGCGTCAAACAAAATTCTTAGTTATATAATGAATGATGAGTTATCTTTTGTAGTTCATGTGTGATTATAATACCTATAACTTTTTTTAACAATTTTATTTGATATAATTAAACGAACTAACTAAAGTGACTTGTATGAATCTAGATCAGTCACCTCTCTAAGAGGCCGCTGCGAGTTAAAAACTTGAATAAAAGCAAATATAATACCATAATTTTTGAATTCTTGTCAAAAACAGTCCGGAACATACACAATACACCAGGCCTTATCGATACCCACACATATTTATACCACCTGTCTCCGTTTTTGCTGACGGTCATATCGCATTTTTGCGCAAGAGTCTTTCCTTTTACCATAGCCCATATATTTCGTTGGAATCTAGTCTGGATTACTAGTATCTAACAGAATGGCTGGTTTGCCTGTCAGCGAATAAAAAAGGCATTTTTTTAGAATGATGATAATTACATTACATTACCAGGAATAAAATGTTTCCAACACACACGACTTTATTTTGGTTCCAGTAAGGTCTTCTCGTTTTATGGCAGCAATCCAACGATCTCTTTTATTTTGCCTAGGTCATTATATTTCTTCCCCCCTTAATATTTACAGCCGGCACTCTAAAATAGGGAAGAATTAGTCAACAATTAATTCAGTCTCAACATAATTTTAGATATACCTACCTAAAAAACTTTACACCTGCATTCCGTGCAGCATTACTTTAACAATTGACAAGGCAAAAATTCAGCATATTTTACCAAACATCTAATTCGCAAATGTTTTTAATACAAATACGTCCACAACACACAATCCAAGCTACAAAAGATTAACTCATCATTTATCATATAACTACGAATTCCGTTTGACGCGATGTAAACAGTGAGGTTGTTTTTCCTCCAATCGCTTCCAACTGTCAGATGCCGCACGAGCCCAATAAGGAATATGATAGGGGTTAGGAAATGTAATTTAATCTATTTGATCCCTGATATCGCCACAAAGAAGTATCTATAATTTAATTGCATTATGTTTAGCGAATTTTACTAATATTTTAATTATACTGAAATTCAAACATCTAAGAGCTTCTTTATTATTAAAAGGAGCTCTTAAACCCTTGTTAATTAAGTCTATGTATATATCCTAATTTGGGATAACGTTGATCGGACATTCCAAACAAATATGATTAAGTGTTTCTTTATTCCCGCATTCACATAATGGGCTATCTTTGATACCTATTCTATATAAATGCTCTCCAGTCATACAATGCTCTGTTTTCATTCTAGTTATCATTGTGATGTGACGTCTGTCTAAAAAAGGATATTTATGGTGCCATACTTCTACTGGGTATTCCGGATGATAATGAGCGTAATCTTTCCCTTTTTCCTGGATGTCATGTCTCCATTGCTGATAAAATCTTCTTCTGATGACTTTGTTCAGAGTAGATAGTAACATTAAGCGATCTAAATGTACATTCATTGGAATATTTAAAGCTGTACCAACTTTAGCAAGTTTGTCAGCTCTCTCGTTTCCACTTATATTTGAGTGACCTGGTATCCACGCAAATTGAAAGTTAATCCCATTCAACAATGATAGATATGCCATCTGTTTGATTTTGAGAGTTATGTAATCTAAGACTGAGCTATTACTTCTTACAGAGATTCTTTCTAATGTGCTTCTGGAATCCGTAAGTATGACGTTATTTAAGGTGTTATGCTGTAGACACATGCCTTTATGTATTGATATCAGTTCCGCATCACGTATATTGGTGATATCGTGTAATCTTGATGAAAACGAAACTCCTAACTGTGGAATACTTATCCCTATTCCTACCTTGTTGTTCATCTTTGAAGCATATGTGTATACTAGTGTTGTCTTCTTCATCTTTCCCATCTCTGACTCGAACTTTAACTTATTTCCTAGATAATTTTTCCTTAGCTTAAGATCTAACACGACAGGGGCGAATGTATAAACTTTGTAATCGAAGCTATAGCATGTCGGTGTATCACTACTGTAAATGTATTGTTTGTACGGTTCTATTAATTGTAAAGCTTGAACCAAATATGGGGTACTCTTGTTCTTATAATATCCCTTTTGTTGGCTCCATATTCTGCTCAGTTCCAATAATCTATCTGTTATAAGGTTACTATGATCCATTTTTTTTATCAAAAATTTTGTCGCCAACCATTGTCTTCTGTGATCTAAGTTCATCTCTCCTGATTCGGCCAATAATGCATTGATGGGTGTAGACTTCATCGTACCCGTTATGATTCTCATACCCTGGTTGTGGATTTTATTTAGTTTGTCCATAATCTTCTTATTTGCAGGCTTAATAAGAATGGCCCCATAATCCAAGTGAGATTTAACTAACCCATTGAATGATAACATCATACTCTTTGGATTGGCGCCCCACCATACTCGACAGAAACATTTCAATACATTTATTCCTTTAATAGCTCTCTGTACCATCTGTTCCACTTGCCTATGCCAACTCAAGTTATGTGCCATGTACACTTCTAGATACTTAACTTCCTTTTTTAAGCTGATTGCTTCTGGCCCTATTCTTATGTTTGTTAGTACTTGCTCCTTCCTACTGTGGGTAAATAGAATGGCTTCGCTTTTAGTTATTGAGATTTCGAGATTATGCTGTTTCATCCATAAGTTGATGGGTTCCAGAGTTTGGTTCATTTGATGTAGATCTGCCGTACTTTTGCTTTTAACTATAACCACTAGGACATCCGCATATGCCATAAGTTCACTGTACCTTGGTATTGTTTGAAAGAGTGAACAGATGTAAATATTGAATAAGTTTGGACTTAGAGGTGACCCTTGAGCTAACTTCATCGTACCCGTAATGATTCTCATCCCCTGGTTGTGGATTTTATTTAGTTTGTCCATAATCTTCTTATTTGCAGGCTTAATAAGAATGGCCCCATAATCCAAGTGAGATTTAACTAACCCATTGAATGCTAACATCATACTCTTTGGATTGGCGCCCCACCATACTCGACAGAAACATTTCAATACATTTATTCCTTTAATAGCTCTCTGTACCATCTGTTCCACTTGCCTATGCCAACTCAAGTTATGTGCCATGTACACTTCTAGATACTTAACTTCCTTTTTTAAGCTGATTGCTTCTGGCCCTATTCTTATGTTTGTTAGTACTTGCTCCTTCCTACTGTGGGTAAATAGAATGGCTTCGCTTTTAGTTATTGAGATTTCGAGATTATGCTGTTTCATCCATAAGTTGATGGGTTCCAGAGTTTGGTTCATTTGATGTAGATCTGTCGTACTTTTGCTTTTAACTTTAACCACTAGGACATCCGCATATGCCATAAGTCCACTGTACCTTGGTATTGTTTGAAAGAGTGAACGGATGTAAATATTGAATAAGTTTGGACTTAGAGGTGACCCTTGAGCTAACCCTTTTGTTGAAAATCCAGGACTATGATACTCTCCACTTTCATCAATAACTTAATTAAGTCTATTGTCCAGTAATTTAAATATTAAGTTTGCTATATCCGTTTTTATACCGTAATGAATGAGTTATTGGTACAATTTCCGTATATTTACATTGTCGTACGCTCCTTTTATGTCTAGGAAGACTGCCAAAACTGATTGTTCTGTTCCGAAAGCCATTTGTATGGAAGCAGTAAGATAGGCTAGATTGTCCATAACACCCTTGCCTTTCCTGAATCCTGTTTGTTGGTCGGCTAAAATATGATTATGCTCGATGAACCACTCCAGTCTTAATTTGACCATTTTTCTAAAATTTTTAGACCACATTGGGCTAATGCAATCGGTCTGTAGCTATTTATATCATTTTTATTTTTGTTAGGTTTAAGTATCTCTATGTATTTTTGTAGTAATTATATGACTCTACTTTTATAATCAGTCGATTTTCCTTTTATCATTTCATGGACCTTATCTATAATTTTTTCCTCATCTTGGTTCAGGCTTTTATTGCTGGTTGAGGCACTTAAAGGCCATTTTCGTCTATTTACATATTTGATGCCAGTATTAATTTTGCTTCTATCACTATTCGATCTTCCTTCATCTGAGCTGATGTATGTTGATTGGTTTGCCTCATGGTCCGGTGTATAAACAAGTCCTTTATCCTTCTCTAGAGAGCTGTGTCCATTTGGGTAGATTAACTGTTGCATATGTGCTGTTCTATCATATCCTTTGTTTGACATGTGTAACTTTTTGTTTGTAATTCTGCTGTAGGTTCTCTTGTAATTAGAGATATTATCATTATGTACTTCTCTTTGTCTTTGTTTAACCAAGATTTCGTTGTTTGTTATCTTATCTTGCACTGACCTTATAGCGGGAAATTCATTACGATTGTAGATCCCCGCTTGATTATCCCTAGGGAATAGCTGTACTGCCTCATAATACGAAATATTTTCGTATGCCATTTTTTCCTTGATATTTTTTTGTCGTATATATTCTCTACAGGATTTGCTGTTCGATTTATATTGTTCACTCATACAATGTAGACATTTTACCTTGGCGCAATTCTTGTATTTTTCTTCGTCGTCGTGTTGATTCGTACATGAGAAACATTTATTTTTCCCTCGACATTTTTTTTTGTATGTCCATATACTAGGCAGGAATAGCATTGTACGACTGAAGGCACATACGGAGTTACCATGTAGGACATGTAACATAATTCTATATGTTTGGGTAGGATTACCCCTTCAAATGTTAATAATATAGTCGACGTGGGTTTGAACTCTGAGACTCCATCTACTATCACTCTTCTATTCATGCGCCTGATATCGATAATTTTTTTTGTACTTTTTATCGTATTTCTAATCTCAATTTCCGAAAAATCGGTACTTATTCTACCAAATTAAATGGTATATAGATATAATATCCTTTGTCCTTCAATGTTTGATTATTTAAAAATGAGTTTGCTGATTCCTTATTTTTAAATTCCACTCCTACTTTATTTCTTCCTTTGGTCCTAATTCTGATTATATCTTTCAATTCGAGATCAAATATGCGTTTTGCTAATTTAAGTTCGTTATGTCTTCCAATATTATCTCCTGAAACATCTGTACTTTCTATTATGACCGTGAATGGTTCCATATTATTGTTTTGGTATAAAATCTGTTCGCGTTTTTTAGTCTGACAAATTCCTAGCTTTATCCGATTCGCTAACTATATTAATATTATTGCAAGTTGAGGGTTTTTCAAAACCTCTGAAACCATTATTTTGTAAATCATTTCCTATCCGATCATCGCCATCCAAAATATCCGATTCCTTAATATTAGGTTTCTTAGGGGGTCTTTCACCCCCTGCATTACTATTCATAATTCAATTATTTATTTGAATGTTGTTAGTAGACTTAATTGATTAGATATAAATTATATAAATATATATGCAGTAACCAGAAATCAAATTATTAGAAAAGAATGTTAGTAAAGAATTTGTAAAACACACCTGCTGCTCTTGGATAATTTCAAATCTCCCACAATATGACCGTACTGCTCAACGAACTAGCACAGAATCCATATATATATAATATATATATATATATATATATATATATATATATATATATATATATTGTCAAGTGTCAATTTTCAGTCAGAAATAGATGGTTATTATTTTAATCCTAAATGTTGGCTAATCTGAAAGACCTGGAGAATTGGGATTGACACACGTCAAATGTGTTTCGAGGTCACATATATAACTTTCATACCTGTGTTCGCAACCACAGCTAATAATTCTTCAGAACATGGAACCATTACAATACTTTTCTTATGCAGCTACTATAGTAGCGTAGGAAAGTAAAAATTGTACATCTGATACAGTACTAAAGAATCAGTATTACCTAACGAAGAAAACTAAAGACCTACAGCACCTAAGTAATAATATCTAACTAATAAAAATAACTTGCCATGGGTTTACTCCCGACCCAGCTGTCGTATCGTGGCTTAGGGCTTGCACCGGGGTAACGATGACGAACGCGTCCACGAACAAGGGTAAAACCCACGAGGCCGTTCGTCATACCGGTATCTTTGTTGTCAGTGGTCATGTCTCACACAAGGCATACTGGGGGTCTTGGCTTGATTGCCTGGACCAAGAGGAGACAATGTCAACAAAAACCTGAAGTTCACGGTGGGGGATCGGACCAATGGTTGCGTGGTCGAATAGAAAATCAGCTCCTACTGGCCCCACCTTGGGGAACCGGGCGAAACCCTATTGTATGCAGCCTTACCTCTTCAAGCGGGGCACTGAAAAGGCTGACGGATCTTCCCTAGCTATTTGTGGGATCTGTATGGACCAAATAAAACTACCATTACAAACCACCACAGAGACAGCTAGTACGTATACTTTGGCAATAAGGAAAGGTGTTCACCAAAAAGAGAGTTTCAAAGCGAACTCTCCTGAAGAGGTGGACCCGATTGTCGGAAGAAGACTTCCATAGTATCAGACTATCGGGGGCATCCAGAATAAGGGTGTAGGCTCTACTGAAGGAAGGCCTTGATTATACCAAAGCCAAAAAGGATGTGATCAAGGAAAATTTCATAAGAAGTCAGCAACCTAAGGACATTAAATCGAACAAGGCTAAAGCAGAGGCGGGAAAACGCCCAGCTCAAGCCACTGAGAAGGCCGGTTAAGCGCCCCAGAGAGCAAGGGACAACCCCTCCATAGGCAAAATCTGTGACAAAAAGGCCCAGAACGGAGGGTTTACCATCCTTCAGTGATACGGCCTCGTCAGTTAGGATAGCCATAGTGGAGGAAGGTTATCCTAAAGAACAGATGGAAGCGGTCAAGCTAATAGCTCTCAAGCGCTCCATCATGAGAGCTTATGAGTTAGTGCCAGAAGATAGACCACGGGTAAGGTTCGTCAAATGCACCCATGGGACAAAGCAAGTCGCAGGGTTCTGCGGGGATATGACCTGCCAAAGCCGGTAGCTTGCTGCGTCTACATGCCAGACAAACATGGCTAGAGACTAGCGGGTAGCATGATATTGAAAAGGCTGAAGGTTAGCAACCGGACGCTAAAAACTTCCCTCTGGACCATTTGGGGTAATACACCAATGGAAAAGGGGCAAATGTGGACCTTCTCCATGGATGAAGAATCCTTGGAAGAGATCAAAAAACTGAACATGAGTCCCTACTACGGAATGGGCAGGATTAATTTCAAGCTCAAAGGGCAGGAACTCAAGTCCAAGGAGGCAGAGGTGAAAAAGGCTAGTAAGCCAGCAGTCTCCAAAGGAAGCACTGCTTCCAACTCTAAGGCAGAGAAATTGAGTGCTCCTGCAGGAGCCGTGGGTACATGGAGGGACCATAGCAGGCCTCAAACAACAAAAAGGTACGTTATAATAGGCCATTTATCAGGCCACATAGCGAAAGGCTTACCTGCATTCTAATATAAGGGCTATGCACCGACGATGTGGTAATAGGAATCATTTCGTACCAAACAGAGGGAGGAACGAGGAAGCGGTAGTCTATTCCGCCTACTTTCTAAGGAAGGAGCCGACCTGCCCCCCACAGGCGGTGAAAGCCGTCATAGATTACTGCAGAGGGAAGGACCTGCAACTTATCTTGGGTTGCGTCGCAAGCGCCCATCATACCATCTGGGCAAGCTCAGACAATAAAAGAGCGCCCGTATGCACAAGGTCCTAGCTAAAGACGGCTCTAGGAACAAAGTAAGTTTCCAGAAGAATTTTGAAGGGAAGTACGCAGAAACGGCTGAGGACAGCTTGGAGATGCTGACAGAAGCACACTTCCTGGGGGTCAAAAATACACCAAGGTCGAGCGGTGGCAATTACCAAGCGCGAGGAGGCAAGAAGATCCAAGCGAGAGAACTGACCAGAAGAATAAAATGGGCCATAGAGGAGTTCCAACCTTTCAAAACACCAGGGAAGGATGGAATCTACCCAGCGCTACTAGAGAAAAATAAAGAGGTACTAGTACCACACCTAATCAAAATCTTCTAAGCTAGCCTAGCTTGGAGACACACCCCAGCTGTATGGAGGAGGGTGAAGGTCATTTACCTACGGAAGGTTGGGAAAAGTCTAGACCATACGACCAAATCCTACAGATCAATCAGCCTCATGTTCTTCCTACTTAAGACTCTGGAAAGACTTGTAGACAGGTTCATAAGAGACAATGCTCTGAAAGCTCGCCCCTTAAGCGAGCGTCAGTATGCGTATCAACAGGGCAGGTCCACAGAACTAGCCCTGAATGATCTAAATAGGCTGCTTTCTAAGGCGATAGACGACAAAAAAATAGAAGTGGCCACCTCTCTAGACATAGACGGAGCATTTAATAATGCGTCAGCCACATCTATAACAAGACGCTTGGAAAGGAGAGGAGTCGAGCCATTAATCTGTGTATGGATCGAAGCAAATCTCAAGAGCAGGATAATTACACCTTCCCTGGGAGATGCAACTATCACGGCAGAGGTGGCGTACTTTCGCCTCTTATGTGGGCAGTCCTAGTAGACACTCTTCTGGTCAGATTGTATGGCCAATGTATTTACTGCCTGGGGTACGCGGATGATCTAGTCATAGTCATCAGAGGAGGAATTTCAAATACACTCTTAAAACGTATCCAACAGGCACTAAATATAAGTAAGCGAATGGTGTAGGGAAAAAACTCTCAGTTAATCCTTAGAAAACCACAGTGATTGAGTTTACAAAAAAACGGAATCTGCAAGGCCTACAAAAGCCGCATATTAACGGGGTAGATTCCATTTGAGGAACTTTTGACCAGAAGCTAAAATGGAGCTCACACATTGAGAAAACCATACACAAGCCCAGAATCACCATAGGAAGATGCAGACAGATGTGTGGTAAAAACTGGGGGTTAAACCCCGGTATAGCCAACAACAACCTACGGGTCAATAGTGTGGTGGCCTAGGACACGGCAAAAATTAATTAATTAAGGAAATCAAGGCCGATCCAATATTGAGAATGCCAACGGATAAAATGGCCCCACAATATAACTATAACAAAATAGAATACGCAGTAGTCGTACCAGATAGGAAAGACTGGATAGCTGGACCGCCCTTGAAGGCAAGTCTCAGCTGGTACACTGACGGCTCTAAAACCAATTCAGGAACAGGAGCCAGTATATATGGGGTACAAGAGAGGAACAAGACCTCTCTGAGCCTAGGGATTCACGCTAAAGTCTTTCATGTAGAGATCATGGCGATACAATGGTGTGTACTGGTAAGACGAAAGGTGAAAAACCAAATAATCGCCATTTATTCAGATTCATAGATTCATGTCAAACAACATCAAGATTGATATGGAAATGTTGCAAGGCCCTGAACAGGCTAGGTAGTCACAACAGGCTGACCCTAGCCTGGATCCCAGAGCCCCAGGGCACCAAGGAATTGATGGCAACGTCAAGGCTGACCAACTAGTCAGGCAAGGAGCGGAACAGGCCATGATCGGACCAGAGTCCTCCTGCGCAATCGCTAAATGCCTTATTAAAGGCCATACCCAACAATGGGTCAAGGACCAGGCTGTGTTGGTGTGGCAAGAAACCACAAGGCAGAGACAAGCCAAATTATTCCTAAATGGCCTATTGGATCAAATTCGGAAAACGACAAGATTAGTAGTAGGGATGCTGACAGGAAAATGTAGGCTTAGGAATTATATGAACAACATGGGCCTAGACGACGACCTATGTAGGTTCTGCTAGGAAGAGGAGGAGACCGCATTTCACATACTATGCGAATGTGAAGCCTTGGTAAGAGTATCATAGAGTAAATAGGTTAAAGAGTATGTCTAGATGCAAACTCGAACAGTAAAACAGCTGATAACTCTCATACGTCAACATCAAATAAAGACAATGGGAGCCAATCGAATTCAAGTACAAATATAAAGGACCTGAGTGGTATTGTATAAGTGCTAAAAGACTGGACACAACATGTCAAATTGCCCAAACAATAATAAATCTGATGGTGGGTTCAGTGCGGTGTTTACAACCGGTGACTTTAAGGATACGGACTGTTTAGTTTTGATCGGTACATCTCCAGCACATTCTACATTTATTCTCGACTTATTTGCCACTGTAATTTGTGATAAATCAGAGTTTCTTTCGTTTATTAGCGTTTAGATGAACAATAGCCCCACTGTCTACGCACCCATGGGGCTTATTCCTCCACGAAGAAAATTATATTTCAATTCTTGAGACATCGTACGTAAAAATGTTCGCAAATTTTTAGACGTTAAATTACATGCGGAAAATAAGTCGTGCAAATAATCGCAAGCTATGGTTGGTGTATGAAAGTGTAGTTATATCAATACAATATTAGTTTATGATTATTGGAAATCTACTTACATTGAATATTTAGTTTTTTTTGAAATTTAAAATCTAAAATGGATGATTTAATACATTTATTGGCAATTCGTATTCGTAATCTCGAAAATGCTGAAATGCATAATGGCATAATCACAGACTACATATCCATAACTATATACAATTTATATTCACTATTTATCTAACTTAACACTATTTATATTTACACTTCACTATTTACAACTATGTACAATTTATATTCAACTATTTACTGCCCCAGACTTATTCGTCTGCACCGGCGATTGCCCCTGACTGACTCACACACTCCACAGCACTCTCCAATATATAGGCAAGCAGAATCGATCTCGTATTTTCTACACCCATCTTCCGATGCCAAGCGAGCTTTCCCGAACTTACGAAGTTACTAGAAGCTTCGGGAATATGTCTTGACCCAGGCATGCACGGCTGACCAATACCAATAGCGGTATGCAACACACCACCCGGGTCCCACCAACGTCCGCACTCGCTAAGGTGCTCCGCCATCCGACGAATCGCACACGCCCACTATTATGGCGCCGATCACCGAAACCAAGTTCGTTACGTTGCCTCCTCCTTAAATCTGATCGTCCCGATCAGAAACATCCTCAAGGCTCAGCCATCTTGTCCATGCAGGCAATACGACTTCTTGTTTACAATTGACACCTACCTGGTGCCAATAACAACAGCTGCATTATCGTTGCCAACCATTGGCCCCAACAGCTCCGCCGTGACACTAACGGACACTCACTGGTTTAAACCAAGTTCAACGGAACCTTCCTGTTGAACTTCACCACCAGGCTTCATTTACAGTCCAACATGCTCTCTCATCCCAGATTGAGCCACTGCAAACTCGAAGCACTGGAATTTCCATGGCCAAGCCGCCATAACCCCCAGCAAGTTCAGATCGAAGCCGATCTCTTCATGCATCTCTTAGTGACAGAGATAGCAACAGCTGCATATCGTCACCAACCGTTGGCCCAACAGCATCGCCTTGACATTGACGGACACTCGCTGGTTTACACCGAGTTCAACGGTACCTTCCTGTTGAACTTCACCACCAGGCTTCATTCACAGTCCAACATGCTCTCTCATCCCAGATTGAGCCACTGCAAACTCGAAGCACTGGAAATTCCATGGCCAAGCCGCCATAACCCCCAGCGAGATCACATCGAAGCCAATCTCTTCACGCAACATGTTCTTTTCGTTGAAACACGTATTGCCACATTGTGTTCTCGAATACACCACCTTGGATCTCAATGACAGAGATGGCTGATTTTTACCATGGAATGTTTACGTTGCCATATACCGGGAGTGGATGCCCACAGCTACCACGGTCTCGTTCTACTATTTTTGAGACCCTCAATGGCCACGTTTTCAACCAGTTTTCCTCAGATAATCATTTATTTTTGTTAATAAAGACAATTGCGGCAAAATATGTAGATAGATATAAGATTTCATTTTATTGCAATAAATGTTATAGATATATTTGAAACTAGGAGGCAGTTTTGTTTAAAGGACATTATTGTGTTGTTTATGTTGTAAAATCATGTGTTTCTATTTTTTTGCGGATTTACGTGGTAATTAATTTTATAAGCATCGTATATAAAATGTATATTATAAGAACGATGATACAGTAAACGCTGTGACTTTGTTTGTGATTTGTCTTCCTTATAGCAAGCAAAAAAGCAGAACATCAGCAAAACTGGTGAATTTCTTGCAAATTCCCTTTGTTAACGTGTGCGTGTTCTTATCTGACGAGTTGCCTACATTCCGCGCGGCTTCACTTTATAACTTAAGTACTCCCTCCTTCTATCCTCCTTGATTTTGTTGTACAAATAAATCATAGAATACAATTACACAAAACGTTAACATAAACATAAAACACTTTGAAGATGTTAATAAAACTAAACTCCCATAACTGCAACAAGTGTTTTACATAAACTGATCTGAAATAACGTAAAATAAATATACATTCACTTTCACTGTATTTAGTCTTCATTTAGCGTAGAACATTATCTCTTAATTCTTGAAACTTCATTCGTTGAAGGGGTTTTGTCAACAGGTCAGCCAGTTGGTGCTGTGACGGGCAGTGTATGAGTTCAAACCATCTTCTGTCATATTCATTATTACTTTTGAATTGATATTTCACATCAATATGATGGCTATTTGTGGAAAGTTGTCCAGATTTGATCATTTTCATTCCACTTCGGTTGTCCATAGGCAGAAATATTTTCAACTTTTTATTTAATAGCTCTTCTATGTTTGCTTTCAATGCTTTTAATTCCTCACAACAATGTGCTGCCGCCACATATTCAGCTTCTGTCGATGAAAGAGCGACAATTCATTTGGGTCACCAGCATAATCTGAGTCGCAATAAGCTTGAATTTGTAAAGAATCTTCACCTCTCTTAGGTGTTGAATAGGTAATCTTCAGGTATTTTGTTCCCAATAGGTATCTCGGACATTGATCACATCTTGAACTGTTGGACTTCCTGCTTTCATGGTTGATTACAAAACTTAAATCTGGACAAGTCTTGCATGCTATATACAGTAGACTCCCTATGGTTTCCCTGTAGGAGTATTCTGTCTCTTCTTTATTTTTGCCTCCCTCTTTATCTTGCTTGTCTATTGGTGTGGAGGTTGGTTTCGCATCTTGCCGGCCATATTTTCCTATAACTTGAGCTGCATATACTTGCTGACTCAGTGTAAATTCTTGATTTATCTTTGTTACTTGCATGCCAAGATAGTTTGTTGGGTGTTCTTGTATTTTAGTATCTTCATCTCTTTGATATCTTCACCTTGGACTAGACCATCATCCACATGTATTGCAATGAACAGCATTTTCTCATTCTTGTTCAAGGTTGTATATAGCAGCTATAGCTAACAGAGTTCTGAGAGATGTTATTGTGAATACACTACAGTAGGTTTCCTTGAAATCTAAACTCTTCTTCATCTGCTTACAGCCTCTGCCTACAAGGTGAGCCTTGTATTTGTCCATCATCTTTGATTTAAAAAACCCAGCGACTTGTTAGTATTTGTTTAACTTCTGCATTTTTCCTGTCTACTAGTTTCCACGTATTATTTTTCTCAATAGCATGTTTTTCTTCATGTATAGCTTTCTCCTATTTTTCTCTGTTTGAGCTTTTCATTACATTACTGAAATATGAAAAAAGCTTCTTCTTCACTATCACTCAAATTCAGGACACAATCCTCATATCTTTTTGGAAGTTTTCTATTTCTCTGTTGTCTTTGATTTGGATTTTCATTATTTTCTTCTGTCATCTCCTCCATATTTGGTAGATCTTCACAAACTCTTAACATATATATTTCTTGCATGGTAGGATCCCAAATGTGGTACCCATTTTCCTACGAATATACCCTTCTTTGATCTAGCTTCGAGTTTCTTAAGATGTCCCAGTTTCTTTGTATATACTGGTGTGCCAAATATTTGCAGTCTTGTTAAATTTGGCTTATCCCCATACCATGCTTCTGCTGGAGTTACTTTTGTTGTAGTAGATGAGCTTCGGTTCTGCAAATATGCTGCTGTCAAAACAGCAAGTCTCCACATTTCATTTTTTAGACCAGAATCTAATATGGCTCCCACCTTGTTGACTAGAGTACGATTCATGCGTTCTGCAGTTCCATTTAACTGCGGAGAATATGGAATTGTATATTCTTGAAGTATTCCTTTCTTCGTACACCAATTCTTGAAATGTACAGTGCGGTATTCACCACTGTTGTCACATCTTAGTGTTTATATTGAAATTGACTTCAGCTTCTTGGATAAATTCTTGCAGAAATAGTTCGGTCTCATCTTTGGACTTTAATATATATATTTTTAAGAAATGTGTATAGTCTTTGGACATGTCACGAACCATATTAATAGCTGATGAGATCCTAATAAAGTCGAAATCACAGTGATCCTGGGCTGGCAGAACACCGGCAATACAACCAAGCTTAACGTAGTTTAGAGTTAGATTGGAGAAATCTATCGAAAAAATCAATACCGGCGTCTACTGATATAAAAATACATAATCGAATCTGAATATATCAAATACAATAAAATCATATCAGGTTATGGGCCCAGGTACGTCCGTAAAAGTGGCAACTTGAAGATTAACGGTTCAAATCAGAAAAGCAAAAGATCAAACAATATTGCTCTCCTGACCAGACGCTCACCAGACAAAATGGCGGACTCCCAGGTTACTTCAATACAAAAATTGAAAAATGCTGATACTTATCAATTGTGGGAAAGTGAAAGAAGTGAAAACACTTTCAGAAGCCAAACAAATTATCAAAGTTATGACTGGAATTGAACTTCTAAACAAAACCACCCAAGATGCCGCTGCTATAAGTTCTTGGAAAACTCAGGAGGCCCAGGTTCGACACGTTATTTTAAAAACAATAGACATATTCTGAATTGTACGACATCAAAGCAAATATCTACAGGAAGAATACTGAGCTAATGAAATGTCAGCTCATGGCAGACTTTTTTCACTGCAAATATGATGTGTCTAAAAGTATGATGGCAAACTTGAGCACAATACAAAACATTGCTTTTAGACTATGGTCTATTGTATGTTCTCTCTGGTTTTGTGGATGTGAAGATTGTGGTGTCTTGGAAATGTTGTGTGTGCTGTAAATTTAAATCTGTCATACAGAGAGAACATCCAACACATATAATGCAAACTTGAAATTCACCATAGAGAAAGAACATAATAACTCGTTGCCTTTCCTCGATACCAGATGTATCCGCTCTGAAAGCCAAATAATAATTTTAGACTGGTATCAAAAGCCGACCAACAGTGGTAGATATCTTAATTATCTTTCATATCATGACGAAAGAATTAAGATCAACTTAGTTTTGGGTCTCAAGAATAGGATAAAAAAGATATGCCATCCAACTTTATTTAAAAGTAATATCGACAAATTGTATCAAATTCTTATAGACAATTCATATCCCACCCAACTTCTTCGCAAGCTCCTGTACAGTAATCCGTCTATTAACAATAGCCAGATGCGATTTCGTGATAGAGCACTCAACAACAACCTAGACCTGTGGGGTATTTCTCTTTTCCGTGGATAAGGGGAATCACACCCAATTTAATCAGAATTATACGTGAGGTTTTGGAAAATAGTAGAGTTGCTAAACGAAATGTAAACTTATTAGGTCGTTACTTTTCTAATGTCAAGGATAAAATACTTACCGGTAGAACTCGTAATGTTATGTACAGGATTCCATGCCATAATTGCGATATGGTGTATATCGGTGAAACCATGAGACAACTTAACAAAAGAATTATTGCTCATAAAAGTGACTGCCATTAAAAAATTGAGTTGTACATTGGCCAAACATGCACACGATAAACAACACAACCCTAATTTCGAGGGTGTTTCCATCCTAGTAGAAGAATCTAATTATGACAAGAGATTGATTCATGAAATGATTAAAATCACCAAGAAACCTAAAGCCTTGAATAAATGCTCCGATTTGCGAGGCCTTAGCTCCATATATTCTTACTTGATTTCTAAGTATTGTCAATAACAACAACAATCACGCATCAACGAAATGAATATTGCCTATAGTCAATTTTAATCGGTAGATAATTCTTAATAACTTTTACTTTATAATATGTTTTGTTTCCTGGATGAAATTTGACGTTAGAAAAATCATTTGTCATGTAAATATTTGAATTTTGAAAACACTCCCCACTTCCAAATGAAAGAGATGAATGTATTTCCTCAATAAACTTTAATTAAAAAAATGAAGAAAAAAATATTTTTTCTATATAACATATCAGAGATGTAAGAACACTTGGCTTGTGATGTCTACTTATATTTTTATTATTTATTAACGTTTTAATTAGATTTTAATTGTGTATATGTGATAAATGTTGTTTTTAATTCACAAATATGTATAAAATAGTTCCTCAGTTATTGCCATCTTCAATTATTTAACCTCACTTGCAGAGTAAGTTATTTAATACTTTTATTATATTCCACCATGTACTTAATTTAGAAATGTTATTTTAGCCCTGAAGATGAGAATAAATTTCGCGAAAGCTCGGTGAGCAAAAAGAGTACTCTTTTTTCCGGCAGAATACCCAGATCATACAACTTTCATAATATAATTAGCACTGCCGTACTTCCACTAATATTATATATATATTGGATACTAGGGATGCAACCAAATTTGGGTGGATAAATAATACTCTTTACATTTATTTGGAGCTTTCGGAATTATGTTTATTCCTTCTTGAGTCAAAAATCTACAAAATAAGGTGCAAATTGTTACATGTAATCAGTAATCTGAAAAAAGGGATTGATATGTTCTAACTTACAATATGTGAGATTTCTCTAACTGATGTTCATTGATTTGAAATACTCTGACTATTTTATGGATAATTGTAATCACAAAGACAAAAAATGAACCAGCACAATAAACGATATATAACTAGCTATAATAATTAAAAATGAAATATTCTCAGTTAAAAGGTTATCAATTGTTGTGGAAATGAAATTGACAATTGAATCTATATTTTAGGCCTTTTCGGAAACTCAACCACGGTTACGAAACCGAGCCACTTTAGTCACGTGACGGTTTCGACAAGGTAATTACTCGATCCTGCCAGTAAACGAACAACAAATGTGCCAAATGTCAACATGTCAATTTAACCTGTAACCTAATTTTAAATTTAAAGTTTGTTCACCTGCGCTCTGCGCTTAGTCTCACGGTTTTATTTTTCTACCTCACTATGGCAAAATTGTTCAAGAGAAAATTTGATTTGATATCTGTAATTATCAGTGACATATTTAGTTATGACGAGGATGATGAAGATTAATCTAACATTTGTGTCCTTCTTATAAAAGAAGAAAATTCTAAAAGAAGACGAGTATGCATAGAAAATTACATTTCAGGAGTGCTAAGCTATTATTCGTTGAATGGTATTTTGATAATTATTATTAGTTGAGTTTAGGTGTCTGTAATATTTGATGTTAAATTTTAGATTTTGAAAGTCACTTTAGACTTCAAAAATCAACAGTAGCTGCGATTTTAGAATCTCATGGCAATGAAATTTACCATCAAACTAGCAAAGGTGGTAGGATATCTTGCCCAAAGAAGCAGTTGCTAGTAGCTCTGTGGATTGTTGCTAATCAAGAAGTGTATAGGTAATTTACTGTGGTAGGTATTTTATTTCCAGTTATCTAATAATTATTATTTTTAGGTCTGTAGCGGATAGATTCGACCTCAGCATTTCATCCACATGGGAATTCTTCCATAGAGTAATTAACGTGCTGGTCAATAACGTCAAAAAAATACATTTCTTGGCCAAACAACTATCGCATGGTATCACAGGAATTCATGAGAAGATCAAAAATTCCAAATGTAGTAGGTGCAATCGATGGAAGTCATATTCCTATTAGTGCACCTAAATATATGCCTAATGCTTATTTAAACAGAAATCGGTATCATTCAATTATACTCCAAGCAGTATGCGATGCCAATTATAAGTTCATAGACTGCTATGCGGGTAAATTTATTATATAAATTTGTATGTATACTTATTTTAAATTATAAATATTGTAGGTTGTCTAGGGAGCGTCCATGACGCAAGAGTTTTTAGGAAATCACCACTCTTTTCAGCAATCGAAAAAGAAAATTTGATTGGACAGGACTACCACATGTTGGGTGATTCTGCATATGCATGCACAGATTATTCAATAACACCCTACAAGGATAATTGATTTTTAACTGCAAAACAAAAAAAATTCAATACTCTCCATTCTGTAGCAAGAGTAGCTATTCAACAAAGTTTTGGTCTCCTGAAGGGACGATTTAGGATATTGAAACATGTAAATATCTACAGAACTAAAGATATCCCAAAAGTAATAATAGCATGTTGCGTATTACATAATATTTGTATGAATCATGATGATGAGGGGGAAATCGACCTTGATGCAGATTCATCTACAATTTCGGAAGACAACCAGATATCAGTAGAAAACTGCCAAAAAAGACAGCAGATCTTAAAGATTTTATTTAATGAATATAATGGTTAATTTCCAGAAAAAGTGACATACTTCTTTTATTTTTGCTTTCTTTCTACTATTTCTTATGATTTATTTAAATTGTATTATATTGTAGTTGGATTAAATAAAATAATAATTATATTTTAATAGTTGTATTAAAAAGGAGAATTATTATGTTACTCTTTAACTTATTTTAATATACAACTCACTGGCACATCGTTTGGAGTAAGTAGTAGCTGTTTTTTTTTGACACAAGAGATTTTGATTTGTTTGGCTGAACAATACTCTCTCTCATCTTTGAGTGAACTGTCTAGGCTTATATAAAGACAAACAAAAATATATATATATATATATATATATATATATATATATATATATATATATATATATATATATTCTTACCAGAAACAAAAATTAAATGAAAGATTATGACTAGGTCAACTAAAGAGATCATTCTTATACAAAAAGAAACAAATATATCCTACCACAATAAAACAAATATTTGAAACAAAAAAAGATAGCTCAGTCTAGTCTTTATCTATTAGTTTTTGTAAGAGATCAAGTAGACGATCTTGTCTCAGCATTCTCTCCCTGTGCCGGTTTTCTGCGTCTTCTCCAAATTTTGTGAACCAAGATGGTTCCTCATCGTTCAGCCTTTTTCGTTTACGACTTGGAGTGTCATGGGAGGTCAGTGTGCTAATAGCATCATGTTCATTATTTTCCGTAGTCTCATTTTCCTACAATTGAATAAACTACTCACATTTACACCCATACTACTATAAGTGCTTAGTGGATGTACTTCTGGGTTTTTTCCAAATATTTTATGCATGATTTCAAAATGTTCCCAATTTACGGCCCCTCTTCCAGAACGGGAATTGTTGTCTACTATATTTTTATATGTTTTTTTTTAAATTCTTGAATTTATTTTCACACTGTTCGGCTGATACGTTTACCACACATTTCTCACCGACTTGAACTGCTATATCTTTCCAAAGTTTTTTATTTGATGTCTTCTTGTCATCAAACCGATATTTGTTTTTGTCGTACAATGACAACAAGAATTGAACATGAGCTTTCTTCCAGAATATTTTGTCTTCTTGCCCATTCTCATTAAGAACTGAAATCAAATAATTTTGTATAGATTTACTGAACATTAACCATAGCTTTGTTCAAGCATGCACTCAAAAGCGTTTCCAAGTACTAAACCAATGAAAATATGTTTTTTTCACTTGTAAGTATGGTTACTTTCTATCAGCGACAGCGGTGACTAATTTTGCTGGTTTTAAAACTGCTATGCTGCTTAACAAGGCAAATGATATTTGTAACTACCTGGATTTGAAATATCATCTAATGTATTTGGGTTTAATTCTTCATCCAAAATATAAACTGAAACAAAGTTTATTTTAATTGAATCACTGCATTTCTCATGAGATAATTGAAATAACTTTATGTTTTACTTACACTCATTATTACTATGCACGTCTTTCACATGTTGGGTTACTATAGAGATCCGGTTTATATACCCGCACTGCTCACATCTACCCAAATTCTCTTCTGTATCCATAATATGATTTTATAATAATCTTTTCTGACTGGAACTAAGTCCCTAATTCAAAAAAATGTAACCTGTAAAAGAATCAAATTGACACAAGCCTGTCAACTATATTAGACATGCGCGAATCAAGAGGATCACACGTAACCCCGCCTGCTTGGCAGGGTTACGAATGAATAACCCGGGTTACAGATCGAGTAAGTAACCTGCATGTTTCCACAAAGGGGTTAGGTTAACTCAATCAGTTTTCGAACGCCAAACTTAGCTCGGGTCGGTTTCCGAAAACGCCTTTTGTTTTGAACACTGTTAATCGGGTGGTTGCCTATTTTGATATTGTGTCTTATCTATATTTAAAATATTTGAATATATTATATTAAGGTTTTGGATGTCAGATTTTTTGTTGAGGGCATTAGGCTCACAATGGATATGTGCCATTTTTAAAAAAATTCTCTTAAATATATTTTTCTCTACCAAAACCCTAATATTATCAAAGTCGGCTTCGTGACCTGTTTCTGTAACATGTTGGGATAAGGTACAAGCATCTTTCCTTACTTTTATATCACTTTGATGGGAGCGTATTCTAGCTTGTAAGTCTTGTTGTCATTCGAATATATTTCAATCAACTTCTTTAATCGCCTTATTAGCAATAACAAGATTTCCTTCCTGTCGTAATATGTTGGCAATTCTTGGAGTAAGAAACTCCTCATACGGAAGCGAACGGAAAATCTTATTACTACTATTTTCAGAACGATTAACCATGTTATCATTATTAATGTCGTTATTGTCCCTTATTCTATTGGATGTTGAGAAAACTTGCTTATTAACAAACTTTTTGGGATAGGAGTTTTCAATGAATGTCATTATATTTAAGCTTTCAGTTCTCAGAGTTATGGCATATTTTCGTAATTCTGTTTTTTAACATAAGTACTAAATTAATTTTCTTTTTTTTTTGGTGTGGTATGAGTGATAATTAATAAATCTTCCAGAGCTGCATGGCTTTGTATACCAATTAAGGATCACGCAGTGTTACAATCCGTACGTATTAGTTTAGTGTCAAGGAAGGGTACGCTTTTATCAACTTCTTTTTCTATGGTGAATTGAATGTTATGGTTATAGCTATTAAATTTTTGTAATATTTCTTGTTCCGAGCCATAAGGGATCGCACAAATAATGTCGTCAACGTACTTTTTAATAAATGGTAATTCAAAGGTGAGTAGTGGTATGCAGTGATCTAGTAAGTCATCCATTGGGCAATTATTGGTGATATTTTGGCGCCCATGGGAGTACCTAATATTTGTTTATAAAACTGTTTGTTAAATGAGAAATAAGTGGTGTTGAAAATAAATTCAATAATCTCTTTGAAACTTTCTTTACTGAGAGAACAGTGGTTCGAAATACGCGCCCAATGGCAATCAATGCTGGATAAGACCAATTCAATTGGAATATTGGTGAATAGTGCTACTACATCTAAGCTAATAATCCTAGAATTGTCCAGTAACTGAAAATCGTTAATAAAAAGAGAAAATTCAAACGAGTTTGTAATGTGATATCTATTGTCCTTGTCATACGCAGATGTTAAGATGTCTGTAATGAATTTAGTTTAATTAACATTAGGTGCTTCTATCGAAGAAATAATTTGTCTTAAGGACAAAACGGGCTTATGTACTTTCGGAAAAACATAGAATTTAGGGGCAATACCACCATAAAATGTCAATTCCTTAGCTACTTTCTCTGTAATTTGCTTATCGTTTTTTAATTTTGTTACTAATTTGTTGGACTTTTGCTGAATAGTGGATGTAGGATCCCTCGGTATTTTTTATAATAAATTTGATCATTAAGTAATTCTTCTGATAAGTTCATGTATTGTTCTCTATACATTATTATGGTGACGTTGCCTTTATCAGATTTTACAATAATTATTTCTGGATGTTCTTTTATGAATGTTTTTGTAGCTTGATACCATTTATTTATTATTGAATAGCTTCTCTTGCCAGTGTGTAAGAAATTCGTGATGACATTAGTAATTTGTGCACTATATATATTACGTAAATTGGTGTTATCTATATGACACAGAGCAAATTCTACATCAGCTAATAAGTGTTTAATGTGAATTTCTTTTTTACACGGTGGCAAACAGAACTTAGTTCCTAAAGATAATATGTTTCTAACTCCATCAGGTATAACAACAGTTGTAAGATTTTTCAACCTAATATTAAAAACTCTTTTTGCTTTTAAGATTTCAATTTTAAGTATATTTGTTGCTTTAATAGAATGACATTTTCTATTCTAAGTTATATTTTGTTTTCTTTGAAATTCATTCCACATATATATAAAGGTATTTCGTAATTTTTCTTTGAATATCTTGTTGTTCCATCTGCAACCTGTTTACATTCCGATGGGTTACCTTGATCTCTAGACTGAGAATTTTCTCACAGAATCTTGTGTGGAAGTTGTTAACAGTGTGCGCTAATTTTCCATCTTCTGAATCAATCAACGTAAACATGCCTCGTGTTTGGTCTTCTATGTGCTTTGGAATCAAACCATCAAGTCTACATTGTAGAAGAAATATTTTTCTGTTCATCAATGACATCAGTTTGGTGTTGATATTTGCCCATGTCTTCATTAATGTTGTGCAATTTGAACCAAATTCTCGGGTAATAAACTGATGTTACAGGAACTGGTCACGAAGCCGACTTTGATAATATTAGGGTTTTGGAAGTAGAGATAAATATATTTAAGAAAAGTTTTTTAGAAATGGTACATATCCATTGTGAGCCTAATGCCCTCAACAAGAAATCTGACATCCAAAACTTTAATATAATATATTCAAATATTTTTTTTTATTTCCACAACAATTGATAACCTTTTAACTGAGAATATTTTATTTGTAATTAATATAGTTATATATCGTTTATTGTGCTGGTTCATTTTTTGTCTTTGTGATTACAATTATCCATAAAATAGTCAAGAGTGTTTCAAATCAATGAACATTAGTTAGAGAAATCTCACACATTGTAAGTTAGAACATATCAATCCCTTTGTTTTTTTTCTTCAGATTACTGATTTCTTACATTATGTAACAATTTGCACCTTATTTTTTAGATTTTCGACTAAAGAAGGAATAAACATAATTCCGAAAGCTCTCAAATAAATGTAAAGAGTATTATTTATCCACCCAAATTTGGCTGCATCCCTACTATCCAATAGTTATAATTATCTAATCAGCCACGATCACTAATAAGTTTATATACATACATATATATATATATATATATATATATATATATATATATATATATATATATATATATATATATATATATACATACATTTTAGATTTCGTTTTATCTAATTGGCTTTTTAAAAACAATTATTTTATTTATTTACTTCTGACACCACTTATTATTAATGATTTAATAATAAGACTTAAATTATAATTATTATACAAGTGAAATTAACTGTAAGATTAGGATGATTATGAAAACTGACATAGATTCGTCTTACTTTAGATTTACATTTCAGAATGATTAAAATTATAAAGTGTTCCTTATTTATAGTGAAAAAGTGTACAATATGCAATATAATGTTCTCGTGGGAAAATGCCACTAATTGCGTCCTATTCACGGATTCCATGGTCAGCATACTCGTGTAATCAGAAGAGTTTCTGGATATGTTATCAGTTGAAGTACGATATGTTGAAATATGATATTCCTGGTACTGCATTGTCATCATATTGTTGTGAAGTCAAGTTCATGGGTTTAGCAGAGTCAGCAATATTTGTTGATATAACATACATATATATGAATCAATACAAATGTAGCTGTTGTAAAATAATGGCTTTACATTGGTACTATTTCCTTAAAGGTTTTTGTAAATTAATAATTGCACAAACCATAATAAGTAGATATACGTCCATCGAATAAAGAATATCATGAATGACAGTCGCATACGGTTGTCAATATTAAATTTTCTAATACTTCGTATAACTCTCTCAATATGTATTCGAAGAGTTCCAATTTTTTTGTTCATCCTAACTTGTGCTTTTGTAAGTTTTTCACCCTCACTTACTCTGGCTCGCATAATCAATTTACATCGTATTTGAACTAAAGAAGCATCTATGTGCTTAAAGGACCGGTCGGCTATGTACGCATGTACCACTACACAACACTTTATAATAGTCACTTTGCAAATTCCATTGCCTGCTTGCACCATAACCACCAAAATTTACAATCCCGCTTGGTGTTGACGAAACCAAATATAAAACGAAAATTTAATCTCACAACCTGTTGGCAACTAATTGTCACTGTCACAATGATTAATACATATGGTCAGCCAATGCCAGATGAGCGGGAACTGTGACGTCACAGGGCGCTCATTATATTCCCAGAGCGGATTCTTTGAGAGGCATTAGATAGGCTTTGTCCGCACATAGCTTTGATTCATTTTGTAGATATAAAAATAAATATATTATAATACAAGTTTTGAGTTATTCTTTAAAAAAATCATCTTTCAACTTGCTATAACATAATTGGCGCAGTCAGTAGGATACTAAGAGCAATCATATTCGATCAGCGTTCGTATTAACGATTTACTTGTTATTCTGAATCTACAATCCACCATCCACCAGTGAGGCACAGCGGACAACATCTCAACCGTGGATCGCATACTTCCAGATCTACTGAGTGAGTACGATTTAAGAATTTATCCTTTATTCCCGTAATCATTTTCAGGACATCCCAGTAGCAAGGGTAGCACAAGTTCAGGAGTGGGCAGATTGAGACCTGAATGCGAACCGAGCTAAAAGTGAGTGAAAATATTACTTTCCTCTCCTATTTAAATTCAATTCAAGAACATCTTAAGGAAATTAATTTTAGTATCTTGATAAATCTTTTTTATCAAATATTGAAATCACTAGTGTTCGTTAATACCTATTTAAGACAAACCGAACCACAAAAATGGCGACAGAAATTAATTATACTTTAGTTAGCCTAATTCTCGAGACAATCCCAACTTTCGAGGGTGATAAATATATGTTAGAAATTTTTATCTCAGGTTGTGATAATTTTCACGACAAATATTTTTCTTGCAATGATCAAGAATTGAATCAGTTTATATACCAGGCAATTCTAGATAAGCTTAAAGGAAACCCATTATTGATTATTGGTTCTCGACCGGAATTAAATACGTGGCCCTTGATAAAAAATGAATAACGAAATGTTTACGGCGAGCGTTTAAATATAGATAATTTAGAACAAACTCTTATGATGTGTTCTCTACAGATGAATGAAAGCTATCATAATTTCGCGAACAGATTACAATTAATAAGATCTAAATTAGCTATGAAAATTAAGACAATAGCTACCACAGAAATGGACTTAACTACTAAAAAAAATCATCTGAAGCAATACAACCATTTAGCACTAAAAGTATTCGTCAGACATTTGGACAGACGCCTACGTGACAAAATAATCACACAGAAACCGACATCTTTAGAAGAAGCTATGGCTCTTGTTCAAGAAGATGAAAATTTTTAGCTTTTCCTCAGACCACAAGATTATAAGCAAATAATTCCTAAAACTGATATGTTATCAAAATCCCACCATTCTAGTAATAATCAAAGATCTAATCAAAATTATCATCGAACATCTTCCCATAATGCAAATCCAATCAATTCAACTGATATGCCCCAAAACCAATTTATCAATCGAGCCCATTATCCATCAAATCCTCAAATCAATCCAGCTTACAATCAATTGCCCCAAAATTATTCCATCAACCGAATTCATTATCCAACTAATTCACAAGTTTTCGGTAGACCAATGAATGTGTGGCAAAATCAAAATGCCCGTCAAAATTATCCGAAACCAACGCCAATGTTCGGTATTACTGCAATTCCAACGAATATTCCGAGAAACGAATATCCAACGCCGATGTCCATGAGCACGAGAAATCCGAGTTTGCTTAACAAAGGAAACCTAAACCTTTCCATTACGCGGAATATATGCCGGAGTTAAATGAACCCAGTTATAGCGAGAACACCGAATATTACACCTTAGATACAAGCGACACTGAAAATCTTGGGAGTTCTCCTCACGATCTCTATTCCCATAACGAAAATACTCATGTTGCATATGACAATCAATGCGACGACACTTCTTTCAATTCTCAGGATTTTACGCAAGATCCGCAAAAGGCAGTAATACGATAGCTGAAATAAAAACAAATTTCCAAACGCCGTTGCCCTATATCTTGATTAAACCCAATAATAGCACAGAAAAAGAAATTAAATTGATGATAGATACAGGTTGCAGTTTAAATATATTACAACCAGACATAATAGATTTTTATTTTCCGGGTTCAGTTTTTGACAGACCAACACAAATTAAAACCGCGGGTGGCACATTAGTGGCTAACGGAAAAGCATTTATACCTTTGTTGGCATAATTTTTAAAGGATCCAAATAATATGGTACACGATAATTTCCTGTTAGAATACACGAACTATTATCCTGAATGTGTGGCATACGATTTGCATAATTATTATAACGGAGTATTAGGCGTAAATTTCCTGAGAGATCTCAATTTAAATATCGACTTTGAGAATCAAAGACTTAGTAATGCATATCTTTCCATACCATTTTATTATAGAAAAGAAACTATAGAACATGAAATTAGTTTTACATTAAACCCATCTGAAACAAAAGTTGGGAAATTGCCAGTAAGTATTTCTAATGGTAAGATACTCGTTCACAAACAACAGTGGAATGACATAAATGACAAGTCAATACTTGGCCTCAGGTTATCGTCAAATAGCGATGCACGAAGACTTTATTGAAAAAAACTGCTTTCACTTGCGACCGGGGTCATTACGAATTTCTTAGAATGCCGTTCGGGTTGGAGAATGCTCCCGCAACCTTCCAAAGGATCATGGACCACATTTATGGTGTATCTAGACGACATAATTGTTTATTCTGTGTCCTTACAAGAGCACCTTGTTGCTTTAAAACGAATATTTTCCACTCTAAGAAAATTCATTCTAAAAATACAGTTAGATAAAACCGAGTTTCTTAAGCGTGGAGCAGAATATTTGGGTCATATAATATCTGATAAGGGTGTAAGGCCCAATCCAAAGAAAATATCGGCCATACAAAATTTTTCTATCCCTCAAACAACTAAACAAATAAAATCTTTCTTGGGACTGACCGTATATTATGGAAAGTTTATTAAAGACTATGCTAAAATAGCTAAGCCCATGACCAGCTTTTTGAAGAAAGGATCAAAAATTGATATCCATAATACCGATTATGAAAGTAGTTTTGAGGCCCTCAAAAACTATTTTATTAACGAACCGATATTAATATATCCCGATTTCAAAAAACCTTTTACCATCACTACAGATAGTTCGAATTATGCAATAGATGCGGTATTATCCCAATCCGATAGACCTAACTGTAATGGAAGTAGAACCCTCAACAAAGCTGAAATCAATTATTCAGTTATCGAGAAGGAATTGCTCGCAATCATTTATTTTTGCAATTATTACAGAAGTTTCTTATTCGGAAATAAATTTACTATTCGAACAGATCACAAACCGCTTAAGGGGCTTACAAGCATAAAAGAGCTGAATTCCCGACTTTTTCGATGGAAATTAAAAATGCAAGAGTTCAATTACGACGAAGTACAATACGTTAAAGGTAAAGATAATCACGTAGCAGATGCTTTATCCAGAATAAAAATTGAATCTGATAACGAGTCAACATCAAATAATTATGACACAACGGAAAATAATCTACAAGATTTTTACATTCTAACAAATGAAACAGACCCACAAGTTAAACCATCCACCTCGGAAATAGATCAAATTATCGAGGAAGCTATAGCAAATGAGACACAAGCAATTCCTAAAATTAATATATCTGATTTAGTCTTAAAGCCAGCAGATCCATTAGATACTAATGAAACTGTCCATACAGCTCTGGAGAATCCAGTATTAGAAATACCTACCCAATTCTGAAAACGCCCTGAAGACATTTAAAAATCAGATTAGTTTTCATGTAAGTGACAATGCTTTAACATCAATAGTTCGGATCGAACATCCATTTGAAAATAAAACACGACATAATGTAACACTTAGGGTTCGACATTTCAACAACGATCTAGTCAATTTTCTGAAAGACTATTTGATTCCGAATGCAACTTATGGTATACTGCTACCAACACAGTTTTTAAGTGAGTTTACTAAATCTATTCAAAACAACTTTCTGGCTAAATCATTCAAATTTGTAAGATGTACATTAATTTTGGAAGACGTTAAAACGAAAGATGAATAAAAATTAAGAATAAAATATCATCACGAGACAAAAACAATTCATAAAGGCATAAACGAAACCAACACAGCTCTTGCAAAAAAATATTACTAGTCTACACAGAAGACAGACATAATCGATTATATTAACCTTTATGCAATTTGTCAGAAAACGAAATATGAGAGGCAATCGTATAAATCAATATCCAAAAATACTCCAATTAGAGATAAACCTTCCGATCACATTTATATAGATACCTTCCAAATAGAGAAAGTTAAATTCCTCACAATAATCGATAGTTTCTCTAAATTTGCACAAGCATATCCCACAACAACGAATGCTATCGATGCAGCGGACAACTTGTTGAAATTTATTTCTCATTACGGTATACCAACGAAAATCACTTGCGATCAGGGACCAGAATTCAAGAATAGACACTTTGAAAATCTCTGCAGTTTACACAAGGTAAATTTACATTACACCACAGCAAAAAATCCAAATTCTAATAGTCCCGTGAAAACTCTCTTGAGTAAATCAGCTGTTATCAAAATTTGAGTTTTGAGTAACGTGTGGCTTGAATAATAATACTAAGGTGATGTTATAATTATCAACAAAGAAACAAGTTTTATTTTTATATATATAATTTAGAAATAGTTCACAATATAAATTTGAAACGCTCATAATTCAGTATGATATTTTTTAATATTAAGGTGATGTTATAACCACTAGCAAAGAGAAAATGGTATATTTATCAATAGTTAAAATTACAATAGTGAAATACAATATTAAATAAGACTATAAATAACCATAGTATGAAGAAAAGATGTTAATGTTACATTATTCACTCAAAATTTCCTTCAATGTTTCTGATATATGTCGATTTTATTCTTGCTTGCTTTTGAACTGGACAATAACGGAGAATATTTTCTATTTTCAATTACTCAAGGAATTATACTTTTATTTTAGGCATTTGTTGTATGGTAGGTGATGTAACTACCAGCAAATAAAAATGTTGAATTTATTTATATACATATCAATATTTTAATATCTAATGTTTCGTTCTTATAATATGTATATTGTATTGAAATACTCGTAGTTTATTATGCTAAGTTTTCTATCATGAATGGTATTTTAAACACTTCAGAAAATTAATGAATGATTTCAGTATGATAGGTCTTCAAGATTCAAAATTATTTTTTTCAATTATTCAATATGCGCAAGCTCTTATCTATAATATAATATTTATTCAAATAAACGGTCTCCATCCTGGTCATTCTGTGGTAAACTTATATTGATGCCAGCCACACCTGGCGGTACATCCAAACATAACTGCATAGGGCGATTCACCGATTCCTATTACTTTTCTCATAAATATTTCTAAGACCCACTTAGTTTTACTCACCACTACATATAAAAAGCTAGGATCTCCTGGAAATTGATATATTTAATATCCTTGCACAATCTAAAGTCTTGTTTTCGGCCAGCCAAGCGGTAAGAATTATGTAGTTCGGCTATTAATGAACTCCCCTTCTTGCCCAGATGAAGTTTTACCTATTTGAACTTCAAATGTTATGCAAATCTGCATGTGCCTTAACATCACTCAATGGCGATCTTGAAATTCAGTCCTCCTAAATATTATCCATGCTATAAATTGACACTTCTACGAAAATAAAAGTTGATTTACCTATCTGAGGGTAAGGGGAAGGTTTCTGTTTCTCTTTAAAGTTAATGGTTCTTGCTATATTTTGGTTAGTATTATGTCCCAAATTTATCCCATGTATTGACGCTGGTTCATTTCCAGCATTTTCAATTAGTAATGTTTCTCAGACGAGTCTCTCCATTGACAAAAAGTAAGTCAATTTTCTTATCTCAATTTGTGCTTTAACTCCTTAACCTCATTGTGACAGCAAATGACAGAATGTGAACACAATAACGCAATTCTATTCTATTCTATCGTAGAGATAACATATAACATACAGCAGGCAAGTCGATCGTAAATGCGTACCATCAATAGAAAGAAACAGAAAATAAGGCAGGATTATCTATCTCTTTTATTTTGAACACTCGTGATTGGTGGATTACTGTACCTATCTGTCATCCGCATCCGACTCAGCCGTCATCCAAACTCAAATAGAAATCTGAAGCAGTTACGTTTTTATAATTTGTAAATAGGAAAATAGTTGATAATTAAACGGTAAACAATATACTAATAATGAAAAAAAGAAAGTTTGTCTCTCAGCGCAAGTTTTAAGTTCAAGTACTTCAGCTGCAGTAAACTAAAGCCCGCTGCAGACGGAGTATGTTTCAGGGTATGCGTTCTCAGATTGCGTAGAGTCTGTTATTGATAGAGCTGGCGCCATCCCCCAACTGCGTTATGAGCTAGAGAAAAGCAAATGTATCTTTTACAGGAATCTGCATTTGAGCATGTCATGATCATTCACGGTTGTCAGTGTCAGTATAATAAATTAAATATTCTTATTTATTATTTTATTCTTACTTTTTATGTTTTTACAGGAGTGACATTAAAAATCTTTGAAATGAGTGCTGTGTGCCTCCCCTCGTATTTTATCTAAGGTGCCTTCATGTGGAAGTGATAATCCTCGAAGGTTAGTAAAAGGTTTACTAAATAAGAAGAAATTATAGTTTTTAAGCAAAATTTATTGCTAACTCAATCTTAAAAATGTCAGATTAAAAGTAAAAGAAATGTATAAAAATAAACTTATCTCATGATTTCATCTCAATTCTTAGAAGTTATATCAAAGGAATTATCTATTTAATACGAATATTTATGATCATGTAGAAATTATATGATTTTTTCCAGATATCGATTATCCCTTTTATTGACATTGATCGTCGAAGGGAATGGGTGAGAATGATTTCTTCAGAATTTGAAAATATGTACCTCAGAAACTATTATGTTTGTCAAATCTATTCTCATCCAGACTATATTGGTCCAGTAATATTGAATAAGATTGCATTTCCGACATTACATTTTCCGTGTAAGTGTAAGTATTCTTCCTACTTTCAATATAGATTATTGGTGCTATGAATATTTCTTATTTTATATACATACATATATAAATATATATATATTTGTTTATGGTATATTAGTGAGCCCGCTACATAAACGGGACGTTCGTCCACCCGGCACTAAATTTATTTATTCACATGTATACTTTTCAGAATACTCTTTTTCAATGGTTTTTTAGTAATAGGCACATAAGAGGGGTAGAGTTTTCTAAGAAAACAATATTTCATATAATAATTAAGTAAACGTCGGCCCATGCTTCTGGTCAGCCCATTCTTATACAAATCTCTAAATATAACGCGTATTTGTCAGCCCAGCGGCGATGCCACATTTGAGGCTCACCTAGTAACGTATTGCATCGTATTGTAATTGCAGTCATAGATATATGAGCATTTCAGTTATCATCACGATTATATGTGTATCGTGGTTTTCATCTCATATTTTAAGTGCACGTTATTTCAATTCAGAAGTAGTTATGTCGTTTAGAGGAAAACTTTGTGTTAGTTTGGCGAAGAATATGACATTATCACAGGAAGAAGATCAGGTAAGTATAAAATATATATTAATATCAATACTTAAGGAAGGTCATGTCCTTTTGGATTTGGCGCGAAAGCTAGGAAACATCATTTATGTGATATATATTCTAAATAATACAAATTTTCAGAGTAATAATCAGATAGAAAGCTTACCAGACTTTAATGTTTCACCATGCTCAGAACCTAATCCTGGTTATATAGAAGTTCCATTAGAATCTTTTTGGGAAAATTTTGAGAAAAGTCAAAATCTTGACTCACATAATAGCTCATCCATTTGCTCAAATACAACAGACAGTTACAGATCAGATAACCAGTCAGGTCTCGAAACGGTATAATAGCAGTACAACAATATTTTCAAATCCAAGAAAATGGATGTAACTTATTTATTTGTTTTTAGTCTCTTCCTTCTAAGACTGTTGAGAAATTCTCAAGTTTCGAGAGCGAAGAAATCTTACCTGTGCCTAAGATATATTATCAAGATCAAAAGTCACCCTCAGAATATGAAATATCTGAAGACAACAGAGATCATAATGTAAATTTATCATCAACTAATAAAGATGAAAAAAATATACCTATAGATGCTGCCGTTAGAACTTATACGTATCTAGAAAACTTAATCGAGGTAAAATATTAATATTCATAGACAATCCGGATTAAATTCCTATTTAATTAATTTTTGAGTCAGGTTCTCTCTAAAATATTAAGTAAAAGTACTGGGCGATAAAAGAGTTTCATTATGTTTTTAAGTAAAAACTATGATTTTCTTTATTGAATGTGCACCAAAAATAGGTATTAAGGGTTTTCTGAAATGTGATCTGTCCGCATTGGTTGTAAATGAAAATTTACTTTAGCCTTTCACCATATACAGTGTGATTTATGTATGGCGACCATTAGATGTTTTCCAACTTACATTTGGATTAGAAACGTGAAATTAGGTTTGCATTCATTTGCAGTGATGAACGTTGTTTGTAAAATATTTTTAGTCCTGCAGCTTTTCAGGGTGTATTAGAAGTTGGAACCAACTTTCTTATTTCAAATAAAAACCCACTATTAATTAAATATTTATAACAGCTTTTGACATATGTAAAAAATGCGTTTATAGTACATTACAAACTTGTTTCTAGCAAACGGCCCAAAATTACCGAATAAGCAAATTATATTTCGTAAAATTATAAATGACTGGGACTTATTAAACCAAATAAATTCATGTTGGGCAAGTATGAAGCTATTTTCCAGCGAACTGACCATCACTTCAATTCACAATATGTAGACTTGCCAAGAATGTCGCGAGGAAACTTTTCAAGATCGAGATAGGTATAATTTTGCCATAATAAAAGTTATTGGAGACATTATATTGTTGGTAATCAAATTTTTTCTATGATTTTTATTGAATATCTGGATTTAATGTTCAGTTTAAATGGGGAATGCATAGGGAACACATATTCAAATGCAATTTTGCATCGAACGATTTCAAAAAATAAATATTGCAAATTTAGAAAAATGAGTTTTATACAATTTGTCTAAAAATTTGAAGATGCCTGCGCTTATATAGCTAGCTTAAGCAGCTGATAAACTCTTACGAGTATATTTAAATTTTCAATTCGGAAGAGTTTCTGTGATACAAGCCTTTTTACAAAGTACTACGACAGTATATTCTAAGGGATTTTTTGGATTTTTTCATTTTATGTCAAAAAAAAATTGGGGTTGCGTCAACTTATAGTTCGACTATTTAAATACACATTTCTATTTGAAATGAGAAAGTTGCTACTTAGTTATGGCCCACCCAGTGTGACAGCACATTACATTTTGAGTCTCCAATCCGACTTAGAGATGAAAAAGTTTTATTGGACTGTGCACGTGGATAAATCAACATATATGTAACCATAAAATGTGGGAAGATTGCAACCAATTCTCACAGTTAATCTGCTACAGGTTTCGAATTTACAATGTCATCGTCAGGCAATGGAATTTAACACGTAGTTGTACACAAAACTAGAATTAAAACCATAGATAAGAACATAAAATTGTATACATAAAATAGTTGTACGGTTGTGAATAAAATTGTTAATGATTTAAACTAAAACTAATGTCGGACAAATCACTGGCACATACCAAACTATAAACACCCGGCTATGCTATTATTCAGTGCAGATCCCATACATGGTAAAAAAATATGTTTTTATTTTAAAAACATTTTCTGTGACACTTTCTCCTTTTTGAAAAATGGGAATATTATACCGATGAAGCTTTTTTGATACTTAATATTACATTTGTTTTCTAATTGGTATTGTATCCGAATTCTTGTTATTATCATTATTTTAGAAAAACTATAGATACTTATATATATATATTTTAGTCGCAACAATCGAATAGTACAGTTTCAGCTAAAAAAGAAACTGATACGCGTATCATGGAGCATAGAAGAATCTCAAATGGAGGACCAAATTTCACCTCCGAATATATAGATCACAAAAGTAAAAATATAATATCGGATACCACCCAGGTATAATTTTCATTTTTTTATCTATTGTTATTGATGTAATATATTTTTGCAATTCATTTTCATAGGTCACTGAGATGGTACAAAAAATGCGTGAAGAACGTGTTGTCCCTTTTAAAAATAGGAATAGAAATACTGATAGAGTTCTTCATAATTTCGGAGCGATAACTGAGGTGAGATGAATTAAATATATATATTTTCTCTCTCACATTATTGGATCCTTTTCAGAAACAACCAGAATTCAAGTTAGACATAATAGATAATTATAGAAGGTGGACCAAGAAAAGTAGTTGCCCGTACTGCTATATTGAAGTTACTCACTTTCCTCGACATTTAGAACGAAACCATGCAAATGAAGGTGCTGTGAGAGATATTTTAGCAAGGTCCAAAAAAGATCCTCAAAGAAAAATGATATTGGATAGTCTACGTAGACAGGGAAACTATGTACTAAACAGCCAACTGGAGAAAATACGCCCTGTGAGAAGACCAAGAAACGAAGTTTCTTCTGAAAATTATTTGCCATGTAATTGGTGTTTGGGATTCTTCAAAAAGCGCTATTTAGGTAGACATAAAAATAAATGTAAGATGAATAAAACTCCTGCAAATATAAGAAATAACCATCTATCAGAATCACAGGCTTTCTATATTTGTGAAGGTCAAAATAAAGAGTTTTATGATTCGCTCAGGTTAAAAACCGAGGTTCTGAATAAGATGCGTGTCGACGAGATATCAAAAACAGTTATGGAAGATATTTTGATATGTAGCTATGGAGAGGCCCAGTTAAGGAGACACAAACGGGTACAATTGGCTACAATGGTATCTAACAAAATGAGAGAGCTTGGACGGCTACTAATTGTTTTGAAACAGACTATTGGTATTCAGTATCTCATTGATGCCCTCAAACCAGAGTACTTCGATAACATTGTAACTGCTACGAAGATAATTAGTGGGTATAACGAAGAGACAAGAAATTTTAAATCTCCTAGTTTGGCGCTTCACATGAGCACAAGAATAATTCAAGTATGCGATATAGCTACGAAACTAATTATCAAAAAAAGTAGATTTATCCATTGTGAAAACCCCGAATATACGCTCAAAGAAATAAAACGTATGAAAGAATTAATATCCTGCCATTTTAATTCAGAAATTTCCAGCTTAGCCTTGAAGGATCTCAACGAGAAGCAATGGGAGAATCCTAAAATGTTCCCTCTTACATCAGAACTTCAACAATTTCAAAAATACGTCATGAATGTAGCAAATGATGCATCCAAGCATATTAAAGCCAATGAAGATTTGCAAGTCTACTTTCGAAAACTAACAGAGTGTGTTATGGCCTTGACTTTACTAATTAACAGAAAACGCATAGGCGAGGTTCAGTTCTTGAAAGTTCATACATACACAAATAATAAAACACAGTCAAATCACGCTGAAGAATTTCGTGAATGTTTAACGGAAAGTGAAAACATGTTAACAAAACACTTTAAAAGGGTTATTACTGGTGGTAAAGGTAGCAAGCCAGTAGCGATTTTGTTCCCTAAATCAATTCAATCGCTCATTGATGTTATGTTATCTGTTAGATCACGATGTGTGCCCAAATCAAATGAGTACTTATTCGCTAATCCAAGAACACCCAATAGATGGCTCAGTGGTTATCATATGTTGAAAAAATTGGCAGATCTATCAGGTGTGAAAAATAAGGATTTGTTCACATCAACAAGGCTTCGGAAACAAATCGCAACTGTTCTTCAGGTCATGAACGTCACAGAAACTGAAATGGAACAATTTGCTAATTTCATGGGTCACACTAAAAAGACCCACGAGGAATATTATAGGTAGGTATATATTATATATTCTCTATATCAGAAAAGATCAGGTAACTATATTATTAAATGATACTCAATTTAATTTCCATGTTACAGTTTATTTTGAATTAAATACTTTTTTAAGCAATTATGATTCTCTCCGATATCACATTTACATATTTGTGAGAAATGAGCTTATAACAAATAAAAAGTAGGGAAAAATAAAATGATCTTATATTTTCCCATATATTGTCATCTTAATCATTCAGGTTACCTCAGGATATTTTTCAAACAGCAAAGGTATCAAAAATCCTGATTGCTATAAACAAAGGCCGAGGGGCGCAATATAAAGGAAAAAACCTGGATGAGATAAATCTGAGTGATATAGATTCAGATTCAGATGATTCAGACCGAGAAGTTATTGATAATATCAAATCAGAAGTTAAGAAAGCTTACACACAGAACCATGAAGTTCAGGACATAAAAATAAGCCAGCCAGCGGCAAGCAAGACACAGGTTCCGAAAATTATCCAGAATAAGGATGAAAGCGAGTCCGATCTTGAGTCTTCAGTCACGAAGAAAACATCTAGAAAATTAGAAACCGACGACGAAGATGACCCCCATCCAAGCAGTATGATTAAAGGTATTAACAGAAAGTTTTATCTGTCTCAAAACCTCAATTTTTAATTTATTTATTAAAATAATCATATTACGAAAGATCTTGATTTGATTTGAATGTCTGGTTTTAGATCATCGTACACGACCAAAATCAACAAATAGAAAACCTTCTCAAAGACAATCTTGGTCGAATGAACAAATTAGAACTGCACGGAAGTTTTTCAAAAAACATATAGAGAATAAAATTGCTCCAAAAAAGCATGAAGTAGAAGAATTCATGAAAAAATATCCCTCTCTATTTAAAAATAGGAGTTGGCAAATAATCAAAGCATATATATATAATTGCTATAGAAGTAGATAAGATTTAACAGTTCTTCTTAAGTTCGATTCTTTTCCATTGTTTCATAAGTTAATAAGATTTTACTGTTTTTTAAGTTAAACTCCTTCTTATTTCCATTGTTCTATGTTGTTTTAGTTTTTGTGAATTGGATTGTTCTTATTTCTGTTATTTTATATATTTAAAATTTGCATTCTAAAGATGGTGCATATAAAAATGTTTTCTTTTTCAATAAAATTTTTATTTTCATATTCACGATTATGACCTTTTTAATCCACATATGCCTTTACTTCCGCCCTCAAACAAATTTCATCGAATATAAAAAATGTCTGATGATGTCGTTAAACTACTAAAATTTTCAGCGTTCCAAGATAAATAACAGTTTTCCCTGTATTTTTTCCTCTGGGATACGCCTTAAAGCAGTTGGTAAAAGTCTTCAAGCTATCTTTCATCCTAATCTTTTGAGCCTTTTTCGCATAACACGAGAATTACAACGTTGTCAGAATGTGGGCTAACCAAAATGATTATCATGTAAGGAGTACGTATAAACTTGGGCTTACAAATGACCTGATAACCTAAGGAGTATAAGATGGTTGCAAAGTGACCTCTGACGGTGTTCTTCTGAGATAGGTGGCATATAAGCCATGTAAATTTTGTGTAATAGTCGGCCCAAACTAAAATTTAAGAGAAGTATATTTACACGTTTCTAAGTCAATATAACGCTATATACACAGGGATACCTTGGTGAGCCCGAAACCGGGCCGACCGACGTTTGTATGGGCTGACCAGAGTGCAGAATATGTATTATACGGGCTCACAAATGACTCTCTACATATCTATATATATAAATATATATATATATATATATATATATATATATATATATATATATATATATATATATATATATATAATAATAATAATATAATAATAATTGGGATTGCAGATTACCAGCAATGATCCCCTACTGATCATCTTGTGGAAACATCTCAGATTTTTAGAGGGTACACATTGCTAGAAAATCTAATTAGTGAGTAAATAAGTATATGATACACCTATATGTTTGAGCTCATCGGATTCTATTTCAAATTCAATAACCATTGTCAGAATGAAGGTTGTTCAAATTGTATAATACCGAAAATGAAGAGAATTCTATCGAGATCGAATCCCGTTGAAAACCATCTTAAATTGTTATTACACCAATTAACCGTGCCAGTCGAAAACAGCATTTGCTGGATGCATAAGAATTAAATGGTAATCCAAAAATATATTAACTGTCTATTTCTATGACTTTCCTAGTAAAATTATTCTGGAATAGTAGATCTTAGATCATTGTTAAGAACACACAAATATGGCACTTGAAAGTTGTATCATATTGTTTGTGAATTTTACTTGAAGTTAATGTTATTAGTAACTTATATGTAACAAAAATTACATCAATTTGTTTGTATCTACCTCACATAATGAACTCTACTGTACCTGATAACCATATTAGAACGATTCTAAAAAAGTTTCTCCTTAAATCTAATCATGTTCTGAAAAAATATGCAGTGGTCCTGTAATTTTATCTATAAGAAATTGAGCTAATATCTTTGAAGATATAATTTCACATATTTATCTTTCTCATAACGACAAATCATTGCTGTAAATCATTTTGAAAATACATAATAATTTAATGTAATATTTTTATTAGTGATTTCACTTTTCACCCAAACTAAATTGTTACCTTTTATATTAGCGGTCAGATATTATTTATTATTTGGTAGTTGTATATATGTACATATTCCTCTTTTGTACAATTTTTAATATATCAACAATTATTAAAAAAATAGCTAAGTTGAATTACTTTTTTGTAAAATTATATGGTCATTATAGCTGAACCATTTATTAAAATAAGGATATATTGTTAACCATAAGCATAGTGCTGATAGTGCAATATAATTATGTATAAATAGGTCCCTGTAGAACGGTGAACATCATTTAGTTGACTTTCTCTATTAATCTGTTTTCATTTAATAAAGTTATTTCTAATATTTAACCAAGGAAAGGTATTTAACTGTAAACTTATCTCTGTATCTAATGACTATAATAAACTTGTCACATGTATATGTTTGAATTTTTGTTCATGAATTCATTATTGTTTAACAATTATTGAACACATAATTTGTTTTAAATAGAATTCAATAAATATATATGTATTAATATTTTTTTATTTTTTCGGTATTCATCAATATTTTTAATTGTCATATCATATTATTAATTAATCTCATAGATTTCTTTATAAAGCTGAACAATACAATTTTACTTTATGAGAAACCTACGAAATTAATTGAGAATATGATTTATGAAATAACGTAAGATGTTTTAAAATCACGAGCTATTACATTTCAAATTTGCCGCCGGCCAAAAATTTCTCATTTAGTTCTTCGTGCTATGCAGAGATGGCAGTCAAGTACTTGAATTTGAGACAATTTTTACATCATAGAGTTAAATAAATAAATAAATAACGTTTATTGACAATTTGAGAATTTACATTTTTGTCAACAAACAACAATATTAGAGTTGCTACTCTATATTCTATTTATTACTCTATGGTATGTTTTGCTGCATGATTGGTTGCTTGTTTTGCTGCACGGTCCGATAAATGTTGCCGCGCATGGTGTGTTAATGGCTCCCTTGTTGTGTTGGCTTCACACGATGCAGGCCATCATGTATGTAAAATGACAGTATAGAGAAATATGACTGTGACAAATGATACGAAATATTGAATATTCTAATCATTGTTACAACAGTCAAAAATAACATGTTATCATGTGCAAAATGACTTTTGAGTACGACTCGACTATTTCCGAGTGCTCCGACAAGGCACGATGCGTGAAAACGATCACCGAAAATAGCACCGGTTCTATCATCAAATCATGCACGAGTTCAAGCAACCCACCGTGCACGCGATGTCATTTTCGTACACGGAAGCATGCACGGTCCGTAGAGAGACACGGTTGTCTGAATCAGCAGTTGACCAATCGGGAGCGAGCGCGCGTTTGACGTAGACCGTAGACCTGAATTTAAATCGTTTGCCACTCTCACTATGTAACAGTAACAAAAGCAATCAAACCAATATTTTATTAAGGTAGGTACATATAAACATAAGAACAGTAGTAGTAATTTCGGGAAGCATTGCTCATAAAATTCTTGAAAATCAATATATAAACGAAAAACAGCTGAAAAGGAAATCACAGATTTTTGCAATTATTCGAAAGTTCGGGGTGGGTACAAATCGAAAAACAACAGGTCGACAAGTTTTCCAGTTTAAAGAGGAATAGGTACCTTCTCATAGAAATTTTTATTCAGATATCTCTTAATATTACAACTTGAATGACCAAATAAGCTAAATTGTGCGAAGGTATTAGTTAAAACCGAAAAAAGTCAGGTGTCCGTTTTTTTTGGGTGTCAAATCAAGTCACGATTTTTTTCATTTTTGACCGACAAACCCCGAACGGAGGCATACAATTCGACTGTTTCTTTTTTTTGGTTCTTGCGTGCATTTTATATAGTAAACGTACTCTGATTTTGGATTTTTGATTCATATCATATTGATAAACACGCAAATCCGAAATCTCCTTCCCTCCGAAGACTGCCCTCGAAGGGGGTAAATTTTCTCGAAAATCGAAAATCTGAGATGGCGGAATTAAAGATACCAAAATATGCGGAAACGTTTAAATTGAACATTTTTTCTAAAGAGCTACGGTTTTCGAGTTATAGCATGTTAAAATCTGAGATATGTGTATTTTCGCTATGTGGAAGAGGCAATTTCTTTCGAAAATGAAAATTTGAGAATGTTAAATTAATGACCAGATTATTTGTAGCAACATTTCTATGGAGCATTTTTTCCATAGTGTTACGGTAAAGTGGTAAAGTTTATAATATGTGTATTTCCGCGGCGATGTTCTTAGTTTTCTGAATAATAGCAAATGCAAGCAGAGCATATATGGATAATGGCGAACGTTCAACGATTTGCTTGACAAGTGTAAAACTCAAAAGAGTGAAATAAATATTTTTATAAAAAATTTGAGTTATCAGTTGCACTGAAATGTATAAAGTAATATTAATTGTTGGTGCTGGTAGATACTTGTGAAGTAGGTACCAAAAGTTTTCAATCTAACTGGAACTGCACAATTTCAAAAGTATCAGCACCAATAATAAATTTAATATTATTTTGTACATTTCAGTTTTAATTAATTTTGTTTCTCCTTGAACACTTGTTACGTAATTGCGTTTCATTCCTGCAACAACCATTTGTTTTGTATTTAAATATTTTATTCTTATGTAAGTTCTCTGTAGCAGATATGATTGTATTACTTCTTCCGATAAATGTGGATAGATTACTTTTTACAATATTAGTCATTTTCTTCACAATATTCTTGGTTTTTTGAAATTTAATGGTTTAATTGAAACGTAGAAAAATTTTGTCTGAAAGCTTCGTGCCCGCCGCCTGTTCACCTATAGTGATTTGTCACTTTTTATTACATTCTGATTGATTAGAACTATGTATGTATATCGTAACCAAAAACATTAATCAGACAAAACTGCCAGTCGATCGCTGAAGCCCGCTAGATACGCAATCGCTGAGCGGGTCTACTGGCTACGTCACAAATTGTTTCCCGCACCGAACGCTTCCCCAGCCCTAGTACCCAGGATTGAGACAACCGTATCTATCTACAGACAGTGGAAAGCATGCACAGCACCAAGCCTAGCTCCCATCAAGGAAACATGCAGCAAAACATACTCCGTCTGCAGCGGGATTAACTTGAATTCGAAATAAAGGATAGTGAACGTGAAAATGCTTCAACGTAGTTACATATACCTAAATTCTTGAAAAACTTCAATGACATTTTTTATTTGTTAAATACCAAGAATCTGTTTTGTAAAACAGTTGGAAAGATGAGTATAACTGAAAAATCATTACCTGAATTGGAAACAAAAATTAAAGTATATATTAGTTACATAAAACAATTAGAAATTGATGTAGGTACAAGTTAAAGTTAAGATTAGTAAATTTAAACAATCCAATGTGAAGCATTTAAATCAACCTCAGTTTTATAAAACTATTTGCAGGCCGTTCTTAAATCAATATCAATATTCATAGTAGTTTTGACCTGGAACAGTCAGAATATCTTGACGAAATCATAAAACATATCGCTGAATTAATACTTTATGCATTAAGGAAAATAATTTACTGTGAGCAATGTTGGTTTTTGAAAATTCCGATAAATTAGAATTGACAAATTGGTTAGAAAAGTTAAATATTGAATCAAATGATGTCAATCTAATTTGTCACCATACAGAAAGAATACTGCGTTTATATAAAGATTACATATTAATGAAAAATATATATTTCAAAATTGTAAGTGAAACCTTAAAAATATTAACCAATGACAAATATTTTCAAGCAAGAACATTTTTACGATCAGAGACAGCAGCTTATCGATGCAAACTGTAGTTTGCAGAGGTGAGAGCCGGTATCTCTCACTTCTGCCTACAGACGCATTATTTACAGAAAAATGTTGAATTTTCAGGGTCACGTAATGGTTTATCCCGATTAATTTAAAATATTGCTTCATATTAACGAGATATTGTATTTAATACAATCCTACAATAATAAGTAATCATTTGAAAATGTTAACAACTTGTAAAAGGCTGTAATAATTATATTATCAATATATGTAAACCAAATAGAGGGATTTCACAATTTATTATTTTCAAGACTCTACGGTGTTGCCGGTGCTAAAATTTTACCTGCTTATAAATACATAAGTAACATAAATGTTGGATAAATACCCAAGTGAAACTAACAAATTAATTATGAACATGATTGTAAAATCATTTAAATTGTAAAATTATTTAATAAACATGCAAACTACTTCGCTCTTATTCGAAAGTAGTACATTTTTAACGCATTAATAATATTTCTCAAACGTATACTCCAACTAAATGGCAACAATAAAGTAGAGGTAGCAGTAGCAGACAACAGAGAATGCAATCCTTATGGTAGCAAGTGTGCCGATAAAATTGATCACATTTAATACATCTACTAACAGATGGCAGAGCGATCAGGAATTAGATGTTTTCGTACGATTTGGGTGGAGCCAGATTCAATCTGCTGGAGTCTGGAGTTGAAAAGGAGGGGTGGGATGGGATTTGAATAAATCTTTGCTATATTTTAGGTCACACGATATAGATTTTTTTTATAATTAGACGCGGCCCACTGTTGATAAATATCTAGGTACATTTCAAGTTATGAAATAGAAGGTGGGAGATTAGTAGTGCGTAGGTATTCGGACGATTACGGGGTTATTGTAAAGATTAGGAGAAAATGTATATAACTAACCCTATCGTATTTTAAACATTCTACAACATACAAATATTTTCAATTATACCGGGTGTTTCTAAATAGTTGGAACTCTACACAACTTTTTTTTTCTTTTGAATGTTTATAGGTAATTTTAATTTATTTTTCAGATCAAAATGGAAAAATAATGTCAGTTTATTAATAATATGACTTTATGTTTATAGCTAATATTTTATGAGATATTAATTATTATTAATCCAAAGGATGAGAGAGTCAGTATGTAGTTATTCGCGATTTCACAATTTGTTTAGTACCTATATCTATATTCATGTCCCCAACAATAATGGTAATGTTGGTATCATTATCAATGTTCTGCAAATATGCTTCAAAATCTGATACATATATATATATATATATATATACATATATATATATATATATATATATATATATATATATACAGGGTGGCTCATGGTCGATGGTACCTTAGACGTTTACATAGAACGGGACATAGGATCGTTCTGAAAATTTGGTTACTCTAGTAATTGCTCTTAATCTATCGATCTAAAATATTTTCAGCGAAGCAGCGTTCCCGCTTATGCCAAAAAGTAACAGCATCATTGTTATTTCAAATAGAACACCCTATATATTACTGCGTTTTTTGCATTTGTCCTCACTTTCTTAATATTTTTACCCCACTTACCTACACCTAACTCTAACGGTTCCCGAGATATTAATTATTTTCCATATTTTTGATCCAAAACATAGCTTGAATTAAATGTTTGTTTCTGCGTTATTTCAATTCTTAGGAAGCTGTAACTTTTTCGGTAGGTCACCGAGATAATGTTTATGGATTCTGAATATTGAAATGTGTTCTGCGTTATACGGGGTCGTTCAAAATGTGTGATTTCACTGCTAGATACAAAAATGTATAAAAATGTGTTTTTTTTAATGGAAAACCCTGTATATTATAAAATATCCTGAAAGATGCATAAATTTCCTTCGATTTGATGTATCATGTTCCTATACCTAAGTAGCCAGAATTCCGAGATAAGAGCAATTTTCAAAAAAAATCAAATTATTATTCTCCTATTCATCTAGGTTACTATTAAATGTGATCATAGTACATGACATGATGAAAATTTTACAATTAGTGCATTATTAATAATACCTTTGAGTATTTGTCAGCGTAAGTTACTTGAAATGAATGAAATAACAATTCAAACGAAGATCTAATAAAATTGTTTATTCTTCATGGAAAATGTGTGGAAACTATCGCAACAACGTGCAGAAAATTAATTGAAACGTACTCTGGTTTACATCCAATGTACAAGAGGAAGTTTGTACGATCACAAAACAATTTCATTAATTATCTGTTAAAATTTAGAAAACGTTCACAATAAGTTTTCAAAATGCCGACCATTGGCTTCCAAACATTTCAATGTCCGTTTATTTGTAGATATAGTTGTAGCCCTCCTTATTTCACTGGCATCTAGTTCTTCAATGCAGTTGATTACTCCTTGGCCTAGATCTTGTTTACTGTGTCATGTATACTTTTGTCTTCAAATGACCCCACAAGAAAAAATCAAGTGGCGTGAGATCGGTTGAGCTCGCAGGCCAATGCCATGGACCCAAACGTCTGAACCAGCGATCGTCGAACATTCCAAACAACTCCGTTGTTACTTCCCCCGTGCAATGAGCCGGTGCTCCATCCAGCTGAAACCAACTGCTACGATACTCTTCCAATGACAGATTGTCCAAAAAGTCGTTCACAACTGACCTTAGAATTTCCAGATATTTCTCAGAATTCAACAGTTCATCGTAAATAAGAAAACTTATTCGGCAAAATACGTTGAAACTAAACTTCTCCTGAAATCCCATTTCCTTGACAATATTTGGATTTGGATCAGCCCAGAAATGCTCGTTCATTCTATTAAAAATTCCGTCTCTGGAAAATTTTGATTCGTCTGTCTAAATATTTTTCTTAAGAATTCAGGATCTTCTTGGATGCGAAATAGGATTGTTTCGCAAAAGCCAGCCCTACTTTGATGATCTTTTGGATTTAGAGCTTGAACTTTAGTAAACTTGAACGGGCGCATGTAATGATTATGGATGATCCTTCCAACAGACGCACGATCCAAGCCTAAATCATATTCGGCACTTCTAGTGAAAGCTTGGGGATCAGCACGGAAATAGGCCAAAACATTTATTATGTTGTCTTCATCTGAAGTTGTTATAAGTTTCGGTAGATGTTATTATTTAATTAATTTAATTATGTTATTATTAATGAAACTATTTTGTAATCGTCTCCACTTGTTCATTGGATGTAAATCAGAGTACGTTTCATTGAATTTTCTGCAAGTTCTTGCTATAATTCTCTCACATTTTCCATGAAGGATAAACAATTTCATTAGTACTTCGTTCGAATAGTTATTTCCCTCCATGATTATTGAAAATTAAAGTTAGTTCGTGACAGCTAACGGACCAAAAAAAATCTATATCCCCAAAAAACATTCCCAATGTAAGACTTTTGGAGGTGAGAGCTATATTCTGCAAAACTCGACAAAAAAATCTCAAATCTTTCGCATACGCTCAGTAAGAGCTCCACACCCATGCAATTTTTTATGTTTCTTTGTATACGAATTTTGCTTTAATGGTACATTTTCATCAAGTGATTCTATCGCTTCTCACCGCCCCCAAAATTCCTTCCATGACGTTGAAACATAATTTGTTCAATATTTTTTTAACTCATAATTTGTTTTATAGATACTCCATGCCTTTCTAGGTCTCCTTAATACGGTGTTTAGCAATTATTTTCATTAGGTTTACATGTACAGGATGTTTTATAGTATATGCGTAGAACTTGAGGATGTGATAGCTCGTCCAGAAAAATGAAAAAAAATATATTAACTCATTCTCTAGAATGCACCATTTTCGAGATACAGGATGTTGAAATTGAAAGAAAAAAATCGGTTTTTGTGAATATCTTTAGAACCGTTTATCTTGCAGTAAACAGGTTTTGTAATCATTTTCCATTCATAATAGGCTAAGTTTTGAGTCAGAAAATTGTTGTCATAATTGGTGAAGATTTTGTAGGAGTAGTGCGTGTTTTTCTCCCCAATTCCTACGTCAATGGAAAAATTACAGTTTTGGTGTAGAAAACATTGGCGGTTCAAATGGTCGTCTCAAAACCGTACTTTGTGGAGAAAAGCACCCACTACTCCTTCAAAATTTTCACCAATTATGACTTAACAAAAATGTTTTTCTGAGTCAAAACTTGTACGATAAACGGTTCAGGAGATAGACACAAAAAACGATTTTTTTTTAAATTTCAACGCCCTGTATCTCGAAAATGACGCATTTTAGAGGGTAAGTTAATATAAACTTTTTTTCATATTTTTGGACGAGCTATCACATCCTCAAGTCCTGCGAATATATTTGAAACACCCTGTATATTAATAAATAGATCGTATTGCACTTATGTATGTTGGGTAAAAATATTGTACATCACTAACAGAGTTGATTTTTTCTCCCAATAGAACCCTTAGAACTTGACCATATAGTTAAATATACACATGTTCGTAAAAACGAACAAAAGTTCAAATGCAATATTATTAATGTTTTATTTCATCTTCTTTTCCAAGATGGAATATAGTGCATTCATTTCAACTATGTATACAAGGTAGTGACAAATTTTATCATTTGAAGTGAGCAGGTGAGTGACTGGAAATGCTAGTCCATATTTAGTGGAACTATGGGTTATGAATATAATACGTCAAGTTGTAATTTCATGGACGGAATTTTGGGGGCGGTGAGAAGCGATAGAATCACTTGTTGAAAATGTACCATTAAAGCAAAATTCGTATACAAAGAAAAATTGTATGGGTGTGGAGCTCTTACTGAGCGTATGCGAAAGATTTGAGAATTTTTTGTCGTGTTTTGCAGAATATAGCTCTCACCTCCAAAAGTCTTACATTGGGAATGTTTTTTGGGCATATACCTTATAGCTAGTACAAAACTACATAGATATTCGCCTATAGGCCTAAAACATGAAAGTGACAAATTAAATAACCTAAAACTTAGAATTAGAATGTACTATAATAAATGACCAATTTTTAGAGCACAATAAGAATTGTAATAAATTACAAAAGTTACTAGCTAAACGCGCCATTTTCAAGATGGATAATACAGACACAATCTTAGACTAGGAAAGAGAGGGGACTCGTAACGATGTGGCGTAATCCACGTAGCGTCTGCTGTTAACATGAATCTATTCAAATGACAGAATTTCCATTGAGTTTACCTCAAGGTGTAGATTTTAAACATACTGAATTAAAATATAGATTTTATAAGAACGGTTAAATGCATCAAGATTTACCCAAATAGATTGGCGTTGAATGTTACGAAATAAAACAACTAAGAATGCTATCCTTCATTTTAACTCTTGGAAATTGGAATACATGGTATACACAATACTTCATACATTTTAATTCAAATTCACAAAGGTAAACGGAAAACTTTATTTGTGACTCTCTAATTACATGATTGTTTGTAGCTATTGTAATTATTTAAATAAAACAAGAATATAGAGTTCAAATCTTATAATAGAATAGAATAGAAATAACAATTATATAAAATATGAAATAACAACAGGAAAAGAGATTCAGCACGTTCAAATATTTACCAATTCGTGAAAATCACTGATAATTTACATTATTGCCCCTTAAATACTACATGTTTAGTGCACTGATTTCTTACAGGATCTATAACTCACATTATGTCTTTAATACAAAATGTAATATTACATTTATATACTTAGAAGTAACTGACTCTCTTCACATTTTTTTCAATAACTGGCATGTCACAAGGCCTGCAATATACTTACACAACAATTTTGAATTAGCAATTGATTAAAAATCATAGGTACTACATCATCATGCTGTCGAGTTTTTTTCCCAAATATGATAAAGTGCTTTGAGCTAATTTTGTTATTTTGGGTGACTACCCAAACAACCCTTTCCATTTTTTGATTCCAAAGTACAACTCTGTTGGGATCTTTGATAGCAAATCTGAAAAACAAATATTTTAAATATTTACATTACAGAAACATTTCTTTCAACCTTGAAAAGTGGCAGAAAAGCTACTATGTTGATATATCATTATATTAAAATAAAATTGTTATGTAGGTGCAATGCCACTGGAAAAATGATGTACGATTAGTTCAAGTTTTGATTTCTAACTAATATTACAGAATAATGAACAAAAAATACAACTTGAAATAAATAGGAATAGGATGTTTTAGGTAAGGCCTGACTAGAAGTATGATTATTTTACCTAATAATATGTTGATAACAGAATAAATTTGAATTTTGTAACCAGGAAAACCAACTATACATTGCTTTTTACCTGTTAACCTGTTCCTGGCTCCTTTAGATCACTGTGGCTTTTGCAGCCATAAGTAGAACAACCTACCATAATAATCCAATGAAAATATTGAAGTTTTTATCACAAATTTAGTCACAAAATCACAAAATTCGAACGATGTCACCACCAATGTTTTTCACAAAAAAATGGCGCCTTCTTAATAATTTGGTCACAAAACACAACATGCGCTGGTAATGGATATTACGAGTCCGCTCTCTTTCCTAGTCTAAGGACACAATATATACCAAAAAACACATAATACACACTCTATGTGTATGGCACAAACGTTTACTATTATTATTATTCACTTTTCACTTTTAAGAGCTTCTCACAATCAAGATCAGAAAATAACCTAATACTAATGTCAAGTGTCAAGATAAGATTTCAGGTTAAGTTTAAGAACAGATACAAAAATATTTTACACCTTCTACTGCACTAGCGCCTACACTGGCCATTTTCTGAAACGTTATTTACTACTTTTTTGTGGAAATTTTTCAAGCGAAACAGCGATATGATATTGTTCTCCTCCCCTCTATACTCCATAAGTGCTGCATAGGACTACTGCTCCCTGAACACAGCCACCGTCACTTGCATTGTTATTGTGACTGACATTTGTTAGTTGTTAGTTGGGAGAGAAATACTGCTACCTTGTTGTCGTTTAGTTAGGGATACGTTAATTATACGTTTGACGAATATTATTAATGCGTTAACAATGTACCACTTTCGAATAAAGCGAAGTCGATTGCATGCTTTTTAAGTAAAAAATGATTTTACTATCACGTTCATTATTAAATTATTGGTTTCACTTAAGTATTTATCCGACATTTATATATGACTTAGGTCTTTATAAACAGGTAAATTTTTAGCACCGGCAACACCGTAGAGTCTTGAAAATAACAAATTGTGAAATCCGTCTACTTGGTTTTACATATATTGATAATATAAATATTACAGCTTTTTACGAGTTGAAAACATTCTCAAATGATGACTTATCATTGTAAGATTGTATTATATACAATATCTCATTAATTTCAAGCCATATCTTTTAATAAATCGGGAAAAACCATTACGTGACCTTGAAAATCCAACATTTTTCTGTAAATAATGCTTCTGTAGGGAGAAGTGAGAGATACCGCTCTCACCTCTGCAAACTACAGTTTGCATTGATTGACTTGCCCAGCAGAGGTAAATCGGACTGTCGAGCTGATCTTCCCTTTATTCCAAATTTTCTTCAATTTTTAATCAGTTCCCTTACGAATCCCAGACCACTCACCTCATAACTTTTTTACGAAAAATTGCGACGCTCGGTGTACATCGCTGTCATGCTGTAACTTTGTCATTGTATATATTTTGACTTACATTGATTGCATTTAAAATAAAGACATTAGTATTCGCAAACCCTACGCGTATTGTATCTACGATTCTCCACAGTGGTGACCCCGACGTGATCTGTAAAAATTACTGAAGATATTATTTTTTGTGTGATCACGCAGTGCGCGTAGTGATCAATGGTATTAGGCCAGGACGAGATCATGCGCGAACGCGAAAGGCCCATGCTGAACGACAACAATTACGCCAGCAGCAAGAAGCCTTCGCTCAACAACGCGAAACAGGGCCTTCGGCAGCTCCTAGTGCAATGTTAAGTTTAAAATTTGCCCAGCTGGCTGTCAACCTGCGTCAGGACATATTGTCGGCTAACCAGCAGGAAATCGCAGCACGTAAGTTCGCACTACCCCGAAACGACCACGGCCGTAAACGATCGCGCGCGTTCGTACAACCACTCGCGCTCGCGTACGCCTGCCCAATCAAGAATTTGCTGGTATCACTGGCGATTTGGGGCTGACGCTAAAAAATGTAAACCTCCATGCACCAAGCAGCCAGGGCAGTCGCTAGAGGCGGCCAGTGACCCACGCCCGATGCCAACAACTCGCCGACTTTTTGTTACTGACCGACTCACCAAGACATGCTTCCTAATCGACACTGGAGCCGATATTTGCATATACCCAAGAACAATGGTTCCTGGGACATGCCAAAAATCCACTTACACCCTGTCAGCAGCAAACGGAACCGATATCGCAACATACGGTACCGCCACATTGAACCTCAACCTGGGACTAAGGCGTGCTTTTCCATGGAAACCTATCATTGGTGCGGATTTTTTATCACACTACGGCTTGCTGGTTGACCTACGTAATGATCGCCTTACCGACCAGATGACCAACTGCAAGACGCTTGGACGGGCCGCCAACAGCAACATCAGCATCATTAATACCTCACCATTGCCCGAGTGCAAATATCGGGACCTGTTGAAACAATTCCCGGACATCATGAGGCCCGATGGACGTGTCCGCGAACCTAAACACTGTACAAAATATCACATCCGAACAACACCAGGCCCACCAGTGTTCAATCGACCTAGACGGCTGGCGCCAGAACGACTAGTCACGACAAAGCGTGAATTCGCCAACATGGTACAACTGGGCATCGCACGCCCTTCAGAGAGCTGCTGGGCAACACCGCTCCATATAGTCCCAAAAAAAGGGATTGCTGTGAGACTAACGGGTGATTACCGCGCGTTGAACGCCCGGACCATCCCGGACAGGTATCCTATCCGACAAATTCAAGATTTTGCGCAGACGCTCTATGGTGAGACCATCTTCTCTGTCCTCGATTTAGTCAGAGCATATAACCAGATCCCGATGGCAGCAGAAGATATCGCCAAGACCGCTATAACCACACCCTTCGGACTCTTTGAGTTCGTTTACATGGCGTTCGGGCTGCGCAACGGCCAGACCTTCCAGCGCTTAATCGACGAAGTACTGCAAGGTCTGGACTTTTGCTATGCGTACATCGATGACATCCTGGTGGCATCGTCATCGGAGGAGGAACATCGACAGCACTTGCGCATCCTGTTCGAGCGGTGGCGCAAGTATGGAGTCATAATCAACCCGGCCAAGTGTATTTTTGGAGCGACTGAGGTATCTTTTTTGGGATACTCAGTCTCAGGCAAAGGCACCCGCCCACTACCAGACCGAGTACTACCAATCTCACAGTTCCCAGCTCCAACGACCGCCGAGAAACTCCGCCGTTTTTTGGGTGCGGTGAACTTTTACAGGAGGGTCATACCCAAAGCGGCGGAATAACAGGCCCCGCTGCACGAGCTACTAATAGGCAACATAAAGGGGAAATCAACACTCAACTGGACACCAGCTGCCAAACAGGCCTTCACTGACTGCAAAGAAGCCCTCTCGCCGGCTACATTATTAGCTCACCCTAAGCCGGATGCACCACTAGCGCTCATTTGTGATGCTTCCGACTCTGGGGTAGGTGCGACGCTGCAGCAAGAAGTTGGACGTGATCAGCAGCCACTTGGGTTCTTTTCAAAGAAGCTGAGCCCAGCGGAACAAAAATATAGTGCCTTCGATCGCGAGCTGTTAGCCCTTTACTTGCCTATCAAGCATTTCAGGCACATTTTGGAAGCTAAGACATTCACTATCTACACAGACCATAAGCCCATCACATATGCATTCCGGTTACTGAAGGCCGACAAGAGCTCACCACGCCAGGCTCGACACTTGGATTTTATCAGCCAATTCTCAACTGATATACGACACATCTCGGGCAAGGACAACATCGTGAAAGACGCTTTATTGCGAGTGGGCGAGATCATCACTCCACTAGATTTCCCAACTCTGGTAAAAGCACAAGAAGACGATCCAGAGTTAAAAGAATTCCTGCGTCGAGAGTCATCCTTGAAAATACAACGCATACTAGTGCCGGGCACCGACATAGGCATCCTATGTGACGTTTCCACGCCCAACGCTCGACCAGTGCTACCGAGAGCATTCAGACGCGCAGCGTTCAACGGTATTCATCAGCTATCATATCCCGGTATCAAGACCACGGCCAGACTTGTAACTCAACGTTACTTATGGCCGTCGGTCAACAAAGATAGCCGAGAATGGACTTGTGCATGCGATCAGTGCCAACGAGCCAAGGTGTCACGGCACGTGGCATCAGCTATTACCAATCCAGTATCAAGATTCGAACACGTGTATACAGATTTGATCATCATGCCCTCGTCTGAAGGCAGTCGATACTGCCTCACATGTATTGACAGATTTTTTCGATCAGGAAGCTCCCACAGTGGCCAGAGCCAGAGCCAGTGCTGACCAGATGACGAGACAACAAAGAGCAACATCAACCCAACAGACGACGCTAGCAACCCACCGTCCACCCAGGCGAATGAACCGCCAACCTCGAGGAGCGTTACTCGCCAAGAAAGACGTGTCCGATTCCCCGAGTATCTCCAAGCCGGGTTCAATTAAATTGTGTATTCGCACTGCGAGTTACTTGTAGGGGGGTGCTGTAGCGGCGCAGTATACCACTACACACGTGCATAACAGACGTTCAATATAATTTCTAAAATGTACAATCATAAATATTTTTTATTTATATATTTGTAATGATATATCTTAATAATGTATATTGACTTGCCCAGCAGATGTACATCGGACTGTCGAGCTAATCCTCCCTTTATTCCAAATGTTCTTCAATTTTTAATCAGTTCCCTGTTCCCTTACGAATCTCAGACCACTCACCTCATAACTTTTTTACGCAAAATTGCGACGCTCGGTGTACATCGCTGTCATGCTGTAACTTTGACATTGTATATATTTTGACTTACATTGATTGCATTTAAAATAAATACATCAATCTCCAAACCACCTTGATAGAATCCATCAACGATGCCTTCGTAAAAAAATTACTGATAAAAACTATCAGAATAACACAGGAATGCTAGCCGAATGGCTTTACGGATGTATCTATCCCCAACCTAATACATATTCTTCAGCATTTTGCCATCATAATTAAAGGTATAAAATATACAAATGATGAAACTCCAATCCAAGGTGCACCATTTCATTTGCCAACCAACCCAGAATTACAACGCAGCGACACCACGCAGAAGATCCAGATTCCCAGAAAAATTCAGTTAGATGAACTTTCCAAAATCCAAAATGAAGTCAGGGAAATTGTGATTGAACAATTGGACACCGTGAATAATATTAAAGGACTTAAAGTATTAGATATAGTTTTCATTGTAATAATAGGTGTAATAGTAATTTTTGTTTTATATAAATTTTTGAAATTCTGTTCCAAAAGGAATTCAAATAATCCCTTGATTTTGTGGTTTTCTAAATCTAAGCAGACTATCACTGTTGAAAATCAAGATACACTTAACGATGTTTTCCCTTAATTTTCAATCCGCATTATATTCCCAGAAAATGCTCAGTCAGCTTAGATGAGAAAACACTATAAAAGACCGCATTTTTTGAAATGCATTAGATAGGCTTTATCCGCACGTAGCTTTGATTCATTTTGTAGATAAAAAAATAAATATATTATAAGTTTTGAAAATCATCTTTCAACTTGCTATAACATAAATAAAACGCACACGTTTTGAACCAATTTAATTTTTAGTGTTTTTGAACTTTTTCTATTTAATTTAAATTTCGAAAAAACTGAAAATACGGGTTAATTTTTTTTGTCATCCGTATAAGAGACTTTCTCCCAACAAAGGTTATGGGCCCAGGCATCGTAATTGAATATTAGTTTGTCAGTTCTCTCGATATTTTGGTGAAAGAGAAAACATTTAAAGTGGCAGCAAAAATATCGATTGTGCATCATGATGGACATACATAAGTATCAGATTCCTCGACTCAACTCGAACAATTATTTCAATTGGCGTTATCGTGTTGGGATGGTGTTGCGCCGTGAAGCTGTGTGGTTTTATCTAACCAAACACAAGCCTGAAACGGATGCTGGGGAATGAGAAAAGGCGAAAGAGCGCGCACATTCTACTATTTCACTCTTGTTAAAAGACGACCAAATTCACCACATCAGAAACATCAAGACAGCGAAAGAAGTGGGGCAGGCATTGAATAATTTTCACGAACCTGACTCACTCGGAACAAAAGTGCGTGTATTACGTGAAATTATGCGGCAGCGTGCAAATGAAGATACTGACATGGAAGCTCACGTCAGTCAAATGAATGAGTTGTTCCAGAAATTGTTCGCGTTGGGCGGCGACTTGAAACCCGAATTCTTTATGAGTGCGACGCTGCTTGGCTCGTTGCCAAGCAGCTATGACGGTCTGATCACCGCACTCGATGTACGCGATGCAGGTGAATTGATTCCGGATTTGGTTCGTGCAAAATCACAGAGGAATATCGTCGACAGAAGCATCGTGATGGCGTCAGTGGCAGCACTTCAAGTGCATTGAAGATTTCATCGCTATGTCATCGAAAAAGGCCATTAAGTGTTTTTTTCTGCAAAAAGCTGGGCCACACCCGTGATTTGTGCAAGAGATTCGAATTATGGAAATCGAAAAAGGCATCGAGTGGCACAAACAAAGCGGGTAGTAGATATACTAGGAGAGTTCTCTCTCTCTCTCTCTAAGGTTTTTGGCCCTTGCTCCCTATTGGTGCATTTGGCCAGCTCATTCGGGGGGTTACAATCTTGTCTGATTTTGCATCATATTGTAACCCATTAATAATAGCTTTTTTTTTTCCTCTATTTCTTTTGTGTTATTCTTGTATGATTATTCTTCAATGCACGTGTCAAGATGAGTCCAGCAATGTGCCTCGATCCGAGTATAACCTTCTCTGTCACGCTCCTAAGGTTATCAGCGAGGTTTTCCCTCTTGTCTCCTCCAGACCACGCTGCCACGTGCTTCTAACCTTAAAAGTTAAATAGGAATCGACCTCTTTTCGCTTGCACACCCCGAACTACCCTCGATTATCACGGCCGAGACTTCCCTGTCCACCTCGGGGGCCCAGCACTCACGTCCTCTACTAGCGTGTACTTCCCGTACGGAAATTTTTGATTTCCTTCAGACGCGAAGTGAACTCTACCGAGGTTGACACGGAAGTGCACTACTAGGAGAGTTCTGGATCGGAAGTGACCTGTCAACCACAGAACACAAACTGAGAACAGCATATTGACAGTGACACGGAACACAGTGACAGATGTGACACGGAACACAGAGACAGTATTTTTCCAACGGGGTTTCAAATGTTAGATTCCTACATTTCATGAGCGCTATCTAGCGGAGAGGGGATAAGTTACTGCATTTAGATTCCTACATTTCATGAGCGCCATCTAGCGGAGAGGGGATAAGTTACTGCATTTAGATTCCTACAATTTATGAGCGCCATCTAGCGGAGAGGGGATAAGTTACTGTATTTAGATTCCTACTTTTCATGACCGCCATTAGGGATTATTTATTTTATTGTTGAGGAAAAAAAGTTCTCAATTGCGCGGGATCGAACCCACAACCACACACACCAACACGTTAACAGTCTAAGCGTTTTCCAAGCCTGCCATCTCGGTTACCCATGTGAATGTGAGAAAGCAATGTATATATTTTGCATAGCGGCGATAGGAGATAAGCCGCGAGCTCATAAATTGGAATGTCGATGTGTTAACACCGCTTCGACGTGAGCATGGGCGATAAGCCGTTTGGGTCTGCGCGCTCGGAAAACCCTTCTCGTTTCAAGCAAACGACTCCCAAAATCGTCTTCTGCCGAAAATTTGATGGCGATTCAGTTTTTGATTCATTTAAATCGGTCAAGATTTGATTTTCGTATAGAATATACGAGTTAAATTGCAAATTATACTTTTTCGACACAACAGCATCATTAAAAGTGCTTATACAAGAAATTAGGAGTGAAAGAAAATGTGTTATGTTTAATATTGTATTTATAAAATTTGCTTTATACCTGTGTAAATGTGAGAAATCAAAGAATGTATGTTGGATGACGGCGCGTGCGCACTTACATCAGATAAGCCGCAAGCTCATAAATTGAAATGTCGATGTGTTAACATCGATGTCGGCACCGCTTCGACGTGAGCAAGGGCGATAAGCCGTTTGGGTGTGTGCGCTCGGACAGCCCTCATCGTTTCAAGCAAACAACTCCCAAAATCGTCTTCTGCCGAAAATTTGATGGCGATTCAGTTTTTGATTCATTTAAATCGGGCAAGATTTGATTTTCGTATAGAATATACGAGTTAAATTGCAAATTATGCTTATTTGACACAACAGCATCATTCAAAGTGTTTAAAAAAGAAATCAGGAGTGAAAGAAAATGTGTTATGTTTAATATTGTATTTATTATATATTTGCTTTATACCTGTGTAAATGTGAGAAATCAAAGAATGTATGTTGGATGGTGGCGCGTGCGCACTTACATCAGATAAGCCGCGAGCTCATAAATTGAAATGCTGTCGATGTGTTAACATCGATGTCGACACCGCTTCGACGTAAGCAAGGGCGATAAGCCGTTTGGGTATGTGCGCTCGGACAGCCCTCATCGTTTCAAGCAAACGACTCCCAAAATCGTCTTCTGCCGAAAATTTGATGGCGATTCAGTTTTTGATTCGTTTAAATCGGCCAAGATTTGATTTTCGTATAGAATATACGAGTTAAATTGCAAATTATGCTTATTCGACACAACAGCATCATTAAAAGTGTTTAAACAAGAAATCAGGAGTGAAAGAAAATGTGTTATTGTATCTATCAAAAATGATTTTCTGAATAAAACATTTTACTTTTTAAAATTTGCTTTATTTAATAAATGATTTTATCAAACAAAATTTTTAAATAGAGTACGGAGTGATTCTTCTTGATGGCATCTCATTGCGTTGACGAAAACGTGTAGGATTTTTGAAAACCTTCTCATTCCAATATTTTTCACTGAATTGGCTGGTAGGATTGATAGTCATATCATGGAACAATGTAAATACCTTCCGTTTTTCCTCAAAAAAGTTTAGAATATTTTTTAATTCTTCCAAACGTCGAATGTGTTGCTCCAACCTTTCTTTCAACATCATCGTAACTCTATGACTCTCAGACTGAAACTGCTGTCAGACAAAAAAAAACTTGTTTCTTGTCTACACCCCTCCCTTCTCCCCAAATAAAAAACATTTTTTTTAAATCTCTCTATTGCTCATAAAGGTAAAGTATTACAAAACCATTTGTACAATTCATCAACATTTCTAAGACCACAATAATAGAATTGACTGCTATATGTGTGGTGCATACATGATGTAAATTCGCTGTTGTTGAACGCTGGAACAGTGTGCCATGAGTCATCAAATTCCTCCAAATTCACGACTCTACTAGCTTGCTCTCCGTAGAAAGATTGAAGTTTATCATCCAAAAATTGCTTCTTCTGATGTCCTCGCACATAGATGATATCAATTTCGTTGAGTTTTTCCTTCAGAATATCATCCAGCGATTCGTATGGTATAAAGCCGGAAGAATATTTGAGGTTATGTACATGCTTCTCCAAATAACAAACGCCATATCGGTCTGCTTTGCTTAGCGATGAGAACGGTATTGGTGGTAATAGCAAATAATTACTACATCGACGGCCAATCCTTAAGGCAATTTCTTTGGGGTGGAATTGACACTCCACATTGAAGCCTTGAATGTCTACGAACGCTATTCTCATCTCTCCTCGACGATGGTTGAACTCAAACTGAGGACAGAGGTCATCCTAGTTCCATCTCTTTATAATTTCACTGAGAGGATGTTGTTCAATTATGTTATCGTGAATGATGATGCAATAGACACAAGTATTGGCTGGAAAACCTTTAGACGCTTCTATTTCAAGCTTGACATCAACACTTGAACTTTTCACGCTTTCATCTCGATGAGAACAATCGATGACAAATAGAGGTTTATTTGCAAATTCAGAGTAACTTAGGAGCGGCGTATGTAGATAGGAGTGTTTGTAGCTTTTTCCAAATTGAGTGTAGTTGAAGTAAGCTTCGGTAAAATCCCCCTTTTCAAAGTCCAAATGCATCTTCTCCTTTGGATAGCTGTCTCCGTTCAGCGTCAAGGTGATATTCATAATGTTTGCATAATTAAATTTCGTAGGATCGTTATTCACTTGGTTCTTTTTGTGGTTGCTCTGGAAACAAACGATGACATAGCGAGGACTTTCTAAAAATGATGAAGTTTTCACCGACCAAATTTCGTTGGTGGCTCCTGTAGTGAGAGCAGGCAACATGTGAATTTCCCATTTTCTAAACGGTATCAAGATGGGAGTGTCAGCTTTGATTGCTTTTAAAAGTTGCAATTTAATTTGATCGTTTGGATGCAATCTTTGCACTTTGAGCTCGATATTTTCAATTTCTAATTGTACTTCAGTTGTTGTAGGATTGGCGATGGTAAAGCATTGATTGTCATTTTGAGCACGCACTAATCGAATGGTATGTTTTCCATATACGACATATTCGTAGTCATTGAAAATATTCAAAAAATGTTTCAACGGAATGAGCATACTAAATGACAAAGTATCCGCATTGATGATACCAACATCTTTATCTGGACTCCAAGTCGCTATACTCAAGGGTTTAGACTCTTCTTCACTATAACATAAAAACCCTCGAACGGTACTCACAATTCCAACGTCACGCACTGATTCCAACTCTTTACCATTTTGTTCGTAGCTAATGAATTGGAACATGAAAGCGCCAGCATTATTGACAAAAGATACTTCTCCAGTACCCTTGGTGCGCTTAATTTTTCCACTGATATGTAACAGACTTGCGTAAAGAGCATCGAAAGCATCCGATTGATTAATGCTAATTTCTATGACATCATTGTTGCGGAAAGATTTAACGTATGGATAGTAGGTACGCCATTCATCTTTTTGAATTGATGTGTCCATTTGAGGTTTTTGGAAAATGTTGAACACTTGCGGAGATAACATTGTAGCCTAAGGATTTGAGAAATCGGATATTTTTCACACTGAGTTCACGGCGGTGTTGGATGTTCTTTGTCTCGAAGAAGACTGATGGCCTATTCGTAGGTAGATGTATTTTATAAATACCTAGTACCATAATTCTTTGAGATGTAATCGAATTATGATTTCTTCACCTTGGAAATTCACCAGCTGAAAGTTTTGGTCCAAAATTTTAAGTGTTATATTATGAATCTCGTCTGTAGTGATGGGTAGATAAATGAGAGGATTTGGACTTTCGTCGATAGCGTAACCAGGATCTTCTCTGATAGCAAATTCGTAGATTGTGTGCGAAGGTCTATCGTTGTAGAAGGCTCCCGAAGTAATGTTGGAATCGATGTGTATGGTTCGTACTTTTATAATGTTGACAGGCTGATCGGACATGTGAGTAACATTTTTTGGTAGAATCTTAGGAGAGTATCCCAATATGTGTGTCAAACTATCGTTCGGAGTGAAATCAATATCAAAATCTTTACAAAAAAATTCACATTTCAATGTATTATTATTCGGTTTGAGGTAGAAGTAATCTTCAGGCTTTACCTTCGTCGTCTTTGGTACGATTGCTTTCTGAATAAACTTTTCAATATCCTCAATTTCGTATGCTCCCGTTGGAATGTCGATGCTTTTCTTACCCTCTCCATCTACATAGTGGAACTTTGTACCTTCATCGATGTTGGGTATACTGTTGTACGAATGAAAACTTAGAAGAGCTAAACCATATTCACTGTCACGCTGCAAGTGAAGCGGCGGTGATAGATCAATTGAGAGAATCTTCAAAGTCAGTATTGTATCACTTCGTTTCATCGACATGACTGATACACAAGTAGTTGTGACAGTATCTTTTATTGACATAGAAATGCTAAACACAAGTGTCCACAATTGTTTTGATCATATGTTTGATATACATCGTAATTATAAAATATCTTAACACGCTGCTTCCCAAAATAATCGACCAATTCCTTTGGCGGCTTCAAATTTCCAAAACTATCGAAATATTGTACAGTGTTATCATTCTTTTTGTAAGCTACCCAATGTGTACCTGGATTGATGGAGGAATCTAAATTCACTACGGCACATTCGCGACGTCTTGTATGATGAGGAAGAGTGTCTCGCATAAAAACACCACGAAAATGTGGAATTTTCATCTTTTTCGCACATTCCATAATCTCCCCATCGTACAGAGCTCTGTTGAGTAGCTGAGCTAGTAGTTTTTTTGTTTCAAGTACAATCCTTCTCCTCCTTTATGCTGTTTCTTCAAGAACAGACCGAATCCGTTACGCGTTTTTCGTAGATACAAGCCGGATCCCAAGTGTTCCATAGCTTTATTATGTCGTGCATCTTCTTCCATCTTTTTCTTTGCATTTTTCGTGTCGATGATGGTCTTTGCGATGGCGCTCGCTCCTCCAGCCAGCGACCCTAGAGCCGAGAGACCGGCAAACAAGGGAATTAGCGGTAAAAATCCGCCACTTTTTGGCAATGGTATAATTCTAGGTACTCGAATACGTTTTCGACCTCCACATTTTTTGACGGCTAATCGAGCTGCTTTCAAAGCAGCAGCAGATGACTTTTTCAAACTGCCACCTTCGTGAGGAGACTTTTCCATAGCTTGATGAATCTTCTTTGCAATTTGGGAGAATCGTTTATCCATACCCATGCCGAGTTTGCGTTTCGCCTTCATAGCGTTGGTGACGAACCAAGCAGCAGATTTTTCACCAAATTTTGCGTCTTTCGATTTGACTCGTTCCCAAGCTCTATGTTCCAACACTTGATCGGCTTTATGACGTTCTTCCAATGATTTGTTTTGAGAGTATGCAATGTCGTGTTCCCTGCAAGCTTCGTCCAACGGATTTATACCTCTATCTCCACGTTCTAAGCGTTCTTTCAATTTAGTTCCCGGGCCACAATATGAATAGCCTGGCAGATGTAGTTCGAATGGTAGGTTATTGATAAGCGTATTAACCACACCCTTACCGTGATGAATCAACATTGAAAATGATGTCAATATTGAAAGACATGAACATTTATACAAAATCCTAAACATTTCATGGTATTGTGCACAACATGAGGGTCGTTCAACAGAAGCATACCTTACCGATCGAAAATTTGGATTACTTAAATGAAAGTCAGTCTACCAGCAGTAAGCATGGTACATTGCTACCACATTCATTTCATGCAATCATATGTGGACCGAGTGGATGTGGGAAAACAAATGCAGCACTTTCACTGCTCTTCCACCCAAATGGTGCTAAATTTGAAAACGTTTACGTGTATTCAAAGTCATTGTATCAACCCAAGTATCAGTTACTCGAAGAGGTGTTGAAAAAAGTCAAAGGAATCGAATATTTTCAATTCAAAGAGAACGAGGAAATTATAAGTCCCAACGAGGCTAAACCAAATTCCATATTCATTTTTGATGACATATCTTGTGATAAACAGCAGAAAATCCAAGAATATTATTCCATGTGTCGACATCGAGGTATAGATGTTATGTACATTGGGCAAACGTATAGTAAGGCTCCAAAGCAAATGTTGCGAGACAATTGCAATCTAATTGTGTTGTTCAAGCAAGATGAAATAAATTTAAAGCATGTGTATGATGAACACGTTTCACCTGATGTCTCATTCAACGATTTCAAGCGAATGTGTGCTGATTGTTGGAATGAAAAATTCGGTGCAATGGTGATCGTAAAGGAGTGTGATCTGAATGCAGGTCGCTATCGATATGGCTTCGATAAGTTTATAAAACCATGAACTTATCATGATAAAGTATATTCGTCAACATGAAACCACCCAGCAAAGAGGTTGACATAGTTCGCAAAACGAAAATCAATGAAATCGCTAGGATCATAAAAAAGAAATACTTATCATTGAAATTAGGTAAATCAGAAGAGGATGAGGCATTACAAAAATTTTTCAAACCCATATCGGTTCCACTGAAAAAGCAGCTGGCAGTAGCTGAAAAGCTTAGGAATGAACATACCGTACCAAAAAAAGAAGTGAAGACAGAGGATGCATCGGTCGGTGATGCTGAAATTCTACCACCATTCCAGAAACTTGAACCTGTTGCCAGTACTGATGGAGATGATGAAGTATTCGAAGAAGAAGGAACATTTGAAGATACAACTGCTCCTCAAGTCATTCAAGCATATATCGATCAGTATCCACCAATGAGTCATAAATTCTTAACACAATATTGGAGCAATGATGAGAAGATAGACAAAGTATACGGACCCATATATGATTTTACAACTTCAAAATGGCGGCTTGGTTCAAAAGAAATCGATTTTGATAAGCAGCACATCAAAGTTGCTGGACAACAAGTGATAGGAACACCTGGGCTATATGAACTGATATTCTACGATGATCCAGAAAATTTCAACAAGGACGATCTCGTTGCGTACAAACACATTTTAGAACTGTCGAATGTACATAAAAAAGCAAATAGTGCATTGAAAGGAACTAATAGACGCAAATATATGGAAATCATCAAACCAATGTTTATTCGAAAGTCGTCGCGAATGGCGGAGGGACGGGGCTTAATGTCTTACAATTCCAAACCTATGGAATACATTTATTGGGATGACCCGAACGAATTGTGTGAGCGTTTACGATTGTTGTTGGCGTCCAAAAATGCTGGAAACACTTCACTTGACAATGAAATTATATCCATAATCGAAGAATTGAAAGAGGCCAACATCATTCAATAGACATCATTTCCAAGATGACCATCGATAAGTTCGGACATAGTTCTTCAAGAAAACGATTGCGTCCGATGATTGAACTTGGTGATGGTTTAGCACATACTCCTGACGGTAATATTGATTTAAAAAAATTGAAGCTGTGTAACGTAAAAATGCCAACTAATCCTATGGATGCTACCAACAAGCAGTACGTAGACAATCAGATGAAACATTGGGCTGACGTGTTTACGAAAACTATTGAGGACCTCACCGAGATTGTGAAACAATTCGAAAAAAAAATTGAAATTGTTACCGAAACATTCGGTGACTTTCGTAATCGAATTAGCGAGCTGTCTGCAAAAGACGTTGAATACAAACAGACAGACGACATTCTCGCTAAAAAGCTTAATCACTTGCAGAAAGATGTTGAAACACAATTCTTTAAAGTGAACTTGGTTATATCAGATGTGGAGCGTGCTTACACAAACAATTTGAAACAACTCACTCATGCCATCAACAAAAAATTTGAAAATGCGACTGAAGCGCACACTTTAACCAAAAATGTGGAAAGAGAGTTGAATCAGTTTCGAACGAATGTCGTTTACCAAATATCTGAATTAGGACTGGATATTACAAATTTGAATATAAGCGTAAAAAAAATCCAAGCATCCATAACAAATTTAGAGCAACTCATCACAAGAAAAAATAAGATAAAATGATGAATTTAATTTGAATATGAGCATAAAATCTAAGCATCCAAATTTTGAGCAACTCATCAAGAAAAAGTAAGCACAATCATTCGCAGTAATGACTTCGAAAGAAAAGGTTCAAATTGTCAACGAGTTGCATAAACCTGCTCGTAAAACATACCCCCGACGACGTACAATCATCAAAGGTTTGGATGATTTATGGCAAATGGATCTGGCAGAGATGCGTCAGTATGCTGGACAAAATCGAAATTTTAAATTGATTATGATCATAATTGATTGTTTCTCCAAGTACGTATGGACTCGTCCATTGAAAACGAAAACCGGTGAGGAAATAACTAAGGTATTTACAGACATTTTGATGCACACGAAACGTTGCCCAAAAAATTTACAGACGGACCAGGGTAAGGAATTTCTTAATAGTAAATTCCAAGAACTTATGAAAAATCATAACATCAACCACTATAATACGTACAGCGTCAAGAAAGCTGCAATAGCAGAACGTGTAATCAGAACGCTGAAAGAAAAACTTTTCAAATACTTTAGTTTGAATGGGACCTACAAATGGATGGACATATTACCTAGCAAGACTGGCTACAAACCATCGCAAGTTAATAAATCCAACGAAAAGCTCATTCTCGATAAAGCGTACGCGCACTTGAAGATTATCGGGCCGCGAAAATTAAAAGTCGGCGACATTGTTCGCTTGAGTAAGACTAAACACCTTTTCGAAAAAGGATACACTCCCAATTGGACGACAGAACTATTTAAAATTGTCACTGTCAAGATAACCAACCCCGTTACATATTTGTTGGAAGATATGCATGGAGTAAAAGTCAGTGGGGCTTTCTACGAAGAAGAATTGCAAAAAACCTCAAATCCCAACATCTATCTCGTGGAAAAGGTACTCAGGAAGAAAGGAAATAAATTGTATGTGAAATGGCTTGGGTTCGATAAGAAACACAACAGCTGGATAGGAAAAGACGCAATTGTTTGATTCGTAAAAGGCCCCCCAAACTCAACGATTTGTGCGTGTTTTACATAAGAAACAATGCATTTTTACCACTTTCTGCAAATGTGACCCGTTTTCCCATTTAAATACATGTAAAACTAGAAACAAGCAAAAATGATGTCACGTGATTTTCCGATATAAATAACGTGTGATTTGGAAAATGTTTGTTAGTTGATGTGAAAGTCTGACGCCAGTATGCGAGGAAATGAAGAAACTCTCCAAGCCGTCAATCGAATTCTAGATCAATACGAAGATGCTGCCCAACGAGAGTATGACGATGGGGTCGAAACTAGAGCTCAAACCGAAAAACCATTGCTTTTGATGACTTTTCCTCTACCGCAACCAAGTAACTACGAGGTGCGATGTGGTCTGAGTCCTACAAGAGACTTTAGTGCATGCGTTATTCTGAAGCGAATGTTTACGCCTTGGGAAATTTCATTCACAACCTACGAGTGGGCTTCAATCATCGCCTTCTTACAAGAAATACATCAAAATGCCGAAGATCGTGCTGCTATGGACCCTCTAGTGACAAAATGTGGAGACTTTGTGAAAATGGTTCAATATCAGTATGGTAGCTACATGAACATCGTGTCTGTTTCCAAGTTCAATGTCAACATGAACCTGTACGAAGAAGACATTGCTCTCATTTTAGATGTACAGCATGTGATTTCGGATCGACTTGCCATGTTGGAATCCATCAATTTCGATGAATTTTATCGAAATTTATTTGATATTGTTAGAAATTGGTTATGTAATTGTAATATGAGTGTTTTAGACCTACTTTATGGTTTTTGTGAAGCATCCTCAATCGATTGCCTATATACTAATGCTCTAAGAGAATATCTCTTTTATTATAATGCAGATATTGTACAGCATTTTAACATAGAAAATAAAACAACATAGTAAAATTGTGTTTTTTATTAAATATAATGAAAAAAAAACAATCTCATTCATAAAAAAACATTGGAAAGCAAAGTTTTCAATTATTGCAAGACTGCTAGGACAATTTCGTTGAAATTCGAAAATTGTGATAAATAAAACAAATTATGTCTGTATATATGTTTTTATTAATATAAAAAATAAGATAAATATAAGAAAATCTGAAACATTTTAACATAAATTTTGAAATCAAGAATACTTAAAGCTAAAAAATCTTTTTGAATATTCTATGATGGAGTACCTGTACACATAACCTAAAATACTAGTAACATTTTCGCAAATGCTATACATAAAGCCTTTAGTTGCGCTGGTGATGTCATTCACCTAAAACAGAAAAATTTATTGAACATCATGATGACCCCACGGTAATGTATCGAAAGAGTTTGGAATTAGAAATCGTTTATCGTCGTACGGACTTAGAGCAATTTTTGACTGTTCTATACTAAAAACATTGTGTGCATATGAACGGATGCAACGCTGACTCGTCGATTTTTGATTAAATTCCTTCAAGCAATTGAAATAATCATCAAATGTTATCTTATTTTTTACAACATTATATTTCACTCCCTTTGATTTTTTGACTACTTTACCTCCCTGAACTTTAAATGTATACATTTTAGAACGCAAACCAATAAAATGAGTGATAATTTTACCATTTGCTTCATACTTCATTAAACCCAACTTTTTCTTATTGACCAAAGGTATTTTATAGATGTTTTCAACATTATAATCTGATGTATCAAATTTAGAGATATTAGCCTTTATAACTTCTTCATATGCATCACTACACAACAGTTCATAAATGAAACTATCGGTGTCCATGTATAAAAGTTTACATTTTTCAATACCCAATTTGGGTAGCATAAAATCATAATGAAAATCATACATGCACAATTTTGATAGATCCAAAATAGCCATTCCAACATAAAGCGGTTTGTTGAATACATCTTCGGTTTTCTGTAATTCGATAGCTACCAAGTTTTCATCGAAAATTGTTCGGTTGCGGAATTGTGGACTTGCAATTAAATTTTTCGCTCCGTATCTTCCCTCCCAGGATCTTACTAGCTTAACAATCCTATGCTTACGGATATTTTCCATCGTTTTGCCAAACACCGCATTGTTCATAAGTTTGAATAAGTTCTTCTCAAATTCGTTCTTGGCTGCGGTCCTCAAAGTAGTGTTTAGCTCAATGTAAGATCGCAGCCAAGCTGACTGCTTAAATTTCAAAATTTTATGTATTTTCGTGACTTTCAAACCATTTGCCAAACATTGCTTCAAATTTCTATAGTGTATAACATATTCTTTTTTATTATAAAGAGTTGTCATTAATTTTGGCAACTTTGAACCGGGTGGTATGCGGTGTTCGGCAGCGAATGGAAAATCTTGATGCAGACGGTGTAAGTTGTGAGGATATTCCAGATCCACTTGTAGCATATATCCCTCAGGTGCATCGTCTGGGATAGCTGTTACATCAAAATTTTCCACATCTTCCAGCCACGAAAACCCGCCGTAAGGAAGAAATTCCGACATTGCCCACCCATATAAATTATTAACATCTAAATACATTATATAATTCGATGGTTTTGTGAAATCATATTCCGGCATGTATTTGTTGTTGGCTTCCGAATATCTACCGCTGCAAACCGAAATACCGCCACGAATCCCCTTTTCTATAAACATGATTTGATCTACATCATTCAGTAATTCCAGTTTACATTGAGTGAACTTTAACATCGCGTCCCAAGTGTATCCAGGCATGGTATAGTACCAAGCTGGATCTAACTCGTAGGTTGCTAAACATTTTTGTCGAAAATTCTCAAACACATCAGCCAACAACAAAACGTCTGTCTTTAAATAGAGATCAGAGTATACCCCCAAATTAGAAATTTTGAAAACTTCCCATACGCTTTGAGCATGAGCATACTGCCCATCAGATATATCTTCGTCGTTGAGTTTATTGTAAAAGTGTTCTTTCGCAGGTAATTCAGTTTCCTCAAGTTTTTCCAAACAATTAACATAATCATAGGGAAATACTCCTTTTTTGGTGAGAAAAGTGAACGTCTCTTCGTTCAATTCATTGAACTCGCGTTTCATAATTTTCAAATCTTGTCGATCCATTATTGAAGCTAATTTGTCTAATGATGTACCGAGAAAGCGAAAAGAGTCTATAAATCTGAATTTTATGTTTGTTTTATCATCAGAAAGAGTAAATGAAATATATTTTTCCATATTAATTGGCAGTATGCTCATGCATCCCTTTCTACTCAATTGTTTAATCATAAAATGACTATCGTAGCCGGACAAATTGTGAAAAATGATGGGTACCACAAACAATTTTCGAAAATTGAGATTGCAGGATTGGTGTGCAAATCCTCTGAACTTTCCAGTAAAATGATCATGATCACGTACAATGATGTCTTTTTCCATGAATTTTTTCTCGCAAATATTGCATTACACTTGCTAGGATTTTCAGTCATCAGAGTGATTGTTTTAATTTTTGATTGAACAATCTCCGCAATGTTGGATATTTCATTTGCAAACCAGTCCATGCAATCTGAACCTCGATAGCTATTGAAAAATGATAAAGAATCATCATATGAGCATTTGACATAATAACCAGCGCTGTATGGTGTATGTCTTTGATATTTAGCTGTTTTAGAAGAGACTGAATCATTTACATTCTCTAATTGGCACTCAAAATCTGCATAAATAACGAAAGGAGTTGTTTGTTTGTAAGCGAAATTTTTAAATTCTACATGAGTAAATTTTGGAAATGAAATTTTACAATGATTCAATTGAGAGCAAAGCGTTTGATGTTCCTCTAATTTTTCTTTATGTCGGAAATAATTGAGGCATCGATCGCAAATGAATTTTTTCCCATTATGTCTATTAATCTGATGTGATATTAATCGTGATAAATCTTTAATAAGGCAATAATGAAATTTAATATCGACAGTCTCATCATCAATGGGAGGAGCATCATAATCATTCAATTTTGGAAAATATTTATTTTGAATCAAAAGTAAATTTACATGTTTATCTAATTTATTGGATGTTAATCTAGCTGGTACTACATTATAAAATGATTTTTCTTTAACTACATTCAACTCTAACGCGTAAACATTTACAGAAATATCGTTTGCTTTCTCAAATTTTGCAATATGGTGTAACGACATCGGTGCATCTAGATTTTGAGTTTTCAAAACTGTTTTGTAGTGAGGATATGATGAGGTTCGGTTATTGTTAATTTTTGCAGGATGTAACGCTGCAACAACCGACCAATAAAAACAGGCTGTATCGTCATTTTGAATATTCAAACATGCATGCTTACTGGTGATTTGTTGTGGTAGTCTAATGAAAGATGAACCATTCCCGATTTCAACTTTGTTAATATTAACTTCTAATGAAATTATTTTCTTCAATGCCCAACCGCTATCACGTTCTTGAAATTCACTCATTTCATTTTGAATTTTGCTATAAACATTATCAAAGAACCAGCGTTGCACGTCCGTCGAACCATCCACAATTGAATTTTTTGTATTAAAGTATTTTAAATCTAAAACTTCGCCATCATCATGTTTCGAAATCTTTATGAATTCGCCGCAGAAAGTTGTGTTGACTTTAATAATTACATGTTTTTCAAGGATTTTAGCAAGTTTTAGTTTCAAAATATTGAAACAATCTGCCAAGAATTGTTCCAAGTCAATATGAGCATGATTAAATATGATTCCCGTCTGAATTCGACTCACAAAACTCGATGTTATTTCCCTCCACTGAACCCTTTGTTTACGTTTAAGTCCGATGATGCTACCACCTCTATATTCTTTACGGTTCTTAATTAAATTTTGAAAATGTTTGAAATGTCCAATGTTTGTCTGTAGTTTTCTCCTAATTCCGATGGGTAAGTCTGTATTTTTCATTTCCCTATTACACATTCCTATATATCGTTTTAACCTATTCGACCAAACTCTTTCGTCTACACTAGTGAATTTATCAAATAAAATTTTTCGTAATTTTCTTATAGCTACAACTAAATTATCAGATTTTTTAATAACGCTAATTCTCTCCATCATAAAAATATTCAAAAAGACTCACTTAATTTTCCAATATTTCGAAAGATGCTGCAAGGTTCGCCTTCCCAGTCGGCACCTGTCCCAGGAAAACTAGGGAGTATTTTCCACTCCCGATTTCTTCTAGGTGTGGTAGATAGGTTTCAACAACCCGCTTTGGAAGGAACACTACAGTTTCCTCCAGCTCTAGCAAGATGGTTTCGCCAAACTTGCTGCCGACTGCCTTTGCACCTATGATTCGATACTTCGTCTCAATTTGGAGATCGCTGATTTTGGTACAAGGTTTTTGCTCGATGATTGTGGCTTTATTGAGAGCTTGTAAAAATGCCATCTGTAACAATATAAATAAAAGCATCATTTTTGATATGTAAAGAGGAAAAGTATATGTAGAGAGAGAGAAAAAAAGTATATGTTTGTAATACTTACTATTGCAGGTTGGTTGAGGGAAGAGAAAGTACAAGTTAACTGATGAAGGCTGCTGCTTCTGCTGTTGTGACACTAGAATGAGCAATGAGCTCCTAAAGGTTATCTTTGCTATTTATATTTTTCTTTCGCCTACGAATCCATAGGAAAATGATTACATGGAGCTGCACATGCATTCTTTTGTTGCAACAAACCACATTTCAAGCGGATATTGTTTCCTGTTGATTAATCTCACTTCCACTGAAAACCAACTTGTTTTTTCTGATAGCGATTTTTTTAATTAGACTTATCATACAACGGCGGTTTTTTGCGGTTTGGGAAAATTGAACAAATCCATATCAATTCATTTTTATTTTCGATTTAAAATAAATACATAATAAGCATCATTAAATATATGGAAAAATTTATATATGATTTCATAGATGAATTGGTATGTAATTTTGGCGATTTTTCGGAATTCTCTTCGCTCCTGCTGCTCTCAAGCGGAGTTGAGGATTCCTCTTCGTCACCATCGTCGTAGGACATATTTATTTTGGTGGTTTCTTCTGATGGTAGATGAAATATTCCAGTATCTCCCCATGTTCTATTTGGGTAGAACACGAGTCGAATTTTAAACTTGTTTTCTCGCTCTGGAATTTCGGTAGAGAATACATGCATCTGTCCATCGTTCACGGTTATTTTTCTCATTGCTATACATTGTTGATCGTTGAAACAAATGCCTGCTTCGATTACATTTGGTGGTATATCTACGTACAACATGTTTCCAATTATATTGTATAAAAGTACAAACGATGCCTTCAATTTAGCCATCTTCTACTGTGTTTCTTCTCTAATACGTAGACACAATATGAAAGCCATTAGACATCGCATCATCTTATATTTATCTCTCGATTGGCAATTACACATGCAGTATCCGAAAGAGTTACATCGTTCACATGCTCGACCGTCAACTTGGCTTTCTGGTATTTGGAAACATTTCTTAATGCAACAAAATTGTTCTTCTGAGGAATCTTGTTGTGATGATGCTGTTGACATTATATCGAATAAGCATAATTTGCAATTCAACTCGTATATATTCTTTACGAAAATCAAATCTTGGCCGATTTAAACGAATCAAAAACTGAATCGCCATCAAATTTTCGGCAAAAGACGATTTTGGGAGTCGTTTGCTTGAAACGATGAGGGCTGTCCGAGCGCACACACCCAAACGGCTTATCGTCCTTGCTCACGTCGAAGCGGTGTTAACACATCGACATTTCAATTTATGAGCTTGCGGCTTATCTGATGTAAGTGCGCACGCGCCGTCATCCAACATACATTCTTTGATTTCTCACATTTACACAGGTATAAAGCAAATTTTATAAATACAATATTAAACATAACACATTTTCTTTCACTCCTAATTTCTTAAGCACTTTTAATGATGCTGTTGTGTCATAAGCATAATTTGCAATTTAACTCGTATATTCTATACGAAAATCAAATCTTGGCCGATTTAAACGAATCAAAAACTGAATCGCCATCAAATTTTCGGCAGAAGACGATTTTGGGAGTCGTTTGCTTGAAACGAGAAGGGTTTTCCGAGCGCGCAGACCCAAACGGCTTATCGCCCATGCTCACGTCGAAGCGGTGTTAACACATCGACATTCCAATTTATGAGCTCGCGGCTTATCTGATGTAAGTGCGCACGCGCCGCTATGCAAAATATATACATTGCTTTCTCACATTCACATGGGTAACCGAGATGGCAAGCTTGGAAAACGCTTAGACTGTTAACGTGTTGGTGTGTGTGGTTGTGGGTTCGATCCCGCGCAATTGAGAACTTTTTTTCCTCAACAATAAAATAAATAATCCCTAATGGCGGTCATGAAAAGTAGGAATCTAAATGCAGTAACTTATCCCCTCTCCGCTAGATGGCGCTCATGAATTGTAGGAATCTAAATGCAGTAACTTATCCCCTCTCCGCTAGATGGCGCTCATAAATTGTAGGAATCTAAATGCAGTAACTTATTCCCTCTCCGCTAGATGGCGCTCATGAAATGTAGGAATCTAACATTTGAAACCCCGTTGGAAAAATACTGTCTCTGTGTTCCGTGTCACATCTGTCACTGTGTTCCGTGTCACTGTCAATATGCTGTTCTCAGTTTGTGTTCTGTGGTTGACAGGTCACTTCCGATCCAGAACTCTCCTAGTATATCTACTGCGGGTATTGTCGAACAACAAAATTAGGAAAAATGTTTGTTCATGCTTGGCGGATCATTCAATGGATGGATATGAATTCAGGCGCATCAGTGCATACATGCAGCAGCTGTAATAATTTCATCGAGTTGGATGAGGCACACACAGAGAAGGTGGCAGTGGCGAATGGCCAGCATGTTGAGGCTTCAGGCAAAGGCACTGTGATTGTGCATTTTGTGAACGAGAATGGTCAAACAGCCGAAGTGAAAATTGAAAATGTGCTGTTCATCCCGCAGATCGGCAGAAACTTGATTTCCGTGAAACGTCCAAGCGACAAAGGGCTAAAAGTTCACGCGAAGACCGCTTTCCTGAACGGTGACATACAAGAGGACATTTACATGCGCTAGCCGCCTGGATTTGCAGCTGAAGGCGATGAAGAATCATCTCAAGAAAAGAATTTATGAACTTAAACAATCCGCTCGTATCTGGAATGAGAATCTGTACAACATTTTGGTTTCAGCGGAGCTGGTACAAAGCAAGGCGGATTGACGACATTCTCGCCGTCAGCCAATCAACAAAATGCATCAAGCAGATTGAACAAATCTTGAAGTCTAATTTCAACATTGATAATCTCGGTCATGTTTCAAATTATTTGGGCATCAGAATCATCAAAGGCGAAGGTGCATATTTTTTGGACCAACAAAAATACATTCTGAGTGTCGCCAAGAAATTTGAGTTGGATCAGTCGAAGCCGACTGATATTCCGCTCAGCCCATCATACCAAAAGGAACCGAACTACAAGAAGATGCGCAACAATGAGAATTATCGAGCCGCAATTGGCTGTTATACATTTCGAAAAACACACGTCCTGATGTCTGCGCAGCGGTTTCGATTTTGTCGCAGGAAGGGGCCAGGCCGATGCAGAATGATTAGAACCAAGTCAAGAAGCTCATCCGTTATCTGAAGTCGACATCAAATCTGCGTCTAAAATTGGGCAACACAAAAATGGTGAGCACGCTCATCAGCTATGCAGACGCAAAATGGGCTGAGGACCGCGAGACCAGAAAGTCCAACTTTGGTTTCATATTTCTGCTGAATGGCACAGTAAGTTTGCTTTGCAAATGTCAAGATTGCGTCTCTCTTTCATCCACAGAGGTAGAATTTATTGCTCTCTCCGAAGCTTACAAAGAATCAATCTGGCTTCAACGAGTTCTACGTGATCTCCACTGGGGTGGATATGAAACAACCACTATCCACGAAGACAATCAAAGCGTCATCAAGCTCATTGTCAACGAGAATCTGAGCAGCCGTACGAAGCACATCGACACCCGAATCCACTTCGTATGTGACTACGTGAAGAAGCAATTGGTCAACGTTCAATATTGTCCAAATCTTATAAGTATTAATTGAGGAGGAGAAATAAACTATTTATCTCATACTTTCCATTATTTATCTCATATAAATTTTTTTCGTTCCCTCCAAGTCATAAAATCAAAATTTGCTAAATAATGTTAACAAAACCAAATATTGTATTAGCCAACGTTTATAATTAATTTATTTACAATTCCTCTTTCATATGAATTAAGGAGGAGTGTTGAACATAAATAATAATTCATATTATGTAACCGATCATGTGAACCGGCCTTAAGCCATAAACCAGAACAATGGATTTATTGTATTCTGACATCTGTCTTTCAAGTAATACTTTCTGTACAATAATTAAAAAAATAAGATTTATATATACAAAAAACATTTATTCTTGTCATCCGCATAAGAGACTTTTTCCCAACAATGTTTTGATCCCAATCTGGCAAATATTTTGTCAGGAATGACATTTCCACTTCAAACTTATATGGCTTCATTTTTTTCAGCGTCTCCCCTTTTACCTTTTCGAAACTTTAGCGCCTTTCTATAATTATCACCTAACCATGAACATATTTCTTTACAAACGGATATTGAAGATAAAAAAATGTATTATAATTGGCTAATGTGATTGCTAGCTGATTTACCATATTTATTTGTTGTAGGTTTTTGGCAACAGGAGATTCGTTTAAAACAATAGCATTCAGTTGTAGACTCGGTCATACTACTGTAAGTAAAACTGTCCATTCAACATGTATATCAATTTGAAAAAGTCTGCAGCCAATTGAAATTCTCACCCAACAGAAGATTTTTTATGAAAAATGGAAATATAGATGAGAAACACGAGGTCACCGAAGCACCACCCAACGGATCCCCGTACTACAATTACAAAAAGACCTTTAGTATAGTTTTAATGGCATTAGTAGACGCTAATTATAGAATAATAATAGCTGACGTTGGAGCTTATGGAAAAATAGTGTTGATGGAATATTTAGCAATTCTGTTATGGGAAAAGCCTTGATAAATGGAAAACTATCATTACCTCCTAATAAAACTCTTCCTGGTTCTACTATTTCTTTACCACATGTTATTGTGGGAGAGGAAGCTTTTCCTTTGATGTGTCCTTATCCTGGAAGTCAGATAGATATGTTGAGACCAAGGCAATTTTTCATTACCGACTGAGCCGTGCTCGTCGACTATTGGAAAATGATTTGATATAATCATACAGAAGTTTAGAGTTTATCAGAGGAGACTTAAAATGTCACCAGAGTATGTAGATAATGTAATATTAGCTACTTGTCTACATAACTTTCATCGAGGGTGACTCACGTGCGACAGAAATTGACGTAGGTGATAATAAGGTACAAACCAGTGATGTATCTACAATCCAGGACCTAAGAAATGTTGGAGGTAGAGCCACTGAAGAAGCACTGCATATCCGCGAAGAATTTAGATATTCATATTACTTTTTTGGTACAGGGGCAGTAGAGTGGCAAACGGATATAGTACAAAAAGGATATAGAAGTCGACAGTAAATACAAGGTTAAATTATTTTGAGAATTATGTACATATTATTTCCCACAAACAGTGTTATTAAAAGTTAAGGTAAAAGTTCGTTATACGGTTTTGCTATTTTAAGATAATAAAAACTCACCTTATGTTGCATATGAATTGCTGCAGGACAACTATAGAATCTATATAGCGCAAAAAGTGAGTTTTTATTGTATTATTTCAAATGGTTGTCCCTTCATCTTAAATATTCTGAATCGAATGGTTGTCTCTGGTATCCACCATCTCCATAATCTGTTTCTTTGGCAGCACGCACATATTTTTCGCCTGTCAATAAGTGTCCAAGCACAGTCGTTTCATAACCTTCTCATACGACTGTTTTTAATATTTTTTTACCGACGAACCCCGAACGGAGGATGTATACAATTCGACTGTCTGCTTAATTTTTTACAATAAATTATAATGTTTTTAAATTTTCATTAACAAAAAATGCCGTGTGTGAAGTGATTTATGTTATATTCGACTTTTATAAAGGCAATAAAAAGACATTTTCATAAATGTCTTAAAATAGCGGAAACCTGTATAACGAACAATTACCAAAGTTGGTGTTGATTTTTAGATTAAGAACTTCATATTTTATACATAAATACCTGGGCGAGCGAGCTTTGCTCGTGTGTTGGGTAACAAAGAATTTAGAGTAGAGCTATAAGAGTTACTAAGGATATTTAAACTTATTAAAAAATGTGCATATCTCTGGTTAAAATGTATTGCGATCGGTAAATACTGCTTTTATTGTTCACATATTGGTAAGTTATAGATTTCGAAATAAATATGAATGCGTAATATGAATGATAAATATACCAAAACTCAGCTGTATCAACCCCCAAACACTATACATAGGTACTGAAACTTTTATCTGCGGAGCCATTCTTGAAATAGCTAGTGTGGACCTCGAGGGTTACACGGACAAAATATAAAAGAATCGTCAATCGATTTCTCGACTCCGAAAACCCCTTGTCGCTAATTTTTACCAAAATCTGCTAACCCTTCCTTGCATCAGCTAATATGTACTTTAAGGGTCGCAATATATTAGGTATGTACAAATTTTCATTGAAAATTTCCAATTAAATTATTATAAATTCATATTAACATCTTTTATTTAAAAAATGGGTTTTGTTAAAAAAAACTAATAGGTGTTCGGAATTCGATCCCAGGAACTCTAGATTATTACCCGGAAGCTTTACCATAGGACTATTTCTCCATGTGGCATTAATGGGTTCATATCGCTATCTGAGATATAATCTATAGAACTCTTGAAATTAGAATATTAATTGCTGAAAACGATTTTTCTTGTGAATGTGACTACAACCAATCGATTCAATATAGAACCCATACATACGAATTTTCATCGAAATCGGTAGACCAGATTCCGAGATAAAATTTACATATATATATACAAGCATTGCTCGTTTAATATAATTAGATAAATGAAATGCTGCTTATTTTATTATGACCTTACCTAGTTGTTGCATGTGCGTTGATGAGTGAGTTGATTTGCATATTTTTTGTTAGAAAAATCATACAATTCCTTGTACCTGCTTACAAAATTAATTATTTTTTCTTTCTTAATTTCTATCTATGTTTCCATTGTTATTGTCTCCAGCTATGATACTTCGCTAAACAAGTGTAGATTTCAGTGTCAAACCTTTTAATCATAATAATAGTAACCTTTTGATATGAAAACCTCAATTGATTAAAGAACAGTAGATCCAAATATATTTAGTTTGTTTCTCGAATGATGGCTATTGCGTGTAATAATTCACGAGCTACGGACATCACGCCTATACCTCCCATCGCATCTTATTATTATGAAATTCTCTACTACGTTTGTCGATCTAAGCTGCGACATCAGTATTTCAAGCTTATCTCCTTCATTATAATGATAGGGCGCTGCACCTATGTCCGAAGGCAACGAAATCTTTATTTCATAGGCGTCACATTTCAGATAATTAAGATGCATAATTTTTTATTTTATAAATCAAGCAATAAATTTGTATTTTGTGTTTCTGCATTATTGTTGATAATGAATCTTTCATATTATTGGCTTATTTAATCAATCGATGTTTTTTCCTTAATTGTATGTACTTCCTTGAAGCGTATAATTAAAAATAAATACAATATTTTATCTCGAAATCGTAACACCACTGATTTATTCCTGTCAAATGAATTGATCCATTTTTCGTGTTTTCAAGGCAGACACCATTATTAGTGAAACAAACTATATGTAGCTACCACGGTCGTACAAACAGGTCTGGAATCGAAGGTCAAATAACAGAGGTAGCAAGTGGGTCATTTAGCGTCTTGTTCAAATGTCAAAGTCAACTATGGCACTGCGAAATTGAGAAAAGGGAATGTTAATTAGAACATAAAATACCGTAATCCTATTAAAAAGTTAGGAGTTTATGAGCGCAGAATAATATCAAGACGTATCGAGATATAAATAAGTTAACGGATATAGTGTGAATCTTATAACAACTTTGCAGCATCCGTTGAATTGGTATATTTAGGTTTCAAGCAACATCCCCCTCAAAAATACTGGACGCTAAACGAACTACATTTTAACGCTCGTTTCAGGAAATTTCTGTATTATCGTGGTAGGTACTATGTATAGTAGCCTCCAAATTAGAGTGGCTAATTTGCATATTATTGCTCAGAAGTGAAGAAGGGCAATGAAGATAAGAAGATTTATCACGTTGTAAATTCTTATTGACAGGTAGAAATTCTGAAATAATTCCAGAACCGTCTTTAAAATATTCATGATAAAAATAATTGATCTGTACATACTAATATTTCAGTGTCTTCAATGAAAAATAAACTAGTTTTAATATTTTGTAAGAATATAATATTTTACATAAAAAAATATTTTGAATATATGCAATAAAAAGCTGAAAATATATATACATATCATTATATAGACATGAACAATTCAGAGTCACTCTCACTATCATTGTCGTCTTGCAAATTAATGGTGGAACTACAATACATTCTGAATATTGTTCTTCAATTTTAATAATGTGCTGAACAGCTTTTCCCCACGAATCTGCAGTAATTCGTTCAAATGATTCTTTAACTTTTTCCAGTACATTATGGTGCGATTTTGGCATAATATTTTCCCGTCGGATATTCTTTTTCAATTGGGCACGTATTAATTCGATGGGGTTAAAAACGGAGTGATATGGTGGTAGCCTTAAAACGATATGCCCCAAGTCTTCTGCCATTTTGTCTACAACATATCTTTTGTCATATGTTTTAGTTTTTAATACTTCCAACAATTGTTTTTTGGTAAAATTTTCTTCGAAATAAATTTTTAAATTCTTAAATGGAATCTCCTTAATATTTATACCCCAAAAAAATATTTTCTAAGAAAATCAGAAAGTTACACCTATTACTAAGTATAATAAATAATTATGCCTACTTACAAGGGTATTATACTTATGCAAGCTCAAGTCAGATATTAATGAATACTTGAACAATCAGGTTAATTATGTAAGTTATTGGAACCTATTATAAATAAAGGAATACATTTTCCTTGATCATTATACCCACAATATTGTTTTCTAATAGAAGTATTCTGAAAATAACAACTAGAATATTAGGGATAATAATATTCATGCTTAAAAGGGTAATTTATAAGCTTATGACAGGTAACGAATAACTTTATAAATTATTAAATTGTATAAGTAATTGAAACTTAATTATTACTCACAAATACATTTTTGAAAAAATGAAATTAAAATACAGAACAAGTCATATAGGCGTATTAAAGTACTGTACCGAAATACCTGAAATTTTCCTGTATACGGCTCATAAGTACCTAGTTATATAAATGGTCGTAAAGAGTCATGAACCACTTGAAATGTTAATTGTAAGGATGTCAGAGAGATTAGAGTCTGCCACTATATTTTGGAGGCTACTATATATCTATGTTTATTTTTGTTAGATCAATTCAATCAGGTGCTAATAGACTTGATAGAACCTAAAATAATGATGATGATAATTGTTCACTATTTCTTCACAAATTCCACTAAATAAACTCATATAGTAAAAAAGTTTTAGAATTCGGAAATTTAACTGTCCAGAAATCAGATGCTATAACCTAGCATGAGATACACTTCCTCATTGTATCTATTTGTGCAAGAAATTATTATTCTTGCATTATTTTCATTGGAACATCCATAGAGTAAGTTATAGAGTAACTAAGGGTGCGGTCGTAAGTAACACACTTCGTTCACTGACAGCAAAAAATTTGCTTTTCCCGTGGAGACGCCATATTGTTGTTTATGTTCAGAGAACACTACCCGAGGGGTTTACCACTTGGTGTAATTATGGGACAGTTCCCATGAAATCACCTTGAAATCACGTGTATGCCTAAATGTAAAGCAAAGGTTTGCTAGAGAAGAAATGAGTAGTTACTTACTCTCAAATGAATATAAACAGAACTATTTTGAAACGTATCATATTTTCCAGACAAATTGAAATTTAAATCATTGTAATTATGTTACAGTAATGGTGTAATCATGTAATCCTGGGACACCTTTCAAGATAGTGGTAAACCCCTCGACACTACCTCCAATTTATGTTAACCTATTTACTCTGTGGTTTATGTATATATAATCCAATAAAAATATTTTTTCACTCAAAATAATAGCTATAATGAAATTAATCTTGTTGGGTGAAAGTACCGGGACAAATTACAAAATAAAAGTGACAAAAGAGGAATTTGATAGAGCTCATAATGGTAAAATTATAGCTATTGATTTTTTACGGTTGGTTATGGCGTTGAAAATTCAATGCCAAAGGTAGGACCTTAATATAAATCACCAGTTCAATTTCCCTGTAACTACCAACGACTAAATTTAATAAAAAATCGCTTGCTGTGTTTACTTCACTTTTATTGCTGCAATAGTTTACAGCGAGTTCTCGACCGCACCCTAAGTATGTTTACACTATTGTGTTCTCTGAAGAGAAGCCACTCTTTGTTATAAAATGAAATATGTTTCACGAATAATGGATTACACTGCGCCATCTATGAATCTCGCGGAATACTATCTTTACAAGGTACGACAGCGCTAAATATAAAAAGTACATGTAAAATATAAATTTAAATCATACATTCTTCTATACATCATGTTTTCAATCAATGTCAGAGATGTATTTATAAAGCCAAATTTCATCAAAAAGGTTTATAAATGAAATTAAGAATTTGATTGAAAACATGATGTAAAAATGACAGAAAAAAGGAATAACGGAAAATGAAACAAAGATTTTTGAATATTTATTTATTGAATATATAACGCGAACATATTTATTGTTCATTTGTATGATAGCATCTTGAATATGTCTGTCTATATGAACCATAGATTGAATAGATTAACAATAAACAATAATAACAAAAAAAATCAGGAAGAGACAGATAACTCATAGACAAGATAACCTTAGAAAACATATCCTCACATTTTCTCCAAACAAATCATTGTGCATTTATATTCATGCTACTAGCTACAATATTATGATTTACATTTATGAAATTATGTGTTAAAAAATTCTTTTGGGCGCTAATGACTAATACACAATGTTTTTATTTTGATTAATATGGACATATATCGGCTTACTTTTCATAAATTTCAAGAACTAATTCTTGTTATTTTAGTTTAATGAAAAATATACCGGTAAACACAATTCATAATAAAAATAGCACAGACGATCTCGATCGCACATATAAATACTATTATTATCTATCACTGTCATAGGTACAAACAATGAACAATAATATACAATTTGTTATAGCATGAATTAACATTTTAATTGGTTCAAATTTCATACGACTGTAAAAGCAGCCGCGAGTTCCAGCCATGGCTACGCGGAAACTTTAGGGCATGCTCCCGGCCGCCATAGGTCGTTTAACAAGGATTAAAACTAGTGGCTGGCTTTTTTCTTATCAAATATTATATGATGCTGATGGTACTCTGAAGGATTATGTCGACTAGGAACTCACTCTTCACAACCCAACCTTTTATCTATTTGTGATAATAAATCTTACGCTTCTCAAAACGCACTTAATATATGCTAGTCAAGATGCCCAAAAAGTCTGAGGTGGCACCTGATTTTGTCGGGCAGGAGTTAACTCTCCCTAGTCCCTTCTAGTAATTTCAAGGAAAAAATCATAAGCTCGTCAAAATGTTTGTAGATGGGAAATTTTTCTGGAAAATATATGCTAGTTAAGGTTTCCGAAAAGAATGATACATTAGGTGATTTTGTCGGGCAAGAATTCACCCTCTACAGCCCCTTCTGTCGATTTCAAGGAAAAGATCATAAGTTCGTCAAAAGTTACGTAAATTGGATTTTTCTGGTCAATGTATGTTAGTCAAATGCTCTAGAAGTCTGATATAACACTTAAGTTTCTCGGACAGGAATTCACCCTCTACAACCCCTTCTAGTAATTTCGATGGAGAAATCATTAGCCCGTCAAAATGTACGTGAATGGGATTTTTTCTAGTCGATATATGTTTGTAAGGATGCGCTATAAGACTGTTAGAACACCTGATTTTGTCGGGCTGGAATTCACCCTCTACCGCTAGTAATTTCAAGAAAAAACTATAACTTCGTCAAAATATACATGGATGGTTCATGGTTCTTTGTTACTGTCATGCAGACATAGCACCGGTGGACTTATCAAGCTTTTCTTGACTTGCTCAAATGCTTATCTGTATGCTGCTTCCCAATACCATTAATTTTTCGCTCGCAATAGATCATACAGTGGCTTAGCCTTGGAAGACAGATTCGGAAGAAACTTTGCTACAAAATTAACCATGCCCAAAAACCTTTTCAGCTCACTAACATTCTCTAGACTTTTAATTTAGGAAATAGCTTCTACATTAATTAAATCTGGACTAATACCATGTGTGGAAACCATATGACCTAAAATGTTACTAGTTTATTCAAGGAAAATACATTTTTGGGGATTTAAGGTCCATCCAGCTGTTTGCAGTCTTTCTAGAACTTTTTGTAAACGATTGTCATACTAATTCACATGTGTCCCGTAGACGATTACATTATCAAATTGACAGATTACACCATCTAGCCCTTCCAAATCACGATTGATTTTCTTCTGGAAGACTTCAGGGCTAGAGGACAGACCAAATGGTAAACTCTTAAATTAATATCTTCCAAACAGTGTAATGAATTATGAATGTTAGAAATTTCATGAGTTTCGGGTGTAGGTAATATGGGATCTGCCAAAACCCATTATTGGCGTCTAATTTATGAAATACTTTAGCATTCTCCAATTGAGCCAAGGTTGAATCGACATCGGGAATCGAAAACACTTCTCTCTCCATTTTCTTATTAAAATTGGTCAGATTCAAACCATTGGAGAACACCATTTTGTTGGTTCATGAACTTGTTCGATCACTCCCTTCTTGCACATTTCATCTAATTCATGTTTTATCTCTTTTTTCATGGACAGCAGTACTTTCCTTAGAACCATAACCGCATACGGCACTGCATCTGCCCACAATTTGATTTCATAAGACTGTTCCAGATCATCCAAACCAGTAAACAGTTTTGAAAACTCCTGCTTTGGATCAAAACTGTAAGCTGAAATTTGAAAATGGCGCTTTACCAAGCCCATTTTTTCACTTACAATTACGTGTGAGCTTAATAGAATTTGACTAGCTCCATTCACAACAAAGGACTCATCTCTGGATACTTTTCCTTTTACGAACAGCTCGCTTGTGAGTTTGCCCCTAACACTTAACCAGTTATCATAACATCAAACACTTAACCAGTTATCATAACATCAGTCTTCTTCAAGCCCTTTTGTACATGAGATGGCATTGATGAAAAGACGGACTTAGACAATACGCTTACATCAGCTCCAGTATCATTTTTTACCTTACATTTGAACCCATTTATCTCACAATCAACTTGACACCCCGAGCTATCGGTAATCTTTACTTCTCCACAAAAAAAAATGATCCTCTAATTCTTCTCTAGGTTCTACTGCGTTAATATTTCTGTTTAAACAGCATTTTGCGTATTATCCTTTAATTTTACAGGTCGCATTTCGAGCTGGACACTAGTCCTTCTTATGCAGTATTGATCACACCAGTAACATTCAATTCCATCGAGCTTTTCGACCTTTGGTTTTGGCTTACCAATTTTTCTCTTGAAATTCACAGAAATTGGATTAAGTATTTCAGAATCTTGTTCTGTCAGACCACTTGGTCACAAATAGCATCGTCTAGAAACCCTAGTGGAAATTCGCAGTTTTGAGTACTGGAATGGAGGGCAGTTACAAAGTCATCCACACTTTCTCCTTCCTGCTGCATTCTAGTGTGACACTTATCTCTCATAAATTACATTTTTAAACGGAATAAAATGAGCCTTAAACTTCTTTCAGATTGTGTTGAAATTTGATTCTTCTAGAGCAGAAAGCTTGAAAGATAGCTTCAGCCTGCGGTCCCATTAAATATATCAAGGAATTGACTTGATCGCTCCTGCTTTTAGTTCTAAACCAGACGCGCTTCGAAACCCCAAAAACCGTAATTGCCATTGCTCCCAATCTTAGCTTTTAAATGAAAACTGGTCTAGAGCTGGGAGTTGATATACAGAAGCGCTAGCCGATGCCATTTTCGTGGCTGTGGTCGCTGTCATGGCTGTCGTTTGCGTTGGCATCGTGGTTGTTTTCGTTGAGTTCGGCATGTTATTTCGCCTGCTTTTTTTTCTCAGCTCATCTAAAACACTGAAAAATCTTGATCGCTGCCTCCATGTGGAGAAACTCGAATTTCAGTGTCTTAGATTGGTTTATTCAGCTCTCGTAATATATAAGTATAATTTATCACTTTACTTGGCATTAACTCTCAGACTGACGTCTTAAGCTTGATACTTCACTTTTCAAACATCCTAGCGGCTCTCAAACGTTTCTCGACTAATATTACAATATTCATAGATTATAATATGTTCGTATTTGAGATGAGAAAAACAACTGATACGTCTACGTAACGTATTCCAGATAATAAGAATATAGAAATTGTACCGCAGTTAATCACACATGCTCTAACCAAACAAGCAAACATCAAATTCAAATCATCTTTTCAAAGATTGTCCATACCTATATTACTTAGGCTAGTCTATAGGTTCAAGTCAATGAGCCAAGTCACATGTTATTAGGTAAATTTCTTATAGAAATGTACCTATTGCGATCGTTCACACTTTTGAATTTCGAAAAAATTTCAACGACATGTTGTTATATGTCTATAAGTTAGTCCAAAAAATATTTTGTTCAAAAGTTTATATATATATATATATATATATATATATATATATAAATAAAAAGATGTTCTTGGGGATGCAGTCATATATTCAATAAAATTCTTTGACTGAAGCCGAGCTTTCGAGAATGTTTATTCTCTTCTTCAGGGCAAACTACAAATCGTTACAAAATTATTTCAACAACAAATTAATAGTATTATAAAAATACTTACAATCGTGAATTTAGAATAAATTAACCAAAAACAGGAAAGATTTCATATCCATCAATTACAAATGTCATTATTTATATTTGTCATGGTAACACAATAAGTAAAAAAGTATCTAGATTTTGTTGATACAAATGAATATTACTGAATGATCTTTATATGTTTGTGGCTATTTGAACAAGGAGCACAATTAAATTAAAATTATTATTAAGGCAGATACAGGTTCAGTTTAAAAAAAAAATGTAATTTAAGAATATTGCATAAATACTTATATATATATATACCCATACATAGACTAAATTACGTTTATTCTAGGCTTGAACTGACAGTTAAAAGAAAAAGATACATAATATTATTTAAAACTTCTATATAAGTGTAATCATATTCTCTCACAATACGAAACATATAAACATGATTATTCTGAAAGTGCACTGATACTTATTCACTCAAAAAAGGCCGATTTCTCTCACTAATCAACCTCTAAATTTTTGGGTGAAATAGATGTTTTGAAATCCTAAAACACTTTTTAATGTTCTTTCAAATATTCATAAATATTCAAAATAATATATAAAATCATATTCTCTCACAATACGACATAAGAATGAAACATTTTGAAAATCATTCACTTTTCCAGAAAACAAGCTGATATCTCTCACTAATCAGCATGCATATTTTCGAAAACATTAAATGTTATGAAAATCATTCATAAATAGATTATACATTTAATCTCAAATAAACATATAATGAATTTTAAGAGAATAATTATCTTTGATCAACTAAATTTCTCTCACTAATAAGTTGATCTAAATATTTCTATTGTTTATTGAAAACTAAGATTCTAAAGTTAATTACTATAAAATCAGTTAAGACCAGTCCTTCGTCTATATATAAGTACATATATCCCATACACATTAATCAATTTATAACCAATATACATATATACACATACATACATACACATATATACATACACACACATACATACATAAATACATATATAAACAAAAAATAAATATTACATGTCAAGTATAGGTACATATTACATACCTAACTATACATAAATATTTATATATATATTAATTTTGAGATACATCTGGAGAAAAATTATTATAATTATCATTATATAATTTTAGAATATAAGAATAAATGGAACTAAGTCCCTTTATATCTGAGCGTTTATTCATAGTGTTATTATGTTTCTTAATATTCACCATTTCTAAGAAACCACGTTTAAAATAATTTTTCTCAGAACATAGTGCAATAGTATTATCAAAATCAATACTATGTTTCTTACTGGATCCCCAAGAACATCTTTTTATTTATTATAAATCCAGTCAAGAATACAAAATCAATATATATATATATATATATATATATATATATATATATATATATATATATATATATATATATATATATAATTTAAGATTTCTGTATTTCAAAAATGAAAGAGTATATAATATATAATAATGGAGATGCTCTACACATTTGTGCTTTTATTTAGTCGGACACAACCACCCACTAGAAGCGGATCACGTGATTTCAAGCTTTCATCAGCGCCACATAAGTGGAAGCTGTATCCAACTAAACAAAAGCAACTGGAAGATAGTCAAACTTTTCAGACCTGATCTACCAGTGGGACACACTTCGCACCACCTAGGTATCGAGAGCCTAATTACGTTTAACGTAAGGATATATGTAATTTAAGATTTCTGTATTTCAAAAATGAAAGAGTATATAATATAAAATAATGGAGATGCTCTACACCTTTGTGCTTTTATTTAGTCGGACACAACCACCCACTAGAAGCGGATCACGTGATTTCAAGCTTGTTAGCTTTCATCAGCGCCACATAAGTGGAAGCTGTATCCAACTAAACAAAAGCAACTGGAAGATAGTCAAACTTTTCAGACCTGATCTACCAGTGGGACACACTTCGCGCCACCTAGGTATCGAGAGCCTAATTACGTTTAACGTAAGGATATATGTAATTTAAGATTTCTGTATTTCAAAAATGAAATAGTATATAATATATAATAATGGAGATGCTGTAGAGCACAAAGGTGTACTTTGTGCTTTTATTTAGTCGGATACAGCTTCCACTTATGTGGCGCTGATGAAAGCTAACAAGCTTGAAATCACGTGATCCGCTTCTAGTGGGTGGTTGTGTCCGACTAAATAAAAGCACAAAGGTGTAGAGCTTCATCCTATTTATATATTTTATATCTCATTCATTAATGAACTAATAAATTTCTTTAATTATATATATATATATATATATATATATATATATATATATATATATATATATATATATATATATATATGGGATATTACGAAATTTGTTAACACGATAGAGGTCGCAGTTTGCTACAAAAATCAATCTCTCAAATATGGCGACCATTCAAATATTTAAAAAAATTATCAAAAAAGAGCGGTAGTGTAAATATCATCAAAAATAATTTTAGGTTATAGATATAATCAGTATCTACAACTTTTGTTCTAAGCAATTTTTCATAAAATACACAGGTAAAAAACAAATGTTGACGTTTCAAAGTTTTCTAAGTCTAATAAACATATTTTCTGGCTGTCTGTCTGTCTGTGACAGCATTATCTCAGAAACTCAAAAATTTTAAAAAATATATTTTGGGAGCACCAAACCAAACTATAAAAATTGTAATCAAAGTCAAAACATAAATTAGTAAAGTTATATATACTTACTATTTTCTTTAGCGGAACCATAGAGATTTACAATTGTTGTGAAATAGACAACCGCCTACTGATTGTTCAGAAAAATGAACTATCTCGCTATTCATCGCTCTTTGATTTTTGAAAATTTCATTAAAAATGACGAGTCTATTGCCCCTACTCGGCTCAAGATTTTATTTTAATTCTCCATGTAAGAACACAATTTTAAAATTGGCATCGGCATCATTTATAAAGAAGAAACCTGCGTGTAGGCCTATTTCAACTAGAACTACTGCAAATATTGCGAGAGTTCAAGCTGCATTTTTAAGAAACCCAAAGTAATCTGCAAACAGACAATCTCAATCATTAGCATTAGCACTCTCAAGAACTAGCCTACAATGAATATTGCATATGCATATGCTTCAAACCATATAAAGTTCAATTTGACAGCTAAAAGACACTGATTTTGCAGCCAGACTTTCTTTTCTAACATTTTTAGAGCTTCTAGAAAACAATGCTGATTTGCCCGAAAATTTATTTATATCTGACGAAGCACATTTTCGTATGTGTGGCTACGTAAACAAACAAAAAACTCGTTACAGGTTTCGAAAAAACCCGCAATAAAAACACCAAACTGCTCTTCATAGCCAAAAAGTTACTGTTTGGTGTGCAATGTCAGCACAGGGAATTGTGGGACTTTATTCTTTTGAGAATGAAAAAATGAAGAACATACCGAGGTAAATTCGGAACGTTATGTGAACATGTTGCAAACTTTTTTTCAACAAAAGTTGTGACATTTTCCTGAAAACATGTGGTTTCAGTAGGACGGCGCCACAAGTCATACTGCCCGCGCATCCATGAATGTCCTGCCGTAGATGTTTCCAGGACGCCTGATTTCAAGGTTTGTGGCCCGGAGCTTACATCAATAATCCTCAAAGTATCGACGAATTAAAAGAAATTATTCGAAAAGAAATTCGGAATATTTCTCCATTATTACTGCATCATGTTATACGAAATATGGTGTCTAGAGTAGAAGAAGGGAAGGTCATTAGACATAATTTAAAAAAATGGCTATTTAATACATGCTTTGTCAGTTTCCCTTGTTATTGTTATTTTTTTACTTTGATTACACTTTTTATAGATCGGTGCACCCTGTAGCCAGCGCAAAGGTAAATTTCTCAAAATTCATTGAATTGAAATTTGAACAACCTTTTCATTGGTATACTTACATGTCATTATATGCAAATTGACCATTTTTAACTGCATGTATTCATAGCCTTGTGGTTAGAGGTTTTTGTTTGGCTGTTGAATATAAAGCAGATAGGTTTCGCGTTCCGCTTCAAGGTTGTTTTTTCATCTATTTCTTATCAATAATTTAAATATATATATAGGCTATATCCTAAATAACGCCCCAAGCTTCGTTATTTATTGACGGATTTTAAAAATTCAAAAAAACAAATGAATGGTTTCATATGCTCTACAATATGTCCTCAACTTTAATTTTTTTAAATCTTTGCCATCATTGACAGCGATATTCAACTTTTCTATTCTTAATAGAAACATAGAAACATTTGTTTTTACGTCATATTGTAGACAATTATATTCTAACTTCAACAGTATAACTTAAAATTCATCCAATAACATAAAAATTGAGTAATCCGTATTCATTAACAAATGCCATTGAAATAAGAGTGAAACCTGCATCACAAATATTGTTCAAGTTGTCTGCCGCCTTGACGAATACACAGCCCACATCTTCTAATCACTCCATAAGTGGCGTTCGTTATAATATTTGGAGGTATTTCTCGACGAACTTCGATTACTCTTCTTCTAATGCAGTTTTCATTCTGAGGCTGGTTTAGATAAACTTGGTCTTCAAGGTAACCACAAAACCAAAAAGTCAAGCGACGTGAGGTCAGGGGAACGAGCTGGCCACCGAACAGGTCAATTTGTCCCAATCTATCTTGCATTAAATATGTTATTTAACCAATTTAAATTTACAGGTACATTACGTGGAGGAGCCCCAACTTGTTAAAAATATATTCTATTGAGTTCGGCAATCCATCTATAAAGTTTTTGATATTTTCCTTCAAAAGATCTTAATATTTATGAGTATTCCGTCGATAAAAAATTGCCCAATAAGTCTAGGGTTTTTCTGATTCCAGTACCGATGGGTGTTTCTATTATAAATGCCATTATTGCTAAAGGTACACTCATCAGACCAAAGTATGTTTCTATAGAAATTACCATTCCCACGAACCGCGTCTAAATAAGAACGGCTAAAATCAATTCTTCGATCAAGATCATTTTGCTCCAGAGCTTTTACTTTTTACGGACGGACAGTATAAACTTACTCTATCTTTTGATTTTTTGTTCCAATCACTAGCATTTTCATGAGTAGACGTTCTCGCCTTTTCCAGAACACTGAGAAGTACGCCTAACTCCACCTCTTCATTAAATTGACGATGCTTATTTTAGGCTTCTTAAAACTACCAGAGTTTCTTAAATTGTTTTCAATTCTTCAGAATTTTCATCGATCTGGAATTTTTCTGTTGGGAAATCGATTGTGATTCTAACAATTCAGTGACACGATCTGACATTTTTCTAAAGGTTAGTCTTCAAGTGCGGAAATGAATGCGAAACTAAGAGTGACTTACAAAATTGTCAAATCATAGGTATGTAAATGTTAGATAAATATTTAGTTATATTATACTGTTGAATTCAGAAAAAAATATTCTACAATATGACGTGAAAGTAAACACATGTTTCTATTAAGAAAAAAAAGTTGGCTATCGCTGTCACTCAAGGCAGAGATTAAAAAAATGAAAGTCGGTGACATCTTGTAAAACGTATCAAACCATTCATTTGTTTTTTGAATTTTCAGAATCCGCCAATAGATAACGAAGTTAAAGGTTGGGGTTTTTTCACGATACAGCCTATATATATATATATATATATATATATATATATATATATATATATATATATATATATATATATATATATATATAAAGATATCTATATTTCATAAATGAAAGAGTATAATATATATAATAATGATAGATGCTCTACACCTTTGTGCTTTTATTTAGTTGGACACAACCACCACTAGAAGCGGATCACGTGATTTCAAGCTTGTTAGCTCTCATCAGCGCCACATAAGTGGAAGCTGTATCCAACTAGACAAAAACAACTGGAAGATAGTCGGAATTTACCAGACCAGATCTACCAGCGGGACACACTTCGCGCCACCTAGGTATTGAGAGCCTAATTACGTTTAACTTAAGGATATGTGTAAATGAAGATATCTATATTTCATAAATGAAAGAGTATAATATATATAATAATGATAGATGCTCTACACCTTTGTGCTTTTATTTAGTTGGACACAACCACCACTAGAAGCGGATCACGTGATTTCAAGCTTGTTAGCTCTCATCAGCGCCACATAAGTGGAAGCTGTATCCAACTAGACAAAAGCAACTGGAAGATAGTCGGAATTTACCAGACCAGATCTACCAGCGGGACACACTTCGCGCCACCTAGGTATTGAGAGCCTAATTACGTTTAACGTAAGGATATGTGTAAATGAAGATATCTATATTTCATAAATGAAAGAGTATAATATATATAATAATGATAGATGCTCTACACCTTTGTGCTTTTATTTAGTTGGACACAACCACCACTAGAAGCGGATCACGTGATTTCAAGCTTCTTAGCTCTCATCAGCGCCACATAAGTGTGCGAAGTGTGTCCCGCTGGTAGATATGGTCTGGTAAATTCCGACTATCTTCCAGTTGCTTTTGTCTAGTTGGATACAGCTTCCACTTATGTGGCGCTGATGAGAGCTAACAAGCTTGAAATCACGTGATCCGCTTCTAGTGGTGGTTGTGTCCAACTAAATAAAAGCACAAAGGTGTAGAGCATCTATCATTATTATATATATTATACTCTTTCATTTATGAAATATAGATATCTTCATTTACACATATCCTTACGTTAAACGTAATTAGGCTCTCAATACCTAGGTGGCGCGAAGTGTGTCCCGCTGGTAGATCTGGTCTGGTAAATTCCGACTGTCTTCCAGTTGCTTTTGTCTAGTTGGATACAGCTTCCACTTATGTGGCGCTGATGAGAGCTAACAAGCTTGAAATCACGTGATCCGCTTCTAGTGGTGGTTGTGTCCAACTAAATAAAAGCACAAAGGTGTAGAGCATCTATCATTATTATATATATTATACTCTTTCATTTATGAAATATAGATATCTCCATTTACACATATCCTTACGTTAAACGTAATTAGGCTCTCAATACCTAGGTGGCGCGAAGTGTGTCCCGCTGGTAGATCTGGTCTGGTAAATTCCGACTATCTTCCAGTTGCTTTTGTCTAGTTGGATACAGCTTCCACTTATGTGGCGCTGATGAGAGCTAACAAGCTTGAAATCACGTGATCCGCTTCTAGTGGTGGTTGTGTCCAACTAAATAAAAGCACAAAGGTGTAGAGCATCTATCATTATTATATATATTATACTCTTTCATTTATGAAATATAGATATCTTCATTTACACATATCCTTACGTTAAACGTAATTAGGCTCTCAATACCTAGGTGGCGCGAAGTGTGTCCCGCTGGTAGATCTGGTCTGGTAAATTCCGACTATCTTCCAGTTGCTTTTGTCTAGTTGGATACAGCTTCCACTTATGTGGCGCTGATGAGAGCTAACAAGCTTGAAATCACGTGATCCGCTTCTAGTGGTGGTTGTGTCCAACTAAATAAAAGCACAAAGGTGTAGAGCATCTATCATTATATATATATATATATATATATACACTGGTGGGTATTCGTGGCTGATATGATAATGTAACTTAAAAATCGCAGGGTTGCAGCCAAAATGTGGGTGAAATAAAAGAAGACTCTTTACATTTACTTGAGAGCTTTCGGAATCGGTTTTATTCCTTCTTCAGTCAAAATCTATAAAGGTGTAATATAAAAACTAGGTAAAAGATATAAACTAAAGTATAAACTGACTTACAATGTATGAGATTGGTGTTGAAACTGATGTTCATCAGATAGCATATACTTATTATGTAATCTTAATTAAATATACATTTAACACGAAACACTTATGAACAGATTGTAAATAATAAACAATACAGTGCTGATGAAATTATGTTATAAGGTAAACAAACTTCATTTTCCATATTCGTATATATTATAGTTGCACACGTCATGAATATCTAATTAAGGTGGTTGCCTATTTTGACTACGTATTTTATCTAATTGTAATATATTCGAATAAATAACATTAAGATTCTGAATATCCGATTTTTTATTAAGGGAATCATGTTCACATTGTATATGTGCCATTTCTAAGAATTGTCTTTTAAATAGGTTTTTTTCCACTTCAAGAACTTTAGTGTCATCAAAGTCAGCTTGATGTCCGGTTTCTTTGATATGTTGAGCCAGGGCACAAGCATCTTTTCTCACCTTAATGTCACTCTTATGTGAGTTAATTCTTGATTGTAAATCTCTAGATGTGATCCCTATATATTTCTTATTGCAACTGGTGCAATCTATTCTGTATACAACATTAGTTTTTTGTTTATTATCCGTTTTATCTTTAAGTTTGCTAAATAAGTGATTGACCTTTTTGACTGATTTATTGGCTATGAAAAGATTTTGTTCTTGTCGGAGTATGTTGCGTATTCTTTGTGTTACTTGTTCAATATAAGGAAGAGAGCGAAAAATCCTATTAGTAATGTTTTATTATTAATTAATTAATAAATATTACAACAAACAATGATAATATCACCAATATTACGCAGACAACAGAAAATAGATCAGAAAACACTACTAATAGGATTTTTCGCTCTCTTCCTTATATTGAACAAGTAACACAAAGAATACGCAACATACTCCGACAAGAACAAAATCTTTTCATAGCCAATAAATCAGTCAAAAAGGTCAATCACTTATTTAGCAAACTTAAAGATAAAACGGATAATAAACAAAAAACTAATGTTGTATACAGAATAGATTGCACCAGTTGCAATAAGAAATATATAGGGATCACATCTAGAGATTTACAATCAAGAATTAACTCACATAAGAGTGACATTAAGGTGAGAAAAGATGCTTGTGCCCAGGCTCAACATATCAAAGAAACCGGACATCAAGCTGACTTTGATGACACTAAAGTTCTTGAAGTGGAAAAAAACCTATTTAAAAGACAATTCTTAGAAATGGCACATATACAATGTGAACATGATTCCCTTAATAAAAAATCGGATATTCAGAATCTTAATGTTATTTATTCGAATATATTACAATTAGATAAAATACGTAGTCAAAATAGGCAACCACCTTAATTAGATATTCATGACGTGTGCAACTATAATATATACGAATATGGAAAATGAAGTTTGTTTACCTTATAACATAATTTCATCAGCACTGTATTGTTTATTATTTACAATCTGTTCATAAGTGTTTCGTGTTAAATGTATATTTAATTAAGATTACATAATAAGTATATGCTATCTGATGAACATCAGTTTCAACACCAATCTCATACATTGTAAGTCAGTTTATACTTTAGTTTATATCTTTTACCTAGTTTTTATATTACACCTTTATAGATTTTGACTGAAGAAGGAATAAAACCGATTCCGAAAGCTCTCAAGTAAATGTAAAGAGTCTTCTTTTATTTCACCCACATTTTGGCTGCAACCCTGCGATTTTTAAGTTATATATATATATATATATATATATATATATATTCATGTTTTACTAATATTTCTTATTTTTTCCTTTATTAATTTTTGAAAAATTGTTTCGAACGAAAGTTGTAGATTATATCTATAACGCAAAATTAGTTTCGATGATATTTACACCACGGCCCATTTTTGATAATTTTTTTAAACGAAATTCAAAAGTGGGAACGATCGCAATATGTAAATTTCCATAAGAAATTTACATAAAAAGAAATTACAAGCGGTTCATCCGTTTGGGATCTATGATGCAAGAGACAGAAAGATAAATCTACACGTTAAACTTATAACATATATTGTATTTTTACATGCATTGGGATTAAACTTAAATCTTAATTATATGTAGATATTTATAGAATTTCAACAGCAACAATGCATCATGTATTCATATTGACTACACAGAGTTGTTGTATCCATGGGGCAGAGAGTATTTGGATCACATTGTACTGGAAGACTATCTGTAATTCAAAAGGTACTCATCTAAAATGAAATTATTATGCAAATTTAAAGTTGTGCAATGAACGAGTGCATTTGACAGAAAATAACTATTGCCGGTGCTAGGTAGCTATCTGTAACTCAGACAGAATATGTTAAATAGCTTTGCGCTGACACATTTCTTTTCAAGTGCTATGTGATACCAATAAAGCTATTTGCTGACAAATGTACCCAGTATTTATTCAAATTAATGATGAAGATCTCAGTGTTTTACACTCCGACAAACTTGAATTCAATTACAATATAATTTTATATATTGATAAAAGAGATTTTTGTTGGGGATGGAGTCATTTATTGTCATTGTCATTTATTTATTATGTTGATTTTCGTCAGGGCAAACTAATAATCGTTACATGATTTTTTTTCGGAGTTTGAAAAACCTTCATTAAGGCACCAGGCGTATCTGGTAGTGTGGGATTTTTACCCACTAAAAAACACCCTCCGAGCCGCGGAAAATCCTAGACGGGACCGCTATCGCATTACTTCGTCCAGGCCGCCTTTTTCAATAAAAAAATTGCCACCATTATATCTATGCTGTAATCAGCTAAGCACGCTTAGGGACCCACGAAGCATCCTTCGTCTCTTTTGATTCTCAATATGACCTGAGCATAGGACGCAACTGCGCTCCACCGGTTTTCATTACGCAGCATGTCCTCCACGATGTTTTCTGGTTCCATGCTGATAGAGGCAAGATTTCTTCTGTGTTCTGAAAACCTCTCACACTTAAAGAATGTATGATGTGCATTGTCGTTGTATTCGGGGCAGTTCCGGTAATTGGGCGTGCTTACCTTTCCTATTCTCCAGAGGTATTCCCTAAAGTAGCCATGTCCTGTCAATAGCTGGGTTAGATAAAAGTCTACTTCTCCATGCCTACATGAGATCCACTGGTCCAAATTCCGGATCAGTTGGAATGTCCACCGGCCTTCCGGGACCCCCTCCAGCGACTTTGCCACTCTCTCAGCGTGTCATATCTAGCTTGCTCAATAGCAGTGTCTCTTCCAAGTTCGGGACTTGTTTGAAATATTTTCTGCCTCTTCTTCGCAAGTAGGTCTATTGGGATGACCCTAGCGATTACCATGACTGCTTCTCCGGAAACAGTGCGGTACGCACAAGCTATTCTTAGCGCACATCTCCGTTGTATCGCTAGCATCCGGGTGCTGTACTTTTGAACTCCCATAGCCCCTGCCCAGAATTCGGCACCATACAATAGCACTGATTCGACTGTTTTAGTTCAGACTTCGACGTTCCCTATCGTCATCGATATAGAAGTCGGGATCCTTCGCTTTGTCAGTATAACGACCTCTGTTTTTGAGAGTGCGAGCTCTAGTCCATGTTCACTCATCCAAGAGTTGACCTTTATCATGACTTGGTTAAGCTTAATTTGGGCCAACTGAGGTGTCCTGGCAGTTATAACCACAGCGACATCATCTGCGTAGCCTACCAGGAATACGTCGTGGGGCATTTTCAAGCAAAGTAGGCTATTATACGAGACGTTCCAGAGGTCTGGTCCCAGTATTGACCCTTACGCTGCTCCAGCGGTAATGTCCTTGTTCCTTCTACCTTATCGTGTTTCATACAGTATACGACGGTTTCTCAGATAGTCTTGCAGTATCAGAAGGAGGTACTCCGGCACTCTATAGGTACAATGTAGGGATCCAGGTATGTTCTCCCATCTGACCGAGTTAAATACATTTCTGAGATCCAGAGTCACAAGCAATACTACGAGCCGGGCCTGGTGGCATGCAGTCTCGGCTCTTTTGACTGCACTGACTACCTCCTTGATTGCAGTGAGTGTCGAGTGTCCTTTACGGAACCCATGCTGTCGGCTGGACAAGTCTCTAGTAGCCTGGATCGCGGATTGCAACCTCGGTTTTAGAAGCCTTTCCAATACTTTACCCAATGTATCAAGCATGGAAAGTGGCCTATAAGAAGAAGGGGAATCTGGTTCTCCTTTCCCTTTGCTAACTAATACTAGCCGCGCTATTTTCCAGCTTTTTGGGAACACTCCCTTCGCTAGACAAGCATTGTACATGTTCAGCAACAGTATTGGGTGTGTATTGCTAACCAGTTTCACAGCCTTTGCCGGAACACCATCTGGCCCAGGAGCCTTTCGGTTTTTAAGCATAGAAACCGCGTCTACGAGATCCTTCTCTGTAAAAGAGGGAAAATTTGAACTGGACAAAACGACATATTCCTCTTTCCTTATTGGGTGCGTTGGGAAGAGAATGTCCACAATATTGCTTATGGTCTCAGCATCCATTGTCTTAGGGTCGCTGTAAATTGCTCCAAGCCTTCGAGAGACAAGTTGATACCCTTTTCGCCAGGGATCACGATCAAGTTCCTGGCACAGCTCCTGCCAACAACTATTCTTGCTTATACGGATGGCTTTATTCAATTGCTTCTTTGCAGCTTTATGTTCTGCCAGTTTTGCAGCTGCTTCCAGGCGGCTACGAGTGCGCTGGGCCCGCCGCCTAAGTACCAGGCACTTCTTTCGTAGCTGCCAAAATCTCATCCGTCCACCAATATGCCTGCAGTCTACCGCACCAAGGACTTTTTCGCGGCATAGACCTGTCGCAAGCCCGTTGAATGAGCTTTATGGTGGCCTTGATGTAAGCCTCAACTTCGATTTCCGAGACTGGCTACTCAGAGTTCACCAAGGGCTAGATTCCAGGTCCCTGCTTATCGAATTGGTGAACTTGTCCTTGTTAAGTTTATCGACATTCCAGCCAACGTAGTTGTGTGTTTTCGCCTGTTGGGCCTGTCTTCTATCCAGTATTGATTCTCCGAAACCTGGCCTTCTGTATGTTGTCGTCGAGCCTCTATTCAAAACTAACAAATCCAGCCTTGAGACCATGTCCAGAATGAACTTCCCTCTGGTGTTCGTTACGGGCATACCCCATTCGATGGCCCTTGCATTGAAGTCTCCGGAATCGTTACATGTTATCTTAACCACATAATAAATTATTAATTAAATTACTTATATTCGTGAATTTAGATGATATTAACTACAAACATCAAATATTTCATAGTCATCCATCAATATTTAATTTTGCTATTTTTGAAATTAAAGTTTATATAAAATGTTTTGAGAATTGAGTTGACCACTCTTAAATGTTAAATTACAATAACATATATATTTTTCATATTTTGCAATGGATTCATTGTTCCATTTGAGAAATAAAAAGTGCAAGTGTTTTTCAATTTTGCGTTGCAATTTAGTCTGGCCTACAGATGAATTTACCATGAAATGAAGCACATCCACAACAGTAGCCTAATACTACCGATGAATCATCATCGCAGAATCTCGGTGGACAACCATGGCATGTTGGTCCTAGTCCCAAAATAGGAATATGAACTGAAAAATGCCAAATTGAAATTACAAAGCGGTAATTTAAAAGTGTAATGAACTAAATACATATATACCATATTCATTATTATACACTTTGCCACATATTATTTTGTTTATTACCTATCACGGATGCAAAAAACGCAATAAGCTAATGATTGATAAAATTTGAAGTCTCATAACTTTTTTATTTATAGTCCAGTTTGCATATTTTTTAGCAAACTAGATAAAATGACTAAATTCATCTTGCACATATAGTCTTTGGTTAAATGCTATTGTTTCAGATCAGATTCATTATACTGGGGTACCGTAGAATTGGGTACTACCCAATTCTGGGTACCTTGGGACGACTTAAAAATAATAATAGGTAATAATAAAATATGTCCGTGAACTACAAACGATGTACTGGGATGGTTGCAGTGAAATTTATTTGTTTGTGGTATTTCAAAAAACTGAAAATGAAAAAAGATGTTTTTCTCCGACATTTTTTTATATTTTTATAGAATTTTCTCATATTTTTTACAGCGAAAATATTTTTCTGTAAAGATTTTTAAAAATTAAAACCAATTTACTAAACTAGATTCAATAAAACTTTTGTTATTTCGTAAACTTCAAACGACGTAAGTGATTGTAGTGAAATTCATTTGTTTGTAGTTTTTAAAAAACCTGGAAATAAAAAAAATATTTTACTACTTTTTTTTAGAATTTTCTTTGAAATTTATGGAAAATTGTTTGTAGTTTTTTCTAGTAAAACATATTTTTTGAATAATTTTAAACATTACAATCAATTTACGTAAAATAAATTTAAAAAGAATTTTATTATTCCATAAACTACAAACGACGTCGATGATTTTAGTGAACTTTATTTATTTGTAGATTTTCCAAAAAAAACATGGAAATCAAAAAAAATATACTCCGACTTTTTTGATATTTTTCCCAGAAATGTATGTAGCTTTTTGTACTGTCATTTCCTTTTATTTTGTCAGGATCTTTAAATATTAAAACAAAGTAACGTAACATAAATTTAACAAAATTTGTATAAAAAATTATATATTTTTTGATATATATTCGCCCGAAGATATTCAGAGTATGCGAGAAAGATTTTGCTCTTGTTGCCGCTATCGAACTTCAACAATTCCACTAAGTTGGTCATTATCGAACCATCCTGAAATGTATAGTGGATAAATGAGAAATGGATGACGATAAGATGAAATAAGAGTTCACTTGTAAGAAAATATAAATTTGAGAGAAATCTTAGATTCCATATGCTATTTATGTAAAAGAAATTGTTAATAGTCACTGAAGAAACACAAGAGAAATCTCTAATTTCACTACAATCATCTAAGTAGTTTATGGTTCAAGGAATAAGAAAATTCATAAGTAAATTGGTTTTAATTTTTAAATATCTTAATGAAATTTTTATTTGAAAAAATTACAAACTATTGTCAATAAATTTCTGAGAAGATTCTATAAAAATTGTCGGTGTAGAACATTTTTTTGATTCTCAGGGATTTTTGAAGAACTTCAAACAATTAAATATCACTACAATTATCTACGTCATTTGTAGTTTAAGGAATCAGAAAATTTGTATTAAATCTATTTTATGTAAATTGATTTTAATGTTTAAAAATCTTGATGAATTTTTTTTCGATTCTCAAGGATTTTTGAAAAACTTAAAACTATTAAATATCACTACAATCATCTACGTTGTTTGTAGTTTAAGGAATCAGAAACATTTTATTTAATCTATTTTATGTAAATTGGTTTCAATGTTTAAAAATCTTGAAGAAATTTAAAGAAAAAAGTTTTTACTGGAAAAATGTATAAACGATTGCTAACCCATTTCTGGAAAAAAATTATAAAAATTTCAAAATTTTTATTTTATTTTTATTTATTTTTTTGATTTCCATGGTTTCTTGAAAAGCGCTACAAACGAATTAATTTCACTACAATCACCTAGATCGTTTGCAGTTTGGGAGCTTATTTTTTTATTATTGTGATTTTCAAGTCGGATTCTAATTCAAAGAGCTCTTAAGACGGGCGTATGACGACTTGGGACAGATTGGAGACTACCTCTTAAATGTGTTTTGGCATTTTCTAAAGAGCTGATGAACTTCGCAAACGCATGGAATATAAAGACATTGAAAATATCTTCTAGTGTTGGAGTGTTTATTAAAACTTTTGGGAAGGTAAATATGTTTTTTTCTGTGAAGGTAAAAAAGTTTGACATTTTATCTCTGTTGACAGGTATAACTTTTTATAAAATTACTTTTTCCCACTTTTCCCGGGAAAAATTTACTCACTGTTTTCCCGCGTATATATCTATATATTATTAATATGTGATTGTACAGGATATCAAAGGCAGAAAACTTGGACGGAAGCGTATGAAATTTGGCATAGTGAAAGTTTACATGTTGTACACACAGTTGTAATTTTGATGTATTATGCCTTAATATTTTAAATTAAACTGAATAAAGAAAATATGTTTAACGTGGTAGAAGTGCATAACGAACCCAATTGCAATGTGAAGTCAACGAGTCAGGGCTGTCAGATTGTTTTATTTGTAAATGACAACCCTGATATACGCACTTAATGTCAATTCAAGAAATTTTAATATTTTCGATAGTGGATTAACAATGCAGGTTTTTGCAATGCAAAACAATTCGAATCTGAAGTCACTTTTGTGAAAGGACTGCATTCTCTTCATTTTGTCCTTAGGGTACAGTAATATTACTGGCGTCGAAACTTTACATTGTATTATAAAATAAATAGCTAGCTGTCATTGTGTTTTTTGAACTGTTATTAACATTTAATTTTAAATTTCATATGTATTGAAGTTATTAGTTGATGCACTGAAAAATACAAAATGAGATTAATTCTATTGGTGCTGGTACTTTTGAAGTTGTGCAGTTGCAGTTAGATTCAAAACTTTTGGTACCAACTTCACAAGTACCACCGGTAATAGAATTAATATTATTTTGTATTTTTCAGTGCTCCAAGTAATAACGTCGGTGCAATTTTTTGTAAAAATTATTTATTTCACATTTTTGAGTGTAACATTAGTCACGAAAATCGTTGAACGTTCACTTATAACTTATACCATTAACCATTTATATTCTTTACCTGTACTTGTTATTTTCAGTAATCTAAAAACATCGTCGCGGAAATAAGCATATTTTAGACTTTACCACTGCTGTAACTCGAAAACCATAACTCTATGAAAAAAATGTTCTATATAAATTTTGCTGCAAATAATCTGGTCTGTCATGTGGTATCCTCAGATTTTCAATTTCCGAAACAAATTACCCCTTCCAAATAGCGAAAATACAAATATTTCAAACTTTAATATCACTGAAACTCAAAGACCGTAGCTTGAAAAAATGTTTAATATAAACTTTCCGAATATTTCTTTGTCGGATGTTCGATTCTCGAGAACAATTGCTCCCTTTACCTCCTTCGGAGTGTTTTTGCAGAGAAGGAGATTTCGAATTTAAGTTTTTAAGAATATGGGACCATTTCTCAAGTCTCCTCTTTCAAATGATACAATAATCATCAAAATGGGAGAACGTATACAATATACAAAGCGCGTACAAACCAAAAAAAGCAGACAGTCGAATTGTATCCTCCGTTTGGGTTCGTCGGTAAATGATAAATGTCGGCTATATATATTATAATAACAATCATTTGAGGATTTCCCCATTTGTTCCTATAGGCTGGGAATACATAATAATAATATTTTTTTATTATATTAACGCACAATAAGAATTTGAAGAGTCATTTCTTTTTTAATTTTAAATAGATAATTTATTTTTATTTCTACTTAATGTAAACCTTGCTATTAAATAGCAAATCGGCGTGCCGTTATGCTAGAGTTATATGGTCATTATAGTTGACTCATCTATTAAATAAGATATCATAGACATAGTGCTGCATGTGCAGTTTTTATTATATAAATATACGTAACGCTTTAATAAGATTTAGATCATTAGTTACTCTTATACCAAGCACATCGAACAAATTTGTTAAATATACTTTTATTAATAAATAAAGTTTTTTTAAAAGACTTAGCAAGCAAAGTTATCTAACTCTAGTATAGGTTAGATTACTTTTACAGAAAATAATATGCATACCTCTGAGAGCATACGTGTTGAATACACAATAGATCAGATAGAACAAAAGTAGGTACCTCACTTTTGAAAACATTTTCTTCTTTACAGTAACTTGACATGTTTATTTTGTTCTTATATAACCAATAATTGAACACTTTAGGTCATTAAGATAGCTTGTTGAATTTTGAGACATCTTTCAACTTAGTAGATATTTACTAGTAGTAGTAATACCCAAAGGTAATACCTATCGAAACCGGATATTGTTGTTTAAGTTTAATAGGTACAAAAATATTTGGTTCGTATTCACCGATATATGATTGAGGTGTTTTTCAACCGAATTTTCGTTTAATATATTGGACATAGATAAATGAAATGTGATTTATATATATATATATATATATATATATATATATACAGGGTGGTTCTCCGGGAAAGACATCGATCGATTGTGGGCAAACTATAACTACAAACAATTTGAAAATATGGTGACATATTAATGTCACTGGAGGACATACGTCTAAAATATTTTCATGTTTGTTGCATTTCCGGTTATACCGGGGTAGATTCTAACTTTGTTATTTTAAATAGAATACCATTTATCACCACATTTTTAGATTTCTTATATAATTTTAAAAATATTTCATGTATAATGTCGTATACCGTTTTTGACATATTTCAAATTTTATGTCAAAAATTAAGGTTGCAGCCCAAAATATAATTATCAATCTTCCTTATGAGGAAGCCATTAATATTTAATTTGGAATGATTTTTTTGTAGAAGAAGATCTACTTTATCAGTATTTTATGATATTTTGATAATTATTTCTACAGAGTGATCAAAAAAGGAACTTGAAAACTAGATCCAAAAAAAACGCCAAAAGTCATTTTTATCAAATGGAAACACTCATTTTTTATCATTCTATTGTATTAAGCTGTAAAAATAAGGGGTACTTTGTATAAGGTTGTCTATACCAAAAATTAGCAGTTTTTTACATAATTGACATTTTTTTATTTTTCTGAGTAAAAATGCTACACATAATTTTAAGTTGTGTTAAAAGTTGGCCATGACTGCTTTGATAATAATAATTGTCAATAAAAGTCAAACAAGTGTCATATAAAGTCAAAGTACTTGTCATTTGCAAATTTTGAGTAATAATCATGCCGCGAAGACTTAATTATACAAATGAAGATTATTTGAATTTATTTATTATTTATGGATAATGTGATAGAATTATTTCAAGAACATGTAATAGATTTGCAACGTGACATTTACAGAAATAGAAACTAATACTAAAGTCTGTAAAGAAAATAATAGAAAACTCCAAGAACTTTGGAACTACAAAGCGTAAGGTACGTAGAAATAGACCAATTTTTAATAATGAAAATATTGAAATCGTCGCTTTTGGAATAACTGGCAGATTTTCATTTTCACAAATATTATAGTAAATGTTCAAATTGATGCCTTTGTACGTCCAGACATTTCTCGCAACTAAGCAGGAACTATTCATGGGTGGCTCTTCTTATAGATTGCGGATTCTGTTCTAACTCGTCGCATGCAGTTTTCTATGGTGGTTAAAATACACTTTATTTTTGACTGCTCCCCAAATAAAAAAATCGAGTACTGATAGGCCGGGGGTCGAGGGGGCCAAAGACGTGGCCCATTATTGGCTATCCATTGATCAGAAAACAATCTTTGCAGATGGTTGCTGACTAGATGACCATTATGTGGAGGCGCCCCGTCATGTTGATAAAATAAAAGTTTCACCTGTAAGTTCAAAACCGTACTTCTCATCTAGAATGCTTAAAAATTAGCTAACTTACCATTTAGACCTCTTGATAGAACTCAAGGGCAAAAACGCCGTCGTTTCTTATGGCACAATAAATGTTAAACTGCCAGGATTCTTGAAAATTTTGTTCTCTAAATGGATGTATATTTGAATCACTCCAATAACAGGAATTGCATCGATTATTTGTGAATTTAGCTTCGTCCGACCAAATAATGTTATCAATAAAAGAGGATTTTCTTGCGAATGAAGTAGAATAAATTCACAGAACTCCATTTGTCGTGGGAAATCAGTCTCTTTCAAATGCTGAACTATTGAAAATATGGATGATGTGTTTCCATAAAATCCTTAGAAATGATGATTTAGATAGTCCTGATTCGAATGCTACTTGCCTTGTAGAAATTGTTGAAAATGCAGCAAAATATACCAGAATTGCTATTTCAATATTTTCATCATTATCAATTGGTTTATTTCTTCGTACTTTAGGCTTTATAGTTCCAAAGTTCTTGAAGTTTTCTATAATTTTCTTAACAGATCTTGGTGTTGGTTTATGTTGCTGTGGATATCGCGTTGCAAATCTATTACATGTTCTTGAAATAACTCTATCACATTATCCATAAATAATAAATAAATTCAAATAATCTTCATTTGTATAATTAAGTCTTCGCGGCATGATTATTACTCAAAATGTGCAAATGACAAGTACTTTGACTTTGTATGACACTTGTTTGACTTTTATTGACAATTATTATTATCATTATTATGTTTCCATTTGACAAAAATGACTTGGCGTTTTTAAATAGTTTTTATTACTTTCGGTTCTTGTATCTTATTACTTTCGGTTCTTGTATCAATGGACTCCGCAGCGATTTCTCAGGCCCCATACGGTCTAGAGACTTGAAATTTCGAATTCGTAGTTAGATCGCAGACATCTCGCCGCCTGTTAAACTCCAAGTGTGATCCAATATTGGTAATTATAATTATCTCATTCAACCAAGATTATTATTTTGTCGACATGGAACGACAATGGGATCCGTCACTGGAATTACGCACGAGCATGGAGCGTTTTTATACGTCTCGTTCTCTGGTATATAGGTACTTTCTGGAAGATCGTCTATGGTTTTGTCGCAATTGTCAGACGTCAGACCTTATTGTTAATTTAAAGTTTAATTTTGTGTTGTGGTAGACAAACAGTAATTTGTTAAGGAATTGCTGTTGCTGGCAAACACATATACATAAGTATAGTTAAAATCGAGAAAAGGATAGCAATAGTAGGTACTCATCGGTACGGTTTAAATCTTAAATGCCCAATAAATTTAAAAAAAAAATTAATTTTTTTTCAAAAATTTCACTTGTTTTGGATCTAGTTTTCAAATTCTTTTTTTTGATCAAATAATTATCAAAATATCATAAAAATACTGATAAAGTAGATCTTCTACAAAAAATCATGCCAAATTAAATATTAATGGCTTCCTCATAAGAAAGATTGATAATTATATTTTGGGCTGCAACCTTAATTTTTGACATAAAATTTGAAATATGTCAAAAACGGTTAGACTTAGGTATACGGCATTATCCATGAAATGTTTTCAAAACTATACAAGAAATCTAAAAATGTGGTAATATACAGGGTATTCTATTTAAAATAACAAAGTTTTCATCTACTTCCGGTATAACCGGAAATGCGACAAACATGAAAATATTTTAGACGTATGTCCTCCAGTGACATTAATATGTCACCATATTTTCAAATTGTTTGTAGTTATAGTTTGACCACAATCGATCGATGTCTTTCCCGGAGAACCATCCTGTATATACACACTGTTCATAATTAACTTTTTTCAAAAATTTCAATTGTTACTATTGACCAGGGGCAAGAGAAGGAAGTTCAAAAGATTTACAATTGACGATGACGATCAAAATGCGTTAATTTTGCGAATCATAAATGCAGGCTGGTGAGGAAATGGAAATGCTCGAGTCCAGATTTACTGTAAATGTGGGTTATGAATATAATACGTCAAGTTGTAATTTCATGGAAGGAATTTGGGGGCGATGAGAAGCGATAGAATCACTTGATGAAAATGTACCATTCAAACAAAATTCTTATACAAAACAACATACCAAAAATTGTATCGGTGTGGTTCAGCTCTAACTGAGCATATGTGAAAGATTTGAGTTTTTTTTGTTGAATTTTGCTCTTACCTCTAAAAGTTTTACATTGGGAATGATTTTTGGGGATATGGTTTTATTTTGAAAATCGGTTAGCTGTCACGGACTTTTATTTTTGATAATCAAGTTATTTTTAAATACGTGTAGGTATACAAATATCTTAATACTAAAAAAAAACAAACACAACCGAATTGTATACCTCCTCCGTCTGGCGAAATCGGTCAAAGACATCGAAAACTCTCTGAGGCAAAACAGAATTTGAGTTTTGAGTAACTTGTGGCTTGAATAATAATACTAAGGTGATGTTATAATTATCAACAAAGAAACAAGTTTTATTTTTATATATATAATTTATAAATAGTTCACAATATAAATTTGAAACGCTCGTAATTCAGTATGATATTTTTTAATATTAAGGTGAAAATTACAATAGTGAAATACAATATTAAATAAGACTTTAAATACCCATAGTATGAAGAAAGGATATTAATGTTAATATTACATTATTCACTCAAAATTTCCTTCAATGTTTCTGGTATATGTCGAATTTATTCTAGCTTGCTTTTGAACTGGACAATGACGGAGAATATTTTCTATTTTCAATTATTCAAGGAATTATACGTTTATTTTATGCATTTGTTGTATAATATTAAGGTGATGTAACTACCAGCAAATAAAAATGTTGAATTTATTTATATACATATCAATATTTTAATATCTAATGGTTCGTTCTTATAATATGTATATTGTATTGAAATACTCGTAGTTTATTATGCTGTTTTCTATCATGAATGGTATTTTAAACACTTCAGAAAATTAATGAATGATTTCAGTATGATAGGTCTTCAAGATTCAAAATTAGTTCTTTCAATTATTCAATATGCGCAAGCTCTTATCTATAATATAATATTTACTCAAATAAACGGTCTCCATTCTGGTCATTCTGTGGTAAACTTATATTGGTGCCAACCCAACCTGGCGGTATATCCAAACATAACTGCATAGGGCGATTCACCGATTCCTATTATTTTTCTCATAAATATTTCTAGGACCCACCTAGTTTTACTCACCACTACATATAAAAAGCTAGGATCTCCTGGAAATTGATATATTTAATATCCTTGCACAATCTAAAGTCTTGTTTTTCGGCCAGCTAAGCGGTAAGAATTATGTAATTCGGCTATTAATGAACTCCCCTTCTTGTCCAGATGAAGTTTTACCTACTTGAACTTCAAATGTTATACAAATCTGCATATACCTTAACTTCAAAACATCCCGACACGAAAGCTTGTATACGATCCTTTGGCTACATCAGTCAATGGCGATCTTGAAATTTAGTCCTCCTAAATATTATCCATGCTATAAATTGACACTTCTACGAAAATAAAAGTTGATTTACCTATCTGAGGGTAAGGAGAAGGTTTATGTTTCTCTTTAAAGTTAATGGTTCTTGCTATATTTTGGTTAGTATTATGTCCCAAATTTATCCCATGTATTGACGCTGGTTAATTTCCAGCTTTTTCAATTAGTAATGTTTTTCAGACAAGTCTCTCCATAGACAAGAAATAAGCTAATTTTCTTATCTCAGTTTGTGCCTTAACTCCTTAACCTTAAGGTAATGTCTATGTGGGAAGTCTCAATCTAGAAGAGAACTTCCTCACCACTGAAATGGTGTCCATGCTAAGCAGTATGTTACAAGAAAACGGAGCGTTGAGAGTTCTGAAATTGCGACACTGCCAAATTGACACTTCTACGAAAATAAAAGTTGATTTACCTATCTGAGGGTAAGGAGAAGGTTTATGTTTCTCTTTAAAGTTAATGGTTCTTGCTATATTTTGGTTAGTATTATGTCCCAAATTTATCCCATGTATTGACGCTGGTTAATTTCCAGCTTTTTCAATTAGTAATGTTTTTCAGACAAGTCTCTCCATAGACAAGAAATAAGCTAATTTTCTTATCTCAGTTTGTGCCTTAACTCCTTAACCTCATTGTGACAGCAAATGACAGAATGTGAACGCAATTCTACTCTATTCTATCATAGAGATATGTATATGTATAACATACAGCAGGCAAGTCGATCGAGCATGCGTACCCTCAATAGAAAGAAACAGAAAATAAGGCAGGATTATCTATTTCTTTTATTTTGAACACTCGTGATTGGTGGATTACTGTACCTATCTGTCATCCGCATCCGACTCATTTTCGAATAAAAGCGAAGACGATTGCATGCTTTTTAAGTAAAGAAAGTATTTTACTATCACGTTCATTATTAAATTATTGGTTTCACTTAAGTATTTATCCGACATTTATATATGACTTAGGTCTTTATAAACAGGTACAATTTTAACACCGGCAACACCGTAGAGTCTTGAAAATAATAAATTGTGAAATCCGTCTACTTAGTTTTACATATATTGATAATATAAATATTACAGCCTTTTACGAGTTGAAAACGTTCTCAAATGATGACTTATCACTGTAAGATTGTATTATATACAATATCTCATTAATTTCAAGCCATATCTTTTAATAAATCGGGAAAAACCATTACGTGACCTTGAAAATCCAACAATTTTCTGTAAATAATTATATTGAAATTATTGTGAACACTTCCAGACGTCTTGAATTTATTTAGAATTTTTGCAACTGTCGAATGCAGCCGAATGCTGAATATTTCTATTCGGATGTCTGTTGTTAAAAATAGCTGCTGCTTCTCTGAGTTTTATTATTATCTCCGACAATAAAAACTAGTTCAATTTTCTCGATAGTAGTTAAAAGAGCCACCATTTTTTGTATTTTCTCAAACGAACTAGCGATTTGACGTTTGGAGTCAGTGCATCCTAGATTAAATGTTTATCGGTAGACGTAAATTATCAATGCTAATACACCGAAGGTAATAAAAAGAATAAAATATGTTTTTTCAAGGCGGATGAATTTTTAATAAAAACTTTCAAAATTTTCAAAAATAAAGGTACTTTACTCTTGAGCAAAATTCATATTTTTCGACTTACCTCGTATACGGATAATAAAAATTTATATCTGATGTCTGGTCTACCGATTTCGATGAAAATCCATATGTATGGGTTCTAGACTGAATTGAAATTGATTGGTTGTATTCACATTCACAAGAAAAATCATTTTCAGCAACTAAAATTCTCATTTTACGAGTTCTACAGATTATATTTGACATACCAGTATGAACCCGATTACATAATAGGGAAAAATAGTTATATGGTTAAGTTTTCGGGTATTATAATCCAGAGTTCCTCGGTTCAAATTGTGTTCAGCTTTGAGTTTTATTTTTTAACAAAACCCATTTTTTAATAAAAAAATGTTAATATGAGTTTTTAATAATTTAATCGAAAATTTGCAATGAAAATTTGTACATATCTAATATATTGTGACCCTTATGGTACAAAAAATTAGCAAAAAGGGGTTTTCGGAGTCGAGAAATCGATTGACAATACTTTCATATTTAATCGGTGTGACCCTTGAGGTTCACACTATCTATTTCAAAATAGCTCCGCAGATAAAAGTTTCAGTATGTATAGTGTTTGGGGGTTGAGAAGTCGATTCGTGATACAGCTGAGTTTTGATATATTTATCATTCATATTTATTTCGAAATCTATAACTTACGAATATGTGAACAATAAAATCAGTATTTACTGATCGCAGTACATTTTAACCAGAAATATGCACCCATCTTAAATCCTGTTTTACCCGAGCAAAGCTCGGTCTCCAGATATTGATCATTAATACGCGAAAAATATTCAAATTAGTTGTTGTTAGTTGTCAAGTCAAGATTTATACTTATGTCAAATAAACTTCACATTTAAATGAAAACCCATTAAGTATCTATTATTTCGCATGGGGGTATCAAAATCATGCCTTTGGCCGAAGAAAATGACCAAACGCAAAATGAAGTTACAGAGGAAGGCGTCGGCTATATGGATAGAGAGGAAGTGCAGCTCCCCAAAGAATGCACGGATAGCAACTATTTATTGAATAAGAACACAAAATCCTTCATGTGTCTTGCTCAAGTTTTGCTGTCCAGCAGTTCCTTAATGAAGAATCGCTTATTTGTTTTCCCTCCGCTAGAGAATCCAGGAATAGAAGAAACCTTCGATTACATAGGTATGTTGAGGATAGATGAAACTGAAAGTAATTGAATAGGTACCTACCTACTTAATAACATTATCTCAATCTTTTGAGCCTAATAGCAACATGAAATCTGGATCGAGAATAAATAATGCTGAATTTGTATTTATCTTTATATTTACGCTACTGATTATGTCCTTTAAGTAATAGTCTACCATAGCAGTTATTATAAAAGCCCTAAAAAATGAAATGTTTGCAAAAATATGAGTATTTTAGCATAACTTTAAATAAAATTGAAGCGAAAGGCGCCATTTTCATTGATTTCTTAATAAAAAGGGTAAAATGTTGTTCTTAGGACCTTTAGCTGGAATTTTAGATTTGGAAGTATCTTTTCAATCCCAGATGGTATATAATCATCCTTGCATTTTATTAAACGCTATCATCTTTCAAAATTATTATTTTATGAATTCCATTTCCAAGAATATTTGCTTTAGAAAAAAATAACCAGAATATCTTCTAGTAAAGCAGTCACTGAATTCATATTTTCGAAAGACTGAAGACAAAGTTCGTCACCTTCGTCATGAAAAGTTGATATAATATCGTATTTTTGTACTAAAGTAAGTATTTGTAAGAAAATATAAATTTTGGTTTATGCTTTCGTTATCAAATATTTGAAAAAAATGTTCAATATTGCAAACGTTATTTTGGCAGTTTTTTATCAACAAATCATTGAAAATAGCGTCTTGCGCCTCCATTTTATTAAAAGTTATGCTAACTTATATCTATTTTGGCAAATAGTTGATTTTTTAGGGCTTTTATAGCAAAAGTCGCTAATCTAGACTATTACCGTTCTTTATAATGATCAACATTTTTATTAATTATGAGAGTATATCTAAAATTAAATCTCTGAATTCTCTTTTGTGCTTATTCGTAGAAGAAGCTCCATCTTATGATAATATTGGTATTGAGAAGTATACAACCTTATGTAAAGATTTAGAAATTGTACCATTATCGAAGATTGTTAATTCATTGGGGACCGTTAACATGAATTTAAAAGTAAGGCTACTTAGATATATGCTACGCTTTTAAGAATTGAGACCTATTATCACAAAATCTAAATTTCAGTTCTATGGAGTTTCAAAAAAACAAATGCAAGCCCTTACCGAAACATTGAAAGGTAATGTCTATGTGGGAAGTCTCAATCTAGAAGAGAACTTCCTCACCACTGAAATGGTGTCCATGCTAAGCAGTATGTTACAAGAAAACGGAGCGTTGAGAGTTCTGAAATTGCGACACTGCCAAATAGGCCAAAGCGGTATGAAAATTAATTCATCAAAAAATATAATTTTATTATCACGTAGAAAATAAAGATTACGAAACTGATATTCCATATTTGTTGAAACTAATATCTGAGAAATAGGATCTATATAATATGTTCAACTTTACCTATATAAGATGTAGCTTATGTTTTTTTAAATATTTTAAAAATATTAGGAACATCAATTTATTGTATAAGGTGCTGAGATGTTAAACGAAGCACTTGCAAGCTCCCAGTTTTTATCTGAACTGGATCTCAGCTGCAATGCTCTTGGAGATGTTGGTCTGCATTTGATAATGAACGGCTTATGTGACACCCCGGCGCTAAGCAAACTTAACTTGAGTGACAACGGTCTCACAGAAGATTGCACCGAAACTTTGGAGAAGATTTTGCTGGAGAACAAAACCATCACCGATATTGATCTGTCCTGGAATGGGTTTTATACTGGTCCCGGTGAGTCTCAGTAGATTATTTTGTGATATTGGACTGTTGGAAAGATAAGAGGTATGTTCTATTTCGACGTCATCATTACATTGGCATAAACTGTCACTCACAGACGTGTATCTATACATCTATCAATGCAAACTGTAGTTTGCAGAGGTGAGAGTGTAACCTTGAGGAACCTCGCACTTCTGCCTACAGAAGCATTTACAGAAGAATGTTGGATTTTCAAGGACACGTAATGGTTATTTCTGAATAATTTTAATATAAGGCTTGAAATTAACGAGATATTGTATATAATACATTTCTACAATGATAAGTAATCATTTGAAAATCTTGTAAAAGGCTGTAATATTTATAATATCAATATATGTAAAACCAAAAATGATTAATTAATGAGACAATAATAATTCAATTCATTAAATAAAATTCACATGTTACAAATATAATTCAACGATTTTATTGAATATACAATAATAATATGAATATAGTACCATAATAATACATACAATTTTTGAAATGTTAAAAGGCTTGAAATTAATTGTGCAATTTCAGTAAACAAATATTTTTTATTCCATTGTAGCATAATTATAAACCAAGAGTATTATATTGTAACTTTTTGAAATATAAATCAATTGAGTTATTATTTTGACATGATATCAAAATATCATGAAAGCATACCATAAGTACAAAGAAAATGATAAATGTCCGGTGTATAGAGTAATAACAATTCGAGTCTTTCCCCATTTGCTCCTATAGACTTGGAATACATTTTATGATAAGACATAATAATAATTATTTTTATTATATTAACGAACAATAAGAATGAGAAGAATCATTTCTTTTTTGAATTTTAAACAGATATTTTTACTTTCCTAAGCTGCTATAGTAGATGTATAAAAGAAGTATTGAAGTCGTGTAAAATTTTCGGTAGGTACCCAGATTTTTACAAATGTTGACGTTTCAGAGTTTTCTAAGGCTAATATACATAATTTCAGCCATTAGTCTGTCTGTCTGTGACAGCATTATCTCGGAAACGGATCGGTGTATTTTGTTGCTTTCTTTTTTATTTTGTTTGGTACCAATATCACTCGTCGATGGCACTGAATAAGAATCCTGTATATACTGGGTGCTAAACTATAGCCAAAAAACGTGATTTGCTCAAGACTGTAGCGCGAAAACAGCTCTAAGGATTTTGATTAAACATGCCTAAAGTATTCTTCTGAGAGCCCTTTACCACCCACATAAAGCGCCATCTAAGAGAAAACGCAAAAAAAAGTAATGCTTCAATAAAATTCCATCTTGGCTAAATGTTTCATCTTGCGAAAAAATTTAATATAACCATTGTTCGTTTTGATCAGACAATTTCCTATTCACTGGAATTTGCCAGCGAGCGGTAGGAAAGTCGTGTGAATGGACACACCAGTTTTTTTTTATTCCTACTTAATGCAATCCTTGCTATTAAATAGCAAAACGCCGTGCTATAAATGCCTGTACATTATAAATATTTAAAAAAAACTAATATTGGGGGTCTTTATTAGAGCGACCGAAGCCAAAACAACAGTTATAAGAATTGTTTTCTGTCCGCCTGTATGTAGTTTTCACCGATATATTACTAGAGATGTAACTTAAAATATAGGCTCCATTTTACCACGTTTATCTGCCTTTCTATATGTTTGTACACGCATCACGCAAAAACTACCGCATGAAATTGAATGCAATTTTCATCGATGCAGTGCGAGAAGTCTAACTTAAAATATAGGTTCCATTCTACCGTATCTGTCTGTCTGTATGTATGCATACGCATCACTTTATCAAAATCAATCTATGACCAAATTGCAACATTGTGAACCTCATAAAATATCTCAAGCCGTGTAATTTCTTACACAGATTGTAAAAAACTATAGCCAACGCCAACCAATTGGTTGATGCGATTTATTAATAGATAAACGTTCGATTTTATTGTTTCAAACCTTCATCAGTCTTCTATGGAAAAACAATGTAAATATAATAATTTTGTATAATAGATTACTACTTACAGCAGACCTGAGACATACCCATACCATATCGATATTCTTCTAGTATTATGTTCTTTAATTTTCATAATAATAATTCTCATTCTTTTAATTTCTTAGGTAACAAGAAGCTGTTCAATGGTATCCAAAAAAATGATAGAATCGAGGCACTCAATCTAGCCTGGAATGGTATCAGCTCCAGACCAGCTATTATTCCAGTAGCGAAATACATTCGACATTCTGAAAATCTGAAATTTCTGGATCTAAGCTACAATAGGTACCTAATTAGATTCTTCCGAGATAAATATTTGAAACATAAGGATATCTACCTCTTACAAGATTCTTTTCTATTCTATTTCTTCTTTTCTACCGCTTCCCCAAGTTGTAGTGAAAAGTATTGTAATCGTGTAAAATTTAGCTGGTTTTCAACAAATGTTTACGTGTAGGAGCCCCTTGAATATAACAAAAAAAATATATTTTCAGCCTCAAGAATAAATATATCACCAGGAATATATTGAGAATTCAGTGTAAGTAGACGTGTTGTTGTTATTCTCCTTGAATATATACGAAATCTATAAGATATTCATCATATTTGAATCAAAATAAATATTATTAAGTTGTGCAGTTGCAGTTAGATTGATAACTTTTGGCACCAACTTCACAAGTACCAGCACCAATAGAATTAATATTATTTTGTATTTTTCAGTGCACTAACTAACTAATAACGTCGGTCCAATGTTTTGTAAAAAATATTTATTTCACTCTTTTGAGATTAGTCACGAAAATCGTTAAACGTTCACTAATACCAATGAAGATAGTAAATACTTATCCTATTATCCACTTATATTTTTTGCTTGTACCACCGCTGTAAATCGAAAACCGTAACTCTAAGGAAAAAAAATCGTGTGCAGCTCAGTACACATGACAAAAGTGAAACTTCAATAGCATTCTTGGTGAGAGAGAATGAGAAAAAGCTACTCGTTTGTTAACTATTCTAAATCATAGTGAGAGAGAGAAACATTTATTCATTAATAACAATATTGGAAAATAACAACACCGTACATATAAAATTAATAATAATAATTAATTTATTTCTTCTATTTCCATTCTCTCTTTATTTGGTTCATTCATTCTTATACCTACTAGATACAATCGGCCTATGATAACTAAAATACGATATACATGTTCGCGACCCGATGCTATCTAGATATCGCGAAAATAGTGCATTTATGGTTGTTCCCGATTTTGTTGTTAGACTATTGGCATTGTTACTCATCCGCAAATTGAAATTTTCGAGAAGACAATTAACCAATGGTTGTGAATGATCCCATTGGAAGTTAACATTGAAATCAACGCCAAGGATCATGGGTAATTTATCTTTTCCTCTGCCAAGAATCGCAGCACCTTGTCGACTGTATACCAGTAACGAACGGTGGATCAAATATATAATATCTTCAATTTTGTTGTTTGGATAAATGTAAATGGCTGCGACGATAATTATTATTTTTCGGCATTATGAAATCTGCAAAATAATATTATACATGTCAGATATTGTTATACTCATTAATAAAATAATATACAATTCATAGGTAGATATTACTTACCAATGACTTAAAAGCAGCTAATGAGTCAGTGACGGCTTCGGTCTCTGTTGCTCTTATGTTCCCCGGTTAGTGTTCACGTGGTCTTTTTACACCTGTTAACAGTCACCACGAGCATTTCAAATAAACGTTCTAAATTGCTATGTATTTACGAAATATTCGATGAATGAATTTAAATAATATAAAATATAATAAATACTTACGAAATGCTTCACTCCAAATTAATATAAATATACACTATACGAAATAAACACAAAAATATTACACAGTATATATTTGATACACGACGCTTTAACCACTAACCACTAATTCGCTCACGTAGAGAGTATAGAGCAGGGTCTGTATCTACATAGTTTCCTATTCTGTAGCAAAGCGCGCACTCGCGACGATGCTACTAGGTAGGAAGACAAGAGGCTAGCGGCAGCGCTCGAATTCTGGCTCTCGGAGCTCTGTTAAGCTAGCAGTGACAAGTTAGCAGAAACAATCGAAACCGGCATGGGAATTTGTTGCTAATTAGTTGCTAAAATCCCGATTTTGTTGCTCGAACCAGTTTTTAAAAAAATAAGTTATTGCTATTTTAACGTGTAAGAAAGCAGTGAAACCACTAAAAAATATTTTTTCCAATTCTAACACCACCTGAATTTGTTGCTTATTTGTTGCTGGAAGATAGTATAAAAAAAATTGAAAAAATATTAAAAATAAAAATATTATAGAAATATATTGAAAAACGTACTTTACAGTACTCAAAAAAATAGTAAGTAGTTAGGATATCCACTGACTAACCTGAAATCAAGTATTGTTGTTGAAGCTATTAGAATTCCTATATTTTCTCTCTTAATTTCTAGCAGAAGTTATGTTGCTCAATGGATAAGTCTTTATTAGTGCTTGAATAACCAGCAACAAAATCCAAACAAAGAATATTACCAATAATAAACTTGACACTGATTTTTGTTGGTGTCGCTATCAGAATACCTCCATTTTCGGTTTTAATTTCTAGCAGAAATTTTGTTGCTCATTGAATAAGTATTTATTAGTGCTTGAATTACCAGCAACAAAATGCAAAAAAAGAATATTGCCGATAATAAACTTGTGACTGATTTTTTTGGTGTCGCTATGAGAATACCTCCATTTTCGGTTTTAATTTCTGGCAGAAATTTTGTTGCTCATTAGATAAGTCTTTATTAGTGCTTGAATTACCAGCAACAAAGTAGGCAGATACAGGTTCAGTCTAAAAAAAAGTTATCTAAATATAGCATAAATACGTACATATATACCCATACATAGACAAAATTATAATAATTTAAATTTAATTGTGCTCCTTGTTCAAATAGCTACAAACATATAAAGATAATTCATGAATATTCATTTTTATCAATTAAACCTAGATAATGTAACGAACTTGGCTTCGGTGATCAGTGCCATAATGGTGGGCGTGTGCGATTCGTCGGAAGGCGGAGCACCTTAGCGAGTGCCGACGTTGGTGGGACCCGGGTGGTGTGTTGCCTACCGCTATTGGTATTGGTCAGCCATGCATGCCTGGGTCAAGACATATTCCAGAAGCTTCTAGTAACTTCGCGCAAGTTCGGGAGAGCTCGCTTGGCATCGGAAGATGGGTGTAGAAAATACGAGAGCCAATCTGCTTGCCTATATATTGGTGAGTGCTGCGGAGCAGTGTTGCCAGACGCCTGGTTATTACCAGAACCTACGGTAATTGGGAACCTTATTTGGTAATTGGTAATAAGCTCCCGGTAATGGGATATCTACGGTAATTTCATTGTTTATAGATAATATTTAAGAAATGACGACATGAAAGACGATTTGTGTAGGAGGTGTCGTATATGCAAGATAAAAAAAGGATAATTCTAAATGCCAGTTGATTAGACCATAATAATTTCAAATTTTATGAAAATACTTATCTGAATGTCCGTATTATTTCATTTATGTTTTTTTCATTGTTGTTATATTTGATTTAGTTTTGCTTGTTTCAAGTTTTTTTTATAAATATATGATAATTAAAAGTAAAATATTTCAATGTATGGTCCTTCTTAGAGTCTTTTATCTTTTCTGTATGATAGATTACGGGCAAGATGCCCTTTGCAGGTTTATTATGTATTTTTTGTATGTTTGTATTGTATATAAAAATAAATCTGGTAATTTTCACTAAATTCTGGTAATTTCGGAGTAATATTCTGGTAATGACATATCTGGGATTTGGCAACACTGCTGCGGAGTCAGGGAGTCAGTCAGGGGCAATCGCCCGGTGCAGACGAGTAAGTCTGGGGCAGTGAATACAAATTGTAAATAATTGAATATAAATGTTACGGGATTTGTAACAATTAAAACTTTTTTAAAAACTTTATTTATTTAAACTTGTTTCACAACTTGTAGTTCAGTTTGACTTTACAATATTTAATTTTGAAAATAACAATCTGACTTAAAAGGTGACTTCAAAAGTGATTGAAGTGGAGAAGGATCCAATATTTATACCTTCTGTGTTATGACGTCACTAATTACGTTTCAGAACCTTTATGGTAAACAAGTGCAGGTGCCTTTTTGATGATTTTACAAATAAAGGTTCTAGAAGTTTCTCTAGTAATAAAGTACCAAATATTGCGTCTTTGATGAATTTTCAGGTTTCAAGGAGAAACATTAAAACAATAGGAAACTTGATATGAGCGTCTGAGAGAAGAACGTAGAAGATTATTTTAGATAAGTAACAATTAAAATTAGTATGTGACGCAAATTAATCAAAGTATAATCAATATTATACAAGATGTGGTTAGCATATAACAACTCCCCTTCTACAAAAAAAGTTTTTGCTATGCGAAAACTTTTAAATGATAAAAATATAAAAATTAAATTGATTAAAATATTATAAATTTGCAATACAATAGGACAATATTTTAAACATAGTGTTTTAATTTAATTCGTATTCTTCATATTCTGGATGAACAGTGGGTCTTCTTCTGGGTAGAAAGGATTTCCATCGACCAACGTTTTTATCTGGTGGTTGTGGTGGATCATGAGGTGCTACTGCGATGCTCATTCCTGTAGGTCTTCTTCGTTTACATTTACAAAATATATAGAGCATAATGAATGCAATTATTAATACTATTACTATATAAGTAAACCATGAGATGTTCTTTGTTATAAAAGGTTCATTTATAATTTTGTCTAAATTTTCGGAATATTCATTCAATTTCTGTTGAGCGATGTTTAGATCTTCAGTATCTAATGTGTTGAGTTTCAAAGGTTTTAATTTTGGTAAAAACCTTTTTTCTGGTAAATCTTTACAACATTCATATGGTATTATTACAGGATTGATTTTATAGGTAATATTTTTGTAAGATTCGATAATATATTTCGATCTTATTCTAGTACTTCCAATAAATGCATTACAATTTGGTTTCAATTTTAGTATAGAGTTTCCATTAATTACTCTAGTAACTGGTTCTTGATTATTACAAGTTATAGTTATAAATAATGGATCAGAAACGATGATAATCCATACATTTGTGGATTTTTCTTTTACATTATAATCTTTAGCAAAAAGTAGCGACACTTCACAAATTTTTGGAATTTCGGTCTGTTGTTTGAGAAGTTGAGCTTCACAGATAGAATTACTGTCAATCGGTAAAGGCAACATATCAAAGCATAATTTGAATCTGAAGCCAAGATCTTTACATTTATCTAAACTAGATAAGGTAACGTAAAACATAGAATCATCATCTTTAGCAACATATTTTTGACTTGTTGAAATAACATGATGAAATTCAGTTCGATTGTCTTTAGTTGGTAAAGGGTAGATTCTATATACTTTATATATTTCTGGATCAACTAAGGGAATTTTGAGAATATACATGATTCTTGAGTTATCTTGAAAAGCATGAAGTTCTATAATTTCAAAATACTTGGGAATATTTTTAAGTTCCACTGGTAGGGGTAAATTAACATTTTTGAGTGAATTAGAGATTTGCAATAATGAATTCTTGAGATCTCTTGGTTTTATTATAGAAGAGTGTAAAACTTGTAATCTTACAAAAGTAATTCCATTCAGAATGTCATTCAAACTGTTTTCTAGAAATAATAAACTTTCAGAAAGTTTTTCACATATCTCAAGTATATCTAGTTGAGATTTATAAAATGATAAGTTATCTGTTATATCATAAATTGATTTTTCAATATTTTGAATGTCATTATTAAATGTTGATTCGTCTATTTGAAGTTTATGAATTGTATTATTAAAATTCTTTATTACTGATGTTGTTACTGATATTTGATTTTTCATCAAATTCTCTAACTCATGATCATCATGCATTAATTTATTGATACAATTTGAATAATATTCTCCATCACTGGCATCTAAGTTGCCGGTTATAAATTTCCATACTGTGCCTACACCGTTGAGTAAACCTCTTTTAAATCTAAAGTTATTATAATTTTCTGTATCAATTGTAACTTCATTGAATTTCTGCTCAACATCTGTCATAGATTGTTTCAGTAAACTTATATGCGTTTTAACTGTTGTATAAAAAGTTTTCATCCTATTTGTAGGTTTTTCTACAAGATCTTCTAAACTTTGTATAATTCTATTATTCTGAAGAATAGAATTTTTAATTGGTAATATATCATGGTAAACAATGAGTGTCCATTTAGAATTTGATATTTGAAGGTATGATTCCTCATTAAAATATATTCCTAGTGTATTTGGTATTGGGTCAATTGAATATTGACATAAGATATAATTACTTAGAATAACTAAAATTAATATTAACGATTTCTTCTTCAAGTTGTTCATTATTTGCGAACTATACCTGAAAAGAAATTTATAGCTCAGTATGTGGTATCATTCTATCAAAATTAAATTTACTTTTCATTCCTGTTTGTTCATTTAACACCACAGCTGCATTTTGTAAAATTTCAATTATTTGATAAGGACCATTAAATTTATTTTTTAATTTATCGCTGATTTGAGATTCCTTAATGTATACTCTATCTCCGATGTTAAATTTATAACGTTTTTCTGGAATCTTCTGATCATATCTAAATTTTGATTTTTCTTTGGAATCTTGGGTTCTCTGACGGGCAATTTGATAAAAATACTTAATTCGATTATTTAGATCTCGTATATATTTTGAGATTATTTCTTTTTCATTATATAAAGTTTCTGGAGGTCTGCCTGCTGTATGAACAAAAATTAATTCAGAAGGTGTAAATCCATGAGTCTTATTTTGTGAATTATTATAGCAAATGACTGCATAAGGTAAGCAGTTAAGAGGGTGTTCATTTGGGTTATCGCTTAAGTGTGCTCGAATGATTTCAAGAAGAGTAGCATTGAAACGTTCTACCGATCCATTTGATTGTGGATACCCTATACTTGAATAAGAGATTTTGATATCATATAATTTACAAAGATCTTTTAAAAGTACATTATTGAATTCTTTTCCAGAGTCGCAATGAATTTTAATCGGTGTTCCGTAGTGTTGGAAAAATAATAACAAGGTGTTAACTATATTTTTTGCTGTTTTATTCTCAATTGCATATGCTTGTGTGAACTTTGTTAGTTCATCACGAATTACTAGGACATAATTTTTTGTTGGAATCTCTACAATATCTAAATTTATTCTCTCAAATGGTGTTCTTGGAGATTCTGTAATAACTAAAGGTGGTGATAGATTTTTTCTACAAATCTTAGTTTTTTTGCATGTCTCACAAGATTTTATAAATTTTTCAACATCTTTAGTCAGACCTAACCAATTATATTTTTCCTTAATTCGCCTGATAGTTTCATTAATGCCACGATGTATATTCTTCTTTCCATTGTGGTATTGATCGAGTATTATTGGTATATCCTCTTTCTCTGGAGTTTGAACTACGTTTTGACAAATTTTGAATTTAATATTAGTTTCATCAGAAAAGATTTAACATAATATTTCTAGAATTGGAAGATTTAAGTTATTTTCAACTGCATAGACTTTATTTGGGTCGATTTCTCTTTTATATTTATAAATGGAATAGAATAATCTTTCATTTACTTCATCTGGATTGAAAGGTATACATATAATATAATAAGTTCTTCTCTTAACTTTACAACTATGAACAATATTAATTTTGTTGAAATTGAAATCTAAATCTTCTTCGTATATATCTTTAAGAATTTCATCATGTAAATTATTTGTATGATTTTGCCACATTATTGTTATTATGTCTTTATTAAATCTATCTAATAGTTGTTCATTAGAGTATTCAACTTTCGAATAATCTATGAGAGAGGTTGTCTTGTAAAGTTTGCAAAAATTTCCGAACTCTACTGATATTTCATCTACTGTTATTTCTTCTTCTTCTGCAGTATCTGTTTCACTTTCAGATTTATTAGATGTTAATATTTTTGAACTTAACTTAGAGCATTACTTGAAATAATTAATTTTGATTCTTGATAATGCATCCGCATTTTTGTTAATTTTGCCTGGTTTGTATAATATCTCGTAATCATATTCCTCTAATTTTAAACGCCAACGTGCTAATCTGCTACCTGGATCTTTAATCGAGAATAACCATGTAAGCGGACGATGATCGGTTATTAATTTGAATTTTCTTCCATATAAATAAGGCCTAAAATATTTTACTGCCCATACGATTGCTAGAAGTTCACGTTCAATTGTACTATATCGGGTTTCTGCTGGACACAACGTTCTTGATGCGTACGCGATAGGTAGATCGCTATTCAGTTGACCTTGCGATAGTACAGCACCAATAGCAAAATTACTTGCATCAGTTGTTAAAATGAAAGTTTTTTCAAAATCGGGATAAATTAATATTGGTGATGTTATTAGAAATTTCTTTAAGGTTTCAAAAGAATCTCTACAATCTTGATTGAAATTAAAGGGAATATCTTTCTGAAGTAACTTTGTTAAAGGTTTTGAAATTTTAGCGTAATTTGGAATAAATCGTCGATAATATCCGGTCAATCCTAAGAATGATTTAATGTCTTTTTATTTTTAGGTTCTGGAAAATTATTAATTGCATCAATTTTCTGTGGATTGGGTTGAACTCCTTCTTTAGTTATGACGTGTCCTAAATAGGCAACTTCCTTTCGAAGAAATTCACACTTCTCTGGTTGTAATGTTAAATTCGCACTTCTAAGTCTGGTAAAAACTTCTTTCAGTCTAGAAATATGTTCATGAATTGTTGGGGAATAAACTATGATGTCATCCATATATACGAGGCATCTTTCATTTTGCAATCCTAATAAGACGTTGTCCATAACTCTTTGAAATGTAGCGGGCGCGTTTTTCAAACCAAATGGCATTCGAATAAATTCGTAATGACCATTTTCTACTGTGAATGCGGTTTTTTGAATATCAGGTTTGTCTATCTCTATTTGATGAAATCCAGAAGCTAAATCGAGTGTTGAAAAGTATTGACACTTACCGAGTTGATCAAGTAAATCCGAAATATTAGGTAAAGGATATTTATCATCAATAGTAACCTCATTTAATTTTCGATAGTCGATTACGATACGCCATTTCTGTTTTCCAGATGCGTCTATTTTCTTTGGAACTACCCATACTGGAGAAGAATATGGACTAATTGAATTTTGAATTATTCCTTGTTCAAGCATTTTAGAAATTTGAGATTTGACCTCTTCTTTATGGATATGTGGATATCTGTATGATTTGGAGACAACTGGCTTTGAATCAGAAACATTAATTTTATGTTTAACTTCATTAGTAAATGATAAAATATCGCCATCTAAGTAAAATATATCCGAGAAATCTAAGCATATCTGGGTTATCATTTCTTTTTCTTCTAAATTTAAATGTTCAAGTCTGAGTTGATTTCTGATATTTTCTTCTCTATTATAATTTTGAGTATTTGTTTGAGATATATGATTCATTTCGTAATTTTGAATAGACTCTAATGATAAATCTGAAAAATCTACTGTTTTCGATATTGCATTAGTATTTACTATAGTTGTAAGGAATTCTCCTTTCTCATTAATCTTCACAAGTGCATTTGGTAAACGAACTTTTTCTTTCACTTGGGATAATAAAATAGCATCCGTATTTCGTAAATTGGAAGTTAATTTGAATACTTGCTCTGTACGTGGTTCTATATTTATAATATTAGAATGAGGGTTTTGAATTTTCGAATTGTCAGTTAAATCTTCAGTTATTATTGAATTTTCTACTTTATATAAAGGTATGACTCTATATTTTGTAATCAATTTTCTGTTGGTTATGTCTATAACACACTGATAATGTTCTAGGAAATCTAATCCTAATAATCCATCAAATTCAATATTAAGATCATAAATATAAATTTTGTGCGGATCGTCTGATTTTCCAAAAGGTATCATAACTGATTCATTAATCGGAATTCTATGTTCTGTTATTCCTTGTATAGTAATATTTTCTTTAGATCGATTATGGTAATTTTCTCAAGTTTTTCTTTTGAAAACTGATATTCCTGCACATGAATCTATTAGAATTTTGAATTTATTAGACAAATCTTCTATATAATAAAGTCCCTGTGAACTAATAGTACACAGAGGTGTTTCTATACGAAAGTTTGTTCTAATTTCTCTTGCTTCACTGTGTTTATATGGTGGGTTTGGTTTTTTAATGATGTCTTTTGGGAAATTTCTTCTAAAGGTGGTGGAGCATCTTGAATCTGGGATTCGTGAAAATTTTGATTTTGATATTCATTTTGTGGACTGAAGTTATACTGATCATCTTGATAATCATATTCGTTGGGATTGGAATATTGATTATATTGATTGACATCTTGTGATTCGGAATAAGTGTAATCGAATTGATCAGCTTGGGAGTTATCGTTATAATAATATTCATCTGGATAATAGTTGTCACAATTAAAATGATGTGCTCTTTGATTATTCGGACGAAAAATTGGATTTGGACTTTCAAATTTCTTTTTTTGAAGATTGGGATGGGGGATTGGAGCATTGCTAGAATTATTTGGATTTGAAGGTTTCGATACTTGGGAATTCGGTTGACTTTGTTGACTAAAATTTCTGTTTGGATAAAACTGATTTGAATTATTGAAACTTTGCTGAGGATTGAATCTTTGTGGGTTTTGGAATTGTTGTCTTGGATCATTATTATGTGAGTATCGAATGTTCTGTTGTTGCCTTTGCCTACATTCGTTAACTGTATGCCCTGACTTTTTACAAAAATTGCATAATTTGACTGAGTATTTTTATTATTCTGTTTGAATTTCTGTGTCTCAAAATAATGTAATTGCATTTCTCGTTTAATGCGGCCGATTGCAGAAACTATATCGTTATGGTTACTGGCACGTATTATCTGACCAATGCGAGGTTCAAGACCTGTCAACAATGTGTTAAGACACATATTTTCTATTAATCTCGTCTGTGCATTTTTCTCATCAGGATTCATGCGTTGTTTATTTATAGCTGCGTATAATTTAGAGTTCAAGGTTTGTAATCTTGATACGAATGTTAATGGTGATTCATTCGGCATCTGTCTTATTCGTTGCAAATCTTGTATAAGCGAATTTAGATCACGGGAGTCGCCAAAATGTGTTTCTAATAGATTTTTAATTTCGTTCCATGATTCTGGATTGCGAGAATTAACTAATTCTGCTGCAACTCCTTTCAATTTATTTTTTATATGTAATACTAGAAAAATTTTCTGATCACCTACTGCCATACGGGTTGCTATGTCGCATGAATTTATAAAAGTAGTTAGAAAAAATCGATTTCCATCATATTCGGGAATTAGTGAAAAAATTTCAGACAGCCTATATGGTTCTATCTGAGATTGTGTTGTATTTGCTTCAGTTGTTTCTGTCATTCTGAATGTATTTCTTAGTTAGTGTAAATTAATATTAATGGTAGATAATATTTAACGAAAGACAATAGAACTTTGTTTTCTTTGTTTCAAATGAGAATAGAATCAATATAAAAATGTAATGAAAGTGTGATTCTCTGCTTACGTTTTCCTTTTCTTTCGTTTGGTAAGTTGTGGGTTGTCTTCAGGACTCGAGCAGATGAAATCCTACTTCGTACGTGTCGACTACAGTTGGGTGATTCTCGACTCTCAATCCTGCTGCCGAAGAGACCGTCTTTTCTAGATGAAATCCTACTTCGTACGTGTTGACTACAGCTAGATGATGATCGATCTTCGCTCCCTACTGCCGAAGAGACCGTCTTCTTGAGTTGGAGACTTCTTGTTTCTTCTTTATTCTTTGGGGCTTGCTTCTCCCATAAAGGTTAGGAAACCACTGTTGATTCTGCTGCCAACGTTTGGGAATCCTACTGACTGCGCCAATTTTTGTTACGGGATTTGTAACAATTAAAACTTTTTTAAAAACTTTATTTATTTAAACTTGTTTCACAACTTGTAGTTCAGTTTGACTTTACAATATTTAATTTTGAAAATAACAATCTGACTTAAAAGGTGACTTCAAAAGTGATTGAAGTGGAGAAGGATCCAATATTTATACCTTCTGTGTTATGACGTCACTAATTACGTTTCAGAACCTTTATGGTAAACAAGTGCAGGTGCCTTTTTGATGATTTTACAAATAAAGGTTCTAGAAGTTTCTCTAGTAATAAAGTACCAAATATTGCGTCTTTGATGAATTTGCAGGTTTCAAGGAGAAACATTAAAACAATAGGAAACTTGATATGAGCGTCTGAGAGAAGAACGTAGAAGATTATTTTAGATAAGTAACAATTAAAATTAGTATGTGACGCAAATTAATCAAAGTATAATCAATATTATACAAGATGTGGTTAGCATATAACATAAATTATACATAGTTGTAAATAGTGCAGTGTAAATATAAATAGTGTTAAGTTAGATAAATAGTGAATATAAATTGTATATAGGTAGTTATGGATATTTAGTATGTATATAAATAGTGTAGAAATAAATAAACTGTTGTAAATAAATAAATCCCAGTCACTTTTATATGCCCGTTACAATACTTTCTAACTTACTGTTACCATGACAAATATAAATAATGACATTTGTAATTGATAGCTATGAAATCTTTCCTGTTTTTAGCTAATTTATTCTAAATTCACGACTGTAAGTATTTTTATATTGCTATTAAGTTATTGTTGAAATAATTTGGTAACGATTTGTAGTTTGCCCTGAAGAAGAAACATACAACACAATATTATATTTCTGCACCCTACTAGATCATTATAATATTTTGATTATATTGCTAGGTTGAGGATTTTCTTTAAAAATTATTTCTAAATTTATGTTTAATTATTATATTATCTCAAGAGTTGATTTCTAGATAAAATCATAGAACTTTTTTAATGCTGAATGTTCTATAAATTTTTCTGTTCTGTTATTAAGTCAAAGAAGCATACCCATGTATGCTGAAAATATTCTTTAAATAATGCAAGCAGGTATTTGGATGTCGCTAGATCCAAGATCCACCCATCGTTAAAAATAAAAGATTATAAGCTGTATAAATTTGTAAAGCTACAAGAGTTGCAGATTGGTGATCAGGATCGTCGACTGGCATTTTGTTGTACCTTGAGGACCGTTAATTTCAACACAATGACTTTGCACGAATCTGTTGGACTGACGAAGCTATTTTTACCACCGCAGGGTGTTTTAATAGGAAAAATTGTCATTTCTGGTCGCCAGCAAATCCTAAAAAGTATAAAACGATTCAGAATTAGGGTTGACAAAGTGTTTATGTTTGGTGTGGTATGTACAAGGGACTTATATCAGGACCTTTATTGGATCAAATTTTAAATGGGATTCGATATCTCGATTTAATCAAATATTCCCTTTATTAGAAAATGAAGAAGAAAATAATCATAAAATTTTATATCAAATGGATGGAGCTCCGTGTCATAATACAGAAATAGCCCGAAATTTTTTTGGCGAACAATTTGAAGAATGGATTGGACCCAATGGAAATGTTGCATGGCCACCAAGAAGCCCTGATTTGACTCCTCTCGACTTCTTTTTGTAGGGTACTTTAAAATATCATGTGTACCAGAACCAAACCCATGACGTGGAAGATTTCAAAAATAAAATAAGACTGGCAGTAGAAACTCTCAATAGGACAAATTGCGTGGTTAACGCCGAAAGAAAATTGGAAGCCATATATTCCACAAGTATAGCGGAAAATGAAGGACATGCAGCTTATCTGTTATAATTTTAATATTTTGTTAAGTTTTGAATTCGAGTAATTGTTCTCTGTATAATTAGAGTTTGCCCTGAAAGACATTTAGTTTTAAGAAACCCAATTTATTAAATTATTGAAGTAATTTTGCCGTAATAATCACTCGTTAACGAATTATATTCAACTAGTGCATCTAGTTATACATTTTGCTGCGTTTGTTCTTTCAAAACATTAGGTAATTTGTTTCTCATCTTATATTTTATAACACTGTGATTTCTTAGGCCTTGTTCGATTCACTGAAAAATTAATTTGTTTGGAATTCTTGTTTCAGGGAAGTATCGTCGATAATTGTTAGGGCAATATTTCTATTGCTAATACCAAATAAAATTTTCAACAAATCAAACCTTTATTGATCAGAATACATTTTTCAACACTATGATAGAGTGGTCAGGTTCTACAAAAGCACACCAAACTGACAGCTGACATTTAATTAAGAATAAAGATATCATTTTTACTTTCCTACGCTACTATAGTAGCTGTATAAGGAAAGTATTGTAATCGTGTGAAATTTTCGGTATCGAGATTTTTACAAATGTTGACGTTTCAGAGTTTTCTCAGTCTAATAAACATATTTTCCACCATTGGTCTGTCTGTCTGTTTATTTTGTTTGGTACCAATATCACTCGCTGGGTGTTGAGCTATAGCCAAAAAACGTGATTTGCTCAAGACTATAGCGCGAAAACGGCTCTAAGGATTTTGATTAAACTTGCCTAAAGTATTCTTCTGAGAGCCATTTATCACCCACATATAGCACCAATCTCTGAGAAAAAACTCAAAAAAAGTTATGCTTCAATAAAATTCCGTATTTTCCACATGTTTCTTCAGATTCTGGCTAAACGTTTCATCTTGCGAGAAAATGTTACATGGCCATTGTTGTTTGTCTTAACATGCTGAAAAAAATTATTGCTAGCACGATTTGACCAGAGAATTTCTACTTTACTACCGATATTATCGTCGCTATGTAAGGAGAGTATTGTAATAGTGTAAAAATTTTTATTCACTAGAATTTGCCTGCGAGCGTAGGAAAGTCGTGTGAGTGGACACATCAGATTTTTTCCATAGCAACCCCTACGTTAACGAATATGAACCTCATGTTTTCAGAATTTTAGATTTTGGCTTATATCTCAGAAACTCTTGATATTCGGTATAGGGAAATTAAATGAAAGTACCCTTATTTTTAGATGTAGAATATAGTGCAACAGAAAAAATGGCGTTTGCATTTAAAAAATAGGGGATAGTTGATAATGTTCAACTCAAAGTTTTCATCGCTTTCGTAGTCACCCTGTATATTGCCAGAGATTGTTTCTAGTTTAGATACAAATTTTCACCTCTGCTTATTAGATTTATGATAGTGACTCTTCAATTTATAGTATGAATTACTACTAATGATGCATTCATACATCTGCAACTGTCTTTTTTTCACAAAAATGGTAAAATTTCAAAAACTATAAATATTAGGTACAGGCTTTATTGCACAAAGTTAACCTATAATTTTACGGAGAATACAAAAATCAAAAAATATATAGGGTTTTCCATTTAAAAGAGTTGATACTTGTATCAGATATATGAAACACACTGTGAATATGGCAGTAATAAAAAAAATCTAAAAAATTCACAAATATTTTATCTCAATATTTTTTTTCGTATCTCTCATAAATTCTGAGATAGGAAAGTAGTAATTCTTATTCTGGACAGCCTGTACACAAAAATGAAGTGAACAGACAAATAGAAGAGATGTTACAAGAAGGAATATTCAACCATCAAGTTCCCCATGGAGTTCACCAGTATGAATCGTTCCGAAAAAAGCTGACACATCTAGACAAAGAAAATGGAGACTTGTTATAGATTATAGGGGATTGACCGAGAAAACGATCGATGACAATAAGTACCCAATATCCAACGTCACAGATATACTTGATAAGCTTGGACGATGTCAGTATTTCACAGTACTCGACCTTGCCAGCGGATTCCATAAGATCGAAATGGACCCTGAAAGCATCCTAAAAGATTACGAGTACACACGTATGACTTTTGGACTTAAGAACGCGCCTTTCACATTCCAACGTGCAATGGACAACCTGCTTCGTGACCTACAGGGAAAAGTATGTCTATTGTATATGGATGACATCATAATATACTCAACCAGCCTTCAAGAACGTAGAACGTAGAATTCTTAGAACACGTAGTTACCCCCGACGGAGTTAAACCAACCCCCAGACTATGCGATCGGTGCCATTCTATCACAAGGAACAGTCGGAACCGATTTACCAATAGCATATGCAAGCAGAACTCTGAATCCTGCAGAGTATAACTACTCCACGATAGAAAAAGAACTTCTCGCTATCGTGTGGGCTACCAAGTATTTTCGACCGTACTCGTTTGGCAGAAAACCATTACAATGGCTCCTCTCCATTAAAGAACCGAATTCAAAATTAGTGAGGTGAAGATTAAAACTACAAGAATAAGGATACACCATCCTGTATTAAAAAGTTAAACAAAACTCCAATGTCGATGCCCTGTCTCGACGACCTATCGACATTCACGCCATTGAGAAAGATGAACTTTCATCGCACATGCCAGCAACTTTCGAAAAAAAAAACAAAAACAGTAACGACGACCAATATCTTTGGCATGATAGAATTAAACACTTCTTCGAAACTCAGGAAACTCTCCCCATTTTTGGACCTCTCATGAAAACAAATACTGAATTTCAAAAATTTGAACCAACCTATCTGACGTTATGGAAAGCTTTAACTACAATGAAAAAGCATGCAATAGAAAATAATATAATAAAAATTACTATCCCCAGATTAAGCTGTGGTCATGATCAATTAAATTGAGAAAAGGTAAAAGCTAAAATTGATTATATTTTAAAAAATGAAAATATTGAAATTCTCGTATGTCATTTGTCTGAAAAACCTAAAATTAACATAATTTCTGACATGCAAATTAAACCACCAATTAAAAAAGCAAAATTACCTGAACCATCGACAAGCAAACAAGAGTCAAAGGAAAAAGAACAATTACTTCAAACAATAACAAACAAGCAAGAATCACAGCAAGACGAAAACAACTCTGAAACAGACACAATACACTCATCAAACGAAAACCCCATTTTAGGAGCACATGATGTAACTAAAGCTGGAAACACTTTCAAAAACCAAATTATATTTAAATGGACAGATAAAAACCTCATGCAAAGAAACAAAAAAGAGAGCAGCAATGTATATAAATAGGAACCCAACAATGGAAAAAACCCAAAGACTTTTACGAGACTACCTACCCCCAGATACTTACTGTTTACATTTCCCTAATGAAGGAATAGAACCAATAATTATAAGAACCTTCCAATAATCATTTAAAAATAATGCGTACAAACTTGTCATTTCTAACTCATTACTTCAAGATGTAACTAACTCTAACGAACAAAATAAATTATAGAACGATACCACACAACCAAAACATCACATCGAGGAATAACAGAGAACATAGAAAATATCCGACACAACCCACAAATATCAAACAAAAATATTGTTTGCCAAGCCTAGAAAGAGACGCCATTAACTTTGTAAATACAAGCGAAGTATGCGAAAGAACGAAATACGATAGACACTCGTATAAGATCATATTTAAACCTACACCAACAGGATCTAAGCCACTAGAACATATTTACATGCACATATATTCAATATCAGGACAAAAATATTTAACGATATTTGACAATTTCTCCAAATTTGCTGCAGCATACCCCGTCAAAGAAATAGAATTATGCAAAAGTTTAACTAAATTCTTTTCACATCAGGGCACACCGTGCAAAATCACTTGGAACAATGCACTTTTAAAATTACCTAATTTAGTACAAGATTTATGTAAAGTATATCAAATTGAGCTACATTTTACGACACCGTATAATCCAAATTCAAATTCACCCATTGAAAGATTTCATTCTACTCTTAAAAAAAGCCTAATCGCCCTTAGAAATGATCATCGTACTAAAACAATTCAAGAATTAATGGATATAGACATTTTAAATTATAACAATAGCATGCAGTTTTCACATGATTATACTCCTTTACAAATTCTAAAAGGAAACCTTAATTATCAATTAAATTTTGAGAAAAATCTAAATCAATTGCAAACCGAATACGTATAGGTATGAACTCACTCAAATTTTTAACGAACTTAAAAAAATAAATTCAAAATTAAACGCGAAAAAGGCTGTCAGCCAAACTTAATGAAAAACTACCATAGTATAAACACAGCTTACCAAGCTGTGGTATAAACTTATACCACAGCTTAATTGTTGGGTACGCTGTGCTTATACTATGCTTCTACTCCCGCTACTACGAACGCCCAGTACGAAATAGAAGAAATAACGAACCCCCTATGACGAGTATATCAAGGAACTAGCTATTTAATAACTAACTACCACCATGTATACCATCATGTTAATCTTACTAACATAAGAAACTATTTAAAATCAACAAATTCAAAACGTTTTCGAATTGATATAACCCTAAAAATTTAGTAACACTCCTAAGCCATCTATTAATTACACGAACAAATAACCTTATTGAACAAGCAGAATCTGTCAAAGCAATTATTAGTCATTTTACTGATTCACGCAAAATAAAAGAGGACTCTAACTTTTTCGGAAAAGCTGAAAAATATTTATTCGGGACTTTAGAAGCTGATGATGGCGAACGTTACGACCAATATATCAAAATACTCCAAGAAAATCAAAACACCCTTAATAAAGATATATCTTCCACTCAAACAGTTGTTAAGCATTTAACAAAATATATAGATACTCAACTAAGTTATAAAAAATAATCAACAAGAAATAAATATCTGCGTCAACGACCTTACAAAAATGACACAGTCAGTAGGTAGGTATCAACAATCTCTTATTTTATCATCTTACTCGACAATTTGGAACATAATCTCTTCGTCATTCACGAAATACAATCATACGTACTAACTGCAATTAATTTCGCAGGAATAAAAATAATGCATCACAGCATATTTAAGTATCAAGAACTTAAAACCATTATTTCGAAACTCGATCCCAAGATACGTATTCCATTTGATAATATAATTTAAAGAAATGTACCTTACAGCAAAATGTTTAACTTTTTTTATTTTATAAATTATGTAGATTGGAAGGTCCATCACTAAGGCCAGCTCGATCAAGCATGACGAAGAATCAGTCCCTTGTAGAGGTCCGAATTGGTAATAATCCATATCACTCGAATGAAGCCAAGGATTTAGTTAATATGCTAATAACAAAAGGCAAAGATCCTCTCAGCTATTTAAACATGGAAAATATATACCTTCAAAAGGACGCGGAGTCAGTAAGTATTTTAATACCTACACCTACATACAAAATACAAATTTTGTTTCTAGTGCCTATCCTAGCTAATCTTATCATGTTAAAGAAAACATTTTTGTATACACTGTTTATATAAAGTATGAACTAAATTCTTTATTTCTCAAATCAAGACATTTTGTTAAAATCTTCATGAACGTCGCCATTGATTTTTTTATAGAATAGTGTCATTTTTGAATTATGCAAATAGGAGCAATTTCACAAATTTATGATACTAATGTTGATGATCATTTCAAAATCAGTACCTGCGTCTTTCGAAATAATTATTATAGAAACATGACTAACGTAAATAGTTTTAAAAACATTCAAATTGGTTAATTTTTCAATACTCAAAAAGTAAGTGTTTCGAGCCAGAATAATGCTCACTCTTTCAACGGATGAAGGTTAGGTACATTTCAACGACTATGTGTTAATGGCTAAGTTGTCCTGTTTATTTTATGGTCTGTGGCTGTACTGCGCATTAAAATAAATAGCGTGAATGGATGAATAACCCTATCTATGTATATCTATATTTGACGATAGACCAAAGTCTACTACGTTTATCGATCTAAGCTACTACATCACTAGATATTTCAAGCTTTATACCATGATAGGGCGCTGCTCGCGCTCGTGTGTCCGAAGGCAAGGCAATCTTCATTTTTCATAGGCATCACAAAGTCAAACTGACATTTCAGAGAATTCATATGAATAAATTTATATTATTTAAGTCAAGCAAAAGATTTGTAGTTTATGTTTCTGTATTATTGTTAATAATAAAACTTTCATATACTTGCTTATTTAATCAATCGATGCTATTTTGCTATATGCTATAAGAAAAATTAAAATATTATATCTTATCTCGAAATCGTCACGCCACTGATTTACTCCCCTCGGTTGAATTGATGCGTTTCTCGTGTTTTGAAGGCAGACGTCATCATTTGTGAAACAGTCACTACCTATTTAGAGGTAGTTAGTGAATTGTGAATTAACGTATATGTATATCGCTTCTTGAACACACAAATAAAATGAGGTTGTGGAGGTTAGAAACTTTCATGTCAAATGGCAGATATCTAACTAACTCATTATTCTTAGAGCAGTGGCGATCACAAATATTAATTATTATCATAATATCCTGGACAACAGAAAATTGAACATAAACCTAACTTGACCTAATCTATACCTAACCTTACCAAAAATCTATTTGGACAATAAAAAATTAAACATAAACCTAACTTGACCTAACCTAAACTAAACCTTACCGAAAATCTTCTTAAGCAATAGAAAATTAAAAATAAACCTAACTTGACCTAACCTAAACCTATCCTTACCGAAAATCTTTTTGGACAATAGAAAATTGAACTTAAACCTAACTTGACCTAACCTTACCGAAAATCATTCTGGGTAATAAATAATTATACATAAATCTTCTTGGACAATAGAAAATTAAACATAAACTCCCCGAACCTCATATTAACAACTTCAATTTACAAAAAACATCTGATCTGGATACGAACTGAGGAACTTCAGATTAGTGGCTGGAAACATACCATTGAGCTACTTATGCCCTAAGTTGTTTACTGAGTTATCAATTATAATCTGAAAAAGTCTTAAAATAAGAATATATATATATATATATTTTTTTTTTGATTCTGAATTCTTGACTGGTTTATTATTTGATAAAATAGATTGTTGTTGGGGATGCAGTCATTTAATAAATAAAATTCTTTGGATTATGCCAAGCTTTCGAGAATGTTTATTCTCTTCGTCGGGGCAAAATTCGTGAATTTACATAAAATTAACCACAAACAATTGATGGCTATGAAATCTTTCCTGTTTGTGGTTAATTTTATGTAAATTCACGAATTTTGCCCCGACGAAGAGAATAAACATTCTCGAAAGCTTGGCATAATCCAAAGAATTTTATTTATTAAATGATTGCATCCCCAACAAAAATCTATTTTATTATATATATATATATATATATATATATATATATATATATATATATATATATATATATATATATATATATATAATGAATTTTTAATGATTGGGGTTGCAGTCAAAATGCCAATAAAATTAAAACTCTTTAATCAATGTCGAGCTTTCGGTAACGCTTATTACCTTCATCGGGACAAACTAAAATAACGAACAAATTAATTATAACAAAAAATATTAATAATATGAACTACTTACAATCGTGAGATTAATGAAATTTACCAGCTACAAACATTTGTTATTATGCATTTAACTTTATGATTGAACTTTTAGGTTTCATAATTACAAGTTACTATGGAATTACGCATACTAAGATCTAATAAAAATGGAACACACTTCAGAAGTTAATCACAGGATATATCATTTAAAAAATGGATATAATATAAAAATATGGCATTATCTTGTATAATATGAAACAATATATTATATATTCAAAAAGAAACAAACGTTATGAATAAACGTTCGGATATAAATGGACTTAGTTCCATTTACTCATATATTTTAAAATTATATAATGATAATTATCGTAGTGTGCCATCTTATGTTTCTCTAAATTAGCGTTACCGAAAGCTCGACATTGATTAAAGAGTTTTAATTTTATTGGCATTTTGACTGCAACCCCAATCATTAAAAATTCATCATTAATTAGACAGTCAAGAATTTACAATTTATTTTATATATATATATATATATATATATATATATATAATTAATTAAATAAATGAGGAGCTATCCGTACCAGTTGACCATATTAGAATATGAATAATAATTTCACCCCTAGCTGGTAAATTGAACCTTGGTAATCAATCTGATTGAGCAGTATAGTGGAAAACATGCACACAAACGCAATATGTAGACGACAAACCTCGTTCTTATTCCGGCACCCTACGAAATGTAGGTTCAATTTACCAGCTAGGCGTGAAATTATTATTCATATTCTAATATGGTCAACTGGTACGGATAGCTCCTTATTTATTTAATTAATTATTAACCTTTGCCGATTGTTATTATCCACCATTATACATGCTTAATATATCGCTCATACTTGTCTCCACCGACAGTTCTATACCGAAGATTGATACAAGTATGAGTTCCAAATAAGGATTGATTATCAAATATGGCTCTTCACCTTACGATATACTGATGAGGGGCAACAACCTCGAAATCATGATATAAATCTGGGAGACTGATGCTATGTTTGGTAATCAATCTGATTTTTCTGATTTTCTGAAAAGGTCCATTTGGGTTGTTTACTAAAAAATTGTTGAATTTCTGGCACTGATCATAATATATGAATGTCTGTTTGTTGCATTTATGTAAACATCTCAAAAATAAATAAAAGATAGGTACATTTTATTCCAGATACGCCTTCATTACACACTAAACTTTTTTTAAACGCAATTGAAATTCAACTAACAGATGCTTCGGGAAAATTTTATTCGATATACATTAGAGCAACTGGAACAAATTTGATAATATCTAATAATCAGAGATATATTTTCTTGAGTCGATTGATTGAATCGAAATCGATCTTAATACTTTTAATAATTGTTTTATAAAAACTAAATAATTCTAGAAAGTTTCACACCAGTTTTTTATGAGAAACTATTCATTAGATAGAACATATGAAATAAAGAATAGCTTTTTATCAAAAACAGTGCATCAAAATTAGAAATCAACGGATCCAATGGATCGAAATAAATATAGATTTATTGAATACTTTTTATCAACGTTTTCCGTGTAATATAATTAAATCGAGTATGGTCATATACAGGGTGAGTTTTAAATGTGTCCATGTTCGATTCGTATTTTGAAATTAATTAGATATGCAAAGAATGTTCTCTAACAAGGTGACACATATATTATTATTATTTATTTAGTATTGTAATAATGACCCATTTTCACATTATTGTGTAAATAATGTACAGCGGATGTAAAAACCCAACTGACATATTTTCTCAATATTTTTAAATGGAACACCCTGTGTTTTATATCATATATGTTGAAATGAAAATAGGATATTATATTGGAAAAAAATAAGAGACAATTAAAAATCATTTAAAAATCAGTTCTAACTAACTTATATCCATTTTCAGTATCAATAGGAATCCAAGTCATGTAGTCACTGCTATATCAACTGAATACTTGATAAAATAAAATAGCTTATTTTAATATTATTGTTGAAAATGCTCGAACAAGAGTCATATTAAGTAAACTGTAACCACGTGTTTCTATCAGTATCTTCCATTTTGAGTAATATCAAAAACTCTGAATAGATTTTCAGTTAACTGCATTTTTGCAGTAACTTTTCAAATATTTGTTTTGAGATTGCTGGGAAATTTTTTCTAATATCATGGCTAAATGATTAAATGAGTATCTGCAGTAAATTATATTTTGTTTGTCTTTTTTCACAGCCGGCCAAATATTCTAGTCTCTTGCTCGAATATTTCCATCATTAAAACTATTTTATTTTATTAATTATACAGTTGACATAATATTACCTTGCCTTGCTAGAGAAACGGAAAATTCATATTGGATAATTGTAAATGACTTTTTATTGATTATTAATACTTATAATTTCCAATTGTATTTCATTTTCATTCACACGAACTACAAATAACGGTAGGCATTCCTAAGATTGTGAGAAGATTTTAGATCTCCAAAACTAGTTATTTTAGGTATAGGGATTATCTAAGAAAAATGTAACTAAAGTGTGTTTCATTTAAATATATTGAGAAAATATTGCTTTTGAGTTTTGACATTATCCGTTACACAATTGATTGGTTTCTTAATATACTGGCTGATTTTGTTAATGTGCCCATTAGAAGATTTTTACTTATAAATTGAGACAGAAATATAAATATTTGATCCTGGCTATAATCAAAGTTGCCCAATCTAGTGGAAATATTTACAAGATGGTGGATCTTCCGGTTACACCGGAAATTGTACTAATTTTTTTTTCTCAAATGGAAACCCCTGTTTTTTTATTAGATATTTGCACATTCCGCACATTTAATTAAGTATGAAAACCCCAGTTGTTATAAGTTATCTGTCATATTTTTTGACGTATATCAATTTTCCTGCAAAATGTTCTCAAGGCATATGTCTATTTGAAAATTCATAACTCTCTTATTGTCAACCGGAAAAGCAAAAAGTTTTTTCGATCGGCAGCCCGATGTTGGAGTTCAGGGGAATGTTTATTACGCGCTCTTATGAATTTTCATTCTTAAGTCAAGGTTTATTCTTTCTGGAACATACACCGTAACAGTTAATAATCCAAGTTGAACAAAATAATTGTGTGAATGTTTTGATATTTAGCATCGAGCTTAGCATTAAGGACACGTTTATTACCTTACCTACAAATCGTTTATTCATGAAACGTAAGAAATCCTGGAAGGCATAATTTGTGGCTCTTCTTATTTGATCTTCTCTATTAAATCCTATAGAGATCTATGTTCTGTTTTATACAGCTCTTCCTTGACTCTCCCCCACAAATAGAAATCAAGTGGTATCCAATCCGGCGAATGTGGCGGCGAAGGTCTCGGACCTCTATTTCCCCACCACCTATCTTGAAACAAATACTGATTCATTTGAAATTTTGTAATAGAGGTTTTTCAAATATATCAGTTTAACAGCTAAAACGTGGTATCAGTAACAGCGATTGTTTTATGTCCAGGGTCACCTAGAAATTCGTAAGAAAGGCATTTGCGATAGAAAATTGTAAGAAATCTGAAATATCGTATTTATTATTTGAAAAAAAACATAAGATACTGTAATTCCTCTAAAATTCAATTTTTTACCTAATGACGATTGAAAAATAGGTATGTGCTATTAAGAAGTTGAGTTTTTTAACTTTTGTCATTGACGTATTTAATTATTGTTTTTTGGAGTGATTAATAAGACAATTTTCAGAATGATGGGCATACTAAAGGAGATCCCAATATCGGGCCACCGATAAAAAAAATAACTTTTTGCTTTTCCGGTTGACAATAAAAGAGAAATGAATTTTTAAATAGAAATCTGTCATGAGAACTTTTTGCGGTAAAATTGACTTACGTCAAAAACTATGACAGATAACTTATCTGGGACTTTTCATACTTAAATAAATGTAATTGAAATATCTAATAAAAAAGGGGTTTCCATTTGAAAAAAACAAATTTAGTACAATTTCCGGAGTAACCGGCAGTTCCACCATTTTGTAAATATTTCCACTGCACTGGGCAACATTGATTATAGCCGGATCAACTTTTCATATTTCTGTATCGATTTATAAGTGAAAATCTTCTAATGGGCACGTTAAAAAATCACCCTGTATATAAGGGTCAATTTTGTGAATAATAATAATAATAATAGCTATATATTTCAAACAACAGGCAATAATTTTATAGAAGGTGCCAACGTTTTGTATAAACATGCTAGATTACGCAAACATCTGGCAATTTCAGAGAGTGACTTAGAACAACTATCTAAGATTCATGGGGCCCTTCAGACACACTGTAATCTTTATAATCTTTCCGATAGTTCCTACCAGACAGCAAAACAATGCAAATTGTTGCTTCTTGCATCTCAAGGAGGATTAAAAAAATATAAGGGCTTAGACTTTAAACATTGATTTAGCTCCCATTTCCGAAAACATTCAAATAGATTATATTCTAGATGAACGATTACTGGATGAGGCGGTACAGACCATCAGCGATGGCATAACTATAAATTGTAATAATGAGTATGTTCCCAGACAAGAACAAATTTAAAATATATGAAACAACCACGGTCTCTTGTACAGGGAAAAATTATTGCGCAATTTTTCTGTGATCACATAAAGTTTCCTAAGTCCTAAGGGAAGTGAAATAAATGTATTTTTAGAAGAACATTTCGGCTAATTTAACAATAGAATGACTTCCATAAAATCAGTTGTTCAGGACTTTTATACAGGAAAACTCATTGCATCTACCTAATACCATGTGAATAACGTTCTCCGTTTCTGTTTTATTATTATTACTAACTGTTTTACAAGGCATCTCGGGCATATGCTTTGTTAGATTGTGGTACGAAACCATAAAGTCATGAAAGCCTTGAGCATACTCAAGTTCCATAGAACCCTTCTACATCAGAGTCCTACTCGCATGTAGAACAATCCATTCACAGACACCAAGAGAGAACAGAATAGGAGGCCCAGTCACACTTACAGCCGCTATCAGTTTATATTCGAATAACATTCTACATACATAAATGGTCAAAAGACCATCAAAATCCAGCCAAAGAGTTATATACAATAGACTTTCAGGTACGGAAACCACCACAAAGAGTCCCACGGCCACTGAAAATTTTACAGTAATTTGACTGAGGTATGATGAACAGGTGTGCAGAATTGGGTTGGGATATCTTGAATAGTGTAAGAGTCCAAACGGCACCTACACACCCACTCAAGCAAACTCAATATATTTGCTGTTTTTAGTACTCCAATATTGAATTAAATATTATGATACATACATATATGCAAACTTTGCTAAACTATGAGCAGTATGAAGTTTGTCAACAACGCACGAGTCAGGTTTGTCAACTGAAATCCTTAAAGTTGTATATTTGGCTCATATTGGATATAAGTATCTAGTGGCTCAGGACTGCACAAAAATGAATCTATATATAAGAATATCAAAAATAATGAAAAAAATGTTTTCGCGTATTTATATTCTGATAAATGGTTACACTTGAACATACAAATAAACTCAAAATTGTCCAAAATATTTTTCATTAATATTTAAAGGGTGGCTCAGTATAGTATGAAATATCTAGTGGCCTGGGTTTTATAGAAAGATCTATATATATGGAATATAATGGAACATACTAATTTATATGAACGTTTTGCTAATATAACTATACCTACAATATTTATAAAAACTGCTTAGAGCCATCGAAGTAAGTTTAAATCAGAAATATCCTGCTGTCTTTGCATTCCATTTAGGTACTTATCTTAAACTATATATGATTTTCAAAAAATGTTGTTTTAAATACTAAATAAACTAACGGTAACAAAACATCAATAATAATAACAAGCAATAATAATACATAATAACGGTTTCATATAATTAAATAAATTCAAATTCATTTTAAAAATGTGATATCTAATATTTTGATATACAGGGTGTTTTCTAATTGAATGTCAATATTTAAGGCGGTGATTTTTGAGTCAATTTTAAGAAGAAAATGTAAAAGTCTATTTTAGCAGCTGTTGCTATAAACGCCCTAAGAAATCAAATTTTTGGAAAATAGATGTATGTTAGCATAAATTTTAATAAAACTGATCAGTTAATAAAAAAGTAAAAAATATGGTGTTCTTAGGACTTTTTAGCTGAAATTTTCGATTTGTAAGTATCTATTCAATCCCAAATAGTATATAATCCTCCTTCAAAATCAGCAAAAAAACTTTAAAATACTAAACATAAGTTAGCGAAATAGTGAGGTTGAACGAATTCATGATTGACTTGTGCAGTATATTCATCATTCAAGAGCTGTGAATGTGTGGAGAATATGTGACTGTGGACGAAATATTAACTGGGTTTGAGGAAAGTGTAGGTTTCGGATGTATATCTGTATCAGAGAAAACATACCTCCAAGAGAATGGTAACTCCCATGTTAATCTTTTTGACCATGTTTTGACCTTGAGTACACTAGCGCTCGATCGGTACACTCACGAAGTTACGTGAGGCGGCAGATTTAAATCGGACATTCAAATTAACGGTGGAATATAAAAGTAGCGCAAAGTAGAGAAAGGAATAAAACATACTCACATTTATGCACTCATTAGACTCTCTCTATACCACCAGGACTTGGAAACTAGATTCTTCAAATGCCTTTGAGGTGTTTTACTTTTGCCACAGCCTTCTTCTTCCGTTGTTCATCTGCAAACATTCGATTTTGCCTTGTGCACCACCATTCCACTGCAATAAAAAATACATCATTACAAATCTGGGCTGATATGAGAGAAGCATGCTGTAAAGAGTTCACAAGACAAACAATCTATTGATTATTCTCTGATCTCTTTGTATAATGAGCTAGACGACATTCTTAAACAGCAATACATTATAAACTATCAATTATGCCTTACAGCATGTATTTAGTGGCATTTTCTTGCTACTGAGCCATACCAACACAGAAATAAATGAGATACGAATGATAAGAATAAGATACTAAAATAGTAATAGAGAATAAAATTCATATTCAACAACTTTGCTATATTTTTAGCTTCACCGGAGTACTAGTTGGTTCTTTTACCTACAACATGGTACCCTAATTTACCTGGTAGAAGTAAATTAACAGTTGTTTCTTATATGTTATTTGCGATCTCTTTTGTTTACTCTGATCTCTATTTAATGAACTTGACGGAAAGCTTAAGCAACAATACGTCCGAAAATGTCAATCAAAAAGCTATTCATGATACACATACATTTGCTTAATATTCCAGTTTTAGGATGAACTTGCTTGAATACTTGGTATGTATAAATTGGGTTGCTCTCCATTTTCCTTCGTATTTTCTTCATGCCATACCTAATTACAAATGTTTTCCTGGGTTTTATCAGCTTTCTCGGCAGCCTTACAGCATGTCTTTAGTGGCATTGTCTTGCCACTGAGCCATAGCAACACTGAAATAAATGAGATACGAATGATAAGAATAAAATACTAAAATAGAAATAGAGAGTAAAATTCTCATTCAACAGCTTTTCTATATTTTTAGCTTCACAGGAGTACTAGTTGGTTCTTTCACCTACAACATGGTACACTAATTTACTTGGTAGAAGTAGATTAACAGTTATTTCCTACATGTTATTTGCGATCTCTTTTGTTTACTCTGATCTCTATATAATGAGCTTGACGGAAAGCTTAAGCAACAATACGTTCGAAAATGTCAGATATACATACCTTTGCTTAATATTCCAGTTTTAGGATAAACTTGCTTGAAAACTTGTATATATAAATTGCGTTTCTCTCCATTTTCCTTCGTATTTTCTTCATGCCATACCTAATTACAAATGTTTTCCTGGGTTTTATCAGCTTTCTCGGCAGCCTTACAGCATGTCTTTAGTGGCATTGTCTTGCCACTGAGCCATACCAACACTGAAATAAATGAGATACGAATGATAAGAATAAAATACTAAAATAGAAATAGAGAATAAAATTCTCATTCAACAACTTTTCTATATTTTTAGCTTCACCGGAGTACTAGTTGGTTCTTCCACCTACAACATGGTACGCTCATTTACTTGGTGGAAGTAGATTAACAGTTATTTCCTACATGTTATTTACGATCTCTTTTTAAATAGTTTTTATTACTTTCGGTTCTTGTATCAATGGACTCCGCAGCGATTTCTCAGGCCCCATACGGTCTAGAGACTTGAAATTTCGAATTCGTACTTAGATCGCGGACATCTCGCCGCCTGTTAAGCTCCAAGTGTGATCCAATATTGGTAATTATAATTATATAATTCAATCTCATTCAACCAAGATCATTATTTTGTCGACATGGAACGACAATGGGACCCGTCACTGGAATTACGCACGAGCATGGAGCATATATATACGTCTCGTTCTCTGGTATATAGGTACTTTCTGGAAGATCGTCTATGGTTATGTCGCAATTGTCAGACGTTATTGTTAATTTAAAGTTTAATTTTGTGTTGTGGTAGACAAACAGTAATTTGTTATGGAATTGCTGTTGCTGGCAAACACATATACATAAGTATAGTTAAAATCGAGAAAAGGATAGCAATAGTAGGTACTCATCGGTACGGTTTAAATCTTAAATGCCCAATAAAAACTATTTTTAATTTTTTTTCAAAAATTTCACTTGTGTTTACTCTGATCTCTATATAATGAGCTTGACGGAAAGCTTAAGCAACAATACGTTCGAAAATGTCAATCAAAAAGCTATTCATGATATACATACCTTTGCTTAATATTCCAGTTTTAGGATGAACTTCCTTGAAAACATTGTATATATAAATTACGCTGCTCTCCATTTTTCTTCGTATTTTCATCATGCCATACCTAATTACAAATGTTTTCCTGGGTTCAACCAGCTTTCTCGGCAGTCTTACAGCAGGTCTTTAGTGGCATTTTCATGCCACTGAGCCTTACGAACACTGAAATAAATGAGATACGAATAATAAGAATGAGATACTAAAATAGTAATAGAGAATAAAATTCACATTCAACAACAGAGAATTGCAGAGAAAACGTGCATATTCTCTCATTTCTCAGATACGTACCTTCAAAACATCCAAAAGCTACAAAACCAGAGAAAACATACCACAAATACAAATACAAACAACGGTTCAGAAAAATGAGGTTAGAGGTGTTAGACAGATAACATATTTATAATAGAACATTTACGTATTTGAATGTTACCGCCACTAATTGTCGGAAGCGATACTAGCGATCAATGGGTACACTTTGGCAACTTACGGTCAAAATTTTCCCATAAGAGTTGCCACGGGCTGATCTGTATGTCCCATTTCGGTTGAGACAGCCAAGTATCTCGGTTGTTGTTGAAGATAGAACCTTGCGGTTTTCGCGTTCCTGTGTCACTTTTTTTGTGAAACTCACGATGACCTGAACAGATTTTGCCTAACTTTTTTTGTTAATAAGTTACAGGGCGTTTTTGAAAATGCACAATTTTTAGATTCCCCACCATACTACGAAGTTTCTCAGCGATAATGTCAAATTGAAAACTTATCCCATAGAACATTTTATGCAGAATCCAGAGGCGTACGCATTTTTTTGTGTATGGTAATGGATATACGACTCAAACTTATAATTTTTTCATCGAAACACCATGTATTTTATTATCTCATTGAATTCCGTAATTTTTTCCTTCAAAATAAAGTTTTAAAAACGCTCCACAATCACTAAAACATTGAATTTTAATAGTGGGCATGGTTTCTTCATACAAAAAAGGTTTCAATTGACTGCATATTACTTGTGAATTTTCCATGAAAGAAACAAAAACAATACTAACGCTAATTCACTAACAAAATACAAAACTTATTTATCGAATTGTTCAATTTGATGTTCATTTTCCCTAACACATAAATGACTCACTTTCTCAATACGTCTTAATGCATTTAAAAGGGTCGTCTTTGTAAATTCTAGAAAGCTTCTCTGTTGTTGCTCATAATAATCCATAAAAATAAAGTTTTCAAAAATGCTGTAAAATTACTAACACATTGAATTTTAATATTACCCTGGATTTTAAAGTCTTAATACAGGGATTATTATTTGAGATTTTCTTATAGTAGGTCACAGAGTATATAAATATTGTTGTTGCCTTTTGGAGCATTGTTTTATCATGTGATTGTGGAGGAATCAACAAATCTGCTGTCATGATAATCAATTTTCATGTGTTCTATTGGGTTTGTGCTTGACGATTTTGTGAATTTGAAAAATTTTATAATAGCCTTAAGATTTTTTCAGAACGAACAGTATGATATCATAAAGCGTCTCAAATCAGTGCCATGAAAATGTTGACGAAGCATGAGAATCATATTTAAAAAGGTAAACGAATATTTTACTATAAGACATTGTATGACATCTTATTTTTAAAACTTACCTGTTTAAATATGATTCTAAAGCTTCGTCAACATGTTCATGGCAATGATTGAAACATTTTATGATATCCCACTTTTCGTTTCACAAATTGACAAAATTGCCAAGCACAAACCCAATAGAATAACCTATTTATTACTCTGTGCCAATAGAACACATCAAAATTGATTATCATGACAGCAGATTTCTCCACAATCACTTGATAGAACAATGCTCCAAAAGGCAACAACAATATTTGTATACTCTGTGACCTACTATAAAAAAATTAAACAAATAATAATCCCTATAGTAAGACTTTGAAATCCATGGTACTATTAAAATTCAATGTGTTAGTAATTTTACAGCATTTTTGAAAACTTTGTGTTTATATATTATTAAGAGCAACAATAGAGGAAGCTTTCTAGAATATACAAAGACGGCCCTTAATATTTTAAATGCATTTGTTAGTGAATTAACATTAGTATTGGTTTTGTTTATTTCATGGAAAATTCACAAGTGATATTCCGTCAATTGGAACCTTTTTTGTATGAAGAACCCACTATTAAAATTCAATGTTTTAGTGATTTTGGAGCATTTTTTATAAAATTATGTTCATATATTATATATTATTTTGATGGAAAAAATTAAGGAATTTAATGAGATAATAAAATACAGGGTGTTCCATTGAAAAAATTATAAGTTTGTATCGTATATCCATTAGCATACTCAGAAAAAAAAATGCGTTCGCCACTGGATTCTGCATAAAATTCTCTATGGGATGTTTTCAATTTGACATTATCGCTGAGAAACTTCGTAGATCTGTGGGGAATCCAAAAAGTGTAAATTTTCAAAAACACCCTGTAACTTATGAAAAAAATAAGTTAAGCAAAATCTGTTCTGGGGGCTTACTCCCGACTGGATCGAGTACTGAATCAATCGAATTCGATCTCATAACAAATGACAATCGCTACCTATCACGATGGTGGATCGAATAGGAACTAAGTAGGATCGAGATGCGGAGCCTATTCTCGGATTCCCATTCTATGACTTTGTATCAGTTACTTGTTACTTCTAACCTCTAACCTAAATGATAACAATATAATATAATGAGAAGTGTTATTTGTTAATATTCAACTTTATTATGGCTCATTTTGCGTTGTTGTAAATTGAAATCATATGAAGACAATCGTATCTACAAGTGTGCGAGAAGAGATTCAGTGAATAATTGATTATATTAAGAGATATGGATATAGATATGGATTCTGAAGAATTGTAGAGAAATTATCCATGTCTAACAGGCCATCTTGAGTTTCACAAAAAAGTGACACAGGAACGCAAAAACCGCAAGGTTCTATCATCAACAACAACCGAGATACCTGGCTGTCTTAACCAAAATGGGATGCTCTGTACATGAAAAGCAAGTCTGAGAAATATGGTCTGGGGAAAATATCAGATTTTAGCTCTCGATTTTTGTCTCCCTCCGCTTCTCGTTGGTCGAAATTACAACCTCGAGCTAAAATCTAATACTTTTTTCCCTTGTATAATAAATAACAATTTTTCTGTAACGAGAAAACGCAGGTCTAATTGTCGCTATAAGTAGCACCGACTACCAGTTTCAAACTTAAAATCTCACTTCGATAATATATTGCAATATTTCTTTAATATTAAATCATCGTTTCTCCCGTCACAGAAAAAAAATGTGTATTATACAGGGGAAAAATATTAGATTTTAGCTCTCGAGCTAAAATCTAACAGGCGTATTCATAATTGAGACTTAGTACGCTACAAAATTAAGTGCGGAGGTTTATGGCTACCAGAACACACAACTGACAGGAACTTCAATCTATGTTCGTATATGAGAACTGTGCTGCAACCTAACTAACCTAACCTTAAATTAGGTTTATGACTCTTATATCAGTGTTATGGTAGGATAGTGTTTTGTTTTTTGTTTTAATACGATACTAGCTAGTACCGAACTAAGATCGGATTATGAATACGCCTATAATAGTTTTTTCCCGTGTATAATAAATATCTAACTATTTTTAGTTTTTATGTTAACATTGACATAAATATTTTCCTTTTCGTTACCTAGTGCTTTCATTTTTCAATTAATTAAAATTAAAAAATTGAGGGGTCAAATTAGACCCCGCCATACTTTAAATGTATATTTTTTCGCTATACCAGTTAAGGGTTAATAAAAGGTTATTTGAAGACCACATATAACATAAATAAACATCTTGAATTTGGAACACGCATATCGTAATTTAAAAAATATTAGAAAACTTATATGCAAATTTTAAATTTGGAGTCATACCTATACTAAATAGACAACTATTATTTTGCGTATATAAAGTATTAATTGAGCCCCTGATAAAATATGGTATTACTGTGAAGAAAAGAAGAAAAAGAAAGTTACAAAAATCCCTACTAAATGTCTTCCTTTTGGAAGGAAGCGTTAAGATTTGACTCTGAAATGAGGCTCCCTTTATAATTTGAGGAACCCTCAATCGAGGCTTCCTCAGCACTTAAGATAAGGACAGACTATGAATTCGGCCGTTTTAGTCCTTTGTGTGCAACATAGTGTAATGCTCTTTATTCTTATGTGGATAGAAATATACATACACACTGGTTAAATTTGTAATCACTATTGTTCACTACTAACTAACTATTTACAATTTAAATCACAATATTTATTTCACTTGGTTGGCACGTTCAAAAGACGCCGCGATGATTCATGCTTTTTACTCCACAAATGAATTCTTACATTATCACTCAGGAGAGTGATTAAATTTAGTGTTGTCTGTTTGTTCATTTACCTGTTATATTCATATTTACCTTTATACTTTTATACTCATATTTTACCTTTTATACTTTCAACAAAACTATGTAATTGTGACCTGTCCTATACAATTCTTGTCGATGGATTAATAAATTTACTTACTTACTTACTTATTCTCGAAGTCTCCCGACATATACCGAATGCTCGCGATGGTTCTGGAAAATATTTTGCGGGACATCCGAGGACCCTAACGATGACTCAGATAACGGTCTGCAGAGATCACGGTTGTCTCGATTAGCAGTTGACCAATCGGGAGCGAGCGCGCGTGTGACGTAGACCGTAGACCTGATTTTAAATCGTTTGCCACTCTCACTATGTATTGCCTATATGTTTACTACATATATCCTAGTTTTTACATATAAAAACAGTAACAAAAGCAAGCAAACCAGTATTTTATTAAGGTAGGTACATATAAACATAAGAACAGTAGTAGTAAATTACAATTACGGGAAGCATTGCTCATAAAATTGTTGAAAATCAATATATAAACGAAAAACAGCTGAAAAGGATATCACAAATTTTTGCAATTATTCGAAAGTTCGGGGTGGGTACAAATCTAAAAACAACAGGTCGACAAGTTTTCCAGTTTAAAGAAGAATAGGTACCTCCTCATAGATATCTCTTAATATTACAACTCGAATGACCAAATAAGCTAAATTGTGCGAAGGTATTAGTTAAAACCGAAAAAAGTCAGATGTCCGTTTTTTTGTGTGTCAAATCAAGTCACTATTTTTTTAATTTTTGACCGACAAACCCCGAACGGAGGTATACAATGCGACTGTTTGTTTTTTTTTTTGGTTCTTGCGTGCATTTTATATAGTAAACGTACTCCGATTTTGGATTTTTGATTCATATCATATTGATAAACACGCAAATCAGAAATCTCCTTCCCTCCGAAGACTGCCAAGGGGGTAAATTTTCCCGAAAATCGAAAATCTGAGATGGCTGAATTAAAGATACCAAAATATCCGGAAACGTTTAAATTGAACATTTTTTTTAAAGAGCTACGGTTTTCGAGTTATAGCATGTTAAAATCTGAAATATGTGTATTTTCGCTATGTGGAAGAGGCAATTTCTTTCGAAAAAAACTGAATAATAGCAAATGCAAGCAAAGAATATATGGATAATGGCGAACGTTCAACGATTTTCTTGACAAGTGTAACACTCAAAACTGTGAAATAAATATTTTTATAAAAAAATTGGAGTTATCAGTTGATGCACTGAAATGTATAAAATAATATTAATTATTGGTGCTGGTAGATACTTGTGAAGTTGGTGCCAAAAGTTTTCAATCTAACTGCAACCGCACAACTTCAAAAGTATGAGCACCAATAATAAATTTAATATTATTTTGTACATTTCAGTGCGCCAACTGATAACGTCGCTAATTTTTTTTAATTAAGTATGTTTCTCCTTGAACACTTGTTACGTAATTGCGTTTCATTCCTGCAAGAACCATTTGTTTTGTATTGAAATATTTGATTTTTATGTAAGTTCTCTGTAGCAGATAAGATTGTATTACTTCTTCCGATAAATGTGGATGGATTACTTTTCCAATATTAGTCATTTTCTTCACAATATTCTTGGTTTTTTGAAATGGAATGGTTTAATTGAAACGTAGAAAAATTTTGTCTGAAAGCTTCGTGCCCGCCGCCTGTTCACCTATAGTGATTTGTCACTTTTTATTACATTCTGATTGATTAGAACTATGTATGTATATCGTAACCAAAACATTAATCAGACAAAACTGCCAGTCGATTGCTGAAGCCCGCTAGATACGCAATCGCTGAGCGGGTTTACCGGCTACATCACAGATTGCTTCCCGCACCGAACGCTTCCCCCGCCATAGTACCCAGGATTGAGACAACCCTACGGCTATCTACAGACCGTGGACTCAGATAACGTCGCATCGCAAAGTGGCGCGGGTCTGGGTAACATTACATTTTGGATTTATTCACACTTGGGTACTTGAAAAATTTTTTGAACAATTTTTATTTTGTAGTTAAACATTCAATTAAGCCAAAAAAATACAAACAAAAATTACTAGTCTGTTTTGAAAATAAGAAAAAATATATTCAAAAATTGTTTTTAAATTTTAATTCTAAAAACGGCTGCAACGTCACATTCTCCCTTAGTTAATGTCTCACGGTATTAAAGAAAGGAGGAATAGAGCAGAGAACACTATCTGACGACAGAGAAGATACAATATTGTATGTTCTCTCTGAGGAGGATTTGTTCATCGACTTGATTACTACGTCACTATCTTGGTCGATTTTGATAGGCGTTCGCAGTCACGTGATAATTAGTTTGAAATTAAAACTATTTAAATAGATTATATTTTAAATTCTAAGAGAAATTTAACCTGCATAATGTGATTTTTGGTATGTTAGGACCACCTAATATCGTCTAAAAGTCACTTTATATTGAATTTTCATTAATGTCAAGTACCCAATTCAATTCAAATTAATTTATTTGGTTTCGGAATATTTCACAATTGTTTGTGTGTAATATATTATTTCATTTTCTTCTCGTCTGATAGGGGGCTTTCCCCCTTGTCAGACTGGCCCTTTATTCACATTCATTTAGCATTACTATTATAAAACTGTATCTGAAACTATGTCACATTAACTAAAATTATGCTAGTTCCTGGAGTGAATCTTCAAGAAATCGAGATGAATAAAAAAAAATTAAATTATAGCTCTATTGTCATATTGTTAAATTGTGTAGATGAAATGTATTTTTCATTATTTATTAGTATATATGAAATTTAGCTATTTTTGGACAAATGTTGAATATATAACATGAGAATCATAGCTACATAAATTGTGGAATATAATACGTACCACAAAGGATTTGCGATAATTCAAGTTGCATTGTTCATGGGCAAAACACCGAGTTAGACCCTAACGATCCGATCTACAATTCTAAATTCTTGCTCACATCACATCACAGTGAGTAGCTCCCGCACTATTAGGTAATACATTATTAGCACAATATTCCTAAATTTCCCCTTAGTCATTACGGTTAGGTTTTGGTGTTCTTTTTCAAACCAGTGCATACTATCCTCGATACTATCAGTACTGTATATTGCTTACAAAACTATATACATATTAAAAATCATGCTGCGAAAACCAAAACGTTGTCACACAGATCTCCTATATTATATAGTGAGGAGATTTAATGTTCGAATGTTGTATTAGTAGAAGATCCGAACCTAAATTGATCTTCACCGAGCTGATAATAGAATAAAACTTATTTTATAATAAAGTAAGCATATTAGAAAATATATTAAAAATGGGTTGACAGAAAAAATCCTGGACAAAATATTTTTAATTAAATGTTGCAACATCAAGATAATAAGAGAGTTTTATAGTGGACTTCAAGTATAAAACATATAGAATGTGCAGACGTAGGGTTGTCTATAATTTACAAACTACTAGGCTGCTAGGTATAAACAGGTATGTCGATGCCAGTTACTTTCACTTGTTATGATAATAGAAAAAAAATTATATCAGCATAAGCGCTGTTTTATTGCGAACACGTTGATATAGGGTTGTCTGCAAAAAATTTGGTCCTAATAGAGGTCTGCGAATTTTAAAGATTTAAATTTCAAGGCGTGTGAAAATGAGTGACACAGAGATCCCAGGTAAGTATACTGTGTAATAATAAAGGACCGAACATTGCAGTCGTCTCTTATTTACAAAAACTATAAAACTTACTTTATTACAATGAGCAGTTGCAGTATATATTTGATTTTTGCAGTATTTTGATTATTTTGATTATAATAAAAAAATGTGCATTTTATTTTATAGTTTTTTTCTCTCTTTTCCTATCCTAACTTAGGACCAAATTGTGTTATATCTCCTTATGATTTATCTAATGTATCTAAAGCAATATACTAACTTTCCTTTTTTGAACATACAGATTGTTGTGTAAATTTAACTGTTTTGGAATTTAAATATGCTGCTGTTAATTTTATTTTACCTTAATGATAATAATAAAAAAAAAATTATATGAACATAAAATATAGCCCATGTCACCCGCGCAAATATAGAAAATTATTATTTTTTTATTGAAATCGGATAAGTAGCTTTCGAAATTTTTGTGGTCATACGAAAAGTCGTTACCCGTATATATAAATCTTCTGTTCTTGTGTATGTGACTAAACTTGGATGAATTTTTTGTGTGTATTCGAGGGGATTCAAGAATGGTTTAGATTAACAATTGGACCTGATAGATGGCGCCGTTGTCGGTATGTCAAACGGCTGGACCGATTGGGATGAAATTTTCTATTTTATTCCAATGGGTCCCTGGATGATTTAAAAACACAATTGAACCCGGTAGGTGGCGCTGCTGTCAGCATAGCGCTTAAAGCTTTTCCGGGCACGACGACGTCTGCTGGGATAGCAAGTACTAATATATATATATATATACGAGTAACGACTTTTCGTATGACCACAAAAATCTCGAAAACTACTTATCCGATTTCGATAATATTTTTCATTAATTTTTTTTAAATTTGCGCTGGTGACATAGGCTTTATTTTTGACCGACGAACCCCAAACGGAGGAGGTATACAATTCGACTGTGTGCTTTTTTTGATCGACGAACCCCGAACGGAGGAGGTATACAATTCGAATGCCTGCTTTATATGTTTGTCTGGGCCTCCTAGGTTGAGGGTTCGATATCTGTAATTCCCAAAGAAGGATCTGTGAGCTCTATGGCTGAATTTTCGTGGATTTTTCGGTATATATTTGTGTGTAGTGTCACTGAACTCTTTTGTGAGAGTCTGTCAGTGCGACTGGAATTTAAAAGTGGGGGGTTCCATACCCTAAAATTCTTAAGACATATGTAGGAAAAATTAGCATGTTGTTCTCTCTTGGTGCATATCTGTGGATTGATCTGGGTTGGTGTTCGAACTGGTTCTACGAGCGAGTAGGTCTCATAGAAGGGTTCCATACTCAAGACTTTTAATGAGTTTATGTTTTCGTAGCACAATCTTCGAAAGTGTTTGCCCAGGAAGTGCCGGGTAAAACTGCAACACATCGTTATATTTACATTTTAAATAATATCCTGAACTAAATGGAACATTAGTAGATATCGTTGTAGGAAAATAGAAAAGCTTCCAAATCTGGATACGTCAAATGGAACAGACTCTCTATAAAAATGATTTTTAAATTCAATATTGATACTATGAAAAGTGATTCTGTCTCCTCAATGTTTCGCATGGATAATTCAGAATATTTCAATATTTTTTCCTCGATGATAAAACACTTTACTTCACTAAATAATTTCTTATCGACCAGTTCTTCTTCTTACAGTGTCTTGCTTTCTCAAGCGTTGACTACTTTTTGTATCTATCTCTATCTTGAGCTGCGTGGAAAAGTTCCTCAGCAGCTAACCCTGTCCATTGTCGGAGATTTCGAAGACAGGATAGCTTTTTTGCGGCCTATCCATTCTTTTCCTTCGGTCTTGCCATTCAGAATAAGTCAAAGCAGACTATAACGTGGTCAACGCATCACATGTGCCAAGTATTCCAGTTTGCGGCGTTTGATGATAATTAAGAGCTCTCTATCGTGCCCTATTCTGATGAGTACATTCTCGTTGGTAGTTCAGCTTGTCCACGGAATTTTGAGCATCCTTCTTTACAACCACATCTCGAATGCACTGATCCGGTCAATAATTTTTTTGTGAAGCGTCCAAGTTTCGCAAGAGAACAACAAAATAGACCAAACATAGCACTTGGTGAACCTTTCCCGCAGATGAATGTTAGTTGCTGGGCACAGAGTAATGGATTGAGAAATGCCCTACTAGCTATTTATATTCTAGCCTTGATTTCTTCGTCTGGATCCATCGACTGATTGATCAAGTTTCCAAGATATTTGAAGTGTTGAACTCTTTCTATATTCTCATCATCAAGTGTTAATCTTTCCAGACCAACATCATTTTTGCTAACAACCATAAATTTAGTTTTTTTGACATTGATTTTCAGTTCCCATCTATAACATTCTCTTTTTATCTTATCTAACATACATTGTAGTTCTTTCTATGATTCAGATAATAGGAGCACGGTATCATCTGCGTATCGAATGTTACTAATGGTTTCTCCTCCAATCTTTATTCCTTCACCAGACTGTGTTGTCCATTTAAATATATTCTCCATGTAGAGGTTAAAAAGTGTAAGAGACAGAATACAACCCTGTCTTACTGTCTTACAAATGTATATCATTATAATCCAGGGGTATATTCTGCAGAGTTTGTAAGAGCTTCTTATGCTGTACGCGATCAAAAGCATTTTCGTAGTCGATAAAACATAGGTACACCGGCTGTCTTACCTTCCAACATCTTTGAAGTAGCGTGTTCTGGTACCTAAGCCGCCTCGAAAACCGAATTGTTCTTCACTCATACTTTCTTCGCATTTGTTGTGTATACGGTTTTGGACAACACGAAGTATAACATTTCGAGGGTGGCTCATTACAAATCATTACAAGACATGGAATTACTTTTCTTTGGCAAAGGGATGAACGTGGATTTCTGACAGCTTCCTGGAAGTTGACTGGTTTCATAAATATCATTGAATATACGAGTTAGTATTGTAGTGTTTTAATCATCCAGTAATTTGAGCCAGTCTCCTGGTATTTGATCGGGCCTCGGAGTTTTTCCAGTTTTTAGTTACCTGATTGCTTGTACAACTTCGGATCGTATGATTCTGCTCAGCGTCATTTTCGTAGACTATGTTATCTTCCCAATTATCTTCAAATAGTTGACAGATGTATTGAGGCCATTCCTCTTTGATTTCGTCTGGGTTTAGAATAAGTTTTCCATCAACTTTCCTTAGGCTGCTAATTCCAAACAATGAACATTTATCCTTCTCAAACCCAAAATAGACAACCTAGTCCATATAACAATCAATTTTCTAGACCCAATCCCAATGTTCAAAGACCATCTGTCATTCAATCAAATCCAAATATAAGAAAGCAACCACATCGTACACATCATTTTAATAATCCAGTAGAAGATCAATATTATCACAACAATTTTATTACTAATGAACAGTCTAATTATACTCCCGATTTTTATGAAGATGAAAATTATAACAATTTTTCGCAAGAGTATAATCAGTTGGAATCTTTCCAAAACAATTGCGAAAGTTTTACATCACAATCCGAAGATTTTCATGATCAAAATTTTCCTCTTCGCCCAACTTCTACAGCCCCAGATCCCAACAAACCAGTTTTGGAAGAACAGACAACCCCGATTCAAACTATGACTATCGACAACCTCCACCCATATGACAACCACCCAGAACAAATGTTCATGTAAGCTCAACACTTACAGTAAATTCTAAAAATCTCTACTATTTCGAAGACGAAAAACATGCGAAGCATTTTTAAATAAAAGCCCCGAAAATGTTGTTATCCAAGGAATAACAGACCAAAAGATTCTAATTTCCGAATCTGTTATGATACCTTTTGCCAAAAATGATCCTTATAAAATTTACGTTTGCGATCTTGATATCCAGTTCGATGGACTAGTTGGAGCAGATTGACTTCACCATTATAAGGCAGTCATTAATTTCAAAGATCAAGTTAGAAACAAATTTCAAAATTGTCCCATTATTTAAGGTTATCGACAACATTCCCGAAAGCAATCCAAAATTATCCCATCCTGAAAGAAAGCATCACAACATTCAAACACCAATAAAGAACCGTGTATTTTTAGAACCCAGATCTGAACAAGTCTTCAAATTAAGAACCACACTAACAAATACTGACGCTATTGTCACCGGTCTTGAAATTGAAAAGGTTTTTATCCCTCACTCTCTTGTAAATATTAATGATAAAGGAGAATTTCTTATAACTATTTTAAATGCAAATGCTATCTCAAAAGATATCGATATTCTAGAATTACATATAGAACCGTTTGACAATTTTAACATTAATAATTTTAATAATGAAATTATTGTCGAACAGACGGACAGAAAATCTGAAATATTAAAACAATTACGCTTACAACATCTAAACGATGAAGAAAGAGAGGAAGTCATCAATCTCTGTTTAAATTTTGAAAATATATTTTATCTAGAAAACGACCAGTTACTTTTACATACGAAATCAAGCATTCTATAGACACTAACGATGCGAAACCCGTTTTTACGAAATCATATAGATACCCACACATACACAAGCAAGAAGTTAAGAGTCAGATCAACAATATGTTAGCGCAAGGTATTATTCGACCATCAAATTCTCCATGGTCTTCTCCTGTATGGGTAGTACCAAAAAAATCAGACGCATCAGAAAAATAAAAATGGCGAGTTGTGATAGACTATAGGAAACTTAACGAACTGACGGTAGGAGACAAATACCCTCTTCCAAATATTTCCGACCTCCTTGACCAGTTAGGTAAATGTGAGTATTTTACGACTCTCGATCTGGCATCCGGCTGTCATCAAATAGAAATTGATTTGAAAGACATTCCTAAAACAGCTTTCTCCGTTGAAAATGCGCCATCAACTTTCCAGCGAGTTATGGATAATATTCTATTAGGTATACAGAACGAGAGATGTTTAGATTATATGGACGAAATTATCGTCTACTCTCCAACTATCCATGAACATCTCAAAAGACTTCATGAAGTTTTCCAACGTCTCCATAATTCAAATCTTAAGATACAACCCGATAAGTGCAAATTTCTCCGTAAGGAAGTCGCTTATCTTGGCCACTTAATATCAAAAGATGGCGTAAAACCCAATCCATCTAAAGTAGATTACATACAAAATTTTTCTCAACCCACAAATCCGAAAGAAATAAAATCATTTCTAGGACTTGCAGGATATTATCGCAGGTTCATGCCTAATTTTGCAAAACTTTCGAAACCCTTAAACAAATTACTTGAAAAAAATTCAACTTTCAATTTCGATATACAATGCCAAGAATCTTTCAAAAATTTTAAACAATCCCTGGTCACATCTCCAATTCTTATTCATCCCAATTTTGACGATCCTTTTATTCTCACAACTGATGCAAGTAACTTTGCAATTGGCAGCGTACTTTCTCAAGGACCAGTAGGAAAAGATCTCCCTATAGCCTATGCTTCTCCAACACTCTGCAAAGCTGAGACAAATTATTCTACTATAGAAAGGGAACTATTAGCCATAGTGTGGTCCGTGAAACATTTCCGACCGTACCTGTTTGGCAGAAAATTTATACTAATTACCGATCATAGACCTCTCACCTGGTTATTCTCTATCAAAGACCCAGGTAGTCGTTTAGCAAGTTGGCGTCTTAAGCTTGAGGAGTATGGCTATCAAATTGAATATAAACCTGGAAGGATTAAACGCAATGCTGACGCACTTTCCCGAATTAAAATCAACCATATTTCCGATTATATTAAATTTCAGTCAAAAGCACATTCCTCTCATTTCCCAATCCTCCCCATACACAATGACTATGACGAAGACTCAGACAATGAATCCGAAAAATCTAATAACATCAGCAACGAACAAGTATACGAAGAATTCAAAATCTTTGTCAATGCTTATAAGTTAAGGTCACTTATTGATTATTCAAAAATAGAATTTACAAATCAGCTACTTTTAGCAAGAGAACATAAAAACATTTTAACTTTCTTTCAACAAAACAATCTAAAAGACTATCATCACAAGATTATAGAAGACATTTTCGAAGAAAATGCTGTCTTTTCCAACTGTAAAATCAGTGTATTATCAAGCAATAGTGTCAGGAATAGAAAATATTTTATTATTCCAATTCCATACGATCCCGATTCCGTCAACGAATACTTATTCGCTTCTATTTTTAGAAATCAAGACACTATACAATCCCATATAACATACTTTGTCGAAAATAATCCTGATCTCCCCATATTAGAGATACTTTCATTTATATTCTCTGAAAAAGACGTTAAATTTAAAGTATGTCAAGATATTCTCAAAACACCAGACCAGGATCAGATCCCTAACATTCTCGATCAGTACCATAACGGAAAAACCAGTATTCATCGCGGTATTAACGAAACTATCCGTAGAATTCGCGAACGTTACAATTGGCCCGGTATAACTAAGGACGTAGAAAAGCATATCAAAGCTTGTGAAGTTTGTCAAAAAACAAAGATTTGCAGGAAAAACTTATATATATATATATATATATATATATATATATATATATATATATATATATATATATTGATTTTGTATTCTTGACTGGTTTTATAATAAATAAAAAGATGGTCTTGGGGATGCAGTCATATATTCAATAAAATTCTTTGATTGAAGCCGAGCTTTCGAGAATGTTTATTCTCTTCTTCAGGGCAAAAATCGTGAATTTAGAATAAATTAGCCAAAAAACAGGAAAGATTTCATAGCCATCAATTAAATATAAATAATGACATTTGTAATTGATGGCTATGAAATCTTTCCTGCTGTTGGCTAATTTATTCTGAATTCACGATTTTTGCTCTGAAGAAGAGAATAAACATTCTCGAAAGCTCGGCTTCAATCAAAGAATTTTATTGAATATATGACTGCATCCCCAAGAACATCTTTTTATTTATTATAAAACCAGTCAAGAATACAAAATCAATATATATATATATATATATATATATATATATTATATTTGTAGTTTAAAACTTCAATTTTTAAAAAATAATAATATTTATTATAATTTATAAGTTACAAAAACATAATAATAAAAATGAAGAAAAACAACATGAACTGAGAGTTACTGCTTATTTTGAACCAAGAACCTCGGGGAACCAGGTGCAATCGTATTTATAATGATTTTATGCTGATTGAGCATCATGTGACTTGTGCTTGGTTCGTCCGTTACAAGTTCTAGAGCATGGGATCTGCAAGTTTGCATATTCTGATAAAAATACAATATTCTTAGAATATGGAATATTCCAGAGTATGGGAATTGCAAAGTTGCATATTCTGTGAGAATGTAAAATGTATTGAATTCTGAGAATGTTCCAGAGTGCAAAACTGCAAGTCAGTATTATCTCTGAGAACGAAAATATGAACAAAGAAAAATAATAAAAGACGTGTCGTTGAAATATGACACCTGTGAGACTTGATCGTTATTATTGAATATGGTGAATTATATTGGAATATACCAGCTCCCCCTTATAAAAGAAAAATTGATGTTATACAGCAATTTTTTGGTTAGAATAAAAATTAAAATAAAATGAAAAAATAAGAGTATACAAGAATATAAAAAAATGTAAAAGGTGAAATAAAAATAAAAATGTTCACTTTTAAAAGAAAAGAATTTCACTTCAATTAGAAGGTCCTTTACACTGTAGTTTCGACATCAGGCTGTAAATTTGGTGTCTTCTATAGATCATGGATTTTTGAAGTTTCTGAAGAGCTGTGCCTCGCAGATAGCATTTGCGTCTATTGGATATGGATATGGGTAGACATTGGAACACGATTTCTTGTAGGGTGCAAATTGTTTGCACTGGCTAGGATCTTTTATTAGTGCATATGTCAAAGAATCATCATCTCGCGCAATGAATTTTTGCGTAAAAGATAAAATATGATGAATACCAGTTCTGCTATCGTATATTGAGATAGGATAGAGGTGAAACAATGTGAATGTTTGAGGTTCAACTAATATACAGTAATGTCCGCTTACAACGAACCTGCTTTTAGCGAACTTTCGTTTATAGCAAACCAATTTGAAAGTACGAATCAAAAGTATTGTTAAGTATGTGTAATTCCCAAATAACCTTCCTGAAAGGAATATATCCAACAGCAAAGAACCAGTATTACTTATATATATATATATATATATATATATATATATATATATATATATATATATATATATATATATATATATATATATATATATATATATATATATATATATATATATATATATATATGAATTGCTCGTATTAATATATTTCATTGAAATAATGCCCATCCTGAATCTATCAATAATAGGTATGTTCTTCAAACTACGTCTAGCGCAATAAATTTTGAGCTCTAGATTTAAATAGGAAAATAGCATCATCAAAAATTTTTAAAATATCTTTTTGAGTTAAATTTATTATCTATTACCCCTGAACTCAATAACATAGGTATATCTGGTATTATTTAGAAGTTTAGCAGCTTTAGAAGTTAATAAAAACCTTACTTTATATATACAAGATTTAATGTGTTAAATCCCTGATTTAGGTTACCCTTTTTATTAGTCGGTTTATTAACCGAACATGTCGTTTTCCAAATTTCAGCCATTTTTCTTATTATAAGATCTTATTAAATAATTTAATTATGTCTCCATTTACCTACCATTATTTCTTTGCTTACAGGGGCATCCATGTTTATAAAAAGGTTATGTAATTATTTCATTCAAATCAGTAAAATTATTAAATTATCAAGTTTTTGGGAACACTCACAGAAATATAATATACACGGAACAATTACTAATAATTAACAAGGAATTGTCAATATATGTGGTTTCAGTTATTTAATTACCATATTTTCACCTGTCGTAAATAATTCAGGAATTACATCGTACGTAACAACTTACTCAGTCAGATAAGTTTTTATAATTTATGCATGTTATTGATTGGCAAATAGGAGTGGTTATATTTTACAATGCATATACTTGAGTGAAAAATGTGAGAATCATTTAAAACAATGGTAGAACTTGTCTTTAATCAGTGCAGAGAATTGTCTGCATCATTCTTTACATTTCTTTTACAACTCGTAACAATATAGGTAGGTATCACATCTTGAAAAATCTGACGTCTCAGTTGTATTACCTTCAAATGATTTCAACTCTCATTCTATATTCTTACAGCCCTTTAGCGATGTTGAACTTTTTAATCTCCTAATATCAAAAATTAAGAATAGAAAATCTTCTGGTATGGATGAAATACCAGCTTTTGTAATAAAAAAAGTTTTGCCCGCAATTATAAAACCAATAACTTATCTAGTAAACATGTCCTTTGAATATGGGGTTTTTCCCACGAAGATGAAATTGGGAAAGGTAACTCCTATTCGGAAAAATAAGAAACTGAATAATATCGAAAATTTTAGACTAGTTACTGTGCCACAAACTTTGTCGAAGATTTTTGAATATGCTTTTTTAGAACGAATGCTATATTTTATTAACAAACATAATATTTTAAGTTCCACACAACATGGTTTTCGCAGTGGTAAGTCCACTCAGTCGGCGTTGTTTCTATAATACACTTGTCAATTTCATTAATGATGGCGAATGCCCTGTTGCAATTTTATGTGACTTAAGCAAGGCGTTTGATTGCGTTAATCATAAAAACTATTAAATATCTTGGAGTCTTACGGTTTTAGAGGAAAGCTGCATAACTGGTTGAAATCTTTTCTTGAAAATAGAAGTCAATGTGTTGCTATGAAATTTGATTATAGAAATTCAATATCACTTGTGACATCAGAAATAGGATCGGTATATATGGGAGTCCCTCAGGGATCTATATTGGGACCAATTCTTTTTCTGTTATACATCAACAGATTCGAATCTAGTATACTTCACTCAGATTTCGTTGCGTACGCAGACGATGTTTCTATAATAAAGTCATCGACAAATACAGTATTATTAAAACAAGAAACAGAAAAAATATTAGCAGCCGCTTGTAGATTTTTTAGTAACCACGACCTTTATTTTAACGCTCAGAAAACCCAAGTAATTTGTTTTCAAAATTATAAACAGCCATTAGTTGAGTTACAACTAGGTTTCAATAATACAATATTAACCCATAAAAATACTGCTAAATTTCTCGGAATTTACCTTGATAAACACGTCAACTGGGTGACTCACTGTGAGAATCTAATTTCAAAGTTACACTCCTCCTATTACATGTTTATGAACTTGAAAACAGTGCTAGATGTTGGTCAGCTTGTAAATATCTATTATGCACAAATTGAATCACGACTTCGATATGGAGTCTGCTTGTGGGGCATCTCCACCAAGTCAAAAGATGTGTTCACTGCACAAAAGGCGATCTTAAGGTGCATTTTTACAATCCCTTCCAGAAAAAGCTGTAAATTAATTTTTAAATCTAACAATATTTTGACTCTTGCTAGTTTATACATATTTGAAATTTCTTGTTATATTTATAGCAACATAACCCATTTCAAACTTAATAAAGACATTCATTACAAGAATACACGTCAGAAAGGCTTAATTCACACGCAAGTTGCGAAATACAAAACAGTCCAAAATGCACCCAACCATATGGGACCACGTATCTTTAATCATCTGTCAGAACATATTAAATGTAGCTTAACACTGGAAATGTTTAAAAAGCGCCTTAAATTATTTTTGGTGCAAAATAGTTTTTATACTGTGCAAGATTTTTTAAACTGTCAGGTGCAATGATAGGTACTTATTTTATTCTTTATTTTTTATTTATATTTATATTTAAATATGTAGCGATATGTATTTTTAGGAATTTTGTGACGTTTCCAACACAATGTAAATATTGTCTTGAGGGAAATAAAGATTATTATTATATTATTATTATTGGTATAGGTAATTATAATGCTGAGTATTCTGATGAAGTGATTGATACTATGCTTCTGCGCATTCGAAACTTTGTATGACCTGTCACCATGACATAATTTATAATGTTAACAATATTTATAATACCAGTTTCCACTCAGATTTGTAACCATTTTAGCTTTTGACAATCGTTGTGATAGATTCCTTAACAACGAAATACCTTGTTATTGAGTCTCCGTTTTTGGGAATACTAATTCATCAGTTCTACAAGCTAGACCTTCTTCCTAGTTTAGTTTACTTATATATGTAATTGTTGTGGCATTGTAGGTTTGCAAAAAGGTCACGCAATAGTGTTCTCAGGGAAAAGGACGAGATCATCGCCTGGAGGCGACGTTTCCTGCGAGAGATAAGAAAGTACCGAGAAGAAGGCAGGAAATTGTACTTCTTAAATGAAACCTAGGTGAATGCTGGCCATACTGTAAGTAAAGTATGGAAAGACACCACAATTCTGACCGAGGCAGGCGTTCATCGAAGGGTTAACAATGGGCTTGAAGGAATCATCCGGCAAGGAAAGTAGTCTTATAGTTCTTCTTGATATGTTTCGAGTTGAAGAAAATTGAAGATTATCGCGAAGACATACATGACCAGTGAAGTTTAAAAAACTGCTTTGCTAAGGTTGTGGACTATTGGATGAACATTCTGTGGTTGTAATGGACAACGCCTCGTATCAGAGCCGAAAAACTGAGAAAATGTCGAATACTGGAACAAAGAAAGTAGATATGAAAGGTTGATTGAATAATAACTCGATAGGTACTCTAAGAAGACATGGTGAGAGCCGAACTTCTGCAGCTTGTCAGACAAGCTGAAATATATCATCGACCAAGTGGCAAAAAGATTATAATCATACAGTATTACGATTGTCCCCGTATCATTGTGAATTCAATCCTATTGAATTAATATGGGAGCAAATGAAAGGGGAAGTGGCAAGGAAATACACCACTTCCAAAATGAAAGATCTTCGCCCATTATTTAAGCAAGCCATTGAAAACATGTCGGGCGAAAACAGCGGTATGGGCAAAGTGAAAAGGATAAAATGTGGCAGCTTGACCTTATGATAGATACAGTGGTAGAGCCCCATCTCATTCATTTGCGAGAGGAGTCTTCATCGTCCGAATCAGATTCAGATTAGGTGCCATCTTCATATGCAGCCAATCTTTCTTCATAATAAATATTTTTTTAAATTTGACCGACGTTAGCAGCTGGTGCATTGAAAGATACAAAATAATATAAATTCTATTGGTGCTGTTACTTTTGTTACTGTTGTTGTGTAGTTGCACTTAGATTGATAACTTTTGGCACCAACTTCACAAGTACCAGCACCAATAGAATTAATTTTATTTTGTATTCTTTATAAAGAATAATTCTTTCAAAATTTTGAGTGTAACATCAGTCACCAAAATCGTGGCATGTTCACTATTACTAACGTAACGTTTCGAGATTTCGTTAAAAGAGAGAGAAAAAAGATATAACGTAGAGGATGTTGAAAGGGAGCTATACAATTTGTATACCTAAAATACAGGCTTCGTTACAAGAGAGAGTAGGCAGATTATAAAATAAAGAGAAATATATATATATATATATATATATATATATATATATATATATATATATATATATATATATATATATATATATATGTTTTGTGGAGATTCTTGAGCTTGTGGATTATATTTCTTTGGAAGTTTCTTGGGTTTTAGGCTCTTCTGTTAAAAATACTGTATATGTTGATTTGTTTCTTTATTCCATTATAAAAAATAAAAATAAAAAACCATTTCAAAACGTTTCGACTTTACATAACCTAAGTCTTCTTCAGTTGATTAAAAACTATGGATATGAGAAAAAGTTAATTAGTATACTATTTTACAAGTGTTTGAGAAGGAGAATTAATACAACTTACCTAAAACATTGCAATTCGAAAAACGTGAAATAAAAATTGATTTCTTGATAAAAATTATGAAATTTACTGATGCATAGTTTTGGTTATTATATTTTCCGTTTTTTTACGGTTTTCATTTTGTTCTTTGCTTTTTTGAAACACTAATAGATGTAGACTTTTTTTGATGTCTTTGTAACTTTTGCGATTGGAAAAAGGTGACTTGATTTTGGTTACCGGAAAACTGTTTGGTTAGTTAGGAGAATTTTTCTTTTTTTTCCGAGAAATGATTTTTGACATTTTGTTTATATTGTTTTGCGTCTGACTTGGAACGGGTATTTTGGTTATAACCTATTTTTGAAAATATATTTTATAGTATATTGTTGTAAATAATATTTAGTTTATTTTTATCAGTTTTATAGTTTATTGTGTTTTGTTTTTTCTTTATGTAGATAGTTTCTAGAATTACCCGTTTATATGTATTTTGTTCGGTAGTTAGAATTTTGGTTTCCTCATAATTGAAAGTATGTTTCTTTTCTTCTTCGTGATTCGTTAATGCGGTTTTATTTTTTTTGTCATATTTATGGCCCTTAATGCGATTTATAAGGTGTTGGCTTGTTTGTCCAATATATGTGTTATTGCAGTTATTGCATGGGATTTCGTAAACGCTGTGGGTAATTTTATTTCTTTCCTCTTTGGATTTTAATATGCTATGTGTTTTTTTTAGAAGGTTGTGAGCTTTATGACTAACCGGAATGTTATGTTTTTCGAAAACTTTTTGTATGCTCTTAGATAAGTTCTTTATATATGGGATTGTGAGGTATTTTTGGTTGTTATTTTTATGTCTTCTTGAGATTTTGTGTGTATTGTATGTTGCATGTATTTTGGTATTAAATATTGAATTAAACACAATCCCCACAATCCCATATATAAAGAACTTATCTAAGAGCATACAAAAAGTTTTCGAAAAACATAACATTCCGGTTAGTCATAAAGCTCACAATCTTCTAAAAAAAACACATAGCAAATTAAAATCCAAAGAGGAAAAAAATAAAATTACCCACAACGTTTACGAAATCCCATGCAATAACTGCAATAACACATATATTGGACAAACAAGCCAACACCTTATAAATCGCATTAAGGGCCATAAATATGACAAAAAAAATAAAACCGCATTAACGAATCACGAAGAAGAAAAGAAACATACTTTCAATTATGAGGAAACCAAAATTCTAACTACCGAACAAAATACATATAAACGGGTAATTCTAGAAACTATCTACATAAAGAAAAAACAAAACACAATAAACTATAAAACTGATAAAAATAAACTAAATATTATTTACAACAATATACTATAAAATATATTTTCAAAAATAGGTTATAACCGAAATACCCGTTCCAAGTCAGACGCAAAACAATATAAACAAAATGTCAAAAATCATTTCTCGGAAAAAAAAGAAAAATTCTCCTAACTAACCAAACAGTTTTCCGGTAACCAAAATCAAGTCACATTTTTCCAATCGCAAAAGTTACAAAGACATCAAAAAAAGTCTACATCTATTAGTGTTTCAAAAAAGCAAAGAACAAAATGAAAACCGTAAAACAACGGAAAATATAATAACCAAAACTATGCATCAATAAATTTCTTAATTTTTATCAAGAAATCAATTTTTATTTCACGTTTTTCGAATTGCAATGTTTTAGGTAAGTTGTATTAATTCTCCTTCTCAAACACTTGTAAAATAGTATACTAATTACCTTTTTCTCATATCCATAGTTTTTAATCTACTGAAGAAGACTTATGTTATGTAAAGTCGAAACGTTTTGATGTACCACTGAAATGGTTTTTTATTTTTATTTTTTATAATGGAATAAAGAAACAAATCAACATATACAGTATTTTTAACAGAAGAGCCTAAAACCCAAGAAACTTCCAAAGAAATATAATCCACAAGCTCAAGAATCTCCACAAAACACATATAGACAAGCATGGGTGAGAATATGCACTTCAATTTTAACTACATATCAAGAATCTATGGAAATCAACCAATCTACTACATGAGAACTCTATCAAATTACATAAAAAATTGTCCAATTTTAAGAACAGGCGAATTTTTCTCCTCAGATGTAGAGCTGAAAAAATTTTTCCTAAATTTCTCAATTTGAATTTAAACCATATAAATTTTTTCTCTGTAAACCTAAAACATAATTTCGAAAACCAAATCTTACACATTTTCAAGACAAGCTTATTAAATATACTCATCACCGATACGATTGCACACATAAGCATACTTTCGAAAGAAATAGCTTTTTTAATAGAAAAACTTAAAAAACTAATCCCTACTAACACCCTCAACTCCTTCCTTCAATATCAAAATAAAAAACTCGATGTCCTTTTCAACAAAACAAAAACAACAAACATAAGAAAATTTGACAAACTCAAAAAACATCTACAAAATAACACAACAATAAACATACCGGATACATGGATTGAAAACATCTCTGATACCAATATACCAGAATACGCAAAAAATATACTTAGTCTCGGTCCTAATTTTGCTATGCCTATAGAAAATAAAAAAGAAATACCCATACCAGAAATAATAGCAAATATAGAATTTTCAATAAAAGATCTACCAATTCCTAATCAAGATGAAATTAGAGCTACCTGTTGCAATATTTTGACTAACCACCAAAAAACAAATTACAGAAACTCTAACCAAAAACAAGAATACATCCAAAGAAAACTCATAAATGAATAAAAACAAACCAAAATTTTCTTAAAAAATAACCCAAACCTCTTAATACTAAAACCAGATAAAACAAATAAAACCGTAATAATGAACACTGATACATACAATAACAAAATGAATGAATTATTATCCGACACATCAACATATAAAAAAATAAAATCCGACCCTACAAACAGATATCAAACAATCAATAACGATCTAATTAAAAAATGGAAAGAACTACAACTAATCTCACCTTTAACAGCTAATGAACTAATAATACACAACTCATTACCACCGAAAATATACGGCCAACCAAAACTCCACAAAGCAGGAACCCCTCTAAGACCAATAGCCTCATCTATACAATCACCCTTTAGTAAACTTTCTAAATACTTGAAAGAAATTTTAAATAATATAATAAATAAATCTGAATCATACATTAAAGATTCCTGGCATTTTAAAAAGAAAATTAAAAACATCGTCATTCCCCATAACCACATCATAATATCACTTGATGTTGTATCCCTTTACACAAATATTCCAACAGACTTAGCTCTAAAAATTATCCACAAAAAATGGAACGACATAAAACAATACACAGATATCCCCAAAACAGAATTTAAAGAAGCAGTTAAACTAACACTCAGTAAAACATACTTTAAATACAATGAAGAATTTTATCAACAGATCTATGGTTGCGCCATGGGTTCATCCATTTCAAGTTGCATCGCACAACTAGTCCTTGAAGACCTTGAGAATGAAATCTTACCTAAATTAGATTTTCCAACACCATTTTTCTTTAGATATGTTGATGATTGTCTGACTACCATTCCCAAAGACAAAGAAAACTATATACTAGATCTTTTCCACTCATATCACAATAAAATAAAGTTTACAATAGAAACTGAAAAAAACAATACAATTAATTTTCTAGATTTAACACTAATACATAACAAAAACAATATACACACAAAATGGTACACTAAAGAAACGTGGTCAGGTAGATATCTACATTTCAATTCAGAACACCCACTATCCCAAAAAAAATCTGTAATCAGTAGTCTTGCAGACAGATCAATTGAACTCTCAGATCCAGAATTTCGCGAAGGATCTATTATTAAAGCAAAATCAATTCTAACACAGAACAACTACCCTATTGAACTTATTAATTCAATATTTAATACCAAAATACATGCAACATACAATACACACAAAATCTCAAGAAGACATAAAAATAACAACCAAAAATACCTCACAATCCCATATATAAAGAACTTATCTAAGAGCATACAAAAAGTTTTCGAAAAACATAACATTCCGGTTAGTCATAAAGCTCACAATCTTCTAAAAAAAACACATAGCAAATTAAAATCCAAAGAGGAAAAAAATAAAATTACCCACAGCGTTTATGAAATCTCATGCAATAACTGCAATAACACATATATTGGACAAACAAGCCAACACCTTATAAATCGCATTAAGGGCCATAAATATGACAAAAAAAACCGCATTAACGAATCACGAAGAAGAAAAGAAACATACTTTCAATTATGAGGAAACCAAAATTCTAACTACCGAACAAAATACATATAAACGGGTAATTCTAGAAACTATCTACATAAAGAAAAAACAAAACACAATAAACTATAAAACTGATAAAAATAAACTAAATATTATTTACAACAATATACTATAAAATATATTTTCAAAAATAGGTTATAACCAAAATACCCGTTCCAAGTCAGACGCAAAACAATATAAACAAAATGTCAAAAATCATTTCTCGGAAAAAAAAAGAAAAATTCTCCTAACTAACCAAACAGTTTTCCGGTAACCAAAATCAAGTCACATGTTTCCAATCGCAAACGTTACAAAGACATCAAAAAAAGTCTACATCTATTAGTGTTTCAAAAAAGCAAAGAACAAAATGAAAACCGTAAAAAAACGGAAAATATAATAACCAAAACTATGCATCAATAAATTTCATAATTTTTATCAAGAAATCAATTTTTATTTCACGTTTTTCGAATTGCAATGTTTTAGGTAAGTTATATTAATTCTCCTTCTCAAACACTTGTAAAATAGTATACTAATTACCTTTTTCTCATATCCATAGTTTTTAATCAACTGAAGAAGACTTATGTTATGTAAAGTCGAAACGTTTTGATGTACCACTGAAATGGTTTTTTATTTTTATTTTTTATAATGGAATAAAGAAACAAATCAACATATACAGTATTTTTAACAGAAGAGCCTAAAACCCAAGAAACTTCCAAAGATAAGATAATGAATTTACAATTCATTTTATATATATATATATATATATATATATATATATATATATATATATATATATATATATATATATATATATATATATATATATATATATAATATAATTTTAGTAATTCACTGCCGAGAATGTATAACCAAAGTGACAAACATTCATAGGGTTGGGGCACTATGGGCTGTAGGATAATGAAAACTCTTTTTCAATTACCATCGTTTCGATAGCGGTGGCTATCTTTTTCAAGGCTGTATTAAAATAAAAGAAAGTTTCAAAGAAGTACTTAATTAAAGATAGATTAGATAGGTACATCATTCATTCTTATGTTATCAGAACTAAATTGAATTTCTACATCTAATATTAGAATACTGAACTCATCTGTACGAGAATCAAGGTAGAACAGAAAATTATGGTTATAAATAGCAAATTAAATAATAGCAATTAAATGTTAATTTTGTCTATGGGTTGCATGTCTGACGTCTAAGCTGTCAATTAAGAATTAAAAATAAAAATAAAAACAAGCAGCAAACGTATGGCACAAAGTTATAATATTTGTAGTTCAGTTTCCTTTCGAAACCAAAGAATGTAGGAAATGACCAAACAACAACAGCCATGTATGATCTAGGGTGCAACAAGTTAAAGTCTGGTGAGTAATCTATATTGGAAATGTATATTGCAATTGTTTATGCATGTTCATTCTCTTCTAGTGCATTTTCTGTTCTTTCTAGTTGTGGCCTTTTATGAAAAGACAACAAATAGGAGTAAACCTGACTCAGACCATGGATGTCAGTTCTTTTGTTCATGCTGTTGCACTCCTTGTCTATTTCTACCATTTCAAGAAAGATGCGCTTAAGCCAGTTCTTTTCTATGTGAAGGACTCTAGGGTTATCCAGGTCAGGTAGATGTTTGTTGAGGTTGCATGCTCTGCCAGAGTACAGAACGTCTTTTTTATGTTTATATCACTTCGGTGGCCTATTATTCGATTTTTAAAAAGTTGGATGGTTTGTCCAATATATTTCATTTCACAGTCAGAGCATTGAATGCTATATACACAGTGAGATATGTTGCCGGTAAGTACTTTATCTTTAGCTCTGGTATATAATCGACTGATTGGTTTGATGTTCTTTTGTGCCATTTTTAAGTTGTCTTGTTTAAATACACTTATTAGTCTAGTAGAAAGCCCTTCAATGTAAGGTAAGGAACCATATCTAACCACTAAATTCTGGTTTTCTTCACAGGTTTGTCTTGTATGTGGATCTACCGTTGTGTTGTATAAGAGTCTACGTAACAACCCAGATGGATAGCCATTTTGTGTGAGAATGGTACACTCAAAAGTTTGAAAGAATTATTTTTTATAAAGAATACAAAATAAAATTAAGTCTATTGGTGCTGGTACTTGTGAAGTTGGTGCCAAAAGTTATCAATCTAAGTGCAACTGCACAACAACAGTAACAAAAGTAACAGCACCAATAGAATTTTTATTATTTTGTATCTTTCAATGCACCAGCTGATAATGTCGGTCAAATTAAAAAAAATATTTATTATGAAGAAAGATTGGCTGCATATGAAGATGGCACCTAATCTGAATCTGATTCGGACGATGAAGACTCCTCTCCCAAATGAATGAGATGGGGCTCTACCACGGTATCTATTATAAGGTCAAGCTGCCACATTTTATCCTTTTCACTTTGCCAATACCGCTGTTTTCGCCCGACATGTTTTCAATGGCTTGCTCAAATAATGGGCGAAGATCTTTCATTTTGGAAGTGGTGTATCTCCTTGCCACTTCCCCTTTCATTTGCTCCCATATTAATTCAATAGGATTGAATTCACAATGATACGGGGACAATCGTAATACTGTATGATTATGATCTTTTTACCACTTGGTCGATGATATATTTCAGCTTGTCTGACAAGCTGCAGAAGTTCGGCTCTCACCATGTCTTCTTCAAAGAGTACCTATCGAGTTATTATTCAACCAACCTTTCATATCTACTCTCTTTGTTCCAGTATTCGACATCTTCTCAGTTTTTCGGCTCTGATACGAGGCGTTGTCCATTACAACCACAGAATGTTCATCCAATAGTCCACAACTTTGGCAAACCAGTTTTCAAAACGTCACTGGTCATGTATGTCTTCGCGATAATCTTCAATTTTCTTCAACTCGAAACATAACAAGAAGAACTATAAGACTACTTTCCTTGCCGGATGATTCCTTCAAGCCCATTGTTAACCCTTCGATGAACGCCTGCCTCGGTCAGAATTGTGGTGTCTTTCCATACTTTACTTACAGTATGGCCAGCATTCACCTAGGTTTCATTTAAGAAGTACAATCTCCTGCATTCTTCTAGGTACTTTCTTATCTCTCGCAGGAAACGTCGCCTCCAGGCGATGATCTCGTCCTTTTCCCTGAGAACACTATTGCGTGACCTTTTTGCAAACCTACAATGCCACAACAATTATTATATATAAGTAAACTAGCTTTTGTCCGCAGCTTCGTGCGCGTAAGAAACTGCATTCAATTCCATGCGGTAGTTTTTGCGTGATGTGTATACAAAAATACAGACAGACGCTGTAAAATGAAACCTATATTTTAAGTTAGACCTCTAGTAATATATTGATGAAAATAAATAGCGTTTAGTAGAAAAGGAAGAAGGTCTAGCTTGTAGAACTGATGAATTAGTATTCCCAAAAACGGAGACTCAAAAACAAGGTATTTCGTTGTTAAGGAATCTATCACAACGATTGTCAATAGTTTTATGCTATTTATAACCATAATTTTCTGTTCTACCTTAATTCTCGTACAGTTGAGTTCAGTATTCTAATATTAGATGTAGAAATTCAATTTAGTTCTGATAATATAAGAATGAATGATGTACCTATCTATATTTAACACTCAAATCAATGTAAGTTGGTATTCGTATAACGTGTTTTTAAATATAACTATTTTTCTTGATTATTATTGCGATGATTCTTATATAATACAGCCTTGAAAAAGATAGCCACCGCTATCGAAACGTTGGTAATTGAAAAAGAGTTTTCATTATCCTACAGCCCATAGTGCTGCAACTCTATGAATGTTTGTCACTTTGGTTATATATATATATATATATATATATATATATATATATATATAAATAAAAAGATGTTCTTGGGGATGCAGTCATATATTCAATAAAATTCTTTGACTGAAGCCGAGCTTTCGAGAATGTTTATTCTCTTCTTCAGGGCAAACTACAAATCGTTACAAAATTATTTCAACAACAAATTAATAGTATTATAAAAATACTTACAATCGTGAATTTATAATAAATTAACCAAAAACAGGAAAGATTTCATATTCATCAATTACAAATGTCATTATTTATATTTGTCATGGTAACACAATAAGTAAAAAAGTATCTAGATTTTGTTGATACAAATGAATATTACTGAATGATCTTTATATGTTTGTGGCTATTTGAACAAGGAGCACAATTAAATTAAAATTATTATTAAGGCAGATACAGGTTCAGTTTAAAAAAAAATATATATATATAAGTATTTATGCAATATTCTTAAATTACATTTTTTTTTTTTTTAAACTGAACCTGTATCTGCCTTAATAATAATTTTAATTTAATTGTGCTCCTTGTTCAAATAGCCACAAACATATAAAGATCATTCAGTAATATTCATTTGTATCAACAAAATCTAGATACTTTTTTACTTATTGTGTTACCATGACAAATATAAATAATGACATTTGTAATTGATGAATATGAAATCTTTCCTGTTTTTGGTTAATTTATTATAAATTCACGATTGTAAGTATTTTTATAATACTATTAATTTGTTGTTGAAATAATTTTGTAACGATTTGTAGTTTGCCCTGAAGAAGAGAATAAACATTCTCGAAAGCTCGGCTTCAGTCAAAGAATTTTATTGAATATATGACTGCATCCCCAAGAACATCTTTTTATTTATTATAAATCCAGTCAAGAATACAAAATCAATATATATATATATATATATTGACTTTGTATTCTTGACTGGATTTATAATAAATAAAAAGATGTTCTTGGGGATGCAGTCATATATTCAATAAAATTCTGTGACTGAAGCCGAGCTTTCGAGAATGTTTATTCTCTTCTTCAGGGCAAACTACAAATCGTTACAAAATTATTTCAACAACAACTTAATAGTATTATAAAAATAATTACAATCGTGAATTTAGAATAAATTAACCAAAAAAAGGAAAGATTTCATATCCATCAATTACAAATGTCATTATTTATATTTGTCATGGTAACACAATAAGTAAACAAGTGAAATTTTTTAAAAAAAATAAAAATAGTTTTTATTGGGCATTTAAGATTTAAACCGCACCGATGAGTACCTACTATTGCTATCCTTTTCTCGATTTTAACTATACTTATGTTTATGTGTTTGCCAGCAACAGCAATTCCATAACAAATTACTGTTTGTCTACCACAACACAAAATTAAACTTTAAATTAACAACGTCTGACGTCTGACAATTGCGACATAACCATAGACGATCTTCCAGAAAGTACCTATATACCAGAGAACGAGACGTATATATACGCTCCATGCTCGTGCGTAATTCCAGTGACGGATCCCATAGTCGTTCCATGTCGACATTATAATGATCTTGGTTGAATGGGATTGAATGAGATAATTTTAATTACCAATATTGGATCACACTTAACAGGCGGCGAGATGTCTGCGATCTAAGTACGAATTCGAAATTTCAAGTCTCTAGACCGTATGGGGCCTGAGAAATCGCTGCGGAGTCCATTGATACAAGAACCGAAAGTAATAAAAACTATTTAAAAAGTATCTAGATTTTGTTGATACAAATGAATATTACTGAATGATCTTTATATGTTTGTGGCTATTTGAACAAGGAGCACAATTAAATTAAAATTATTATTAAGGCAGATACAGGTTCAGTTAAAAAAAAATGTAATTTAAGAATATTGCATAAATACTTATATATATATATATATTGTTTGATTCTGAATTCTTGACTGGTTTATTATTTAATAAAATAGATTTTTGTTGGGGATGCAGTCATTTAATAAATAAAATTCTTTGGATTATGCCAAGCTTTCGAGAATGTTTATTCTCTTCGTCGGGGCAAACTAAAAATCGTTACAAATTTTTTTTAACTACATAATAGATTATTAATTAAAGTACTTACATTCGTGAATTTATATAAAATTAACCACAAACAGGAAAGATTTCATAGTCAGCAATCAGAAATGTCATTAGTTATTTATAAATGTCATGGTAACAGCATATCTAGAGTTGAAAGTGTCTAGATTCAAGTTTTCTTAGAAAAAATCCAAATAGGAGTTATCTTTGTGTTTGTAGCTCTTTTTTAACAAGTCACACATTAAACTTAAAAATATTGAGGCAGATATAAGTTTAGTAAAAAGAAAAAGTTATTATTCAATTATATATAAAAAAAAATATATTCATAACAGACTTAGAAACACATAATATAAATAAATATATACCCGTACACAGACTAGACTATCTGAATTCGTAGGTATTGCAGTATAAATTCAAGTTTATTATGTCAATAATATTATTTACTATTTTGTTAGGCATTCAGATTATTTGTTAATTATATATAATCATATTCTCTCACAATACGACATACATAACTTTAAAATGAATAATGGAAAGCGTCAATTACATAAAAAAAAAAAATAAAAAAAAAAAACAAGTCAATCTCTCTCACAAATTAACCTTTATTAAAATTTATTAAAATAAGATATATCTAATAGAGAAATATTAACATATATCATCTTTATCGTATTCTCTCACAATACGATAAATACACAATATAAAATATCCTGAAAAGCATTCATTCATTCAATGAAGCTAATAATAATGATAAGCTGATTTCTCTCACAAATCAACATGTAAGAATATTTTAAACATTTTCCATGTTATTTAATACATTTTAAATAGTGTTATCAAAAAAGCAAATGATAACACTATTTAAAATGTATTAAATAACATGGAAAATGTTTAAAATATTTTTACATGTTGATTTGTGAGAGAAATCAGCTTATCATTATTATTAGCTTCATTGAATGAATGAATGCTTTTCAGGATATTTTATATTGTGTATTTATCGTATTGTGAGAGAATACGATAAAGATGATATATGTTAATATTTCTCTATTAGATATATCTTATTTTAATAAATTTTAATAAAGGTTAATTTGTGAGAGAGATTGACTTGTTTTTTTTTTTATTTTTTTTTTTATGTAATTGACGCTTTCCATTATTCATTTTAAAGTTATGTATGTCGTATTGTGAGAGAATATGATTATATATAATTAACAAATAATCTGAATGCCTGACAAAATAGTAAATAATATTATTGACATAATAAACTTGAATTTATACTGCAATACCTACGAATTCAGATAGTCTAGTCTGTGTACGGGTATATATTTATTTATATTATGTGTTTCTAAGTCTGTTATGAATATATTTTTTTTATATATAATTGAATAATAACTTTTTCTTTTTACTAAACTTATATCTGCCTCAATATTTTTAAGTTTAATGTGTGACTTGTTAAAAAAGAGCTACAAACACAAAGATAACTCCTATTTGGATTTTTTCTAAGAAAACTTGAATCTAGACACTTTCAACTCTAGATATGCTGTTACCATGACATTTATAAATAACTAATGACATTTCTGATTGCTGACTATGAAATCTTTCCTGTTTGTGGTTAATTTTATATAAATTCACGAATGTAAGTACTTTAATTAATAATCTATTATGTAGTTAAAAAAAATTTGTAACGATTTTTAGTTTGCCCCGACGAAGAGAATAAACATTCTCGAAAGCTTGGCATAATCCAAAGAATTTTATTTATTAAATGACTGCATCCCCAACAAAAATCTATTTTATTATATATATATATATATATATATATATATATATATATATATATATATATATATATATATATATATATATACCCATACATAGACTAAATTACGTTTAATCTGGGCTTGAACCGACAGTTAAAAGAACAAGATACATAATATTATTTAAAACTTCTATATAAGTGTAATCATATTCTCTCACAATACGAAACATATAAACATGATTATTCTGAAAGTGCACTGATACTTATTCACTCAAAAAAGGCCTATTTCTCTCACTAATCAACCTCTAAATTTTTGGGTGAAATAGATGTTTTGAAATCCTAAAACACTTTTTAATGTTCTTTCAAATATTCATAAATATTCAAAATAATATATAAAATCATATTCTCTCACAATACGACATAAGAATGAAACATTTTAAAAATCATTCACTTTTCCAGAAAACAAGCTGATATCTCTCACTAATCAGCATGCATATTTTCGAAAACATTAAATGTTATGAAAATCATTCATAAATAGATTATACATTTAATCTCAAATAAACATATAATGAATTTTAAGAGAATAATTATCTTTGATCAACTAAATTTCTCTCACTAATAAGTTGATCTAAATATTTCTATTGTTTATTGAAAACTAAGATTCTAAAGTTAATTACTGTAAAATCAGTTAAGACCAGTCCTTCATCTATATATAAGTACATATATCCCATACACATTAATCCATTTATAACCAATATACATATATACACATACATACATACATACATAAACATATATACATACACACACATACATACATAAATACATATATAAACAAAAAATAAATATTACATGTCAAGTATAGGTACATATTACATACCTAACTATACATAAATATTTAAATATATTTATTTTGAGATACATCTGTAGAAAAATTATTATAATTATCATTATATAATTTTAGAATATAAGAATAAATGGAACTAAGTCCCTTTATATCTGAGCGTTTATTCATAGTGTTATTATGTTTCTTAATATTCACCATTTCTAAGAAACCACGTTTAAAATAATTTTTCTCAGAACATAGTGCAATAGTATTATCAAAATCAATACTATGTTTCTTACTGATAGCATGTTCTGTCAAGGCACAAGATTTTTTATTTCGTCTAATATCACTTTTATGAGATGTAATCCTTCCCGAAATATTTCTGGAAATTTAACCAATATATGATAATTCACAGTCTAGGCAATTTACTTTATATCAATCAAATTAAGCTAACATTGCCTTTAGAAATTGTCAACGAATATAGTCGAAGACTTTCTATTAAATATAACCGTAAATTTAAAGAAATAAGACTTAAGAATATAAGAAAACTAGACAATCTTAAAGATAAAGTAACATCACAAATTAAAATACAAAACAAATGGATCAAGAATTTGACAAATATAGATATTCCTCCTGAAGTGAAACAGATCCTAGCATTAGGTCCTAAATTCTCAATACCTCCATCTATTAAAGATATTAATATTCCTTATATTTTATCAGATCTTGAGTTTATTCTACAAAGTATTGATGTGGAGGATAAAGATAGTGTGCGAGCTAGATATACTAATATCTTAACAAATTTTGCTCATAAGAATTATCAAAATTCTCATATAATGTCAAATAAATTCAATAAATGTCATTCTTTTCTAAGAGAACATCCTGAAATTGTCGTTGTACGAAGTGATAAAGGCAATGTAACAGTTGTAATGTTTAAGGAAGATTATATTAATAAAAGCCGAGAATTATTGAATGACAATAAATATTATATGAAATTGAGAAATAATCCAACTTACACAATACAACTTAAAGCTAATGAAATTGTTTCTAAACTAAAAGATGATGGCATTATTGATCAAGTCACAAGAAAAAAGTTAAATTCCTATCACACAAAAGCCCCACGATTTTACACATTACCAAAAATACACAAACCAACACTTTCAATGAGACCTATTGTATCTTCAATCGAAGCTCCTAATAATAAGTTGGCATCTTTTATCACTGATATTTTAACAAAAGCCTATGATACCAATAATGATTTCTACATAAAAGATTCTTTTCAATTTAGTAATTTCATAAATGAATATCAAATTCCAGTAGATTATATAATTGTCAGTTTTGATGTTGTTTCCCTCTTTACAAATTTACCTTTCCCTGTTATTTTGGATTGTCTCAGTCGTAAATGGAACCAAATTAAACATTTTTGCTCATTGAATTTTGAAACCTTTGAATTGATCCTTAAATTCATTTTTGATTCAAATTTTTTTATTTTCAATGACGAATATTATAAACAAATTTTTGGCACTCCAATGGGTTCAACCATATCACCTATTTTAGTAAATTATGTCCTAGATGAATTGATACAAGTTTCAAAAACGAAAATTTCTTTCCCAATTCCATTTATCAAACGATATGTTGATGATCTAATATTGGCTTTACCCTCAAATAAAGTTGATGAAACATTAAATATTTTTAATACTTATAATGAACATCTTCAATTTACAGTTGAACTAGAAAGTGAACAATGTCTTCCTTTTTTAGATATGATGGTATGTAGAGATAATGCAGGTATATTACGTACAAAACGGTACAGAAAGCCTATATGCAGTAATAGATACATCAATTTTTTCTCCTATCATCCACAAAAAATGAAAATTAACTTAATTATGGCATTAAAAAGTAGAGCTATCAAACTTTCACATAATTTATATAGAAATGAAAGTTTCATTAATGAATGAGATCCGCTTCTAGTGGGTGGTTGTATCCGACTAAATAAAAGCATAAAGGTGTAGAGCTTCATCCTATTTTTATATATATATATATATATACTTCGACTGGAAAAGCTATAAAACTTGAATAATTGAAAAACCGTTAATAGCTTGAAAACCAACAGAGATAGACCTAAATATGCCTTAATAAAATCGAAAGATAATTAAATCTCGCATTCATGGATATGAAACTTAACATACCATTCCATTTGAAAAAAATGACTTTTGCATGTTTCAAACTTAACAAATTTGAAAATTTCTAATGTAATTATTTAAAGTTCTTTTGAAGTAATGCTACTTTAAAACATAACTCGGTCTTTGCAACAGCGAAATCCTCATGTTTCGATCGGGTGTAGTTTCCGAGATATTACAATTTTTGTGTACTACAAACGTCAAATTTTCGAATAACTTCAAACAGAGACTCCGTAGACAACAACTATGCTTAACAAACTGGACCTTAAAATCGATGCTGAATTCAAAAATGTGAAAATATACATGGTGTTCTATTTAAAATAAGGAAGTTGATGTCTACTTTCGGTATATCCGGAAGTCCGCCATATTTGAAATTATTTTCCGCAGAAAGAACACTCGAAAAGAAACACTTTTTATAACATTTTCTTCCCATTTCAACGGTAAGATCGCTAGAGACCACCGCGCGCTTAATGGACAACCCTATCAGTTTGGGCTATTTGCGTCTCCCTTTTGTGCGGTCCTTCGTCTTGAACCCCACTCATAAACTAAGGCCAAGCTTCAAGTTGCTTGAAAGGGGAATAGCTTAAGCTATGGAGTTGGGAGTTAGTAACGAGTTAAGGAAAGGTGTGTTAGTGCGCTTGGAACTAACTAGGTGTGGATTCCATGCTTTTGACATGTTGTACCTATAAGTATCTCCTGAGTGTATGGACGTATATTGATAGTATTTTCGATGGGCATGGGTGTTCTGTGGTGGATTAGTGAAGTTTTAAGTGCGATTGGGACTCCTCCGTTTGGATTCGTCGGTCAATAAACGTCATGTCCCGCTTAATCATAACGTAGGTAATGTAGAATGTAGAATTCACTGGTTATACCTGATAGAGAACTAAAGAACTCAAAGAAACTATTTATATTTATGTGTGTTTTTACTGTAACGATTAGAAGATATTCGCCACCATTCAGTCTCTTTCCCTGCAGCTACTGTACATACACATACATTCTTATATCATTTGTATTTGTTACATGTAATAAGGAATTATAAATGTCATGTACTTATCTACCTATTTTAATCTTGATGTTTTGTTATTTGAAGTCATCAATTAACACGATTTTTAAATTTCCCGCTCTCCCAACTTGCAAGATTTAACTTGACAAGTGCACGGCACCGAGCACCGATGCGTGTGTGTGCTGTGTTTGATGTAAAGCTCGGGGACTTAGCGGTTTAGGAAATGATAGCTTGTTGGAGTTAAACCGTATTTTATTTGGGTACGTCTTAGTTGCAGGACTACAGCACAGCGAATGCTGCTGGTTTTCGGTACTCTCCTGCTTTAAGATTATTATTGCTGACATTGCTGTTGGCACAATTAGAGCGATTGGTAATCGGCTAGTAAAGTAATCGTATTATCATAACAATTGCTATTTGTTTATTATTTATATTACCTCATTATTACAAACGGAATGCTGACTAGGATATATTATGTAGGTCTTAGATCACTAGTCAAGTTCCCTCTTCATCATACACTGCAGTGAAACCAGCTGCTGCTCACATTGGTCGCAAATTAGTAGGGTGGAGCTTAACTATTTCTGTTCGATAAATAGAGTATAGTACAAATTGTGTTTGTGCGTGTGTTTGTACATCTATAACAACATTAATATATTTTAACACTACATACTCAAGAATGCATTTTCTTTTATTCCAAATAATATACTAAACTGTTTATTTCAGAAATTGTATTGGTGATTTTTAAGAAATATTCAGTCCGTTCGTCAATATCATATTATATATTATATTATATATATATATATATATATATATATATATATATATATATATATATATATATATATATCTCATGAATTGTAATTGTTCTTGAACTGATGGTACAAAACTATTCGTGTGCGAGTCCGACTACCACTTAGCTGATTTTCGAGTTTGGCCGCCGCATTTAGTTCAAAATCGATGAATATTTATTTATTGCCAAAGCTAAAAATACATCTGAAAAGTCTACTCTACTACTACTCTACCATAATGATTTTGTAAAGAATATTCTTTTCTATCTCTCGACCCCCGAAACCAGAAATCTAAGAAGGTCGTAAATGCATATGAGCCGACGATTCTCATTATTATCTATTGTTCGAAATATAGATAAGCAATAAAAGTGTGTGACCCTTGAAACATTCCCAGGTCCAGATTGAGATATCTCATTAAATAGTTTGGCATTTGGTATAGGTAATCGCACTCATTATCGTTATGTTAGTAAAAGTTTTTGTTTTATATATCATAACACATTGTATATACATAAACAATTCTCAATTATATTCAAGCGATTTTTCTTAATAATTATCTTAACCCATTATACCTACCTATAAAACAAAATTTAATGGCTAGGAGGGTACAACTCTGCGTAGACTGCTTGCTCATAACTCAAGTGTTAGGTGATTTACAACCTTCTTAGATTTCTGGTCGCACTATAAATATTAAAGACTCATGCTTATCTTTGAAATTTATCTCTCTCCACACCATAGCTTCATCTCTTATTTCTACCTATAGCAATATCCTTTTGCCAATGATTCATTACTGTCATATTTTTTCACTCTTCGTCACCCCTTCCAACAGCTCTTGTTTCGAATTTCAGTCACTTACTTCTTACTTGCAGACAGACAAAATTTAATACCTAAAAAGAAAACATTTCATTTGAATTCAGCTGCTCAGTAGAGTGAATACGATGGGAAAAACTGTAGTTATTGGAGGTATTTTAAGCAGTTACAACATAAAAGGACCCGACATCAAAAAAATACTATTCGACAGATGCAGATTCATATTACAAAAACCAAAGAAGAAGAAGGCCAAGAAAGATTTATCGTAAGTGATAGTACGTCCTCTTTGCAGTTGTATTCCAACTATTATTAAATATTTGAATAGGTATTGAAATATTCTTCAATTTGTAGAACAACATTTTGTAAATTATTATTTTTGTGATGGAAAATAAATGTTTACTTTCAGACACTTAATACTTGCCTTACCCGACAAACCTATACCAATGCAAGAATTCGAAATATTAATAAAAAAGAAGAAGATGAAGAAGCTTGATAAAGACTTAATCAAAGAACTCACCGCCCAGTTCCCTGCTAGAAGAAAACGCATCGACTGTATGGACATGAAGACTACTTATCAGAACTACTTCCCAGATGCAGCTCTACCTCCAGAAAAGCCTAAGAAAAAGAGAAAAGGCAAAGGCAGAAAGGGCAAATCGAAAAAACCTTATCCATATGAGGAGATGAAAGTTTACGATCAACAAATTATTAATGAAAATAATACATCAGAATTACCGAATCAGGAACAGGTGATAAAATTTCATCTATTTTATATATTTATTATTAAATAATATGCATTTGGTACTTGTTCAATGCTTCAGGTCCTAGATTCTAAGATCTAATGACTATCTTCATGTGACTTATGTGTGGCTGACATTCAATAATTTTCAACAAGCAAATTGGTGCTTATGATATCAGCAAGTTATCGGATTCATTAGATTATTGTCACAGTATCATGTATAGAAATTATGTATAGTAATTCTGCACGATATTGATATCGAGTAAACTCAAAAAACAATACGTTTTGAATAACACAAATTGGAGTTTGGAATTATTTTCTGTATAATCCTACTTTATTTTTATTTAAAATATGTTTTATAGGCGGCTGAAAGTACTGCCGAACATAGAGCTGTGTTATTCAGTAAAGAGCTTGTTGAATATGAGCCACATAATGCGAGAAAAACAAATGTGATTGATGAAAATCAGGGAAATAATGCACTCCCGGACATTGAAAAAGTCGAAGAGGAGTTACAGACGATAGAACTCGAGGCTGAGCAAGCTATGATAAATTTACCGTCTTCTTTTGAAAATAAAGAGTTATACTAAATATTTACTTGCAACATTCATCTTAACCTTATTTAGATTTGAAATCAAACCTTTCATCAAAATCCACCTTTGAAGTTTGAACATTAGCATCTATTTACTCAGACTGCGTTTCAAAGGCTAGCACGTATAAAGTCATCAAGTACGTATATTAAATTCATCTGTATAACGAATGGTTTGTAAGATCTTGCACCTTGAATCCAATTTTAACATATTTGAAACACCCTCAATGGAGAAGTAAATTCTCTCTATAACAAATAATTGTGGAATATCCATCACTGATTATTTTTGGAGCAATACTGTTTAAACGGATATTTATAAGAAGGGTTTGTTTTTGAAGAGTTGTACAGGTACCCATTACTACCCAAATTGTTTAGTTTCAATTGAACCATTACGTCAGCGGAAGAAAATGTTTTTCAGTTGTACCGCTCAAACAAAAATTACCCAATATCTGTTCAACAAGTAATAAACTTTTCAAAAAAATAAATTTAAATACATAAACATGCACTTTAGTTATGAATGTACATACATGTTCATGTTCATGTTCAATGATAATAAAGAAAAAATAATAAACGTTGCACATTTTATTATTTGACACTTTATTCTGTATAACCAAAATTTCCGTATAACGAATTTTTTGAGTGGATTTAGCGCTTCCGTTATAGGGATGTTCTACTGTATTTGTCTTCAAAATCCCACTTTGAGGTTTTATGTGGTAGTTTTAAGTAACATTTTATACCGACGTGTAGTTAGAAGCTACAACGAAGAAAAATACTGTTATAGTGAACCAACAAAGATTCAAAACTATCTCCAATTAGTGTTTTAGCCATATAATTAATAACAATTCTAAGGTTCTAGCACAATGTATATTTTATCATGATATACAAACTCTCTATGGAACAATAGGTACCAATCAGACTTATTTGAATTTCAAGGACACGTATTTTGATTTCACCATTAGTATAACAAGATCATAATCTAAAAATTCGACAGTCTTGAATTCGATTGATTTCGAGGAAGATCTTAGTATTAACTGCATGATGATTTTATTCTTTATTGTTATAAATAATCTTGAAAATAATTCAGTCATTTTTGAAGAAAGTTGGGTAACTAATAGCGCTCAACCTTCTCACAGTATTAGTCTAATTATTATCAGCCTACTCATAAATGTCCACTTCCCTCCGTTGTTGATATTTTCTAAAACTACCGAATAGATAATATAGAGGCCCCTCTTTCTTGACGATTCCTTTGCCAGATGGCATTTTAAAACCGATGCCGAAGAAGGCTTATGCATTAGTCGGCTGTGTTTATGAGAGGGAAGCATGGATATTGTTCGTGACTTGACCAGTAAACCTATGGAGGGCTGGAGGGTATAGAAGGAGAGATAGCTCAGGTTAAAAAAAGTGAACCGATTTTGGGTGCAAATAAGGGTGGCGCTGTTAGTAGTTAAATTAAACTTTTTCAAAAAGATCTATAAAACGCGGGAAATAGTTGCATTCACAGAATACTAACGAAAAAAAAATTGTTAAATACGTTTTAACCAACAAAAGTAAAAGAAATAATAACTTTTTGAATTTTACCGCCTTAGGGGTTGAATTTTGCAAAATCCCGTCTTAGTGAGCACCTATGTTCTAATAGGAATTCCCATGCAAAATTTGAGACTTCTAGAACTTGTCGTTTCTGAGATTTCGTGATGAGTAAGTGAATGACCTTTCGCTTTAATCTTAATTATAAAGATTTTCTAAGTCAATTTTTTAAACTAATAGTTTACCGAGTGAAATCGAGATAATAGTCGCAAAACAGAAAATGTTATTTTTTTTAATTAAAATTCTATAAAACTTTGTCAAATATATGGCCTCTTCTAAAATTTGACTCAGAAATGAAAGAATTTGATTGTAATAAATTACTTACATATTTGATTGCGTGACAAACTTGCTTAATAGAATTCATTGAATGTAACCTAGTTAAATTCTTAATTTAGATTAACGACAACTCGAACAACTGTCGTCGGAATTTATTGTTGTAGAATTTTTGTATCTTCAGGCTAGAACAATTCATAACTTTACGCTCTGAGCTCCGATACTCTTGTCCTTTTTTTTTTTCTTTTATTATTTCCAGATAATTCTGTAAAATATTGTTTAAGAACAGACTAAGGATAAAAATGGAATAGGAAAACTAACAGGATTAGAAAGAAAAGTTAAAAGCTCGAACTCAGTAAATAATATCGTGAAATAAAATAATATCGCATATCGTGAAATTCTTAATGAATTTAAAATTTGGCAGAAACTCAACATATTTTGTGATGGTATCGTAAACATGAATCACACATTTGAATCAATTGTTTATTATTCCAAGTTAGCGTAACAGGATTCACCAGTGTGATCGAAACAGTTAGAAATGCCTGATCTGATCTACTAAAGTTATCTATCAGATAAATTTCGTTTAACTATTGGTGTGTTTCTGAGTACGCGATTGAGGTTCGCTGTCGAATAGATAAACTAGCATTAAAAGTACCTCAGAAACCGGGCAAGAGTCAGCTAACTAGAACTACATATGACCTATATAGGAGTGACAACCATAGCTCAGATTCCTTTACATGTTCCGGACACCCAGTATTTAATATTTGTTCTATTCATTCGTCTACACTACAAGAATGCGATTCCCTTAGAAATAATCCCCAATAGATATAAGTTAGTTAGATCTTTTAAATACTCAAATCTCCTCTTATTAAAAACTGATCTAGGTGAAGAATTGAATAATTATTATTGTATCTCTTCATAAAAACAAATTTTGTAGAGAGATTTTTTTGTAACTTATTGAATATTATAATTCAGTTTTGATCGTATATTGTAATAAAAAAAGTATCTTTTCTAAAAACTCGATACATCATATAATGGAGATAAACCAAGTTGTCGTGCTGCCTGATAACATTCACTGGTGAATGACCGAAATTGTCAGGAAAAGAAAAACAACGGGCATTCACCAACTGGTTTGGTGATTGTTAACATACACCGGTGTGTATCTTAAAGTACACAGCGCTTCGGATCATGATCTATTTATAGACCATGGCTTCGGACCGATCAGCATAAAAAGAAGATTGTCATATTTATGCACTAAATAGCGCTGCAGTGCCACCATCTCTACACCATTTAACCAATCTCCAAAAAAATCGTTTCCGGTGTTTGAGCCTTGAAAATATTTTGTAGGTGTATAAATGTGGCAAATTGATATGAGTATTTATAGCTCATTTGTTGCTAATTACTTAGTTGTTGATCCCGATTTTCATGTGAAACGCCTAAATTTTTTGCTAAATTTTTGGTTGAAGATATTTTTTATCCCTTGAAACTAAGTAAGACTACTGCATCTAAAAATTAAACTTATTTTGTAGATGGTCAAGACATTCATGAATGCCTTTAAGCCTTTTGTTAGTAATACAAAACTATATTGTGAAGGCTTAAAAGACCTGCAACAAATTCGATGAATGAGGATTGTGCTTCTGCTTTATTGAGCGGGGACATTTTTTGAGTTGAAAAATATTTCGGGTCCGTCAAGCTACACCCCCGATAAAACGAATATGAATTTTTTTAATGCAAAATTATGTGCAAATTATGTGCAAATTACGGCCACAAAAAAAAATTTTGTGCACAATTCCTTGACCATTTTTTCGTTATTTGAAAAAAGGGGGTGCAGCTTGACGTCAAGCTGCACCCCGCACCAATTTCTATTGCCGAAATTTGAAAATCGATTACACCATAATTATGTGCAAATTATGTGCTCTCCAATGACCTAAAGAACAACTATGCTACTCTAAGCATACACCTTCTTTTTTTTTATTTATTAAAGGGGGTGTGGCTTGACGTCAAGCTACACCCCCGCACCTATTCCTGTTGCCAAAATTTAAAAATCGATCACACTATAATTATGTGCAAATTATGTGCAAATTACGGCCAAAGAAAGGAAATTTTGTACTCCATCCCTTAACTTTTTTTTTCAAATTATAAAGTGGTGGGTAAACGAAATTAAAAATTATTTATTGCAAAATTATGTTCAAGTTATGTGCGAATTACGGCCACAAAAAAATAATTTTGTGCACAATTCCTTGACCATTTTTTCGTCATTTGAGAAGAGGGGGTGCACCCCCGCACCAATTTCTAATGCCGAAATTTGAAAATCGATTACACCATAATTATGTGCAAATTATGTGCTCTCCAATGACCTAAAGAACAACTATGCTACTCTGAGCATACACCTTCTTTTTTTCATTTATTAAAGGGGGTGTGGCTTGACGTCAAGCTACACCCCCGCACCTATTCCTGTTGCCAAAATTAAAAATCGATCACACTATAATTAAGTGCAAATTATGTGCAAATTACGGCCAAAGAAAGGAAATTTTGTGCTCCATCCCTTAACTTTATTTTTCAAATTACAAAGTGGTGTGTAAACGAAATAAAAATTATTTATTGCAAAATTATGTTCAAGTTATGTGCGAATTACGGCCACAAAAAAATAATTTTGTGCACAATTCCTTGACCATTTTTTCGTAATTTGAGAAGAGGGGGTGCACCCCGCACCAATTTCTATTGCCGAAATTTGAAAATCGATTACACCATAATTATGTGCAAATTATGTGCTCTCCAATGACCTAAAGAACAACTATGCTACTCTGAGCATACACCTTCTTTTTTTCATTTATTAAAGGGGGTGTGGCTTGACGTCAAGCTACACCCCCGCACCTATTCCTGTTGCCAAAATTAAAAATCGATCACACTATAATTAAGTGCAAATTATGTGCAAATTACGGCCAAAGAAAGGAAATTTTGTGCTCCATCCCTTAACTTTATTTTTCAAATTACAAAGTGGTGTGTAAACGAAATAAAAATTATTTATTGCAAAATTATGTTCAAGTTATGTGCGAATTACGGCCACAAAAAAATAATTTTGTGCACAATTCCTTGACCATTTTTTCGTAATTTGAGAAGAGGGGGTGCACCCCGCACCAATTTCTATTGCCGAAATTTGAAAATCGATTACACCATAATTATGTGCAAATTATGTGCTCTCCAATGACCTAAAGAACAACTATGCTACTCTAAGCATACACCGTCTTTTTTTTATTTATTAAAGGGGGTGTGGCTTGACGTCAAGCTACACCCCGGCACCTATTCCTGTTGCCTAAATTTAAAAATCGATCACACTATAATTATGTGCAAATTATGTGCAAATTACGGCCAAAGAAAGGAAATTTTGTACTCCATCCCTTAACTTTTTTTTTCAAATTATCAAGTGGTGTGTAAACGAAATTAAAAATTATTTATTGCAAAATTATGTTCAAGTTATGTGCGAATTACGGCCACAAAAAAATAATTTTGTGCACAATTCCTTGACCATTTTTTCGTCATTTGAGAAGAGGGGGTGCACCCCCGCACCAATTTCTAATGCCGAAATTTGAAAATCGATTACACCGTGCAAATTATGTGCTCTCCAATGACCTCAAGAACAACAATGCTACTCTAAGCATACACCTTCTTTTTTTATTTATTAAAGGGGTGTGGCTTGACGTCAAGCTACACCCCCGCACCTATTCCTGTTGCCAAAATTTAAAAATCGATCACACTATAATTAAGTGCAAATTATGTGCAAATTACGGCCAAAGAAAGGAAATTTTGTGCTCCATCCCTTAACTTTTTTTTCAAATTACAAAGTGGTGTGTAAACGAAATTAAAAATTATTTATTGCAAAATTATGTTCAAGTTATGTGCGAATTACGGCCACAAAAAAATAATTTTGTGCACAATTCCTTGACCATTTTTTCGTAATTTGAGAAGAGGGGGTGCACCAATTTCTATTGCCGAAATTATGTGCGAATTATGTACTCTCCAATGACCTACCTAAAAAAGTTAAGGGATGGAGCACAAAATTTCCTTTCTTTGGCCGTAATTTGCACATAATTTGCACATAATTACAGTGTGATCGATTTTTAAATTTTGGCAACAGGAATAGGTGCGGGGGTGTAGCTTGCCGTCAAGCCATACCCCTTTAATAAATAAAAAAGAAGGTGTATGCTTAGAGTAGCATTGTTGTTCTTGAGGTCATTGGAGAGCACATAATTTGCACGGTGTAATCGATTTTCAAATTTCGGCATTAGAAATTGGTGCGGGGGTGCACCCCCTCTTCTCAAATGACGAAAAAATGGTCAAGGAATTGTGCACAAAATTATTTTTTTGTGGCCGTAATTCGCACATAACTTGAACATAATTTTGCAATAAATAATTTTTAATTTCGTTTACACACCACTTTGTAATTTGAAAAATAAAGTTAAGGGATGGAGCACAAAATTTCCTTTCTTTGGCCGTAATTTGCACATAATTTGCACATAATTATAGTGTGATCGATTTTTAAATTTTGGCAACAGGAATAGGTGCGGGGGTGTAGCTTGACGTCAAGCCACACCCCTTTAATAAATAAAAAAGAAGGTGTATGCTTAGAGTAGCATTGTTGTTCTTGAGGTCATTGGAGAGCACATAATTTGCACGGTGTAATCGATTTTCAAATTTCGGCATTAGAAATTGGTGCGGGGGTGCACCCCCTCTTCTCAAATGACGAAAAAATGGTCAAGGAATTGTGCACAAAAATATTTTTTTGTGGTCGTAATTCGCACATAACCTGAACATAATTTTGCAATAAATAATTTTTAATTTCGTTTACACACCACTTTGTAATTTGAAAAATAAAGTTAAGGGATGGAGCACAAAATTTCCTTTCTTTGGCCGTAATTTGCACATAATTTGCACATAATTATAGTGTGATCGATTTTTAAATTTTGGCAACAGTAATAGGTGCGGGGGTGTAGCTTGACGTCAAGCCACACCCCCTTTAATAAATAAAAAAAGACCGTGTATGCTTAGAGTAGCATAGTTGTTCTGTAGGTCATTGGAGAGCACATAATTCGCACATAATTTCGGCAATAGAAATTGGTGCGGGGTGCACCCCCTCTTCTCAAATTACGAAAAAATGGTCAAGGAATTGTGCACAAAATTATTTTTTTGTGGCCGTAATTCGCACATAACTTGAACATAATTTTGCAATAAATAATTTTTATTTCGTTTACACACCACTTTGTAATTTGAAAAATAAAGTTAAGGGATGGAGCACAAAATTTCCTTTCTTTGGCCGTAATTTGCACATAATTTGCACTTAATTATAGTGTGATCGATTTTTAATTTTGGCAACAGGAATAGGTGCGGGGATGTAGCTTGACGTCAAGCCACACCCCCTTCAATAAATGAAAAAAAGAAGGTGTATGCTCAGAGTAGCATAGTTGTTCTTTAGGTCATTGGAGAGCACATAATTTGCATATAATTATGGTGTAATCGATTTTCAAATTTCGGCATTAGAAATTGGTGCGGGGGTGCACCCCCTCTTCTCAAATGACGAAAAAATGGTCAAGGAATTGTGCACAAAATTATTTTTTTGTGGCCGTAATTCGCACATAACTTGAACATAATTTTGCAATAAATAATTTTTAATTTCGTTTACACACCACTTTGTAATTTGAAAAAAAAGTTAAGGGATGGAGTACAAAATTTCCTTTCTTTGGCCGTAATTTGCACATAATTTGCACATAATTATAGTGTGATCGATTTTTAAATTTTGGCAACAGGAATAGGTGCGGGGGTGTAGCTTGACGTCAAGCCACACCCCCTTTAATAAATAAAAAAAAGAAGGTGTATGCTTAGAGTAGCATAGTTGTTCTTTAGGTCATTGGAGAGCACATAATTTGCACATAATTATGGTGTAATCGATTTTCAAATTTCGGCAATAGAAATTGGTGCGGGGTGCAGCTTGACGTCAAGCTGCACCCCCTTTTTTCAAATAACGAAAAAATGGTCAAGGAATTGTGCACAAAATTTTTTTTTTGTGGCCGTAATTTGCACATAATTTGCACATAATTTTGGATTAAAAAAAATTCATATTCGTTTTATCGGGGGTGTAGCTTGACGGACCCAAATGTTTCTCATTTCGTTGCTTGTAAAATGTTTCAAACAAAAGTTGTAGGGACATATCCTATATGTAACTAAAATATTTTTTGATGAAATTTAATCAATGGACATTTTGTTGAGATTTTTTTATTTTGGTCAGCCGCCAACTCGACCAAAATATTTGTACGGCTGATTTTTGTAGCAAATCTCGTGTCACAATGTTTGTCCTCAATGGACTCCTAAACCACTTAACCGATTATAATAAAATTCGCACACCATGTGCAGTTCGATCCAACTTGAGAGATAGGATAATCTAAATCTCAAATTATAGTCGCAATTTTAATTTATAGCTAATTATTTGTCTGTTATTATTTGACAGTCACAATTATCTGTGAACTCCAAATGATTCTAACAGATGTCGATACCTTTCGACTGGGTTGAGTAAGTAATCAATAGATGGCGCTGCTATGGTAAATCTACGAACGTGTCATATAAGCTACATTTTAACAGCATAATTACCACGTGTTGTTGACGCTATAAAATTAATTAAATTTATTTTGTAGTGAACGAAATACCGTATAATTCAATTATTTCCACTTTTTAAATGAATCAGGACAGCAGAAGGTCATGCACAAGAATCTCAAGAACAGTGTAACGAACGTCTTCAAGAGAATATCATAAGAACAAGAGCAGCAGGAGAACGAGACATAGCCACAGTAGGAGCACAGGAACAATAATTTCAATTTATACATGTAAGTAATATCACATAGTTTTATAAAAGTTAATTAATATATCAATGAGAAAATGGCACAAAGCTCCCCACACTTTTTCAATAATTGTACAAAAATTTTTATATTATTTTTATTTAACCTCCATTGAAAATTATTTTGCACTTATTATTTCAATGTGCTATGATAACATGTTTTTCAGTTCCTCTTTCTAATATTTAAACGATTAAATTATTATTTTCAGTTAAATGCCACCGAAAAAATCTAACCTCAACAACGCGAGCAGCAAAGGGTCACGACGCAAACGTGTTGAAAGAGCTCAGCAATTACCAGAACAAATCGAAACAAGAAATGCAGCTCAAAGAATCAGGACTGCAGAAAGTCGTGCACAAGAATCTCAAGAACAGCGTGACGAACGTCTGCAACAGAATATTACGAGAACAAGAGCGGCACGAGAACGAAACATAGCTACAGTACGAGTACTAGATCGACAAAGGCAACGGATCAGCCGCTCATTAACACGTGCATCATTCGTTCGGCTTGCCTTTGAATATGCACCAGATATTAACTACTCAGCGCATTCAAAAATTGCTATCGGTGGAATGGATAAAGTATGTCAATATTGTCAGGCATTGAAATTTCGGAATGAAGCAGCCGGCATGTGCTGCGCATCAGGAAAAGTTGTGCTGTCACCTCTACCCGCTCCGCCGGAGCCTTTATTATCCCTTCTTACTGGCAATTCAGATGATTCCAAATTATTTTTGCGTAAGATACGCAAATTTAATTCTTGCTTCCAAATGACGTCATTTGGGGCAACTAAAATTTGCGATCGTGCATCCGATGGACGTAATTTTGAAACTACATTCAAAATTCAAGGCCAAGTGTACCATAAAATCGGATCACTGATGCCAATGCCTGATAAAAATCCGAAATTTCTTCAAATTTATTTTATGGGCGATTGTGAAGAGCGCGTGACGACTCGGTGCCTGTATAATTTTATTCAACAAGCAGAGGAAAGAGCAATTTTGATATTATTGGAAATTTTTTTAGAAGATCACAATCAACTAATTCAATTGATCAAAAGAGTTTCGCCACGACTGCAAAATGACAATTATCAAATCGTCATAAAAGCCGACAAAGTACCATTAGGTGAACATGCTGGTAGATTCAACGCTCCAACTGTTGATGAGGTTGCTGTTAACATGGTTGGTGATCCAGTTGACAAAAGATCTATAAAAATTACACGGCGAGACAACACTGTCAGTACGATTTCGGATCTACACCGTTCATATGACGCATTACAATATCCATTGATATTTTGGCAAGGACAAGATGAATATCACCTTAATATCAAACAGTATGATCCAAATACCGGTAAATTTGACAATTATCTATTTACTTTCTTACTGTATGTATAGATTTTAATTTCGTATTGCATTTTATTTTTTATTTTTTTAGGTGATTACAGAAATAATAAAGTTAGCTCAATGAACTACTACGCACACCGAATAATGGTTAGACAACATCAAGACAATTATATCCTTCGATATCGTCAGCTGTTCCATCATTACATTGTTGATATGTATGCTAAGGTCGAAAGCGAACGCTTGCGATTCCTTCGATTCAACCAGGCAAAACTACGATCGGAAGAATATATTCACTTACGAGATGCTGTTGCTGGAAACATCGATGGAAATTTAAATCCCAATGACATCGGTAATGCTTTCATTTTACCTTCAAGCTACATCGGCAGTCCACGGAACATGCAGGAATAGATGCAAGATGCGATGACTTACGTACGTCATTACGGCCGACCGGATTTATTTATTACATTCACATGTAATCCGAATTGGAAAGAGATACAAATTTTACTATTGCCAGGACAACAAGCCATTCATCGTCATGATTTAACTGCACGTGTGTTTAAACAAAAATTGAAATCCTTAATTGATTTTATTGTTAAATATTCAATTTTTGGTATCACACGTTGTTGGCTGTATACGATAGAGTGGCAAAAGCGAGGTTTGCCTCATGCCCACATTTTGGTTTGGCTTAAAGATAGAATCCGTCCTGAAGAAATCGATCAAATAATTTCAGCCGAAATTCCAGACCCATTAATTGATCAAGAATTATTTGATATTGTCACCAAACACATGATCCATGGGCCATGCGGTGCTTTCAACATGACGTCACCGTGCATGGAAAATCGAAAATGTAAAAAAAACTTCCCAAAGCCGCATACGAATGACACGATCACGGATATTGATGGTTATCCAATGTATCGCCGCAGAAGTACTGAGAATGGTGGCCACACATTTACAATGCGACTGCCGAACTTTCCAAATCAAGTTGAGTTTGATAATCAGTGGGTGGTACCATACTCACCACTACTTTCAAAAACTTACAAAGCTCATATCAATGTTGAGCTTTGCAGTTCTGTTAAATCAATTAAGTATATTTGTAACTATGTAAACAAAGGCAGTGATTTGGCCATGTTTGAAGTACAAAACATAAATAAAAATGACGAAATAGCACGATACCAAATGGGCAGATACATTAGCAGCAATGAAGCTATTTGGCATATTCTCAGCTTTCCCATCCACGAAAGAGATCCTGCTGTCCAACATCTGGCAATACATCTTGAAAAGGTCAACGTGTATACTTCACTGAAGAAAATGTTCTCCAAAGAGCGTTCGAAGCTCCGAAAACGACTTTAACTGATTTTTTTACATTGTGTCAAAAACCTGATGTTTTTGGCCAATTCGCGAAGACATTGGTGTATGGTGATGTTCCACGTTATTTCACATGGAACAAATCCAGTAAAAAATGGGAGCCACGGAAACAAGGAAAACCACATCCTTCCATTACAGGCATATTCAAAGCTAAGACATTGGGGAGACTTTACACGGTACATCCAAAGCAACGTGAGTGCTTCTATTTACGTTTGTTATTGGTGAATGTTACCGGACCAACGTCTTTTGAATTTTTACGAACAGTTAATGGTCGAGTATTCAATACATACCAGGATGCATGTCGTGAACTGCAATTGCTAGAAGACGATAACCATTGGGACTTAACGCTTGCTGATGCTGCGTTGACATCAACACCGAATAACATTCGTCAGTTGTTTGCAATTATTTTGACGACATGTTATCCCTCGCAAGCACAAACTTTGTGGGAAAAATATAAAAATTGTATGACAGAAGACATCTTGCACCGAATTAGACAAACAAATCAATGCCAAAACATAGATTATACACCAGAGATGTACAATGAAGCATTGGTCTTGATCGAGGATTTATGTGTTCTTATTTCAAATTTACCACTTAATCATTATGGTATGACATCACCTAATCGTCCAGCCACCGACTTAGTCAATACCGATTTACAACGAGAAAATCAATATGACCATGGAAGTTTAGCAATAATTATCATGAACAGTGAACCATTACTGACAGCAGAACAAAAAATTATTTATGATCGGATTATGCTGACTGTTGCTGCTGAACAAGGCGTTTTTTTTTCTTGGATGCACCTGGTGGAACCGGTAAAACATTTTTAATATCGTTGATTCTTGCCAAAATACGGTCGCAACAAAAAATCGCATTAGCAGTAGCATCGTCAGGCATTGCGGCTACTTTACTGGATGGTGGGCGAACAGCACATTCAAAATTCAAGCTGCCATTGGACGTTCATAATAAACCAGATGCAATGTGTAACATCAAAAAGAATAGTGGAATAGCTGCAGTGTTGCGGAAGAGTTCTATAATAATTTGGGATGAGTGCACAATGGCACACAAATATTCACTTGAAGCATTAAACAGAACTATGCAAGATTTAAACAGCAATAATAAACTTTTCGGTGGTGCTATCTTACTTTTGTCTGGTGACTTCCGGCAGACCTTACCGGTTATACCTCGCTCTACTTTCGCGGATGAGATTAAAGCATGTTTGAAACAATCATTCTTATGGCGAAGTGTTGAAACACTTCGATTGACCATAAATATGCGAGTACAATTGCAAAATGATCCATCAGCACAAATATTTTCCGAACAACTACTAGATATTGGGAACGGTAAAATAGAACTGCAACCAAATACGCAATGCATTAAACTACCAGACAATTTTTGCACTGTTGTTCAGGATAAAAATGAATTGATTCAGAGTATTTTCCCGGATATACAGAATAATTATTTGAATCATGAATGGCTTAGTCAACGGGCGATTTTGGCAGCCAAAAACGTTGATGTTGACGAAATTAACTTCCAGATACAACAGTTGTTACCAGGCGATCTGATGTCTTTTAAATCAATCGATACTGTTGTTGATGAAAATGAAAGTGTAAATTTTCCGATTGAATTTTTAAATTCATTAGATATCCCTGGAATGCCACCACATAATCTTCGATTAAAGATTGGTTCCCCTATTATTCTCCTCCGTAATTTGAATCCACCTCAATTATGTAACGGTACGCGTTTGGTCATCAAAAAGATCACCGGAAACATTCTTGAAGCAACCATTTTGGCTGGGAAGTTTAAAGGAAAGGTGGTCCTGCTGCCACGTATTCCGATGATACCATCAGATTCTACCCTACCCTTCTAAAGGCTACAGTTTCCAATTGGTTTAGCTTTCGCCATGTCTATAAATAAATCTCAAGGTCAGACAATGTCCATTTGTGGTTTAGATTTGGAAAATCCATGTTTTTCTCATGGGCAACTATTGTGTTAGCTAAAGACAGATTAACCAAAAACATTGTGCACCGATTGGTGTTAAATTAAATTAAAATTGAAAGTATTTATAATTCAAAAAAATAGATATTAATGTTTAAAAGTCTAAGACTGTCTGCCTTGCCTACCTCATTCATGAGTTTAAGCGTCACATGGTATTTAATTCCATTCCATTTAAATGGAAATAATAAATCTGATAAATTTTTATTTTGTACCTATTGATTTCTGCTTAATATCAAGTGTAAGAACATTTTAATCAATTGTGTTCAACGTACTTCCCCTTCAAATCTCAATCCAGTGAATTTGTATACCAACATCAACATTTTCGTCTTTGTTCGTAAATAATTTCATTGTACTAAAGGGTTATAGTAGTAGAAAGTCAAATAAGGAGATCACCATATTTTTTTACAAATACTATCTGTGTGAAAAAGCATAGTGGACTCCGTGACTGATGTTCTCTTATTATTCCTCTTAGATTGTTTACTATAATGTAATATAATAAAAACTTTAGCCACAGCAACGCGTGGCCGGGTCAGCTAGTGTAATATATAGATTGAAATATGAATATATTACTGGCAAAAAAAATATATTCCTAAAGTACATCAGCACATAGGGAAAAGTCGATTAATTGTTTATTTCTACAGATTATATTTCATATATAAATATATCCCCAAAAAACATTCCCAAGGTAAAACTTTTGGAGGTGAGAGCTATATTCAGCAAAATTCAACAAAAAAAACACAAATCTTTCACATATGCTCAGTTAGAGCTGAACCACACCGATACAATTTTTGGTATGTTGTTTTGTATAAAATTTTTATTTGAATGGTACATTTTCATCAAGTGATTCTATCGCTTCTCACCGCTCTCAAAATTCCTTCCATGAAATTACAACTTGACGTATTATATTCATAATTTTTTTTTTCAAAAATTTCACTTGTTACTTTTGACCAGGGACAAAAGAAGGAAGATGAAATGATTTACAATTGACGATGACGATCAAAATGCGTTAATATTGCGAATCATAAATGCAGGCTGGTGAGGAAATGGAAATGCTCAAGTCCAGATTTTCTGTAAATGTGAGTTATGAATATAATACGTCAAGTTGTAATTTCATGGAAGGAATTTTGGGGGCGGTGAGAAGCGATAGAATCATTTGATAAAAATGTACCATTCAAACAAAATTCTTATACAAAACAACATACCAAAAATTGTATCGGTGTGGTTCAGCTCTAACTGAGCATATGTGAAAGATTTGAGTTTTTTGTGTTGAATTTTGCTGAATATAGCTCTCACCTCCAAAAGTTTTACATTGGGAATGTTTTTTGGGAATATGGATTTATTTTGGAAATCGGTTAGCTGTCACGGACTTTAATTTTCGATAATCATGTTATTTTTAAATACGTGTAGGTATACAAATATCTTAATACTAAAAAAAACAAACACAACCGAATTGTATACCTCCTCCGTCTGGCGAAATCGGTCAAAGACATCGAAATTTGAGTTATGAGTACGTGTGGCTTGAATAATAATACTAAGGTGATGTTATAATTATTAACATAAAAGTTTTATTTTCATATATATAATTTAGAAATAGTTCACAATATAAATTTGAAACACTCGTAATTCAGTATGATATTTTTTTAATATTAAGGTGATGTTATAACCACTAGCAAAGAGAAAATGGTATATTTATCAATAGTTAAAATTACAATAGTGAAATACAATATTAAAAAAGACTATAAATACCCATAGTATGAAGAAAAGACATTAATGTTAATGTTACATTATTCACTCAAAATTTCCTTCAATGTTTCTGGTATATGCCGATTTTATTCTTGCTTGCTTTTGAACTGGACAATAACGGAGAATATTTTCTATTTTCAATTATTCAAGGAATTATACTTTTATTTTAGGCATTTGTTGTATAATATTAAGGTGATGTAACTACCAGCAAATAAAAATGTTGAATTTATTTATATACATATTAATATTTTAATATCTAATGTTTCGTTCTTATAATATGTATATTGTATTGAAATACTCGTAGTTTTCTATCATGAATGGTATTTTAAACACTTTAGAAAATTAATGAATGATTTCAGTATGATAGGTCTTTAAGATTCAAAATTAGTTTTTTCAGTTATTCAATATGCGCAAGCTCTTATCTATAATATAATATTTACTCAAATAAATGGTCTCCATCCTGGTCATTCTGTGGTAAACTTATATTGATGCCAACCCAACCTGGCAGTATATCCAAACATAACTGCATAGGGCGATTCACCGATCCCTATTATTTTTCTCATAAATATTTCTAAGACCCACTTAGTTTTACTCACCACTACATATAAAATGCTAGGATCTCCTGGAAATTGATATATTTAATATCCTTGCACAATCTAAACAAATAAGTCAATTTTCTTATCTCAATTTGTGCCTTAACTCCTTAACCTAATTGTGACAGCAAATGACAGAATGTGAACACAATAACGCAATTCTATTCTATTCTATCATAGAGATAACATTTAACATACTGCAGGCAAGTCGATCGAAAATACGTACCCTCAATAGAAAGAAACAGAAAATAAGGCAGGATTATCTATCTCTTTTATTTTGAAGTACCTATCTGTCATCCGCATCCGACTCAGCCGTCATTCAAACTCAAATAGAAATCTGAAGCAGTTACGTTTTTATAATTCGTAAATAGGGAAATAGTTGATAATTAAACGGTAAACAATATGCTAATAATGAAAAAAAAAAAGTTTGTCTCTCAACGCAAGTTTTAAGTTCAAGTACTTCAGCTGCAGTAAACTGCAGACGGAGTATGTTTCAGGGTATGCGATCTCAGATTGCCAGATTGTTTGTCAAATCTATTCTCATCCAGACTATATTGGTCCAGTAATATTGAATAAGATTGCATTTCCGACATTACATTTGCCGTGTAAGTGTAAGTATTCTTCCTACTTTCAATATAGATTATTGGTGCTATGAATATTTCTTATTTTATATATATATATATATATATATATATAATAATAATAATATAATAATAATTGGGATAGCAGATTACCAGCAAGGATCCCCTACTGATCATCTTGTGGAAACATCTCAGATTTCTAGAGGGTACACATTGCTAGAAAATCTAATTAGTGAGTAAATAAGTATATGATACACCTATATGTTTGAGCTCATCGGATTCTATTTTAAATTCAATAACCATTGTCAGAATGAAGGTTGTTCAGATTGTATAATACCGAAAATGAAGAGAATTCTATCGAGATCGAATCCCGTTGAAAACCATCTTAAATTGTTATTACCCCAATTAACCGTGCCAGTCGAAAACAGCATTTGCTGGATGCATAAGAATTAAATGGTAATCCAAAAGTATATATTAACTGTCTATTTCTATGACTTTCCTAGTAAAAGTATTCTGGAATAGTAGGTTCTCTTAGATCATTGGTAAGAACACACCAATATGGCACTTGAAAGTTGTATCATATTGTTTGTGAATTTTACTTGAAGTTAATGTTATTAGTAACTTATATGTAACAAAAATGGCATCGATTTGTTTGTATCTACCTCATATAATGAAGTGTCTACTGTACCTGATATCCATATTAAAACGATTCTAAAAAAGTTTCTCCTTAAATCTAGTCATGTTCTCAAAAAATATGCAGTGGTCCTGTAATTTTATCTATAAGAAATTGAGCTAATATTTTTGAAGATATAATTTCACATATTTATCTTTCTCATAACGACAAATCATTGCTGTAAATCATTCTGAAAATACATAATAATTTAATGTGATATTTTTATTAGTGATTTCACTTTTCACCCAAACTAAATTGATACCTTTTATATTAGCGGTCAGGTATTATTTATTATTTGGTAGTTGTATATATGTACATATTCCTCTTTTGTACAATTTTTAATTTATCAACAATTATTAAAAAAATAGCTAAGTTGAATTACTTTTTTGTAAAGTTATATGGTCATTATAGCTGAACCATTTATTAAAATAAGGATATATTGTTAACCATAAGCATAGTGCTGATAGTGCAATATAATTATGTATAAATAGGTCCCTGTAGAACGATGAACATCATTTAGTTGACTTTCTCTATTAATCTGTTTTCATTTAATAAAGTTATTTCTAATATTTAACCAAGGAAAGGTATTTAACTGTAAACTTATCTCTGTATCAAATGACCATAATAAACTTTTGTATCACATGTATATGTTTGAATTTTTGTTCATGAATTCATTATTGTTTAACAATAATTTGTTTTAAATAGAATTCAATAATATATATGCATTAATATTTTTTTAATTTTTTCGGTATTCATCAATATCGTTAATTCTAATTATTCTAATTATTAATTAATCTCATAGATTTATTTATAAAGCTGAACAATACAATTTTACTTTATGAGAAACCTACGAAATTAATTGAGAATATGATTTATGAAATAACGTAAGATGTTTTCAAATCACGAGCTGTTACATTTCAAATATTCCATAGGCCAAAAATTTCTCATTTAGTTCTTCGTGCTATGCAGAGATGGCAGTCAAGTACTTGAATTTGAGACAATTTTTACATCATAGAGTTGCTACTCTATATTCTATTTATTACTCTATGGAAGCATGCACGGTCCGTAAAGAAACACGGTTGTCTCGATCAGCAGTTGACCAATCGGGAGCGAGCGCGCGTGTGTCGTAGACCGTAGACCTGAATTTAAATCGTTTGCCACTCTCACTATGTATTGCCTATATGTTTACAACATATATCCTAGTTTTTACATATAAAAACAGTAACAAAAGCAAGCAAACCAGTATTTTATTAAGGTAGGTACATATAAACATAAGAACAGTAGTAGTAAATTACAATTTCGGGAAGCATTGCTTATAAAATTGTTGAAAATCAATATATAAACGAAAAACAGCTGAAAAGGAAATCACAAATTTTTGCAATTATTCGAAAGTTCGGGGTAGGTACAAATCTAAAAACAACAGGTCGACAAGTTTTCCAGTTTAAAGAAGAATAGGTACCTCCTCATAGAAATTTTGATTCAGATATCTCTTAATATTACAACTTGAATGACAAAATAAGCTAAATTGTGCGAAGGTATTAGTTAAAACCGAAAAAATTCAGGTGTCTGTTTTTTTGTGTGTCAAATCAAGTCACGATTTTTTTCATTTTTGACCGACAAACCCTGAACGGAGGTATACAATTCGACTGTTTGTTTTTTTTTGGTTATTGCGTGCATTTTATATAGTAAACGTACTTCCATTTTGGATTTTTGATTCATAACATATTGATAAACACGCAAATCCGAAATCTCCTTCCCTCCGAAGACTGCCCTCGAAGGGGATAAATTTTCTCGAAAATCGAAAATCTGAGATGGCGGAATTAAATATACCAAAATATCCGGAAACGTTTAAATTGAACTTTATTTCTGAAGAGCTACGGTTTTCGAGTTATAGCATGTTAGAATCTGAAATATGTGTATTTTCGCTATGTGGAAGAGGCAATTTCTTTCGAAAATTGAAAATCTGAGAATGGGAAATTAATGACCAGATTATTTGTAGCAACATTGCTATGGAACATTTTTTCCATAGAGTTACGGTAAAGTGGTAAAGTTTATAATATGCGTATTTCTGCGACGATGTTCTTAGTTTTCTGAATAATAGCAAATGCAAGCAGAGCATATATGGATAATGGCGAACGTTCAACGATTTTCTTGTCAAATGTAACACTCAAAAGTGTGAAATGTATAAAATAATATTAATTATTGGTGCTGGTAAATACTTGTGAAGTTGGTGCCAAAAGTTTTCAATCTAACTGCAACTGCACAACTATCAGCACCAATAATAGATTTAATATTATTTTGTACATTTCAGTGCACCAACTGATAACGTCGGTATTTTTTTTTTATTAATTTTGTTTCTCCTTGAACACTTGTTACGTAACTGCGTTTCATTCCTTCAACAACCATTTTTTTTGTATTGAAATATTTGATTCTTATGTAAGTTCTCTGTAGCAGATACTTTTTCCAATATTAGTCATTTTCTTCACAATATTCTTGTTTTTTTGAAATGGAATGGTTTAATTGAAACGTAAAAAAGTTTAGTCTGAAAGCTTTGTGCCCGCCGCCTGTTCATCTATAGTGATTTGTCACTTTTTATTACATTCAGATTGATTAGAACTATGTATGTATATCGTAAGCAAAAACATTATACAGACAAAAGTGCCACTCGATCGCTGAAGCCCGCTAGATACGCAATCGCTGAGTGGGTCTACCGGCTACGTCACAGATTGCTTCCCGCACCGAACGCTTCCCCCGCCATAGTACCCAGGATTGAGACAACCGTGTCTATCTACAGACAATGGGAAGCAAGCATGCACAGCACCAAGCAGTGTTGCCAGACGCCTAGTAATAACCAGAATCTACGGTCATTTGGAACCTTATTTGGTAATTGGTAATAAGCTCCTGGTAATGGGAAATCTACGGTAATTTCATTGTTTATAGATAATATTTAAGAAATGACAACACGAAAGACGATTTATGTAGAGGTGTTGTATGTGCAAGGTAAAAAAGAGGATGATTCTGAAGTGCCAGTTAATTAGACAACAATAATTTGATATATTTATGATAATACTTATTTGAATGTCTTTATTATTTCATTGAAGTTATACTTTTTTCATTGTTGTTATGTTTGGTTTAATTATGTTTGTTTTAAGTTATATTCATTTGTTTTGATTAATATATGATAATTAAAAGTATAATATTTTAAGAGTATGATCCTTTTTCTTTTTATCTTTTCTGTAACATAGATAACGGGCAAGTTGCTTTTGCAGGTGTATTATTATTTTTTGTACGTATTGTAACTTTTAACCCTTTGCTAAACGTTGTGGGGTGAGTTCACTTGCGTAATACTCAAAGTTCGCAAATTGCTTCTAATGGTTTATTTCCAAACACTCAGTACACGAACTTCTATTATGGTACAACTGTCACCACTTGTCACCTTGACAATCTATACTGTCACTGTCTCCACCGACAGAACTACTATTAACCTCTGATTCCACAGACTGACTGTTATCAACGGACTTTATAAGACTCAATGCCTTCATAAGACTGACTCTGTCCCGTGATCGACACGGCTTTATATACCTGAATCATGACATGACATTCATCGAGAATGTTCTATGAATATCTAGAGGCACATAATTAATGTTCTAGATCCTTGTCAAACTGACAATAGTATGACAAATTGTACCTCACATATAGTTTCTGGAAGGATCGAGAATAACTCTACCAACTCTAGAAGTAAATAATGAAATATACAAACAACTATAGCAAACAAGGTAGAAGAAATAAATAGCTAATAAACAAATATTAACCGTAAGTGCATGACTACCTATCCACATTACACTGTCCCCTTCTTAGCTTTGATCGTCCCGATCAAACATCATCCCAATAGATTCTACAATCTCATATGGGGGAGCTCCTTGGATCCTCTTGTCCCAGTTCTCATTCTCACTTCCCGAGGAAGACATCTTTGATCCTCTTCTTTGGTCATCAAAATGTTTCACCAGAGTATGACTACTTCCTCCAATAGGTGAACATCTTCGAACAGGTGGTCTGCAACTACACAAGCTAACACGATCCTTGGTGGCCATACAACCTTCACTACTACGTGATCTTGAATTATAATCACGCAATCTATGTATGTGGCAAGGAGACGTCAATTTATGACAGAATATTTCATCGCATCTATGATTGCGTCGATGGCAGCGAATGTGCCTGCACATTCGTCTGCGGCTATTGCACCTTCTCTTTCGTCGTAGACTGCTGCGCTTCGTGTCTCGCTCTTTCCGTAGATTCATTCGGCTTCTTTTATTGCGGCCGTAGCACCTTCTACCTCCTGGACCTAAGAATAGACTACCGCAACCGCAATGTAAACTGTTTTTCTTACGACCGTTGTAGCTTACACACTGCCTGATACTTCTTCGAGATCTGGATGTAATGCGCCTTTTAAAAGGACTTTTTCTTCTACTGCTTGAACTCTCTCCAGAGATATTGCGCTCCTTCGTCCTAGTTCCGGCATCTTCCCTCTTAGCATCAGGCTCGTTATTTGAGCTATCCTTGTTCGTGCAATAATGAAGATTCTGTTGAACGCTGTTTACTTTCTTATAATCTTGTTTAATTCTTGCCAGTTCTTCTTCATATACTTGTGTAATTCTTGCCTGTTCTTTATATTCTTGTCTTATTCTTACTAATTCTTCTTCATATTCTTGTCTAATTCTTTCCTGTTTTTCTTTATCTCGTCTAATTTTGCTCTGTTCTTTATATTCTAGCATATTTCTTGCATGTTGTTCCTTACTTTCTAGACTAAGTCTTGCCCAATATTCTCTGTCTCGTAGTCTATTTCCTGCGTCTTCCAATCTCCAATTCATAAGAAACTCGATAACATCTGCAATAGTTGCCATTTCACCAAATCTTTCGATCTAATATCCACTATATATTTTCAGCAAAATGCGAAGATCCCTTTTTCTGACACCAATTGTAACTTTTAACCCTCTGCTAAACGTTGTGGGGTGAGTTCACTTGCGTAATACTCAAAGTTCGCAGATTGCTTCTAATGGTTTATTTCCAAACACTCAGTACACGAACTTCTATTATGGTACAACTGTCACCACTTGTCACCTTGACAATCTATACTGTCACTGTCTCCACCGACAGAACTACTATTAACCTCTGATTCCACAGACTGACTGTTATCAACGGACTTTATAAGACTCACTGCCTTCATAAGACTGACTCTGTCCCGTGATCGACACGGCTTTATATACCTGAATCATGACATGACATTCATCGAGAATGTTCTATGAATATCTAGACGCACATAATTAATGTTCTAGATCCTTGTCAAACTGACAATAGTATGACAAATTGTACCTCACATATAGAAAACAAGGTAGAAGAAATAAATAGCTAATAAACAAATATTAACCGTAAGTGCATGACTACCTATCCACGTTACAGTATATATTGTACATAAAAATAAATCTGGTAATTTTCCCTAAATTCTGGTAATTTCAGAGTAATATTCTGGTAATCACATATCTGGGATCTGGTAACACTGGCACCAAGCCTGGCTCCCATCAAGGAAACATGCAGTAAAACATACTCCGTCTGCAGCGGGATTAACTTAAATTCGAAATAAAGGATAGTGAACTTGAAAATGCTTCAACGTAGGTATATATACCTAAATTCTTGGAAAAACTTCGATGACATTTTTTATTTGTTAAATACCAAGAATCTGTTTTGTAAAACAGTTGGAAAGATGAGTATAACTAAAAAATCATTACCTGAATTGGAAACAAAAATTAAAGTATATATTAGTTACATACAACAATTAGAAATTGATGTAGGTACAAGTTAAAGTTAAGATTAGTAAATTTAAACAATCCAATGTGAAGCATTTAAATCAACCTCAGTTTTATAAAACTATTCGTAGGCCTGTTCTTAAATCAATATCGGTTTGATTCGATGACATGGTTCATAGTAGTTTTGACCTGGAACATTCAGAATATCTTGACGACATCATAAAACATATCGCTGAATTTATAGTTTATGCATTAAGGAAAAGAATTCACTGTGAGCAATGTTCAACTTTGTTGGTTTTAGAAAATTCTGATAAATTAGCATTGACAAATTGGTTAGAAAAGTTAAACTTTGCATCAAATGATGTCAATCTAATTTGTCATCATAAAGAAAGAATACTGCGTTTATATAAAAATTCCATATTAATGAAAAATATATATTTCAAAATTGTAAGTGAAACCTTACAAATATTAACCAGTGACAAATATTTTCGAGCAAGAACCTTTTTACGATCACAGACAGCAGTTTATATACCTTATAGCTAGTACAAAACTACATAGATATTCGCCTATAGGCCAAAAACATGAAAGTGACAAATTAAATGACCTAAAATTTAGAATTATAATAAATGACCTATTTTTAGAGGACAATAAATTTCAATTTGAATTATGCGCAAATATAAACTCTTCCCTCTGTATGCGTCATGAAACAAATACAGACACGGGCACGGTATTCTCTATCTCTTTTTATCTATGGACCACATCCACTAGCAGTGCTGCTATAGAGTGTAGAGGGGAGGAGCACCATCTCTGTGTTAAAAAAATGGCCCGTAAAAGCATTAATTAAGAGGGTGCTGGTGTACCAGAGTACCACTTTTCAAAGAGAGCACCGAAAGTTGTGAGAGTAAACAGTAACATTGAAAAAGAAAAGTTACTAGCTAAACGCGCCATTTTCAAGATGGATAATACAGACACAATCTTAGACTAGGAAATAGAGGGGACTCGTAACGATGCAGCCGAAAATGAGGCAATTTGTCACCAAAAAGGGGTTCGCCAGTGGCGTAACCCACGTAGCGTCTGAATTTAACATGAATCTATTCAAATGACAGAATTTCCATTGAGTTTACCTCAAGGTGTAGATTTTAAACATACTGATTTAAAATATAGATTTTATAAGAACGGTTAAATGCACCAAGATTTATCCAAATAGATTGGCGTTGAATGTTACGAAATAAAACAACTAAGAATGCTATCCTTCATTTTAATTCTTGGAAATTGGAATACATGGTATACACAATACTTCATACATTTTAATTCAAATACACAAAGGTAAACGGAAAACTTTATTTGTGACTCTCTAATTACATGATAGTTTGTAGCTATTGTAATTATTTAAATAAAACAAGAATATGGAGTTCAAATCTTAGAATAGAATAGAAATAGCAATTATATAAAATATGAAATAACAACAGGAAAAGAGATTCAGCACGTTCAATTATTTACCAATTCGTGAAAATTACTGACATTATTGTCCCTAAAATACTACATGTTTAGTGCACTGATTTCTTACAGGATCTATTACTTCACATTATCTCTTTAATACAAAATGTAATATTACATTTATATACTTAGAAGTAACTGAACATTTTTTTCAATAACTGGCATGTCACAAGGCCTGCAATATACTTACACAACAATTTTGAATTAGCAATTGATTAAAAATCATAGGTAATGCTTCATCATGCTGGCGAGTTTTTTTTCCCAAATATGATAAAGTGCTTTGAGCTAATTTTGTTATTTTGGGTGACTACCCAAGCAACCCTTTCCATTTTTTGATTAAAAAAGTAAAACTCTGTTGGGATCTTTGATAGCAAATCTGAAAAACAAATATTTTAAATATTTACATTACAGATACATTTTTTACAGAAAATTTGGTCACAAAACACAACATGCGCTGGTAATGGATATTACGAGTCCGCTCTCTTTCCTAGTCTAAGGACACAATATATATCAAAAAACACATAGTACACACTTTATGTGTATGTCACAAACTTTTACCATTATTATTATTAACTTTTCACTTTTAAGAGCTTCTTCCAATCAAGATCAGAAAATAACCAAATACTAATGTCAAGTGTCAAGATAGGATTTCAGGTTAAGTTTAAGAAAAGATACAAAAATATTTTACACCTTCTACTACACTAGCGCCATTCTGGCCATTTTCTGAAACGTTATTTACTGCTTTTTTGTGGAAACTTTTCAAGCGAAACAGCGATATGAGATTGTTCTCCTCCCATCTATACTCCATAAGTGCTGCATAGGACTTGCTCCCTGAACACAGCCATCGTCACTTGCATTGTTATTGTGACTGACATTCGTTAGTTGTTAGTTGGGAGCAGCCCGTGGCAACTCTTATGGGAAAATTTTGACCGTAAGTTGCCAAAGTGTACCGATTGATCGCTAGTATCGCTACCGACAATTAGTGGCGGTAACATTCAAATACGTAAATGTTCTATTATAAATATGTTATCTGTCTAACACCTCTAACCTCATTTTTCTGAAGCGTTGTTTGTATTTGTGGTATGTTTTCTCTGGTTTTGTAGCTTTTGTATGTTTTGAAGGTACGTATCTGAGAAATGAGAGAATATGCACGTTTTTTCTGCAATTCTCTGTTGTTGAATGTGGATTTTATTCTCTATTATTATTTTAGTATCTTATTCTTATCATTCGTATCTTATTTATTTCAGTGTTCGTATGGCTCAGTGGCAAGAAAATGCCACTAAAGACATGCTGTAAGGAAAACATTTGTAATTAGGTATGGCATGATGAAAATACGAAGGAAAATTAAGAGCAACGCAATTTATACATACCAAGTATTCAATCAAGTTCATCCTAAAACTGGAATATCAAGCAAAGGTATGTGTATCATGAATAGCTTTTTGATTCACATTTTCGGGCGTATTGTTGCTTAAGCTTTCCGTCAAGCTCATTAAATAGACATCAGGGTAAACAAAAGAGATTGCAAATAACATATAAGGAAAAAGTGTTAATTTACTTCTACCAGGTAAAATAGGGTACCATGTTGTAGGTGAAAGAACCAACTAGTACTCCGGTGAAGCTAAAAATATAGAAAAGTTGTTGAATGTGAATTTTATTCTCTATTACTATTTTAGAATCTTATTCTTATCATTCGTATCTCATTTATTTCGGTGTTGGTATGGCTCAGTGGCAAGAAAATGCCACTAAATACATGCTGTAAGGCATGATTGATATTTTATAATGTATTGCTGTTTAAGATTGTCGTCTAGCTCATTATACAAAGAGATCAGAGAATACTTAATAGATTGTTTGTCTTGTGAACTCTTTACCGAGCATGCTTCTCTCATATCAGCCCAGATTTGTAATGATGTATTTTTTATTGCAGTGAAATGGTGGTGCACAAGGCACAATCGAATGTTTGCAGATGGATAACGGAAGAAGAAGGCTGTGGCAAAAGTAAAACACCTCAAAGGCATTTGAAGAATCTAGTTTCCGAGTCCTGGTGGTATAGAGAGAGTATAATGAGTGCATAAATGTGAGTATAGCTGAATTTTGCTTGTAATTATTTCAGTTTAATTGTAATATACGGTGCAGATGATTAAAATTTGTTTTTTTATTTACATGTCTACTTGAGGGGCAACAAAAGAAGGCTGAAGGAGAAATGGAGCAATGCAAGAGCAGATGAAGTATCCAGCGTCCGAGTCCTGGTAGTGTAGAGACCATAATGAGTGCATAAATGTGAGTATGGCTGAATTTTGCTTATAATTATTTCAGTTTACTTGTAATATACGGCGCAGATATTTAATTTTTTATTTTTATTTATTTGTCTAATTGAGGAGCAGCGGAAAAGGACTGAAGAAGTGGAGCAATGCAAGGGCATATGAAGTATCCAGCGTCCGGGTCCTGGTGGTGTAATAAGTGTTTTACAAAAGCAGTTATTTGGACAGTGCTCTGGGTAATAATTTATTATAATAATAAGTATATTATATAAGTATATTGTTATAGTAATGTATGTTGATGTTCACATTGGCGACCTTCAAGTTATTAAAAAAATACTTCTAACTTTTCTTATATTTATTATGACTTTATTAATTTCCCTTAGATATAGTGAAAGGAGTGAAACTTTCAGAAATTGTTGGAGAACACTTAATAAAAAATCTATGCTGCATTCATATAATGTTTTTTAACTTTCTTCAACAATTTCTGTATGTTTTATTCCTTTCTCTACTTTACGCTGCTTTTATATTCCACCGTAGATAGAACATTGCAAAGGCAAGTCTTGAGGTTACTATCAGAGTTTTTATTTTCCATTTCTTTGTCAGCAATCCTGAAGCATTCTCTGATAATGATGAATGAACGTTTAATAGAAGGTTGGGTTTCCAACTGTAGGAGCGTTTTGCGTACTTCCACTTTAGAATTATAAAAATGAACTAATAATTAATTTAGAAACGCTTACATTAGTTGATATTTCACTTAGCAAAAAAGCACACTGTGAATTTTACAAGCAAAATAAAAGCTCAAGCGAAAATTAATTACATCAACTTACCACTGAACATTAATCGTCATGGAGAAGTTGAGCCCCTTTGTCAAGCTGGTTTTCTTGATCTAATAGAAACTTTATGTTTATGATAGTTAAAACTTGTCGTTTTTTTTTAAACGAAAAGTATTAGATGTTCATTTTGGCAACTATATCTCGTTATCATATTTTCTGGGTTCGGAGTTGATTGGATTAGCATTTGGTAATAGCTTCCATCGACCTTGTGGAATTGTTTGAAATGTTCCATCTGGAAAATCATGTTTTACTGATTTCATAATATCTTCATCTATAAAATGATGAGATTTCAGATATGTGCTGTTCTTAAAATAACCTTGCATGTTGTAAATTGACTGTTTTTCGGATTTTCCGATCTTTTGGCAAATCTGTTACACATTCCGTAATACAAAAGGTTTTTTTCATCGTCCCAAACACATACGTAGTTATACCAATTTTCATAGCGTTCAGCTAAATGATATATAAGGTGATTAATTGTAGTGCCATCTAAAATAGTGAGTTACAATAAAGTAAAAAAGCACAAAAATATTCATAATGTTCACACACCTAAGTATACCCAATTTCAAGGAGATCGGTTGAACGCTGTAGTAGTCGATCGACAATGTAAATAGTAAATAAACCTTCTAATTGATCAAGCAATATTCCACTTTAGTAACGATGCTCTGAAGCCAATAGTAGTCCGTATCATGCAACCATTCTAAAATAAGACTCGTATAAAATCAACACTAAGATTGCGATATTTAGTGAAATGACAATCTATACTGTCACTGTCTCCACCGACAGAACTACTATTAACCTCTGATTCCACAGACTGACTGTTATCAACGGACTTTATAAGACTCACTGCCTTCATAAGACTGACTCTGTCCCGTGATCGACACGGCTTTATATACCTGAATCATGACATGACATTCATCGAGAATGTTCTATGAATATCTAGACGCACATAATTAATGTTCTAGATCCTTGTCAAACTGACAATAGTATGACAAATTGTACCTCACATATAGAAAACAAGGTAGAAGAAATAAATAGCTAATAAACAAATATTAACCGTAAGTGCATGACTACCTATCCACGTTACAGTATATATTGTACATAAAAATAAATCTGGTAATTTTCCCTAAATTCTGGTAATTTCAGAGTAATATTCTGGTAATCACATATCTGGGATCTGGTAACACTGGCACCAAGCCTGGCTCCCATCAAGGAAACATGCAGTAAAACATACTCCGTCTGCAGCGGGATTAACTTAAATTCGAAATAAAGGATAGTGAACTTGAAAATGCTTCAACGTAGGTATATATACCTAAATTCTTGGAAAAACTTCGATGACATTTTTTATTTGTTAAATACCAAGAATCTGTTTTGTAAAACAGTTGGAAAGATGAGTATAACTAAAAAATCATTACCTGAATTGGAAACAAAAATTAAAGTATATATTAGTTACATACAACAATTAGAAATTAATGTAGGTACAAGTTAAAGTTAAGATTAGTAAATTTAAACAATCCAATGTGAAGCATTTAAATCAACCTCAGTTTTATAAAACTATTCGTAGGCCTGTTCTTAAATCAATATCGGTTTGATTCGATGACATGGTTCATAGTAGTTTTGACCTGGAACATTCAGAATATCTTGACGACATCATAAAACATATCGCTGAATTTATAGTTTATGCATTAAGGAAAAGAATTCACTGTGAGCAATGTTCAACTTTGTTGGTTTTAGAAAATTCTGATAAATTAACATTGACAAATTGGTTAGAAAAGTTAAACTTTGCATCAAATGATGTCAATCTAATTTGTCATCATAAAGAAAGAATACTGCGTTTATATAAAAATTCCATATTAATGAAAAATATATATTTCAAAATTGTAAGTGAAACCTTACAAATATTAACCAGTGACAAATATTTTCGAGCAAGAACCTTTTTACGATCACAGACAGCAGTTTATATACCTTATAGCTAGTACAAAACTACATAGATATTCGCCTATAGGCCAAAAACATGAAAGTGACAAATTAAATGACCTAAAATTTAGAATTATAATAAATGACCTATTTTTAGAGGACAATAAGAATAGGGTATTACACCATTTTTTACAAACTGTTTTAAATTAATCCTGAGATCGTAATGAACTAGTAGAAATTTTGTTAATTTTTTTTAAAACCGAAAATCGCCCTAAAATCTGTTTTTTATTTATGATTTTGAATTTTCGCGCGGAAACGCTAGCCGCCATGCTTTTTCATCTCGTGACGTCACTCGGTTAGTAAACAATACGACTGCGAAAGACCAAGTAATAAGATTCGTGAAAATAATGAGTTATCATTGGTGTCTTGTGCCTGAATGCAAAAATACAAGTGTAAAAACGCCACAAAAATTATGGATTCAAGTGCCAAGTGATGTAAAAATGAGAAATACTTGGTTGAAACTGGCAAGAAGAGATCCAAAGTCATTGTCCACAAAGACTAGACTGTATTTCTGTGAAGACCACTTTGATGTAAGTATGCGCTATAAATATTCTTATCATTCGTATCTTATTTATTTCAGTGTTCGTATGGCTCAGTGGCAAGAAAATGCCACTAAAGACATGCTGTAAGGAAAACATTTGTAATTAGGTATGGCATGATGAAAATACGAAGGAAAATGAAGAGCAACGCAATTTATACATACCAAGTATTCAATCAAGTTCATCCTAAAACTGGAATATCAAGCAAAGGTATGTGTATCATGAATAGCTTTTTGATTCACATTTTCGGGCGTATTGTTGCTTAAGCTTTCCGTCAAGCTCATTAAATAGACATCAGGGTAAACAAAAGAGATTGCAAATAACATATAAGGAAAAAGTGTTAATTTACTTCTACCAGGTAAAATAGGGTACCATGTTGTAGGTGAAAGAACCAACTAGTACTCCGGTGAAGCTAAAAATATAGAAAAGTTGTTGAATGTGAATTTTATTCTCTATTACTATTTTAGAATCTTATTCTTATCATTCGTATCTCATTTATTTCGGTGTTGGTATGGCTCAGTGGCAAGAAAATGCCACTAAATACATGCTGTAAGGCATGATTGATATTTTATAATGTATTGCTGTTTAAGATTGTCGTCTAGCTCATTATACAAAGAGATCAGAGAATACTTAATAGATTGTTTGTCTTGTGAACTCTTTACCGAGCATGCTTCTCTCATATCAGCCCAGATTTGTAATGATGTATTTTTTATTGCAGTGAAATGGTGGTGCACAAGGCACAATCGAATGTTTGCAGATGGATAACGGAAGAAGAAGGCTGTGGCAAAAGTAAAACACCTCAAAGGCATTTGAAGAATCTAGTTTCCGAGTCCTGGTGGTATAGAGAGAGTATAATGAGTGCATAAATGTGAGTATAGCTGAATTTTGCTTGTAATTATTTCAGTTTAATTGTAATATACGGTGCAGATGATTAAAATTTGTTTTTTTATTTACATGTCTACTTGAGGGGCAACAAAAGAAGGCTGAAGGAGAAATGGAGCAATGCAAGAGCAGATGAAGTATCCAGCGTCCGAGTCCTGGTAGTGTAGAGACCATAATGAGTGCATAAATGTGAGTATGGCTGAATTTTGCTTATAATTATTTCAGTTTACTTGTAATATACGGCGCAGATATTTAATTTTTTATTTTTATTTATTTGTCTAATTGAGGAGCAGCGGAAAAGGACTGAAGAAGTGGAGCAATGCAAGGGCATATGAAGTATCCAGCGTCCGGGTCCTGGTGGTGTAATAAGTGTTTTACAAAAGCAGTTATTTGGACAGTGCTCTGGGTAATAATTTATTATAAGAATAAGTATATTATATAAGTATATTGTTATAGTAATGTATGTTGATGTTCACATTGGCGACCTTCAAGTTATTAAAAAAATACTTCTAACTTTTCTTATATTTATTATGACTTTATTAATTTCCCTTAGATATAGTGAAAGGAGTGAAACTTTCAGAAATTGTTGGAGAACACTTAATAAAAAATCTATGCTGCATTCATATAATGTTTTTTAACTTTCTTCAACAATTTCTGAATGTTTTATTCCTTTCTCTACTTTACGCTGCTTTTATATTCCACCGTAGATAGAACATTGCAAAGGCAAGTCTTGAGGTTACTATCAGAGTTTTTATTTTCCATTTCTTTGTCAGCAATCCTGAAGCATTCTCTGATAATGATGAATGAACGTTTAATAGAAGGTTGGGTTTCCAACTGTAGGAGCGTTTTGCGTACTTCCACTTTAGAATTATAAAAATGAACTAATAATTAATTTAGAAACGCTTACATTAGTTGATATTTCACTTAGCAAAAAAGCACACTGTGAATTTTACAAGCAAAATAAAAGCTCAAGCGAAAATTAATTACATCAACTTACCACTGAACATTAATCGTCATGGAGAAGTTGAGCCCCTTTGTCAAGCTGGTTTTCTTGATCTAATAGAAACTTTATGTTTATGATAGTTAAAACTTGTCGTTTTTTTTAAACGAAAAGTATTAGATGTTCATTTTGGCAACTATATCTCGTTATCATATTTTCTGGGTTCGGAGTTGATTGGATTAGCATTTGGTAATAGCTTCCATCGACCTTGTGGAATTGTTTGAAATGTTCCATCTGGAAAATCATGTTTTACTGATTTCATAATATCTTCATCTATAAAATGATGAGATTTCAGATATGTGCTGTTCTTAAAATAACCTTGCATGTTGTAAATTGACTGTTTTTCGGATTTTCCGATCTTTTGGCAAATCTGTTACACATTCCGTAATACAAAAGGTTTTTTTCATCGTCCCAAACACATACGTAGTTATACCAATTTTCATAGCGTTCAGCTAAATGATATATAAGGTGATTAATTGTAGTGCCATCTAAAATAGTGAGTTACAATAAAGTAAAAAAGCACAAAAATATTCATAATGTTCACACACCTAAGTATACCCAATTTCAAGGAGATCGGTTGAACGCTGTAGTAGTCGATCGACAATGTAAATAGTAAATAAACCTTCTAATTGATCAAGCAATATTCCACTTTAGTAACGATGCTCTGAAGCCAATAGTAGTCCGTATCATGCAACCATTCTAAAATAAGACTCGTATAAAATCAACATTAAGATTGCGATATTTAGTGAAATGACAATCTATACTGTCACTGTCTCCACCGACAGAACTACTATTAACCTCTGATTCCACAGACTGACTGTTATCAACGGACTTTATAAGACTCACTGCCTTCATAAGACTGACTCTGTCCCGTGATCGACACGGCTTTATATACCTGAATCATGACATGACATTCATCGAGAATGTTCTATGAATATCTAGACGCACATAATTAATGTTCTAGATCCTTGTCAAACTGACAATAGTATGACAAATTGTACCTCACATATAGAAAACAAGGTAGAAGAAATAAATAGCTAATAAACAAATATTAACCGTAAGTGCATGACTACCTATCCACGTTACAGTATATATTGTACATAAAAATAAATCTGGTAATTTTCCCTAAATTCTGGTAATTTCAGAGTAATATTCTGGTAATCACATATCTGGGATCTGGTAACACTGGCACCAAGCCTGGCTCCCATCAAGGAAACATGCAGTAAAACATACTCCGTCTGCAGCGGGATTAACTTAAATTCGAAATAAAGGATAGTGAACTTGAAAATGCTTCAACGTAGGTATATATACCTAAATTCTTGGAAAAACTTCGATGACATTTTTTATTTGTTAAATACCAAGAATCTGTTTTGTAAAACAGTTGGAAAGATGAGTATAACTAAAAAATCATTACCTGAATTGGAAACAAAAATTAAAGTATATATTAGTTACATACAACAATTAGAAATTAATGTAGGTACAAGTTAAAGTTAAGATTAGTAAATTTAAACAATCCAATGTGAAGCATTTAAATCAACCTCAGTTTTATAAAACTATTCGTAGGCCTGTTCTTAAATCAATATCGGTTTGATTCGATGACATGGTTCATAGTAGTTTTGACCTGGAACATTCAGAATATCTTGACGACATCATAAAACATATCGCTGAATTTATAGTTTATGCATTAAGGAAAAGAATTCACTGTGAGCAATGTTCAACTTTGTTGGTTTTAGAAAATTCTGATAAATTAACATTGACAAATTGGTTAGAAAAGTTAAACTTTGCATCAAATGATGTCAATCTAATTTGTCATCATAAAGAAAGAATACTGCGTTTATATAAAAATTCCATATTAATGAAAAATATATATTTCAAAATTGTAAGTGAAACCTTACAAATATTAACCAGTGACAAATATTTTCGAGCAAGAACCTTTTTACGATCACAGACAGCAGTTTATATACCTTATAGCTAGTACAAAACTACATAGATATTCGCCTATAGGCCAAAAACATGAAAGTGACAAATTAAATGACCTAAAATTTAGAATTATAATAAATGACCTATTTTTAGAGGACAATAAGAATAGGGTATTACACCATTTTTTACAAACTGTTTTAAATTAATCCTGAGATCGTAATGAACTAGTAGAAATTTTGTTAATTTTTTTTAAAACCGAAAATCGCCCTAAAATCTGTTTTTTATTTATGATTTTGAATTTTCGCGCGGAAACGCTAGCCGCCATGCTTTTTCATCTCGTGACGTCACTCGGTTAGTAAACAATACGACTGCGAAAGACCAAGTAATAAGATTCGTGAAAATAATGAGTTATCATTGGTGTCTTGTGCCTGAATGCAAAAATACAAGTGTAAAAACGCCACAAAAATTATGGATTCAAGTGCCAAGTGATGTAAAAATGAGAAATACTTGGTTGAAACTGGCAAGAAGAGATCCAAAGTCATTGTCCACAAAGACTAGACTGTATTTCTGTGAAGACCACTTTGATGTAAGTATGCGCTATAAATATTCTTATCATTCGTATCTTATTTATTTCAGTGTTCGTATGGCTCAGTGGCAAGAAAATGCCACTAAAGACATGCTGTAAGGAAAACATTTGTAATTAGGTATGGCATGATGAAAATACGAAGGAAAATGAAGAGCAACGCAATTTATACATACCAAGTATTCAATCAAGTTCATCCTAAAACTGGAATATCAAGCAAAGGTATGTGTATCATGAATAGCTTTTTGATTCACATTTTCGGGCGTATTGTTGCTTAAGCTTTCCGTCAAGCTCATTAAATAGACATCAGGGTAAACAAAAGAGATTGCAAATAACATATAAGGAAAAAGTGTTAATTTACTTCTACCAGGTAAAATAGGGTACCATGTTGTAGGTGAAAGAACCAACTAGTACTCCGGTGAAGCTAAAAATATAGAAAAGTTGTTGAATGTGAATTTTATTCTCTATTACTATTTTAGAATCTTATTCTTATCATTCGTATCTCATTTATTTCGGTGTTGGTATGGCTCAGTGGCAAGAAAATGCCACTAAATACATGCTGTAAGGCATGATTGATATTTTATAATGTATTGCTGTTTAAGATTGTCGTCTAGCTCATTATACAAAGAGATCAGAGAATACTTAATAGATTGTTTGTCTTGTGAACTCTTTACCGAGCATGCTTCTCTCATATCAGCCCAGATTTGTAATGATGTATTTTTTATTGCAGTGAAATGGTGGTGCACAAGGCACAATCGAATGTTTGCAGATGGATAACGGAAGAAGAAGGCTGTGGCAAAAGTAAAACACCTCAAAGGCATTTGAAGAATCTAGTTTCCGAGTCCTGGTGGTATAGAGAGAGTATAATGAGTGCATAAATGTGAGTATAGCTGAATTTTGCTTGTAATTATTTCAGTTTAATTGTAATATACGGTGCAGATGATTAAAATTTGTTTTTTTATTTACATGTCTACTTGAGGGGCAACAAAAGAAGGCTGAAGGAGAAATGGAGCAATGCAAGAGCAGATGAAGTATCCAGCGTCCGAGTCCTGGTAGTGTAGAGACCATAATGAGTGCATAAATGTGAGTATGGCTGAATTTTGCTTATAATTATTTCAGTTTACTTGTAATATACGGCGCAGATATTTAATTTTTTATTTTTATTTATTTGTCTAATTGAGGAGCAGCGGAAAAGGACTGAAGAAGTGGAGCAATGCAAGGGCATATGAAGTATCCAGCGTCCGGGTCCTGGTGGTGTAATAAGTGTTTTACAAAAGCAGTTATTTGGACAGTGCTCTGGGTAATAATTTATTATAAGAATAAGTATATTATATAAGTATATTGTTATAGTAATGTATGTTGATGTTCACATTGGCGACCTTCAAGTTATTAAAAAAATACTTCTAACTTTTCTTATATTTATTATGACTTTATTAATTTCCCTTAGATATAGTGAAAGGAGTGAAACTTTCAGAAATTGTTGGAGAACACTTAATAAAAAATCTATGCTGCATTCATATAATGTTTTTTAACTTTCTTCAACAATTTCTGAATGTTTTATTCCTTTCTCTACTTTACGCTGCTTTTATATTCCACCGTAGATAGAACATTGCAAAGGCAAGTCTTGAGGTTACTATCAGAGTTTTTATTTTCCATTTCTTTGTCAGCAATCCTGAAGCATTCTCTGATAATGATGAATGAACGTTTAATAGAAGGTTGGGTTTCCAACTGTAGGAGCGTTTTGCGTACTTCCACTTTAGAATTATAAAAATGAACTAATAATTAATTTAGAAACGCTTACATTAGTTGATATTTCACTTAGCAAAAAAGCACACTGTGAATTTTACAAGCAAAATAAAAGCTCAAGCGAAAATTAATTACATCAACTTACCACTGAACATTAATCGTCATGGAGAAGTTGAGCCCCTTTGTCAAGCTGGTTTTCTTGATCTAATAGAAACTTTATGTTTATGATAGTTAAAACTTGTCGTTTTTTTTAAACGAAAAGTATTAGATGTTCATTTTGGCAACTATATCTCGTTATCATATTTTCTGGGTTCGGAGTTGATTGGATTAGCATTTGGTAATAGCTTCCATCGACCTTGTGGAATTGTTTGAAATGTTCCATCTGGAAAATCATGTTTTACTGATTTCATAATATCTTCATCTATAAAATGATGAGATTTCAGATATGTGCTGTTCTTAAAATAACCTTGCATGTTGTAAATTGACTGTTTTTCGGATTTTCCGATCTTTTGGCAAATCTGTTACACATTCCGTAATACAAAAGGTTTTTTTCATCGTCCCAAACACATACGTAGTTATACCAATTTTCATAGCGTTCAGCTAAATGATATATAAGGTGATTAATTGTAGTGCCATCTAAAATAATGAGTTACAATAAAGTAAAAAAGCACAAAAATATTCATAATGTTCACACACCTAAGTATACCCAATTTCAAGGAGATCGGTTGAACGCTGTAGTAGTCGATCGACAATGTAAATAGTAAATAAACCTTCTAATTGATCAAGCAATATTCCACTTTAGTAACGATGCTCTGAAGCCAATAGTAGTCCGTATCATGCAACCATTCTAAAATAAGACTCGTATAAAATCAACATTAAGATTGCGATATTTAGTGAAATGACAATCTATACTGTCACTGTCTCCACCGACAGAACTACTATTAACCTCTGATTCCACAGACTGACTGTTATCAACGGACTTTATAAGACTCACTGCCTTCATAAGACTGACTCTGTCCCGTGATCGACACGGCTTTATATACCTGAATCATGACATGACATTCATCGAGAATGTTCTATGAATATCTAGACGCACATAATTAATGTTCTAGATCCTTGTCAAACTGACAATAGTATGACAAATTGTACCTCACATATAGAAAACAAGGTAGAAGAAATAAATAGCTAATAAACAAATATTAACCGTAAGTGCATGACTACCTATCCACGTTACAGTATATATTGTACATAAAAATAAATCTGGTAATTTTCCCTAAATTCTGGTAATTTCAGAGTAATATTCTGGTAATCACATATCTGGGATCTGGTAACACTGGCACCAAGCCTGGCTCCCATCAAGGAAACATGCAGTAAAACATACTCCGTCTGCAGCGGGATTAACTTAAATTCGAAATAAAGGATAGTGAACTTGAAAATGCTTCAACGTAGGTATATATACCTAAATTCTTGGAAAAACTTCGATGACATTTTTTATTTGTTAAATACCAAGAATCTGTTTTGTAAAACAGTTGGAAAGATGAGTATAACTAAAAAATCATTACCTGAATTGGAAACAAAAATTAAAGTATATATTAGTTACATACAACAATTAGAAATTAATGTAGGTACAAGTTAAAGTTAAGATTAGTAAATTTAAACAATCCAATGTGAAGCATTTAAATCAACCTCAGTTTTATAAAACTATTCGTAGGCCTGTTCTTAAATCAATATCGGTTTGATTCGATGACATGGTTCATAGTAGTTTTGACCTGGAACATTCAGAATATCTTGACGACATCATAAAACATATCGCTGAATTTATAGTTTATGCATTAAGGAAAAGAATTCACTGTGAGCAATGTTCAACTTTGTTGGTTTTAGAAAATTCTGATAAATTAACATTGACAAATTGGTTAGAAAAGTTAAACTTTGCATCAAATGATGTCAATCTAATTTGTCATCATAAAGAAAGAATACTGCGTTTATATAAAAATTCCATATTAATGAAAAATATATATTTCAAAATTGTAAGTGAAACCTTACAAATATTAACCAGTGACAAATATTTTCGAGCAAGAACCTTTTTACGATCACAGACAGCAGTTTATATACCTTATAGCTAGTACAAAACTACATAGATATTCGCCTATAGGCCAAAAACATGAAAGTGACAAATTAAATGACCTAAAATTTAGAATTATAATAAATGACCTATTTTTAGAGGACAATAAGAATAGGGTATTACACCATTTTTTACAAACTGTTTTAAATTAATCCTGAGATCGTAATGAACTAGTAGAAATTTTGTTAATTTTTTTTAAAACCGAAAATCGCCCTAAAATCTGTTTTTTATTTATGATTTTGAATTTTCGCGCGGAAACGCTAGCCGCCATGCTTTTTCATCTCGTGACGTCACTCGGTTAGTAAACAATACGACTGCGAAAGACCAAGTAATAAGATTCGTGAAAATAATGAGTTATCATTGGTGTCTTGTGCCTGAATGCAAAAATACAAGTGTAAAAACGCCACAAAAATTATGGATTCAAGTGCCAAGTGATGTAAAAATGAGAAATACTTGGTTGAAACTGGCAAGAAGAGATCCAAAGTCATTGTCCACAAAGACTAGACTGTATTTCTGTGAAGACCACTTTGATGTAAGTATGCGCTATAAATATTCTTATCATTCGTATCTTATTTATTTCAGTGTTCGTATGGCTCAGTGGCAAGAAAATGCCACTAAAGACATGCTGTAAGGAAAACATTTGTAATTAGGTATGGCATGATGAAAATACGAAGGAAAATGAAGAGCAACGCAATTTATACATACCAAGTATTCAATCAAGTTCATCCTAAAACTGGAATATCAAGCAAAGGTATGTATATCATGAATAGCTTTTTGATTCACATTTTCGGGCGTATTGTTGCTTAAGCTTTCCGTCAAGCTCATTAAATAGACATCAGGGTAAACAAAAGAGATTGCAAATAACATATAAGGAAAAAGTGTTAATTTACTTCTACCAGGTAAAATAGGGTACCATGTTGTAGGTGAAAGAACCAACTAGTACTCCGGTGAAGCTAAAAATATAGAAAAGTTGTTGAATGTGAATTTTATTCTCTATTACTATTTTAGAATCTTATTCTTATCATTCGTATCTCATTTATTTCGGTGTTGGTATGGCTCAGTGGCAAGAAAATGCCACTAAATACATGCTGTAAGGCATGATTGATATTTTATAATGTATTGCTGTTTAAGATTGTCGTCTAGCTCATTATACAAAGAGATCAGAGAATACTTAATAGATTGTTTGTCTTGTGAACTCTTTACCGAGCATGCTTCTCTCATATCAGCCCAGATTTGTAATGATGTATTTTTTATTGCAGTGAAATGGTAGTGCACAAGGCACAATCGAATGTTTGCAGATGGATAACGGAAGAAGAAGGCTGTGGCAAAAGTAAAACACCTCAAAGGCATTTGAAGAATCTAGTTTCCGAGTCCTGGTGGTATAGAGAGAGTATAATGAGTGCATAAATGTGAGTATAGCTGAATTTTGCTTGTAATTATTTCAGTTTAATTGTAATATACGGTGCAGATGATTAAAATTTGTTTTTTTATTTACATGTCTACTTGAGGGGCAACAAAAGAAGGCTGAAGGAGAAATGGAGCAATGCAAGAGCAGATGAAGTATCCAGCGTCCGAGTCCTGGTAGTGTAGAGACCATAATGAGTGCATAAATGTGAGTATGGCTGAATTTTGCTTATAATTATTTCAGTTTACTTGTAATATACGGCGCAGATATTTAATTTTTTATTTTTATTTATTTGTCTAATTGAGGAGCAGCGGAAAAGGACTGAAGAAGTGGAGCAATGCAAGGGCATATGAAGTATCCAGCGTCCGGGTCCTGGTGGTGTAATAAGTGTTTTACAAAAGCAGTTATTTGGACAGTGCTCTGGGTAATAATTTATTATAAGAATAAGTATATTATATAAGTATATTGTTATAGTAATGTATGTTGATGTTCACATTGGCGACCTTCAAGTTATTAAAAAAATACTTCTAACTTTTCTTATATTTATTATGACTTTATTAATTTCCCTTAGATATAGTGAAAGGAGTGAAACTTTCAGAAATTGTTGGAGAACACTTAATAAAAAATCTATGCTGCATTCATATAATGTTTTTTAACTTTCTTCAACAATTTCTGAATGTTTTATTCCTTTCTCTACTTTACGCTGCTTTTATATTCCACCGTAGATAGAACATTGCAAAGGCAAGTCTTGAGGTTACTATCAGAGTTTTTATTTTCCATTTCTTTGTCAGCAATCCTGAAGCATTCTCTGATAATGATGAATGAACGTTTAATAGAAGGTTGGGTTTCCAACTGTAGGAGCGTTTTGCGTACTTCCACTTTAGAATTATAAAAATGAACTAATAATTAATTTAGAAACGCTTACATTAGTTGATATTTCACTTAGCAAAAAAGCACACTGTGAATTTTACAAGCAAAATAAAAGCTCAAGCGAAAATTAATTACATCAACTTACCACTGAACATTAATCGTCATGGAGAAGTTGAGCCCCTTTGTCAAGCTGGTTTTCTTGATCTAATAGAAACTTTATGTTTATGATAGTTAAAACTTGTCGTTTTTTTTAAACGAAAAGTATTAGATGTTCATTTTGGCAACTATATCTCGTTATCATATTTTCTGGGTTCGGAGTTGATTGGATTAGCATTTGGTAATAGCTTCCATCGACCTTGTGGAATTGTTTGAAATGTTCCATCTGGAAAATCATGTTTTACTGATTTCATAATATCTTCATCTATAAAATGATGAGATTTCAGATATGTGCTGTTCTTAAAATAACCTTGCATGTTGTAAATAGACTGTTTTTCGGATTTTCCGATCTTTTGGCAAATCTGTTACACATTCCGTAATACAAAAGGTTTTTTTCATCGTCCCAAACACATACGTAGTTATACCAATTTTCATAGCGTTCAGCTAAATGATATATAAGGTGATTAATTGTAGTGCCATCTAAAATAGTGAGTTACAATAAAGTAAAAAAGCACAAAAATATTCATAATGTTCACACACCTAAGTATACCCAATTTCAAGGAGATCGGTTGAACGCTGTAGTAGTCGATCGACAATGTAAATAGTAAATAAACCTTCTAATTGATCAAGCAATATTCCACTTTAGTAACGATGCTCTGAAGCCAATAGTAGTCCGTATCATGCAACCATTCTAAAATAAGACTCGTATAAAATCAACACTAAGATTGCGATATTTAGTGAAATGACAATCTATACTGTCACTGTCTCCACCGACAGAACTACTATTAACCTCTGATTCCACAGACTGACTGTTATCAACGGACTTTATAAGACTCACTGCCTTCATAAGACTGACTCTGTCCCGTGATCGACACGGCTTTATATACCTGAATCATGACATGACATTCATCGAGAATGTTCTATGAATATCTAGACGCACATAATTAATGTTCTAGATCCTTGTCAAACTGACAATAGTATGACAAATTGTACCTCACATATAGAAAACAAGGTAGAAGAAATAAATAGCTAATAAACAAATATTAACCGTAAGTGCATGACTACCTATCCACGTTACAGTATATATTGTACATAAAAATAAATCTGGTAATTTTCCCTAAATTCTGGTAATTTCAGAGTAATATTCTGGTAATCACATATCTGGGATCTGGTAACACTGGCACCAAGCCTGGCTCCCATCAAGGAAACATGCAGTAAAACATACTCCGTCTGCAGCGGGATTAACTTAAATTCGAAATAAAGGATAGTGAACTTGAAAATGCTTCAACGTAGGTATATATACCTAAATTCTTGGAAAAACTTCGATGACATTTTTTATTTGTTAAATACCAAGAATCTGTTTTGTAAAACAGTTGGAAAGATGAGTATAACTAAAAAATCATTACCTGAATTGGAAACAAAAATTAAAGTATATATTAGTTACATACAACAATTAGAAATTGATGTAGGTACAAGTTAAAGTTAAGATTAGTAAATTTAAACAATCCAATGTGAAGCATTTAAATCAACCTCAGTTTTATAAAACTATTCGTAGGCCTGTTCTTAAATCAATATCGGTTTGATTCGATGACATGGTTCATAGTAGTTTTGACCTGGAACATTCAGAATATCTTGACGACATCATAAAACATATCGCTGAATTTATAGTTTATGCATTAAGGAAAAGAATTCACTGTGAGCAATGTTCAACTTTGTTGGTTTTAGAAAATTCTGATAAATTAACATTGACAAATTGGTTAGAAAAGTTAAACTTTGCATCAAATGATGTCAATCTAATTTGTCATCATAAAGAAAGAATACTGCGTTTATATAAAAATTCCATATTAATGAAAAATATATATTTCAAAATTGTAAGTGAAACCTTACAAATATTAACCAGTGACAAATATTTTCGAGCAAGAACCTTTTTACGATCACAGACAGCAGTTTATATACCTTATAGCTAGTACAAAACTACATAGATATTCGCCTATAGGCCAAAAACATGAAAGTGACAAATTAAATGACCTAAAATTTAGAATTATAATAAATGACCTATTTTTAGAGGACAATAAGAATAGGGTATTACACCATTTTTTACAAACTGTTTTAAATTAATCCTGAGATCGTAATGAACTAGTAGAAATTTTGTTAATTTTTTTTAAAACCGAAAATCGCCCTAAAATCTGTTTTTTATTTATGATTTTGAATTTTCGCGCGGAAACGCTAGCCGCCATGCTTTTTCATCTCGTGACGTCACTCGGTTAGTAAACAATACGACTGCGAAAGACCAAGTAATAAGATTCGTGAAAATAATGAGTTATCATTGGTGTCTTGTGCCTGAATGCAAAAATACAAGTGTAAAAACGCCACAAAAATTATGGATTCAAGTGCCAAGTGATGTAAAAATGAGAAATACTTGGTTGAAACTGGCAAGAAGAGATCCAAAGTCATTGTCCACAAAGACTAGACTGTATTTCTGTGAAGACCACTTTGATGTAAGTATGCGCTATAAATATTCTTATCATTCGTATCTTATTTATTTCAGTGTTCGTATGGCTCAGTGGCAAGAAAATGCCACTAAAGACATGCTGTAAGGAAAACATTTGTAATTAGGTATGGCATGATGAAAATACGAAGGAAAATGAAGAGCAACGCAATTTATACATACCAAGTATTCAATCAAGTTCATCCTAAAACTGGAATATCAAGCAAAGGTATGTGTATCATGAATAGCTTTTTGATTCACATTTTCGGGCGTATTGTTGCTTAAGCTTTCCGTCAAGCTCATTAAATAGACATCAGGGTAAACAAAAGAGATTGCAAATAACATATAAGGAAAAACTGTTAATTTACTTCTACCAGGTAAAATAGGGTACCATGTTGTAGGTGAAAGAACCAACTAGTACTCCGGTGAAGCTAAAAATATAGAAAAGTTGTTGAATGTGAATTTTATTCTCTATTACTATTTTAGAATCTTATTCTTATCATTCGTATCTCATTTATTTCGGTGTTGGTATGGCTCAGTGGCAAGAAAATGCCACTAAATACATGCTGTAAGGCATGATTGATATTTTATAATGTATTGCTGTTTAAGATTGTCGTCTAGCTCATTATACAAAGAGATCAGAGAATACTTAATAGATTGTTTGTCTTGTGAACTCTTTACCGAGCATGCTTCTCTCATATCAGCCCAGATTTATAATGATGTATTTTTTATTGCAGTGAAATGGTGGTGCACAAGGCACAATCGAATGTTTGCAGATGGATAACGGAAGAAGAAGGCTGTGGCAAAAGTAAAACACCTCAAAGGCATTTGAAGAATCTAGTTTCCGAGTCCTGGTGGTATAGAGAGAGTATAATGAGTGCATAAATGTGAGTATAGCTGAATTTTGCTTGTAATTATTTCAGTTTAATTGTAATATACGGTGCAGATGATTAAAATTTGTTTTTTTATTTACATGTCTACTTGAGGGGCAACAAAAGAAGGCTGAAGGAGAAATGGAGCAATGCAAGAGCAGATGAAGTATCCAGCGTCCGAGTCCTGGTAGTGTAGAGACCATAATGAGTGCATAAATGTGAGTATGGCTGAATTTTGCTTATAATTATTTCAGTTTACTTGTAATATACGGCGCAGATATTTAATTTTTTATTTTTATTTATTTGTCTAATTGAGGAGCAGCGGAAAAGGACTGAAGAAGTGGAGCAATGCAAGGGCATATGAAGTATCCAGCGTCCGGGTCCTGGTGGTGTAATAAGTGTTTTACAAAAGCAGTTATTTGGACAGTGCTCTGGGTAATAATTTATTATAATAATAAGTATATTATATAAGTATATTGTTATAGTAATGTATGTTGATGTTCACATTGGCGACCTTCAAGTTATTAAAAAAATACTTCTAACTTTTCTTATATTTATTATGACTTTATTAATTTCCCTTAGATATAGTGAAAGGAGTGAAACTTTCAGAAATTGTTGGAGAACACTTAATAAAAAATCTATGCTGCATTCATATAATGTTTTTTAACTTTCTTCAACAATTTCTGAATGTTTTATTCCTTTCTCTACTTTACGCTGCTTTTATATTCCACCGTAGATAGAACATTGCAAAGGCAAGTCTTGAGGTTACTATCAGAGTTTTTATTTTCCATTTCTTTGTCAGCAATCCTGAAGCATTCTCTGATAATGATGAATGAACGTTTAATAGAAGGTTGGGTTTCCAACTGTAGGAGCGTTTTGCGTACTTCCACTTTAGAATTATAAAAATGAACTAATAATTAATTTAGAAACGCTTACATTAGTTGATATTTCACTTAGCAAAAAAGCACACTGTGAATTTTACAAGCAAAATAAAAGCTCAAGCGAAAATTAATTACATCAACTTACCACTGAACATTAATCGTCATGGAGAAGTTGAGCCCCTTTGTCAAGCTGGTTTTCTTGATCTAATAGAAACTTTATGTTTATGATAGTTAAAACTTGTCGTTTTTTTTTAAACGAAAAGTATTAGATGTTCATTTTGGCAACTATATCTCGTTATCATATTTTCTGGGTTCGGAGTTGATTGGATTAGCATTTGGTAATAGCTTCCATCGACCTTGTGGAATTGTTTGAAATGTTCCATCTGGAAAATCATGTTTTACTGATTTCATAATATCTTCATCTATAAAATGATGAGATTTCAGATATGTGCTGTTCTTAAAATAACCTTGCATGTTGTAAATTGACTGTTTTTCGGATTTTCCGATCTTTTGGCAAATCTGTTACACATTCCGTAATACAAAAGGTTTTTTTCATCGTCCCAAACACATACGTAGTTATACCAATTTTCATAGCGTTCAGCTAAATGATATATAAGGTGATTAATTGTAGTGCCATCTAAAATAGTGAGTTACAATAAAGTAAAAAAGCACAAAAATATTCATAATGTTCACACACCTAAGTATACCCAATTTCAAGGAGATCGGTTGAACGCTGTAGTAGTCGATCGACAATGTAAATAGTAAATAAACCTTCTAATTGATCAAGCAATATTCCACTTTAGTAACGATGCTCTGAAGCCAATAGTAGTCCGTATCATGCAACCATTCTAAAATAAGACTCGTATAAAATCAACACTAAGATTGCGATATTTAGTGAAAATCCAATTAATACATTAAAAGATCATTTAAAGCCAAATACATTTTATGGTATATTGACGCCATTAGAGTAGGCATTTATAATTAACTTTCTAGTGAAATTTTTAGAAGACGTAAAAGACGTAGAGAAACAAACTTTAAAAATTAAATACCATCATGAAACCGTACATAGAGGAGTAATTGAAACTACCCCCTGCCTAGGAAATTCTATTGGCCATCTTTGAAAAAAGATGTTATTATATAAATTATATATATTATGTACCATTTGTCAGAAAATAAAATATGAACGTGAACCCTATGAAATAATTTTCAGAAATACTCCCATCCGGGAGAAGCCATTTGATCATATTTATTTAGACACATTTCAAATAGAAAAGACAAAATTTCTCAAAATAATCGACAGCTTTTCAAAATTTGCGCAAGCTTACATAACAACGACTAATTCGATAGACGTAATAAATAACCTTCTGAAATTCATTTCACATTACGGTATCCCAAATAAAATTATATGTGATGAAGGACCAGAATTTAGAGAACCTGTGCAAATTGACATTCATTACAAAACGGCCAGAAACCCAAACAGTCCAATAGAAAGATTCAATTCTACACTAGTAGAAAGTTTGAGGATACTAAGACAAGAACAAAAACTACTCAAATAAGAAACCTAATGATGTATGCTTTGATTGGCTATAATAACACCATACACAATGCTATAAAATTTACACCGATATAGATAATAAAAGGTATTCTAAATTATGCCACGCCCACCAAAGTAACTGAATCACAGATCATATCCGACTACTTAGAAAAACTGGTTGAAAATACCCATTTAATATAACCACTTATAAAGGAAAATAAATAAAACTCGATCAGAATCACCGGAAATTCATGTAGAGGGTAATAAAAATGTTGATATAAAAAACAACATTCGAAATAAAATAAAACCAATATATACCGCAGTGCAAAACCTCTGTTAGAAAATTCTGACAAAATTCAGACAGACCAAGAAATATTTCACAAACGTGTAGTGAAACCATAGTACGAAAAATCACTAATCAGAAATCATATACAGATAAAAGATGAGAAACGCCATGAGGTTATTTCTTCTCATAACCATTCCATTTCTGACGACTTCAGTCAAGATTAGGTACACCACTTACTAACCACATATTCCCATTCAAAATTGGTTCAGCCAATGTTACACATTCAGTCGTAAAATATATCGACACTAAACAATTTGAAATATATCTGTCATAAATACAAGAGCTCCTAATTCAAATTTCTTCTCATATAAAAACGCAAGAAATTATTAATACCAATAAATTAATGGTAGATCTAAAACACATGGAAAATTAGCTAATTTGAAACCTCAATTAAATGGGAAGAAAAGAATAGGACCTTTTAATTTTGTTGGATGAGCTGAAGATTAGCGGTTTGGTACCTTATCAGACCAGGACGACGATATATTTAATAAAGAGATAGCAAGCTTAGATAAAAATCAACATATCATTCACCACGATTTCACCAACTTTGTTTTAATAAGTAAGAATTTTATGTATGCAACTACCAAGTTATTTGAGAAATTGGATCATGACAACGAGATTATTAAACAAGACTTGAGCGAAATATCATCGAATTAAATAAAGTTACTGTTGTGGTTTAGGTTGTCGAATGTATTATTTACGTTAAGATTATCTAGCATAATAATATCAAATTGGAATTAACGTGACAGGTCGGAGACTTGACATCAACTAACTACACTATATATACAGTACGAAAGTTTCTTCACAATATTCTCCCCCACTTGAATATCTCAGGGAGCAAAATGGACAATGAAATCTTTGAGATGTTGAGGAGCATAACGCTTTCTGGAAGACCTGCTAGGTTCAGTAATAGGTAACCGACTGATGGATCTCCGATGACTCTGATCATAACTCGATGGATCACCATTCTGCGTTGAAGAGGGCTGCTGCGTCGAAGATGGAACACTATTTGCAGCATGGTCAGCAGCAAACGGAATTCCATATCTTTTCTGTGGAACTTGCGTTAACAGACCAAAAGTTACTCGTTTCTTTGGCACGAGAGTGATAATCAGCTGGTTGATGTGGCGTTTTAAACTGCGTCCCGAATCCAATTCTATGATGAAGTGGTACTGACCAAGTTTTCTCTTGACGGTACCAAACTGCCAAATATCTTGGTTTTCCTTGTGAATTTTTGCCTGAACTCTCTCCCCCACATGAAGAGAACGAACGTGAGAAGTACCTGGACTCGATGGAGCCTTCGCTTTGCTCTTAGTTAGAAGAGCGTCTAGGCGAATACGAATTATTCCATTTAGATATAATTTATAATTTAGGGTTTGGATGTTGCGCTCTGCAAGATCATTGGTGGCTGGGTGATTTGGTGCACTGAATTTCTCAAAGCTTCCTCGTTCCTCACTTTATCTTTGAAATTCATCGCTTTTGAAGATGGCCGCATTATCTGATACCAAAACAGAGGAATATCCATGAACAGAAAATATATTTTCCATGAAGGAGATGGTTGTTGATTTAGAAGGAGCTTCTCGAAGCATGCAAATTTCCACCCACTTGGACTTGGCATCCATACATATAAGAAAAATAACCATCAAATGGACCAGCATAATCAATATGTAACCTCTCCCAATTCTCCTCTGTATATCCCACGGATGAATTGCAGGACTGTGACAAACTTTTGCAATATTCGCAGCTTCTTACAAGTCGCTCTATATCCTTATCCAATCCTTCCCAGTAAACGTATCTCCTGGCAAGTTGTTTCATCTTAGTGATGCCTAAGTGTTTTGCATCAAGTTCTTCCAGAATATATGCTCGGAGAGTCGGAATCACAGCACGATTCAATCGAAAAAGCATGTCGCACCCAACAGTATCTGGACTATCTTTATAACTATTCTTTAAATCACACATTATGAGTTGTAACTTCAGATCCTTTGCAGTTTCTTTGGCAATGGTTTCTGACGTTAGGTTAGTGAACTGGAGATTTGCAGCAGCTTTTCTGCATAGAGCACATTAACTTCTTCATCTATTGCTATCTCTGGTGAATTGACTGACGATAAGACTGGGACACGGGACAAATAGTCTATATTCTCATAATCTTTACCCTTCTTGCAACGAACTGTGTAATCGAGCCCACTGAGAAAATAATTCAATTCGAGCAGTCATACGAGACGGTTGTGTTTTTTGTCTCGTTTGGAGCTTCTCGGTACTGAATGTTTTGTTTTGTTTTGCTTTGGTTTGAACTGTTTTGTTTTGATTTGATTTGTTGTGTTAACCGGTGCGTGTATACTATTTTGTGTTATTGACTTCGAACCAGCGTGTGATTTATCATTGTACGTGTGTTTTACTGACTGTAAAAATTTTGACCTGGTGTGCGTTAACATTGAACCCGTATTTAACTTGGCCTACCGTGTGTGTGCAAACTTTTACTGTGTCATTGACTTTTATTTTTATTTACAAAAATTGAACTTTAACTTTAAAATGTCTGAATTTAAGTGTGATTCCTGCCAAACAATCGTCTCGGAAAAGGACAAATACAAACTTCGCTGCAGTGGAGAGTGTCGCCGGATTTTTTGTATGACCTGTACTGGGCTGGATAAGTCGACAACAAAAGTGCTCTACCACCAAAAGTTCCATAACATTCGATTTTTTTGTAATGTTTGTGACTCTCCTACCTTAAAATATCTTCACGACAAAATATCACAGGTACATAAATCGCAGATTTCTATAGAAAATGTTGAAGCTCTAGGAACATGCTTAAAGAAAAATAATGACCTGCTTCCAATATTTTCTGAAATGTACGACATTTTAAATACTCATGATGCCAAATGGAAAACGTTATACAAAAAGATAGATGAGATTCATAGTCAACAGACACGATTGGCGGAAATTACACCAGAATCTCTGTTCCATTCTATCAAGGAAATGAAACAGGATATTTTTAATCTGTCATCTATTTTAACGGACAATCAAGACGAATCTATTAAAGTTCAGATTCATGACTCATCAAAGGATGAGTTATTGAAGGAAATGGCCGATATGAAAAAAAAGTATAAACCAAATAGCACACACGGTTGAAAAGTTGGCTGCCAATGATAAGCCAATTACTAGAAGTAACCCACCAATAGTGAAAAAGTCCGTTTCGACTCAAACCAACCATACGGATAACCAAAACACAGAGGTTTTGACTTCTCCAAAAGACATTACGCCCAGACCTCCCAAATCCTCCAATAAAGAAGAATGGCATTATGTGGTAGTGTCCAAAATCCCATCGACATATAGCGCTACCCTTCTTGCACACTATGCGAAGGAAAAACTTGGAACTACTGACTTTATTCGATGCTTTCCAATGCTGAAGAATAAGGACAGTTCGCACTCCGACTTCAAAATTGGTGTGCAGAATAAAAGTCACCTAAAGCAGCTAAAAGACCCAAGGATGTGGCCGCTAGGCACTGAAATCGCAAAATCATCTTTAACACCCTTAAAGATTTCACCACCAGCGTCAAGTTTTTCGACCACAGGCTGTCATTATATTCCAACCTCTGTAGACAGCCGTAGCCCAACACCACGCCCTGACTTAACACCTGTAAAAGCTAGGGAGATCAAATCTGTTAAGATTGGATCTGACAGGGAGGCTTTAGCTGCCTGTAAGTCTCTTGCGCAGGAAAATGTAGACTTTGTCATGGAAAAAAGTACAAGGAAAGATAGTTTGCTAAATATTGACCCGATGACTCCACCTATAGTGCGGCTGTCCCGTAATTCGGATACGGCTGATGGTCGTTATTTGTTGGCTAGACTGAGGGACTCTTCCTTATTAAAAGCTCTTCGGCTATTTCTAGCCTATCTCCATGACCAACCATCCAGTGTATGTTTTGAAGGGCACACCACCACCAGCATCAAATTAACTCTAGCTTCAGAGGGACTTCCTAGTGACGTGGACACCTTGCGTAAGTTGTATTATCGCTACCACAACGCATATGGTATTGGCTCAGCCGAAGTGGAAGCTGATCTTGCTGCCTTCAGGTCTTTCTTTTCATCCGAGAAACTTCAACAGCTTCAGAAAATTAGGGAGAGTCATGGCAAATATTTTTCTACTGGCTCTCCAAAAAGGAATCAAAATTTTTAACTAAATTGACGCGAACAGAGGATCAAGCACCCTCTGTAAAATTGGACGATGGCAAGCTTAGTGTTTTTCTTATTAATATTCAGTCCTTAAGACACAAAACAGATGAATTATTTCTCTTATTAGAAGAACTTAATTTTCCAGAAATTATTGCCATAACTGAGCATTGGTTAAATGTTGATGAGCCTGTGTTTATCAAAAATTACGCTACAGTAACTAGATTTAATAGAAGTAATTTATCTCATGGAGGTACTATGATAATGTCTACAAATAGCGACTTTTCGGCTGTAACTAAATTCGATAAACTATTGTCTGAAAAAGTATTTGAATTTTCCATTGTCTATCATAATGCTTATAATCTTTATATAGTTTGTATTTACAGAACACCTGACGCTGACTTGCATATATTCAGTCAAAAATTACTGAGCTTGCTTGAATCCCTGCCTTCAAAAAGCAAGTTAATTTTATGTGGAGACCTTAATATTGACTTTTCCAATGTGTGTACTGCTCAAGAATCTCTTCAGTCCATTTTCGACTCTTTTGGCATAATCATGCATGTTAACTCACCAACCAGAATAACTAAAACTAGCTCTAGTACTATAGACTATGTCGTATCATCCTTCGATCCAAAATTAGTTGACTGTACTGTCCTTAATTCAGGTTTCTCGGATCATGAAGCAATACTAACAAAATTTTCGGCTAAATATAAGTGCAAAAATGCTTCGCGCAAATTATGCCGTATTTTTTCTGACAAAAATTTTCGTAATTTCAAGCACCTATGTCTAACAACAGACTGGTTTGTCCTATCTGACGATGTCAATATCGAATTTCCGAGATTTATAAAAACATTATCAAACTTGGCATTCAAATCCTTTCCTCTTAGGCCTCTAAAAATCAAACAACATAAACCCTGGTCTACTAAAGGCTTACGTACATCTGCAAAGAACATGCGCTCACTATCCTACATAAAAAAATCATCGGACAGCGTCTTCTACCATGATTACGTAAAACGTTACAGAAAAATCTATCATAAGACTATAAAAGCTGCCAAGGACATTTATTATAATAGGAGGCTGGCCAATTCCGGTAATGTTGCTAAAGAAATGTGGTCTATTGTGAATGACTTAAGAAATAAGACCTCACCATCTAACACAATCTCTATTTCACCCGAGAACCTAAATAATTACTTTGTAGATGTAGCAAAACATTTAAAGAACACCATAACTCCTTCCGATGACCCCCTCTCATTTCTCCCTAAGGCTAATATGAATTTACACAGTTTCTTCTTTACACCCGTAGTATTAGCAGAGCTTAACAGTACAATTAATGACATTAAAAACAAATCTTCATCTGGGGCTGATGGGCTTACTCTGAAAATGTGCTCGAACCTGCCGGAATGCACATTGAATCATTTTATTACTTTAATTAACAAATCATTCCAAAATGGAGTTTTTCCAAACTGTCTTAAGACGGCAATAATTGTTCCTCTGCATAAAGGAGGAGATAAAGATCAAGCTTCGAACTATCGCCCAATTGCACTCCTTCCCACATTATCAAAGATCATCGAAAGATTGGTTAAAAAAAGGCTTCTATCTTTTCTTTTTAAATATAATATACTCTCTACCTATCAATTTGGATTTTTAAGTAACAAATGCACAAATGATGCCATGTTTTCCCTCTTTAATAATGTATACTCAAACCTGATCAACCATCACTCTATAGCAACAATTTTCTGTGATTTCTCTAAGGCTTTTGATTGCGTAGATCATAATATATTAACTAATAAATTGGAGTACTACGGTTTCAGAGGAGTGTCCCTCGAATGGTTTAAGTCGTATCTCAACAGCAGGACTCAGATTGTGAGGGTTGATACGTCGATGTCTTCTTGCAAACCAATTGAATATGGAGTGCCTCAAGGTTCAGTACTGGGCCCTATTTTGTTTCTGCTTTTTATCAACGACATTGCTAGTCTTAACATTAGCGGTGAAATCTGCCTCTTTGCGGATGATACTAGTTTCACGTGGAGCAACCCGGATATTACGACACTTCATAGGACTGTATCTAGAGACTTAGTCACGAATAAATCTTGGTGCGATTCAAATCTCCTATGCCTCAATGTTTCTAAAACAAAAGTTTTATCATATAAAAGTACATTGCAATCTTTTGTACTTAATAACACCACTATTGAGGCCGTTGAATCTGTGAAATTCTTGGGGCTTATTGTAGACAACCGCTTAAAATGGGACTTGCACATCGATGCTTTATCTAAAAGGTTAAGTTCTGCCTGCTTTGCGCTGAGATCAGTTTCCAAGGAGCTCAACTTGTCTACTTCTAGAACAGTCTATTATGCCATTTTTGAGTCGCATCTCCGATACGCCCTTCCATTCTGGGGTACGTGTTGTGCAACTCAATTTGAACGTATTTTTAAACTGCAGAAGAGAGCTGTTCGGTATTCACTGAGACTTAGCAGTAGGACTCTCTGCCAGGATTACTTTAAAAAATTTAAAATATTAACTCTTCCGTCCCTATTCATATTTGAATCTGTATCCTTAATCCGCAAGCACGTATCTTCTATTCCAGAGAGGCCATCTCACAACTATCCGCTTAGAAACACGGAGCATGATCTTTATCTGCCAACCCCTCGCTCAGAGTTGGTTAAAAGCTCTATACTGTACAATGCAAAAAAAATGCACAATCATCTACCATTTGAAATCAAATCCATAAGATCTTTTCCTGAATTTCGAAAGGTTTTGAAATCATACTTACTGGAGAGAGCCTTTTATGCAGTAAGCGAATTTTTTGTTAAAAATTGTTAATACTTAATATTAAGCTTCTTACACCCACTGGTTTAGTGAATATTATTTGATGTTTGATATCCTAAGGGTCTTTTGTAATGTAAAATCATCTGTCACACAAAATTAAATCTATAACGGCTTATCCCAGATTCAATTAAATTACTACTACCTAGGATAATGCCTTTTATGCAGTTAACGACTTCTTTCACTAAGGCACGTTTCTGCTCAGCTCACGCACTGGTTTATTGTTTGTACAAAATTTGTTTTTGTTTTGTGATTTAGTTAGTGTTTACCTTCTGACTGAATTTACAGCTGTATGTTAACTTACTTTCTAACCGAATATACAGCTGTAGGTTTCATTCTGATACTTACTATCTTATATTTTTACATCTTTATATTTTTATATTTTTGTTTTATATTATATAAATTTATTTAATTTTAATTTAATTTTTAGTTTTGCCTTTGTTTTGTTTTGTAGTGTTTGATTTTGATATTTTTATTTTGCTTTGTCTACAAAATTTATATTTTTTCGACAATAAAGCATTTCTCTCTCTCTCTAAGCATATCGCAACAAGCGCGCAGACGTCATCTGCGATAGGGTTCTATCAGGATGAAAAATACGAGACAATGGCTCATTATTTCGCCAAAAATAGAGCTGAAGAAATGGTTTGCAGCATAAACAATAGCCAGGGCTTCTCTATCTAGCTGACTATAGTTTGACTCAGCCTTTGTCAAAGCTCTTGAGGCATAAGCTATAAGCTTTTCTTGGCCTTCAATTTCGTACTAAATACTGCACTACTTTGTGAAAAATCAGGAATGAATTTTGAACAATGTGTAACCAATCCGAGAAAACGTCTCAACTCATCAATATTTCTGGGTTGAGGTATCTGAGTGACTGCTTGAACCTTCAAAGGGCACTTCTGGATCTTAATAAATGACACCACATGACCTAAATAATTTATACTTTCCTTAAAGAAAGATCATTTGACTCGATTCAAGTGAAGGTCATTTTCTTCCGGACGTTCCAAACAAGCTATTAGATTTTTATTGCATTTTTCAAAGGTAGCTCAAAATAATGTCATCGAAGTACGCTTCAACCTTAGAAAGACCATATAGTACTTGCGACAGAATACGATTGAATTCAGAAGGTGCAGTTTTTAAACCAAAACTGAGACGATTCATTCTAAACGTGCCTTTATTTGTCGATGTAGTTTGTATCTTGCTGCCTTCTTCATCTACCTTAAGATGAAGATATGCCTTGGAGAGATCTAATTTGCAGAAAAACATTGACTCTCTGAGACTGTGTAAGACTTCATCTATACGACGTATAGGATAATTGGCTGCTATCAATTTTTTATTGACTTCACACATAATCTTACTATACCATCGGGCTTAGCGATCACAACAAGAGGTGACCCCCAATCGCTCGATGCAAACAGGACTCATAACTCCTTGAGATTCCAATGATACAAGCTCTCTTTCAACTCGATCCCGCAACCCAAATAGAACGTCACGTTCTCTGAAGAAAACGGGTTTTACGCCTTCTCTTAGATGTAATCTTACTTCCACATTGGGTACACACCCAATCCTTTCTTCAAATATGGATCAATATTTTTGAAGAATGTCCTCAAATGAAGCGTGTGAGTGAGCACAAACTGGATAGAGGGCTGAGTTCTGGCGACTATCTCAACCACTGAGATTTATTTCGAGTTCACGAATTCACATCCGTCCAAGCAAAGCATCATGCCCTGCCAGCACTATAAACAGATCGGCATTAATAGACTTATTTCCACAGGCTACTCAGAGTGTGACTTTTCCTTTGGGTTTAATGAGATGGTCTGAGTACGAACGAAATGAGATTGTTGTTTGTTGAAGGGGAATGTTGAGGCCAAGCTTTTAGAAATCACTCTCTGATAGCAGAGAAAATCGTGCAACTGAATCCATTTCAAACGATTGTGGCTTGCCATTGAGTGTGACTGTAATTATGTATTTATCATATTCAGGTTCACGTATGTACAAATCTTCTGTGTCTTTGATTCGAACGATACCATATTCTTGATTTGAGTAACTATCTTCATCTGGAGTGTGCTTGTATGACAGAGAATGGGTTTTTGATTTTTTAAGCAGGGTAGTGATACAGATTTCGCGATGTGGCCAACCTTGCCACATAAATTGCACTTCAATGAGTTACGATCAGTTCTACAGTCATTTGACCTGTGATTCGACCGACCGCAATTAAGACACATGCTAGCAATTCCCAATGACGTATAATCTACTTTTCTTTCACGAAAATGAAAAAGATGACTTGGACGAATTTTAATAGTGGACTGGAAGACTGGAACTGCTTACGACTGGGACGATTACCTTGACATAGCTTATAATTATATACCTTGTGTGTGTCAGCAAGTCCATCTGACAACTTATCACATTTATTGCCTAGCTGGCCTGATTTATAACGTGAAACTTCTAAAGCCGTGGCTTTCTTCACAAGATCATCCACGTATCCAGCTGTCTTTTAAACCTCTGATAAACTGAGCACGAAGGAAGGTATTAGCTATAGAAACTGTCTTTTTGCAAGTACAGGTAACATAAAAATCTTTCAAATTACCCTTGAGTGACGCGAAAAAATCTGAGATAGATTAATGTGGCTGTTGATTAACGTTAAGGAAATAGTGCTGTGAGATAACGGTTGAGAACAAAGGAGCTAACAATGTTGTGAAATGACCAACCAAATCTGAATAAACAATATTCTTAATAGGTTTGTCTGGGCCTATTATTGCAGCGAAATTATTGTAATGGTCCTTTCCTATTGATGTACTCAGAAGCTGAGCTTTCTTTGTTTCATCACTAACATTTTTAAGGTAACAAAATTTTCAAAATGCTCCATATAGGACGAGAACTTTTTATTCTTGGCATCATAGTTTTCAAATGGTATCATCTGGGAAACTGGAGCTGAATGATTACCAAGAGCAGCTGTCAAAACTGATATGAACTTCTTGAACTGGTCCTCATCCATGATAGAAAAAAAAACAGAATCGGCTCAGAATTGTACAGAAACAGCTATTCGGCGAGTATCTGACTTGAGACTGGTAAATTTTCCGGCAATTCATTTCACTGATTTTAAATGCTGCTCTACTTATGGTTTATCCTCGTCGTCAACTTGTTGTGGTTTAGGTTGCGAATGTATTGTATTGAAAGAAAGCTTGCATTTTTTAACTGTATTTAACTACCTTATTTACATTAAGAATATCTAAATAATAATATCAAATTGGAATTATTCTTACAGGTCGAAAACTTGACATCAACTAACTGCACTATATATACAGTAGGAGATTTTCTTCACAATAGTTACCTACTCATTATTTAGCTTTGCAACAAATACTTAATATGTTATTGATAGATTTTATCTTAATGATATCCTTATGAATTCTTCTAATCATCACTATCAAGATGAAAGCTGCTATCCAATTGAAGATTATTGTATCAGCCACATCAAACAATGAATTGATCATGGAGATTGTATCCCTCAAATACTACGAGGAGATACCAATATTTCAAATTGTTTTTTGATCAATATAGATCTACAAAAAACTCTCACTGAAACCATTAACGATGCCTATATAATTATCCTACCAACAACACGAGTCAGGATAATCCAACAATGTCACCACAGTGAGTTTTCCGATGTTACCAGCCCCAGTCTAATTCAAATTCCTGAGAACTTATCGATTCTTCTTGAGGGAATCAGATACTCCAATGACGAAACCGTTTTTCCTGGAGCGCCATTCCATCTACCAACAATACCAACTTGACAACATGATAAAATATTTAAAAAAAATAACATTTCCGGAAAGCTCTATCTGGACGAGTTGGCCCAAATCCAGAAGAAGTCGACTGAGTCAGTGATTGAACCAATAGAGAAAGTGTCAAGTGCTAATATAAACTATAAACTTTAATTATTTTTAGGTAAATTTCTTATAGAAATGTACCTATTGCGATCGTTCACACTTTTGAATTTCGAAAAAATTTCAACGGCATGGTGTTATATGTCTATAAGTTACTCCAAAAAAACATTTGGTTCAAAAGTTTATATATATATATATATATGTATATGGGATATTACGAAATTTGTTAACACGATAGAGGTCGCAGTTTTGAAGGTATCAAGTTCAAATTTGCTACAAAAATCAATCTCTCAAATATCTCGGTCGAGTTCGTTATTGGGCAATATCGGGTAAGTAGTTTCAAAATGGCGACCATTCAAACATTTAAAAAAATTATCAAAAAAGAGCCGTAGTGTAAATATCATCAAAAATAATTTTAGGTTATAGATATAATCAGTACCTACAACTTTTGTTCAAAGCAATTTTTCATAAAATACACAGTTAAAAAAGTAAAAATTAATAAAGAAAAATAACAAATATTGATAAAACATGAACACTCAATATAAATTTGATGTAATTGTATATTTTCTGGAGATCTTAATATAGACCCTGATTAAAAAAATATATAGTATATTTATTGAAAAGAGATAGGCGAAAAAAAAAATTCTGCCTTGAAGTGGAACTCGAACCCTGTCTGCCTTATATTCAACAGCCAAAACAAAAACCTCTAACGGCAAGGCTATGACGCATACGACAACTTTATGTAATAACATGTAGGTATACCAATGAAAAGGTTGTTCAAATTTCAATTCAATGAATTTTGAAAAATTTACCTTTCCGCTGACTACAGGCCATCGGGATTTTTTGTAATAGTAATAATTTTCATGATTCTTATATTATCTTTTTGTTTATTTAGAACTGCTAAATATTTTCCAACTTCAGTTAATGAAAATCAAGATGATGTTTTCCTTAATATTTGAACTTTGACGGGAGCGTTATTGTTTTTTTTCCAAGATAAATTTCCATACTGAACGTGAAATTTTAGCGTCGCTGATAGTCTGAATGAATCTTGATACTGTAATGTTTGTTCTTATGTGAATATAAATTCACATATACACGGATTAATAAACTTGCCGCGCTCTCGGTGCCGTATTTAAATCTATCGAATAAGACGCGGAAATGCTTCTCGAAAGCTCCCAACGTATATCGACTGCGCTCGTTGATTCTTGAAGATATTTCGTGTATCATCTAGGTGAGTCAGAGAACGTCACATAGCGCAGTGGCGTGGTTCTGGGTAACATTACACTACCCCCTCCTTAAGATCGTTTAAAGCAAAGAATAAAAAAAATCAGGAAGGAGCATCGCTATTAGTTTTGAGAGACAAACAACACCAACCAGTGGTGAACAAATATGGCAGCCGGCTATTTTCACTTTCCAGTGCCGTAACATTCCAAATAATGAAAAAGTATGATGATATTCTGATCGTTTGAAATTTTGTAAGAAATTTCAATTACATAGTGATATATATCAAGAAGATATTACGGAATATTTATTTAGCTTCCAATTTCTGTCGCGTGAATTATATCTCCATCAGGTCTCCCATTGGAATCTTATTTCTGCTGATATAAACACTTTTGTATATAGTATAAATATAAGATTGTTAACAACTAGAATAGTCCTGTAGTAACCTTTGTAGAATAAACATTGTAACTTTAGTTAATAAATTAGTTTTTAAAAAGGCAATCTCGAGGATCGAAATTATTTTTGGCGCAGTCAGTAGGATTGTCTGAGAATAATCAAATCGTTTGATTATTTTTCGTGTCAACGATTAATCGGACATTCGAAATTGTTGAACTGTGAGTGATAGTGAAAATCCAGAGAGGCAAACCAATCTTGGCTCATCCCAGTCTATCGAAGACCTGGAAACCACAACCCACTGGCAGATCATCGGAATTTAGAACCCAAATCGTCTAAATTCGCAAGAGCTATCGACCTGGTAAAGGACAACCATCGCCGATCCAGCCGAAGCCCTTATAGAGAGGATGCTCAGAGTTGCCTTAATATTAATGTAAGTCTAACTCATTTTTGTTCATTTTATGTCTTTCGGAAATTTGATTGACCTTTACGAAAGTTTGGAAGAAGCGCTTTCATCACCTAATAAACCCTTAGAAGATTCAGAATTACCTAGTTCAATTGTAGTAAGCCCAGTTATTAAGCCAGCTATTTTAAAATTGTCTTTGAAAGAAAAATTTAAAATGAACCAATTCAAGCCTGAATATCTTAATTGTCTCCCTGAATTTAGTGGCGACGCTAATGATTTACAGAGATTTCTTTTGGTTAGTCAATCGCTAATAAATCAATTCTATGATGAGGCGAATCCAGAAAGTTTTTCAAATACGTTTTTAATGAATTCCATTGTATCAAAGCTCAGTGGAAATGCAAAAACTCTATTCAATATACAAGGTATTAGCACATGGACAGAATTAAGAGAATTATTAATTAGGAATTTTGCTGATCAACGTGACGAAAGTTGTCTAAATAGAGATCTTGTCATGTTACGACAAACTGTTGGTGAATCAACACAACATTTTTACGATAGAATCTTACATATTCTAAATTTATTGTGCAGCCACGTTAATTCTCAAGTTTTAACTAAGGAAGCACGAGCGGCTAAGATAGATTTATACCAAGATTTAGCACTTAAAACATTCTTAGCAGGCATACGCGAACCGTTAGGAACAACAATTCGATGTATGAAACCGAAAAGCTTGAGCGAAGCCTTACAGTATGTAACTGAAGAGGAAAATGTACATTATTTTCAGAGTTACCCTAACAAAACAAACCAAAAATCAGAAATTTTCAAGCCACAGATTCCAATGAAACCACAGGTTAATTCATGACCTCAATTTCAATTGAGAAATAATCCAAATCAAATATTCCCTAGAAACCCAAATTCAATGCAATCTTATCGGAACAATTCTTTTAGACCCCCGTTTTGGCAAGTTCCAACACAACAAAGATTCAATCAACCTCCGCAACAATTTGCTCATCATCCACAATATCCTAGAGCTCCACAAAATTTCAGAGCTCCTACCCAGAACTCCAGATTTTCACAAAATTATCAAAATACTTTTAAACAAGAAAATCCTAGCCAATTAACAAAACCAACTCCAATGAGTATTTCACCTCAAAGAACATTCAAACCTTATTCGAATTTCTTCAAACCATCCAATCAACCTCCTCACTATAAAGTCGAAGAACTGTATAACACAGAAGTAAATACTTGCGAATCTGACTATGATCCAAATTATTTTAACGAATACCAAAATTACTATCCTGAAGCAGAATGTGAGAATCAAGAAGATTTTTCAAATGAAAACAACATTGAGACTGAAAATTTTCATACGGATCCTCCCAATTCCGAGGAAAGATAACCCCTGAAGATTTTTCATTCAATTTTTCAGAATCCAATGAACTTCCCTATATAATGATTCCACAATATAATCTGAAACTATTAATTGATTCTGGCTCTACAAAATCTTTTCTTGACCCAGATTTAGCTTTTAAATTATTTCCAGATAGAATTAAAAATGACCCTTTTATAGTTTCCACAGTGTATCAAAAATCATCTCATAAATATAGCACAGAAATTCCGACTCCTCAAGTTTTTAACGTCCCTGGCAACATGAAATTTTACCTTTTCAAATTCCACGAAACATTCAATGGCCTCATCGGTATAGACAATATGAAAAATCTACAAGCTAGTGTTGATTTTAGTAGAGATATTCTTATTACTCCGAATGCAAGGATTAAATTACATTACCATAAAGTGAATAGCGCAAACAATACTCATTTAATATCCGTATCACCACGTGTTGAACAAGTTATCAAGATAAGAACATCTGTAAAACATGGCGATATCATTATCCCACATATTAAAATTCATAATTGCGAGATTCCAGAAAGCCTGAGCGTTGCAAAAAACGGAGAAGCGTTAACCACAATCCTGAATACTACTAACGATACCATTAAACTTGACCTTAGTGAACCATTCGTTGTAGAGAAATTCCAGGAAAATTACACACTAGATTCGAACTTAAATTATATTTCGAGCGAAGAAAACAACACATTAGATTTAAATAAAATTAGATTAGACCATTTAAATTCTGAGGAATCTTCAAAAATACTATCACTTTGTCGAAAATACTCTGACATATTCTACAATGAAGAGATGCCCTTAACTTTTACAAACCGTATTAAACATCAAATCAAAACATCCGACGAAAGCCCCGTTTATACGAAATCATACAGATATCCATTTATTCACAAGAACGAAGTAGATAACCAAATAAGAAAAATGCTGAAAACCAATATCATCCGGCCCAGCAATTCGCCTTGGTCTTCCCCAATTTGGGTAGTTCCAAAAAAATGGACGCCTCTGGCAAGCAAAAATGGCGCGTCGTAGTAGACTATACAAAACTAAATGAAAAGACTATCGATGATAAATATCCCCTTCCGAATATTAATGATTTGTTGGATAAACTCGGAAAGTGCCAATACTTCACGACTTTGGACCTAGCAAGTGGATTCCACCAAATCGAGATGGAAGAAAAGGATATTGAGAAAACAGCATTCAGTACAGAAAATGGACATTATGAGTACCTCCGCATGCCATTTGGGTTGAAGAACGCCCCTGCCACGTTTCAACGTGTAATGGATAATATACTGCGAGGAATACAAAACGAAAAATGTCTAGTCTACCTGGATGATATCATCGTTTTCTCGACTTCTCTGCAAGAACATCTAGAGAGGTTAGAAAGTGTTTTCAAGAGACTCAGAGATTCAAACTTCAAAATACAGCTTTGCAAATCCGAGTTTCTCAGGAAAGAAGTCGCATATCTCGGACATGTTGTAACACCACAAGGAGTCAAGCCGAATCCGGACAAAATTAAGGCTATTCAAAATTTTCCAATTCCGAAGACCACCAAACAAATCAAAGGATTTTTGGGACTCTTAGGATACTATAGACGTTTCATCAACAATTTTGCTAATTTAACAAAACCGCTAACAAAATGTTTAAAGAAAGGTGCAATAATCGAACACAACGAAGAATTTATTAATTGTTTCGAAAATTGTAAAACTATTTTAACAAACCAGCCAATTTTACAATATCCAGATTTTTCGAAACCTTTTAATCTAACAACAGATGCTTCAAATATTGCTCTTGGTGCGGTCCTTTCACAAGGCCCGATTGGCAGAGATTTACCCATTGCATTTGCGTCTCGTACTCTCAACGATTCAGAAATTAACTATTCTGTGATAGAGAAAGAGAAAGAAATCGTTTGGGCAACCAAGTACTTCCGCCCATATTTGTATGGTCGTAAATTCAATATAGTAACAGATCACAAACCTTTGCAATGGTTATTCTCACTTAAAGATCCAAACTCAAAACTTATGCGTTGGAGAATTCGACTAGAAGAATTTGATTATAACATTATATACAAGAAAGGAAAATTAAACACAAACGCAGACGCGCTTTCAAGAGTCGAAATACATACGAAAGAATTCTGGGAACAACTAGATGATATACTGAAAGAATATCCAAATTATCGAAACCCATCAGTGACATTCGATTACCAGCGAGAACCATTAAATCAAGATCACAATGAATTGAATACCCCGGAATATAGAGAAATCGAACTTCGTACACAATCTCCAAAATCACCTCGAGTTTATCTAGACTTAGATACTATGGAAAGAACTCTGGACGATGAAGACAACATTTCAATGATTGTACATCATGATCAATCAATTGCAGAAGTGCAGGCGCAGTCGTCTTCGAAAGAAGATAAGCAAATCACGAATAATGTCAACGATGATAGCGATGAACAAACGATACATTCGAACGCTGACCAACATCCAATAACAGATATACCAGTCACAGATCATGCAATCAATTACGTACAAAACCAAATCTTCATAAAATTAGTACATCATTCACCAGCAAAACCGAAGCTATCTCATCTATTTGAAAAGAAATTAAGAATTCATCTCCAAATATCCGAACAAAATTTTGAAAAAGATATAGTAAACTTTATAAAAGAGTATGTATCTCCCAATGTAAATTATCACCTATATTTCGAAGATCCACAAATTTATGAATCGTTTTCTGCAGTAGTCCAACAAAATTTCAAATGGCCCTCTATTAAATTTAGAAGATGTACTAAAAAACTAATTGACGTTATCGATAAAGAAGAAATCTTATCAAAAATACAGGGATACCACGAAGGTAAAACCAACCATCGAGGAATAGACGAAACATTAAGTAGAATCAAGGAAAAGTATTATTGGCCGCTGATGAAAAATTCAATTACAACTTATATACATGATTGTGAAATATGCCAGCAAGCTAAGTACGAGAGAAAACCCGTAAAAATGCAAATGAACATCACACCGACAGCTTCTAAACCATTTGAAATAGTGCATATGGATACGTTTACATTCGAACAAACAAAATTTTTAACAATTTCGGACAGCTTTTCAAAATATTCACAAGCATACCCAATATCTTCTATGTCTGGAACAGAAATTGCTAATAACCTAATAAACTTTTTCTCACATCATAGTATACCTAAGCTTATTATTGTAGATAACGGAACAGAATTTAAAAACTCTGTTATTACCGAGCTTTTGAACTTGCATAAAGTCAAAATTCACTTTTGTTCTCCTAACCATCCCCAATCAAACGGAATAGTTGAGAGATTCCACTCTACAATCACAGAACATCTCAGATTACTAAATACTCAAGGTTTCTCAAAAACACCAGCGAAAATGAAAATGCTATATGCAATTTTGGCATACAATAATTCAATCCACTCTGTCACCAAATTCAAACCTATAGACGTTATAAACGGACATGTCACAGATAACGACCCATTTAATATTGAAATAGATAAACTTATATTGAATGACTATGTTAATCAACATAGAGAAAAGTCTAGATTATTATACTCTAAGATAAATTCAGCGTTACTTAATCAAAAGGAAAAGGTTATTGAAAAAGCTAATAAAAAACGAAATAAGCCAGAATTATTTGAAGAAAACCAAGTAGTTTTTCCCAAGAAACACATTAGGCAAAAGCACGCCAATAAATATGATAAACCCTCAAAATTAACAAATATCAATACCGAAAGAAAAGTGGTGAAAACTGATCAACATGCAAAAATTCACATGAACAACCTTAAGCGTCCCTTAAGAAAAAATTACTCTTTCGATTAGTAAAGATAGATTATTGTATTACAGGTTTCCCGTAGTCTTGGGTCTCCGAGAAACTATCAGTGTAAGAAACTTACAAGACAACCCAGGATTAATACCCCTAAAGATCGGTACCGCTAAACTACAAGAATATTCACATTCACTCTTTCATTATTACGATCTGAATCCTATAATTTTAGAAATCAATAAGCTTAAAACTAAATCTACGAATTTAACATTATCCCTTCAAATGAATGCAAATTATTCTAGAGATGTTTCAAATTACCATAAAATATTAAGATATGTTGAAAATAAGGCTGAGTCAAAACTTTCAGAAATTATACCTCATTCACAAAGAACGAAACGAGGGTTGATCAATGGATTAGGATCCATATTCAAATCAATTTCAGGTAATCTTGATGCTAGAGACGGCGAGAGATTTGATCTACTAATTAGACAACTTCAAGAGAATCAGAACAAAATAACTTCAAGCGTAAAATCTCAATGTTCACTTGCCATTACCTTGATAGACAAATTTAATGGAACAATTAGCCAGATTAATCATAATGAAAAACTTTTGGAAGACAAGCTAAATCAGATCTCATTAATTGTAACCACACGAGCCTACAGAGAGAATAGTAGTTTTATAAAGGATGTTATGATTCAAATAATCAATTTGTACGAAACCATAATATCTATTTTACAGGATATAGAGAATTCTATTACCTTTGCAAAACTTAGAACTATGCATCCAAGCATAATGCCTATATCAGATTTATATAATATATTAAAAACTCTTCAAACAAAATTCACTCCTGACCAATTTCCAATACCTGTTGATCTAGGAAATACCCTTCTTTTTGAAAAATTAATAGAAGTGGAATGCTTTATTCTCAATAATAGAATTGTGTATATACTTAAAATTCCAATAACTTATCCTTCCGAATTCAACCTTTATCATTTATTTTCTATACCAGTCTTCTTGAAAGGTCAATTCAGAACTATTCTTCCGAAGGGTAAATTTTTGATCAAAAGTGAGTTACATTACGCACTATTGAGGAACTCTTGTGAACAAATAGCAGATAGGCAATACATCTGTAAAAATACTGAGATCTACGAAATAGACGATCTCAGCCCCTGCGAAGTTCAACTACTACGGATGAAGAATACTTCTAGTTGTAACTATGCACAAATAACCATCACACAAACTACATTTAGAAACCTAGATGAATCAACTTGGATAGGGTTGTTTCCTTCCGAAGAACCAGTGACTCTTCGATGTACCAGCCAAGAAGAAATATTAAAATTATATGGTACCTATCTATTCCAAATTCCACAAGGATGCAGACTATCAACAAATCCCAAAATAATCCAAAACGAAAAAGAAGAGCCAACTGCAAATAAACCAATACTATTTGCAGATCTCAATACTAATCAATACGACTCAAAAATACCCAACATCAACATACAATTAGATCAACTTCAGCTCGATGAACTCCAAGATCTGAAAACCAGGTTCGTTGAAAATATTCCAACGATCAAAGAAGACAGCATGGCCCACCTATATATTCCCGATGCCTGGACGATCATTATATACTGTATTGTAATATTCTTGATCATCTACTTCACCTATAAGAAAGCCAAACCAAATGGGAACCAAAATGGTCCAGCCCAACCGATAGAGCTCCTTAACGTCCAACTTCCTCGCTGAACTCTCCAAAGTTGGATCTACAGGGGGAGGAATTATATCTCCATCAGGTCTCCCATTGGAATCTTATTTCTGCTGATATAAACACTTTTGTATATAGTATAAATATAAGATTGTTAACAACTAGAATAGTCCTGTAGTAACCTTTGTAGAATAAACATTGTAACTTTAGTTAATAAATTAGTTTTTAAAAAGGCAATCTCGAGGATCGAAATTATTTTTCGTGGTTCGCAGTCGAAGGGGATGTTGTTTAAAATATAAAAATAGCAATTCAATGGATGCTGCAAAGTTGTAAGAGAATTTACACTGTCTCCGTTAACATATTCCCATCTCGAACGGTCTTGATATTATGCATCATAGTATTCTGCGCTCATAAACAAATAACTTTTTAATAAGATTAAGGTATTTTATGGTCGACGTAACATCCCCTTTTCTCAATTTCACAATGCCATAGTTGACTTTAAATTTGAGAAATACGCTAATTCACCTACTTGCTACCTATGTATTTCGACCTTCGATTCCAGACCAGTTGTACGACCGTGATAAAAATGAATAGAAGTACTGCAAATTATTCAATTGAATACATTTACTTGGATTATGAAATATTTTGAATCATAGGCATATAACAAATGAAATGTATCTGTCTACTGGCTAAAGGCCACAACATTTTCAAAAATTTATTAAGGGCTTGGATTCGAAGGATTTCGGAAATAGTTCACTTTCATTTAATTTATTTCAAAGTATTTATTATTAAATTATTTATAATATTTTACTGGCCATTAAATATAATTAATTTAAAATACATAATCCTAATATTATTATTCGTTCTTTCTCACGATTTAAATTTATTTTATACAATAATTTTTATGCTACGCCTATGTATTATATGTTATTTGTTTATATTACGAGAACAAGACAACCTAACGAATGCAAGGTAGGCGGTGCCTACCTTCATAAATCTTTAGTGCATCTTCCCTTCAAAATGATAAATGATTTATACTTTCATAAATATCGGATCTCTTATATTCATTCTATTTCACCCTTAGAATATAGAACAACAGGAAGGAGGGTATAGCACCGTACCCACTACTACTAAGCGCGACAAAGACGGCCATCTTGAACTACCAACTATGAGTCATTGATTTGCTATTTCTCTGTCGAACGTTGTAAACAGACAAAGTGATGTTCCAGTTTTGAGTGTGAAAAGTTATTTTTGTGTAGTTTGTGTAGATAAACGAAAGAAATAGCCATAGAATTGACTATTTTCTATTGACTATATATTATAAACTGATTGTATTAGCGGAATAAAGACAATTAATATGGTTAGTTGTGCATCTTGTGGTTGTTCCTTGACACCAAAACAAAAAAAATCTAGTGTTTCATTTCACAGGTAAGTGTTTTAAATGCTTAATCAGAGACAACCAGCTTAATTTTAATTTGGTAATCTGTTGAACTTATTTAAAAGAAATATGGAATTGAGGTTAACCAACAAATCAAATATGCCTTGGCGCTGTGCACTGGCGTCACCAAAGAGCTTTGCGGGGGGGGTAAACTTATGCCTAATTGGTTTTTATTATTACGTGTTGGGGATTAATATTGTATCAGGTTATTTTGCAGACAAATGCCTGTCATAAGAAGAATAACTCATTTAGGGAAAAACTATTACTCAATTATGCATTATTGTATTTAAAGTTGTCAATTACTATCTTTTTAATTTCAAGATGTTAAGATAAATCATTGTTCTAGCTTTCCTAAAGATGAAAAGAGGAGGGCAGCATGGATTCAGTTTATGAAAAACCCTGAATTTGTTCCAAAAAGGAGTAGTGTTTTATGTTCCTATCATTTTGCTGAAAATTGTTTTGATCGAACATCCAAGATTAAAGTGAGACTACTACCAAATGCTATTCCAACAATTGCAGTGGAACGTTTAAAATATGTAAGTTAGATATTTTGATAACCATTTTTCATCCCTTTAGTAGTTTTGGTTTTGTTGTATGAATAATTTGACATGATGGATGAAAGCACTACCTGTTACATTTGTCATTAGAGTAAATTTTATGAACTAACCCACGAAGTAGAAAAGAGGAGTTGAATCTAGCCACAAGCATTCTGTGGAATTCTGTAGGCAAATCTTTCGAAAAATATATGCAAATGGGCAAAGGTAGAAGTTGTTCTATATTCTAAGGGTAGAAGACTGTATATTAGGAGAGTTATCTCTCCTAATATGCAGTCTTCTTGAACTAACCCATTGACTTAGACTGTGGGTCCCCTAAAAATATCTGAGCCATCTCTTGTGACCAGTGACTACTTCGGTACTTCTCTCTTTAGTATTCTAGTTTAAATAGAGCATGTTTAAGCATAATCCATAGAATGAGCTAGACTTCTCTTTGTTCTCCACTTTCCCTTGCGCCTTGCTTGGTTGCTAATGTTAACAACTAAACAAAATGGAATTTAAATATGACAAATGACTATTAAAAGCTTGGTAAATTATTGTAGGCTAGAACATTCAATCCAGTAGTAACCAGACCCATAACCTATCTGGAAACGAACATAGCAGACCCGATTACGATACCACTACAGATACCAGGACCTTCATCTATGCCTGAAACTTCATCTGTCCCTAGACCTTCGGTGAGAGAACAGACTCCCACACTTTCTGCTGACTTGCCATTTCCAGAGTTAGAAGACACACCTCGTAAAAAAAAATTAAAGAGTAAGATTCGTGATCTAATTGTTAGTAATAATTTGAAGAGCCAAAAAATTCATAAGTTACAGAAGATTAATTGGAGACAGAAAAAACAAATATGTTCACTAAAAGCATTAACATTGCAGTTGAGAGATAAGAATATTTTATTAGAAGAGCATAAAAATTTTATAATTCAACATTTTGGGAAAAACAAAGAAATTATCGAAAGGCTCTTGAAAAAATCTGAAAATAGAAAAGTTAAAAAAAACATACGAACATTCTGTAAGAGCTTTTGCGGTCACATTGCATTTTTTTTCACCCAAGGCATACAGTTATGTTCGGCAAAAATTTGAAAATTGTTTACCTCATCCTAAGACATTAGCCAAGTGGTATGCCTCAGTAGATGCAAAGCCTGGGTTCACTTCAGATGCTTTTGATTTTTTAAACCTTAAAACTCAAAATGATAAAAAAACACTTATTTGTTCTTTGGTTTTTGATGAGATGGCAATAAGAAAGCATTTGGAATATGTTGGTAGTGAATATTATGGGTATGTAAATTGTGGTAGTGGTTTGCAAGGTGACTCTATGGATTTAGCTACTGAGGTTCTGGTATTCATGTTAGTCTGCATCAATGAACCATGGAAAATACCCATAGGTTATTTTTTTATTGCAGGTATTAATAGCCAACAAAAAGCTTCTTTAGTAAAACAGGCTCTAATATTATTGAAAGGCGTAGGAGTTACCGTCAGCAATATTACTTTTGACGGATGTGCGGCTAATTTTAGCATGTGCAATTTATTGAACTCCAAATTTAATAAGGCAAACAAAATATCTGAGTTTTCATTTCAAAATTGTAAATATTTTTTGTTACCCGATCCGGCCCACATGATAAAGCTAGTAAGAAATTGTTTTGGTAAAAAAAGAAAATTTATAGATATTGATGGTGGATTAATTGATTTTGAATTTGTAGAAGAATTAAATAATTTACAGGAAAGAGAGGGACTACATCTTGGAACTAAATTAAGAAAACAACATATTAACTTCTTTAAGCAGAAGATGAAAGTGAAACTAGCAACTCAACTGCTTAGCAGTTCGGTATCCGAGGCATTATTTTATTGTAGAGACAAGTTACAGTTAAAGCAATTTGAGAACTGTGGTCCAACTGCAAAATTTATTTTATTGACGAATAACGCTTTTGATATTTTGAATTCCCACAAAATTTCTGATTGTGGTTTTAGACAAGCTGTATGTCCAGATAATATAGAAGATATAAAATTACTTGTAATGGAGTTTGGAACTTATATAAATAATCTGAAATGTAATGATGGGACTCCTGTGCTAGAGTGTCAGAGAAAGTCGGGTTTTATGGGCTTATTATTGGGACTTAATGTTGTGTTAGGTATGTACGAAGAATATATTATCAAGGAAAATTTGAAATTCATTCCTACCTATAAACTTAACCAAGACCACATTGAGTTGTTCTTTGGAACAGTTAGATCTCAAGGAGGATACAATAATAACCCCACCTGTAGGCAATTCACTTCCGCATATAAAAAAATATTAATTCACGCAGAAGTGAGGGAAGGTGGCGTTGGAAATTGTATCCCTCTTGAAGACATTAAAATTTTGAATGTAAGTTCGGGAACCAAACCACCTTTACAAATTATCAACGAGTCAGTAGCAAATCGGACAGAAATTGAAGATAATATACAGGATGATTCCATCTTCAACAATATTTTAAATGAACACAGCTACGCACTCAATTATGATTCGTTATCTTCTTATAGTTTAGAAGTGATAACTTACATTGCAGGTTTCGTTTCATTTAAACTGGGACGCAAACTGCAATGTGAGCACTGTGTTTCACAACTGTTTGGAGAAAGAGAGGACTTTTTAAATTCTCTGATAGAACATAAATCCAGAGGTGCTTTGAGTTACCCGAGTAATGATGTAAAAAAAATTTATGAAAAAACTGAAATATTTTTAAGGCATGTACAAAAACGCAATAAAAAAGTTTGTAAAGAAGAGGTGTCTTTGAAAGTTTTAAAATATTTTATTGGTAGAAATATTTTTGAAAATATGATTGCCCATGATAAAACTCCATTGGAAAATCACAAGGTTTTGTTAATTAAATCTATTTGTATTTCTTACGTTACCACACGTATACATTTTATTTGCAACAAGTGGAATTTTTGAAAAAAAATTAAAATAGTTTTTATTAGGCATTTAAGATTTGAACAATACAGATTATTATTGCTATTTATCCTTTTCTTGATTTGAACTATACTTATGTATATCTTTTTGCCAGAAACAGAAATTCCATAACAAATTACTGTTTGTCTACCACAACACAAAATTAAATTTGAAATTAGTATTATATCAACGTCTGACGTCCGACAATTGCGACAGCTGACAGTGAAAAGGGCGACATAACCATAGAGTAATATATACGACGATCTGCCAGATATGTATATATACGCTCCATAGACAAGCCACTGATACGCTCCATGCTCGTACGTAATTCCATTGTCGTTCCATGTCGAAGAAATCTTGCTTGAATAAGATAATATAATTAATAATTAATCAATATTGGGTCCCACTTGAAGCTTAACAGGCGGCGAGATGTCTGCGATCTAAGTACGAATTCGAAATTTCAAGTCTCTAGACCGTATGGGGCCTGAGAAATCGCTGCGGAGTCCATCGATACAAGAACCGAAAGTAATAAAAACTATTTAAAAATGTTGTAACACCTGAAAAAATTCGAAATATGTACACTAAACTAATTTTGTTTAAAGGTCAATAAATATGGTTATATTCAGTATATGTTATAGTTATTTTTAGCCCTTCACTTGGTTTATTTTTAAGAACAATTGATTTATTTCTAGATTGAAATCTACATTGCATAATTACTAATACTCTTTTTATCTGTAGAATTATTTAAAAAATGGTCAAGTAGGTACTATACTTAAGATTTTCATATAGGTTTTTTTGATAACTTTGAGTTTAGCTCTCTATTTTGTAATTTTTTCAAACATTTTGATTAGTACTTTCAGAGATAAGGGGGTACGGACAATTTTCGTGAATAGTATACTGCTCACGGTAATGGTAATAACTTATTAGGTAGTTTTAGTTTGCAACACCAGCTGTAGGCATTATCTCTCTTAAAATAATAATACCTATACGATTTATTATTATACAAAAATATGCTACGCCCCTGCCGGCCAAAACAAACGGACGCCATATGCAACCTCCATTCCCGTCACGTTCATTTGGTCTTATGCTCCTTCCTGTTGTTCTATATTCTAAGATTTCACCAAATAACATAAGTTATCGAAGATTTTCATTCAAAACTCGTGCGCGATCATGATATTCGCTAGTAATTTCAAGTTTACGACACGGTTAGGCGATTTTATCCAGCGCCTACAATTATTCGATGAGTACACCATAGATAAGAGATGATGCATTTATGAGTACACGTCAGCGCAGTGTAATATACCAATGAATCAGTAAATGATATGCATAATAATATGTAGAGTGAAATATGCGGAAATACGTCGGAGGGTAGGCACCGAAGTCGTTCGCCTATCGCGTAGTTTCGACAAATTCCGTCGCCCGCGGCATTGGGAGGGCGCAACCAGGAATATACAGAGTACAGTACAGTCAATTCAAGTCATTATTATTGATTTTATAACGATCTATAGATTAGAATTCAGGTTGGATTAATCTTTTGACTTTCGTGATATTTGTGTTCAATTTCAATTGTGTTTCTGTTACCAATTTGTGAATTATCATATTTACAACCGTAGGATTTATTTGAATACTATAAAAATCTATTTGAAAACCATGATCAAGATTTTTAAAATTACCAAATACCTATCGCATCAATGTTAAAACACTATAAAAAATGATCTTCAAACAATCTTTCCAGAGGCTTACAAGTTATTTACCTACATTAACTGCTACCATTCCAAATTCCAATCAAAAGTGTTTCGGTTGAAAGACATTTTCTAAGTATTAAAAACTATTACCGTAATTTAATAAAAAATGATCGTTTGTTGTCGCTTACACTTATTTCTATAGAAAAAATTGTTTTGTTCTTTATAATTAATAAGTTCGTACTATTGAAGGATCGGCGTATAAATTTAACCTATAAGACTCATTCATGTCATGAAAAATCCTTAATAATTGGAATAGAAAAATCGATTTTTTTTAACTCCCTTGTAAATAACAAGTAGGTACCTATATTAATGCTACCTGAAGATAAAAATGCTACAACAAATAGGTATCTATATATAGAAATATAAAAATATCCTATATATGACTTAGGAATGATATTTTCTCTTATAATCGCCCTAATATTTTCACTTATAATCTCCCTCCTTGAATAATTTCCGAAAAATTTTCATTCATTCATTTATGCTCGCGGGAAATTCAGTACAAAAATGTTATACTAAAAATTCTTTTTAAAAGTAAATACAATTTTTGACAGTATATAAATGAATATTTGTCAAAAATAATCTACGCTTGTTATTCTGGCATCTGCATGTGATAGCTGTCAAGCCAAGGAAATTATCACTTATAATTTTGAAGCTGAGTCACGTGACTGAACGAATTTTCGGGAAATTCAGGTTGTCGTCATAACAACTTGTCAAACAGGTATAAAATTTTCATATTACTTCAGTCGGTAAGTCGCCTTACCGCATCCAAACCTCACGAGCCGCCACCGGTTTAAAGCTATAACGGATACCCGTCTTGAAGTGCGATAAAAAAATAATATACAGCCTTGCGTAGCGTTGCATCCGCTGAATTCCTGCAGCATACTAAAATCTCTATCCCTGTAAACCCGAAGAGAACTTCCAGCATGTTCCAGATGATTTCCAGTCAACAGGCCAGTTTTAGAATGACCAATGTCAAAATGTTTCCCTGACAGTCCTTTAGGATGGTTTTTGGTATTTCAACTCCTTGGATACCAGGTAAAAGGTTCACCTCTGGCCCTTTTTAACTGACCATTCTGCCTCTGAAGCTCTTCCTCGTAACATTTGGATCTCTTACAACACAGTGTATGCCAGCGAGTAGTCCTCTGGCAAAGATTAGAAACACCAAGATAGGACACCCGGTGGACCCCTTTGATCTTTTAGCTCGGGTCCTGGTAACCTTGAGTGCCGTTTGTAGAAAATAATGTACTACCAGGTTAAACCGAAACTGACGACTTTTTTGTTCCTTTTCAAATATAAAATATTGTAATAAACATTTGAATCTGTCCTCGTATAAATATACCAGAAAGTGATGCTAGACCAGAGTCATCGAACTTTTGAAAACTCACATCCATAGGAAGACCTCAATAACTTGTCTGAGCGAACGGAAAAGTGGCTCGAAATCTCTTAATTTCATGCTAATGAGATTTACATGAGCGTACGTTCGGGTCAGCTTTGATTCAATAATTCAATTTGAAATTGAATTTGGACAGTTTAATACTAAATATAATTTTATTTGATTTTGATAATTATCGCTCTATAATCAGTGTGATATGTATAATAAAAATATATATATACCCAATCTCTATTCCAGAAAAAATAATTTAAAAAATATTTTTTTTCCTTTAACAAACTATCATTTCAATAGCATTTGGAATTTCCTAAATAAAACGATTAAAAATAATTATGAGGATTTCACTAATTTAAATACATCTGGCTTGGGTGTGGAATTTGAAAAAACAAGACTATAAACAAATAAAATCGCTTACTGTGTTTCACCAAGGTCTAAGCTACGCCTAAATGATCTTCACTGGTCCCACCGTGATTCTCTTCCAAAATTTCAGCCCTCCTGCACTTTGGTACTACCAACTGCATTCTGTCCTCAGTACCATCCGGGTTTTTGAGTACTCATGTCAAAATATTGTTTTCTAAAACAAGAGAATTCCACCTTGCCCATTACGACGCAGGTGAATAGCGTGAAACCTCTTGCCAAGTCGGTCGCAGTCCTTCCATTTTCCATTCACTGGATACCTTCAGGATGGGATCTTCCTCCTGATCTTTTTGAAGCCAGCGCTCATCTAGAAAATTTTCCTCTGCTGGGGCCTCGGGAAATTTCAAATTCAAGCTCTAGGGAGATTATAAGTGATTATTTCCAACCAATATCACAGTCATAAGGCCAAGCTTGATTCATCAATTTATACAATTTGTCTTTTATATGTGGCCTAAAACAATCTCTCAATAACAATAACAGGGCTAACACCAGCCATCTTTAAAAACAAGACTCACGTGTAAAATAGCAGCTCGGTCATTATGACCCAATCTTTATGGTGTCAACTAACCTCTTATACTTTATACTTATAATTTATTTTTGATCCTCAATATCCCCAAAGGTAAAATCTTGCTCTTTTGTTAGCTGATGTGCGCATCTCATACACACATCAAATAAAATAAACTCAGTTGAGCTTCAAGTATATCAAACTCAGGGTTTCTTAAATAAAATGGCGATACAATTAATTTATTAATTTATTTTTATAAATATATGCCAGCAATATTTTAAGAATCCTAGTGGCGTGTGGCTTTTTGCAGGAACCCGTGATTGACAGATCCAGACCGGCGGCTGTCCGCTTGCCTGCGCGACGAAAGCCATTCACAGACTCCAGTTAGCAGCTAGTATTGTCTTTGGGCGAGATTTGCGACTTCCCTGCGATCTCAAGTTCGGTTGCAAAACTGGGGATGATGTCGCTGGTGAAGATTACTTTTCGAAACTACGCAACAAAATACGATTGTAAACTTAGTACGACCATTTCAATGATAATAAAAAACAATTGTACCATAATTTGCCGAAAATTTTCTGTAAATTTGCCGTGAAAAAAGAAAATTTGACGCTATTGTATTTCTTGCAAAATTTATGGTCGTGCTAAGTTTATATAAAGTTAGCACCGCTATAGTCGTATCTTCCTCAAAGAACAACCAATTATTCTGGAAATATCACCAAAAATTGCAGTAAATTAGCCGTAAATTTGCCGTGGAAAAAGAAATTTTGCCGCTCTTGTATTTCTTGGAAAATTCATGTTCGTGCTAAATTTATATAAAGTTAGCACCGCCATCTTCCTCAAACAACAACCGATTCTTTTGTGACTACCACCAGAAATTGCCGTAAATATGCCGTAAATTTTTCGTAAAAAAAAATTGCCGCTCTTTTTTGTGCAAAGTTCTTGTTTCTCTCTTGAAAGACACCAATTTTATTAACTGGGAAGAACCAGTTCAAAACTGAAGCCTTACGCTACTGTAATTTTTTTAAATTGGTAATGTTGTGTGGTTCATATCCTAATGTGAGACCTGAGTTAGTAAACACATGAAAACAAGTTCTTGTTAAATTCACGGTACAGTAACAAACCAAAACACGAAATATGTAGGTATACTTGAGTCTACGTTCGTACGTATTGACGTACCTATTTCGACAAAAATGGTGTCCTGCTCAAGAATGGTCGATGATTTCCTTTTGTTTCAAGTTTCATACCAGTGCGCTAGTGAAGGGAGTATATTCTACCTACAAGCCATTCCATCCTGCTCCTGTACAGTCAACTGTTTATTTATTATTTCTAACATTTCGAATAAACTTTTAATCTTAAACCGAAGTGTCCATTTATAATGGACGTAAGACGTAGGGCTCCATAACGCATAAGATAGACGTAACATTTTTCTATTTATAATGAACGTAAAAACTTAGTTGCTACGCATGCGTGAAATAATTTGACGGCTATAGTTCATCTGGGGGTTTTCTCTGGTGTAGGTATATTAACTTTAACGCCATGGAATTGGAAATGCAGTTAGTGGTTTTGTTATTAGCAATGAGTAGAGTACAAGAAAGATATTGTGTAAAAAAATCTTGGCGATGGAGTGTGCGGCCAGTAAACAGGTATCAAGAAAAGAAAGGTGAATACCGACGTTTGATAAATGATTCTTTAAATATACAAGAATGCGAGCCGATACTTACCAACCGACGAATAATTCAACCCAAAAAATCCAAATCCCCTAAAAATGTTCCTAAATTTTCCATAAGCCGCACGTAAAGTTGAACATTATCAAACTTTATGTCCGCCTAACGTTCAACCGTAAGATCTTACGGTCGACCGTAACACATAAGTGTTACGTTCGCTTATTGTGAACGATCCCACTTATTTTCGTGTTCAACTTTATCCATTACGTATATCTTACGCCTTACGTCCATTATAAATGAGCAAGTCGCTTTATGTTTTCTGAATTGTTTTGATCATAAGGGCTTCGAATATTGGAGTTGCAGCCTTCTAAAAAAGTATAATGCTTTTAAAACTGGATATAAGTATGAAACTACCTTAATAAATTGGGAAACAAGGAAATTATGTGCCAAGGTTTTTCTCAGTTCAATAAATTTATTTTTGGAAGCAGAATAAGGTGACCCTTAAGGTACACAATACGAACTTCATTGAACTGAATTCATCAAAATTGAAACATTTCAATTACATTTAAATCTTGGACAATTATTTTAAATTAATTTAAATTAAATATTGATTATCTAGATTTTCCTTAGTCAGCCAATGACAAAATATAATGTTTCTAATTCGACTCTTTTTTTATATTTCTAACAAAAAACAGCTCTAGAAATTTAAACCAAAAACTATTCAGCTTATTGCTATGATATGTATCGCATTAAAGGTAGGTAAAGGTCACTATTATTTATCGTTCTCTAGATAATGCAAATACTATTTTCTATGACTCGGTACTACCTTGAAATTTGTCAAAATGACAATTTCAGAAAATCGGACCTATTACAATGAATACCAATAAAGATACTAGCATCTAGCATTGGTAGTGAATTTTATAATATAATGTACATAAGCGTACTATCCTTAGAATGATTGGAAAACAAGATAATTGTGTCAATACTTTTCAAATGATTGGTTCTGAAAAATAAAGGAGTTTTAAGAAGTTCACATTTTGTATTGATTTTAGTTTTTCTCTCTGGGGTAGAAACTTGAAAAATTGCTAAAAGAAGTTTTTCAGGTTTTTTAAAAATCTTGAAGAAATTTTTGTTCTTCAAGAGGTCATCGATATTGTATACACCCTCCACTTCGTCCGCGAGAAAATGTTGGATACCTCCATTCAAACTCCATGTGCTGATAACAATATTGGTAACAATCATCAGTAACACAGCCCATAGATTTTCAGTAATACCTGATATGAAGACTGGAATCATTGGTTAAGAATCAGGTAACATTATAAATAGTTCTTCATAAATCGCCGTGTTTTCTAATAACTTGGGAATAGATCATCGATGGCGAAAGACGTGCCAGATGAAAAAAGTGTAGCCTATATTTCTTTTGTGTTCTACATGCCAATGAAATCCCGGCAGTCGTTTCCTATATTGCCGTCCTAAGATAAAACGGAGTGAGTCCACATTTTGCCGTTTGGGAGATACTGCTTGACGTGCTTGAGACATTTTTGAAACTCTTTTACTAAGCAGCAGTATTGACATTGTATATTTATACAAGTAACTAGAAGGTTTGCAGTATCTCCACTTTTTAAGGTTTATACATATCTTAATGTCTCTCTATACGGCGGATCTTTTAGTTTTGTTTCAACTTTATACGATCAACGTTAACATAACCACAATTATTATATTTTGTGTATTTTACCATTCAGTGATATTAAAACCGTTATATTATCAAGAAATGGGTAAGTACAAACTTCAATAGTCATGGTTGTTGTGTTATTGACTCAATTTTATTTATCTTTCCTTACATAATATAAAATTAAGTCGCTTCCGCTATTTGTTCGCTTAGATCTTTTAAACTACTCAACGGATTGTAATGCAGTTTTCAGCAATATATAGAGTGATTCACTAGTGCATAAAAGTTACATTTTACGTACTTTATAGATTGCGAAGTTACTACTCTACGCACGGTAGTAGTAAAATAACTATTTACTTTAGCATTGAATACAATATGTTTTAGACTGCACTGTAATTTGCAATGGATAACCATAATCACGGTTATCGTTGGAAACTTATACAGAAAGGTCTTCAAAATAAGGCGCCAATCAATATATTTGATGGGGTAAAAAATTCTGTTAGTACAAGGACTAGATCCACCTAGAACGTAGCTCAAGAAACGAACGAAGAAACTGCAATCAGCAGCGTAATTGAACATGAAGAGTTAAGTGAGAATGTTAAATCCGCTTTGCGTTATTAACAATAAAGATAATAACTTCAAATCTGGATCAATAGTTTCTTTGCTTCCTAAAGATAACTTAGATAGTCCATTATTATTGCCAGTAAGAGAATTATTTATGGTTGCTTCTGATGAACCACACTTTTCCTCTATAGATTTGAATCGGGATGCAAAAATGCCGTTATTTAATTCTGACAACTCTTTAGACGATCCCTATTACTTACCTGACACTGATACTTCATCTGATCTACCTTTGAGTGAAATTCGCAGAAATTTGCATAAAGACTCAAAAGACAAGTTGAGAAAAAGTTTAGCCAAAGTGTTGAAGAAAGAAAAGCTTATGCAGTGGAAGAAGTAAAAACTAAACATATGGTTCGATCCAGCTGTGGAAGGTTCAACGTGTATCAATTAATAGGGAATATTGGATGTCTTGGCAAGAACGTCGTATTTTTCTTTCTGCGAGTATTTCAACTATGGATGTAAAACGAAGAAGAGGATCTGGAATATCGCGGACAAGGTCTTATAAATATTTTCTGAAAAATTTCAAGGCGAAAAAGTTGAAATCTGCAAAGCGACACAGCTATTACCAATGTTTTAAACAAAAATAATTCTATGAACATGCAACAGCATGTGTGACGGATTGTAATTTGGGGGGAGACATGTAGAATTGGTAGTGGGTTTTAGTAAGGTATGGAGGGGGTTTTCAGGATTTGCGGCAATTCCAGCGGCATATGTCAGGAGCAGTTGTTCTCTCCGTAGTCTTGTAGGGATTTCGTTAGCTTCCAGGCATAGGCTTGTTGAGAGACTTGAACGAAAAGCACCAAGGCAGATTCTCAGGGAGGTATTTTGAATAGTGTCGAGGGATTTTAGGTCGGATTTAGACGCTGACATATATAAAGCTGCCGTAATCCAATCGTGAGCGAATGACATATACTTCTTCTTCTGCTCCCCATTGTAGGTGTAATAATGTTTTTATGATGTTCATTCTCAGCAGGCAGTCAGTCTTGGTATTCTTGATATGTTGTTTCCATCTTAGTCTGCTGTCGAAAGTAAGTCCTGAAAGGTCGGTGCCATTTAGTGATACTTTCGGGATCTGGGTGCTGGATGATCTTCTAGTAAATTTAATTATTTTTGATTTCGCAGCGCAAAATTCAAAGCCTGTCTTGTGGAAGGAGTCACTGGATGAGCTGATCTACCGCGGTCTGTATCAATCTGATAGTAGATAGAGCTTATCTTCCATGACAATAGATGATTAAATCGTCCGCATGAAGCATAAATTTTACAGGCAGGTTAATTTTCTTGCCAATATCTTTGATAGCAAGAGTAAATAAAGTAGGGCTCAGGACGGATCCTTGTGGGGCGCCGTTTTCTTGATTATGCACTGATATTTTTCCGTTAGCAGTGACTCTGAAGGTTCGGTATTTTTCAGGAAATTTTCGATAAATGAGTACATATTCCTGTGATATAGCATTCCTTAAGTTTTGGTAAGATATGCGGTCTGTACACGTTATCGAACGCATTCTTTATATCGAAAGAAGCTGCAATCACGTCCTGTTTATTTTGGAAAGCTGTGCTGATGTGCGATTGTAACATAAATAGGTTATCTGCGGTACTTCTATTTGATCTGAAATCAGATTGGGCTGGATCTAGGATTTTATGCTTTTGGAGGTACCATAGGAACCTGTTCAGTATTTTTTCCATGAACTTGCACATTGTGCAAGTGAGTGAGATAAAACGATATGAAGAAGGATCAGTTGGAGGCTTGTCCTGCTTACGAATAGGGAGGAAAATCGATTCACGCCATAAGTTTGGAAATTCCTTACTCATCTAAATGGAGTTATAGATATCGAGGAGTTTTGTTACTGTTAGAGGACACATTTTTCAGAAAGATGAAAATTATGTCGTCATGTCCTGCTGCAAAATTTTTACGTGGGTAAAATCATGAGGAGTTCTTAAAGATTCAATAGAAGATTCAGAGAGTGGTAATCTAATTGCTGAGCTATGAATAGGATTGGTGTGTCTTCGGCTTCGTGGGGAAATGGATTTGGATCATACCGGTTGACTGTCTTCGACTGAAAACTTTCTCCCAAAAGGTTTGCTATTTGTTGGTCATCTGTTATCAGATTATTTCGGTGTGTCATTGCCGGCATTTTGGAGTGTGTTATATTTCCCCTCATTTGTCTGATTTTTGTCCATATTTGGGTGGGAGGGGTATCGTTGGTTATGGAAAAAGTGTAATTTCTACAGGAAGCCTTTTTGCTCTGTTTCAGTTCACGTTTAGCTTTCTGTTCTGAAACTATCCCAGTCAGCTTGGGCGATTCTCCACTTTGTAATATCATTGGGGTAGTTGCAGTAGTTGCTATCAAAAAGGTCATCCACAACTTCGCATGTAAGCGAAGGGAACGTTCTTGGATCACATAGACTCAGATCTATTTGCGGAAAAACTTCTTGTTATATGTTGAAGTGCGTATTCGATCCGGAGTTGAGAAGGCATGTACCCGTGATGTTTATTACATTCTCGACTATCTTGCCTTTACCAAGGGATTTAGTTGATCCCCACATTTCTTTGTGGGCATTGAAGTCCCCAACGATTATAAATGGTGAAGGTAGTTGATATATGAGTTCAACTAATTCTCTTTCAGTCAGTGTGTGACTGCACGGAATATAAATGCTGCATATTGTAAGTTTGTTGGGACACAAGGTTGTTACAGCGATGGCTTCGAGTGTTTAGCGGAAGATATGTTGAATAAAGATCACTAGATATGAATATTGAGGTTCCTTCACTTGCACTCACTCCTTATTCTATGGTATCCTTCAAATCCTTTCAGAAGACATTTTTGGTGCTCGATAAAGTTTGTTTCTTCTAAGCATAAGATTTCTGCTTTGGTGAGTGAGATAATCTGTTCAATAAGATTGTGAGCTGTCGGGTGGGTAATCGTCCTCTAAGATGTCGAATTGTGATCCAAGACTACTTTTTTTCATCCATATTTTAGTTTCTTGGTGATTCTAGAGCATCTATTTTTGAGTGGTCTCTCTGTTAGGTGCGGGTAAATAGTATGTATATCGAAAATAAGCAATTCCCGGTGAAGTGTTGAGCTTCTTCCAATGGGTTGCTACAGCCGAAAGAGTTTTCAAGATATGCTAAGAGGTTGTTAACTGGGATAGAGAAATTACTAGAATCTTTGCTAAAGAGATCTCTTATAGTTTTTTCCGAAGTCTCTGATATTTTTGTGATATCGAAGGGGCTTTCTTGAATTTCTTCCTGATGTGTTTTGAGATTGCTAGAGCTGCTTCATGTGTGGGAGCTGGCATCAGGGGGGTTGCATTCATTATGGGTTCGGAAGAGAGAGATTCAGTCGGACCACTTCCCCCATCCGACTCCATTGGTCCTCTTTTTTGTCCAGGTTGTGGGGATTCTGCGTTTTTTCTGTCTGATTATTGGTGGCTTCAGGGGGTGATTGTCGATATTTGCTGTTTGTGTGTTGTCAGGTGGTATTTCACTTGCTGTGTTGGGCAATTCGCTGCTAGGTGGCCTTTTTCTTTGCAAAGAAAACATTCAATTTTATCCGTGGATAGGAATATTCGGTATGAGTGTCTTTCGTTATCAAAAGGGAAGTTTGCATTTCAAAGTTTTCTGAAGGCGATATTATATATACTTGCCGGCGAAACGATAGGATGTGATTGTATTCATCTCCTGGGATACCAGCTTTCAAGAAAGTGATAGGTTTGGTAAGTTATAAGCCATACTCTTTCAGCGTTGTTTCTGTTAAATCATTCGGTATTGAGGGGCAGACATTCGAGATAATGCAAAAAGCAGACAGTCGACTTGTATACCTCCTCCTCCTCCTAATTGCATAAAGTATATATTCATTTATTTCATTTTGTTATTTTTGATTTCGAAATTTATTTTTCAATTTCATATTCATAATCATACAAAATGGCAGTTAAACTTCACGTTGATATACACTGTTCATATTTGAAACACCCTGTATGGGTATTTAAAAAAAACGTTTTTCAACAATTACAAGGAGAAATGTGTATTTCGTAAAAGATAATGAATATACCAAGTCAAAAATTTATAATTTATTTAGAAAAACTTTACAATATGCTTAAAACCAAGAAATCTTTCAAGTACCTACTTAATTATTATTAATAAAAGTTTACAGAATGTTAAAAATACACTTAATAATGATGCGATACTAATTAACAGTGATGATCTTATGTTGCTGTCTTGTAGTAGTTTTCCAACATTTGTCTCTCTCCTTCTTAAGCATACGTTGACTACGGTCACCAACTGGCTTTTTAATAGAGGATGGCAAAAACAGTGATTTGTGAACATGTGTCACACCTCACAGTTTTAATGATAATTTTAAAATCTTACATTCCGAAAATAAAGGATTAAAGCTAAACTTATTAGAGTCATTAGACATCAACAAACGGAAACGTTCTGGTAATCTCCTCAATAACCAAATCGATGTTATTTTTGTTTGCACAAGATTTTTGACCCATGCAACAAGAGCCAATGCAGCTGATTTTGTTTTTCTTGCAACTACAAGTTTTTGACTGACAACCTCCAATGAAATTTTCTTAATAAAATCGATACCTTGTGAAAGCTACTAATAATTAGTATGTACTTACTAACATCTTAAAGAATTTGTCCCAACGATGCGCTTTTGTTGGAAGGGGTAGAAAGTTTCTCGTTTGAAGTCAATGACATGGGATACGTCGTTAGTTCATATTTAAATATCTATTGATAATCTAATTGCCTTTCTTTTTCTGCCAATATACGTTGCAAAATTTTGTGTCCAGGCATCTGAGACTTTCACTTGCCCTTCTGTTGAAGCATCGGCGTAGTGCCACCCATCTTCAATGTAATTTTATAGTGGTTTGTAAAAGTCGTCGGTATCAATGATTTTGACGAACGCTCGGAGAGCATCCCCACCGGCCTTCTCAGCCTTTAAGAGGAGATTTTCTATTGTTTTATCAAAAATAATATTTGTAGAAATACACAACAGGTTCCCTTCAGTATGGCTGAAAACTTTGAACCGACAGAACCGTTCGTGCACAGCATTTTCGTCAACAACTTTCCTTCGTGGGCCAGTTCCTATATTTTGACCGCGCTCCTTAGATTTAATTCCAAATTTGTCGACCATTAACCCGATTTCATTAAAACTAATAAACCACACATCAAGTTGTTTCACACTTTCAGTAGTAGTGTTACTAGCCAGATAAGTTTCTGAAATATGCTGTTTAAAACTGAAGGTGTCCATTTCTTGAATATTTGAGAACGTTGGAATTTTGTCCATTTATTGCTCAATATATATGTACGTGATTAATATTTCATCTTTTGTGACTTTCGCAGGCGTAATTATGTATGATTCGTTAGACTTCTTTGACTGAACAATGTCTATACGATCTTCAAAATAATTATTGACACGCTTCATTAACTGACGTTTAGACATCCCTCCTTTAAGTTCCACATATCTGTTATAAGTGGCAGTTGCAGAAAATCCCTTCCATTTTGTAAAACCCTTTTCCATATCTTCAAATAGCGTATTAATAATAATGTGCTCTTACTCTGTTTGTGGATCCTCTTTAGAAGTTGAGGGAACAGTTTTTTTTTACTTTTGACCAAGTTGTTACAAAGCATAGGGAATGGTATTTCACCTCCATTGCAATGAGATCATTGGAACCTATGCGCGTAAGAATCGTAAAATTTCCTTTCAAAATTAACTTTATTTTTTCTTCAATGTTTGTTGTAAACTCTTGAGACATATTCATTATATTGGACATTTTTTGACAAAATATGCATTTTTTATATCCAAAGGTCCAGTTCGCAATGTGTGTTTTCCAGTAAAGACGTACCACTTCCATGTACCGCGCCAAGAAATGAAACAAAATCTCCATGGGAATATTTTCAAGCATGCTTGAACGATGATTTTTTCTAATTGGGGGCGGAAATGACTGAAAAATCTTATTTCCAACAGAAGGGTAAATAGTTGAAAACTACAACGAAACAAATTGTTTGGGCTACATGCCTTCATTAGTTGCATCTCAGGATTCACATGTACTTGAACACCAAATTTAAATTTCCTCTCGTTTCTGATGTCATGCCAAGGGACAGACTGTATTTGTTGCGTGTAAACTTTCATGTAGTTGATAACTTGGCCGCTTCCGATCAGGAAAAGAAAAACAAATTGTGGAAAGTTCAGCCCATGATAGAACTCTTGAGGAACAGATGTCGTTCCATTCCTAAACATGTAGTGTTATTCTGTGGATGAACAGATGATAACTTAATGCATAAAGTGTAATGTTTACTTGTGTTTAAATAAGAATAAGAACTGTTTTCTCTTGTTCCATACCAAATAAATTTATTTGTTTTCGAAATTTTTTCATCAGTTCACTCCCAAAGCATACAATTGTGCATGACCTGTAAATCCTTAGTATTGTCCTGCAGACATTTTTTACAATTTTTCTAGTGTCTACTACCAAATTTTATCGGGAAATTCGAAAAATAGTTCAAAAAGAAAGAAAAAAATATGTCAGTTGTGAAAGGGATACCATAAATCGTATTTGGATTGATTTAATCTTTTAATGTATTAATTAGATTTTAACTAAATATCGCAATCTAAGTGTTGCTTTTATACGAGTCTTATTTTCGAATGGTTACATGATACGGACTTTTGCAGCATCGTTACTAAAGTGGAATATTGCTTGATGCTTAAATGTATTAAGAGCATTTTCGGATATTGGTATTTCTAAAATAGGATTTTCGTGAGATGTACGTATTATTTCATTAGAATCAATAGGGTCTTTTGGTTTGGCAACTATGTCCGAAATAATTCTAATTCCCGGGTCAGATCTAGTTCCATTATCAATGTTCTTCTCTATTATCTGGTCTATTTTGAAGTGGATGGTTGTGTTGCTATGTTATTAGTAAGTGTGAAGAAATCTCCTAATTTATTATCTCTGTAGTCGTCATTATTAGTCATTGATTCATTATCGCTATCGATTCTAATTCTAGATAGCGAGTAAGCTACAAGATTATCTTTGTCTCTTACTCTATCTCATCGTAGTTAAATTTCTGCATTTTAATTTTCCATCTTAAAAATCCAGGATTAGGTTCTTTAATATTTAAGAGGTTTATGATCATCCGTACGAATAGTGAATTTATTGTCAAGAAGGTAACTTCTCCAATATTTACAAAAATAAACGAATTTTAAGTAGTTCTTTTTCGATGACAGAGTATGTTAATATAGGTTCGTTAATAAGATAATTTTCATTGTTTCAAAACTGTTGAAACTGTCAGAACTTTTGATCCTTTCTTCAGATAGTTAGTCAAAGGTTTGGCTATTTTTGCCTAGTCTCTTAAGAATTTTCTATAATAACCGATCAGTCCTAAGAATGATCTAATTTCCTTATTTGTTCGAGGAATGGGAAAATTTTGTATCACATAACTGTTTTATCTAATTGTATTTTTAAATTGGATTGTCTAAGAGTATCAAAAATTCGTTTTAATGCTATAAGATGTTCCTGAAGGGAAATTGAATATACGATTATATCATCTATATAAACCACATAGATCATATCGCTGATATGTAAACCATAACTCTTTGAAATGTCGCAGGAGCGTTTTTCAACCCAAAGGGCATTCGGAAAAATGCATAGTGACCTCTGTCACAGCAAAAGCTGTTTTTTCTGTTGAATCTTCATGCACTGCAACTTGATGATTACCCGATGTTGGACTTATAGTGGTGAAATATTGACTTTTGCCTAGTTTTGCCAAAGTCGCATCGATATATATAGAAAAACGGTATAGAGAAATTAATCTCCAATAACTCCATCGTAGAAAGGGTGAAAGTTATTAGCAATACATTCTGGATAATAATTGATATTATTTTTCAAATCATCCTCGATTTGTCCGAAGTTTTTGAAGCTATTGAATCTCAACGATAACAATAGTATATTTATTGTAGATCCCTTAGCTATAACCGTACCTCCGACTGCTCTAATTTTCGTACTTTTTATCAATTATACTATTTGGAAAATAGCGGTCTTTTATACTTGGTTTCAAAATATTCAAGGTGCAGCCTGTATCAAACCGAATCGTTGGAATATCCGGTTTGATATGTCTGCATTATTTGTCGGGTCGCACGTAGAGATCATATTCTGATCATGTAAATTATAATACGAAGATGCTTGGTAGTAATATTACTCACTTGCAATTTCTTGATTGTTCTCGAATTTGCTTCTATTTCCGCGAAATGAAATGGCTTAAGTTTTCTATTAATCGTATTTCCTGTACTCGTTGACATAGGAGTAGCATTTTGATTCCGTGGAATGTTTGCTGGCATTGTGCTAATACCAGACGTTGGAACGGGTTTATGAGGATTTTGAATATTCCTATTATTTGATTGCCAAACATTCATGGGTTTTTCGAATGCTTGTGAATTAGTTGGGTATTGAAATCGATTTACATATTGATTGTGGGATAGTTGATTATTAAATGGATTAATTTGTTTTACTGGAGTAGAATATTGATGAGAAACATGATTCTGTGCGTATCTGGGTTGTCTATGAGTTTGATTGTTCTGTTTAGGAGACAAATGGGTTCTAGGTATTAGCTGTTTGTAATCTTATGGTTGAAGAAATTGTTCGAAATCTTCATCCTCCTGAACAAAAGCCATCGCATTTTTAAGATCTATAGGTTTTTGTGTAATAATTTTGTGCATATCTAGGTGTCTATACTCAGTTTCATGAATGTTGGCGTCTGCCTTGAAAACACGAAAAATGGATCAATCCAACTGACGGGAGTAAATCAGTGGCGTGACGATTTCGAGCAAAGATATGACATTTAAGGAAGTTCATATAATTAGAGGAAAAAATATCGATCAACAATAATGCAGAAACACAAAATACAAGTTTATTGCTTGAGTTATAAAATATAAATTTTATATATATATAAATTTTGAGTTAAAGTACTGCCATTTCAAACATTTGAAACTTGACATTGGTAATTGGTAGCAATTCATTCTAAACGAAAGTTCTAATATTTAAAGTTCTTCAATTAAAACTTTGAAAATTCTCTGCTCTTGTAAATTTATTAGACGACTTGAGCAGATACCATGATCAATTTTTCTTCTGGATGATTTTCATCAAACTTGACAAGGGTAGGTATTTGTCCATTTTTTATTCTTACTCTCAATTATTGGTAAGTTACACTCCTACAGCAATAATTTAACACTTCTTCAAAATATTCGCAGTTATTGGCTCGAACAAGGCTCGTAAGTAGATATATTGAGACATAGTTCTTCAGAACCACAGTCTTTCCACACTTAATTTATTGACAACCATTGACACAGCAATAATGTAAAAAAATCATTGTGTACACATTAAAATTCAAAAAGGTTTCTTCCCAAATGCCGCCTCATTAACCATATGTAATCAAACACACATAACCTATAATTGATTTCTCCAAATCTCGTCAAAAATTATCTCGATTTCACTAATATTTAAACGTAAACTAAATAACATTACATCAACTACCTATAATAATAAAAAATCACTCATTATATGCATTTTTAGTTGTATGTTTGTCGATAGTCGTGTACAGAATACGCCTCAAGACTCTCTCTGGTATGTGCAAGAGTCGTTGTAGAGATGTTAGATAAAATAAGTTCAGGAATAATACTGCAAAATTTAGTTATATAAATCCCTTTATTATCCACAATTTACTTCTCATTGAGGTACATGACTATAAAACCGATAGATGTTTAATCGAGACTTTGGGCTTACTGTCAAATTTTACATTCATATACCTACTCTAGTACTCTTTCACAACAGTTCTGTGACCTCTATAATTATTTATAATAATATCGAATACAATTTCAACTATTAATTAACCATTGTTGTTCTACATTGCGATGATTGTTATCTTCAAAATAAATTTTCCTCAAATTCATACTAATGAATAAATAGAATTTTGAAATGTATAAGACAACTCCCCACTCGATAGTCACAGTAAACATGAGATAAAATATGAGGATCTTGAGACTTTGGGCTTTATATTATCTCATAAGTGATCAATGACATTAACTGAATAAAGTGATACATTGAATTTAATATTCCGCAAAATATTGATAGGATATTTTTAACTCATTTGTAGTAACGTTTTCAAGACCAAATGATTTTAAAGATAACCTTCACCCCTTCAAAGCATATCTCTGGTTTAGAGCGCCGATGCGCCAGAGATAATTTCGATGAGTTCTCTCGTAATGACGGCCTGTCTGGTACGGTTGAAAGTTAGTGTCAATTTGTCTATCATCTCTCCAGCATTCTTGCTGGCATTATCCATGGCCGTCATACGAGATGATTGTTCGCTGCAAGCCCCTTCTTTCATAGAATAAAATAGAAGAGATGCCAAGGAGAACTCCAAGTAGCTCTGGACCACCTCGTCGTCAAGGGAATCGTAGACAGACAATTTTGGAGCAGCCTGTAAAAAAAATACCCTCAACAATAGTTGACGTACAATTCATTGTTTTTGACGTGACTACTTTCTACTATAAGGGTGATATTCGAAAAAGTTTGAAATAATTGAGAAAAAACGTACATGACATTAGATTTATTCAAATAAAGAAAATTATTAAACATCTGCTTCAAAGCTTCATTAAAAATGTATTTTAAATTACAGGTAAATATCGTATAAACCATTGAATTTTAACGAGATCTAATCTTCCCTTCTATTCCGACATAGCAATTAGGTAGAGAGAATTTAAAAAATATTCAAAAACAGATAGTAGATCCGTTGGGGAAAAGCAACAGATTTATTCAAAACAAGATTAAGGAGCGTATATACTGGATTGTCTAAATTGAAATTTGATTTGCCGTAAAAACTGTTACAGTAAAGGACATATCTAAAAATGTTTATAATTGAAAAGCAGAAAGAAGCAAAAGTAAAGAGAGTGTCAGATAGAAAAGTCGATATAGTTCCAGTCGGAACGCCACCATTGCCGATGGACTACTTCTTTCCTTATCATTTGGCGTTACATTTTGAGCAAGGAGGATAGAAGGTATGGAGGTAGCATTGGTTTTGGTTTAAAGTGCATGGCAGTGAAAAATAGTGATGGTTTGCTTTAACCTTTCGCTGATTTTGTTAAAATCTGGTTTATAAGTGAAGTTCATACGTCAGGCCTTGGTAAACGTGGTGGAAAGACTTAAGCAAGACAACAAAGTGCATTTGTCCAATATAGTTTTGCAATATTTTTCAAATTCTATTTTTGAAACCCTTAATGACCACGTTTTCGATCAACCTCCCTTAGATAATTATTTATCTTTGTTAATAAAGACAATTGCGGAAAATATGTAGATATAAGATTTCATTTTATTGCAATAAATGTTATAGATATATCTGAAACTAGGAGACAGTTTTAAAATAATTTAGTTTTGTTTAAAGGACATTATTGTGTATGTTAAAGGACATTAATGTGCTGTTTATGTTGTGTCATGTGAGTTTCTTTTTTTGCGGTTTTAGGTAGTAATTAGTTTTATAAGCATCGTATATAAAATGTATATTATAAGATTATAGGTACTCTAAACGATGATATAATAAACGCTGTGACTTTTTTGAGATTTTTCTTCCTTATAGCGAGCAAAAAATCAAAACATCAGCAAAACTGATGATTTTCTTGCAAATTCCCTTTGTTACTGTGCGCACTTTATAACTTAAGTACTCCCGCCTCATCTTACATCCTCCTTAGTTTTGAGAGACAATTTTTGCGACGCATGTTCTGTGTCGTTCTGTCAAATATCAACAAACCTCATTAAATTTAGCGCGCAAGAAGCCAGAGGTCACTCACTTTTTTGACTTAATAAATTAAATTCATTGTTAGAGGGGTCAAGCCATGAATTTGCTGCAATAGAATAATTTTGTCTTAAGAATAAATTAAGATACGCCGTATCCGTTCAACAAAATTGATCTTTTTTTATGATTTCAGGATTGTATGTGAATCATCATAATAATAATGAAACTGCCATGAAGCCAGAATATGATCTTATAGAAGAATTTCTGTCTAGATGGATGTTTATTTATCTCTAGTGGCTTGACCTCTTTCTCTATGAGCCGTATGTGCTTTTATCTTAGGCAGGGTGCTAACCTAACCTAAGAAACTTTAACCTGGCTTTGGACCGGCAGTGATTGAGGCCGAACTATGTCAGTTCACCCCGCTCGTCAATCACAGGCGGTATTTTTAAACAGGCATATGACACCATTCAGTAGGCTAAATTATGGTAAGATATGGAAGAACAGGACCTTTCAGAAGTGTTCAATATAAAGGACGTCCTAAAACAAGGTAACGCTCTTTCCCCTTTGCTTTTTAATATAGCTCTTGAGTACGTAAGCAGAAAGGCAAAAATCCAACCATCTATGTTTCATAATAATGGTCCCAACTAACTGTTGGCTTTTGCAGATGATATAGATGTTGTGGAAAACAGCACAACAGATGTCAAGACCACCTTCAATGACTTCGTACACTTTCCTCGGGCTCAAATAGCACAGACACCTGCCTCACAGTACAACCAAAAATTGGTAACCCTTATTAAAGAAACCAGAGAAGGCTGGCATGTCACAAAAAAGGGTGTGACCTATTAAAAAAACAAAACTCATTTGAACCGTAAAAATTTGCGGGATGAGGCTTATCCGGCTTATCATATCTACGCATGTCTAACTCCACGAGGGAAACTTTTATTAAATACTTCAGAGACGGCCTTTCACCTGCTGCTGCAAAAAATTTCCATGAATACAACATTATAGCGAATTCTAATGATGAAACAGAAATGGTCTCCAATTTAGCTAACGCAAGCCTTAATCCAACACATCGTCAAATTTATAATCTTTATGACAAATGGAGGTAAGATTATTAAAATTATACAGGGTGTTCCTAAATATTATATACAAACTCCAGGGGGTGATTCTTTGGCATATTTTATGGCTAAAGTTTCATACAAAAATGTGTCCGCAAATGCTCGGTTTTCAAGCTACAGGGTGTCCAAGTTTTAAGAAAATTATAGTTTCTTTTTATTAAAACTTTTATTTCAAAAATAAAAATTATTTTTGAAATCCCTTTTTAATTTGGAGCAAATTTTGTATCCTAATTTCTACTTCCACATCACGAAGTGAAAGGAAAGTATTGGAAGTATCGGTAAAAAAACATTTTTTTGGCTTAATGCTCTTAAAATGTCCCAAAATGCGTAAAAAACACAATTTCCGCGAAATAAAATTTGTGCCTCAACTCAATTTTATCAATGTTTTGTTGATATAACATTATTTAACCGAGTAGCCTGTTCCTTTAAAAAAGTTGAAGAGTAAAAGTGATGTGGAAGTATTGATTCAATTTGCAGCGTTTTTTGTACGGCGCACCGTTGTTCTGTAAAAAATTAAAAAAGTTTCCATACACTATCAAAATTAGTGTTTTTCTCCAATAGGTGAAGATGATTTTAACTTTTTGCGAGAAAACGATACATTTTAGGAAAACGAGCCAGGGGTTCAATATGGCTTTAAATTAAGCAGGGAGTTTTAAAATAAATTTTATTTTTCGAAAAAGCAGTGGCGTTCCTACCATATATTTTTTATAAAAATGTTTAGCCGATCTTCTGTATGGACGCCAATGGTAATAATTTTAAGAAATCTTTTTCAAGAGTAAACTACCTATGTGAGCTTAAGTTTCAATTTTTATTAAAATTGTCTTTATCCTTGAAAATGTAATAAAAGTACGGATGTAAAAGGTATGCCGTTTCAAAAAGTATGTACTTATTTTCAGATTAACAAAATATGGCGATCGAACAAATGCGAGTATTTTTGCAATCATAAGAAGTAAAAGTAACGAAGAACTATACAAATCAAAAGGAATTGCTGTTAATGTCATAGAAGATCCTATGATCATATGTGTCATTACTCCCCTGATGAGGCGAGCCCACAGTTTGAAGGTTTCACAAGAGATTTGTTTTATAGATTCGACAGGTTCTTGTGACCAAGGGAATTCATCTGTTACATTTGTTTTCACTGCCACTAAAGTCGGTGCCTTACCTTTGGCATGTGTTATACACTTCACAAACCGAAGAAGAATATGTCATAGTATTCAATTTAATTTTGAATACGGTTGGAAGCGGATGCATTCCTTGGTAATGTATTCCCGAAAGTTATTTTACCAGATGATAGTTCAGCTGAGCGAAATGCTTTGAGAATTGTATTTCCAAAATCTAGCTCTCTCTCTTATGTATTTTCCATTTTTGCCAATGAGTTTGGAGGTGGCTTTGGTACCTCAAACAGAGTATTCATAAAGATCACAGACCACTTTTAATGAACTTGATTAGAAATGTCCTATTTGCGAATACAATACAAGAATGTGATGAATATTACGATAATCTGAAACATGATGAGGTAGCAAGAAAATTCCCAAATTTCATAAAATATATGGAAGAGTATTGGAAAAGAAAACAAGACTGGTGTCTATCTTTCTGGGCAGTTTTTTTCACGAGAGGAAACAACACAAATAATTATGCAAAAAGCTCCATAAGAATATTCAAAGACGTTATTCTAGAGAGATGTAAAGTTTATAACGGCTTGGCTCTTGTAACATTTGTTACAACTGTTTTAGAGGAATATCACATAAAAAGACTTCTAAAATTTGCTAACGGCCGAGTGACTAAACCTAGTATCAGCTACATGCACTTCATGAAAAAATCGAAGGATTTGACTGGCATCGATGTGTCCCAGAATATCTATCATGTAACTTCTTCATCAGATGAGTAACGTCTCTATTCAGTTGACATAAAAAGTGAGTCGTCATGTGACTGTCCTGAAGGTTTTAGCGGTAAATTTTGCAAGCACATATTCGCTGTCCATTTAAAAACAAATTTACAATTTATGTACTTACCTATATTAGCTGCAAGTGATAAAGCCGACCTGGCAAAATTAGCCCTAGGAGACAAAATTCCCGATTTTTTTTTTCTCGATATGGATCATGACCGAGATAGTGAACCAACTTCAGAAGGGACCAATATAACTGGTCATACATCAACAAACAGTACTACAAATAACGTCACAGCTTTATTTGTCAAACCTCAAGAGTTTAGCGAAGCAAGTTTTCAAGCTCAACATAAAAGCAATCAGATGCTACAATTATTAACTGGCTTTAATAAAAAATAGATAATATTAACACAGAGCAGCAGCTAAAAACATTCATTGCAAATACTAAAATTATTTTTTTTTACAAAAAATTATTATTTTAAACTTTTGAGTGTAATATTAAGCCCACTGCAGACGGAGTATGTTTTGCTGCATGTTTCCTTGATGGGAGCTAGGCTTGGTGCTGTGCATGCTTCCGTGTAAGAAAATGACATCGCGTGCACGGTTGGTTACTTGAACTCGTGCATGATTTGATGATAGAACCGGTGCTATTTTCGGTGATTGTTTTCACGCATCGTGCCTTGTCGGAGCACTCGGAACTAGTCGAGTCTTACTCAAAAGTTATTTTGCACATGATAACATGTTATTTTTGATTGTTGGGACATTTTCTCTGTTGTAACAATGATTAGAAATAGAGCTTAATTAGAATGTTCAATATTTTGTATCATTTTTCATAGTCATATTTCTCTGTACTGTCATTTTACATACAAGATGGCCTGCATCGTGTGAAGCCAACACAAGCAAGGGAGCCATCAACACACCATGCGCGGCAACATTTATCGGACCGTGCAGCAAAACAAGCAAGCAATCATGCAGCAAAACATACACCGTCTGCAGCGGGCTTTAATCACGAAAACCGTTGAACGTCGCTAATACCACTAATATCCTATAACCGACGTATATTCTTTGCTTGTCCTTGTTATTACTATATGTAGAGATCAGATCATCGCTGCGGAAATACGCTTGAATATTTTAGTTGTTACCATTTTAACAACGATTTTACTCGAAAACCGTAACTCTAAGGAAAAAATATTCATTATACATGTTGTTAGAACTCTGTATCAGATGTAAAGTACATGTCGTCATACGATGCGCAGAGACGATAATTTGTCAGAACCAGTCTATTGGCAGATCGAAGGGGAGTGTAAACTATTCAAACCAGTGCTGTATCATGGTCTATTTTGCTGAAGTACTGCCTAATAAAGTAATTTTTCAAGATAAGCAACCAGCCATACCCATGTATATACTGTTGGTTGCATATAACACTATGTATTAATTTTTAGAGGTTTTGTGTTTTCTAATGTACACGCAGCTCTTTAGTTATATTTATTTATGTATAGGTATATGGTTACACCATATATATATATATATATATATATATATATATATATATATATATATATATATACATCTCGGTATCATTCTGGCGTCCTTTCAAAAAACAGTAATGAAGCGTCCTTGCCGTATATATTTCACTTCGCCATCAATGTGAGCTCCGTTCATTCTGTAGCCGTTTGGGCGTCCAATGTATATAATAATTTCAATCTTACAAACAATAGAGCGTCCATATGGTGTATATTTATTTCATTTACCGTAAATACAGCGTCCGGCGCTATTGCCAAATGTGCAGTGGAATGGGATGATGAAATGTGATTTTAAATATATTTCTCGTATTTTGAAACTACCAGCGACTGCCTAGCACTGGTTGTTTCTCCGAATAGTATTTCATCTGACTTTTTGTTCCTTGAACTTTATTATAATTACTCAATTGTCATATATTCTATAATTCAATTTATACAAAATGGAATTGTAGATGCTAATGATTTTAAAATGTAAACTCATTTTCATTTTTGTCATTATTTCTGTCTCCAACATCAAATAGAAATAGAAATATTTATTTCATGTAAACAATTAGGCATGTATACTTTTGTCCTGGATAGTGATATAGATCACACCAAATATAAATATTTTTTAGAAAAAATTGGACCGACTTTATTAGTTGGTGCACTGAAAAGTATAAAATAATATTAATTCTATTGGTGCTGTTACTTTTGAAGTTGTGCAGTTGCAGGTAGATTGGTAACTTTTGGCACCAACTTCACAAGTACCAGCCCCAATAGAATTAATATTATTTTATACTTTTCAGTGCACCAACTAATAAAGTCGGTCCAATTTTTTGTAAAAAATATTTATTTCACACTTTTGAGTGTAACATTAGTCACGAAAATCGTTGAACGTTCACTAATACCAATGAAGATAGTACTTATTCTATTACCCACGTATATTCCTTGCTTGTAGTTGTTATTATTGAGATCTCAGTACATCGCTGCGGAAATACGCTTGAATATTTTAGTTGTTACCATTTTAACACCGATTTTACTCGAAAACCGTAACTCTAAGGGGAAAATGTTCAGTATAAATGTTGTTACAAATAATTATGTCTTTCATGTACTGCAAACAGATTTTCAATTTTCGACAGAAATCCCGCTCTCCACATAGCGAAAATAGGTATATTTGAGAGTTTAAAATGTCTCTATGTCGAAAACCGTTACTCCTTTGAAAAAATGTTCCATTTAAACGTTTCCGGATATTGTCCTATCTTTAATTATATTTTCAATTTTCGACAAAATTTGCCCCCTCCACCCACTTCTGGGGCGGTTTTCGGAGGGAACGAGATGTCGGATTCCCGTTTTTATGAATATGGGACCATTTCTCAAGCCTCCTCTTTCAAATGAATCAAAAATCATCAAAATCGGAGTACGTTTACTATATGAAAGGCGCGCACAAACCAAAAAAAAAAAAATGCACACAATCGAATTGTATACCTCCTCCTTTTCGGAAGTCGGTCAAAAATAAATTAAAATACGCTTCAGATGAAGACATAATAAACATACAAGTGACAAAGTACATATAACTTAATTCAAGACAAGGATTATGAACATGTTAAAAAAAGAAAATAATAGTAATAACAATCTAGAAAAAAGGGTAAAAAAGGATTACCTACATAAATGTACTTACAACATGTTCCAGATAATCATCTAAGAAGTTAAAACGGTGTAATGTTAAATATTTAAGGATCTTAATTTTGAGTGATGCACAAGACATATTATTATCTTTGAATTGTTTGGCAAAGCATTATTCAATTTTATGCCCAGAAATCTATAGGAATTATGTATCTATGTCTGAATAATGGAGGACAGATATAGTTTTTTTCTCTTGTATTATAAGAGTGAACAAATAGATTCGGTAAAGAAATCGCTACATTTTTATTTATCTGCGGCTCTAGAATTTTTCAGTTTATGAACAATGTTCAATATTTCTGATTAACTTGTTGGATGTAGGTAAGAAGTCAAATGGTTTATTGCTATTTTTTGCATGCAAGAATCGAAGGGATTTGCAATATAGTTCGCAGAATTTTGCAATAAATTGTTTATGCAATGTTCAAAAGAGTTGGCAAAGTCCTCAGCAGATAAATTGCTCTCATTCCTTAGATTATTAGTTTTACCTAAATTTGTATTTAATATTCCCCAGACTGACTTTTGCTTATTTTTGATTCAGATATTATCTTATTATTAAACTCCACTTTTTTCGATTTGTTAATGTTAAGTAATTCGAAGCTATCGAGCGTCCTGGTTCGGCAATAGTATGAACCTGGGTTAGTTGTGACTTAAGATTTTTAATATCAGGAGAATTGTCTCGTCCTTGAAGCTAGCAGAGCAAAGTGAGCAGAATCAAAATTACAAATTTGGTGCTTGCAGAGCTAATTAATTGCTAATTAACTGCTGTATACCGAAATGAATTGCTCTTATAGTTTTTTTTTAATGGCTGCTTTGCTAGCTGTAAATCTAAAGCTTACAGAGCAACATTTAAAAATATTTTTTTAGTCCTTTTTTTGTGTTTATAGGGCTAATTAAGTTCTAATTAAGTGCTTTTTTCAGAAATTAATTACTCATATGGTTTTTGGAAAATGGCTGCTTTGCTTTAAAAAATCAACTTTTCCGAGAAAATTTTATTTGGTGCTTGTAGACCGAATAAAGTGCTCATTAAATGCTGTATTCCGAAATTAATTGGTCTTACATTTTTTTAATGGCTGCTTTGCTAGCTTTAGATCTAAAGATAGCTGAGCAACCTTTAAAAATATTCATTGAGAACTTCTTTTTTAGTGCTTAAGGTCTAATTAAGTGCTGTATTCCGACATTAATTGTTGTTTTATGGTTCTTAGGAAAATGTATGCTTTGTTTTTAAAAATTATTTTTTTCTAGAAAATCGTAGTTGATGCTTGTAGAGCTAATTAAGTGCTAATTATTTGCTTTATTCCGAAATTAATTGCTCTTATAGTTTTTTCTAAATAGCTGCTTTGCTAGCTTTAGATCTAAATCTAACAGAGCAGCTTTTAAAAATCAACTTTTCGAGAACTTCTTCTAGTGTTTATAGGGCTAATTAAGTGCTGTATTCCAAACTCAATTGTTCTTAAAGTTTTCGGAAAATGACTGCTTTGCTTCAAGAAACACTTTTTCGAGAAATACTTTTTTCGTGCTTGTAGAGCTAATTAATTGCTAATTAAATGCTGCATTCCGAAATTATCGGCTCTTATAATTTTTAGAAAATGGCAGAGATTGTCGCTATCAGAGCAAAAACATATAATCTATACACCCGATATATAAATTATATCGGTAACCATTATTTGAGGTATTTTTTATAAAAAATCAATAAAATTTACATATTTCCTATGTTATTTAATCAAGTGCTGTTCCCCGAAATTAATTTCTATAATTTCTATAATATTTCGGCCAATACAATTATATCCGTAAGAAAAGTACTTACCGACGTGGTTAGTAATGAACTTATCCACCGGTAAACCTATCTTACAGTCATAGGAAAATATACGGTTAGCAATCGAAAACCGTCCGGTCCTACAAAAATTAAGTTTTATCCCTTAGCTTTTTAGTATCAGAATTGTACATTTCTTCATTGGCGGAGATAATAAATTCAAAAACATTAAAATCTCAATTTTAAAATGGAATTAAAAATGGATTACATAAAATTAAGTAGTTTCAAGTTGCCCGGTGTACCTTTAAAGCTATAAATATCCCCACAATAGATAAATTGACATTTTTATTTGTCTTAAAAGAACGTTCTCTCTCAAAAATTTATTAGAGCAATTAATTTTGGAGTACCGCACTTAATAAGCCCTACAATCGCTAAAACAAAAGTTCTGAAAAATTATGATTTTCAAAGGTTGCTCTGCTAGCTTTAGATCTAAAGCTAACAAAGCAGCAATTTTTTTAATATCAGAGCAATTAATTTCGGAATACAGCAGTTAATTAGCACTTAATTAGCTCTACAAGGACCAAATAAGATTATCCCGAAATAATAGATTTTTTAAAGTATCCATTTTCCGAAAAACTATAAATAAGAATAAATAATTTCGGAATACAGCACTTAATTAACAATTAATTAACCTTAACAGCACTATAAAAGAAGTTCTAAAAAAGTAAGTTTTCAAAGGTTGCTGTGCTAGCTTTAGTCTAAAGCTAGCAAAGCAGCCATTTTCCAAAAATAAAAACTATAAGAGCAATTAATTTCGGAACACAGCATTTAATTAGCTCTACAGCAGATTTGTATTTTTGATTCTACTCACTTTGCTCTGCCAGCTTTAGGGACGTAGAAATCTCAACATTTTAAAGTTATTTTCAGGGATACATAACTTTTTTTATGGAAAACGAGATGTTTAAAGATCTGACAGAGTAAACTAAATGAGCAGCTTTTGTTTCTGGATCTAAATGGCATATATTTCAGATCATTTCATCTAATGCAGCTGTGAAACCTGAGATAGATTTTTTTGACATTGGTCGACACATGATAAAATTCCTTTATGGTCGGACAAGTGCGGCTCTATGACTTCAAGAGTGAAAATGTTATCATCTAAATTTGTGAACAGATTATCGACTCTTAGTTTCTCTAGATTTAGTTATCCGCTGGTGTCAACAAAAACTTTTTCTAGCATATCATGTGATAAAAAATATGTTTGCATTCAGTTAATTTCTTGTCACTTGTTTTAAGTCTTAAAACTATAATTGAAAGTCACCGACAGCCTGTACCTTATTATTGGAGTTTTTTTCTGATAATATTCTGTGCAGATAATATTAAAAAAAATTACTATCACCATCCGGTGATCTGTAGGCACAACAAAAACTAATTTTCATATTTTTAAGCTGTGTTAATTCTGCATCTATCTTCGCGCAAAGATCTTTTACACAAATGTTATGGAAATCTAAATTGGTCTTAGTATAAATGCCACCATGAATACAAATCTGTCGAATATGATTTATTAGTCTATATCCTCGCGGAATACGATACGATAGAGTTTATGTCCTCCATTTAAAATGAAACGTCTGTCAGTAGTAGTACGTCAATATTGTTCGTATTGTTAGTTCACTTTGTTCCCAATACATTGAATAATGATTAAAAAAAAATTAAATATATACTATAAATAAAAAAAAATCAAAGAATGGTTTTTATCTAGAGCGATTTTTTCTTCTATTGATTCGAATGGCACCAGGTTTATCCACATGATCACAAACGAATAATTTATAAGTGCTTCGAATATATATCAGAAGACCCTATATGAGTGTAAAAGTCGTTGAAATGAAATTCATGTGTTTCGTTGTTGCCAGATTGCCGGACGCCCAATACGCGATGGAATGAAAGTTAACGTATTCAAAATGAATATTTTAGCGCCGCGCTGCGCCAGATGTATCGAACTAATTATATTCGAATATCAATCAAAAATCTCTTGGGACGTGCATGGAGCGTCCTTCCAATTTTTGTTCCATCGGTTAAGATGATCATCTTGACCAGAATTACACTGATGTGTAATAGAGCGTCCGTATACGGACGCTCAATTACCACGGACGCTCTATTAAATGCAATTCGTCAATGTACGGACGCTCTATTGATAGGAAGATATATATATATATATATATATATATATATATATATATATATATATATATATATTTATTTATTTATTTTGATGGTATCTATTATTTCATCAATGAAAGAGTATGTAATATAAAATTATGGAGATGCTCTAACCTTTATGCTTTTATTTAGTTAGGTACAACCACCCACTAGAAGCGGATCACGTGATTTCAAGCTCGTTAGCTTTCATCAGCGCCACATAAGTGGAAGCTGTACCCGACTAAACAAAAGCAACTGGAAGATAGTCAAAGTTCTCTGACCTGATCTACCAGTGGGACACAATTCGCGCCACCTAGGTATCGAGAGCCTAATTACGTTTAACGTTAGGATATATAATAATTTGAAGGTATCTATTATTTCATCAATGAAAGAGTATATAATATAATATGTGGCGCTGATGAAAGCTAACGAGCTTGAAATCACGTGATCCGCTTCTAGTAGGTGGTTGTATCTGACTAAATAAAAGCATAAAGGTGTAGAGCATCTCCATATTTTATATATATATATATATATATATATATATATATATATATATATATAAAATATAAAAATAAGATAAAGCTCTACACTATAAAGACTGATGGCTGCTACGAAGATAAGTGATAAAATCTATCGTCAAGTGGTGAATGAAGGCAAAGAGATTGTGAGTGCAAAGAAATCAAAATTCTCTTCACCCACAAACAAGAAAATTAAGGCTAAACCGAAGTCTGACTTAAATAGAGGTGAATTAGAATCCATACGATCCATTATACTTGACTTCCATATAATAGAGAATATGCAGCCAACTTTGGAAGGTGGGTAGAAAACCATTGACATAATGTGAAATCTAATAGTTGTTATTCTTTAAGGTATTCGTCAGAAAATCATAGATTCTAGCATAGACTTTGGGATTTCGGTATGTAAATTTTGCATTTGGTAATTGAATCGGTAATAACATTCTGAAACCTATTTTCAGTTGGAAAAAGACAACTGATAATCGGAAGTATTTTATGGAAACTAACGACATACGTTTGAAGAGAGTGAATTACTTGCGACAATTGACAGAACATATCCGGGAAGACAGACCTATTATATATACTGATGAATCATATATTCACAGTTCCCACTGCCAATCAAAATGTTGGACTGATGAGTCAAGAGTTACCTTCAGAAAACCGATTTCAAAAGGTTCAAGACTCATAATGGTTCATGCCGGTGGAAGAAGCGGGTTTATAAACAATGGTCTAATCATGTTTCGTTCAGGTAAAAATAAATATGCACAATTCAGTAGAACTATATGAATTCATAACCTTTTTTTTTCTGTAGGCTCCAAAAGTGGAGACTACCATGATGATATGAACCAAACAAATTTTATGAGATGGATCAACGAGCGTTTGATACCAAATTTCCCTCCTCTAGGTGTTTTAGTTATAGACAATGCGTCGCCTACAATGGCGACAAGAAAGACGTCGATGGTGACCTGGCTTTCTGAGAGAAATATTTGGTAGCAAGTTAACGAAGCCCGAACTATATGAGATTATTAGAAGGCACAAAAATCATAATCGCCAGTATGTTTTAGACACCGAAATGGCAAAACATGATTTTAGGGTGCTCAGATTACCTCCATATCACTCTGAACTCAATCCAATAGAGAAGATATGGGCTCAGGTCAAACAATATGTAGCATCACGAAATACTTCTTTCAAACTAGAAGATGTATTGAAACTTGCACAGGAAAAATTTGATGTTTTTGAGCATTAGATACTTATTGATGTCATTTAAGAATATCTGTCAGATACTCAAATATAAACTTATCCATACGTAATCATTTCTATTTTGTTAATATCAAAATGGAAATGACAACATATTAAAAGTGGTTCAAATTGTTTGCAATTATTCAATTTTATTGTGTTTTCATGGTATAGATAGTTTTGCTCAGTCATGCTTTATTTAAAATTAATAATTCATTACATGATATTGCAAATCATTTTTTCTTGAACTAACTAAAATTCAAGTTAACAATGCTATAGGCATCTTTTGAATATCAACCCATTGGCTGAAATAATGCTCAATTAAAAGATTCAATATTTAGGTTTTCTAATTGATAAGAATTTGAAAATCAGTACATCTAAAGAGATTTCAAAGAACTTGAACTTTTTTCAGAATATGGAAAACTTTATCACAGTATGCTTCAACAGTATGTTTAATAATGCTTGCTAATTATATTCATTTACAGAATATCCAAAGATTGGCATAAAAATGATATTCAAATGTAGCTGTTATTCTTCGTCACATGGGTATTGAATAATTGTTCAAGAGGAGTCTCGATGGAAAATTCTTTCATGTGTATGGTTTCCATATTTAAACTGGATTTAGGATTTCTGAAAAATTATTTCCAAAAAGTAGTACATAAAATAATTGAATACATCATAACATTAGAACTTGAAATATTTGTAAATTTGTAGTGAGCACAAGGTTTCTCAAAGGCTTCGTTGAGTTCAATAACTTTCACATGCTATGAAAACTTAAGTTCTGTAATGCCAACAGGAAGAAACTGATGAGATATATTAAGAAACATTCTTATTTGTTGTTTTATTATTGTTATAAATATTTTAAGTGTTTCTGAATGTTATTTTATAATTAATATATATAATTTTCCAAGTCTAGAGATTTCAATATATTAACAGTAACTGAAATTGTGAAACATTTTTTGAATGAATTGAAAAATTATGTTGTAGAAATGTGTAAATACCTTATTAAGTTGCAGTTTTATAGAATATTTAAGGATTTCTTGTAAGATAAACAAATCTGAGAAATAAAATTGTCTGATTGAAAATATTTTTTCTTTTGCCTTATAAAACAACAAGTCTTGATAGTGTATATACAATTATTTCGTCACTCTCTTAGCGACGACGGTTCACAAGCAACAATACATGTGGTTTATATCAACGGAAACTACGTATAGTTCGACTATTGGATAGTAAAATTTTGAGTAGAACTTACTAAATGGAGCTCATGTGAACATATATGTTTGGTTACTATATCTATAGTAAAAGCTATAAGCTTGTTTTCTATCCCGTGTGAACGTAGCTTAACTTGCTTGTTTATTTCCATACCCTATTCAAAATAAAAATGTCTACGCTCATGCTCATTGCTTGACAGTCAGATTTCGATGACTCAACATGTACTTCTTTGATGAAACGAACTTCTACAAATACTATTATCTTTCATGTAGTGTCGACAAATTTTCAATTTTTGAAAGAAATCGTCCTCTCCACATACCAAAAATGCACATATTTGAGAATTTAACATGTATCTTACTCGAAAACCGTAACTCTTTTGAAAAAATATTCAATTTAAACGTTTCCGGATATTGTCCTATCTTTAATTATACCAACTCAGATTTTTGATTTTCGAGAAAATTTGCCCCCTACACCCCCTTCGGGGGCGGTTTTCGGAGGGAAGGGGATTTCGGATTTGGGTTTTTATGAATATGGGACCATTTCTCAAGCCTCCTCTTTCAAATGAATCAAAAATCATCAAAATCAGAGTACGATTACTATATAAAACTCGCGAACGAACCAAAAAAAATCCCAATGGCCTGTAGTCAGCGGAAAGGTAAATTATTCAAAATCATTGAAGTGAAATTTAAACAACCTTTTCATTGGTATACATACATGTTATTACATTAAATTGTCGAATGTGTGATAGCCTTGCGGTTAGATATTATATATATTAGATATATATATATATATATATATGTATAAACTTTTGAACCAAATGTTTTTTTGGACTAACCTATAGACATATAACAACATGCCGTTAAAATTTTTTCGAAATTCAAAAGTGTGAACGATCGCAATAGGTACATTTCTATAAGAAATTTACCTAGAAGCAGACAGTCGAATTGTGTACCTCCTCCGTTCGGGGTTCGTCGATCAATAAACTGCAAAAAAGGCAAGTATATTAAAGTGCAACCAACAGCCTTGTCAAGAAGGGCTCATGTTTCGCGCTCCCAAAAAAGAAGGCAATCAGGAAGACCATCAGAACAGAGCAGGTCCAAAAAGAAAAAAAGGTGCTTGAGCAAAAATATTGCCGAGAATTCCCCAAATGCCAAAGGACATTAATATATATAATTAGGATGCTGGCATACTAGCATAATATTTAATGATAGTTTTAATAATATAATACCCATGCACTCCATATGTATTTAGTAGAATAAATGTTTGTTTTTTTAAAAATTCTTAAAAGTATATTTTCAATTTTGATTTTATTGAATATAAATAGTTATAACCTAGTGTAGATTTACTTGGCATATCAAAAGCGCCTATAAGAACGCATAACGCGATTACGTTCTATACCCCATTTCGCGCGCATTATGATCCGATCAGTGGAGGCTCGTGACATTTATTGCAGAGGAGGCCAACTCTACAAAATTATTAAAAGAATACAACTTGCACTTTTCCCCACCCCTGCACGTATTGTTACGGCGCCTTCCATTTTTTGTGGTGGTTTGGAGTCATTCAAAAAAAAAATAATCTACTATAGGTCATCAAAAGAAGCAAAATCTATGAAATTCTCATCTAGAATACTCATTTTCGATCGCCTGTTAAATATTCTAATAAAATAATCAAATGATATACCTATACACTTGTTACTCGCGGCTTCGTCCGCGCTACCTACCAGTGAAAATCCTGTTGGAATCGGCTTAGCCGTTCCGGAGATTTCTCGGAAGTTAAAATCTGTTATATGGAATTACAAACATACGCTTCGATTTTATTTATTTGTATAGATTTTCTCAAAAATAAAAACAGCTATTACAAAGTTATTCCTTTTAACATTAGCTACCTCTCGGAATCGGTTCAGGCGTTACGGAGATTAGTCGAAACAACCAGACAGACAGACAGAAATTATAAAAATTGTTGATTTGTTATTAGTGACATTTATAGGTACCTACTTATATATGTATATATATGAAATTTTGCAACTTTCTAGTGATATTAAATTAAATTACTCTCACCCTCACTCACCCATAAAGCACGCTGAAATCTTAAATAAAACACGCGGTACCCGAAATTTAAAATACTATGACTAGTTCACTGTTAACCGTGTGATATGCGAACCAGTCCAACAATGATCGACGGACGATGCAAAGTGTGCGTGTCGGGTGGAGGCCAGACTCCAGAGTCCGTAAAATTTCATACGCTAATATCGACAATCATCGACAACGACCAAATTCAACACTGCAATAAGATTTGTAATGTTGAACGGATGCAAATAATTTTCAGCCTCCTCTGCTCGAAATGTTGTCGGTTGACGTCTAGAATGTTTTCGCTGTGTACTTAGAAAGGCTGTGGCGCTCATTTAGTGATGTCCATGATAAATCAATATAGAGACATGCTATTTTCGTTAGAAATTAACTATCCCGATTTTTTATTTTATAAATTATATGAAATATACCTTTCATAAAATGTTTTAGATTTGATACGCTCCTACATCAAAAAATATGAATTTGCCTTAAATTGTAGAGGAGGCCCGGCGGGTCCCTAGTATGGGGCCATAAATAAATAACGCTCGCTTGTAAATAGTGTAAATCTTTATATATATATATATATATAAATCTTCTATTCGTGTGTATGTGTGTATTTTTTATGAATATTCAAGGGGATTCGAGAATGGTTTAGATTCACAATTGGATCTGATAGATGATGCCGTTGTTGGTATATCAAAGAGTTGGACCGATTGGGATGAATTTTTTTTGTGTGTATTCGAGGGGATTCGAGTATGGTTTAGATTCACAATTGGACCTGACAGATGGCGCCGTTGTCGGTATGTCAAACGGCTGGACCGACTGGGATGATTTTTTTTATTTATATTCCAATGGGTCCCTGGATGATTTAAAAACACAATTGAACCCGGTAGGTGGCACTGCTGTCAGCATATCGCTTAAAGGTTTTCCGGGCACGACGACGTCTGCTGGGACAGCTCGTAGTAAATACGAGAGTAAATATAAATTGTACACAGTATTCGATAGTTAGTGTAAGATATATAAATAGTGTAGTGATTGTAAATAAATAATATGAGATATAAATATTGTAGAAATAAATATACTTTAAAAATAAATGAATCCCAGTCATTTTTATATGTCCGTTACAATATGCTTCTTTGTTGTGGTGGAAGAAAGCACAACGAAGCACAGCTGTGCTAAGGCTAAACAAGGTAAAGAGACTTGCATGTCTAGGCATTACAGAGGCTATGAAATCAACGCCCACCGCGGTAATTGAAACGGTCCTGGGACTACCTTCATTGCATCTAGTAGTGCAAGATGAGGCAAGACTAACATACTGGTCTAACTGATCACATATCGAAGCGACAATTCTTTGAAAATACAAGATAAATATAGCAAGCGGGACTGAATGGAATGATAATGAGCTCAGCACAATCTTTCAGGGCAAGGTCTGGTGCACTGACGGATCCAAAACCGAAAAAGGTGCGAGTTCAGGCGTTTTTTCCAAAAATCCTTATCAGCCTTTATCAGCCATGCACTTGCAACCTACACTTCTCTATTTCCGGCAGAGGTGTATGCAATTCTCGAATGCGCAAAAGAAAACAACAGGAGAGCTGCTGCAAACAAGCAAATCTGTTTCATATCTGACAGCCAGGCAGCACTTAAGGCCTTAACATGTCAGGAGGTGACGTCAACTAGTATAGACTTGCAAGGAGGAACTGAAAACTCTGGCGGATCGGAATTAGGTAAAACTTATCTGGACGCCAGGATATCAGGGCAAGGAAGGCAATGAAAAATTTGTCAAACTTGCCGAAAGAGGGGCGGACAACAAGCAAAACCCAAGAGTAGTAGGAGTGCCTGAATACATAATCAAATAATGAATCTTGGGGAAACACAAATATGACTAGAGTAACACTTCACACAGAAACAGAAAAAATCAAGGGAACTGCTGATGTTAAACAGAAACCACCTAAAAACTGTGACAGGGCTTATAACTGGTCATGCACCAGTCAAGATGCATCTTGTACCCCAACCAAATGATTGTACCACGGGGACTTAACATGCAGTCTGTGTGGCAAGAAACCGAAGAAAGTTTCTCACATACTCTGCGATTGCGAATCCCTAAACCGCAAAAGAAAACAAATATCTGGGCTACAAAAAAGTGACTCATTCATCAATGGACTTTCAGAGACTCGTACCGGGTGTCTGATTAAGAGAGGTACCCGGCTGTATCTCCGAAACTATATATCCTAAAACTTAGGGTGAAATAATTGTATGACAAATTCGCATAAGAGAAAGTGCTAAAAATTATTTTCAATTTTCCTTCTCTACCGCAACGGGGCGTAATTTACAAAGTAACACATAAATTTTTCTCTAAAAATTGCCCAGTAATAGTACTATAAAATTTAAATATTTGCAATTAACAGATATTTTCAGGTAAGTTTGCTCCAACAATTTTTCCTCTATCTTGTAAAATAACAGGTAGGGTTGATTGGTAAAGCCAACTCAATAAAATCGTTGTAACTTTTGTACAGTTTTATGGATTCTGCAAATTTTATATCGTTTGAAAGGGTCAATAATATATTTCATTTTCGTTTCATGCCAGTAGTTTTAATTTAACTAAAAAAGTATTAAATTTAAAGAGAAATAGTCCAAACGGCATTTTAATATCTATTTTCTAAGTGAAATAAGAGAAAATATATTTATGGGTAATATACTAGTGCAATTTGTAAAAGGTAAATATACTTAACAAATAGAATAACTTGCATTACTTATATAGCCAATACTTAAATGTGATGTAATTAAATTTATTTGATGAAAGTTGTTAAGACAACTTTTTTATGTGATCTTTTATTTTGCCCAACTACAAGACAGGATATGAGAAAAATATTAAGGTTGTTTTCTAAAACATAAGTATTCCTAGAAATATGACTATTTTGAATTCTGTTTTTAATTTATTGCTATTAGTCTGTCATTTTATAGTTTTCTTTAACTTTTTTACAAAGTATTTTATAATTTTTAAAGCTGTAAATTGTAATATAGCAGAGAGAGACATGACTTACTCTAACAAGGGTAGGTAGGGTTGGTAGGCCTGAAATTTTCAACGTTGTAAAATCGTAAAATTGACACTGATTAGAATCAGCTGAATACCTATAAATTGGTTATGATAATCATTCCTCACATTTGAAGTTTAAATTATTTGACATAAATAAAGCAACTTGTATTGTGATTGGTTTGGTATTGACAAGTAAAGTATTGATAAGTATAATTAAACACGAATTAAAACCTACAAACATTAGAATTCCCCTTAACAAGTTTGTAAATGCCATGGCCGTATCCACAGCAGTGTCTGATTACCAATTGCTCAATAATCAGTAATCAAAAATCAGTATCTTGTGGACACGACCGAATACTGATGCATCGCTTAGTTCCTTTATCAAACTGACGTTTGTCAAAAGATTTTAAATAATTTAATTCAACAATTATACATATTAGATGTATGTAAAATGGAAGAAGAAACATATATTTTTGTTCAATATATTTAAAAAAAAGAAGATTATGTGGAACGGAACGATAGATACAACAGAATAGCAGAAACAAAAAATAGCTTATGTTACACTATTATTTACTAATAGCAGTCATATCAAAGACGTCAACTTTTTGATTACGGATTACCAAGCGTTTGGTGATCAGACACAGCTGTTGACAAGGACAATAATAAATTGATATAACAGCTATGTAAATCTGTACTATTCAAACTGATAAATTTCAAAACAATCTCTGTATACAGTATTTATAAATGAATCAATATGAAATGAAATTGGAAGGTCAGTAAAAGTCACTAAGAAGTCCCTGGCTGATGACGCAATCACATTGCTCATTTGAATACACTATATTTACATGAATGCAGTTGTTATCCATAAAAATGGAAATAAATCAATAACTATATTATTTTTGAATGTTTTTAAACCTGATAGGGAGTGTTCTATCTAAAATAAGCGAAAAATTATTGCCGTTATTTTTGGATCATTGTTTTTACAAAATAGAAGCTGTAGAAAACGAGATGAGTTACAACAAAACTAGAGTTTTAGATTATTTTCGCCTCGACAGTTGTTGATTTTGAATAATAGAGGAATATACAGTAACAATTCAATCAAAATTTTCTCATTAGAACGGTCATATCTTTAGAAGATCCTAATTGGATCTAAAGTCCATTCACTTAGAGAAAAGGCCACCGCGTCATCAGCGCAGAAACCAGTTTTGGTCTTGTTGCCTAGCAACGATCAACAGTCGATACATTTCAGTGTCGTAGCAAGAGAAGCGTAGGTTTGACTGCAACAAAAGTATTTTTGTAATCTGCCCGTTTGTTTGTCTGACAAGAAAAGATTGCATATGAATTTCCCGCGTCTGAAAATATGGCCACTTCACACAAGAAGCTGCTTAGACGGCCACAAGTTTTAAACGGTGAGTGGTGCATGGTATCTATGGTCACTTTTCTTTTTGTTTACGTTCCGTTGCGCGCGTACGAACTGAATTTGTCCTCTACATTCCTGTTCTATAGAGAGTGTTGGGTTGCAAATGCGATTTTTGTGTATGACAATTTATTATATTTTCTGGAAGGTGGGTTTCCACACTCTTTATATTGTCTATGTTCCACACATTGTTTTCGAAGATGCCACCGAAGAAGCTCGGTGATGTGAAGGGGTTTGTAATGGTAATTCAGAGCCAAGTCCGAGAAATCATAAATAACATTGCCACTTTTATGCAAGACGAAGCTGAACGGGGATTTCAGATACCGCTGAAACATAACAGGTAGAACAAACTGGTAACGTGCACTGGTGTAAATAAACGCTTTATTTTGTTGGTAATGTTCACTGTACGACACTGACATGACGTCAGCAAGCACTTCGCGCATTTTCGTGACGTAGGTGGCCTTTTCTCTAAGTGAATGGACAATAGTAAAACCCTATACTGCTGGAATAGGAAAAATAAGCGCAATTAAAATTCAAGATAACTTATAGGGTCCATGTAAAAGAACATAACTTTCGTATTCGTATGTTGTGTCCTTATATACAGAGATATCAAACTCCGGAGTACCTATAAGTTGAGTACAGTATACACTTTTTCACTTATCCAAAGAGTACTCCGTTGTATCTGTTTCACAAATATATCTTCAAATATCCAGAGATAAGTAATTATCTTGATATGGTTATAATTATACCACTTTAGATTTAAATTAACTTTGAATCAGAGATTTGGGAAGTTTGAAAAATGATTCAATTGAAAGTAGGTATGTTAGGTATATTATGTTTGTTATTTGCATATATTTACTACATAAACATTGTTATTTGTATGAATTGAGTATGAATTATTGTAGGTCCCCTTAATACCTTAGAATAATATATTCTTATACATAATACAATTGCAGGAATTGAATTCGATAAGCATAAAAAGAAACATGTCAATCGGTAGCTGGTAATGCAGTAAGTACAAAAAATATAACGTGGTATCATTAACGACATGAAATTTTCTAAATATTTTTGAATTAAAAAAGAGCCTATGTTTGATTACGCTTTATCTATTGCAAAGAATTTTTTATAAAATTAAAATATATAACTGTAACGTTTTTTTTCTAATTATACTTAAAACTAGCAACTCTTGGTAAGGTAACTACTTAGCAGATAATAAAGGGTTTTCCAATAAGCGTGTCAGAACTTTAAAATTTAACACAACGAGGAAGTGATAATACAGTATATACTTTGAAAATAATGTTATTTGAATGTCCGCCTCGACATCGTATAGTTTCGTCTATCCTGATGGTCCAATTTTCAATTACTTTTTAACACATATCACGTAGTATGTTTTCAAGGGTGCGTCGAATGTATTGTTTAATGTCTTGAATTGTTCGAGGCTTATTTCTGTAGACTAGAGATTTAACATAACACCCATAGAAAATAGTCTAAGGGTGTCAGATCGCAAGATCTTAGTTGTAGTTTACGTCAGCATTCCTCGAAATTACAAGTCCAGGAATTTTTTCGTGTAATAAAGCATTTCATGAGATGTGTGGCATGTGGCACCATCCTGTTGGAGAAAATATTGTTCAAATCAATATTTAACAGTTCAGGCCACAGGTATTCGGTTATCATATTCTTATAGCGTTCTCCATTAACAGTAACAGGATTTCCATCGACGTCTTCGAAAAAAGTAAGGCCCGATAACACCCTAAGCCCAAAAACCACACCAAACTGTAACTTTATCTGGATAGAGGTAACTCTCTTGACGATTTTCTTCAGACTAAATTCTGCAGTTTTGTTTATTTACGAAAGCATTTAGTCAAAAATGCGCTTTGGCGGAAATGATTATTTTTTCTCCGAAATGTTGATTGATTTTCAGACTTTCCAAACACCAGTTGGCAAAATTTCGACAAAGATTATGGTCAACTGGTTGAAGTTCTTGAGTTATTTGGATTTTGTAAACCTTCAGATAAAGATCGTGATGTAAAATTCGCCAAGTAGTGGTCTGAGAACGACGTGTAATTGAAGTTCGGATTGTCTCTTACACTTTGACTTATAGCAGCGATGTTCTCTCGAGATCGGGCAACCCGACGAGGTACAGAATTTACGTTATCTGCAATTAACCCAGTTCGTTCAAATTTTTCGACGAGACGATAATAGCGGGCTCCGTTGCTCGATTGCGCTGACCATAAATTCCTCGTAACACTCGAAATGTCTTTCGACCCAAACAGTCACTTTGGTGATAAATACGAATAATTTCTCCTCGCTGTTGCACTGTGTAATTCTCCATGATTACTTGCCCACTACTGCAAATATATCATCACATATCATGCAGTGTTGCCCCTATTACATTTTAATGTTCTGACACGCTTATTGGAAAACCCTTTATAACAAGAATTTAATTTTTTATGAATAAAATATAGGTACATACCATTTGGTTTTCATGAAAAATCAACTGAGACTTACACGTGATTTAAATAATCTCTCTTCCTGAGATTCCATAGGCGAAAAACTTGTTTGCCACATTATCTTATTTAAATATACTAAGTTAGGTTAGGTAGTCGGTAGATTTTCAATAGAACGTATGAGGCTATGGTATAACTTAATAAGCGATACAGTTTCATAATTATATGAAAAGTATCCGTTTATTTTTCTTGTTAATGTTTTTTTCAAGTTAAAACATGAAGAGGACATGGAAAACCAGGGCTCATTAATGTTTCATGAATGATTTTCAACAAAACTTACCGTCACAGAGGCTAAGCTAAAGACCGGCAACGTTTGTGTAGAATAGGATACTACAGACTTGAACCTGTTGAAGACAATCTCTCCACTGCTGAATTTGTAGTCTGACTTCAAAATAGCGTCTGCCAACTTGGAGGCATCAATGAAAGTTGGAGGCAAACGCCCTATCTCGTTACAAGCGAGTATGATATTTTTACCGTAGATGCGCTGAAGAATGGCTCTTGACTTGTCTCCGACACAAACCACCTTGATGTTCTCGCCATCTTGTTGCAACTCATTACGAATATGACGTGAGACACTGGTATGACAAGCGCCGCACAATCCTAAAAAAATTATATGTGTTAATCTAAATCTATTAATTATGGAAAAATATTTTCATTCTCATTCTAAGTTTTAAACATTTGCAAATAATAGGACACGAAAGAAAGTTAATATAAAATATAATAAAGGTACTTTTGCAGTAAAGCTGACAACGTTTATACAGAACGGATTGTTCCCAAATTAAAACAAAAAATAACCTATTTTCTAGTCTGAGTCTTACCCCCCAAAAATCCTTACCAATAATATTTCGATAAATCGTAAAATCGATTTTATTCTAAAAAATATATAAGTACCAATGTATTGATAATAGTTCAATTTTTACGCATTTTTCAACTCATGCAGAAATATTTAGGATCTCGATAATTCCACTTTAACAGCTGCCTTAGGGCATGTTTTGGATCTGTTTCTACTAAAAATTATTAGGCAGTCACTACATTTTGAAGAGGAAAAAATTCTATAGTTTACTATTCTCACCTCGAATTTTTCCTAATGTCGAATTATGACAGGCCTGTGAGCCACTAGGCCTCTGTTTACTATAATGCCGTTTTATTAATATTTCATTAGTTATTTATTTATTTATTTATTTATTACTTTATTCCTACAAATTCGACTTATGGATGTCCGTACAAACGTGGCATTGTGGCAACAATGGCTGTATTTACAAGATAGAGGCAGGCTGATTTTTCCTTCTTATATGTATTTATGGCTCCGTTTTTGCTAATTGTTTTTATTTATCGGGTTAATTAGTATTATATTAGCCAAATTACTAGTGAAAGTGTATCACTAAATACCTATTTTCCCCACCCACTTTTCGTTGGAATGACTTTCTACAACACAGGCATACATAACAAAGCACAAAAATTACCAAAAATCGTTTGGAACCTGATGTTACATTTACCAACTTAGTATTAATTCAGTACTATTTACCAACCACACAAACCCGATCATCCTCTCATTATTGGCAAATTGAAATGTGAAGATATATAACAAATAAACTAATCAATAACAGAGAAATTTTAGAATGTAATAACGAAAATAACCTTAACCAGTCTGATACACTTAAAAAAAATATGGTAGGTACAGTACGTTTTGGGCGGACATGTTATCCGATTTTTTCCGCTAATAAATACCCATCTGGCTAATCTACAGACTTTATTCAACAGTTATTTTATTCTATTGATCGTGCGAATAATTTTCTCAAGTATTTCAAGCTATGCAATACTCGTTATTCGGCTGAACTGAATATCTACTAAATAGTGCGTACCTCTGTCGGACGTAATCGCAATGACCAATTTTTGAGGTATTTCTTGAACAGCAGTGACTTCTGCCTTCTCGTAAAATTGTTTAGCACCATCTCCAATAGGCCTGACAGCTTTCAATTCACGTTCAGCTCTGGAATACTTAGCAGCTGACACCATCTTCATAGATTGGGTAATCTTCTGAATATTTTTTACCGACTTCAATCGAATGGATATGGCTTTTAGGGTTGCCATACCCCGTTCTTGCCGCCCTTGTGAATTTGTTGCTAGCAGAGCCGGCACCTTACCGAAATTCCCGAAACGTGCAAACATCCTAGAAAAAAATTACTCATGAAATGTATTATGTAAGTTGACATTGAAAAGAGAATTTGTGAACTCAGCAACAACATACCTATCCTTAAACCGTAATAAAATCGGTTAACAGAATCAGTTATTCGCCTGATCAACACAACTTCGTAAAATAAGTTAAACTTTAAAATATATAATATAAAATATGATCTATCTACTAACCTTCTCCTGCCTACCTTTACCTTCTCCAAAGGACAGACTGACAGATTACAAGACAAGTCTTGTCTGAGTCTCAGAGAACACTACCAGAGAACAAAGACATGTATATACATATATACCTGTATGTTCTCTGACAAACCATTAGCAGAGAACAGCTCTGTTCTCTCTCTGTTCTCTGCCATTATCCTGCCACAAGGCACGGTCCGTAGAAAGTTCTTCTTACTTAACAAGTTGAGCTTGGTTTCTATTTGTTCTACGTTGTTTACTATAGTTTTTGGTTGTGTATTTCATTAAAAAAATCAATCAGTGTTTTTATTTATCAACGGTTTTGAAAGCTGTGGTAGATAAGGATACTCTACTAAATATTTATTATTCATATGCCTACTCTGCGATATCCTGTAGCATCATCGTCTGGGGACAAGAGAGAGATATTCAAAGAGTTTTTGTCTTGTAAAAAAGGATAATACGGTTTATATTCGACTTATCTACACAAACTTCGTGTCGCGACGTATTCAGAAACAAAAAAATTGTAACTGTAAATTCTATTTATATATTGAAACTGCTTAGCCACATTTACCAAATTAGACATAAATTGACAAAAAATAGTGACATACATAAGTAAAAATGACATATCAACAAAAAAAATAACCATACTTTTTATAAGAAATCTCCTCTTATATTTGGGGCGTCATATTTCAATAGGCTTCCCAACCATATAAAAAATAGTCCAACATACAAAGTATTCAGAGGTAGGCTGAAGAAAACATTAGTCGAAAATTGTTTTTATAGCCTAGAAGAATTCTGTGATTTTCTCTCCAACTGATTGTGCATATAATTGTATTTGTCCAAAATGTGATATTAACTATTTGTTTCTATTATTTTCAAGTAAACTGCAAATATGTAGTGACAAGTACCATCTGTTGTAAAATAGGAAAAGGAGTTGAATATATTTGGAATTGTTTTTAACAAAAATATAGTTTGATGTGAATTGTGAACAATTTTTATACAATACCACAATACATTGTATTGTGGTATTATATAAAAATTAAATATAAGCTAACGTGTATACACTATATGTATTGTGGTACGGTATGAAATGGTATCAATTGTATTTGTATTGATTTCATTGTTTCAATGTTTTATATTTATTATTTTGTGAGACGTCAATTTCTCTTTTACCTGACTTATCTCATGTCATGTATTATGGCCACAAGAGATGAATAAAAATCTAAATCTAATAGATTTATTCTCGAGCCTTCCAGAAATACAGAAACTATATACGAGATACACTTTGTCACAGAAAGCGCCTTAGTCATAATATTGTCAGTTTGACACGCTTCTAGAACATTATTGCGGATGCCGTCGAGAACACACTTCGTTCACTGTAGAGAACAACTACCTCCAAGTTCACTGACAGCAAAAAATTGGTGGTCTAAAATTCACTGACTCAAGTTTTGTTTGCTATTAGATGCGATAATACGCATGCGTTAACTTTACTGCAAATGCTAAATTTGCTTTTCCCGTGGAGGTGGTGCAGAGAAAACATACCTCTGGTGTAAGCAAGTGCCAGAGACCAAGTGCATTGAGAAGACCATAGACAATATAAACCCTAGAAAATCCCATATTGTTGTTTATGTTAAATGTTAACCTATACTCTGTGGTTTATGTATAGATGATCCAATAAAAATATTCGTTCATTCAAAATAATAGGTAGGTATAATGGAATTAATCTTGTTGGATGAAATTGAAGGGACAAATATAAAATAAAAGTAACTAGAGAGGAATTTGATAGAGCTCATAATTAGGATTGGTTATGGCGTTGAAAATTCAATGCCAAAGGTAGTACCTTAATATAAATCACCCTTTAAATTTCCCTGTAACTAAAGCCCGCTGCAGACGGAGTATGTTTTGCTGCATGATTGCTTGCTTGTTTTGCTGCACGGTCCGATAAATGTTGCCGCGCATAGTATATGTTGATGGCTCCATTGCTTGTGTTGGCTTCACACGATGCAGGCCATCATGTATGTAAAATGACAGTAGAGAGAAATATGACTGTGACAAATGATACAAAATATTGACCATTCTAATCAAGCTCTATCTCTAATCATTGTTACAACAGAGAAAATGTCCCAACAATCAAAAATAACATGTTATCATGTGCAAAATAACTTTTGAGTACGACTCGACTAGTTCCGAGTGCTCCGACAAGGCACGATGCATGAAAACAATAACCGGAAATAGCACCGGTTCTATCATTAGATCATCAAATCGAGCACGAGTTCAAGCAACCAACAGTGCACGCGATGTCATTTTCTTACACGGAAGCATGCACAGCACCAAGCCTAGCTCCCATCAAAGAAACATGCAGCAAAACATACTCCTTCTGCAGCGGGCTTAACGGCTTAACAGTTTTATCTTAAATAATTTCAGCCGTTGTGTGTTGTGTCTTCATTCACGGATTGCGATTGATATCAAATTGACAGCTTGTCGGTCGGAAACAAATTTGCATCAAATGCTGCCAACGACTAAATTTAGTAAGAAACCGCTTTCTGTGTTTACTTCACTTTTATTGCTGCAATTGCTTACAACGTGTTCTCGACCGCACCCTACATGTGTCTAAAATAATCATAGAACATTCTCGATGAATGTCATGTCAAGATTCAGATCAAGAAATTATATAATACGGAATACTCTAGCAAGTCGGTAAAAGATATCTGTAGAACTTTATTCAAATACCCCAAAATCTTGAGTGAACTAATAGCATTTTGTTTAAAAAATTCTTTATATTAGTATTTTTGTTTATTGTCATAAATAGTCAATACTTATCTGCAGAATTCTGAAAAATATCTTTCGTGGTTTGATGCTGTTGGTCATCATTTCAAACATGTCAAAAAAGGCAGGAAGCTGCGAAAAAATGTTTATTTGCGATTGCATTTCCAGGACAGTTGCTTTGAACCAAATAATTCTATAACAATATTGAGAGACGGCGTTAAAATAACTATATTCCGTAAGAGAAAGAGATTAAGGACAAATAGTATTCCTACAATACTTTGAGTAGTATAAAATCGAACTTTTATTGATGTCAATCATGATTTGTCAAATTGTTCGCAGACAAGAGGGTAGGTAATATTGCTGAACACTGGTAATAGTGGTAATGTGAAACATTCCTCTCCTGAAACAAACATACTATTAATTCAATATCCTATCCAACGACACTACTTTTTATGAGAATAGAGAATAAAATAATTTTACCACTATAACAATTTTTGGCATTTGCGTTATGCTATCTAATACTTTATATCTGTAAGTGAAAATTTAGCTAAAAATATAAACAAAAAACTAGATTATATAGAAAGGAAAAGTTTATGCGACCACTCAATTTCTCTACATAACACAACTTAAAAATAAAAAAGCCCCTGGCATTGATAATGTCAAAGCAGAAACTCTCAAACCTATTTCCATTTATATATCAAAACCTCTTCATTACATAGTCAATAAATCGCTGGAACAGGGGCATTTCCCCTCAGCGTTCAAAACGGTTGTGGTGACACCTATTCATAAAAGTGGAATAAAGAATGATGTCTCAAATTATAGGCCTATCACCTTGATAACATGTCTAGCCAAACTACTGGAGAAGTTTATTTGAAAGAGGATGAATAAATTCCTCGAAAAGTACAATATAATGTCAAATTCGCAGTATGGATTCAGAAAAACATGTCTACTCAAGATTTGATAAAAATACTGACACAAAATATATATCGGTGCTTAGATGTTTGACAAAATCACCAATATTGAAGTGCTTCGGAAGATGTGCAAAGAGACTATAAAGAAGCGAAAGCTAGAGTATCCAGGTCACATATCTAGAAACAAAAAATATGAGTTACTACAACTTATAATCCCGGGGAGAATCCAAGGGAAACGAAGCGTAGGTAGACGGCGTATATCCTGTCTGCGTAACCTGCGGAATGGTTTGGAACATCGTCAGCGGAAGGTCCATTAAGCTAGCAAAACAAAACTGGCACACATCAATAACTTTAGTGTACTAAATTCAAGTATATTTAGTGCTAATTTAGTACGCAAAAATAAAATTTATAACTTCAGTTTTTGAAATTAAGGGCAATACTACTAGCTTAATATTAAGTGAGCACACTGAATATGATCGAATTTGAGAATCCATAAAAATAATAAGTTTGATAAATTGGTGCATGGCGAACATGTTCGAATTTTTTCAGATTTTTTTTATCGCAGTATTTTCAAGAAAAACTTTATTGAAAAAGCATGGTGTCTTATGGAAAAATCGCACATTTCCTATTTTAAAATGCTTTTTCATTATTTCCCTTGTATGGAAATTGAAAAAAAGTGTTTCATATGAAAGTTAGCAATTTTATGAACAGATTTCTTTATTCCTATTTGTATCCTATCACACAATTTACGGTGAAAAAACTATTTATCTAAGGACAATTTTTGAACGAACGCTAAGAAAAAAAAATCGAAAAGATTTGGTGACATCCATGTCTTAATTCACAAAATACGAGTTAGATAAATCGACAAGGTTAAACATTAGTTTGTTTCATGTTCATGCAAATTATGAAGGTTAGGTCACTTTTGTTTGAAGTTTGAGTGTTATCATAGATAAAATGTATACAGGGTGTTTCATTATTAATAGGAAATAATTAAACTGGAGAATCTTTGGTTCAAGACAATAAGATTTAGGTAATCTTTAATTTTTTGTATCGTGAGAGAATATGATTATATATATTATATATTTGAAATTTTCTAAAAGCTTAACACAAAAATAAGGATTATTACGACTTAACCACATCAGTTTCACATACAAGACTAAAATTTCACATTATCTAATTCGTATACTGGTATATATTTATATATATTATTGTGTAGATATTGTAACGTGTAAGGGAAACAGCCGCCGGTATTGGCTACAAAGTGGCGGCATCCTTTTGAAGTAAGCGCGAGTATATCTCGCATATATGCTGTGGTTGGAAATACCGAAAGCGGCGTTTACAAAGAGAGCGACGGCAGCAGTCGGCATCTACTGTTAAAATGCCGACAAAAGGGATTTCGAGAAGCGTCTAGTGGCGGCTTTCGCATCAAAGACCAGAAGCCGCTCGAATGGTCTGGATCCTTTGTCGGATATATATATGGGCGAATTTTCGGCATGAAGACAGAATGTAAAAGACAGTGTGAATAAATAGAATAGTCCGAGTAAGTTAGAGAGAATATAGTTAAGTTGTAATTTATAATTTCGAGTGTAAATAAAGTTGATTTAATAACACTAAATTAGTCTCACTTATCTGCGAACCCGCATACGCAACAATATAATTAATCACTTATTATTTATATATTTATCTCACTGAACCTGTACCTGCATCAACATTTTCACTTTAGATGTGTGACTTGTTTCTACTATACAAACAAAGATTATTCTTTATATTATTCACTAAGAAAACTTTTATAACAGCTATATCTAAATAAATCTAACTTATCTAAATATACCGTTACCATAACATGTATATTAAACTACCTAATGACATTTTTGATTGATCGGAACAGTAGTGTTTGCGGACCTATAAGTGTGTTATGTTTATATATACTTTTTGTCTTAGAATAAGCTGAATGAACATGATATTTAGAGACACCCTATAATGTTCAAATTTATATATTATAATGTTAGAGCAAGTCTGATTAATTTGAAATTATTAGTAATTGCCCATCATATTTGTGTTTACCCATCTATCAAATATATGATGTACTTTATTATTTATATATGACTTTTCTAATTTAACCCTCAATATAAGCCCAGTATCATATCATATACTGTACGTCCATATTGATGTCACCTAAGTCTGCTACTAAATAACAAATTACTAAACTTTATACATTTAGAGAAAATATATACCTAATGGTTTAATAAAGATTCCGTTATTTCTACGGATGTACGGCACTCAAAAAGCTAATGTACAAATTTTCTGTTATCGATAAGATTAAAGCTTGTCAATAGCTACTAAGCAAAAAAATCTGTTGAAAATAAAAAGAGAAAAAGGGATTGAACCGTTCTGCTTTTGCCTAGTTAGGTATATATAAATTTTAAGATTTGGCTTTATAATTCTTCCAATAAAGTTCTCAATGATTCGATATTTTGTTCTGTTGAAACTCGTTCTAATGCAGTAGCTTCTGAACAACTTTCTTTTGAAAACTATTTCAATAGAAGGGCCAATAATTTTCTCATGTGTTTGAAAAGTTGAGCATTGAATGTTGGCAAATCTAATAAGGTAAATGTTTTATTCAGATGCGTTTGACCAACGCCAGCATGCAAAATTCAAAAGTGCATTTAGTTATCAAGTAGAGTAGCTCTTATTAAATGTATAATAGAATGCGTTTAATTACCTAGAACAACTTTTGAGTTAGCAGCAAAGACTTTGCAGCGGCATAATTTATTAAAATATTGTTCTCCATATTTAACTTTCTTTATAGCGAAACAGTTGCGACAACGAATATTGAATACCGATGCAACGCCAATATTATTGCTCCTTCAATATGTTGAATAAGCAAAGCTTCATTGCACTCATTGCAAAAAAATAGCTGAGATATAATATATTTTAATTAATTAGCCTACACCCTCTTACTAAATATGTTTCAGCGGTAGCGATCGTTGGATGTACATATCACGGGCATTTCTTTTTACAAATTTTCCTTTCCACATTTCCACCTACACGAAGTCATAATAACATACTGTATACAGTTTTTAAATTTGAAAGACTTTTACTCTGAATTCTGAATTAGAAGGTTAGGACAGAGACAGAGCAACTGACACGCTGGTTGGTAAACACAAATTAATATATGTGCTATTGCCAAATTAAAGTGATAATTATAAATATAACATGATAAATTATTTAATTTAAAAATGCAAAAAGACAATAATATGATTAATTGGTAGTTAACTAGACCTATAGCAAGTGTTTCGAGCAATACCTAAGGTTTTCTTGTTCAATGAATACTCTTTTCAAGATTAATATTTTATAGTTCCAACGTTGGCTAATCTGATATTTTTCTATACTTTCAATAATTTTTATTCCATTGCAGCATAATTATAATCCTAGAATATTAAAAATAAATGTCCTGTCTAGGTGTGTGTGTGTTGTAAATGTGTTTCTGAATTAATTAACAACTTTTTTCTTTTAATTGGACCTGTATCTGCCTTAATATTTTTAATTTTAATGTAGGTATGAATAGTTCAAATAAGTAACAAACACCAAGATCATTCATATAAGATATTTTCTAACAACTTGAATCTAACAATTTCAACTCTAGATAGGTATGCTGGTAACAGACATTTTTAAATAACTAATGACATTTCTCATTGATGATTATGAAATCTTTCCTGTTTGTGGTTAATTTAATCTAATATAAATTCACTAATGTAAAAAGAATAATTGTTTAAGCGGGATAATATACGAAATTATGGTGGTCAAATTATAAAGGGTAATTTTGAAATGATATCCTGTGAATATGGGTTAAGTTTCTTGCTAGCTGTCAGATATACCGCTAATTTGCTCCGCTGGGAGTAGCTTGGTAGCTAGCCATGGTCTGCACTGCTTCCAACGGGGTCGAAATAATTACGAAATAATAGTGCGCGGCTAATTTGAAATTCTAAGGCGTGCACGGTAAATTTTCAAGGGGATCTAGGAAAATCAATGTGTTAGAGAGGGGGGTACCAACATAATAGCATACTGTGCAAGAGAGAGATAAAAGATAAACAAATGACGACACATTTGAATTAAATAATAATTTCAGAAAAAAAGCTTGCTGACAGCCGGTCTCCAACTAGAACCTCTGGTATACAACGCACATAACCTTCCTATAGAGCTATGCGACTTTCCGCATGTTGATTATCAAAAAGTTCAATAGTTAGCTCCAAACCCACGACATATCTGTATTTAATTATTCAGCGGCCGAGCGTCGTAAAAAAAGACAGCGCTAGGGAGAAAAGTGGGCTGCCACTACGATCGAGAGATTCATTGTAAAGATAAACAGTTTTTGTATTAGAAATATGAAAATAAAATAAAATTTTATTCTCTATAATATACTGCAGTATAGTTTGAATACCCATCGAATGGTGTTTTGTCATACCTTGTCTATCTCTTTTTTTCGTTTGTAAACTGGGTGAAATAAAAATTTAATGTCATAAACATATGTCTTCGATCAGATCGGCTGATTGTTATTTTGACATTTGTACTTGTTCTCTTTGACGTTTAATGTCAAACATATCTTTTTGAAAGTGATTTAGCCGCACGGTCCGTAGAGAGATACGGTTGTCTCGATCAGCAATTAACCAATCAGGAGCGAGCGCTGGTGTGACGTATGCCGTAGACCGGAATTTAAATCGGTTGCCACTCTTACTATGTATTGCCTATATGTTTATTACATATATCCTAGTTTTTACATATAATAACAGTAACAAAAGCAAGCAAACCAGTATTTTACTAAGTTAGGTACATATAAACACAAGAACAGTAGAGTAGTAAATGATTCTGGCAGACAAAAAACCGGACACCTTGAAATTGCATGCAATATACCGCTTAAAGTAAAAACTTGCCCTACAATTTCGGGAAGCATTGCTCATAAATTGTTGAAAATCAATCAATAAACGAAAAACAGCTGAAAAGAAAATCACAAATTGTTGCGGTGGGTACAAATCGAAAAACAACAGGTCAACAAGTTTTCCAGTTTCAAGAAGAATAGGTAGGTACCTACCTCATTGAAATTTTGATTCGGATATCTCTTAATATTACAACTTAAATGACCAAATAAGCCAAATTTTGCGAAGATATTAGTTAAAACCGAAAAAAGTCAGGTGTCCGTTTTTTTGTGTGTGAAATCAAGTCACGATTTTTTTCATTTTTGACCGACAAACCCCGAACGGAGAAGGTATACAATTCGACTGTTTGCTTTTTTTTGGTTCGTGCGCGCCTTTTATATAGTACCTAAACGTACTCCGATTTTGGATTTTTGATTGATGTTAAAATCTGAAATATGTTTATTTTCGCTATGTGGAAGAGGCAATTTCTTTCGAAAACTGAAAATCTGTGAATGGGAAATTAATGACCAGATTATTTGTAGCAACATTTATATTGAACAGATTTTCCATAGAGTTACGAAAAGTAGTAAAGTTTATAATATGCGTATTTCCACGACGATGTTCTTAGTTTTCTGAATAATAGCAAATACAAGCAAAGGATATATGGATAATGGCGAACGTTCAACGATTTTCGTGACAAATGTCTCACTCAAAAGTGTGAAATAAATATTTTTATAAAAAAACTGCAGTTATCAGTTGATGCACTGAAATGTATAGAATAATATTAATTCTATTGGTGCTGGTAGATACTTGTGAAGTTGGTGCCAAAAGTTTTCAATCTAACTAGGTACAACTGCACAACTTCAAAAGTACCAGCACCAATAATAGATTTAATATTAGTCTATCTAAGGAGATCGACTTTGATATTATTTTGTACATTTCAGTGCACCAACTGATAACGTCCGTATTTTTTTATATTTATTTTGTTTCTCCTTGAACACTTGTTACGTAATTGCGTTTCATTCCTGCAGCTACCAGTTGTTTTCTATTGAAATATTTGATTCTCATGTAAGTTCTGAGATATGATTGTATTACTTCTTCCGGTAAATGTGGATAGATTACTTTTTCCAATATTAGTCATTTTCTTCACAATATTCTGTTTTTTTTAAATGGAATGGTTTTATTGAAACGCAGAAAAATTTCGTCTAAAAGCTTCGCTTCTGCCGCCCGTTCACCTATTGTGATTTGTTACTTTTTATTACATTCAGATTAGAAGTAAGTAGATATACTAAGAGAGTTCTACATCATCATAGTCAGCATGATTTTTCAGAGGGGTCCAGAATAATGAAATAATAATTTCAAGGGTGGGGCGCGCGTGGGGGCGAGCGTGCAGAATATTTTTTCCAAGGGGGTCTCAATTTTAATAAATCGTAGATTCCTTCTTTTTAAACAACTAGAGCGCCATCTAGCGTGGAGAGGCTATGTAACTGCTATAATTTTAATTAAATTCCTACTTTTCAAACATGAGCGTGCGCGCCATCTAGCAGAGAGTGGATAATTACTTTTATTATATTTCATATTGCTGTGAAAAGTTCATGCATCGCCGTTTCGAACCCACATTCATAAATCCACACGTTTCCCATACTAGGCGTCTTAACCCAGCGTGCTATTTGGTCCCATTTGAAACATAGGAGATTGTTGAATAGAACGGTGATTTCTTGCATATATTAATTATCTCAAACGAGTCGTCAGATATAACGGTGATTTCTTATGGTCTGGAAAATTATTAAATTCTTATTAAATTATTTTTTATTATTCATAAAAAAGGTTTTGTGGATAAAAAAAAACATTCTATATTCGATATGTTTAATACATAATTTTTATTTGTCATACAATTAGATTATTTGGAATCCATGAATTGTGAGTGCTGTCAAGGCCACGCCATTTAACATAAAGTAGGTTTCCTTTCCGTCGTATAATTTTTTCAATTAGGTAAACATCAGGATATTTGGCTCTATGTAGTTCATACTCATAAAATCCACCCTTAATTTGATCATTATTTTGGTCTTCTAGTAGATAGGTAGTAGGGTTACTGAGTTGAACTTTATAAATTTTAAATATTTCATTGCTCCAATTAGGTGTATATCCTTTGGTAAAAGCTTCTCGATATTTGCTTATTCTTACATAGTCTCCAGTTTTAAATTTATTTGGTTTTGGGTCCAATGTTTTTAGATGATTGTATGCTGTTGAGAGGAGGTGTTTCTCATGTTTCTTTCTGACATCCGTAGGTTTCACACCAATCGTTTTATGTTTTTGATTATTATATTTGTTAACAATAATAGGTAATAATTGCAACCACTTGTAATTACCCTGTAGTGAAAACTCCTTCCACATCATATTCTTTGCAGTTCTATTGAATCTCTCTATTACACTAGCTTTCATGTTCAAGTAGGTAGAGTAGTGATTAATATTAAAATCTTTCATAAGAGCTTGAAACTGTCTGTTATAAAACTCCTTACCCATATCAGTCTGCAATTTTTTCGGAGGCGTTGTTGTCGATAATATTTGTTTCATTGCTTTAGTAACTTCTGTACCAGTTTTATTTTTAACCGGTCTAGCCCAAGCAAACTTGGAGAATACATTAATAACTGTTAAGATATACTTGTATCCTTTGTTAACATTTGAATAAGGGATCATTTCAACCAAGTCAACTTGCCATAAATCGTGTAAGCCTTTGACCACCACATGTCGTCTCCGGAAATTTCTTCTAGCTGGCTTATGTATTTCTTTTACAAATTCTTCTTTGATGCTCATTGTTCACAGAGTAACACAAATTGGACAAAGCAACGTAAATCAGGATTATTAGGAATAAATTTGTTAGTTTCTATAATGGATATTTTATCATTTTTTCTCAATGTTAGTCCTTCGAAATCTGCGATAGGGTTACCATTAACTACAATTTGATTGTGGGGTTGAATAATTACAGATTCGACAACAGCTGATGGTAGTGGAAAACAATATACGTTATTATGATAATTAATATTATAGCTTGTACCATAAATATGGTAAACGGGTCCGCCGCTTGTACCGATCAGGTTCAAGATGCAGTAGTAGGTATTGGATTTATCTAAAAAAAATTTTTGTTTATAGGCATATTGTATAAGACTGATTACTTTGAATTGCTGGTGATTCAGTTTATAGAATTATTTTGGCTTCTCTTAACTCCTCAATTATTGAGATGATTTCGTTTTCATGCCCAGAATGTCCAGCGATCTGAGATGCCACTAGTAACCTTAGTCGATCCACCAGTTCGTATACATTGTCCCAGTATACATAGTTGTAACAGGTGACCGTTTGGTTAAGGTATCAAATGAAACAACATTAATTAATGTGAATTAATCTCTAATAGGAGCCATAATAACTGGACACAATGAAGACGTACACTCTCTCTATGTCTGCTGCCCCTCCCGTTATTACCTTTCATACATAAAACAACAACTATTTCATAGATCAACATCTTATGCAACATATGCAACCCAATATACTGACATCTCCCCCATATAATCAAAACAAAACTTAACTTTTTTATTTAGAATAAACATAATAAAACATAAGGATGATTTCAAAAGTTATACAATAGACAAACTTAAAACTAGCAATTATGAGACATAATCTCTCAAATAGTTAGGTCTTTGTATGACCCATCTTGGTCTTTCATAAAGATTAGTTACAATAGGATGGGTATTAGTCTCAATTGTTTTATTAACATTAATCTCGGTATTATCAACTAGGAATTCATTATCATTAGAACCAGTGTCATTTAATTCCTTTTGATTTACCGTCTCGTTATTAAGAAGTTCATAGTCAATCATTTTCTCAAACAACTCATCATTTTGTACATTAAAATTATCTTTATCAATAGGCTTCAGAAATTTGCGATTACGAATTAAGACATTATCATTTTTATTAAATTTAACATGATAAGCTCTAGGTCTAAAACTATCCTGTTTGACAATAATACCAGGTTCCCACAATTTTGTATTACTATCTTGAATCACTACTTTATCACCAGGCTTCAAATTACTTAAATCTTTAACTGACTTATTATAATATTTCCTTTCTTTACCCTTTTGATTGTTAAAAGACTGTCTGGATGAATCCACCTCAAAATTGGGTGTTAATAATGATTGGTCAATAGGAACTTGACCCTTAATTCTTCTGCCAAACAGTAGCTCAGCAGGTGACGGTATAAATTTACTGATAGGAGTATTGCGATACTCTAAAAGAGTTAAATAAATATCTTTATCATCGTAAAAAGCCTTCAGCAACATTTTCTTAATAATTTTGACATGACGTTCAATGAATCCGTTTGATTGTGGGTAATGAGGAGAGCTCGTTTTATGACTGATTTTCCAATCCTTTAAAAACATTTTAAATTGTGTATTTGTGAATTGTGGACCATTATCCGTATACAAGATGTTAGCCTTACCATGCCTCGCAAAAATTGACTTAAATTCAGTGATCACTCGACTGGCTGTCGTATTTTTATGTAGGCAACACAATTCCGGGAATTTTGAAAACTCATCCACTACTAACAGATACTCATCTCCTCTAAAATGGAACAAATCTGCAGATATCACTTCCCAGGGACGAACAGGAATATCTTTTTGTATAATGGATTCATTTTGTGTAGATCTGCTAAAACGTAAACAGGTCGGACAATTTTTAATCTTGTCCATAATTTGGCTAATCATTCCTGGCCAAAACACCAATTCATTAGCCTTCAAACAAGTTTTTTCTATGCCTAAATGAGGATAATGTAATTTATCAACAATCTCAGCATGCATGCTCTTTGGTATGACTACTTGTGTGTCTTTAAATAAAAGATTGTTTGCAATGGTTAACTGATCCTTCCATCTCCAATAAGGCTTTACCAAATCTGGTATAAGTCTCTTTTCCAAGGGCCATTCATCTATAATTATTTGTTTCAAAGTTTGAATTTCTTGATCTTTATTCGACTCGATTTCAATCTTCGTGAATGTTTCTGGGCTTATATCAGTATATTGAAGAAAATCTATCTGCATTTCAACACTGTTTTCAATGATTTCAAAATCCGGATCATTATAGTGTGCTCTGGATAATGCATCAGCAAAATATAATTTCGCTCCACTTTTGTAAGTCACAGAAAAGTGGTACATTTGTAAAGTTATGCGTAAACGTTGTATTCGCAAAGGACATTGACTTAGTGACTTCTTAAAAATTGTTTCCAACGGTTTGTGGTCACTTTCAACCAAAAATTTCTTGCCATACAAATATTGGTGAAAACGTTGACACCCAAATGCTATGGCTAAAGCCTCTTTTTCAATCATTGCGTACATTTCCTGTGTTTTGTTCAATGATTTTGATGCATATGCTATCGGAGCACCATCTTGAAGAATCACAGCACCCAGGCCATCTTTAGAACTGTCCACAGATAGAGTTAGCTCTTTTTTAGCATCAAAAAATCTCAAAACTGGCGCTGAAGACAAAGCTCTTTTCAAGTTTTGGAAATCTAACCCATGTGTACTCGTCCACAGAAACACCGTATCTTTACGTAAGAGTTTTCTCAAATTACTTGTTTTTTCAACTAAATTCGGAATAAACTTGCACACGTATGTAATCATGCCTAAGAATCTAGCTAAAGATTTCGCGTTCTCTGGTGATTTTATTTGTTTAATAGCCTCAACCTTATCAGGATCAATTTTTATCCCTTCTTTTGACAAAACATGACCTACGTACTTTATTTCTGACTTCTTAAATTTGCATTTTTCTTTATTGAATTTGACTCCATTTTCTCTGGCTCTATCAAGCACTTCCTTCAAAATTTCATCGTGTTTATTTTCAGTTTTCGCATAAATAATTATATCATCAATGTAAATTTTCACGCCGTTTATGCCGTCAAAAAGTTTTAAAAATGTCCTGTGAAATATATCTGGAGCACATGAAATTCCAAAAGGCAAACGTAAAAACTTAAATCTACCAAAAGGTGTCGCGAATGTTGTTAAATCAGAAGCTTTTTTCGAAAGCTCTATTTGCCAAAAGCCCTTATTAGCATCTAAAGTTGTAAAAAATTTAGAACCTGCCATATCTCTCGTAATCTCCTCAAATGTCGGAATTACAAAATGTTCTCTTCGTATAGCTTTATTTAAATTTTGAGGATTAAGGCAAATCCTAACACCTTGATTATTTGGCTTATTTACGAGAACAATAGGATTGACAAACTCAGTCGGCTCTCTTACCTCAACAATTACCTCGTCTTTGATCATTTTATTCAACGTTTCTTGTAACTTACCCATTAAACAAAATGGTATTCTACGACAAGGCACCACTACTGGCTGATAATTATTGACTAAAGTAATATCACAAGGATTACCTTTAATTTTGCCCAAACTCTAAAAAACATCAGCATTTTTATGAAGTAGATTCACCAGAGACTCTTTTCGTACAGAAACAGAATCAACTCTGCTTATAAGTTTTAATTTTATTAACGTGTCTAACCCTAAAATTGGTGGTGTTTGATTTCCAGTCTCAACAACTACAAATTCAAAACTATACATTTGTTCTTTAAACAAAACTTTTACCTTAATAGATCCATAGCACTTTAGTCTGTTACCTGCATAATTTGTAATTTTAACATTTGACAAATGCTTTATTGCATATTTTAAACTCATCTTATCATAAATATGTTTAGGAATAACATTGACTTGAGCCTCAGTATCTAGTTTAAATTTAACTGGTTTACCACAATCTGACAGTATTAATGTTTCCCACCATTCTTTATTACTCTGAGCATTTACACTACCTATCGTATAAGTGAAAGAATGTACATTATCTAGTTTTTCTAGTTCATTATTGCTATCGTAATCTACATTTACAGATTGCACTGATCTTTGATTTTTGTTATTACAGCAGCGATAGAAATGTCCATATTGATGACATCTATTACAAATCTTATTGTGAGCAGGACATACCTGTTTTGATGACTGATGTTTAAAACCACACTTTTTGCAGTTTATATTAGGTCTCAGGTTCCTCGATGCATTGCCACTGCCTTCACTTCGCGCTTGACTGTTCTTACTTATCGCCTGACTATTCTCAGCTCTTCCTTGTCCTCTTGATGGTTGCCTCCCTCGTACCTGTGCTGGACGTCCTCTTTGTCTCGATGATTGCGCTATGCCTAGACCTACTCGACGTTGCTCTACAATGCTGCCAACTTGCATACTTGCAGTAGACTCTGCCAACTTCTTTATCTGTTTTTCAGTAACTTCTGCGGCTCTGCAAATCTCTTCAGCTTTTACAAGCGTGAGATTGGCTTCACGTAACAATCTGTCCTTTATGCGGTGGTTTCTGATGCCTACTACTATGCGATCCTTCAACATTTCATCACGGAAAGCTCCAAAATTGCAATTGGCTGCTATTCTTTTCAATTCCGTGAGAAAGACATCAAAGCTTTCATCTTGGCCTTGACTACGGCCATAAAATTTACTTCTTTCTACACTTGGATTTGACATTGGGATAAAATGACTCAAATTTCCTTTTTATGATTGCGTAGTCATTTCTTGCCGCCTCATCAGCAAATTCCATGGTTTCATATATCTCTCTCGCTTGCTCTCCAATAACATACAAAAAAGTAGCAGTTTTAACCTCTGCCCCACGATTTCCAATCCCTGTTGCGGTACTATACATTTCAAAATTATCGATAAATTTTTTCCATTGTACTGCTAAATCACCTTCAAAGCACATCGGACTCGGCTGTTGTAGGAATTCCATTTTTTTTTTTCAGCTAAGCATATCAAAATGGCGGATGGCTGGCGTCTTCTCTTTTTCTCCAATTATTTTATTATTTCACCACTTATTTTCTCGACGATTTCACTGACTGAGCCATGTAACAGGTGACCGTTTGGTTAAGGTATCAAATGAAACAACATTAATTAATGTGAATTAATCTCTAATAGGAGCCATAATAACTGGACACAATGAAGACTGCCGTACACTCTCTCTATGTCTGCTGCCCCTCCCGTTATTACCTTTCATACATAAAACAACAACTATTTCATAGATCAACATCTTATGCAACATATGCAACCCAATATACTGACAATAGTCTGTCTGGTTTTTTAGGGATTTAAGTAACAAATTTTCACCTCTTTTAGTTGTTTTTCTTGTTAGCCTGTATGGGGCTAATGGTCTCACTATACTCGAGGATGTTGCTGCTGCTGCCTTTTTTACTTTTGTAATTCCAACCTTTTGTAAGTAAGGTCCAATTATGCTGATGTATTTTATGAAACCATTTCCCATTACTTTTTCATTTGGGTCAAAATTTTTGCGATATGCATTTGTACGTTTCAATATATCCATATAGTTGTCAAGGTCACTATCCTTGTAACCGACTGGTTCTTTTTTAAATAATAATTCATATAGACGAGGTGTGCCGGGGTAAGTGACACCTGCCACGCGAATATCTTTTCCTAAGATGTCTACAGGTTTTTGAGTGACACCCAAGTAAAATTTATTTGTCTCAATATCATTTACTATTCCGTAATAATGATTCAATTTATCCTAAGTATCTCTAATACCAGCATCAATGTATTGTCTTGGGAGCGATTCAAAATCTTCTAAATAAGTTTGATATGAAGGAGTGCCTACCATATGCTGAATTGCTTGTCGAGTTTGTTCTAACACATCAGATAAATTTAAGGATTTCGATTTTTCTAAAGTGCTTCTGTCTAGAGTTGCATACGATTCTTCAAATGAAATTGTGGTAGGTAATACAGGAGTTAAACCAGTTCTCTGCGGTTGAATGACACATCAAAATCAAGTTGTTGTTTTCTATGTTGATCAATGGGTGGTTTCTTTTTTGGTGTCGATTCAAGAAAACTTGAAGACTCTTCTTTTGGTTCAATTTTGGGTTGAAACCTATCAGTTTGCCCAATCGTGGATATAAGGGTTTGCAGTGGTTGTGTTACTGGTCGATATGTTTGCTCCAACTGAGCTTGGCTTCTCGCCATGTCATATTTTAAATTTTGGAATTTTTCCTTTACCGCTTTACGGCTTCTGATTAGTTCTCGTGCTAACCTCTTGTCCATAAAAGCTTTGAATAGACTTTTATAATCTCGTTGCAGCCTATTTATATGTAAATATAAGAGTCAAAATTTTTCCTATACCTTCCAGATTTTATTTCACTATCTTTGTCTATTACAACAAATCCAAATTTGTCTTCCCAGTACCTCGAACATAAATCTTTATATATATATATATAAGAAGATGTTGATGGAACAAAGTCAAAACGTATAAAAATGTTAACTTACACATCAAAGATCATTAAGAAACGCAGACGTATAAAGACAGGTCGTGGACTAATTAATACGCTTATTAATAAATTACCTTTCGAATTACATATACCAGGGTATAATTATTGTGGACCAGGGACGAAGCTTGCTAAACGACTTGAAAGAGGAGATCGTAGAATCATTAGTTTAGACGAGGCTTGTCTTGAGCACGATGTTGCCTATTCTCAAAATAAAGATCTTGAACAGAGACATCAGGCGGATAAAATTTTAGCAAATAAAGCTTGGCAAAGGTTTAAATCAGCTGACGCTAGTTTTGGGGAGAAATCTGCTGCTTTAAACGCAAACTTGGAATGGGTCTGAAAGGTGGTAAAGGATTACAGCAGAAAGGTAAAAGAAAAAGCAAGAAACGAGTTTTAAAACACCCAAAAGTGTTGGGGGTTCCTCCCCCTTTTGTTACCACTTCTCGGCGCTATTGGAGCTCTCGGAGGTGGGGCAGCTAGTATCGCGAAAGCTGTTAATGATGCCAAGGCTAACAAACAGCAGCTGCAGGAACAACAGCGTCACAACAAAGCGATGGAATTCAAAGGAAAAGGTCTCTATAAGAAGCCATATAGCGGACGTGGACTATATTTGGCACCATATAAAAAAAACTCCCAGTGAAGCTACCACATCATGCCATGACCAATAAAGAACTTGAACAATACGCTAAACTGTTAAAAATACCACATTTCAGAGGGGTCTTTATGCGAGATGCTCTACCTATGAAGATACATAAAACTGAATGCGGTATCGTGAATTTGGATGATGAAAAAAATGTGGGGAGTCATTGGATAGCATATGTTAAAGACAACAATTATATCATCTATTTTGATAGCTATGGTGATTTAAGACCACCAAAAGAACTGATAATATACTTTCAAAGTGATGGTAGCTCGAATATTAAATACAATTACAACACAATACAAACTCTTACATACAATTGCGGACAGCTTTGTCTAAAATTTCTATATAATTACTTCTTCTGCACCTAACTTTCAACAGTAGTTTGTGGTGCTTTACAACGACAACAATGAGTCTAACGATAACACTTTCTGGGAACAAATCCACTTTAAACGCAGATTTCAATCCACCAATTTACTTAGAAGACAATCAATACGAACTTGGATTAGCCGACTTTAAAACTTTTATGACGATACCAAACATAGAAGAGGGAGTAAACAATAAATTTATTTATGATGATGATGATAAGGAGATTTTAGTTCCAACAGGATCCTATGAATTTGAAGATTTGAGTAAACTTTTAATAGACACTATGAAAAGTTATGGAGTCCCATTAAACATAACTATCAACAAAGATACCTTAAAATGCAAAATTAACTGCTCAAAACGAATAAATTTCAAATCAGACAATACTTTGAGAGAAGTTTTTGGATTTGGTGAGAAAATACTAGCTGCAAACAAGGATCATGAATCAGACTCTACAGTAAAAATTTTGAGAGTTAACTCAATTTGCATTGACTGTAATATATGTACAAACTCCTATTTAAATGGGAAACCTGTCCACATTATCCATCAGTTCTTTCCAAGCGTTCCTACGGGATAAAAGATAGTAGAATCACCATTACCAATTTTGTATTTTCCAATTAGTGTTCAAACAATAACCAATATTAAGTACTATAAAAGTATTGGATCAAGACAGTCGACTTATAAATTTCAGAGAAGAAACCATAACCATTAGATTACACTTGAGAAAGATCAACAATGGTGGTTAGATATAGCAGAGATGTAGATATTTCTTATAAAAAAGGAACAGCAAAAAAAACAAAGTTAGTGTATCTCACACAACCAAAGCGTTAACATCACAAAATCGAAAATTTTTGACTTCACTTGGTTTCAAATTACAAATATAATGGATATATTCAACGTAACAGCAAGACCTCTCGTGGACAACTCCATCACAAATTTTGAATTGCACTCTTACCAACCCTCAGTATCTGGAACTTTTGAATACAATGATGAGATAAGAATACTTATTCAAGAAGTAGACCTGTGTACATTACCGTGTAAGAGTCATTTGTATATCGAGGGAAAATTAACAAAAGATGATGGAACTAAGGCATCCAAACTTAAATTTATTAATAATGGTGCAGCTTTCTTATTTAGAGAAATTCGCTATGAATTAAATGGGGTCACAATCGATACAAATAGAAACGTGGAATTAACATCCACTCTAAAAGCATATTTGTCTTACAACGATAATGAAAGTGTTAAGCTTCATAATGCTGGATATAGACCAAGAGTGCATGTAGTGGGTGAGAGAATTACAGACACTAATGGAAATTTCAACGTTTTTATATCACTAAATATTTTGATGGGATTTTTTGAAGATTATCGCAAAATTATTGTGAATATGAAGCAAGAGTTGGTATTGATCCGCTCTAGTAATGATTTGGATGCGGTTATAAGTGAAGATGATACTGAAAAACCAAGAATTACAATTACCAAAATCTATTGGAGAGTTCCACATGTTTCCGTGGACATACCACAGCAACTTGCCTTAACCAAAATTATTGAAAAAAATACAGATTTAGCAATTGGTTTCCGTTCATGGGAATTAATTGAATATCCAGCTTTAACTGAATCAACTCAACACTCGTGGAGTGTAAGGACCACTAGTAAGCCAGAAACTCTTAGGCATGTTATAGCATCATTCCAGATTGATTAACAAAACAAAGTTACATCTGATATGAGTTGGTTTGATCATTTAAACTTAATCAATATACGAGAATTTTTAAACGGCGAAAGGTACCCTTATCAGGATCTATATTTAAATTTCAAAGATAAGAAATATGCTTCTCTGTATGAGATGTTTTCCCATTTCCAACAATCCTACTATGAAACTAACAACGAACCAGTTTATACACCCGAAGAATTTTTAAAAATTTGTCCGATTACTCACATAGATTGTAGTCGACAAAAAGAGTCGATTCAAAGTGGGTTAGTTGTTATGCGTATCGAATTTGAGACCAGTGAAAACGTAAAAAAGACACTACAGCATACTGTCTGATATTACATGACAAACTGTTTAGTTATAACCCTCTTACTAAAATAGTTCGTCAAATTTAGTGCGCATGCCTCATATAAAGTAAAAATTGTGAGACTTTCCAAAGAAGACTTTACAATATGTTTAGCACTCAACCTCAAGCAAGAATCATTGAACATCAGAGAAAACTTGAAGAATTAAAGCGAATTATAGAATTATATAGCTACAAAAAATTAATGATTAAACAATTTGCAAGTCTGAAATTGTAGAAAAATGAAATTAGTTATGGACATCCAAGGCTTTAATTTGGAAAAGAACAAATTTTTGCCCATGGAGCTTGCTGCTTTTGATGGCTCAAAAATATCACACTTTATTTTTAAACCACCCTTTGGAATGGAACTACTACCTCCTGAAGCACATCGTCAAAATATATGGTTAATAGATAATTATCACTGAGTTGATTGGAATGGGGCATGTACCGGTTCACTGTTTTGCCAAAATTATTGAAAGGCTGACTGGTAAATATAACGTGGTGTATGTAAAAGGTCGAGAGAAAGTCGTATACCTCAAACAATTGACATGTCGACCAGTCGTGGAATTAGAAGAACACCCAGCCCTACCTGTCTCAGTGTCCAAGTGTTTATATCACAATAAAAACTCCTGTCATTGTACACTATCACATGTATATTTTTTGTATGAATGTAATGAATAAAAAACGTATAAAGGACATTAATTGTTTTATTTAGTAGTTAAACCACATATCATTACAAGGTTTATTAAATTAAAGAAAGAACTACAACCAATGAATTTTGTGAAAAATAAAACCCAGTATATCTATCTATATAGTTTTTATTAATATACAGAAAATATTAAATCTAAAACATACATAAAGTTAAATACCTCTTCAAACATTTTTATGATGGAGTTTTTTGTAACATTTTCGCAAACGCTTTTTATACATAAAGCCTTCACTTGTGGTGGTGATGACATGATTTTACCTAAAACAAATAACATTTTATTGGGCATCATAATGACCCCACGGCAACGTATCGAAAGAGTTTGGAATTAAAAATCTTTTATCGTCGTATGAACTTAGAGCAATTTTTGATTGTTCTATACTAAAAACATTGTGTGCATATGAACGGATGCAACGCTGACTTATCGATTTTTGATTAAATTCTTTCAAACAATTAAATTAATCATCAAAAGTTATTTTACTTTTTACAACGTTATATTTCACTCCCTTAGATTTTTTCACCACCTTACCTCCCTGAACTTTAAATGTATACATTTTAGAACGCAAACCAATGAAATGAGTGATTATATTACCATTTGCTTCATCCTTCATTAAGCCCAACTTTTTTTATTGGCCAAAGGTATTTTATAAATGTTATCAACATTATAATCTGATGTATCAAATTTATAAATATTAGCTTTTATGACTTCTTCATATGCATCATTGCACTTTAATTCATAAATGAAGCTATCCGTATCCATGTATAAAAGTTTGCATTTTTCAATGCCTAATTTTGATAACATGAAATCATAATGAAAATTATACATGCATAATTTTGATATATCTAAAATAGCCATTCCAACATACAGCGGTTTGTTGAATACAACTTCGGTTCTCTGTAATTCGATGGCTACCAAGTTTTCATCGAAAATTGTTCGGTTTCGGAATTGCGGACTTGCAATTAAATTTTTCGCTCCTTATCTTCCCTCCCATGATCTTACAAGCTTCACCACTCTGTGTTTCCTAATATTTTCCATTGTCTTACCAAACACCGCATTATTCATTAATTTAAACAAGTTCTTCTCAAATTCGTTTGTGGCTGCGGTCCTCAAAGTAGTGTTTAGCTCAATGTAAGATTGCAGCCACGCTGACTGCATAAATTTCAAAATTTTATGAATTTTCGCGACTTTCAAACCATTTGCCAGACATTGTTTCTGTTGAGGTAATTGGTTGATTAATGAGGACACTTGTACTTAGTACTCTATATTAGCTGTCTTTAATAGTCACAGATATACAACTACAGGTTGAAAGATTCGAGATGCAAGTCAAGATGCAAGTAGAACAACAACAAAAAAACAATGATACAATGGCCGACCTTACAGTAGTTACGGTACATTTGAACTACTTAACAGTGTTGCCAAGATAACTTTTGCTTCAATACTTCCTCTCAAAATTATCCAACAATGTTTACAATTTATCAAGTTTAAGTAAACCTAATTTATCTCTTAGTTTAACAAAACGAACTCGAGCAAGTGGTTTTGTCAAAATATCCGCTAATTGCTCACCACTTGAGACGTATTCAACTTTCAAGAAACCCTCATTCACTTTTTCTCTCACAAAATGAAATTTTACATCAATGTGTTTAGACTTTTTGTGAAATTCTGGATTTCTTGCCAGTTTTATTGCACTCTGATTGTCAACAAATAATACAGGTGGTATATTTTGAACTACACAGAGTTCTCTAAACAATCTACTCAACCACAGTACTTCTTTTGCACCTTCACACGCAGCTACGTATTCGGCTTCCGTAGTAGACAGCACTACACTCTTTTGCTTTTGTCTAAGCCAGCTGACAGCACCACCAGCATTTTTACACAACACACCCGTTGTTGATCTTCGCGTCATGATGTCGCCTGCGAAGTCTGCATCGCTATACGCTTCCATGAATTCTTCTGTACCTGAATGGTACAGCAGTCCAAGTTCATTGGTCCCCTGAAGATACCAGAAAATCCGTTTCACAGCTCGCCAGTCTTCCTCTGTAGGTGCACACAACTTTTGCGAGATGGTGTTTACCGCATAAGCAATGTCAGGCCTCGTACACACCGCCAAGAAAACCAGACTTCCAACAGCTTCTCGAAATGGAGTTTCATTTCCAACTGCAACTGTACTGGATTCATAAGATTCAAACGATGTAGAAACACTGTTTGAATTTCCCATATTAAACCGTTTCAAGATTTTTCTTACGTAACCACTTTGGCACAAGAACAACGAACCATTGTTTAGACGTTCAATTTGCATTCCCAGCAAATAATCTAACGGTCCCCACGTTATTTTGAAGTTCTGTGCTATTTTCTGTCTGAAGCTCGAAATTTCTTCCTGGCTTGTACCAGCTATTACGCCATCATCAACGTATATTACTACGTACATTTTGTTACCATTTTGTGTACGCATAAACAGACATGGATCAACAGAACTAACTTTCATACGTTGTTCAGCCATAAAATCCAAAAATCGCTTATTCCAGTACCTTGGTGACTGTTTCAAACCGTACAGACTATGGTTTAATTTGCACACTTTGCCCGTCCCATCATCAAAACCTTTTGGCTGCGACATGTAAATCTCTTCATCCAAATTTCCATACAGAAATGCTGTACAAACGTCGAACTGGTTCACATTAATTTTTCAGCTGCTGCGACACTTAATATTGTTCGTATCGTATCATGTCTCGCTACAGGACTAAAAGTTTCATGAAAATCGATACCAGGCATTTGGGAGTATCCTTTCGCAACCAACCTAGCTTTATACTTATCAATCGTACCGTCTGCTTTTCGTTTAACTCGAAATACCCAGCGATTGTCGATCAGCTTCTTACCACCAGGTAATTTTGTTAAATGCCATGTTTCGTTTTTCAATAGAGATCCGATCTCGCATTCCATAGCTTCCTGCCATTTTGCTGAGTTTGCAGACTCCATTGCTTCTTTGTATGTCGATGGGCACTCATCCTCAACCACATGAAGAGCCATCAAGGCATAATCCATCAAATATTTTGGCTTTTGGCACTTTCTTGACAGTGACTTGTAATCTTCGTTATCTGATATCTCTTTGTTCTCCTGTTCAACATTCGTTTCAGGTACGACATCAGGATAATCAGCAGGTCCATCGTTTCTGTCATCTTCTTCAAAGTGATCATTTTCAACGATTTAAGGTTTTTCGCTCTTGTCCCTCAAAACTAAGTCCAATTTCTTTTTGACCGTTGCTTCCTTTTTGAATACCACGTCACGACTTCTTATCACTTGATTATCTTTAGGCATCCAAATTCTAAAACCGTCTTTTTCATCGCAGTATCCAACAAACCGACCAGGATTACTCTTTTTGTCCCATTTTCGTCTCGCGACCTTTGGAACGTGCACAAAGCATTCAGTTCCAAACACTTTGAAATGTTCAACAACCGGACACTCAACTTTCGTCCACAATTCGATGGGACTTTTGTTTTTCACGTTTGTAGGTCCTGTTCTGTTTAGCACATGCGCCGCTGTATTTATAGCTTCTGCCCACAGCATTATTGGTAAGTCTTTCGAATGAATCATCGAACGCGCACTTTCGACTAAGATTCTATTCTCGCACTCGGCTGTGCCATTTTGTTCTGGCGTATACGGCATTACCACACGCATGTTGATTCCTTTTGACTTGAGTACAGACTTAAAGTCACCGTTGTCAAACTCTTTACCGCCGTCACAAAGAATTTCGTTCACTTTGTTCCCGACATTTTCGCATTCATTTAAAAAGGTCTTTAAACATTCGGTTGATTCCGATTTCGCTTTTATAATAAACACTCTTCTGAATCGAGGGAATTCATCTTTGAAACACAAGAAATGCCGCGCACCACCTAACGATTTTTCTTCCATAGGTCCACAGACATCAGCGTGTATTCTCTCTCCAGGTTTCGACGCTTTTACTTTGCGCGTACTCAACGAGTTTCTATGTTGCTTTCCATACATACATCCATCACAGAACTCTTCATCCGACTCGACTTTGATACCTTTTTGTCTTAAAACGGTCACCACATGGCGCTTATTTTGATGACATAAACTTTCATGCCACAATTGAATATTCTCTTCGTCGTTCACAGCACACATTGCAGCGGCTTCTTCAGGAACACACACTCTCATATCCAATGTATAAAGTCCCTTTTCAGATTTAGTTCCACTTAGTTTTACTTCGCCGTCTTTCTTGAAAACACATTTTTTTCTTATTTGCTTCAAATACATATCCCTTCTCGATTGTTCTGCCAACTGACAACAGATTTCGTCCAACTTTGGGCACATACCAAACATTAGCCAAGTGATTTGTTATCCAACGACCATTTTTCTTCATTTCCACGTTAATCGAGCCTTGGCCGTAAGCGTGAATGACATCGTTATTTCCAACTTTCACTTGTTTGGGAAAACTAAACTTTTCAAAAGTAACAAACTATTCTTTTCTGTTCGTCATATGAGCTCAAGCCCCGGAATCAGCCAACCATGAGTTTTTTATTTCACCATATTCAGAACTCATCAAAGCATCTCCTGGTTCATTAGTTTTTCGTTTTTCACCACTATACTGCTGTTTCTTCTGCTTACGTGGACACTGCTTAGCGAAATGACCAGTTTCATGGCATTTAAAGCACTTTAACGACTTTTTATCATAGTTTTCGCTTCGTTTCGCTTCACGTAGTCTGGTGTTTTTGGCATAGAGGGCAACACTATTGTCTTCCTTCTTACTTGACAATCTCATTTCTATTAATCTCAATCTCTCAGTTAATTTGTTGATTGTTCTATCACTTACTGGAACACTTTCCCATACACTTTTAAATTCAAAATATTCCGGCGGTAACGTGGACATGATTCTGCTTAGCAATAACAGATGTGGCAATTCAGTGTTCACCAACCTCTTTAATTTCGCAATTCAACTCAGAGAAATTCTTTTCCAGGTGACTTACATGAGTAATCATGTCTTCATTATCGTTCTTCTTTAGTGTGAAGAACTCTTCCATTAACCGATCCACTTTTTGTTCAGAACTTTGTTCATACACAGACAATAACTTCAACCAAATCTCTTTCGCGGTTTCACATGTTGTCGTCAGCTTAACGTTCGCTGAATTCATGCTTCCAACCAAAATTAACTGTGCTTGAGCATCTGACTTTTCGAATTTTCTCAAAGATTCGAGATGCAAGTCAAGATGCAAGAAGAACAACAACAAAAAAACAATGATACAATGGCCGACCTTACAATAGTTAGGGTACATTTGAACTACTTAACAGTGTTGCCAAGATAACTTTTGCTTCAATAGTTTCAAATTTCTATAGTGTATAACATATCATTTTTTATTGTAAAGAGTTGTCATCAATTTTGGTAATTTTGAACCGGGTGGTATGCGGTGTTCGGCAGCGAATGGAAAGTCTTTATGTTGGTGGTGTAGGTTGCGAGGATATTCCAGATCCACTTGTACCACATATCCCTCAGGAGCATCGTCTGGGATAGCCGTCACATAAAAATTCTCCACATCTTCTAGCCACGAAAACCCGCCGTAAGGAAGAAATTCCGACATTGCCCACCCATATAAATTATTAACATCTAAATACATTATATAATTCGATGGTTTTGTGAAATCATATTCCGGCAGGTATGTTTTGTTGGCTTTCGAATATCTACCGCTACAAACCGATATACCGCCACGAATCGCCTTTTCTATAAACATGATTTTGTCCACATCATTCAGTAATTCCAGTTTACATTGTGTGAATTTTAACATCGCGTCCCAAGTGTATCCAGGCATGGTATAGTACCAAGTTGGATCTAACTTGTAGGTTGCTAAACATTTTTTCCGAAAATTTTCAAACACATCAGCCAACAACAAAACGTCTGTCTTTAAATACAGATCAGAGTACACCCCCAAATCAGAAATTTTGAAAACTTCCCATACGCTTTGAGCATGAGCATACTGCTCATCAGATATATCTTCATTGTTGAGTTTATTGTAAAAGTGTTCTTTCGCCGGTAATTCAGTTTCCTCAAGTTTTTCCAAACAATCAACATAATCATAGGGAAATACTCCTTTTTTGGTGAGAAAAGTGAATGCCTCTTCGTTCACTGTATTGAACTCGCGTTTCATAATTTTCAAATCTTGTCGTCGATCCATTATTGAAGCTAGTTTGTCTAATGAGGTGTCGAGAAAGCGAAAAGAGTCGATAAATCTAAATTTTATGTCTGTTTTATCATCATAAAGAGTAAATGAAATATATTTTTCCATATTAATTGGCAGTATGCTCATGCGTCCCTTTCTACTTAATTGCTTGATCATAAAATGACTATCGTAGCCGGACAGATTGTGAAATACTATTGGAACTACGAACAATTTTCGAAAATTAAGATTGCAGGATTGGTGTGCAAATCCTCTAAAGTTTCCAGTAAAATGATCATGATCACGTACAATAATATCTTTTAACATGAATATTTTCTCACAAATATGACAAGATGTTGTTGCATTACACTCGTGGGGGGGATTTTCAGTCATCGATATGATTGTTTTAATTTTTGATTGGACAATCTCTGCCACGTTAGATATTTCGTTTGCAAACCAGTCCATGCAATCTGCACCGCGATAGCTATTGAAAAACGATAAAGAGTCGTCAAATGAACATTTCACATAGTAAGCATCGCTGTATGGTGTATGTTTTTGGTATTTAGCTGTTTTAGAAGACACTAAATCATCTACATTTTCTAATTGACACTCAAAATCTGAATAAATAACAAAAGGAGTTGTTTGTTTGTATGTGAAATTTTTAAATTCAACATGAGTAAATTTTGGAAATGAAATTTTACATTGATTTAGTTGAGAGCAAAGCGTTTGATGATCCTCAAAGTTTTCTTTAGACTGAAACTAATTGAGACATCGATTGCAAATGATTTTTTTGCCATTATGATTATTGGTCTAATGTGATATTAATCGCGATAAATTTCGAATAAGACAATAATGATATTTAATATTCACAGTCTCATTCTCATCGACGATGGGAGGAGCATCATAATCATTAAATTTTGGAAAATATATATTTTGAATCAAAAGTGAATTTACATGTTTATCTAATTTATTGGGTGTTATCGCGCTGGCACTACAGTATAAAATGATTTTTTCTTCACAACATTAAGCTCTAATGCATAGACGTTAACTGAAATATTATTTGCTCTTTCAAATTTTCCAATATGATTGAGAGGTATGGGATCATCTATATTTTCAGTTTTCAAAACATCTCTAAAGTTTGGATATGAAGAAGTTCGATTATTGTTAATTTTCGCTGGGTATAAAGCACTAACGATGGACCAATAAAAACAAAATTTATCATTATTCTGAATATTCAGACATGCACGTTTATTGGAAATTTCCCTAGGCAGTTTAATAAAGGATGAAGCATTTCCCATGTCAACTTTGTTAATATTAACTTCTAATGAAATTATTTTCTTCAATGCCCAACCGCTTTCACGTTCTTGAAACTCACTCATTTCATTTTGAATTTTGCTATAAACATTATCAATGAACCAGCGTTGCAGATCCGTCGAGCCATCCACAATTGAATTTTTTATATTGAAGTATTTTAAATCTAAAACTATATCGTCATCATCATGTTTTGACTATTTTATGAATTCACCGCAGAAAGTTGTGTTAATTTTAATAATTGATTGTTGCTCAAAAATTTTCGCAAGCTTTAGCTTCAAGATACCAAAACAATCTGCCAAAAATTGTTCCAAGACAATATGAACAAGATTAATTATGATGCCCGTCTGAATTCGACTCATAAAACTCGATGCTATATCCCTCCATTGAATTCTTTCTTTACGTCTAAGTCCAATTGTGATTTCTATTTTCAATTAAATTTTGAGAATGTTTGAAATGTCCAGTGTTTGTCTGTAATTTTCTCGTAATTCCAATGGGTAAATCTGTTTTTTCATTTCTTTATTACATAATCCTATATATCGTTTCATCCTATTTAACCAAATCTTTTCGTCTACACTAGTGAATTTATCGAATAAAATTTTACTTAATTTTCTTATAGCTACAACTAAATTATCAGATTTCTTAATTATGTTGATATTCTCCATCATAAAAAATGTTCTAAAAGAAACTTACTTAATTTTCTATCAATTCAAAAGAAGAAGCTTGGTTTGCCTTGCCAGTCGACACCTGCCCACGGAAAATTAAAGAATATTTTCCGCTTCCGATTTCCTCCAGATGGGGTAGATATTTCTCCACAACTCTCTTTGGTAGAAACACAACCGTTTCTTCCAACTCCAACAAAATTGTCTCACCAAATTTGCTGGAGACTGCCTTTGCACCTATTATCTTATATTTTGTTCCTATTTGGAGATCAGAAATTTTGGTGTGAGATTTTTGTTTGATGATGGTAGCTTTGTTTAGATCTTGTAAAAAAGCCATCTGTAACAAAAAAATATTGTAAAAGCATTATGAGTAAATTGAAAATAATGAAAAATACTTACTGTGTATTTTCAAAGGTTGAGAGAGAAAGACAGTAGTAGTTCTCTAGACGCTTGCTGAATTATAATAACTGTGCGTTTGAAACTCAGTGTTGCATATATAGGCCCCTTTCCCCACTTCCTGTGTGGTTTATTTTCTTCTTTATGGAATATAGTGATGTGAAAAACCTTCTTGCAACAGGCGTGCCAGTAATTTTCTATGTCGATCAAGATTTATGAAGAATATATACGAGTTAAATTGAAAATTATTCAATAGATACAATGTCAACAGCAGCAACAGTATCAGCAGCAGCATCACAACAAAATTCAGAAGAACAATATTGTTGCATTAAAAAATGTTTTCAAATACCAGAAACCCAAGTTGACGGTCGGGCATGTAAACGATGCAACTTTTTCGGATACTGCATATGTCATTGTCAATCGAGAGACAAATATAAGATGAGGCGATGTCTAATGGCTTTCATTTCGTGTCTACGTGTAAAAAGGAGAAGAAACACACAGTAAAAGATGGCAAAATTAAAGGCAAAAAACTGCCAAGTTCCAATTAAAAGTATAGCTGACAGAAAAACAAATTGGTTATTGAAGAAGAAGTGAGTTTAAATGAAACAATATCTGACTTGTTGCAACAAAACAATTCATGTGCGGTTTCATAGTAAAAAATGATAATTATGTAAATTATTTAAAGTAAAATAAAGCAAATGTAAGTTATAATGTTTTTATTCAGAAAACCTTGTTTGATAAATACAATGTCTATGATTGCTATCTAACACATTATTAATAATATTCGACAAAAGCAAAATGCGCCTCTGAAACCGCAACCGGTCTCTAGCAATTTGCATCTATTCTCCTTTTCTTGCTTCTCCGTAACCTCCATCATGATCCACTAACACATAAGTTTTATTATCAATCAAATTAAACATAACACATTTTCTTTCACTCATCATGACTGATTAATTTCCTGTTCAAGCACTTTTGGATATAAATACACTAACTTTAGCATCAAATTTATATTTTCACTATTTGGATTGTTATGAGGCCCTAGTAACTTTAAAACGTTTTCAGTTTTATCACCATTGCAATGCTGTAGGCCTCTTTTCAAAATCTTGAAGAAACTTGGAAAATGATGACTCTTCCGTAACTCCACTTGGTAGTCTATTAGCGGTAATAAATTCCATAGACCGCACACCGTCTCATATCCCAAATTAATGTGGTTACTATCCTTGAAAATTATAACAACTGGTTCATTTTCTACATGATCAAAATCCAAGGAGAAACTTTGTTCTTGAATTCGGTCTGTTTCTTCGTTAAAATATAGATAGCTACTCACAATACCTTGATATGTCAAGAGCTTTTGCCATTCTGACTCAGTTAAAATGACTTCTTGATTCTCTTTTCCACTCAATTTTATACACAAGGAAAATCCATCATCAGAATTGTATCCAACTACTAAGTGATTTATTTAGCGGGAATCTGCGCTCACCGATTACAACACATTTATATATTTCATTGACACCAGGTAAGTCTGACTGCCCATCTATTTGGGATACATAGTTAGCGAAGAAAGTGGTTGAGACATGACTGATTACTAATAATTTTAAACACTATCAAATGTTATTTATACCTTGTCCCCTCCACATACCCGAAATATCAAGAAGAAACAAAAAAAAACTGAATCTTCGTCAAATTAATTAATTAATTAATATTAGCAATGCATCAATATTTTCTCATATAATCATTATGTATAAAAATAAATATAATTGATAAAGAGTTTAATAATTTTCCAGACCATAAGAAATCACCGTTATATCTGACGACGACTCGTTTGAGATAATTAATATTAGAAATTCATCAATATTCATCCATATAATCATTATGTATAAAAATGAATATAATTAATAAGGAATTAATTAATAAATCATTTCACAGACCGCTTCACAAAACCTTTTTTATGTATAATAAATGTGATTGATAAGTATATCATATGTAAAGGCCAGTAAAATATTATAAATAATTTAATAACAAATACCTTGAAATAAAATAAATAAAAGTGTATTATTTCCGGAATCTTTCGAATCCAAGCCCATAATAAATTTTAGAAAATCTTGCGGCCTTTAGCCAGCGGACAGATACATTCCAGTTGTTATAATTTTAAAGTTTTGTATAAAAGTTATACGAGTCATAACTGAGGATTCAAAATATTTTATAATCCAAGTAAATTTATTCAAGTGAATAATTTGCAGTACGCTTCTATTTATTATATACATTATGTATATTGACACTGATAAATTATAAATAAATATTCTGTAATATCTTCTTGATATATGTCACTATGCAATTGAAATTTCTTCTTCTTCTTCTTTCAAAAGATGAGAATAAAATTAGTTGAATATTTTATTCTCATCATTTAGAATGTTACGCCACTGGAAAAGAGGAAACAGCCGGCGGCCATATACGTACACTACTCGGTCGATGTTGCTTGTCTCTCTTAGCGATAAGGAATTCAATCATGCATTCCCCCCCCCGCATGAAATCACTGTTCTATTCAACAATCTCCTATGTATTAAATGGGACCGAATAGCACGCTGGGATGAGGCGCCTAGTATGGGATGCGTGTGGTTCTATGGATGTGGGTTCGAAACGGCGATGCATGAACTTTTTTCACAGCAATATTAAATATAATAAAAGTAATTAATCACTCTCTGCTAGATGGCGCGCACACTCATGTTTGAAAAGTAAGAATTTAATTAGAGTTATAACTAATGCAGTTACATAGTATAAATTTAACTTAAATTATAATGTAGTTGTAGTTACATAGCCTCTCCACGCTAGATGGCGCTCTGGTTGTTTGAAAAGAAGGAATCTACGATTTATTAAAATTGAGACCCCCCTTGGAAAAAATATTCTGCAGGCTCGCCACCACGCGCCCCACCATTGAAATTATTATTTCATTATTCTGGACCCCTCTGAAAAATCATGCTGACTATGATGATGTAGAACTCTCTACTATATCATACTGAAGTATGTATGTAGATCGTAAGCAAAAACATTAATCAGACAAAAGTCCCAGTCGAACACCGAAGCCATAGATAAAATATGCTAGATACGCAATCGCTGAGCCGAGTCTACCGACTACGTCACAGGCTGCTTCCTGCACCGAACGCTTTCCCCGCCCTAGTACCTCTGATTTGGAGATATGTTTTCTCTGCCTCTGATTGAGACAACCGTGTCCTCTACGGACCGTGGGTACAAGGAGAATAGAAGGTATGTTGGATGTTAGCATTGGTTTAGATTGCATTGCGCGGCGGTGAAGCCACCTGGCGTATAGGCAACCTGCGAAGTATTAACATCATAAGCGCGAATGTATGCTCCACTTTTCCTCATAGTTGTGAAAAATGAGATGGTTCGCTTTATTCTTCCGCTGATTTAGTTAAAATCTGCTTTATAAGTGATAAGTTCAAATGTCAGGCCTTGGTAAAAATGGCGGAAAGACTTAAGCAAGACAATATACGGCAGTGCATTTGTCCAATATGGTTTTGCAATATTTTTCAAATTCTACTACTTTTGAAACCCTCAATGACCACGTTTTTGACCAACCTCCCTTAGATAATCATTTATTTTCGTTAATAAAGACAATTGCGGCAAAATTTGTAGATAGAAGATTTAATTTTATTGCAATAAATGTTATAGATACATCGGAAACTAGGAGACAGTTTTAAAATAAGTTAGTTTTGTTTCAGGGACATTATTGTGTATTTAAAAGGACAATGTGTTGTTTATGTAGTACAATCATGTGAGATTCTTTTTTTTCGGGTTTATGTAGTAATTAATTTTATAAGCATCGTATATAAAATGCATATAATAAGATTTTCTTAGGTACTCTAAACGATGATACAATAAACGCTGTTACTTTTTTGATTTTTCTCCCTTATATAACGTGCACACCGATGTTCTTGCTTGACGGGTTGCCTACATTCCACGCGGCTTCACTTTATAATTTAAGTACTCCCTCCTCATCTTCCAAGGACAGTGTTTTTATTTTTAAGATATCATGATTTAGAACGAAAATATATATTTGCTCAATATAATAAATGAAACAAATTAACAATTATATCTATAAACGCTTAAGTTAACGTAAAAAATTTTAACAGTTACTGCAACCCATAGAATACTAATAAATAAGAAATACTATCTCTGTGTAAAATGAAAGAAACACCGTTGACATTTAAGAGCCGCCATTTTTCTGGAACAAATGATACCAGTTCCATTTTTCGTAATCTAATTTTATAGGGCGGGAATTTCAAAACTTTGTTGTTTTTAATCGGCTAGGAATTAAGGTTATGTCCTAACTTGAAGGAAGATATATAGTTATAGAAATAGAAAGATCAACTTTAGTAAACAATTTATTAAAGACATAACAATAAAAATAATGGATAATACATTAACATAGCAAAATGTCAATTCTATCGACACACAGTACCTTTATCAAATGTTAGTACTAAACTAAATTCGAAGAGAATAATGCCTATTTATATAAGAAGGAGGATGATACTCATAATGCTTATTGACTGTTGCTTAACTACTTATTAATTATATATTCAGTAATTGGCTAGACATACAATCTGTTCATTGAGAGCATTACCTGAATGTTTACGAATATAGATTTCTAATGATTCAAGTAAATTAATTTGAATACTTTATAATTTGTCACATATTCAATTATAATTTCATACGCAGAATAATGTATTAAAATTAAATTTACTTGAATCATAAGAAATTCACATTCATAAACAATCATGTTATCTCCCCAATAACTTCACCAGCCTTCTTGTTATATAAATCGGTGTTGTTTACTGAGAATTTTATATTGCCATTTGATGATAAAGGTCCAGTGTGATATAAACACAAAATAATTCTTGAAGTGAACAAATAGCCAGAACCAGTTGCATTCGGAGGTATCAGGTGTCTTATAGGATTCCACTGCTGGGTTTGCCTGTGAAACAAGAAAAATATTTTATTTTTTAAACAAATCATAGAATAGAAAGACAATCTGAATTCAGAAATAAATTGATTCAGTTGATTTTCAAACTTATCCATATAGAACAAACTTTTTTAGCTGGTAAATTGATGCTAATGTTAAGAATTTTACGCTTTCTAAAATGACCAGTAAGTACTAATATGTTTATTGAGATTATTTTTATCTCTGATACATTTGTGAAGAATGAAGCGAATATTAAAATTCATTATTTCTTCAGAAATATTATGAGTTTCATATTTTTGGAGAAAAATTCTCAAAACTCAATGCTATCAACTGTCTAAAACGCTATATAAAAAGTTATATCATGATGTTCTAAGTCACAAACAAATGCTGACCCAATATGTCATCTGAAAATAAACTTTTGTGGCAAAATCTGATACCTTTAATTTATATAATATAAAACCTGCTACTTTAGTAGTGGTATGTTCAGTTGACTTCAGGTGTATCATCTGCGTACTCTCCATTCTCTCTAGAAAAAAATATATTATCTTCTGCAACAAAGTTATTCTACAATATGAATTGTCGCCGGAGAATCTCTGAATCAATTTTTCAGAAGGACTAGACATGATAAGTTAAAATTAATCAATAATCAGTTAAATCTAAACTATGAATACAGGATAGTTTAGAATGAAAATTATACCAGAGCTAAGAACGTGTCAGCGAAAATAATAAATATAATAAAATCAAAACGATACTACACTCACATGACTTGCTTATTCATTAATAATCCGTCTCTTCTTATATATTCTATTGCTGGCCTAAAACTTGATTAACAGTTAATCAATAATAATACTACACTCACATGACTTGCTTATTCATTAATAATCCGTCTCTTCTTATAGGTATATTCTATTGCTGGCCTAAAACTTGATTAACTGTTAATTAATTAGATTAACATATCCAATCTAATCAAACACCCCTTTACTCACCTGAAAGAAATACAATATTATTTGAAATAATCATGTTAAAATTGAAAAAGCTTACCTAAAATAAAATTTACATTTATCACAGCTTACGGCATTATAGTATGAAAATTTGAAGATTTGACATTGTCAATATAGATAAAATATATATATTGTCAAGTGTCAATTTTCAGTCAGAAATAGATGGATTTTAATCCTAAATGTTGGCTAATCTGAAAGACCTGGAGAATTGGGATTGACACACGTCAAATGTGTTTCGAGGTCACCAATAAGGGTGTTCGAGCAGCGGTTCAAACCAGTCCCAAACCGTCAGACGCCTGCGCACTTCACTTTACGATGAAATAATTTATTCCCAACTAGTACTAAGATGTTCGAGCAGTAGTTTGACGATTTCCAAACTCATTTTGAGACAGGCGCAGTTGAAGCTGTCAGAATATACAGTAATTCTACAATATTTGATTCAATCTCTGCTTTATGTTTGTTCTCAGCTTGAAGTGTCATTACTTCTACTTTTGTTGTTCTCTGCTTGAAGTGTCATTACTTCTACTTTTGTTTTCTTCTTATCGTGTAAACTGTGTGTTTCCTGTTTCCGGCTATCAGTTCAGCCGAGTGTATTGTATTGTGTCCACACAACTTTCGTTTGATAAAAGTTGTTGAGTTTATATCTGTGTCCATCAATGAACAATCATCAGAAACCTGCATAAATCGATCAGAAGCGTCTTCTTCTTCTTAGAGTATAGTATTCTCTGTTGTTGCTGTTGGAGAAATCCCTTTCAGAGAACACCACCACAATCCTAAACTAAACCCTGGTTTTGTGTTTTGTCCATCAGACTTTCATTGATGTTCTCTCTTATCTTTGGTCATAAAACATATCTATCGCCATAGTCATTTGTTCTATGACGACAAAATTGTAAGAAAGTGGAAGGGGTAGTTTGCAAACTGCAGTTTGGTGTTCGAGCAACAAAATCCCAAACCACTTGGAAACTGTTTCAAAGCGCACATGCGCATTTTAAACAGTTATCAAACAGTCCCAAACTTCTGCTCGAACAACCTTTATATAACTTTCATACCCGTGCTGAAACCTATCAAACAACACAAACAAATCTTCAAATTCTTACAACGTAATGTTGGCAGAGAAGATTTACTGTCCTCTTCTCTCTTGGGGTTTGCAAAGAATGCTTCTAATTTGGTCTATATTCACATCATTATCATCATCCACTGGTGGATAAGTAAAGAAGTTTTGAGTTGTTCATAAAGTCTTAGAGCCATCTGACAATGTAAGTCTTCTTTTTCACAACCACAATTTCAGCGACAAAGTTCTTCATACACTCCTTCTTTGTGCCTTGAGGTTTATTCCATCCTTAAGCAAACCGTTCATCGCACCGTAACGCTCATGCGCGATTGGTAAAACGCGTTCGAACCGTCCAGTGATAGTTTACTGTACGATTTCTGTTTCGTTCCTAATTATTTAGAATGTTTCTTGGCTGTATTTGTTCCCGGTTCTTATATATTTATGGTACATAGGGCACCAAAGTGCAAGTTACAGAGTTATTGGTGATCGTTTCAAAGTGACCATAAGTTCAGTACACAGAATTATACAACGTTTAACGCTTCTACAGTCCATAGTTTTACGTTTTTTGTAAGCAACTTATCAGTTGAAATTATAAGATGGCCAAATGATGCTGAGAAACGCATAAATGCAGAACATTTTGAAATGAGTAGGTTTCCAAATGTGATTGGAGTTATAGATGAAACTCACATCCGAATTGATAAACCAGATAATGATCCTGATTCGTTTACCTATCAATCGCAAAGAGCATAATGAATAATGCAGATGTACCTATTGAAGAGCAACAAATGCCAGCATATGAAAATGATGATGAGGCTGAATATGAGGAAGCTCGTGCCGTCAGAAATAGAGTGGCAAATAGTTTACAAATATGAAATGTGTATGTATTTAATTTGTAAATAAAGCAGTATGACAGAGAACTTAATTTAATGAGTAAACTACTATGTACATAAACCATTGAAATTTTCCATCATGTCTGTAATTCAGTGGGACGCATATAAAAAACAAATTTACACTTTATGTTTTCTCTGACTTTACGATAGAAAACCAAAAGTGAAGTTAGATCGTATAACGTCAGTTGTAGTTGCACTAAAGAACATTAGCATAGACAACCCACTGAGAACATACGTGCGATGTACAAAACCGTTCAAACCTATCGCTTTTTCCGAATGGCTCACAAATCGTGCACAGACAACGCCTGCGCATAAAGCCGATAACAATAGTTCTGTGATCGTTTCGTAACCGTACATAACTTATTGGATGGAACAAACCTCTCACAGATTAAATTCCCTGTTTAATCTGTGCCTTGGTTATACCGAAATTGTACAACAATCAATTCTCCTTCTTGAAGATTTTCTTTGATAACCTGACGTTCAACAATCTCCTGGGTTTAGTCGTCATCGTCAGAATTTTCGCTGTCATCCGTTGAGCGTTAAGGCTGAAGAACATCATTATCTTCGGCTTCAACAGTTTCTTCGTGTTCGTGTTCATTGTCCTGGTTCTCCGAGGTATTTGACCTGATCTCCAAAGTCTCGTCCAGAATTCTTAGAGAAACTAACTGACCAGGCTTGACGTTCAATTTTCTTGTATTTTTGCCTAGATTCTTTGGGCTGTGCGACATGCTTCTTTATGATTTCCTCAAACGCATGGCCCAATAAATCATGATTCTCCTCTTGATTGAAACCAGGAAGTTTCTTCAACACCTCCATGCGATCAGCTGGAAATATTACGCAAGATCTGAAACCGATAATGATATTTCGTGCACTCCGTGGCTCCAGTTCCGTTAGAGAGCGTTGAAGAAGAGCGGGAAAAACACTTTATGTAACCACTGTGGTTTTCTTTCCAGTTTCTTAGAACTCGTCTCCAGGTCTTCTTCATGGGTCCGAAATAAGAAAGATCCAAAGTCTGGCAGGCGTGTGTACTATTTGGTGGGAGGAATATAAACATTATCTCTCTTCTCTCGCATTCCTCAATGATTTTAAGAAAGATGGACCACCAGATTATCGCCAATGATAGCTCTTTCCCCTTCTCGATCTCTAAAATATGGGATGACGACCTTGAGGCCAGTAACCAGATTTCTCACCTTGAGAAAGAAACAAATTATCAAATTAGTTCAGAAACGTTTATATTTCAGTAGACACGATAACACCAACAAAAAAATGTAAATTTATCTTTCGGGAAATCAAAAAAACTGAAGTCACAATTGTAGCTTTTGTTGTTACAGTTCTTCGCAACACACATATTTCCACCTTTCGACATTTTTTAAAAACAAATAATACTTATTATAAAATACAATCGAGATGATAATATGGTCAATCAGTATATAAAAGAGAATCCACGGACGTCACTGTACTAGCACGTAGAATAGCAGAAGAAATTCTACTCGTACGCATCTGAATTCTCAAGGTTTTAAGATTAAAACATGGCCGCCACATGCACGCTTGGGTATGCGCGGTTTTACCCCTTGTACCATAGACTAGGCAACAATGTCATGTCAATCTTGTAGTTGGATGCCATCGATGATCGATGATTAGTTTTATCCTGACATCAAAAACACAGAATGCAAAAAATTTTATAAAATCAATTCAAAGAGTATCTTAGGAACATAAAATAGGTCTGATTTTGTCTGACCAATATCCAGGCATAAATTCAAAACAATTTAAAGAATATCTAAACATAGAAAATATGCCAATAATCTTTACAGCAGTAAATGTGCCATTTTCTAATGGTTTAAATGAATGAATTAAACCAGACACAAATCAACAAAATTAGATGCAAAACAAATTAGGAAGGAAGAAAAAACTAGCTTGGACTTCTACCGCTCTTGAATGCACTTAGAAATACAATGGACAATGGAACGGAACATACGGTAACAGGTTCTACACCAGAATATTTATTAGAAGGAAAAAAAATCCCGATGGCCTTTAGTGAGCGGAAAGGTAAATTTTTCAAAATTCATTGAATTGAAATTTTAACAACCTTTTCATTGGTATACCTACATGTTATTAAATAAAATTGTCATAGCCTTGCGGTTAGAGGTTTTTGTTTTGGCTGTTGAATATAAAGCAGACAGGGTTCGTGTCCACTTCAAGGCAGATTTTTTTTTCGTCTATTTCTTTTCAATAAATATACTATATATTTTTTTAATCAGGGTCTATATTAAGATCTCCAGAAAATGTACAATTACATCAAATTTATATTGAGTGTTCATATTTTATCAATATTTTTTATTTTTCTTTATTAATTTTAATTTTTTTACCTGTGTATTTTATGAAAAATTGCTTTGAACAAAAGTTGTAGGTACTGATTATATCTATAACCTAAAATTATTTTTAATAATATTTACACTACTGCTCTTTTTTGATATTTTTTTTAAATGTTTGAATGGTCGCCATTTTGAAACTACTTACCCGATATTGCCCAATAACGAACTCGACCGAGATATTGATTTTTGTAGCAAATTTGAACTTGATACCTTCAAAACTGCGACCTCTATCGTGTTAACAAATTTGTGTTTCATATGGAACACCCTATACTTTATTGTACCTAAATATTAAGATACTCTTTCATAAGGGTATACCTAAGTACAAAGGATTCTGAGATGCTGACTTTTCTTAAAAACTTTTCGAAAAAAGTTAATATCTAATTAATATAACAAATTCTAGCAAATTTTCTCTTAAATCTAAATATCGTTGAATATATTCCACGATTGAGTACTAAACATCTCTTTACAGGGTGTTAAGAATTTACAATTTCATTATTACGTCATTCAATGTGTAATATCGGGCTTAATTTAAATGAGACACCCTGTATTTTATTAATTCACCATGTCAAAAAAAGAATTCTTCCGAATGGTATAAGGGTATCCTATACCTAGGTATTATGCTTTTCGTGCAATTTACAAATTTCAAATTTAATGGTAAATCGAAGTTCCAAACATTTGCAATTCTCTCTAAATTTTTAGTGTGGATTTATGCAGCCTAAAATAACAAATAGCAAATAACAATTCTCACGTAACAAATAACAAGCAACACGTACAGAAAAATTTACCATTTATGCAGATCAAATTAACAATTAGCAATAACAGGTACGCATGCGCATAAGTCAGTCTCGAACAATTTAAAATTTAAATGAATCTAACTCTTATTAGACCTACTTCATAATAAACAACTTTTAACAGTGAAATGGAAGAGGTTGAGGCGTTTTTTTCTCTGTTAATTTTGCTGACAGCAAGTTTTTTTCTTATGAAGAAAGGAGGAAAAGAAGATGGGCTGTAAAGCCCATCAATATAGGATCGAAAAGAAAAGGTTGTTTTTGACAACCTCCTAAAATCAAAGATTTTACAAGATCATGAGGGATTTTTCTCATACACTAGGATGACTTCATAACAGTTGACGTATTGTTATGTCATGTGGGGCCAAGACTCAAACAAGATCCATCAAAGAATCCCTTACGACCAGTTCACAGATTGCTAATTACTCCATAGTGTATTCACATACTTTGTTTTCAGCAGACGGTTAATCTATATCTATGATATTGATTATTTTTTCAGTTATCTTTCGGAGGGATGTTCAGTGCAAGAAATTGCTCGTAAAATGTCTAACAAGGTCCAGAACAGAACAGCATCATCGATTATTAATCTATGGTCTTCAATATCCATTTTGAAATAATATATTCCAACTAAAACCTTTGATAAACAACAAATGCACAAAACGTAACCTAACAACATGAATTTGTTTTGATAGGAATTATATTAAATTTCGTCATCTGCGTATTAGATGCGCACAATAAGAAAATCTCGTTCAATTAACGTAGAAAGTTGGTTAAGATCTTATTTGTTAATTGATAATTGTTACGTGGATGCATAAACACTGTCATTGAAAAATAAGAACTTCAACTTATACTTGTTATTTGTAAAAAACAGTTCAGTTGCTAATAAATATGCACACGTGTAGTTGTTGAGGTACACTAGCTCCCTTTTTTACTGATAAATATTTTAGTACATAATAAAACAAAAACACATTTTTAATAAAGCAAATACATGAATACTACAAAAAGAACAACGAATTATTAAAAGCAAAAAATGTAAAATTACTATAATAGATGCTTGCCATCTTGTGCAGTGCAACACGTGATTCTAGCTTCAAACGATTTATTTATATTATTAAACATATCGGGTGTTATAGACGCGAAAGCGTTCGAAATTCTTAATTTCATATCGACTGGAGTAGTAAGGAGTGGAGCATATATAATATTTTTAAAATAACCCCATTTGAAGAAATCCATCTTGATCAATTCTGGTGACCTAGATGGCCAATTATAAGGACCGCTTCTACCTATCTATTTATTTCAAAATTTTCTATTTAGATAGTTCCTAACAGCACGTGAAAAGTGAGCAGGAGCTCCGTCCAATTGTAGCCACATTTTCTTTCGGATGGTAAGTGATAGGTTCTCGAGAAGGATCCAGAAGTCTTTTCTCAAAAAATTCAAAAATTTTCTTCCATTCATGTGTCTGTCAAAAAAATACTGTCCGATAACGTATTCGCCCACAATCCCTCCCCAAACGTTTACACTCCATCGGTGTTGGCGATCAACAGTACGGACTAAATGTTTATTTGCTGTATCGTAATAATTGAAATTATGTCTATTTACTAACCCATTATTGTGGAAAGTAAATTCATCAGTAAACAATACATAATTAAAAAAATCAGGATCTCCTCCAACTTTATCCTAAGTCTATAAACAAAAATTTTGACGTTTATCATAGTCCTGTTCTGTCAAGTGCTGGTGTTGAATATGATATGGATTGTTGTTGAATTTTTTCTAGTACTGGTATTAGGATTCTCCGTAACCGACAGAAGTACATCAAATTCGTTGGCTTTGTCACCATTAACTGGTTTAGTTTTATTCACCTTCTTGTATGCAACGTTACCAGTATCACAGAATCTATTGAGCAGCCTTTAAAAAACTTCCTTTTTTGGGTGGAATTTATCAGGGTACTTTTGAGCATAAACTCTAGATGCTAGGAGACAACTTTCTAAACATTCCCCCCTGCAAAGTATCAAGGCAACTCTTTCGTTTAACGAGTACTGCTTAATTTTTAGAAGCAATAAAATTTGAAAGTAACACAGGATTGTTCAGATAATTAACAGAGAAATGTCATAAAATGATATTAAGTACCAACTAGATTATGCATGCATTTTTTGTTTCAAAATCGATTTACCATTAAATCTAAGAAAATTGCGGGGAAGCATACAGCCACAGAGGAGAAGATTAATTAGCAGTCCATGATAAGGTCTATGTCTATACTTCTATAGCTTTTACTTATACTAGAGAGCTCTACTTATACAGCTATGGATTATTTCGGTGTGATGAACGTAGGTATCCATTGGAATTTGTAATATAATAATTTTAAACTTAGAGGGTATATGATGTAGTAAAACTAGTAAAAGGAAATTGGAATATGGTGACATATAAATAAATCAGTGAACTCTCTGAACGATCAATCGTTACAAAAACTATTCATAGTAACATAAGTGCTGATGCAAAATATCGTTGAACTCGTCTTGACATCTCGGACGATACCCTGCGAAAATAATAATATAATTATATACATAGCTTGGATACAGGTTAGGAGTATAATTTATGTGTCAATTCATGACCATGATCGCTTATTTGGAGGTAGTGTTCTCTGCCACTTATGCATGTATCGATCATCGATACATGAAGATGATGAAAGCAATGACATCGAACCATTTTCTGATTGATATCTTCAGAACTGTCTGCTTATTCAGAAGTTTTTAAAAAAAACACGAAAACAACGGAGGATCGCATACCTAGTACCTGATTGTTTCTGGCGAAGATGGATAAGGGCATAATAACCTACTTTAGAACAAAATAGTTTCAGAAAGACCCTCGAACTGTAAATGTGACGTAGTTGTTCTCGTCGACAGTTATCTTCAAGTAAATTATGTACCTACTTTTGATGTTTTTTATTTATAGTATGAGAAGATTTAATAGAGTTTTTGCAGTATAGGTATGAATGTACCTACCTATACTACAGATATGGATCTGGATTGGTGTTCTTATATTGGGCCACGATTGATTTGATCTGCATACAAGGCTACCGAATATAATTCATTAGATACTGCATTCATCTTTCAAACGATTTATTTGCGATTTAATTTGATATTATCCCATAACCTTTTCTTTACAATATATAATCTCATTCCAAAAGAAATTTACTTTTGTAGAACTAATAAAAACTAAATGTTTAGGAGCCATCTACTCAAAAACGAATGGCGCAACTAAATTGTTACTCAGGCGTCGCATTAAACAGGTCATTACTTTGCTTTTGGTGAAAACGGGTATAAACTGTATTAAAAGGTTACATATTGGTATTCTAAGTAATATTTATAATTACATAATATCCGATTCATAGTTTGATACAGACATTCCACTTGCGTCCACTGATACACTGACAATATGTTTACCGGGAATCATAACCAAACCTAACATTCTAGGTTCTTCACTCAAGGGTTTATTTTTTATATCTTTGGGCAGGTACTCGGAGCAAGATCCAAGTATGACATTTGCATCTCTGTCTGTACAAAGAAATACACCAATAAGAAGCCTACCATCGGTCATTTCTATTCGAAAAGATTTATTTAACCATGATCTTAACTTTTCAGCACCTTCAGACATCTGTTGAAGAAATAAACATTGTAGATTTGCAATAATAGAACTTCATTTTAGGTATTTTACATTCAAAGATGTAGAAGTTTTTACTGAAGGCTCAGGATCGTATTCCAAAATTTCCTCTTCTAGAACACTTGTACTTGGTAACTCCTTCATATTTTCTAATTGTAATTCACAATTTCACAATATTTTCTCCATAGAATAAATACACTTATAAGATCATGACATAGACCATTCCACATTCCAGGACAAGTGACTTTGACAGATTCATATGCAGCTGAAGCTAGCGTTGCCGTAAACGCCACCCTGGGCCTGCAACATTTTAAAGATCAAACAAACAAATTCATTAAATCGATGTATATAAAACTGCTATTTCTCATAATGTCATTTGCAAAAAATGCTCCCTTCTAGATTTCAATTATTGTAAATTAAAATGTCCAGTACGAGACGACATTTCAAAAGTCAATCAGTGTGTTCCTAAATACAAAACATAAAACATTAGCCTGGCCAGTCTTAAATTGTGTCATCAGTCAATGTCATATTCCTATATTAAGTCCATATATCTGTCAATTTCCAACGGCTATTTTAACCCTGGCCGGGCTAATGTTTTGATTTTTGGAACAGCCACAATATCTCTGGTTCTATCAAATATTTCGAAATGAATTCAGGTGTAACAAACTGCTCTCTCTCTCGATTTAAAAAAATGCTCTTTAGTTTAATTGTCATTATAATCAGGTGGAATCGATTCTAGGGATTTTTTATTTTCTTTGAACATATTGTTATTTGTTTTATACGTTCTATGAGTAAAAGTATTTATTATTATTCTGTGGGCTATAAATATTACTCAGACATATAAACAAGGGAGACAGAACTTTCCATTCATAAATTTCGTTTGTTTACAATCAGACATCTTTTCCAAACCCATCTTTGCCAATGGCGTGCAGTTTTTAGGGGTTAATAAAAAATAGAAAAAACATTTAGCATTTTATTCATAAATCTACGTACATTTGTAGAGAAACTAATTCAACATGTTATGTATATTTCTATAAAACAAGGAATCAATGAATATGCATATCTTTAGCCTGTTCTTAAGCAGCTTCAAACTATAGATTATCATATTATTAAACAGTTTAGTTGAAACAATGAATCACAATCTACATAAATGTATGGATGTTAGACATATACATGATAGTAGATTTAGGTACCCAAACATATTTTATACAGGCTTCATTCTTAGAACTTGCTGAGGATAGATAGATAGATAATATTTTATTGTTCCAGATATAATCTCCTGAATAAGGTAGAATATGTCAAAAAAATATACGTACAACAACATTTGTTTGCATTAAACTAGGATAATTGTAATATCTAGAAAAAAAAACATTTTACTGCCTAACTCTAGGAACTCTTGCGTTCAGTAATATGCTTTGTTTAGAAGAAATTTCTTTAATTTTGCTTTTAATTGTTCCAATGGCAGTTTTAATTGCAAGAAAGTTTATTTCAAAATTTTCTTGATGGAAAAATCAGCATTTTTCTATGTAGCTAAATTATATTATTATTATATTAAATCTTGTTTTCAACCATGTATACCTGTGCTGTTTTCAAACAAATCGGGGTTTTTCTTAACAAAAATAATAGATTCTAGGATATAGAGACCATAAATTATTGTTGGTACTTTATGTTTTGTGAACCGTCACATTAGTCAGAAAATGCTTACAGTTCAATGCTGGCATAATTGTAAATTCTTTGACATTTGATGGACCACCTACAGATTTGAACTTGGTAAAGCCATTGGCAGCAGATTTTACAAATCTAGTGGAATTAAGAACAAATTTTAAGTATTCGATCACGAACGATGGTGTATATATTTCTATACCTATATAATATATAACTCGGTTGATCAAGTGGAACTTAACAAAGTAAGTGAAAACAAAATATAGAAGTAGGTACTACACGCTGCAAATAAAATTCGGATAGGCAATTTCAGTAGAAGCTATAAAAATTCAAGGTTCGTTTAGTAACCTAAATACTTACCAAAAATGTTAGCGATACTATAAGCTTCCTTTGGGAAAAATTCGATAATATCTGATTTTAAGGACACGGCAATATCAGTTTGACGCAAAATTCTGTAGATGTTTTGATCAACTGTATTGCTTGTAAGAATAAAATATCTTTATACTTACAAATTTGAGGGTCCAGCAGTATTCTGTTCAACGGGGATTTTAGGCGGATCAGAAAATTTCGGATCGACATCTAAAGGCCTGTCAGATATGAAAACGTCTATAAGAACAAAATATACAAGTATAAAATCTAATCAAATTTAATTGCACCTGGTTGTAGTAATGAGCCGTTTCTAAAATTGGACCAGTATGTTAATACTTTATATAGTTTTCCTACAAATGTATTCAATATCTTGCAAAAATAATTGTTTATTTTAAATTCTTGAGTTTACCATATACAACAATGTAAAATTAACTTACCCAAGAGATTTTATATATGATAACTCACTAACGGTTGAGTCGGAACTAAAAAAATAAATACTTTCATTAAAATATACAACAGGTAAGGAGTGTTTTTTACCTGAAATACAAGGGCTAAGTAAAAACGGTGGTATTAAATTGGGGCTCAGCAGTTGGTCTTATTTGTCTTCGCCCGGTTCTCTCAGTAGTAATTATATCACTTTGATTAAAGTGATCTGAGCAAATTTGGGCTGACTTTATTACATGCTGGTTACCCAACTCTTAAGATCGAAATCCACCTCGCCCTGCGTTCTGCATTTACAGGAATGCTACAATAATGACCAAAAAGTATTATATTATTTTAACTCACCCCTAATTACACAAGGTCGTTTAATAATAATTTGAAGGCCCCCTAAACGTGCAGTAATACAATATTAGCATTACACAACTATATTGAGCTTTTAGGACTGACGTTGATGAAATAACGCAATAATTATATTATTGCAGAAAGTTTCTGCAGGTTTGAATTTATTTGATGCAATGATTGCGAATCTGGGTATTTATAAGTTTTTAAGTACATATTCAGATTCAGCAAGATAATAAAGCTACTATGACTTGCTTGACTAACAATATAAATATTGTGCAAAATTTATTAAACGTCTTGGAGGCCCTTTAACTTCTTTGTAAATACACCACTGTTCATATGTATATGATCTGACTTACGCGGTTGGAATATCCATTTTTCTTGCACACCACGCACTGGAGAACCATAGTGTAGAGCAAATATAGATAAATAAAAGTTTTATTTCTATAAATATACTCAAAATCGAAGAGAATCACAAGATGGCACAAAGACCGCAAGTCAACGCTGTAAATCTAACGATGAATGAATTTAAAACAATGACGTCTGTTATAGTAAATTATGAGTAAATACAACCGTCCAGCGTGGCCACAAATATGTACACAGTATCTTTTAGTACAATTTAATTTGATTATGAAAATATACATAATTTTGGGGATACAAGAATCGTATTTTAATAAAGAAACGTAAACATTTATTTAATATAATAGTTTTACTTGAGTAGCACTTAAACGCGCTTATTTTAAAACAATAATTTTGCTTTCGTTCCGAACTCAATCGGTAAATCTAGGGCAGACCGCGTAAGTCCGCCAACACTGCTTTTTGTTGAAAAAGATGTGTGATCGCAGCAAAATGTAAACAGTTCTGTCTCCCTTGTTTATATGTCTGTGAAATATTAGTAAACGCAAAAGCAAAAAATCCCTAGAATCCATAGAATTAGTACTCCTAGAAGGCTGATAGAGTGAGAAGTCACTCACAAAGAAAGAGAGACAGTAATAGGGTTTCGGATGATATACGCTTGCGCGAAAGTCTATCTTATATATTCGTTTATTTACTTTTCTTAAGCACAGTGTTGTTAAACTTGAAGAAATTTCCCGCTTTTGAAGATTTTGAAATAGAAAAGAGAAAGTAAATACCTACCTTTAAGTATCATTTTTTTATTTATATAATATCAAAAACTTAAAATTTAACATGCTTTAAAAGAATATTGAAAAACAATATATTTTTCTTAAATTAAGAGTACCTATACTAAAACATTTTGAAATTTGTACCTTAGATTAGGCAACATGTCATGCCAATCTTATTGTTGGACGTCATTGACGATTATTTTTATACCGTTGTTTACTGTGGTAAAATAAAATTCGTGGAAGATGCCATCGATTATACGTTACGTTTTATATAATATACCATGGATAAGCACCAAACACGACGAAAAGTAGTTATTCTATTTTGGTGAAAAATAATTTCGATCCTCGAGATTGCCTTTTTAAAAACTAATTTATTAACTAAAGTTACAATGTTTACGCTACAAAGGTTACTACAGGACTATTCTAATTGTTAACGATCTTATATTTATACTATATACAAAAGTGTTTATATCAGCAGAAATAAGATTCCAATGGGAGACCTGATGGAGATATAATTGGTGTTAATGTTATTTTTAGGTAAATTTCTTATAGAAATGTACCTGTTGTGATCGTTCACACTTTTGAATTTCGAGAAAAAAACAACAGCATGTTGTTGTATGTCTATAAGTAGGTCTAAAAAACTTTTTGTTGATATATGTATATAGATATATATATATATATATATATATATATATATATATATATATATATATATATATATATATATATATATATATATATATAAAATATTACGAAATTTGTTAACACGATTGAGGTCGTAGTTTTGGAAGTATCAAGCTCAAATTTGGTACAAATATCTCGGCCGAGTTCGCTGTTGGGCATTATCGTGTAAGTAGTTTCAAAATGGCGACCGTCAAAACATTTATTTACCCAATAATAATAAAGAAATAATCTATGGAGGTACAAATTTTGAGAAATTTAACTTTCCGCTGGCTACAGGCGTCGGGATTTTTTAATGTTTTATTTTAGAGTTATTATCCTCAGCAGGACAAAAGTAGTTATTATTTGATTGAACATTTCTTATCACTTTTGAGTACTTTAGTTCAACTCTATCTAAATTGACTTGAGAAAATCTAAATATTAGCTAATATTGAAATTAAATATATTGGTAAACCAATATAACAAAATAATTTATTTTCTAATAAACTGGCTTAAGCCCCATAAAAACGTTCGGTATCGGTAGTAAAACGATCCAGTAAGGGTCCCTGATTTATTTATATATAGCAATATATACCTATTTAGTATCTAATATTTATCTACCAGGTAAATATACAAAAGTGGCGATTATGTTGGAGCATATAAAGATTATTCAACCCAATGAAAATGATTTATAGTTTTAAAAAATAAAAAATAAATAGTTCAGTGTGAAAACAAAATTTTTGAACTCTGTAGGTACCGTTTGACATGCCCTCCTATAATCATTATTTGACACATGCGCAATAGTCTCTAAACCCTAGCATTTCTTTCTAATACATGGATTTGTTGTTTCTCTTTCTTCGTGAGTAGATCTGCTTATATACTCTTATATACTAGCCTTCTAGGAGTACTAATTCTATGCTAGAATCATACGATTCATAGGCTGCAGAGCGATAACCGATATCCTATGGAGGGTATCTATGCGATTTTTATGAATAATTACCGGATTATAATGACAATTAACGTATAGAGCAATTAAATAAACGAGCAGTTTTAAGTAAATCGATTTAATGAATTTGTTTAATTGATCTTTAAAAGTTTGCAGGCCAGTAGGCGTATTCTGTACATTTGCGTAAGTCTCAGAAATAGAAGTTGAAAGTCAAAATACATCAAAACTCGACAAGTTTAATTATTTTTTGGCTTTCAACTTTTAGTTCTGAGACTTACGCAAATGTACAGAATACACCTACAGTAGGTGTATTCTGTACATTTTGGTAGTCTCAGAACTAAAAGTTGAAGGTCAAAAAACATCAAAACTCAACAAGTTTAGGTGTATTTTGACTTTCAACTATTAGTTCTGAGATTTACGAAAATGTACAGAATACGCCTACAGGGTGGCGTTGGTAGCGTTGCCATCTCTCCAGCTCGAGATTTTCGTACAGGTTCCAAAAAATTATCCTTTATGAACAAAAATTATCGTAAACTTTTTATGAAATTGGATTAGCTATTAACTAGTAGGCCAAAAGTCGTGCGAAGTTCTAGTTATGTTTGAGATGAGATGTGAATGAAAATATAAAATTTCATGTAATGTAATTAAGCGTTAATATTAATAAAACTTCGTTTCAAAACCCTGTAACAAAAATAATATTTATATGTTTGCCGATGCACCTCATTTACTAAAACTAATCCGAAATTGGCTTATTTATAAAGGTTTCAAACTAGAAGATAATTCAATAATAAATAAAGCACCATTGCAAGCTCTAATATCATTAATGAACACGAGTTTGTTCTTGTTGGAAAATTTCTCAAAAACACTTAGATTGTGAAAAATCTCAACGTTAGAATGTAAGGTTGCCTGCGCATCTTTTATCAAACTCAGTTTCAACCGGCCTTCTTCGTTATAAACGAGGCAATGATAAAGTAATGGCAGCGACTTTGGGTAATTTTATAAGTGACACAAACAACTAGTTTGACGTTTTTTATGTTTACTGTGCAAGAGGAAATGTTTCAACAAAACATGTTTATGGGCAATGGTTAAAAATACTCTGCAAATTTTTCTAAAGGGAATGTTAAAATCAATGCACTCTCTTAGAGATTTTTATTCTGATTTAAAAAATATGTTAAACAAAAAATATTGTAACATTTAATCCTGTGCTAGGTGAGTTCACTTGCGTAAGACTCAAAAGTTCGCAGATTGCTTCCAATGTTTTATTTTAAAACACTCTGTACCCGACCTTCTGTTATGGTACAACTGTCACAACTTGTCACTTTGACTATCGTGTTTCAACCACGGTCCGTAGAGAGATACGGTTGTCTCGATCAGCAGTTAACGAATCGGGAGCGAGCACTCGTGTGACGTATGCCGTAGTCCTGAATTTAAATCGGTTGCCACTCTCACTATTTATTGCCAATATGTTTACTCCATATATCTTAGTTTTTACATGTAATATCAGTAACAAAATCAAGCAAACCAGTATTTTATTAATGTATGTACAGGGTGTCCCACGTAAGATGCTCTATCCCCTTATCTCGGAAGATATTCTATATAGGAAAAAAAGTTAAATACAAATTATTATTGTTTTTAAGGGGACTCTTATAGTATATACTTTTCACGTATAATGGATGCTCAGTTGTCCATGGCCTGGACTCAAATCTTGAAAATTAAATGGGACACCTTGTATATTAATTTGGATTTGGATTCCTCATAAAAAATAAGAATGACTTTCAATAAGATATTATATAGCTATCTCTCGTGGTTTAGGATTTAATAGCAGTTTTATTTATTTTTTTGCTAAAAACGTATTTATTTAAGGTCGAAAAAAAATATAAGTATATCATATTTGGTGAATATGCCATTTTCATGTTCAAGACAACATCCCAATACATAACTTTAACTGTTTCCTATGACTACAAATTATACAGGGTCATCTCAGAAATTGATCCGATCTTGATATATAAAATCATCTATGAGTCGATAATTTTAAATGGAACACCCTATATATCATGGCCGATTTAGATTGTTCACAAAAAAATAAGATAACTTTGTATAAAATGTCCTATACCTATCTCTAGCCGTTTAGAATATTTCCGCTATTAAACATTTTTTATGTAATAAACATACCTTTCGTTTGAATTTAGTGAGGAAATACGTTACAAATATTTCTTAACGGGCTGACTGTAACAGACTTTCAACAATATACAGTAGTTTAGAACTACAACTAATATAGCTGTATTTTTTGAGAGAATAATTCACTAAAAATCACAAAATTAAACAAAATATTGCATGTAATCAAAATGAACTAACGCTGCAAAATCAAAACTGCCATGGAAAATAAATAAAGTGCTTTGGAAACCAACGTAAATAAGAACTGTCGAATAATAATTTTGGTTTGTTGTGCGTTTAGTTTATCTTTAGCTTATAATGTCTTATAGTGCCGAAGAAAGGTTAAATTTATATCAGTGCTATCTCCAAAATAACAAAAGCATTGCACTGACTATTAGAGCATATCGTCAAAAGTATCCGGAAAGAAGAATACCGGAAAGATCCATATTTGGGCGAATTGAACGAGATCTCGAACAGTATGGTGTTTTGAAGTATGGAAAAAGAAATAAACCTAAAAATATCTTGGATGATGAAACACAATTGAATATATGTATGTATTTCGAAGAATTTACAGAAAATTCCATCAGAGATGCAGAAAAAGACTTATATGCTATTACTGATATCCATAGAACACTGGGAATGAATAATTACAGAGCTTTTAAGTTCGCTAAATTACAACACATAGAACCTAATGATCATATTCTACGCTTGGAATATTGTAACTTCATGATGGATTGTCATTTTCGTGACCGTAATTTTTTTAACAATATTTGTTGGACGGACGAAGCGATATTTACTACCTCAGGGATATTTAATAGAAAGAATACTCACTATTGGTCTCAAGAAAACAAAAACAATATTAAAACCGAGTTAAAACTATACAACATCAAGGTCGCCGTAGTGTTCACTGCTGGTGTGCGATTTACAGGAATCAAATAATAGGTCCTTTATTTCTGGATACCCATTTAAATGGTGCGAGAGACCTGGAGCTACTAATGACAATATCAGACCGTTACTAGAGATGCATGGTAATATAGACAATATTATTTACCAAATGGATGGAGCACCTTGCCATAACACCATTCAAGTAAGAAATTATTTGAATGAAAACTATGCAGATGTTATTGGGCCAAATGGAAATATTCCTTGGCCTCCGCGGAGTCCAGATTTGACAGCTCTGGACTATTTTCTATGGGGAACATTAAAGGAAAGCTTATAAAAATAAACCTCAAGATATCGATGACCTAAGAAATCGAGTAAGGGAAGAAATTCGAAATATCAATGATGGTGCTGCAGTAAGAGAAGCCCTAAGAAAACTAGAAGTCATCTACACAACTTCTATTGCTCAGAATGGAGGCCATGTAGCACATTTACTTTAATTCTCCATTTTGTATAAGGTATTTTTTATTGGTTCTTTCGTTATATGCATTTGTTTTGTTTGTTTCACTATTTTTTCATCTTCCTGCTACTTAATAGTTCACAAAATCTTATTGTTAAATATTAGAACATTACTTTATTTGTTAGAATATCGTTGAAATAAAAGATTTATTTTACCGGTTATTGGATAAATTATTTTCTCTGAAAATAGAGACCTGTTGGAATTATAAGCTACTAAATATTGTTGAAAGTCCGCTACAGTCAGAGCGTTAAGAAGTATTTGTAACGTATTTCCTCTATAAATTCAAACGAAAGGTATTTTTATTGCATAAAAAATGTTTAATAGCAAATATTTTCTAAACGGCTAGAGATAGGTATAGGGTATTTTATACAAAGTTACGCTATTTTTTTGTGAACAATATAAATCGGCCATGATATAAAGGGTGTTCCATTTAAAATTATCGACTTGTAGATGATTTTATAATTTTATAATTTATAATTTGTAGTCAAAAGAAACAGTTAAAATTATGTATTGGGATGTTGTCTTAAACATGAAAATGACATATTCACCAAATATGATACACATATTTTTTTCTACTACCTTAAGTAAATAACTTTTTCAGCAAAAAAATAAATAAACCTGCTTTTAAATCCTAAACCACGAGAGATGGCTATATAATATCTTATTGAAAGTCACTCTTATTGTTTATGAGGAATCCAAATCCAAAGTAATATACAGGGTGTCCCATTTAATTTTCAAGAGTTGAGTCCAGACCATGGAAAACTGAGCACCCTGTATACGTGAAAGGTATATAATATAGAAGTTTCCTTGAAAGCAATAATAATTTCTATTTAACTTTTTTCTTAAATAGAATATCTTCCGAGATAAGCGGATAGAGGATCTTATATGGGACACCCTGTACATATAAACATAAGAACAGTAGTATTAAATTACACTGGCAGACAAAAAACCGTATGCCTTGAAAATTGCATCCAATATACCGCTTAAAGCAAAAACTTGCCCTACAATTTCGGGAAGCATTACTCATAAATTGTTGAAAATCAATCAATAAACGAAAAACAGCTGAAAAGGAAATCCCAAATTATTGCAATTCGAAAGTTCGGGGTGGGTAAAAATCGAAAAACAGTTCGACATTATTTCCATTTTAAAGAAGAATTGAAATTTTAATTCAGATATCTCTTAATAGTACAACTTGAACGACCAAATAAGCTAAATTTTGCGAAGGTATTAATTAAAACCGAAAAAAGCCAGGTGTCCGTTTTTTTGTGTGAAATCAAGTCACGATTTTTTTCATTTTTGATCGACAAACCCCGTACGGAGGAGCTATATAATTCGACTGTCTGCTTTTTTTTGGTTCGTGCGCGCATTTTATATAGTAAACGTACTTCAATTTTGGATTTTTGATTTATATCATATTCATAAAAACGCAAATCTGAATCCCTCCAAAAACTGCCCTCGAAGGGGGTAAATTTTATCGAAAATCGGAAAGCCGAGATGGCGGAATTACAGATACCAAAATAACCGAAAACGTTTATATTGAACATTTTTTCAAAAGAGCTACGGTTTTCCACTTACTGCGATGTTAAAGGTTTTTAATATGTGTATTTTCTCTATGTGGAAGAGTTCTTTCGAAAACTGAAAATCTAAGAATGACCAGATTATTTGTAGCAACATTAATATTGTTAAAAAAAATTATCTAAAAATATGTTTGCCTTTAGACAACTTAGAAAATACTTGGATCTTGAAGCTTTGAAGAGTGCGTACTTTGCTTTGTTCCACTCTCATATAAAGTATGGTCACTTTTATGGGGAAACTCATGTTATTCTATGAGAGTATTCGTATTACAGATGAAGATCATAAGAATAATATTGAATGCTAACTACAGGGAACATTGTAAGCCGTTATTTAGGAAGATCGGCTTCTTACCATTGCCTTCGTTATTCATCTATAACACCCTTTTAGAAATACATAAAAATAAATCTGACTTCACTAGACATTTGGATGTCCATGATCATAGAACAAGAAACTCACATTTGCTCCTTCCACCCAGATACAGACTATCAAAGTCCCAGAAAAATTCACTGAATGTCAATCTATATAATCGATTACCAGATGAGTTCAAGCTGTCCAACTTCTATTCTTTTAAAATAAAAATTAAATGATTACTTAATGAGAGTTGTTTCTATAGTACTGAGGAATATATGAATTCAAACTTTTCCTAACGATATAATTATTTTATTGATTTTTGTATTACTAGTTAGATTTACTCATATTAATTAGTTATATCAACTTGTAGTGCCTGTTCAATCATATATTTTATCTATTTATGTTGAATTTGTCCTTATATAATTTTTACATATTTTACATATTTCTGTTGTATTTGTCTTTATGAAATCTTTCTTTTTAAATAATATTGTACTCTCCACCTGACTTGCAACTAACATACAAGGTATCGTTGTCAAATAAATCTATCTATCTATTGAATTTTTTTTCCATAGAGGGGAAACGTATTTCCGCGACGATGTTCTTAGATTTCTGAATAATAGCAAATACAAGCAAAGCATAAATCGATACTGGCGAACGTTCAACGATTTTCATGACAAATGTAACACTCAAAAGTGTGAAATAAATATTTAAAAAAATGTATTTATCAGTTGATGCACTGAAATCTATAAAATAATATTAATTATATTGGTGCAGGTAGATACTTGTGAAGTTGGTGCCAAAAGTTTTCAATCTAACTGCAACTGCACAACTTCAAAAGTACCAGCAACAATAATAGATTTAATATTATTTTGTACATTTCAGTGCACCAACTGATAACGTAGGTAATTCTTTTTTGTAAAAAATATTTATTTTGTTACTCCTTGAATACTTGTTACGTAATTGCGTTTCATTCCTGCAGCAACCATTTTTTTTTGTATTGAAATATTTGATTTTTATGTAAGTGCTCTGTAGCAGATATGATTGTATTACTTCTTCCCGTAAATGTGGATAGATTACTTTTTCCAATATTAGTCATTTTCTTAATATTCTTGTTTTTTTTTAAAAGGAATGGTTTTATTGAAACGTAGAAAAAAATCGTCTAAAAGCTTCGCTCCTGCCGCCCGTTCACCTTGTGTGATTTGTCACTTTTTTACTTTTTATTACATTCAGATTAGAAATATGTATGTAAATCGTAAGCAAAAACATTATTCATTAACTATTAGACCATAAATAGAATAAAATAGAATTAGACAAGTGCCAGTCGAACGTCGAAGCCCAGATTTGCCACAGATTTGATACGCGATCGGCCCTCGTATCATATAAAATTTAGCAACCAGTTGCAATCGCGTTGTTGTCTTAGTGTTGCCACTGTCTACATGTAGTCCATCAGACATTCTCTATTAAATATTGGATAAATAAGTGAAAATAGCTATTTTATAAAGAACATGTTAAAAAATCCTTATTTATTCACAAATTCATGCAATCAACTTCGCTTTGATAATTTTATTCGAGCATCAATTTAGGCTCTACATTGAATGAGCGGCAACACTGTACAAAATCGACGTTTTGACAGCGACAGTTGTGCAATAGTGGCGGTCGCATTGCAGTTGCTAGTTACATGATAACCCCCCGCGGGGTTATCACGTAAATAGCAACTGCAACGCGATCGCGACTATCGCACGATCGTCGCTGTCAAAGCGTCAATTTTGTACAGTGTTGCCGCTCATTCAATGTAGAACCTAAGCTGATGCTCAAATAAAAGTATTAAAGCGAAGTTGATTGCATGCATTATAGACCATCGATTGCATGTATTTGTGAATAATGAATTATTTGTTATAATGTTCTTTATAAAACAGCTATTTTCACTTATTTATCTAATATTTTATAGAGAGGGTCTGATATGCTATATGTAGACAGTGGCAACATTGAGACAACAACGCGATTGCAACTGGTTGCTAAATTTTACGTGATACGGGGGCCGGTCCCCGTATCATGTAAAATTTAGCAACTAGTTGCAATCGCGTTGTTGTCTCAGTGTTGCCACAATATACAGTATACGCTGTCTAAAAAACATTGGATATAAGAAGAAGAAGAGAGAATAGCAATTTCATTCCGAACATGTTAAAAGTAATTTATTATTCACAAATACATGTAATCAACCTCACTTTGATAATTTTGACTCGAGTATCAATTTAGGCTCAAGACTGACAGAGCGACAACACTGTACCAAATCTACGTTTTGACAGCGACGATTGTATGATAGTCGCGGTCGCGTTGCAGTTGCTATTTACGTGATAACCCCGCGGGTCTTCCGGTTACGTCACAGGCTGCTTCCCGCACCGAACGCTTCCTCCGCCCTAGTACCCATGATTGAGACAACCGTGTCTCTCTACGGACCGTGCGTTTCAACTACTTCCTCCAATTGACTGCTATAATAAACTGTATGTGTCCCGTGATCGACACGGCTTTCTATATCTGAATCTTGACATGACATTCATCGAGAAGGTTCTATGGTTATCTAGACGCACATAATAATGTTCTAGATGCTTGTCAAACTGACAATTTGACAATATTAGGACAAAGTGTAACTCACATATAGTTTCTGGAAGGATCGAGAACAAATCAACTAATTCTGGAACTACTTAATGAAATATACAAGCGATAGCTATTGTAAACAAGGAATCAGAACAAATACAAACTAAATGAAATAATAACAGTAAGTACATGATAAACTACCCACGTAACACTGCCCCCTTCTTAGCTTTGATCGTCCCGATCAAATGTCACCTCAGTCCCTTTGCACGGTGAAAGTCTGTCGATATGAACCACTTTCATTTTACTTCGTGGGGATTTCTGAATTCTATATACCACATCGTTTATCCTCTTCATAACCGTATTTGGTCCCTTCCATTGTTTGTCAAACTTTGGAGAACGACCTTTTCGTCTTTGTTGATTGTACAACCACACTTTATCACCAGTTTTAAATAGTCCCGTTTCTGCACGAATATCATATCGGGCCTTCATTCGATCACTAGAAATGTTCAACTGTTTTCTAACAAGATTGTGTATTTCCTCGAGTCTTCGCCTCAAACTCTGAATGTGGGCATCTACAGATGTGGGAGGTTCGCGGTGAACCAAACAAGATGTCAGACGGAAGTTTCAGATTTCTACCAAGCACAATGGCAGCTGGGGATTTTTTGGTCCATTCATGAGTGGAAGATCTATAGGCCAGTAGGAAGAGCTGTATACACTTATCCCAGTTTGTTTGGTGTTCATTGATTGCTGACCTCAAATATTTTTTTAGTGTTCTATTAAATCTCTCTACCATTCCATCGGATTGTGGATGCAGTGGTGTACGAGTTTTCTTAATTCCCATTAGGTTACACACACTCTGAAATATTTCCGACTCAAAATTTCTACCTTGGTCCGAATGAATCTCTAACGGCGCACCAAACCGACTTATCCAATGTTCAATTAGGGCATCGGCCACTGTTTTTACCTCCTGATTTGGAATTGCGACTACCTCTGGCCATTTACTGAAATAATCCATGATGACCAAGAGATATTTATTTCCAGAGCTGCTTATTGGAAATGGCCCGGTAATATCTATGGCTATTCGCTCAAATGGGGCACCCAGATTGTACTGCTGCATCCTATGATGGAGGGTTCTGGTATTTGGGCATTTACTGGTAAAGCAGGTATCGCATCGCCGACACCAGTCCACTACGTCAGCACGGCTTCCTAACCAGTAGAACCTCTCTCTGATCTTCGATAAAGTTTTATTCATATCTAAATGGCCACCACTTGCTCCAAAATGAAAAGATTGTAAAACATTTCTGTATTCTGAATACTAGTTCGGTATTACTCAATACCCAGCGTATATTATATTACGTAGTTTTATAGTAAATAATGTATATTTAATAATCATTTGTGTTTGTCCTTTCGGAAAGGCCTTGGAGTTGTCCAAAATTTAGCAACAATAATATTTAAAGAAGAAACAAATATTCTATTCAAGATTGTAAAACATTTCTGTAAAATTAGTACAATAATTCGAATAAATTTTAGAAATTTAAAAGCATCAAATTTAACTAAAAGAAAAAAAAATAATGGAAATGTGGACGACGTTAGGAAGAAAATGCTTAAGCTAAATAAAATTGTTCAATAATTTTGTAAATATTATATGTATGGCCGTTGGTAAAGCAATACCAATGGAGGGCACCATATCACCCCCCTAGGGAGTGAGGAAAACCTAGGATTGAAGATGCGCTGGAAAATGGACGCGCCAACCGGAACGAGTGGTGTAGGCGGGCGAATCAGGCCTGAGTGCTATGGATGGCGCAGCAGGCGTTGGTAAATGGCCGACGTCAATGCTGCGCTCACGATGACCTGCAGGAGGACCAATTGAGGCGTCATCTTTAATAAGAAAGGCTGGTTTGAGTCGGTCAATAGACACGGTTATAGGCTCGACACGGATACGTAGCGTAAACGTCTTGTCTTGTCTCCAGGGTACCGCGGACTGTATCATCTCTCAAAAATACATGGGTGCAAGTTGAGAACTCCTTGAAAATGAAGACGGACGGTTGAGCGTGACGAGATTCAGGTGTGGGACGAATTTTAGCCATAATATGACGGTGGTGATGTTAGTTGGAATCTGTTGGCAAGTAGGAGAAGCTAGCATCTCGCCAGGAAGGCGTAAGGGTTTTCTGTACACTAATTCTGCGGCAGATGATTGGAGGCAATCCTTAAAAGCACTCCGCATTCCTAAAAGAACGGCGGGGAGAGCTTGAAACCAAGTTGTACCAGAGTAACACATTAAAGCGGCCTTCAGCTGTCGATGGGGGCATTGAGCCATACCATTTGCAGCTGGATGATAACTTGTAGTGCAAGTGCGTTCACATCCAACGCATGCACCAAGAGCCTTAAAAAGTTGGGATTCAAACTGACGTCCTTGGTCGGTAGTGATAATTGACGAAGTGCCAAAGCGTGAGATCCAGCCATTGAAGAGAGCCGTGGAGACGTCTTCCGCAGTGATCCGTTCCATGGGCCAGGCTTAAGGCCAACGCGTAAGCCAGTCGATTGCAGTATCGATATGGTCCAGCAGGAGGGAGAGGGCCGATAATATCAATGTGGATATGCCGGAAACGAAATGATGGCAGGGTGAAACTTCCAAGTGGCGAAGTTACGTGGCGAGTAATCTTCGCTCACTGGCACTGTACACAACTTCGAGCCCAGATGCCAAGATGACTAAGGCAGTGAAGAGAATCGAAAACTTGCTTAGGCAGATATGCTGGCACGAATGGTCGTAGCTGGTTGGTGGTGGTATCACAAAACAAGTAGGTTGTGGAACCAGGTATAGGTACCTGAAACAAACGGAGCGCCTCAGGAGCATTGTCAGCTTCCTGAGCTGCTGCCAGAGACAACCATGGTTGTCTCTGCTGCTGCTAAGGTAGGAAAATCCACAAAAGCAGAAGTGATGGTCGCGATGCGAGAAAATGCATCTGCCACAACATTAGCTAAACCGTCAATATGCTGGATGTCAGTTTTAAACTGAGCAGTAGAAGAAAGCTGATTAAGTTGCACTGGCGGTAGCTTTTCGCGCCGTTGTTTGAATGCATATGTGCTCTTGGTCCTTGTAAAAAGTCACATGATGTGCTTCGAGGAAATGGCGGAAATGTTGAACAGCTTTGTAAACGGCAAGTAAATCACGATAATAGGCTGGCCATTCAGTTGGGTTTAAGGTGGATCCTGTGGCAGAGTCGCACCTCACAACGTTTAATACAGTGTTAAACAAGAATTGAAGAGGCTCTTGCACGTGCACTTGAGTATTAAGCTGCTAAACAGGCGTCCAGAACTCATTTCCATCTGGGACAGATTCGACGAGTTGGCCTAGTGCAAGAGGAGAAATAAAAAAGTAGCATCATTAAGCAAATTATTGAAATTTTGCGAAAACTTGATGGGCAAACAACTGGTTATAGTACTCAGAAGGTATGTTGGAACTGTGGGCCAGGAGGGCATATGAAGAAGAATTGTTCACACTTTCAAACTAGCAATGTGCCAGAAAATTTCAGTACTCCGAGGCTGTGTTGGAATTGTGGATAAGAAGGGCACATGAAGAACAACTGTCTACAATTTTAAACTGGCCATGTACAGGAAATTGCGCCCAACAGAAATATCATTATTACTCTAACAAGGCTCAAAGACTCAGAATTGATCTATGACCAGAGGCAGGAGTCCCCTCGTGCCTGTGTGATCATAAGAAACAACATTAATTACACATGTGTTTCAGAATTCATGACTCGGGACCTTGTTCCAATTCTAGTACACCTCAACACTGGGGGCATCAACCGAGACATAGTTATTGCATCTGCTTATTTTGCTGGAGACAATCCTGCAATACCTCCAGTCGAAGCTCAAGAGCTAGTGCAATACTGCAATAGCAGACAACTGCCAGTCATCATAGGTTGTGATGCCAATGCGCACAATGTTATTTGGGGAAGCACGAACAACAACCCTAGAGGTGAGTGCTTACTTGAATATCTCTTAGCTAATAATCTAGAAACCCTTAATGTGGGAACAACCGCCACTTTTGTCACGAGAGCAAGAGAAGAGGTCCTGGACGTAACAATTGCCAGCCTTACTGCCAGGAATAACGTATTTGATTGGAGAGTGATGGAGGAACCTTCTCTCTCCGATCATAGGATTATAGAGTTTAGGATTGCGGGGGAAGTAACCTCACTGTCTCCAACTCGTAACCCTAGAAATACAGATTGGTCTAAATATAAGACCCTTCTGAAGCAAAACTTGGAACAGATCGAAAGTAATGGGGTCAAACACCCACACTGCGATCTGGATCAAGAGGTCGAACTGGTCAGTGTGGCGATAACGGATGCATTCCAATCAAGTTGCCCACTCTCGACCAAGCAAGGAAGCACCTTGGTGGAACAAAAACCTGTCAAACCTCAGATTAGAGGTCCGTCGGCTCTTCAACAGGGCCAAAAGAGACGATAATTGGCAGGGCTACACCGAGAAGCTCACACAATACAATAAGGAGATCAGGAAGGCCAAGAGGCTTCACTTTCAAGCTTTTTGTGAAAAGATCACTTCGACTCCTACCGCAGCCAGATTGCAAAAAGTCATGGCAAAAGGGGCAATCAGCCCCTTAATGTCGCTAAAGAAGCCAGACGGGTCATACACTGAGGGAGAAGAGGAGCGATCTGCTCTACTTCTCAAAACACACTTCCCAGGAAGTGAACCTCTCAGTAGTATTGACGTAGCAATCCAAACCAAGAATCCTCGCAAGGAAGATTGGAGTATTGCTAAGAAGATATTCACAAGACAAAGGTTGGAATGGGCAGTCAACACCTTTCAACCTTATAAATCGCCGGGAGTAGATGGCATATTCCCAATACTCCTACAGAAAGGAATGGAGGAGATCCTTCCCCATCTCCTGAAGATTACAAGAAGCTGCCTAGCACGGGGCTTTATACCTAGCATATGGCAAAGAGCCAAAGTAATCTTCATACCGAAAATAGGGAAGAAAAATGGGACTGATCCCCGATCTTTCCGACCTATCTGTTTAACATCGTTTCTACTGAAAACGATGGAGAAAGTAGTGGATAACTACATAAGAACAGAGATTCTGAAGGACAAACCACTTCATTAATGTCAGCATGCATACAGGGCGGGGCGTTCAACAGAAACCGCGCTGTATCAGCTAACTGAGGTCATTCAGAGTTCTCTGAGCAATAAAGAAATCGCAATGTGTGCCTTCCTGGACATATCTGGGGCTTTTGACAACACCACACATGTGTCAATCAGGGAGGCACTCACACGGCAAGGAGTGAACAAGACCGTTATCAAATGGATGTATGAGATGTTGAAGACGAGAATAGCTGAGGCCCAAGTAGGTGATCATACCACCTCTGTTAAAGCTACTCGTGGAACACCTCAAGGAGGAGTAATATCTCCCCTCCTATGGAGCTTAGTAGTAGACGAGTTACTCCACAAACGCACGGAGCTTGGCTTCACATGTATAGGCTATGCCGACGACATAGTCCTAATAGTCCGAGGAAAACACCCTATGCGAATTATTGCAGGAGGGCCTCAGAACTATTGAGCAATGGTGCTTGTCAGTGGGGCTTAGCATAAACCCATCCAAGACCACAATTATTCCATTTACTAGGAAAAGGAAACTTCCAGTTATGAAACCTCTCACTTTGAGTGGAGTCATAATAAGCTGGAAGGCTGAAGTGAAATATCTGGGATTAACACTAGATAGCAAGCTTCTCTGGAACAAGCATATTGAGGCTACTGCTAGCAAATAAATAAAGGCCTTAATTGCGTGCAGAAATCTGACTGGTAAGACTTGGGGATGTAACCCAAAAATACTGCGATGGATGTACGTCATGATTGTAAGACCGATAATATCATATGGGTCAATAGCCTGGCATGGCAAGGCAAGTCAGAGCAATACGAGGAAAACCCTCGATAGAATACAAAGACTAGCCAGTGTATGTATTACTGGAGCCATGAGAACTTGCCTGACCAGGGCACTAGAGATCATCACAGATCTCACACCTCTCCATCTAGTGATAGATAGATTGGCCCATGAGGCCATTCTAAGACTATCTAGGGAAGGTTCAGACATTGTGGGAATTCGGAATCAGAGAGCTTGGTCCTCTCTGTCCAAACACATCCCATCAGCAAACCTTCCCAGTGATGTAATGACAAAGAAAATTAGCATCGAGAGAACTTTTACCACGGTGCTAAGTAGCAGAGAAGATTGGGACAGGGGGCTCACAACCCAAGCTCTCAAAAAGAATACCATTAAATGGTACACTGATGGTTCTAAGACCACGACGGGGACAGGCGCTGGAGTGTTTGGGAATCGCACCAAATGCTCACTTGCGCTAGGCCGCTGCCCAAGCGTCTTTCAAGCAGAATTGCTTGCAATTGAGAGATGCGTGGAGGTGAACCTTGAAAGAAACTATCAGAAATGTGACATTGCAATACATTCTGATAGTCAAGCTGCAATTAAAGCACTGAACTCTCATACCATTGAATCTAAAATGGTATGGGAGTGCCGAAGGAAGCTCAATGAGCTAGGCAAGAACAACAGAGTCTACTTAGTCTGGGTTCCCGGCCACTCGGGAATCAAAGGCAACGAGGAGGCCAACACACTTGCCAGGAAAGGAGCACAAACTCCATTTACTGGCCCAGAACCCTTCTGTGGCACAGATAAAAGCACCTACAAGAAGGAGTTTCTGGAGAGGGAAAAAACCGTAAGAGAAACACTCTTGCGGGATACCCCTGGATTGGATCATTCCAAAAAGTTTCTATAAAACTTTGATACTGCAAGATCCAAAAGGTATTTGGATCTCAGCAAGAACAAGCTAAACCTACTCACTGGATTTCTCACAGGACACTGTCGCCTCAAGAAGCATCTAATGAGATTAGGTCTAGCAGAGGATGACGAGTGCAGATTCTGCGGGGAAGAGGAGGAAACTCCGGATCACCTGGTGACGGAATGCCTCGTCATTGCTAGCCAACGCAAACAGTACCTTGGAATAGCAACCTGCAGTAGTGAGGAAGTATCCTCCTTGAAGCCAACCCAGATACTGGAGTTCATTAGAACTCTGGAACTGGAAGGCGAGTTGTAGACCGCGTATAGGCGAGTGCAACTCAGGTAGGCGGCACAATAGACCTTATGGTCGCAGTGCTATGTAACCCTCTCTTAAATCTAAATCTAATCTACTCTAACAAAAACAGCTCAGATGTCAAGCCTGGTGTTAAGAGGGAAGTACGAAGGAGCGCAGTATCTCTAGAGAGAGATCAAGCAGTAGAAGAAAAAGTCCTCTGAGAAGGCGCAGTATATCCAGATGTCGAAGAAGTACCAGTCAATGTGTCGTAGTGTCGTGGGAGAAGCAATTCACGTTGAAATAGTCTACAAAGAGGCGCAGGACTTAGAGGCAGTAGGCGCAATCGCAGTAGTTCACGCACTATTGAAGATAGTAAAATATACTGTCCTAAATTGACATCTTCTTATCACATACGAAGTTCCCGTGATCGCTGTTCAAGATCACGTGGTGGTGAAGGTCGTTTGGCATCAAGGGATCGCGTTAGGTTGTGTAGAAGCAGATCACCTGTTCGAAGATGTTCATCTATAGAAGGAGTTAGTTGTACTCCGGTGAAACATTTTGATGACCGAAGAAGAGGATCACAGGTACCACCGAGTAACCTGTCTTTTTCGGGAGGCAAGAGTGAGGATTGGGACAAAAGGATGCAAAAAGCTCCCCCAGATGAGATTGAAGAATGTATTGGGATGATGTTTGATCGGGACGAAAAAAGCTAAGAAGGGGGCAGTGTAACGTGGATAGGTAGTCATGTAGTTACGGTTGTTATTCGTTTAGTCTCTATTTATTTCTACTAGCTTGTTTACTATAGATGTTTCATCTATAGTTCATTAATTACTTCTAGAATTAGTAGATCTATTCTCGATCCTTCCAGAAACTATATGTGAGGTACAGTTTGTCACACTTTTGTCAGTTTGACAAGACTCTAGAACATTATTAAGGATTTTTTCGCGAGTTCCCGGTGATCTGTTGTCTGTAATAGAGCGGTTATACCCCCACCTTAAAATAAACTTGAAGGTTATTCTCGGTTATGTTTATCGCGCAAATGGTCCGGTTATCAAATTATCATAATGACGTTTAGTTTTTTGAGAAATATTTTGTTTTGTAGTTTTGATTGATAAGTGTTATGTTAAAAGAACAGTATTATTTATCTATTATTAAAGTATTTAAGTAAAATAATTATTTCTTTATTCAATTTTAAACGTATTGGTCAGTATGTTTATGATATTACCAGCCGTACATCCATTTTTGGAGGATTTTTTTAATTCGCCCATAACGGAGATACTAGAGAATCAAGTGTAATAAAACCAAAATTGTATGAGCAATATTTTCATCCGAATACCTACCGACCACTCAGACTGAATTACCAGATATAAAAGAAGCATTCTTTCAACTCATCAGGATGAGTGGTATTTAATTCAATTTCAATTAATTCTTCTTTCATTATAACCAACAAAATGATGCGAAAAATAAATGAAATACGATTAATTTTAACCCAAAACTCAAATCAAATACAAAAAGACATGCAGCCAAATTAATTTTTTGACAGTTTGGCACTTTTGACATTTATAACCGCCCGTTACCATGCTCAAGAGGACGGGAACAAAATCAGTTCCCGTTTTATAAGATTAGTGACGTCAGAAAATATTCCCCTATTACCGTTTATCTCGCGAAAACGTACCGGGAAGTACAATTCGGTTCCCGCTAGTTCACCGGGAACTCGCGAAAAAATCCTAATTATGTGCATCTAGATAATCATAGAACATTCTCGATGAATGTCATGTCAAGATTTAGACATATTAAGCCGTGTCGATTACGGGTCATAGTCAGTCTTAGAAATTCAGTTGATAACAGTCAGTTGGTGGAATCAGATGTTAATAGTAGTTCAGTCGGTAAAGACAGTGACAGTTTAGATTGTCAAGGTGACAAGCGATTCAATTGCTCTGGAATACCGAATACCTACCTCGAAATCAGTATCAGGATGTGTGTGAATTTGTTGCCAAACCTGCAAATAAGAAGCAGTCTGGGAGGGCTGATGGAATTGAAGGATGCCAAAATAAGAAGATTTATGAAAGTATGCAAGATAAAGTCTGATGACATTAGTATTTGGGATTTGGAACCGTTGCCGTAGATGAAAAATACAAAAACAGAGAAATACCACAACACACCAACAATTTTATTACAATTGTTTCGCCAAAAAAGTTGCCATCTTCAGGGGTAAACCTGTTACTAACCTAGTTAGTAACAGGTTTACCCCTGAATCTACCTTCTTTGTTGGCGAGATAATTGTCGGGTGACAATAATAAAATTGTTGGTGTGTTGTGGTATTTCTCTATTTTTATATTGTCCAATGACATTAAGCAAACTAAAGAATAGTTTGGTTTGCAATAACTATTATCAAGGTATGAACAGTGTGACAGCAATTTTTTTGATGTCTCAAGTACGTTGTGCCAAGCAGAACCACACATGAACGCAGATGGCCAACTGGTTAACCCAAGACAAGGTTGTCGCTTTGGCTTTGTTTCCCGAGATGTTAAAATTTACTTCTAAAAATACTAGTTCTACCATTTAAAAATACTCTTCCTGCAATGCCGCTAAAGGTAAGACAATAAAAAGAGGTCAAAACTTCTCAGATTCTTATTATTATGAATTTTAGGCATATGTCCAATCGAGAATTAATGTCCATATTTTCAAGCATATTGGTCAAACAAACGAGGTTTGCTTTACTCTTCGACGAGAAACATCTTCAATATGATGTTCAAATCCCAGTTGAAGTTGGTGGTGAGTTTGATGATGGAAGCCGGAAGCACGCTTTGGAGATATACGAAAAGCTTATAACATTGACCAGTCAAAAGCGCTGATGTTTAGATTTATGCATAAGATCAAGGATCGCCACCATGCACCAACAATGAAATATGCCATGAAAATATTTACTGTTGCTCAAGTGATGAGCCATACTGTTGCAGTATTATTGTATTCTTTAATAAGTCGAGGTGAGTTATAAAGCAGTTTCATGTATATCTAAAAGCATGAGATTAATTTAATAATTTACCGAATTAAATCACAACACTGCATTTAAAAACATCCATCAATCTAAATTAAAACTAATAATTTCAGGAGAGTTGGAACAGCGCTGCTTAGCAACAGCTGCATTCGTAGCACAAGCACAGGTTGATGAACTTTTCGTTTTAATGGCAGCAAGGTATCTCCAACTGATAAAAAGCTAGTGAAATGTAGTGAACGACACATCAGCTCATCATGAGTGAGTATGGGAAGAAATCTTTTACAAATGGTAAAGCGGTGGCATTTCCTTGGGATAACATAAGAAGGAAGAATTATGAAGAAAGCCTTATGCCTACTAACTTGATGAAATATCTATCTCAGTCGAGGTATTTTGAAATAAAGTCTATGCCAATACAGGGTACAGTTTGAAGTAGCAGTGAGTTTCAGTTTATTATAGAGATTTTTATAACCTTCTGGAGTGTCAATGATTTGTCATAAATTACAGCAATTTATCTACGAGGGAAATTGCCAAACTGTTCTGATTCTTAATAATCAATGCCAAAATGTTTTCATTAGCTTGAAGAGATTTGATCAGCCTTTCATAACGTTCTCCGTCATTAGCATCTAGATTTCCAGATATTGATTTGAATTTCGAGCCTAGTATATTAATCAATCCTCTTTTTATCCTTTGAGGATGAAGAAGAATTTATTTCAGTTTATCTTCAGCCTTTTCTTTAGTGAAATTTAATAACTTATAATAGTTAGATGCGTCTTTAAGATAATTTTTATTCTGGTAAATTAGATTTGTTAGATTATTGCATTTTATATCTAGTTTGTTGACTTCCTTGATAACTGGATTAAGGTCAATGTAATAGAATAAAGAATGACGATGGTGTATAATTTGTACTGGCCCAAGTTTACGGGGAATTAACCCAGGATTACCTTCGAGGTTGCTAACTGTGATTGTTTTCCGCATTCCGAGTAATCTGAAAAAAGGATCGTGTCTTATTTATCAAATGAATATGAAACTTGGAGTGGTCGTTTAATGTTAGACATATGTATTTTATCATGTTCACTTGACTGTGCAGTTTTTCTGGGATAATTAACACTTGTGAGATGAGTGGCCTTTTTCAATTTGTGTTTTTCTGACGGATATTCTTTTTCACATATTATTTTTGCTGTGGTTGAAATAGTTCTGGTTTATCGCATTTTTGATTTATCTATCTTCTCTGCAATTTTCTCTTTCTTATTTATAATTTCACTATTGATTTTAGCATAGAGCGTTTTAGAATGTTCTTTATGTTGATTTACATAATCATTAAGCAAAATCTTTTCAAGATCCAAATTAAAAGGTTCATTGTCAGAAATATGACCACTTATGCTGTATGCAAATATGGCGTAAATCATTTTCATTTTCGCAAGGGTTTTTAGGAAGCCTCTGGTATTCAGTAAACGTAAATGCTCGATGATAGTGCTGTGAAGTCTTTCAATAATTCCATTTGACTGTGGGTGTTTTGGTGAACAGAAATGGATCTTGATCTTATGAAGAGCGAATAGTTCACTAATAACAGAATTCTTAAATTCATTGCCGTTATCCATAATGATTAATTTAAGTATGCCATGATGTGAAGAGTATTTGAATAGATTATCTGCGATTTACGTTGCGTTTAGACTATTGATAAGATATGCTTGGGCGTACTTAGAAAAACTATCAATTATTGTAAGGAATTTAGGTTGTTCAAATGTAAAGGTGTCTAAGTGAATAGTTTCAAATGGTTTCGTTGCTGTTGGTGTGACGTTCATTAGCATTTTTATTGGATTCCGCTCGTATTTGGATTTTTGACAGATTTCACATCGATTTATGAATGATTGGATGGAGTTTCTCATACGAGGCCCACTAATACTTATCCTTTAATCTTTGCAACGTTTCATCTATTCCACGATGGTTTGATTTTCCTTCATGATAATTTCGGATGTCTTCTTCTTTGTCGGTTTAATCTGTCACATCTATCAATTTCTTCTCACATCTTTTGAATTTGATTGATGGCCATTTGAAATTTATTTGAACGATTGTTGCAAACGGTTCGTACATATGTCAATCTTCAAAGTAAATATGATATTGCACGCCAGGAACGACATATTCTTTTATAAAATTAACTACATCATGTTCCATGTTATTTTCTGATATTTATTCTTGGTTTTTTGTCAAATAATTTTGTTATCTTAGGCTTTGCCGGAGAATGAAAAACACTGTTAATGATAATCTGATTATTGCCATAATTAACTGCATAATCTACTATTGAAATAAGTGTCTTGGGATTCTGTTCAGCATTGGAATGGATAGTGCTATCGTCGGATTCATCTTAATTTTCGTTGATGTTTGATCATCGTTGTCTAAATTTAGTTTCACTGAAAGATTTTCTGTTTCTTCCGCTGCATCAACAATTTCACGTGGTATATCGTTTGATTGATTTGCGGGATATAAGAATTCATTTAGATCTGGTTATTCACCAGGAGATGGTAGAGGTATAGGCTGTGTTCGGGGAGTCGCTATCTGCACTATCAGCTGTTCTCGGAGCTCAATGATAGTACTACAAACGCTATCGTGACGTCATTAATTTTTGTGTGTCACGTCATAAATGAATGCTATCAACGCTATTTCTTCCGAGGTAGTGTATGGATAGTGTTTGTTGGTATGTACCAAAAAAATAATGAAATGAATGATAACTATTGTTTATTGAACCCAAAATTTATTAAAAGTTTACATTTGAAGTGGTCATTTTTGTTTATAACAATGATAATAGAGCGACTATTCTGTGCAAAAACTAACAAGATGCTCACCAATATTGAGGGCTGTACAAACGTGTAGAAAATAATAAGGATAAACCAGTTCTTCTTCTTTGCGCAGGTTTGAAATTGATAATCATGGTATGGCAAATAGATATGCTAGGCAATAATTAATTTACAGATAAGTAGTTTCAATTTGAAAATATTCCAGCTTTAGTGAGTATACGAATAAAATATAAGAACCATCTTCGCTATAATGTACTTACTTCAACCCAAATTTATCCCATGTATGACACTGGTTCTATTCCGGATTGAAAAGCATTTTCAATTTGTAATATTTCTCGGACGCGTCTCTTTATAGACAAAAAAATAGTCAATTTTCTTATTCATATTTTTCCTCGACTCATTAACCTCAATGTGACAGCAAATGACAGAATGTGAAAGCAAACGCAAAATAGTGTTCATGGAGCTTTAGAGCTATCACTAACACAAAATAAGCTCCACGAACAGCATCGGTAGTGTTTGCATTGATAGTGCAGATAGCGACTCCCAGAACACATCCATAATGTCACTGTTTAGATATTGAGGTTGCATTGTTGTCTGACATACATTGTTCTGAGGTGTTTGTGAGTTGTTTCCGAAAGTTATGTTTTCATGATTTTGAAATCCAGGATATTCTTTAAGTATATCGTCAAGTTTATCCCAAAATGTTTCTTTAGTATGAAGTTCTACTCTGGACAGAGCATCCGCATTAGTATTTAATTTACCCTTTTTATTAATGATAGTGTAGTCAAATTCTTCAAGCTTTATTCTCCAACGCATTAGTTTCGAAGGTGGATCTTTGATCGAAAATAGCCATTGCAAAAGTTTGAGATCGGTGATGATGTTGAATTTGCGTCCATATAGATATGGCCTGAAGTATTTTGTTGCCCATACTATGGCTAGAAGTTCTTTCTCGATGGTAGAATAATTTTGTTCGGATTCTTGTAAGGTTCTGGATGCGTATTCAATAGGAAGATCCGTTCCTATAGATCCTTGTGATAGAACTGCGCCTAGGGCTACATTCGAAGCATACTTAGTGAGGTTAAAAGTTTTTGTAAAATCAGGGTACTGAAGGATTGGTTCGTTTTGTTAAATGTGCAAAATTACTGATGAAGCGGCATAGAATTTTGAATCGCTCTTTGTCGGGGTTAGGTTTAACTCCTTCCGGTGTTACGACATGTCCTAGGAAGGCGACTTCTTCCTGAGGAATTCGGACTTGTCTAGTTGTATCTTGAAGTTAGATTCTCTGAGCCGGTCGAACACGCATTTTAATCTCTCAATATGCCCCTGTAGCGAAGTAGAAAACACGATGATGTCATCTAAATAGACCAAGCACTTTTCGTTCTGGATTCCACGTAGTATGTTATCCATTACACGTTGGAATATGGCTGGTGCATTTTTCAAGCCAAATGGCGTACGAAGAAATTCGTATTGGCCATTTTCCGTGCTGAATGCTGTCTTCTCTATATCCTCGCTGTCCATCTCGATCTGATGGAATCCACTGGCCAAATCTAAAGTTGTAAAATACTGACAACGTCCAAGTTTGTCAAGTAGGTCATGGTTGTTGGGCAGAGGGTATTTATCACCGATGGTCTTCTCGTTCAAATTTCTATAGTCGATGACAACTCGCCATTTCTGCTGTCCTGTGGCATCAACCTTTTTTGGAACTACCCAAATGGGCGATGACCATGGAGAGTTACTGGGACGTATAATGTTTGAGTCGTGCATCTTATTCATTTGTTTTTCTACTTCTTTCTTGTAAATAAATGGATATCGATATGTCTTACTATATACAGGGGTATCATCGAATGTTCTTATGTGATGTTTAACTCTACTGGTGAACTGGTCTTCGTTGTAGAATATATCTGAATATTCTCGACATAAAGATATAATTTTCTGTTTTTCTTCACTATTTAAATGATCTGTTGTAATCTTTGAAATATCTAAATTTAATAATAAGTATTTAATAAATGATTTCTAAAACCTAGATTCACTTTTAATTATTTGAAGTTATCAAGGCCAATCAAACCGTCAAATATGTTGTGAAATTTGAACTGAAAAAATTTTAAAGTACCTTTCAAGTTAAATATCTTTGAAATAGGTATATATGAGCTATACTTATGGGCGGATTTTTTAAAGACTGTGGATACTACAAATGGCTATTACGAATACAATTTGGATACAATTTAAAAGCTAAATTGGGATCAATGAAGGATTTAGTAGATCCGGAATCAATTAAAAATTTCAGATTATATTCTGGAAGTACTATATATGGTAGTTCATTTGATTCCGTTTAATTTATATATATATAACTTATATATAACTAGAGCTTCTAAGGTTGCATTATGGGATGACTGTCTTACTGAAAATTTTCATCTGGGTCTTCGTGGGGATATGAGGCAGTATAATATCCTACGTTATCGTAACTTTATTGATTGTCCAAATTGTCAGAGTAATCGTCATAATTCGGGTAGATGTAGGGTTCAGTTTCGTTGTATGGTTGAGTTTGTTCCACTTCTGTATTATGTAGATCTTCAAAAGGTGGTATTTCGAGTAGAAATGCTCATTGGTGAGGGCTTATTTGGATTAAAATTATGAGGTTGTCTTAAAGTCTTTCTTGTCGACACATTCATCGGAGTGGGTTTATCAGGTTTAAAATTAGGATTTGGCTTAAATACGTTCTCACGTCTATTCGCCTAGGCCTAGGGCGAATCTGTAAAAGGCTGTTGAGGAAAATTCATTTGATTTCTAAAGAAGTTGTTGGGGGTATATCTGTTAAACGGAGCTAGTTAACGTGGTGGACTAAAATTACTTGGAGGTACCTAACGGTTCTCAGAGTCCTGCTAGAAATGTTTTTGGTCTTGTTTGAATTAGCTCAGCGAGGATTTCAACATTCATAATTTTTTGTTAAATAAGAACTGCAATTTAAGGGCTTATATTTGGTATAGGGTATTCTTATACATAAACAAACATATTAATAAAAAAAAATATAGGCAAGTTCCCTTTTAGAATTATCTTTCTTTGAACATAATTTTATGAATTATTAACATTTTCTTGGAGATTAAAAATTGGTAAAAAAGTCGAAATTCTAAAGTGCGAGCAATAGCAATATGTATAATAATTCCCTTACATAATAATTGTGCATAATGTTGAAAATCAGCATAATAAAGTAGTTATTTCTATTTGTAGGAAAGCATTTATTATAAGTATGACATATGTAGGCAAAAAGTTAAATTATTTTTAATCAGAGAATTTTTTAGAAGTACCATCATATATTCAACATCATACTTATATTATTTGGCCTTTCTGAGTTGCTTCAAATGACAGTAGTGGTACAAGAGCGGGTCTGCCATGAGCACACTGGAAAGGTAAGTGACACAGCGACAACTCTCGCAGAAGGCCTTCACACTGCTCTCGAGTTAAAAATTCTCCGAATTTAATGGCTCCTATAGTGTAATATGATGAAAATCACTTTTTTGTATCGAAAAATAAGGAAATTATATATATATATATATATATATATATATATATATATATATATATATATATATATATATAATATAATAATGAAGATGCTCTACACCGTTGTGCTTTTATTTAGTCGGACACAATCACCCACTAGAAGCGGATCACGTGATTTCAAGCTTGTTAGCTTTCATCAGCGCCACATAAGTGGAAGCTGTATTCCGACGAAACAAAAGCAACTGCTGGGGGGGAGCATCTCCATTATTATATTATATATATACTCTTTCATTTTTGAAATACAGACATCTTTAGATTATATATATATATATATATATATATATATATATATATATATATATATATACATATATAAATATATGGAGCTTTCATAAGCGCCACATAAGTGGAAGCTGTATCCAACTAAACAAAAGCAACTGGAAGATAGTCAAAATTCTCTGACCTGATCTACCAGCGGGAATTACGTTTAACGTAAGGATATTTATAACTTGAAGATATGTATATTTCATAAATGATGATCCGCTTCTAGTGGGTGGCTGTATCTGACTAAATAAAAGCATAAAGGTGTAGAGCATCTCCATATTTTTATATTATATTATATATATATATATATACTCTTTCATTTATGAAATATACATATCTTCAAGTTATATATATAATTATTTTGTATTCTTGACTAGTTTTATATTAAATAAAAAAATGTTCTTGGGGATGCAGTCATGTAATGAATAAAATTCTTTGAATTAAGCCGAGAATGTTTATTCTCTTCTCCAGGGCAAATTACAAATCGTTACAAAATTATTTCAACAGCAACTTAATGGTATTACAAAAAATACTTACAGTCGCGAATTTAGAATAAATTAGCTAAAAACATGAATTACAAATGTCATTATTTATATTTGTCATGGTAACATAACAAGTTAGAAATTATCTAGATTTAGTTGATAAGAATGAATGTTTATGAATGATCTTTATATGTTTGTAGCTATTTGAACAAGGAGCACAATTAAATTAAAATTAATCTTAAGGCAGATACAGGTTCAGTGTAAAAAAAAATTATATAATTTAAGAATATTGCATAAATACATACAAATATACCTATACATAGATTAAATTACCTTTACTCTTGGGCTTGAACTAACCCTTTAAAGGAAAAAATATATTTATAATATAATTTAAAATTTCTATATAAGTGTATAATCATATTCTCTCACAATACGACATACATAAGTTAAACATGATTATTCTGAAAATTGAATTGATACTCATTCATTCAAAACAGGCCGATTTCTCTCACTAATCAACCTCTAAATTTTTGGGTGAAATAGATGTTTTGGAATCCTAGACATATTTTAACAAAATACCTACTCTTTACTGCTCTTTGAAATATTCATAATCAATATATAGTAAAAGCATAAGGAAGTTAATCAATATATATAAAATCACATTTAGTAATAATTAAGGAAGATAATTTGGTGAGAAATTTTTGGAAACTAGGCAGGATTGAAGAGGTTTTTCCAGGACCTTATGGGAAGATCAGAGTCGTAGACGTTAGGACGAAAAATGGTGTATGCAGACGACTGGTTAGTAGATTGGCCATAATTAACACTGAAGATGACGACTGAAGATGATGACCCTCGTTTAGTGGCAACATTGAAGCTCTCAGCCCAGGCGAGGAAGAAATGTTAGATTATTTTGTTTTGTCATTTTGATGTTCAATTATTGTTGTTGATTTAGAGACACTCAGACAGAAAACAAAGATTGTCAAATCAGACCTTTTTTGAACATTGATTTTTGTCGTTCAATACCCTTGAAATTTTTACAACATTCTCTCACAATTTGACATGAGAATGAAACATTCTGAAAACCATTCATTTATTCAGAAACAAGCCGATTAAGTTATTTAATGCATTCTCAACTTAATCTTCAAATAAATGAAATAGCTCCCAATATCACGCTAAAAACTAATAATAATTCTAATGAAAATAATATCCTACCAATCTATAGATCTCTACATTATATATATTTATATTATATGAACTCACTAGTAATAATAATGTTACAATTTCGAGAAAGAATTTAAAAACAGTATCTAATTTATCTTCCAAATTAAACACGCCTTTAAAAATAACAGAAAAATCTGGAGTTGTATATAATGTAAATTGTCTAGACAATTAACATATATTGGTCAAACTTCCAGAAATATTTCGGGAAGAATTACATCTCATAAAAGTGATATTAGACGAAATAAAAAATCTTGTGCCTTGACTGCACATGGTATCACTAAGAAACATAGTATTAATTTTGATAATACTATTGCTCTATGTTCTGAGAAAAATTATTTTAAACGTGACTTCTTAGAAATGGTTAATATTAAGAAACATAATAACTCTATGAATAAACGCTCAGATATCTTCTCGCAGCCTTCGCAAGCCGCCACTGGACTTTTCTCGAGATCACTTTGTCGGCATTCTAGGAGTAGATGCCGACATGCTGCCGTCGTTCTCTTTGTCAACGCCGCTCTCGATATTTCCAACCACAGTATATATCTCGCGCTTACATCAACAGGCTGGCGCGACTTTGTGGCCGGCGGCTGTTCCCCTTGCACGTTACAGTATGTATTTATGCAATATTCTTAAATTATATAAAAAAAAATTACACTGAACCTGTATCTACCTTAAGAATAATTTTAATTTAATTGTGCTCCTTGTTCAAATAGCTACAAACATATAAAGATCATTCATAAATATTCATTTTTATCAACTAAATCTAGATACTTTCTAACTTATTATGTTACCATGACAAATATAAATAATGACATTTGTAATTCATGTTTTCAGCTAATTTATGCTCAATTCACGACTAGGTATTTTTGTAATACTATTAAGTTGCTGTTGAAATAATTTTGTAACTATTTGTAGTTTGCCCTGAAGAAGAGAAGAAACATTCTCGAAAGCTCGGCTTAATTCAAAGATTTATTCATAACATGACTGCATCCCAAAGAACATCTTTTATATATATATATATATATATATATATATATATATATAAATGATCAATTATATATATATAGAACACACTAAACTCTATGATTGGGTAATCTGCCGAAGAAGATTACCAAATCATAGAGTTTAGTGTGTTCTAACAAATACTGACGTACTTCCAAATATATATATATATATATATATATATACTTTAAAATCATGTTTACAATTTTTACCTACCAGTGCATGCTTCTATATTTATGATGCTTTGTAGAAAAGTTGGAAGAACGTTCATCATATTTCTTGATGATTTTATTATATCCAACAATTCTTCTATAATTAATTGTAAGAAATTTATCAAACAATCAGAGGCTTCCTAGAATCAAATAAATAATTTTATCAAGAAACAAATTATGGTTTGAGAATATTTTGAACACCGGGAGCTACAGTTTTGCCCGTAAGACTATTTTCATAATTAATGCAATGCATTCAACCTTCTAAATTTCAGATACACACTTTTGTCACCAGTTTGGAACAGGCAAACAGTTGGATGATCTTGAGCCTAACTTGGAATAACCACTCTCAAGTTATGAAAAAAAAGTGCGACACTTAAGGGCCCAAGGATGATACCTGTCGGGTGTGTTCCCTAGGTGGCAGATGCCAGAGCCCAGGACTTGACAGAAATTCCTGTGCAGATGATACAGCAGGATGGTAGGGAAGCTAATCCTGAGCGTGTGAGTCATACGTGCTAGCTTCCTGGCATGAGATAGGGGTAATTGCAAGATTGTCAGGTTAGCCTTCTGAAGGCCGCACTTTGGGTGGATCACATTTCGCATCAGCTGTCGTATAGTGGCTAAGGGCTTGCACCGGAGAAACAATACCGAACGTATCCTCGTAGAAGACCCCCTTGTTGAAATTGGACAAGTTCTGCAGACGAGGTTATCGGGATTCCTAAATAAAGTGCCTGGATTAACAGGAGACGATTTCAAAATACATGAATCTCACGGTGGGGGACTAGGCCAAGGTGATGCATAGTCGAAGATCAGCAATGGCTGGTTTCTTACCTTCGGGAATCCGGCGAAACTTAAGTGTACTTAGGTATCATATTAAACAAGATCAAATTTTATAAAGTATGTTGTAGAATAAATAATTGAATATTTTTTTCAAGTGTTGATAAAACACAACGTATAGTGTCTAGCACCCCTTGAAGTGACGACAACCAGCCTCTAGACAGCAACAATAATAAGTAAGGACAACGGACAACTCTCCGCATTTTTTTTAATTGATGAAAGATATTCAGGTAGCACTTAGATAATGTTGGTACTATCAAAGAAGATTCTTTGGTACTATACAGTTTCAGATCTAACCTTAAAGTAGGGAAAAGTCGTACGTACACGACAGGAGATGCTGCCCTGTATAGCCGCCGTAGAAGGAAAGTGAAGCCAATTTTTCATCGGCCGCCATTAGTTTCGTTTATAGCTTATTTTGATTTTTATTTTTTGTGCTAGTTTTGAGTGAAAACGACGATTTTTTCATCTTAACACAATGGTAAACTGCGAGGCCAGGATTTTTTAATTAAATTTCGTTTAAAATATGAGGTTTCTGAAGACTGGGAGTTTCAAATTTTGGATCGTAGGTACCTACTTGAAAAATAAAATATGGCAAATTCAGGAATTGTCGATTTATGTCAAATCTTGCAAGTCGTTTAGATCAAATCTTGCAAGTCGGTTTTGAGATATCCTGTGAGTTTTAATTTTTCTATGCATTTAGAGTTTAGATTACAGTTATGATCTTAATAAGTCTCAAATATAATCTCTTTTGAGTATATAAGTACTTAGAATTTCGTTTCTTGTGTTTGATATCGAACATTTCTGTGGTGTTTGAATTTTGTTTAACTTGATTTTAGCAATCAAAAATATTTCAATAAACAGACAGTTCTGGACAGAGAAACTTAATATTGAAATTACAAATACGAAGATACAAAATTTTATACCAAATAAAAGTCAAAAAATCTGCTCCAAACATTATAAAGACACAGAGTTTTACAAAACCCCAACGGTAAACGTGCAATGATTGCACTTTTTAATAAATTGATACCACACAGGCCATTGTATGTACAGTTTTGAAAATACATAAGACTTTCAAAATGAGAGATTACATATTGAAATACCTAACTTTAACTAAGGAGGTATTATTAACTATCAACTGTTATGTACCTACGTATAAGTCACATTTTGTACTTTTTTGGTAATATGTCAAAACATATCTCAATAACATTTCTTACCATATAAGTCTTAGTACATTTCTATTGACACCCCACAAGAAATATTTCAAACCCTTTGCCAAAATATATTTTTGTAATGTCGACCGTTTTTTCAACCAGTACCATGGTAGGTCTTATTGTACTATGACCAATTGGCGATCGTGAACGAAGTGTGCGCCATCTATTATCAGGAGGAATTACTCAAAGCCGTGGCGGCTCCTCAGAGGTGGCAATGCCCCTCTACAATTCATATTTTTGACGTAGTTGCGTATCAAACCTAAGACGATGGTTCTCTCACTAATTATACACAAACCATCACAAAAAATGTAAGGTGCCGTAGCACTACCTTCCGGGTTCTTGTGGAGAAGTGCAAGTTGTATTCTTTTAGTAATTTTGTAGAATTGGTCCCCTTTGCGTAAATGTCACGAGCCGCCATTGATCAAATAGAGGTGAACAACAAACCTTCAACCTAACCTATTACCTCTATGAAAACATCATATCATATTCACTCACACCGCTCTTGGTACCCCAAGTGACAAAGAAGTAGAAAAAATCTCTTGTTAAATAATATTTTTCAGCATATATGCTTCACCATTTTCTACTAGTATTTCTCTCAGTAAGTGGTTTATTTCCATTATTTCGTATATAAAGAGATCCTTTGAGTTTACCTTTCAGTGTTTGTATTCTCACAAGATTCTTACATCAGAGACAAACTAGCATCCAACCCCCAAAAGATTATAAAATTTATAGCTGTTGGCGCGTTTCCTCATCGCCAATTTATTTGTTGTTCACCTCTATTTAACGCCATCTATTGGCGTTTTACTTTCGCCAATACTACACTAGCCATATATTGCGTCAAATTTTTTTACATGACCTCCATCCTTCTTCTATCGGCGAAAGTAAAACGCCAATAGATGGCGTTAAATAGAGGTGAACAACAAATACTATTAATTTAAAAATCTTTTTCGGGCTAAATGCTAGTTTTGGCTCTGATGTAAGAATATTGTGAGAATACAAACACTGAAAAATAAACTCAAAAGATCTCTTTATCTACGAAATAAATCTGTCTAACAAAATAATAGAAATAAACCACTTACTGAGAGAAATACTATTAGAAAATGGTGAAACATATATGTGGAAAAATATTACTAGAAATTAACTAGTGATTTGTTATACTTCTTTGTCACTTGGGATACCAATAGGAAGAGCGGTGTGGATGAATATGTAATGTAATTAATTAGAGGAAATAGGTTAGGTTGATGGTAAATGAATGAATAAAATATTTATTGTTTGTTTGATTCTAATTATAATTCTAGAGTGTATTTCATGTATTTGATTTGCTTCTGTCCTGGTAGGGAGCTGTCTCCCTTCTCAGGCTAGGTTGATGGTTTGTTGTTCACATATATATAATACTCCTATATGGCCAGTGAAGAGAGAGGTCTTGAAGCTTTTAATACGATACAGACCATAGAATTAGGAGTATTATTTCTATGGTACAGACAATCGTTTCTCTCTCTCACAGTTGTTTCTGATCATCCTCTCGCGCATCTCGTATCGTGCTATTATTTGTGACATTTATACATAAATAGGGATAGTTTGCAACACATAAAACCCATAGGTGTTATGTGGTTTGCCAGCACTTGTTTGAATATACATATATCAAATATGAAGCAGGGGTCACCCACGCGAATTAGGAGCAAAGCAAACCATTTCTATCTCTCTTTAATGGCATCACTTTCCACTTGTGAATTATAGAATTTTTTCGCGAGTAATAGGGGAATATTTTCTGACGTCACTAATCTTATAAAACGGGCACTGATTTGGTTCCCGTCCTCTTGAGTGTCAAAAGTGCCAAAACTGTTAAAAATGAAATTTGGCTGCCTGTCTTTTTGTATTTGATTTGAGTTTTGGGTTAAAATTATTCATATTTCATGAGAAAGGTATTTTAATTTTGAATACGCTAGTGCAACAAAATACAGGGTGTTCTATTTGAAATAAGAAAGTTATTAACGTTAGAAATTAAGTCATCTTTACATCGATTTTTCTGTAATAATTTCTCAGAAAATTAAGGAAAATCATAATGAAATCTTTGAAATAATGTACAGAGATTCCAAAAATTCAAAATCCATGTTTATCAAGCAAATAACAAAAAAGTTAAGATATATTTTCGATCAACTCGCATTTGTCGATTTTTAACGAATAAAATTAAATAACTGTAAAACTATTAACTTTAAGTATAGGGAAAGGTATATCCATTTTACTCAAAATTTTGTGTAGAATTCAAAAATCTATCAAAATATGAGGTATCCCATTTGAAATAACAAAGTTGTTATTACTTCCGGCAAAACCGGAAGTGATTTTTTTATGAAAATATTTTCCAAAGATAGTTTAAAATGTCTAATAGAAGCCATAAAATTTTCAGATCGATAGCTTTTGTCATTCTCCAGAAATTTCTAATAGGCCATGACCGTGGGACACCCTATATATATATATATATATATATATATATATACGGCCTTAAACAATCAGCCAAGTGTTGGAATGATAAAATCAATACTTTCATGATTGTTTAAATGAGATCTGAATACATATGATGCCTGTGTTTATATTAAATTTAATGGAAAAATATTCACTGTAGTTGGTTTTCATGTCGATAACTTCTATATTTCTCTAATTCTGTTCAAGATGTGCAAGATCTAAAAAAGAAAATGAATGAATGATTCCCAATGAATTTTTGAAGCTTGAACAGAAGTATAATATTGAAGATATAATGGAAAGATTCAACATGGTGAATAGTAAACTAGCAGAAATGGATTACAGTTAAGAAAAAGGAAATCCAATGATCTATATTACCAGAATTATAGGATCACTTATGTACGTTGCGAAATGTGCTAGACTAGATATCAGTTATGCCACAGTATAAATATATAAAATAGAGTTCTTTATACTGTAGTTATGCCGTAAATAGTCTGAACCAGTTCAATGATTGTAATGATAGTGAACATTTGAAAGCTGTGAAAATAATCATGCGATATTTGAAGGGTACTTTGAAAATTGTTCTTGTATATAAAAGAGGTGATTATCAACTTCAAGCTTTTGCTGGAGCTGATAGTGGACAATGTTTAATTATTGATAGAGCCTCTTACACAGGATATGTGCTTACACTCGGCGGAGCTGCAGTTGCCTGGAAATCCCGAAAACAGAGAACCAAAACAGTTACAGACAGCCCAAACTTTGCTGAATATATTGCAATTAGTGAGGGTGATAGGTAAGCAGTGTGTGTGTGTGTTTGTGCATCAAGATTTTATTATCAGAGATAGGGATTCTGGTTGCATAATCATTAAGAGTTATAACCAGGGCGCAATAATGTCTTGTGAGAGTATGGTAATACAGGAAAGAAGTAAACACATTGATATAAAATATCATCAAATTCGTAGATGGGTGCACAATAAGATGATAAATCTTGAAAATATGGTCGCTGATAGTACGACCAAAGGATTACCAAAGTCAAAACATCGATTTTGTGTTGATGGAATGTTATAATATTTGAGTGTTCTCAAATTATTAAGTGAGGGTGTTGGGAATGACCGACTAGGTATATTAAACGTCCTTGGTCCGTAAGGCATTATTCTAGAGTTCCACTACCGCATAAAAGAGGAAGCGCAAAGAGAAGCAGGGAGGGAAATAACAGCGCGAAAGTCAGAAATTTTAAATAAATATTGTGAAATAGGTTAAGTGTTGATATAAATTGCATATAAATAGTTTCCTATTTAGTATTTCGAGCACTTAGTGTGTAAGTGAAACTAAGAACGTCAAAACAGTTCTATCTGAAGAAATCAATTAGAATATTGTCATAAGAATAAAATGTATATGAAGCAATTTTTAAAATCTACAAGTTGAGATTTTGAACAATTAAATTCAATTATATTTGTGCCAACGACTTCGAGTTTTCAATTGAAGCTTTTCGTTTTTTCTTCAGATTTTACCATTAATCAAGTGGACAATTCTGGCTGACGAAACTGTATCAATCGTATTCATAATCAAATAAAAATATCTGATTTTCAATCAAGATTGAAGAGCCAATTAGACTTGCAGAGCAGACATTTTCCATCACTTTTGAATATTCTGAAATCTCACTTGTACTTACATTCGATAATCTGGCAAATAGATATGAAGGTAGCCCTTTAATACCAACGCCATTAAAATAAAAGTCCATATCAAAGCCGAGTGACTCTAAATAGAATGCGTTTCTTCTTAGCAAGGATACATCATTTCTTGATAAGGACAACACGATTGTATCTTTGTAAACGTGTTTTTTACCTTTGTAATCTGAAATATATTTCAATTGTAATTAAGATTATAAAACTTTGATAGTAGATACTTGTTAATAATCGTTCCAATCTGATTCTTTCGTCAACAGCATGTTGATCGAAGAGTATCAAGAGTTTCTTCTGTATTTCTAACACTGCTATGAATTTTCTATCTATTTGACCTATCACAATGATGTTGGCGAACAAATCCCTGCTGAATGCGATTGAATTATCAGGATTAAATTTACATTTTGCACCAAATTTACTGATATTGGGTATACAATCTTCGAACTGCTTGGCTTTCTCTTGATAAATGTACTCAAAGAAAGTTTTCGCATCTTAAATAAAACCAAATAAATGTCACACAACAAGCATCAAAAATTAATTTTAAGGGTGGGTACTCACCTGGAGCCTTCGCTTGTAATGTAACATTGTAATATTCGTTTTTGAGCATGACGCTATAATATTGTAATTATCACTGATATAATGCTACAGGCAAATGCTACCAGTGCAAACCCACCCTAATATTTGAAATTGTTAGTCATATAAGCATAGGAAATGCAGAGACAATTATGAGACGCTCAACTCGATAGTAAATTTTTGTTGCCTAAAAATCCATTGGTTCACTTTATCGGAAACCAAGGTGGAGCTTGTGCTGCAGATTTGAAAAAAGCGGAAAATTACAAATCTTTTATTTCAAATAAACTAATTTAAAACACGCGTTGACAAAAACATGATATTACAACAATTTTTGCGTTAGTTTATACGAACGAAATGATTAATTTGAATTACAAAATACACAAATATCATCAAAAATATTGTAAAATTTAGCCCTGTGCTAAACGGTGTGAAGAAGTTCATTTGAGTAGATCACTCCAAAATTCGCAGTTTGCTTCCAAACGTTTATTTTCAAAACCTTGTGCACCACCTGCCGTAGTAGTAATTTTTGTCACGGCTGGTCACTGTGGCAATCACCTATCACCGACTGAACTACAGTTGACTTATCACTCCGTCTTAGACTGACTGTGACCCGTAATCGACGCGGCTTTGTGTAGCTGAATTTGACATGACCATAGAGTAATAAATAGAATATAGAGTAGCAACTCTATGATATAAAAATTGTCTCAAATTCAAGTACTTGACTGCCATCTCTGCATGGCACGAAGTACTAAATGAGAAATTTTTGACCGGCGGCAAATTTGAAATGTAATAATAGCTCGTAATTTGAAATCATCTTACGTCATTTCATAAATCATATTCTCAATTAATTTCGTAGGTTTCCCATAAAGTAAAATTGTATTATTTAGCTTTATAAAGAAATCTACGAGATTAATTAATAATATGTTATAAGAATTAACAACAATGATATACAGAGAAAATAAAAAAGACTATTCATTAAATATAATTTTTTTAAATTCTATTCAAAACAAATCAAATGTGCAATAATTGCTAAACAATAATGACCTCATTGACAAAAATTCAAGCAAATTGTTATTTTCAGTGGTCACAGAGCAGATTATAACCAAAGAATCCAACTTAGTTATTTTTTTAATTGTTGATATATTATAAACTATACAATAGAGCAATATATATATATCAAATATGAAACAATATAAACAATACCTGATGACTAATTTAAATGTATCAGTTTACTATGGTATTTTTTTAAAACTACAGTCACCAAGAAATGTATTACATTAAAGTACTTATATATTTTCAGAATCATTTTTAACAATGATTGCTCGTTATGAGACGTAGAAATAGATGGTCTATCTGAAAAAAAATAGCTCAATTTCATATAAGCCCCAAATATTGTATTCATATACAGATCACATTAATTAAGACCTTGTTAGCCAAAAACATTTTTGATTGTAAAATTAAAGTGTTTCGTGTGAAATTTCCTCTTTGAGATTAAATTTAAACCTGATTAGGAATATGTTGTATAAATAAAATTACAGGGCCACTGAATATTTTCTAAGAACACAATTACATTTAAGGCGAAACTTTTATTTGAATCGTTCATTTATGGATATCAAGTACAGTAGAATCTTAATTATGTGAGGTAGGTAGTAAATTTATGCCACTTTTGTTACATGTAGGTATGTTACTAACCTGATCTATAAGTGGAATTTACAAATAATATGATACAACTTTCACGTTCCGTACTCGTATCCGTGTGTTCTCTGTCATTGTTACCATTAATCTAAGAGAACCTACCATTCTCCAGAATAGTTTTACTAGAAATTCATAGAAATAGATGGTTAACATATTTTTGGATTACCACTTGATTCTTATTAATCCAGCAAATGCTCGGGTGGAACGGTTAATTGGGGTTCTACTGTACTTATTTAAGGTAGTTATCGCATGAATATAAATATTTTGTCACTATTTCGCGATAATTACCTCAAAGTCTATGCCACCGTCTCACAAATTTTTGAAATGCCTTCTCTGTTAGGGTATTAAAGTTTTTGTTCCTTTGATCTTTTCCAACCAATAATCTATTAGTGACTTTGATCAAATGAACTATTAAAAACTTTAATACCACAGCCAAAAAGTATTTGCATAGGCAACATGTTCAGAGCAGAATAACTCAGACAACATTTCAATATTGACATGGTCTTTTATTCTGCTCTGAATATCTGAATAAGATATAATGGAGGGAAGGACTTGATACACCTCATTAGAAAAGTCATGAAATATTCGACTTAGAAGCCGAGATGGAGTCAACATGTTCATTCCACCGTAATTTCTTTGTCTAATCAAGGTATTTTGTGGAATGTCTTGATTAGACAACAGAATTCCTAAGCAATCTGAACATGTGATCGACTTCACAACTTTTCTCTCAAAATGGCTCCAACCACATAAGGTGTAGCAAAATCCTTGTCCTCAGCAAATGGATTGTAGGTGGGATTAGGGGTAGGAACATTAAAGTGGAAGGGACTGACAGGTGGCCTATCCTTTGAAAATTCTTTCAATTCAGGTTTGATCATGATAAATTGTTTGAAAGAATCCAAGACTCGTGTTGATATATCCTCCTCGCAGTTTGAACCTGGAGAGTGTGATGCCATAAAGTTGGGTAATAGGAGGGACTGGAAAGAGGAAACGAAAGAGGTACAGGTAGGATTTCGATTTGATCCTGAAAAAAAATTCTCAAGAGGATCTTGGTTGAAATCCGCGGACTAATATACTTAAATCCGCGCTTTCTCAACCTATCCCATGTATATAAGAAGCTACGGAGGGTAAATACAAAATTGGATAAGGAAGGGCTTCTGTATTTTTGCGAGGAGTTGGGAATTTGATAATACATAGAACCGAGGATGGGAAGGAAGGATTTCCAACTGACAACATGAGCTGACTTTGCGGATACCACACTCCTTAGTTTCTTACCAGGAGAAGGAATAGTTGGATTACCATTGAGACTGTCAAACAATTCATCCAAAAAAAAGGCAAAGATTGGCGATGCAGTCGGCTAATGGAATTAAATATAACTCATCAGTAGGTGGGATTTTTTCGCTGTACTCTAGCCTAGTTTTCATTGCTCGACACACGGAGCTACTGAAAATTTGGGTACAATTTTTTACTTTCATTTTTTTTATTTTTTGAGGTAAAACATAGGATAACAGACGAGTATCCTAGGAACCGCACTGTAATGTCCGGGGATTCTATCAATACGGTAAAACTTCAGAATGTGATCCCAGGAGCAAACTTGTTTCTTACCATATTTATTAGTGAAGACAAGATCTCTTTTAAGTAGTCCATTTCTGATGCCCTTCAGTAAATGAGGAACATCATAGAAATGAACTACTTCTTTTCCCTCTATAAGATACCCTTGAAGCCTATTTTCAAGATTAACTCTAAGATAGTGATCTCGAGTCTCCCGTAACAAAATGTTAATGGCATTACAATTTGTTTCTCCTTGGTCACATACCGTTGCTACCACATCAAGACCAGTCAAGCGAACATGCCTTACCACATCGTTAATAATCCTAACCAAATCTGTAGTAGGGGTACTGTTTTCACAAAAATAAAAGCAAATAGACTGCTTCCATTTTTTATGGAGACCTTTTGCCATGAAAACGAATGCATGGTCAGCGAATAAATCCCTTCTATCTCCACTACCAAAATCCACTAAACCGTCAATCCTCCCCTTACTTTTATTATATGACAGACCTGGACTCAAAGATACTTCATCGAACATTAGGATACAGTTTCTATCTAAAGCCTTCAGTTGACCAAGAGTACTCTCAAATGTTGGAAAACATGTTGGTTTATTCCACATTCAAATGGAATTTTAACCAAAATGTTTCCCAACGTTCGACGTGATGGTAAGCTGAAAATTTTAGATAAAAATTTATAGCCTTTAGGGCTTTGTTTATAAGTTGCCAATGCAAATACCTTATCGTCTAAAGAGAAACGCCTACCTTTTAGATTCAACCTTTGGTTTCGTAACTGGCTTTTCAAAAAATTGAGAGTGGTTTCAATGACATCTGGAAAAATATCCATTATTCGATTTTTCGACAAAAAAGTCATTTTTTTCTTCAAGGTGGCTCTGCTTTTTTTGGAAATCTTGAGAGCTCGTTCTAATTTTTTCAATTTTCTGTGTATTTCTTTTGTTACGACTGTATATTTTCTTGGCCCTCTTGTTGACGCGGAGGGTGTTTTTTTTCTCTCTCCATAGTTTGCACTAAGAATGAAAAAAAATTTAATGATGATTCTATAAAATATTTATACTTTGTCTAGAAGTCTAGTTTTTAGGTAAATTTCTTATAGAAATATACCTATTGCGATCGTTCACACTTTTGAATTTCGAAAAAATTTCAACGGCATGTTGTTATATGTCTATAAGTTAGTCCAAAAAAACATTTGGTTCAAAAGTTTATATGTTTCAGGCAACAGTGGTCCTAGGAGAAGCATGTCATGCTGCTATAGTCTACCCAGAGGCGCAGAAAACATAAGGAGCCATAACTGCAACAGAAGAAGCCGCAGCCAACGAGCGGAACGGGAAGCAAAGCAACCCACGAGGAAAGAGCAGTGCAACCGCCGCAGAAGAATGGGTAGGTACAGTCACAGCCATCCACGCAATACTGAAAGTGGTGAAGTGCCTCTTCGCGACATCTCCAGATCGCGTGATCGCAATTCAAGATTGTCTAGTGGTGGTGGGGAAGGTCGTATGGCAAGATATCGTTGCAGCTTGGGTAAACGCAGATCACCTGTACGAGGACGAGGACATTTACCCAGAAGAGGAGGTAATCATAGTCCGATAAACCATTTTGATGACCGAAGAGAAAGATCAGAGGGACCACTGCATGACCTCTTTTCCTTGGAAGGCAAACGTGAGGATTGGGACAAAAGGATACAAGGTGCTCCAGCACCAGATGAGGTTGAAGAATGACCTGGTTAATATAAGAATGGGATAGTGTAACGTGGATAACTTATCACTCACTCACTTTTGTTTTCATGATGCATCTATCTTATTCGCCACAGTTCTTTCCTATTTAGTTCATTAATAGATATGTAATTATTACATTTATGCTCGAACCTTCCAGAATCTCTATGTAAAGTACACTTCGTCACAGTATAGTCAGTTTGACAAGCGTCTAGAATAATCTCAAACGATGTCATGTCCAGGATATGCACCATCCCACAACTGTGTTATGAACTAGAGAAAAGCAAGTATGTTTCTTACAGGAATCTGTTACTGCTTTTCAGCATGTCATAACATCGACCAGAGATGGAGTTATATTTGAACCAGCATGTCTGATAAATTTGATTGGTTGAATTAAAAATAAAATGTCATATTGGAACCAATCACAGCTTTTATTTCGTGCCCTGACAGCTTATAAGATTTGTTATTAAGCGTATGTTTATTTTCGTTTGCGCCATATTTGATTTGAATTGTGTTTTTTCGTGTATGAATTTACGTTTATCTACAATAACAAGAATTAGTTGGTGTAAGTAATAAGAGAAATGAGCGGGCATGTGTTGAACCTATTCAAAACTATCATTGTGCATTATAGTGTCTTTCAGAAATTCGAGTTGTATTTAATGATGTTTTCACATTTATTTCAAATATCAATAAAATCTCATAATATAATCAGGGAGAACCTGCCTAGAAGTATAACACACAATGATTTGTTTTGAAAATATGATCATTTACGGTTGTATCAATGATTTTATTTGTTCTTAGTTTTCATAGTTTTACAACATAGACATTAAAACTCATTGAACTAAAATGAATAATCATAAGTGCTGTGTGCCTTCTTGTGGAAGTGAACATCCTCGAAGGTTAGTAAAAGGTTCAATAAAACTAAATTACGTCTTATGATAGTTCCGAGGTATACGTAATATATTGCTAACTAAAAATACTCTACATTATTAATAGTTATTTCAAAGGAACTACATATATCTTTATTGTATCATGTAGACATTATTAGAACTTTTCAATTTTTTTAGATATCGATTCCCACTTGATATTGATCGTCAAAAAGAATTGATTCGAAGGATATCTGCAGAGTTTAAAAGGGTTGACCTGAGAAATTATTATGTCTGCCAAATTCATTTTCATCCGGAGTGTATTGAACCAGTGAAACTGAACAAGTTGTCATTACCGACATTACATTTACCCTGTAAGTATTCTTTCTACCTTCAATATATATGATTTGTGCTATGATTTTTTTCTCATTTTATTTACAGACTACCAACAAGGATCCCATGGTGATCATTTTGTTGTAGTCGAGAGAAATGAGATTTCTAAAGGCTACACAATGCCAGAAAATCTAATTTGTGAGTAATTATATGTTACATCTATATGGTTGAGCTCATAAAATTATATTTCAGATTCAATAAGCAAACTTCAAGAGAGTTCGGACCAGCGAATGCCCCTTCTATCCAGTCCGCTTCGTCTGAAAAGATTCGGTCCACCCCTAAGGACATACTCGAAGTCAATCGTAGAGGAAGAATGTTCTAGAAGCTCTATGGAAATTGGGGGATCGGGTTCTGATTGGGACTTAACCTCCACAAATTCAGAACCCAGTGAATTATTTGGTAAATGATTGATAAGAATTCAGATAAGAAAAATTCTAATAATTAATTAATAAGCCCAGCTACATTAGCTTTTTCACAAAAAAGAACAAAATATTGCTCAATGTATTGATATTAGAATCGAAAATAAAGATTTTATAAGTCAAGTTCAAAAAATAAATTAAACCACTGATCTACATTGTAGCTCGTTTCATTCATATAGCACAAAAATATAATCATTATTTTGTTCTTCTCTTGAAGTTTGAAGTTTTTGAAAAATATATAATTTAACCAATACTGGATATTACCACTTTTACAGATTCACTTTATTAAAATAGATAAGAGTTTTGTATAAAATTTACCCTTTGGAAGTTAATTTAGTAATTTGTAATGTCCAGATATGAAGAATTTTTTTTTCAAATTGATTTCCAAGAAATTCTTTTTCAGTGCACGCTGACTGGACTGATTTTTATATTTAATCTAGAGATACCACGAACAGGTACAATTTATGATGAAAAAATCAAGAACAATTTGAAATTCATATGACAATAGCTGAGGGTGAAAACTGGAAAGCATAGTTCAAGTTGTAAAAATATCTTTTGCAAAACTAGGACCGACTTTATTAGTTGGTGCACTAAAAAAATCAAAATAATATTAAGTCTGAAGCTGTACGTTTATAGGTAAATAGAGGAAGAAGTACAAGCACCATTAGAATTAATATTATTTTGTGGTTTTCAGAGAACCAACTAATAAAATCTGTATGATTTTTGTAAGATTTATTTATTTAAAATTTTGGGGTGTATCCGTAGTCAACAAAATCGTTTAATTATTTATATTTAGAGATTTCAAAACAGCTATTTCGCTATCTACTTTTGGGAAAGGAAATGATCGATTTTGTTATAATACTTCTACAATATTTACCGGAAGATTGACTACACAAAAAAATTAAGCTTCCAGGATGTAATTTATAATTAAGAGATTTTAGAAGAAATTTCATCAATTTCGAATGACTACAATTTCTGATTCAAAATTATAGGTATTACCTGTCTTAGAAGTATCATGCTGAAATTCAAGAAAAATCTATGGAGGTCGAATTCAGGCGATAACTACCTCATTAAATAACTAAAACGTAACAGATAAAAAATCCCGATGGCCTGTAGTCAGCGGAAAGGTAAATTTTTCAAAATTCATTGAATTGAAATTTTAACAACCTTTTCATTGGTATACCTACATGTTATTAAATAAAATTGTCATGGCCTTGCGGTTAGAGGTTTTTGTTTTGGCTGTTGAATATAAAGCAGACAGGGTTCGAGTCCACTTCAAGGCAGATTTTTTTTTCGTCTATTTCTTTTCAATAAATATACTATATATTTTTTTGATCAGGGTCTATATTAAGATCTCCAGAAAATGTACAATTACATCAAATTTATATTGAGTGTTCATGTTTTATCAATATTTGTTATTTTTCTTTATAAATTTTTATTTTTTTACCTGTGTATTTTATGAAAAATTGCTTTGAACAAAAGTTGTAGATACTGATTATATCTATAACCTAAAATTATTTTTAATAATATTTACACTACTGCTCTTTTTTGATAATTTTTTTAAATATTTGAATGGTCGCCATTTTGAAACTAATTACCCGATATTGCCCAATAACGAACTCGACCGAGATATTTGAGAGATTAATTTTTGTAGCAAATTTTAAAAAACGATTTTGTTGACTACGGATACACCCCAAAATTTTAAATAAATAAATCTTACAAAAATCATACAGATTTTATTAGTTGGTTCTCTGAAAACCACAAAATAATATTAATTCTAATGGTGCTTGTACTTCTTCCTCTATTTACCTATAAACGTACAGCTTCAGACTTAATATTATTTTGATTTTTTTAGTGCACCAACTAATAAAGTCGGTCCTAGTTTTGCAAAAGATATTTTTACAACTTGAACTATGCTTTCCAGTTTTCACCCTCAGCTATTGTCATATGAATTTCAAATTGTTCTTGATTTTTTCATCATAAATTGTACCTGTTCGTGGTATCTCTAGATTAAATATAAAAATCAGTCCAGTCAGCGTGCACTGAAAACGAATTTCTTGGAAATCAATTTGAAAAAAAAATTCTTCATATCTGGACATTACAAATTACTAAATTAACTTCCAAAGGGTAAATTTTATACAAAACTCTTATCTATTTTAATAAAGTGAATCTGTAAAAGTGGTAATATCCAGTATTGGTTAAATTATATATTTTTCAAAAACTTCAAACTTCAAGAGAAGAACAAAATAATGATTATATTTTTGTGCTATATGAATGAAACGAGCTACAATGTAGATCAGTGGTTTAATTTATTTTTTGAACTTGACTTATAAAATCTTTATTTTCGATTCTAATATCAATACATTGAGCAATATTTTGTTCTTTTTTGTGAAAAAGCTAATGTAGCTGGGCTTATTAATTAATTATTAACGTTTTTCTTATCTGAATTCTTATCAATCATTTACCAAATAATTCACTGGGTTCTGAATTTGTGGAGGTTAAGTCCCAATCAGAACCCGATCCCCCAATTTCCATAGAGCTTCTAGAACATTCTTCCTCTACGATTGACTTCGAGTATGTCCTTAGGGGTGGACCGAATCTTTTCAGACGAAGCGGACTGGATAGAAGGGGCATTCGCTGGTCCGAACTCTCTTGAAGTTTGCTTATTGAATCTGAAATATAATTTTATGAGCTCAACCATATAGATGTAACATATAATTACTCACAAATTAGATTTTCTGGCATTGTGTAGCCTTTAGAAATCTCATTTCTCTCGACTACAACAAAATGATCACCATGGGATCCTTGTTGGTAGTCTGTAAATAAAATGAGAAAAAAATCATAGCACAAATCATATATATTGAAGGTAGAAAGAATACTTACAGGGTAAATGTAATGTCGGTAATGACAACTTGTTCAGTTTCACTGGTTCAATACACTCCGCATGAAAATGAATTTGGCAGACATAATAATTTCTCAGGTCAACCCTTTTAAACTCTGCAGATATCCTTCGAATCAATTCTTTTTGACGATCAATATCAAGTGGGAATCGATATCTAAAAAAATTGAAAAGTTCTAATAATGTCTACATGATACAATAAAGATATATGTAGTTCCTTTGAAATAACTATTAATAATGTAGAGTATTTTTAGTTAGCAATATATTACGTATACCTCGGAACTATCATAAGACGTAATTTAGTTTTATTGAACCTTTTACTAACCTTCGAGGATGTTCACTTCCACAAGAAGGCACACAGCACTTATGATTATTCATTTTAGTTCAATGAGTTTTAATGTCTATGTTGTAAAACTATGAAAACTAAGAACAAATAAAATCATTGATACAACCGTAAATGATCATATTTTCAAAACAAATCATTGTGCGTTATACTTCTAGGCAGGTTCTCCCTGATTATATTATGAGATTTTATTGATATTTGAAATAAATGTGAAAACATCATTAAATACAACTCGAATTTCTGAAAGACACTATAATGCACAATGATAGTTTTGTATAGGTTCAACACATGCCCGCTCATTTCTCTTATTACTTACACCAACTAATTCTTGTTATTGTAGATAAACGTAAATTCATACACGAAAAAACACAATTCAAATCAAATATGGCGCAAACGAAAATAAACATACGCTTAATAACAAATCTTATAAGCTGTCAGGGCACGAAATAAAAGCTGTGACTGGTTCCAATATGACATTTTATTTTTAATTCAACCAATCAAATTTATCAGACATGCTGGTTCAAATATTACTCCATCTCTGGTCGATGTTATGACATGCTGAAAAGCAGTAACAGATTCCTGTAAGAAACATACTTGCTTTTCTCTAGTTCATAACACAGTTGTGGGATGGTGCATATCCTGGACATGACATCGTTTGAGATTATTCTAGACGCTTGTCAAACTGACTATACTGTGACGAAGTGTACTTTACATAGAGATTCTGGAAGGTTCGAGCATAAATGTAATAATTACATATCTATTAATGAACTAAATAGGAAAGAACTGTGGCGAATAAGATAGATGCATCATGAAAACAAAAGTGAGTGAGTGATAAGTTATCCACGTTACACTATCCCATTCTTATATTAACCAGGTCATTCTTCAACCTCATCTGGTGCTGGAGCACCTTGTATCCTTTTGTCCCAATCCTCACGTTTGCCTTCCAAGGAAAAGAGGTCATGCAGTGGTCCCTCTGATCTTTCTCTTCGGTCATCAAAATGGTTTATCGGACTATGATTACCTCCTCTTCTGGGTAAATGTCCTCGTCCTCGTACAGGTGATCTGCGTTTACCCAAGCTGCAACGATATCTTGCCATACGACCTTCCCCACCACCACTAGACAATCTTGAATTGCGATCACGCGATCTGGAGATGTCGCGAAGAGGCACTTCACCACTTTCAGTATTGCGTGGATGGCTGTGACTGTACCTACCCATTCTTCTGCGGCGGTTGCACTGCTCTTTCCTCGTGGGTTGCTTTGCTTCCCGTTCCGCTCGTTGGCTGCGGCTTCTTCTGTTGCAGTTATGGCTCCTTATGTTTTCTGCGCCTCTGGGTAGACTATAGCAGCATGACATGCTTCTCCTAGGACCACTGTTGCCTGAAACTCGGCTGATGCTTCTTCAATCTCTGAATAAACTAGGCATTCTAGATGGACTTCTTATACTATTTGACAGAAATGTTAGAGCAAAACTGTCTCTAATTTCTGAGCAACTTCTTCTTTATCTTTCTGTCTGGTTCTTTATTATGCGCCCTTATCTTGTTGTTTCACATTTGCCTGTTCTTGTTAGATTTTCTCGTCCAATTCTTAACTGTTCTTCGAAGATTTGTTTTATTCTTGCCAGTTCATTGTTAAATTCTTGTATAATAATTGCCTATTCTTCTTTATATTTTTGTTCAATTCGTACCTTTTCTTTACGTTCTTGTTTAATTATTTCATGCCCTTCTTTGAAGGGGAAGAAGGATTTATCAGATAGCATTTTTTTGTTATCACAGATTCGTTGTGCTAAACGAAGCTCTCATGGGCGCCGATGATCAGTCCAAGACAAGTTTGTTGCCTTAGGAAGAGTCTGGGCGTTTACTTCGGAATATAATAGTACCACCATCTAAGAACACACTTTTTTTCGTACTGATAATAATCCTGGTGAATCATTATCAAAAAAAATCCCGACGGCCTATTGCCATCGGAAAGGTAAATTTTTATTGGTATATCTACATGTCATTACATGCCAATTGCCCATTTTTAACCGCATGTATCATAACCATGCGTTTAGAGTGTTAGAGGTTGTTGTTTTGGCTGTTGAATATAAAGCAGATAGGGTTCGCGTTCAGCTTCAAGGCTGAAATTTTGTTTTCGTGTCAATAAATATACTGTAACGTGCAAAGGGAACAGCCGCCGATATTGGCTACAAAGTGGCGGCATCCTTTTGAAGCAAGCGTGAGATTTTTACTGTGGTTGGAAATATCGGCAGCGGCGTTGACAAAGAGAGCGACGGCAGCATGTCGGCATCTACTCCTAGAATGCCGACAAAGGGTTTTCGAGAAACGTCCAGTGGCGGCTTGCAAATCAAAGACCAGAAGCCGCTCGAATGATCTGGAGCCTTTGTCGGATATATATATATATATATATATATATATATATATATATATATATATATATATATATATATATAGGAGAATTGTCGGCATGAGAGACAGAATGTAAAAGACAATGTGAATAATAGAATAGTCCGAGTAAGCTAGTGCGAATAAAGTAAAGTTAAGTTGTAATTTATATTATTTCGAGTGTAAATAAAGATAACTTAATAACTCTAAATTAGTTTCACTTATCTGCGAACCCGCATACGCAACAATTTGGTGTCAGAAATGGGATAAGTGAGTGACGAGGCTTTTGTCTATGGTAAACACCCGAAAGCAAACAAAAAAAATGGAAGAACAACTAACTAAGTTATTCTCCGATTTTTTGAGAAAACAAGAAGTATTACGACAACAAGAAAAGAGAGAAGAGGAGGCACGACGACAGCAAGTAAAGAAAGAAGAAGATGAGCGAAGGCTGCGAGAAGAACATAAAAAGGAGGAACAACTAATTAAGGTACTCTCCGATTTTTCGAGAAAAGAAGATGAGCTACGACAACAAAAAAAAGAAAGAACAAGAGGTCCGACGACAACAAGAAAAGAAAGAAGAAGAGGTACGGCGACAGAGATTTCGAGCAGATTGCAGGATTGTTCCGAAATGTCCATCAAGAAATCGATACCGTTAAACAAGAAGTTCGAGAAGAAATTGGGACCGTTCGAGAAGATTTTGAGGAAAAGTACCGAATACTAGAGAAAGAGATGAAGAGAATACGGGATACCAACCAAGATGAAAGCAGTAGAATGGACATGTCGAGGATCACTACAGCCAACGAAAAACTTAAGCCACCTACGTTTGACGGCGAAACATCTTGGGCCATGTACAAACGTCAATTTGAGGCTGCAGCCTACGCAAATGAATGGGATCAGCAGCAGAAAGCAACGGCGTTGGTATTGGCTTTGCAAGGAAAGGCGCTTGAAATACTTCAAAACATTCCTGAAGCCAAACAAACAGATTATTCGGCTGTTGCGGGCGCCTTGGAACTAAGATACGGCAACAAATATCTTAGGCAAGTATATCAGAGCCAGTTGAAAAGCAGAATTCAAGGTTCAATGGAGTCACTGCAGGAATTCAGCAGTAGCATTGAGAGCATGGTGCGACTGGCTTATCCACGGGCCCCGGACGAATTCATTGAGCAAATTAGTGTCCAATACTTCATCGACGGAGTTCGAGATATAGACATGCAGCAAGCGTTGAGACTAAGTAGGCATAACACCTTAGCCGAAACAGTTGTCCAGGCACTGAAATACGAAGCTGCCAAAAATGCTTCGATGAATCGTCGCTGCAAAGTAAGAGAAGTCAGGGTGTTGGAGGAACCGCAAAACAATGAACAGTTCTTTAAGAAGGTGGAGTTGATGTTTCAGAAGTGCTTCTCTCGAGGAGGTAAGCAATCCGGATATAGAAAACGAAGACGATGCGGTTTGGTTGTACCAGCCACAGCGAAAGAAAGGATTAAGTCCGAAATTGCAAAGACCTTGGGAAGGACAATATCGCATTGTCAAAAAGATTAATGACTTGGTGTACAGGATTCAATTTTCGCCGAGAGCCAAGCCAAAAGTTGTGCATGTGAAAAGACTGAGTCCGTATCGAGGAGATATTCCACCGGTCTGGAGAAAAACGGAAGAAGCTGTTCGGGGCGAACAGCTTTAAGGGAGGGAGCAGTGTAACGTGCATGGGGAACAGCCGCCGGTATTGGCTACAAAGTGGCAGCATCCTTTTGAAGCAAGCGTGAGATTCATACTGTGGTTGAAAATATCGGGAGCGGCGTTGAAAAAGAGAGCGACGGCAGCTTGTCGGCATCTACTCCTAGAATGCCGACAAAGGGATTTCGAGAAACGTCTAGTGGCGGCTTGCGAATCAAAGACCAGAAGCCGCTCGAATGATCTGGAGCCTCTGTCGGATATATATATGGGAGAATTGTCGGCATGAGAGACAGAATGTAAGAGACTGTGAATAATAGAATAGTCCGAGTAAGTTAGTGCGAATATAGTAAAGTTAAGTTGTAATTTATATTATTTCGAGTGTAAATAAAGTTAATTTAATAACTCTAAATTAGTGTCACTTATCTGCGAACCCGCATACGCAACAATACTATATATTTTTTAAACAGGGTCAGAAAATGTACAATTACATCCAATTTATATTGAGTGTTCATGATTTACTAATATTTCTTATTTTTTCTTTATTAATTTTTATTTTTTCTTCTGTGCATTTTATGAAAAATTGCTTCGAACAAAAGTTGTAGGTACCGATTAAATCTATAACTTAAAATTGTTTTTGATGATATTTACACTACGGCCCTTTTTTGATAATTTTATTAAATGTTTGAACGCTCGCTATTTTGAAACTACTTACCCGATAATGCCCAATAACGAACTCGACCGAGATATTTAAGAGATTGATTTTTGTACCAAATTTGAACTTGATACCTCCAAAACTGCGACCTCTATCGTTTTAACTAATTTCGTAATTCGTTTTTTTGGATTTACTTATAGCATATAACTACATGCCGTTGAAATTCAAAAGTGTGAACGATCGCAATAGGTACATTTCTATAAGAAATTTACGTAATATTTGCCCTTCATAACAAACAATATTGCTTTCCATTGCTAGTATTGATTTGTACAATCTTCTTAGTATTGATAATAATATTCACCAGTCGAATATTAGCCTTTCAAAATGTTGTCGACATAATTGACAAGACAACTCTCACGAAACCATTCCAATTGAACTTCCGCTATAAACGCTCGCAAGCTAGTGGAACGGTTTGCTGCGGTCGTGTGCGTTGTGAGTATTAGCCCTATGGACTGCTCCATAATTGGTCCTATGGACTGCTCCATAATTGGTCCTATGGAATGTGTCCATAATTGGCCCGATCTGTCTGGACTTGGGTATTTCAACAGCTCCAGTCCACAGAATATTAAGAAAACATCAAATGCATCCGTATTCTGAAATAACTGTTCACGGATTACATCCTGGCGATGGAGCAAGACGAGTCGAATTTTGCGAGTTTATTTGTGTAAAAATAACTGAAGGTTTCTTCATAATATTGTCTGGACAGACGAATCAAAATTTAGCAGACAAGAACTAAAAATAGGCGAAACAATCATTACTGGGCAAGCGAAAACCCACGTTATAAGAGAAAATAATCACCAAGAGTAATTCAGTTTTAATGTATTTTGCCTAGTTATGGACAATAGAGTGGCGTATCACGTATACGATGAAAATTTAAATGGGGATAAGTACCTGGAAATACTTAGAGGGTTTGTAACTGATTTTTTAAATGCTCTACCTCCCCGTAACAGATCAAATATTTGGTATCAGTTGACGTTAATGTTTGAAGATTGCTGGATTGGTCCACAAGGACCTTGGAACTGGTCCCCACGATCACCCGATTTGACGCCCCTTGATTTTTACATCTGGGGGTGTATAAAAGGGCTAGTGTACTCTACTTCTGTACATAAGAGAAACGAGTTATTAAACCATACGTTTACTAATTTATGCCCAAACGAAATCCGGGGGTCTGTTTCGCAAGGAGTCCATGGCAGAGTTATTCAATGTTTGAACCAAAATGGCGGTCACATCGAACAATTACTGTAATTATTTTGTTTAATTTTTTTATTATAGTAGGAATACAGTAACGTCTATAACGCCATTAATTAACGCGTTAAATGTAATTACATCCAGGTCTGGCGATAAGTTAACGGCATTATTATTGTGTTAAACATTAGATGGTAGTGCAGGTCGCGACCTAGAGATAAGATAACGTGTTAACTAGGCATTAACTCATCGCTAGACCTAAATTTAATGTCACTTAATACGTTAGTTATTAGGTATGGTTCCGTTTTCGCGTTTTTTGGCGGCCGTCGACAGCCGCTGCTGACGGCATCACACTGATTCTGATGTTTGTGTGTGAAAACATGGCATCAATACTAACATTTACTGAAGACGATACTGACTATTGCCTTTCCGAGCAGCCCAAACGGAACCATATGATGCGCCGCCGCCGACAACGGCAGCCGATTTCGGTCGCCGAAAAACGCAACCATAACTTTAGACGTTAGTGTGGCCAGTGGCCACATATTGTTATACGTTTGGTTTATTATGTTATGTTATATTTTATACCTTTGTTTTATTCCTGTTTTGTTCTTAGTTCTAATTATATTCAATTTTGTTGCTTTAACATAATTATTTTATTTCAAAAACACAAACGATGTTGCAGTTTCTGAAAAAACACATTAAAATAGAAAATACGGATCAACAAGAAAACCGATGAAGATAGGTATAGGAAATGTTATAGCAAATTGATGCAAAATAAAATTCTGCATCTTACTGTCCAAAAATATACAAGGTGTCTCATTTAAAATAATGAACTTTTTCAACCTTGAAAATAATCTAATCGGCTATCAAATTTTGGACACCCTGTATGCGATAAATCAGTTGTCAATATGGATTTCAAGATTATTATTCTCCTTCTTCAGTTTACCACAGAAGTATATATCACCTATCAAAAATGGATAAAAGTCCCACTGTTAAAAACAGGGGTACATATGTGAAATTTGTCAAAAGAATTAAGATATCTGAGAAACAGTTGAAAATAGGTATAGGGAAACCTAATGGAACACATCATAAAATTTTCTGAGAAATGTTGACTTTCGGTGTAACCGGAAGTCGTGAGACCTTGAAAATATTTTAAAATGGAAGAAAATTTTAAATAACCCAAACTCCCAAATTTTCAAACTACTAAGTTTTTTGTAACCCCAAAAACTTCTAACGAACGGCTGCGGTGAGAAACCCTGTCTATGGGAATGAACAAGTTATCTATTTAAGGACCAGGAACTCAAACGGAAACAGTACTGGAGTTGATTCACTTTAACATCTATCGTCCATTTGAGTGTGAATCTTGGAGGAGCCCGTTATCTAGTCTTATTTAATGATGACTGTTGCAGGAAATCTTATGGAATTTCTTGAATAAAAATAGTGACGCCTTTGTTATTCTCAGCGATTTTAAGAGACTAATTGCAATTATCACAGCTCTGAAAATAAAATGTTAAAGAACTGACAAAGGGAAAAAGTTTTGCAGTTTAAAATGAAAAATTCTTGAAACATATTGAGATAAAACACCAGAAAAGTGTAGTATATATACCATAACAAAATAGAGCTGCAGAAAGAGTGAACAGAATAATTGAGAAGAGGATAAGAATTATTCTCCTTCATGCTCCATTGAAAAAAGAATATTGGGCTGACGCTGTAAATATACAAAATTGAATTGGCTGATACTTGATGGAAATCCATTATAAATTGAAACAAAAATAATAATAAATATACAGTTATTTACGACAAAAGCTCTGTATACTCTTAGACAAGTGTAGAACGGTAATAAGGTGCGTCTTGAACATCTCAGAATGTTTGGATATGCACACATGAATCAAGCATAAACTTAGAAATTAAATGCAAAAGCACAAAAATTTTTACATAATTTTTAATAAAAAAATATGTTCTTACACCAGCAGTGTCTTCACAAGACATCTATTGTAATGTTATAGTTTAATAAATAAAATAAATTATTTAATGTTATAATCAAAAAGTAATTAATTTTATGAAACCTGAAAGCCACATTTAAATTTATTTATTTAGTTTGTAGATTGTATTTGCCCATACAGATGCAGCAGCATCTGCAGCTAAGGGTTATAGAATATTAGTTTTATTTATTGTTATTATTTACAGGGTGTTTCATAATATATGCGCTGGAGTTGAGGATGTGATAGCTCGTCCAAAAATATGAAAAAATGTTTATATTAACTTACCCTCTAAAATGCACCATTTTCGAGATACAGGGTGTTGAAATTGAAAGAAAAAATAGTTTTTTGTGATTATCCCCGGAACCGTTTATCGTACAGAAAACGGCTTTTGTGAGCATTTTTATCATAATGAGCTAAGCTTTGAGTCAGAAGTCATACTTGGTGAAGATTTTAAAGGAAAGTGGTTGTTTTTCTCTCCAATTTCTATGCCAATGGAAAAACTACGGTTTTGAGGCGCCCATATGAACCGCCAATGTTTTCTACACAAACAAGGTACTGTGGGTCGTGAGCTCGATAGTCGACCGTTTTCGAGAACAATCAACTTTTATGTTGATTTTTTTTTTTTAATTTCAACACTCGACAATGGTGCATTTTAGAGGGTAAGTTAATATAAAGTTTTTTTAATATTTTACCCTACCCTACCCTATTTAAATTTAAAATAAATATAAAAATTATTTCAATTATCTGTTTTGATCAGGCTCACGGGACGGACGGGATTCTTTATTTGATAACTTTGACATTTATAAAACGCAACATATTTTAATATTGCTGTTGAGTTCATTTATTCAACACCCCTCTTAACATTAAAATGCTACTGCTTAAAAACTACTTTTTTACTTAAAGACTTACAATCTCTCCTGGAAACTGCTTGAACTTACATTCTAGTACTGGTTTGGTGAGCATATCTGCTCTCTGCTAATCGGGTTCATTTGAGCATAACTTTTTTCCCTTTTTGTCGAAGATGCGCTTTGGGATGGTGGTAAAGGACCTTATGAACAATGTTTTAAAAAAGTTTAAGTAACATCGTTAGAGCCATTTCGTGCAACAGTCTTAAGCAAAACAAGATTTTCGGCTATTGCCTAGCGAGAAGCATGCTCATTCTGTATCACAGGCGAACAGTATTGATAATCTATAAACCAAAAAAGAGAGCTGAAAAATAGGTAGGTATACCCTTTCCTGAGATAATTTTGCCCCCGACAGACAAAGAGACCAATGGCTGAAAATATGTCAGGATCACTTCCGTTTCAACCTCGGTAGAGTTCACATCGTGCCTGAAGGAAATCTCAAATTTTCGTGCGGGAAGTACACGCTGGTAGAAGACATGAATGCTGCCCCCCCTTAGTGGATAGGGAAGTCACTGCCGTGTTAATCGAGTGTAGTTTTGGGTGTGCATTTGAGAAGAAGTTGATTTCTATTGAACTAAAATCACCTAGTAGCGTCGTCTGACAAGATGATACTAGGACCATGATACACATATAACGGTATGCTATGTTTTGAGCTCAATTTGGTAAAGTTCGCGTATCTCAAACCACATGACGTCACCACTTCATCACAGATTAATAATATGTGACTTCGTCGACAAGAGCATAGTACAATTGTACCATGGACTATGGACAAGAGAATGTTGAATATGTTCGAGTTGTGCTCGTGTACTCGGGCTCCTCCGGATCTGTCTGTGACATTCGAATCCACATATTGAATTACTGTATGATTTGAATATTTATTTTAGTTAAGTATTCGAATAAAGCAAACTTTGAGACAAATAATCAATTTTATGTATCATAACACAATTATTAAACATTAAAATGTCATGCTGTAGGTTCCTGTGGTTATCTCTGGTTCTTGTAAGAAATATCTTGTAAAAACCAAAGGAACAGAAATAAAACACGATCGTTTTCCGACAAAGAATGAAGAGCTATGTCAATTCTGGGAAACTTTTCCGACAAACGGTAGGTAAGAATATAATTCTTGCACTATAGCAATAGCGTGATCATCGTTAACAATTCATTTAAGCTCAAATGTGTTCCATTCATTTCAAAGAGGATTATAATCCTAGAGATTATCGCTACTTAAAAGCTGAAGCTGTTCCAGCACTACATCTTTTTCAGCCTACTGACAAATGAGAAAATGAAGAAAAATGTGAAATATGGGATAAGACAGCAAAGCAATCTTGCTGCTAAAGTTAACGATGTACAAACTCCAATAGATTCACTCAACGATAATCTACTAGTATCGGAAGAAGTACTTGAACAAGTGAAATTTTTGAAAAAAAATTAAAAATAGTTTTTATTGGGCATTTAAGATTTAAACCGTACCGATGGGTACCTACTATTGCTATCCTTTTCTCGATTTTAACTATACTTATGTATATGTGTTTGCCAGCAACAGCAATTCCATAACAAATTACTGTTTGTCTACCACAACACAAAATTAAACTTCAAATCAACAATAACGTCTGACGTCTGACAATTGCGACATAACCATAGACGATCTTCCAGAAAGTACCTATATACCAGAGAACGAGACGTATATATACTCTCCATGCTCGTGCGTAATTCCAGTGACGGAACCCATTGTCGTTCCATGTCGACAAAATAAAAATCTTGGTTGAATGAGATTGAATGATATAATTATAATTACCAATATTGGATCACACTTGGAGCTTAACAGGCGGCGAGATGTCTACGATCTAAGTACGAATTCGAAATTTCAAGTCTCTAGACCGTATGGGGCCTGAGAAATCGCTGCGGAGTCCATTGATACAAGAACCGAAAGTAATAAAAACTATTTAAAAACAGAGGTGAGTTTAATTCTTGATTTGCTAAATTTAAGACATTTCTTGAGAAGAAGGTAATTACCTACATAAGTATTTATATCTTGATTCTAGATCTTATAAATTGCCCTGTGACAAGTATAGAGATATTCCATTTATATGTGGGCTCACAAATCTACTATACAGAAATCCTATAACTGTCCTAGCAAGTGAAACATGTGACCATGTTTTTGATTTGAACGATATTGTTGCGTCAGTCACAATCCCATACAATGACAATCAGCATCATTCTTATTTTAAAATTAGCTAAGCACTTTGATTATATAAATTGTGATCAAATTAAATGTTCTAGTTTAGTTGGTAAGAAATACATTTCTTGTAAATTCTTAATGTCAGTTGCTAAAGCCCTTTCCGAAATTTTGTAAGACTTAATAATAGAGTATTTGATAAATATTTTTTACAAAAAATTGGACCGACATTATTAGTTGATGCACTGAAAAGTATAAAATAATGTTAATTCTATTTGTGCTGTTACTTTTGAAGTTGTGCAGTTGCAATTAGATTGATAAAATTTGGCACCAACTTCACAAGTGCCATCACCAATAGAATTAATATTATTTTATACTTTTCAGTGCATCAACTAAATAACGTCGGTCCAATTTTTGGTAAAAAATATTTATTTCACACTTTTGAGTGTACCTTACATTAGTCACCAAAATCGTTGAACGTTCACTAATACCAATGAAGATAGTACTTATCCTATTACCCATGTATATTATTTGCTTGTAGTTGTTATTATTGAGATCAACGCATCCCTGCGGAAATACGCTTAAGTATTTTATATGTTACCATTTTAACACCGATTTAACTCGAAAATCGTAACTCTAAGGAAAAAATGTTCACTATAAATGTTGCTACAAATAATTATATCTTTCATGTAGTATCGAAAAATTTTCAATTTTCGAAAGAAATTGCCCACTCCACATACATATTTAACATGCGTCTATCTGGAAAACCGTAACACTTTTGAACAAATGTTCAATTTAAACGTTTCCGGATATTGTCCTATCTTTAATTATACCAACTCAGATTTTCGATTTTCGAGAATATTCGCCCTCACCACCCCTTCGGGGGCGGTTTTCGGAGGGAAGGAGATTTCGGATTTGCGTTTTTATGAATATGGGACCATTTCTCAATCCTCTTCTTTCAAATGAATCCAAAATTATCAAAATCGGAGCTCGTTTACTAGATAAAAGCCGCACACGAACCAAAAAAAAATAAAGCAGACAGTCGAATTGTATACCTCCTCCGTTCGGGGTTCGTCGGTCAAAAAGTGAAAACTCGAGTATAAATACATTTACTCTTGAAAAACATATGCACTCACTTGCGTTTATTTATTCGTTTTGGTATCTATTTGATCACTTACCATATTTGTTACAGTTGCTTAGTTGTGTGCTTTTCATTTTTGTTTCGTTTTTATCACGATTAACTTTATCCTTGACAAGTTATGGATTCTTTATTATTTGTAAATAGTTTAAGCAAGTCAATGAAATATTTGATTGTCAATTGTGATGTGAACAGAATAATTCTTCTATCAAATTAATAAACTATATAAACTTAGATAAAATATACAGGTAGGTACTAACTTAAATTAAATCACGACGAAAATAAATATCGACATATACCTACTGGCAAATTTAATTTATATTTCTGTAGATATTGGTTCATTATTCCCTCACGATGTATGGACATTATATTGCAGAAGCCACAAATATCATAAAATAATTATGTATTAGGTACAGAAAAACCTAAATAGCCGCAATCTAAATTGCGTGCCAGCACAAAATATGAGACCATAGATAAATTCCCTACGGATAAAATTGAAACTCCTGTGTAGTTTTTAAACATTCGCATCAGCACCACCTGATACTTGTAGGAGTACTCAGTTTATATATAATATCTGGGTGGCGAGCTTTACTCGGGTAAAACAGGATTTAAGAAGGGTCTATAAGAGTTACTAAGGATATTTAAACTTATTAAAAAATGTGCATATTTCCGGTTAAAATGTATTGCGATCGGTAAATACTGCTTTTATTTTTTCACATATACGTAAGTTATAGATTTCGAAATAAATATGACTGTGTAATATAAATCAGAAATAAACCAAAACTCAGCTGTATCATCACCAATCGATTTCTCGACCCCCAAACACTATACATACTGAAACTTTTATCTGCGGAGCCATTCTTGAAATAGCTAGTGTGGACCTCGAGGGTCACACCGATAAAATATGAAAGTATCGTCAATCCATTTCTCGACTCAGAAAACCCCTTTTTGCAAAGTTTTACCAAATCTGCTAACACTTCCTTGAAATCGCTAAATGTGTACCTCAAGGCCTTAAGGGTCGCAATATATTAGATATGTAGAAATTTTCATTGAAAATTTCTGATTAAATTATTAGAAACACATGTACATCTTTTGTTTAAACAGTTTTTCTTTTAATCTCAATGCTGATCAGAATGCGATCCGAGGATCTCTAGGTTAATACCCAGAAGCTTAACCATAGGACTAATTTTCCCTTTGATGTTATCGGGTTCATATTGGTATCTCATGTATAATCTGTAGAACTCGTAAAAAGAGAATATTAATTGCTGAAAACGATTTTTCTTGAGAATGTGAATACAACCAATCGATTCAATACACTCTAGAACCCATAAATATGAATTTTCATCGAAATCGGTAGACCAGATTCCGAGATAAAAATTGCATATATATATACATATACAAGCATTGCTCGTTTAATATAATTAGAATATCTGGGCGACCGAGCTTTGCTCGGGTAATACAGGATTTAGAGTGAGTCTAAGGAAATTTAATCTTGGTTCAAATATGTGCATACCTATTTCTAGTTAAAATGTATTGCGACCGGTAGAACAGTAAATATTGATTTTATCGTTCGCATAGCTCATAATTTACAGATTCTCAAATAAATATGAATGTGAAACATACCAGAACTCAGCTACATCACCAACCGTCTGATCGACCCCCAAACCCCGTACGTAGTGTAGACCTCAAGGGTCACATCTATTAAAAATGCAAGTAACGCCAATCAATTTCTCGGCTCTTAAAACCCCGTTTTGCAAATTTTTATCCACATCTGCGAATTATTCAAGAAAACGTTTATGGACCCCGAAGGTGACACCCTCGCGTTTTGTCAGGACAGCCACTTAGATAATGTTCAAAAGCAGAACATTATTTGATCAAAATCGTTGGAGCCGTTTCCGAGATTTTTTTTATGTATATATACAAGAATTGCTCGTATTAATGTATTAAATTAGATATGTGAAAATTTTTTTCATTGAAAATTTCCGATTAAATTATCAGAAACTCATATTAACAACTTTAATTTACAAAAAATGGGTTTCGTTAAAAAAAATGTAAGTTGATCAGGGTACGAACCGAGGATCTCCAGATGATCAGACGTGAGCTTGACCTATGAGCTACACATGTCCTGTAATATTAGAGGGCTCATATCCACATATCAGTTATAATCTTTATGGGCGGTAGAATAAGAATTTTAATTGTATATATATATATATAGATGAGAATTATCGCCGCCCGCCATTGTGTGTCCTGGCTGTCACGTTATTGATTGGTGGTATAGGTACAAGGTTTCTAGATGGATAGGTTAGGTGGTAACTTTCTGTGAGAGGGGATGACGCGTCATCAGGGGCATGGTACAAAGTTTTGTACCATGATCGGGGGTGCCGCGTGCCGTCATTCTTCTTTGTTTACACGGTGGTTAGGAATTCTTTTGTGCGTTCCTGGTTTAATTTTCAAGTTGTAAATATTTTATTTGACTATTTTCTTTTAAAAAAACTGTTAACATTTCTTGTGATTCGCTTTGCTGTGATTATTTGCATGGACTAAGCTAAAAGCTGCCCAAAATTCATTTATTGTGTCCTATAACTTTGAGAGCTTGTGTGATATTTTATACGTTGTAATAAGGTAAGTTTTATACTAATCTGGGGGCACGGCAGTGTCCCCGCCAAGTCGAGCACGGCAGTGTCCCGCCAAGTCGAGCACGGCCGTACTATCCTTTTCTCGAAGCAATTCAGGCCACTTTCGACCCACCCCTGTAACTTCGTTGTTGAGAAAGCTAGAAATCTGAATTTACAGAGACTTAGAGGACATAATATATCTAGCTATAGTTCCAAATGACATACAATTCATAACTTTAGTTTACGGGCTATCGCCAGTCGAATTTCTGTAATTCTGTCACTGACACACTCACCGATCATCAAAATTCTAAGGTACTTCTAGGAGACTCAGAAACATCAAATGGAATTTAGATATATTTTTACGTATAATGAAAGGAAAAACTCAAACATTCCTAAATTTCAGTTTCGTTTTTATAATAATAAAAATGATTATGATTACGTTCAAATATGGCTAGGTATTCGTGCGACTCCTCACGCTGGCATTGGAGTACTGACCACAGAACACAGACTTAATACAGAACGTACTAACACTGTCCTATATACTTAGACCTTATATCCAAGGATTGCTAATCGACAGAAAATAGAGGATTAGCAGTCCATGAATTATAAGGTCTATGCCTAAATATATGATCAAGCGCGCGTAGCCAAAGTGCAAGGTTGCCGGTTTTCCAGTTATTACTGGCATTTGCTAGTATTATAGCGCTCTACCAGTAAAATAATAAATATATAGATTATATTGCCATCAATTGACTTAGTAAAATTAAAGAAAGCTAAATCATAAATTCAATAACATTCTGGTTGAATTATTGGAAAACGTTTATTAATAGCCATGCACATGACTATCCATAGCTAACGTACAAGAAATGTTACCTGAGAAGAAATAAAGGAGAATTACATACAAAAAGAGATGAGATCCCATAAAAAACATAAAATGTAAAAAAGTCTCGCAACGCAGTCCTTCCAACGCAAAAAGTTGTGAGATCACATGTAAAACCAAGTCAGTTAGCTTGGTTCTTATTAATGGTAGTACCTATTCAACAACATTTTCATAAATTTGATCTAACTATTTACCCACCATCATTTATAGTCACCGAATAATTTTATTAGACATCTTTATTTCTATAATACATGTAAAATGTCTTGGCAATCGCACGGCTCCCTCACTGAGCGAAAAAATCTAATACCAATGAAATAATGAAATATACAATAACGTTATAAACTAATATTTTCTATTGGTTAACTTATAATTTCGGATTTAATTACAAATTGTACTCATATCAAATTGGTTGTAAATGCAGCTTTAGGTTTTAAAACAGTATACATGTAGGTATATTAAACTATCACGGCAACATGATCATGTAAGAATAAACTATTATTTAAAATACTTGTAATTTTTAAATGATTATTGTCTTTCGATTGCCAAGTCATTATACATGTATTATAGAAAAAAGATGTCTAATAAAATTATTCGGTGACTATAAATGATGGTGGGTAAATAATTAGATCAAATTTATGAAAATTTTGTTGAATAGGTACTGCCATTGATAGAAACTAAGCTAACTGACTTGGTTTTACATGTGATCTCACAACTTTTTGCGTTGGAAGGACTGCGTTGCGAGACTTGCATTTTTACATTTTATGTTTTTTTATGGGATAGATATTTTGGGCTTATAAACAGTCGTTGTTGCTCGTTGTTGAGTTTTCTCGATTTCCAAATCACTGGAATAAACTAAAAAAACTATAAAATGATTTTGTTTGCAGAGACAAATTTTGTGCGTCTTATTTCAATTATTTTTATTTCAACATATGTCAGTTCTACAACAACTATTTGCTTTGCATACAGGGAACTCAATTTGGATAAATTCAGTTACTTGAGCAAAACATCTAAGAGTTGTACTAAATTCAATACTCGTCTTAACATATTCTTAATATCCAGACATAATACAACTCATATCTCTGACACTGTCTTGTTCAAAAGAAAGGCAGGATAGACATACGAGTTAAAGCAAATATTATAACTTTAACAGTTAGACGAGTATGAACTATGATACTTTGGGTGCGGTCGAGAACACACTTCGTTCACTGACAGCAAAAAATTGGTGGTCTAAAATTCACTGACGCAATTTTTTGCTATTAGATACGATACTGCGCATGCGTTAACTTTATTGCAAATGCAAAATTTGCTTTTCCCGTGGAGGTGGTGTAAACAAGTGCATTGAGAGTAGAAGCACAGAACACTACCTCCAAAGTAGGTTTATGTATAGAATATCCAATAAAAATATTTTTTAATTCAAAATAATTTGATGGAGCTAATAATGTTAAAATTATACCTATTGATTTTTGACGGTTGTTTATGGCGTTGAAAATTCAATGCCAAATGTAGTATCTTAATATAAATCAACAGTTCAATTTCCCTGTAACTTACAGTTTCATTGTTATCTATATGTTAAATAATTTCAGCCGTCGTTCCTTCATGCACGGATTGCGATTGACAGCTTGTCGGTCGGAAACAAATTTTCATCAAATGTTGCCAACGACTTTAATTCAATAAAAAACCGCTTGCTGTGATTACTTCACTTTTATTGCTGCAATTGCTTACAGCGTGTTCTCGACCGCACCCTTTATAATGATAATTAATTGAAATATGTACGATCTGATGAATATATACAAATTATTCAGGTCAAGTGAACTGAACTGTAAATAATATCAATGTTTTCTTTTTCAGCAATTTCATCACTGTTTTTGCAATCCTCTATTAAAAAGCCAGTTGGTTACCATATTCAACATATGTTTAAGAAGGAGAGGAGAGAGAGGCAAATGTTGGAAAACTACTACAAGACAGCAACATAAGATCACCACCATCCCCAGGATCATCATTGGTAATTAGAATGGCAGTGTATTTTTATTATTCTGTAAACTTTTATTAATAATAATTAAGTACTTTTAAGATTTTTTGGTTTTTAACATGTAAATAAATTTTTGGACCTGATGTATTCATTATCTTCTACGAAAAACACATTTCTCCTTGTAATGCTCGAAACGATTTTTTTTAAAAATACCAATACAGGGTGTTTAAAATATGAGCACTGTGTATCAACGTGAAGTTTAACTATCATTTCGTGTGATTACGAATATGAAATTGAAAAATAAATTTCAAAATCAAAAATATTCTAGCCTCCTATCTAGATAAAAACTCTGAAGCTGGTTCGTTCTCAAAGACCGATATAGATCACATGTTTCTTTTTTGGTTCAATAGATCTGGCCACAACCTGTATAATAAAATGAATATCTACTCCATGCAATTAGTTTTTTAATCTATCACAAAGTCTAACTAACATTTAAATGTAAATAAATCAAGTTTTCTTAAAGTATATACCAATTTGATCTATTTATTTCATTAAGGGGATAATTAAGGACAATTTGAGAAGATATAGGCCTCGATATACTCATTTAAACTAAAGGAAAAACCGTCAAACCATACTTCTTTCTCTAGTTCAAAGGCTATTCATTCAAATGGGCCCCCCGGGTGACGTATTTCCCGCGTTTGAATAGCTGGCCCTGATTGTTCCGAAAGTTACCTTGCAACCTAACTCATCTAAAAATCTTAGTAAAAGTAGCTTGTTTACGTATCTTTACGTGTGTAATCTATACCACTGACGTGACACGCGATAGTAGATTGTAGGTATATATTCTCTGATAGTACTCATCTATAAAGCGCTCTAGTCATACATAGCTGCAGTTACAATTATGTAATAAAACATAGTGATACAGAAACATACTATTTAACATTTAAAAAAGAAAAAAAAATAATATTTTCAACATATAGCTAGATATTGTCACTAATTAAAATCGAAATAAAAGAAATTTTTAATTATTATATTTTATCGTTTAAACGCTTTTACGCGATATTTCGGGTCTTATACAGAGAAATTTTAACCGAAGAAAAATATTTTCGTTATCGTAAATCATCACCTCATAAGAGAGATGAATCAGTAAAATACTAAAGCAAAAGAAAACTCGTAACAAGTGGAATTTTTGAAAAAAAAATAAAAATAGTTTTTATTAGGCATTTAAGATTTGAAACGTACTGATGAGTACTATTGCCATCTCTCCTTTTCTCGATATGAACTATGTATATCTGTTTACCAGCAACAGCAATTCCATAACAAATTACAGTTTGTCTACCACAACAAAAAATTAAATTAGTGTTATCAACGTCTGACAATTACAACAGCTGACAGTAAACAGCGCTACATAACCATAGAGTAATATGTACGACGATCTGTCAGAGAGTACCTATATACCCATATATCTAAGAACCTATATGGGGTACAAATTGACAGAATAAAAGCTGAATTAAAGTGAGAAAAAGCTATACTCTATCTCCAGTTAAGATAATGTCTTGTGCGCATGTCCGAAAATTCGACCAATGAAATCAAATGCTTCTCTTTCGTTTATGGTTTATTTGTTTTAGGAGGTTTGGTTCTACTCTCCAGTCTTCATCGTAGCTCTATATTCTCTGTTTTCAATCAAGCTCACATTTTCTGGAGAAGCTACCAAATCTATGTATATCGATATTTGTTTCTAATTTTAATAGTTAATTGCTCAAAACAATGTCTAGTATTTGTTTTTTGTGTGTGAAATCAAGAACGGAGGATCGGACAATGACATTGTTCAGGTAAGCTGCCAACGTGCCAAAAACGTTAAAGATTTTACTATAGAAAAAACAATTTTGTGACTATTATAATAATACTTATAGTAATTACCAACAATGTGGAAAACAGCTACATATAACGGAATGGTCGATTTTGGTAAACTAAAAAAATTATGAATATGAGATATGTTAAAAGGAATTTTATTCAAACATTTCATATTTCCGTTGAAAATTTAAATTGCTAATTTATTTATGTTTTCGTAGCTTTCCTGCCCAACCTGATTTAATGAAGGCGTGGATGGAAGCATGCAAAATTCCAAGGGGCGAAGTTAAAATCTGCAACAAACATTTTCACAACAGTGACTTTGTTTTACCAAAGAAGATACTATACTAGAACAGCGGAGTAGACGTGAGAAATTCTGCCCTGAGGAATAGTACCAAGAAATCGCGATAGATGGCTCGACGGAATTTTTTTAGCGAAGACGAAGATGCAAACCTATGCTGGTCTACGTGACCTTGAAATTTCGTGCTTGTCAAACGTATAGCGCGGAGGGTGTTTTGTGAAAAGTTTGCTATTTGCTATTTGCAGTCCGTTGCGTTTAGATTGAGTCAGAGTTCTGTTGAATGTGGAATTGTGTTTTAGAATTGGATTTCGCACCTATTTTGTTACTTTGTCGTGTGCTGTCGGACAATTTAGCCTGTGAAGTTCTGTGAAAATTATTATTGACATTTTGTATTTGCTGTGGCCTGTAGGCGTAACTTTCTACAGGTAAGACAATTTTAACCACTTCCTTAAAATGAACAAAAAGGTCAATGTTTTCTTTTTCAATTACCTACCTACATATTTTCCGAACTAATAAAACTGTTATTTCTATATTCTTTATTCATATATTAAGTTTGCTGGATATTTATAAGTGTAAGGTTAATTGTTTACATTTAAATATTGTTGCAGTTTGACTATGTCTTGTGCATATTCGAGATGCAGAACAACCAGGAGATCTCACCCTAATCTGAAAATGTTCAGATTTCCTGTGAAAGATCCAGACCGCCTAAAAAAATGGGTAGCAATATCTGGTAAGGGATAATAATCACCTGTTGTAGTTTTGTTTTTATGTATATATTTTTATTCTATTAAAGTGAGTTTAGATGAATCCACCGAATAAACTAAAATGAGCAGTTTTCTCGCGATAACACTTGTTGAAAAAGGTGTTGATAAATCAATTTACGTTGAACTTCTACTCCAACCATTGTTGAATCTTGGGAGCTCCGCGTAACTAACAGTTTATTTAGTTTTTCTTTAGATGAGATTGTGCAGGGTTTTCGCGTATATTTTTATATCCCACCTAGAAAGTTTATGTGAAGAGATATCAGAATATGGTAAAAAGAGAAGTTTTATATTCTTTCATAAACAAAATGTCAAAACAGCAGCAAATCTCAAATTATGACTGGATATTTATAACATTTCGTTCGGCCGTTTTTGAGATACATGCGTTTAAAGTTTTTAAATAACGGTGCGCTAAAATTGCCTTTAATAAAATAATTGAACCATATTTACTTTTTCTTCTTCTTATTACCCCATCTCATGGTCGTCGTAGATAAAACACTTAATTTGACAAGATGACAATAGAGCATCGTTTGTTGATTTATAGCAATTGTGGCAACTAATATTATGTTCTAAAGGCCATTTTAACGCAAACAACATTAAACGCATATATCTGAAAAACTACCGAACGAAATGTTATAAATATGTAAATATTTGAAATCAAAAAAAGATCTATCCAAATTTGAAATAATATTCCATTTAAAAAAACATCAACCTGTCATAATTTGATATCTGCTAAATTTGTTTCACATTTTGGTTAACAATATTTTGAAGTTCATGAAAAATTATAAAACTTCTTTATTTACCGTATTTGGCAGAACTTTTTTTTAAAAAAAAGATCGTTTAATTTTTAATCAGTGCGTCCAAATATCATTTAATCTTTATCTAAAGCTGGCAGAACATGTGTTTTTTTTTTTCGAAAAAAAAAGGAGCGTTAAAATTTTAATCAGTACATTTAATTAGCGTCTGATTATGGTTTCATTTGATTTTGGTTTTGCTGACTGCTCTGACAGCTTGAGGGACATCTCTAATGTAGTCTTTCAACTCTGTTAGTCTTGACAGTAAGATTTAATTCCTAATGAATTTTTACTGAGTAAAAACACTTTTATTTATTTTTCAGGTAATGCAAATCTGTTGGATCTGGACTCACAGCAATTGAGAAACAGATTTATATGTGAGAAGCATTTTGACGATCCTGATTTTATGAATCGTATCTCAAGAAATAGACTTACTCCTGTTGCTATCCCACGAGCGCCTGCCTCAGCAGAAGACAATGCGTTTTCAATGGCAACACAACGGCCACCAACTGATCTTCCTTCCACATCCAAGGAAACATTTCCCACTAGATCACAAAGGACACAAAACGTTCTGTCACCTAAGTCACCAGAATTAAGAGTTAGAACCCCATCTAAGACGTATGGAAAAAAAGATTTTCGAATGGTATGGTCTTCTGAAGCTAGTGAAGTGGAAGTTACACCTGATAAGAAAAATAAGGAAGATGGAGAGTTCTTAAACAAATTTTTGCAACAGGCTTCTACACCAAGAGTTACAAAGAGGAGACTCAAATTTGATGAGGAAGAAACACCAAAAAAGAAGAAGCTGAAGTTGCGACTGGAAGGTCAGAAGCTACAGTTGAAGAGGAAAACAAGCCAAATTAGTTACATGAAGAAAAAGATGACGCATTACAAAGAAGAAGCGAAGGTAACAAATTTATTAAAATCCTTCAAATTTCCATCTGAACATTCAAGAGCACTTGCTGAAATGCAATTTAAAGGTAACAAGGGACAATGGACACCGGCACAGCGTAATTTTTCTCTGATGCTGTATTACAAGTCACCTGCAGCTTATAACTTCATGAGGAATACGAAAGTCGTTCTTCCTGGAACTTCAACAATCAGAGGTTGGCTTGGGTCCAACAAATTTATGGCTGGATTTAGTCCCCGATTTTTTACCCACGTTAAAAGAAAGTTTCAGTCTAAAACAACCACAGAAAAGGCATGTATAGTTTGCTTTGACGAAATGTCAATAATGGGAAAATTGGAATTCAACAAAGCACTGGATCTGATTGAAGGATTTGAAGATTTGGGTCCACTGGGGAGGAAAAACAAAATTGCCAAGTATGCTCTAGTGTTTATGGTGAGAGGCATACACTCTTCTTGGAAATTGCCTGTGGCATATTTCTTATCCCATACTGGTGTCACATATATGAATTTGAAAATTATACTGGAAACCTGTTTGCAAAAATTAATTAAAGCTGGCTTACGACCAAGGGCCATTGTATGTGACCAAGGCACCAGTAACCAAACTATGGTGAAATCTCTGGGTGTGACGGTCGAGAAACCATTTTTTTTTGTGGAAGGCCAAAAAATTTTTGCCCTGTTTGATGTTCCTCACCTTATCAAGAGTGTACGCAATAATTTATTATCAGGCAAGTTTCAAATGGATGACGAAATTGTTTCATTTCAAGACATTAGAGATACCTACCTAATAGACAAGAAGAAGCAAAAGGCGAGAGCAATTCCAAAGATAACAGATTCACATATTTCTCCAAACCCCTTCCAAAAAATGAGCGTTAAGTTAGCTGTACAAGTTCTCAGCAATTCCATGGCAGCTGCAATTAAAACATGCCTCGGTACTGGAGAATTGAAGAGTATGACTGCAGAGTCTACTGCCAAGTTTGTGAAATTTATAAATGAGTTGTTTGACGTTTTGGACAGCCGAAATTTATTCACAAGCAACCCATATAAATGTGCCCTATCTGACTCCAACACTGTCGCTAAGAAGGTATTTAATGAAGCAAGGAGGATTTTTGGGAATATGACTAAAATCCATAATAGCAGTAACAAAATTAGTAGATCACCTTGTTTTGATGGCTTGATCCAGACCATCAATGCAATTGAGGGTCTGTATGCAGAAGAAAAGAAGTCCGAAAACATTAAATTCCTACTAACAAATAGGTTGAATCAAGATGTGCTAGAGAACCAATTTGCTGTGTACCGTCAAAAAGGTGGATTTAACCCAAATCCAACAGCTCGATTGTTTAGAACATCCTTCCGCAGCAACGCTGTCAATATGCTGATGCAACCCTCACGGAGTTCGAACTGTGAACCTGACACTGACATAACAGTTGATGTCACTGCATCTGAAGAAGACAGTGAACAACCAAATGCAAGTGCAGAGGCAGAGGGATCAGACACCACAAGTTCATCGTCTGCAAGAGTTTCAACACCCAGTAGCAGTGAATCAGATTCATCAACTACAAAAACTGCAAAAAACACTGAAGCGTCTGTTGAAGACTGTTCTATTTCCTATTATGCAGGATACTTGGGAATGTTATGCTTGGATGAATTTAAGTGTGACGATTGTAAATCAGTTCTGACGGTGCCTAGCAGTGAAATCCTGAGTAGTAAAAAGCAGTTGCTCATACTCCATCGCATGTATGAACGGAAATCGGCAGAAGGAGGCTTAAACGTCCCATCAGAGGAATTTATAAATATTGTGGACACATGTTTGGATGTTTTTGAAAAAGTTTTCCAGAAGATCCAGTACAAAAAATGTGTGGTAGCAAGAATTTTAAGAGAAATTGAGAAGAGAAATTCAGTTGCCTTGTGGTTAGATCATCCATGTTCACCTCACAGACTATTTATCATAAAAAAGCTAATTGTAACCAAAATTTATTATAATTGCAAATGGTTGAATGCAACAAAACAGGCTTCTGTTGGGAATATAAAAATAAATCCCAAATTGAAAATTTTAAAACATTTATGAACATATTCTATCAAAATTGGAAATATTGAAAATATACAAAAATTTAAACTAATTATCATTACAAGCACAATATTTTTATAAATGTTTCTCAATTATAAGTTTTTTGAGATTAAATACCTGTATTTGCAAAATAAAAAAGCTAAATGAGAAGGTGTACACATTTTATTATATGTATCTAGAAATTTACTTAATAAAGTTCTCGTTACAAATTAAACAAAACATTAAATCAACACTCCGAAATCAAATGAGAGACCAATTTTTTGTAATGTTAAAATATTCATGTTTTATAATATACCAATCGATAATAAAATTGTAGATTCTCCTCAAGAACTGCATGGCTTCTCGATCTGTATTGATTGATACGGTGCATTGTCCATTATAATTAATGAAGGTTCTGATAAATTTTGTGGACCGACGTCTAGAACTGAGGAGGTACACAATTCCATAGTATGTATGCTTTTTTATGTCTCTTTTTCTATAGTAGAGGTGATTGGATTTTAATGATTCTTTTTTTCAATTGGAAGGAGCTTTGAGATCGGGGTTTTTAAAGAAAAAAAAAATTTACCCTGCCCTTCTTCCTAAAATATCCCCTCGAATGAGGACAGGGGGAATTTCTTTTAGATTTTGTTTTGTGACAGAATTAAAGATGAGATTATATTCGGAGACATTTTTGAAAAACTTGAAGGGTTGCTGAATTACAGGACAATTTAGAATGGGTGTGAATGATCGAGTATGAGCCACTCAAAAATGTGAAATAAATAATTTAAAAAAATTTAACGGACTTTATTAGATAAGACACTGAAAAATTCGAGATTTTTTTCTATTGCTACTGCAATATCGAACATGAAAATATCCAGTTAATCAATCGTATAGAAATCATGAGTTTTGAAGTTATGTCAAGGATCTTCTATACACTGATCATGATGTAATAGAAATACTGATACTTCATCTCTTGCACAAATTCAGAATCTTGATGATGATGATGATTTCTATAATATTTTTTAACGAAAATAAATTTTGTTTGAATAACTAGATATTTTCATGTTCGATATTGCAGTAGTTATAGAAATCAAATATTTAGAATTTCTCTGTACATAATTAAATAAAGTGGGTCCCATTTTTAAAAAAGTCATTTAGATTAACTACTTTCTCGTCTATTTAATAAATAAGTCACCAATAATTTCTTCATGATAATTAGAGTTTTCGACTTTGGAGCGCTCTCTATTCACTCCGTTTAGTTGGCCATTGCTTTCAGCTTGCAACGATGCCATCCATTGGATATAATTTGAATCACAAAGTATCGTGGCGCCTTACTGTGGTGGTTACACAGTACTTGCGAAGACGCAGCGCCATCCAACGGGCGTTCACAGATTATATGTCAGAAATATTTACATAGCAGCCGCGCTTCTGGTATAGTATGTTCTTTGGTTTTACCTAACGCACATGCTTTTGGAATGAGATTAAAGCAAATGCAATTCCCACTTTATTGAATGTTAATAAAGTTCGAAGAAATATCTTTCCCGTGGAAACAGGTATGTGTTATTCTTCCTAGTAGAAACTATGCTTGATAGTATAAAACACGTGTATGTAATAAACTTAATTCTCTATGGTTATGGAACATCGTTTGATTACAAATGGAGCGGTGGATGTGGTGTTCCGTGTCCGTGGCTGATGGTGTTCCGAGACTTGAACGGTGACAGGTGTCAGGGTCGGAAGTGGCAAGAGGAGGAAGGATAATTTTGGCGGGCATGTGTGGCGTGGTTACGAGTTATAAGAGAGAAGACAATTATTAATTTGATTATAATTAACTAGAATCCAGAATATATTTTAATTTATATAGTTCCAGACCATTTATTTACTGTCTTTAATATCTCAGAAGTGGGATTGGATCCGTGCAATGGGAAGATCAAAGAAAAGCCGGCGAGAAAGCATTTCAAGCTCCACCAGTTCCTCAAAAGACTCACGAAGTGTTCGAAGGAAGGTACGGAAATTGAAAAGCCAGTTGAAAATTACCGAAAAGTTGTTGCAGAAGCGTACTACTGTAATTACACCATATACAAGTTTGAATATTGATGAATCACTCATTCCGATATTTGACGGTGCCACCGACAATTTATCTGCAAGGGAATGGGTGAATAAAGTTGATGAATTAAGTGAAATATATGATTGGAACGATAAGCTGATCATAAGACTTTCAACGTCAAGGTTAAAAGGAAATGCTCGAAAATGGTATGATTCACTAAAAGAACAATGTACTCAATGGAGTCAAATGAAGCTCATGTTATTAGAGACATTTCCTTGTAGTATTAAATTCGGTAAACTATTTGTAGAAGCTGCCAATTATAGCCATAGACCTACTCAAAAGCTAAGTGATTATTGTTTTGAAAAAGTAGCTAAAATTCGTAAGCTCAAGTTAGATATTGGGCAGGAGGAAATCATTGATTGTGTTATCGAGGGCATTGCCAATGAAAACATAAAGCTTGCAGCAAGAGCAGCTGATTTCAAATCAGTGGGATTACTTGCTAATTATTTAGAACATACAAATCAGCACAGTGTAAAACCTTTGAAAAGAAATGCGTTCATTGGCCGTGTACCTGAATCATCAAGAATCACAAATGAAAGCCAATTAAGTTATACAAATACGAATAAGATACGACCTTGGTTTGATAAAGGTAAAACATGCTTCAATTGTAAAGGGTCACATTTTATTAGAGATTGTCCTAAAACTATTATCAAGTGTGAATCATGTAATAAATTTGGGCATAGCAAAGAGCAATGTAAAGTCTATAGAAGAAAATCACAAAATGTAAACTCAGTTAAGAATACAGATGAAAATATTTATTTGAAGAAGATTATTATTAATGGAACGTTGATTGATAATTGTTTGGTGGACACAGGTAGCTCTTGTTCTCTTATAAAGGAATCCGTCGCAAAAAAATTAAAGATCAATAGCATATCATTAGATAGTTCTGCATTTCTAAAAAGCTTTATGGGAAATTACATATCTTGTAATAGATTAGCTAAGGTTGATGTAAAACTTGACCAATCATGTGGAAGTATCAACATATTTATTATTGATGACTCATATTTAACATATAATATTATTATTGGCAGCGATTACTTGAATCAACCACAAGTAGCAATGTTTAAATGTAATGGTGCATTTTGGTTAAGAAATATTGCCAGTATTGAAACTGATAAATGCCCTCAACAGTGTATTAAACGTGACAATATTAATTTTGGTAACGTCAATGATAGTGTTAAAACTCAAGTGTTTAACTTGTTATGGCAATACAAAGACAGAGTTTCATTCAGTTTCAATGATCTAGGTAAAACCGATATTGTCGAGATGAGAATAAATTGTAAAACAATTGAGCCTATAATTTATAATCCTTATAGAATGAGTGTGAAAGAGAAAGAGATCCTTGACGGATTGTTACAGGAACTTCTTGATTGCGGCATAATAAGGGAGTCCAAATCAGCATACGCCAGTCCAGTACTTTTAGTTAAAAAGAAGACTGGTGATTATAGATTATGTATAGACTATCGTCGGTTAAATTCTATTACTATAAAAGAAAAATTTCCCTTGCCACTGATAGACGATCAAATAGATATGTTAGGTGGACATAAATATTTCATAACCTTAGATTTAGCATCCGGTTACTATCAAATTCCTATGAAAGAGGATTCGATTGAGAAAACTGCTTTCATCACTCCTATGTCACATTATGAGTTTTTAAGGATGCCATTTGGGCTGACTAATGCACCGGCAGTATTCCAAAGGTTAATTAATACTCTGTTTAATGAACACATAAATAAAATTGTATTTGCTTATTTAGACGACCTTATAATTCCAGCTACTAGCATAGAACAAGCTTTAAGTAGACTAAAAATTGTATTAGATGTGTTAAGACAAGGAAACCTTACATTAAAATTGAGTAAATGCAACTTTTGCCAAACTACTATTTCATATTTGGGTCGTGAAATCAGTGAGTTGGGCGTACAGCCTGGTAGAGAAAAGGTTAAGGCAGTAGAGAAAATGAGACAACCAAGCAATGTTAAAGAAGTAAGACAATTTTTAGGGCTAACAGGCTACTTTAGAAAATATATAAAAAATTACGCTACTTTGGCGGAACCAATAACAAGACTATTAAGAAAAGGGGTTGCATATACTTGGTCAACTGAACAGGAGGAGGCTTACACCAAATTGAAGTCAATCTTGGTTGAACGCCCCATACTAACAATTTTCAATCCTCTACTTAAGACAGAGTTGCATACGGATGCTAGCAGTTTGGGATTTGGTGCCATGTTGATGCAAACCCAAGATAATAATCAATATGTAATTGCTTACTTCAGTAAACAAACGAGTCCTGAACAGCGACGATATCATTCGTATGAACTTGAGACTCTGGCAGTTGTTTTAGCATTACAACATTTTAGAGTGTATCTGTTAGGTATTACATTTGATATTATTACTGACTGTAATGCATTACGTGCGGCATTCGCAAAACGGGATATGGTGCCTCGAGTAGGTCGTTGGTGGCTAATGGTGCAAGATTATGACTTCACTATTATCCATAGACCAGGACGGAAAATGGGACATGTTGATGCTCTCAGTAGAAGTCCAGTGATGGAGTACTTAGATGTATTAATGATTGATATAACGGAAGCCGATTGGATTGTTGCAGCTCAAATGCAAGATGAGCAAATTCGAAATATTCATAACATATTGAAAGACAGAATTATCAATAGAGATACAAAACAGTATTTTGATAATTATTTGTTGCGTGATGGTAAGGTATATAGGAAGATGGAAGATGGGAGATCATTGTGGGTAGTACCAAGGTTATGAAAGTGGCAAATTTGCAGACTTTGTCATGATGAAGGAGGTCATTTTGGAGTTGAGAAAACTTTGAAGAAGATTGGAGAAAGCTATTGGTTCCCACATTCACGGAGATTTGTGAAGAAATATGTGCAGTCGTGCCTTTCATGTCTTTATTAAAAGCATAACCATGGAAAGAAGGAAGGTTACATGCACCCAATTGAAAAAGTTCCGATTCCGTTCCATACTATTCACATTGATCATCTAGGACCTTTCGTTAAAAGTAGAAAGAACAACAAGTATATTTTGGTAATTGTCGATGGATTTACGAAGTTCTGTTTTATGGAAGCTGTGAAGGATGTCACCACTAAACCGGTAATAAAAGTATTGATGAATGTTATGTACATCTTTGGTGTACCCACCAGGATTATATCAGATCGTGGAACATCATTTACTTCTATGACATTCAAGAGATTTTGTAAGGCGTATGGTATAAAGCATGTTTTAAATGCTGTTGCTTCCCCACGAGCTAATGGACAATGTGAAAGATATAATCGAACAATTTTAAATGCACTCTCTTGTACAGCTGCTGGGGCTGATGATAATAGTTGGGATACTTTCATCAAGCAGATTCAAAGTTCGATGAATATGACATTTAATGCAGCTATAAGTGCAAGTCCGTTAGATGCTCTTGCTGGTTACAAAGGAAGAAGTATCTCCGAGAGTACAATACTGAGTACGATTGAAGTGGATCTGGATCGACTGGATTTGGAGACATTACGAAATAATATTACACAGAGAAAATCGAATAGTCAACGAAAACAAAAGGAAAGATTTGATAGAATGAGAAAGAAGGCAAAAGTTTATAAAGAAGGAGATGTAGTTATGGTTCTGAGAACTGACACGCCCAATACAGGAACTAGTAAAAAATTGTTACCAAAGTACAAAGGCCCTTTTAAAGTTACCAAAGTTCTGTTGAATGATAGATATGTAGTGGAAGACTTGAGAGAGAACTTCCGGAGAATGAGTACTGTTGTTGCTGCAGATAAAATGAAGTCATGGATTACATTCAAAGGTAATAGCATGAAAGAAGGGATGCCTGTCGGGAGAATTATGCAGTGACATAATAGACTCGAGCATTCTGCTTCTAAGTTAATGTTAAAGAAGGGATGCCTGTCGGGAGAATTATGCAGTGACATAATGGACTCGAGCATTCTGCTTCTAAGTTAATGTTAAAGAAGGGATGCCTGTCGGGAGGATTATGCAGTGACATAATAGACTCGAGCATTCTGCTTCTAAGTTGATGTTAAAGAAGGGATGCCTGTCGAGAAGATTATGCAGTGGCATAGTAGACTCGAGCATTCTGCTTCTAAGTTGACGTTAAAGAAGGGATGCCTGTCGAGGAATTATGTAGTCACATAATAGGCTCGAGCATTCTGCTTCTATGATTATGTTGGAGGGGGAATGCCTGTCGGAGGATTATGCAGTTGCATAATAGGCTCGAGCATTCTACTTCTAAGATGAAGTTATGGAAAGGATATCATTTAAGAGGTGCTACTATGGTGTAATACCATCAAGCATTCCGTCCTTGACATACACATGTATAAGCCATTGATAATAACGCAGTTTATGACGGAGTTTTTACAACTTTATGTAAGTATGGTAAGGATCTATAATAACTTCTGAATTTTAGGTGACCAAACTGGAGAATCTGAGGACAGATCCAGTGAGGATGGCCGAATGTAATAAACTTAATTGTCTATGGTTATGGAACATCGTTTGATTACAAATGGAGCGGTGGATGTGGTGTTCCGTGTCCGTGGCTGATGGTGTTCCGAGACTTGAACGGTGACAGGTGTCAGGGTCGGAAGTGGCAAGAGGAGGAAGGATAATTTTGGCGGGCATGTGTGGCGTGGTTACGAGTGATAAGAGAGAAGACAATTATTAATTTGATTATAATTAACTAGAATCCAGAATATATTTTAATTTATATAGTTCCAGACCATTTATTTACTGTCTTTAATATGTATTTCTTGTTATTTTATATTATAAATAATTTGCAAGATGTTGCTTTGTTTTTCTAAAAGTACATTAGGATTGTTAGAGTTAAAATGTACTACATTTATAGTTTTATTATTGATTGATTATTTATACAATTATTGTAGTAACTGCTTGTACATCAGGTTTACAAAACACAGAAGAGGCGACTGAAGCTTTGCAGCTTGAGAGAGAAATTATTTCATGCAATGAGGAAGATGAGTTGCCTTTGACAATAGATAACACTTCGCCCCCTTTCACACCTACAAAATGGAAGTTTAGTTGTGATTTCTCTACTCCCAAAAGAGCTAGAAGACATGCTGAAAATTTAATGAAAACAAATGACAAACAAAAGAAAAAAAATAGATATCTGAATCAAAAAACAAGAAAGCTTCAACAAAAAGTTTCATCCATAGAAAAGTTAATTCTGCATTTAAAGTCCAAACATTATATCAGCAGTGATGCTAGTGATGCATTGATGGTAGATATGTTTGAAATAATATATTGAATAAAAAAATCCATTTCTTTTTCTTCTTTAGGTAGAATTAAAATAGAAGTAGAAATGGATTTTTTTTAAGCTTTAGGTATGTTTTTTCTTGCAATGATTGGTAATCGTTTGACAAACAGTATACATTATTTACGGCCTTATTCATAAACATGCCTTAAAATAAGTTTTAAATGCTCATTATCTACTTATAATATTCATTAACCTACTACATAAAGTAGCTAGTTGTGTCTACTGATAGCGGCTATTACGAACTTCGGATATAATAAACCGTTTTCTGTGGTCGGTCTGGGTTCTTACAAAAAATATTTGACAGTACAAGTAAAAAAAGTATACATCTCTTTCCCATAAGGCTGACTTTTTTAGGAAAAAATGCCTTCACCAATGAGATCACTTATGCTTCATAAACTAAAAAACACTAGGCGCTATGAAGAAGACTTGAGGAGTTTTGCTATTTCATTAATATTTTATTCGAGAAAGGCGTATATCTATGTAAAAAGTAAACTCAAAATTACTGCCCCATCCCGACACAATAAAAAAGTGGTATACTCTTATAGATGGTTCTACAGGCTTTACATTGCATGTCTATAAAGGAAAGGAGCAGAGAAAAGACTGTTTTTGTTAATATTTGCATAGATGAAATGTCTATTAGGGAACAACTTATTTTCCATAAGAACAAATTTATTGGAAGTGTCACATTCAATGCTAATGTAGAATGCACAGATAATGATAACCCCATATTAGCAAAAAGCGCCTTAGTATTTACGGCAGTTGGTATTAATGATAACTGGAAAGTGCCTATTGGATATTTTTTAATTAAAAGTTTGACCGGCGAAGAGAGGGCGAACTTGCTTAAAATTGCACTTCTATTGATGGAGGATACGGGGGCTATAGTACGTTCCATTACATTTGACGGAGCACCTGTTAATTTGAAAATGTGTAGAGAATTGGGTGCAAATTTCAATTTGATTTCTTTTAAGCCTTATTTCAAACACGCAAATAACACTGATAATGTTTATATATTTATTGATATTTGTCACAATATAAAGCTTGTTAGAAATACTTTTGGAGACAAGCAAAAATTGTTTTGTGGTGAAAACACCATCAGATGGGAATTAATTAATCATCTGTACAACAGACAATGTGAAGAAGGTCGGAGACCTGCAACAAAATTAACCAAACAGCATGTATATTTCTCTGATAACAGGATGAAGGTGAAGTTGGCAACACAGGTCCTTAGCCTTAGTGTTGCAAACGCTCTATACTTTATGAAGCAGTTGAACGAGAAAAACTTTGAAGATGTTGATGGTACAGCTGATTTTTGCCTACAATTCAATAATATATTTCATTTTTTGAACAGCAAAAATCCATTTGCAAAAGGAATATACCACAGGCCAATTTCTTCAGAAAATTATGAAGAATGTGTAGAGATATGTTCTTCATTTGAACGATATATTAGAAACCAGAAAGATATTGGTTGGTATGGTTTATTAATTTCATTAAATGGGAATTCTAAGTGTTTGTAAAATTTGGCAATTTTAAATTTCGTTTTTGATCATCCGGAGTGATCAGGTTCAAAGATATCATAACCTAAACTTTCACAACTTTGATCGTGATTATTTCAAAAACGGTGGTATATGCAGTTTTAGATATTTATATTTTTGGAAAATGCAAAAAATACATCGATTGGTATCAAAAGTTTTTCAATATACGAGAGTTAATCGGCTGACGTATGACCAGCTCTTTTGGGTGTCTTTGCAGTCTGAACCTGAAATATAGAGCTGTCCAGGACTATGACATGCTGACATGCGTAATTTAAAAATGTCTACTGAGTGAAAACCGTATATATATTTTTCATCTATGGGTGTAAATCTATGGGTGTAAGCCGTTGAGGTAGAAAATGACCGGAGGGAGCCTATCCATTTAGAAGGCTTATGCGCCGTGAGACCAGGTCGGCCATGTTTTGGCACCGTGAGTGACTCATTCTGTTGGGTGATTGCGCTTGCGCGTCATTACGCGCAATTGTATATAGTTTGTTTCACGAATGATGGCTATTGCGTGTAATCATTCACGAGCTACGTATATCAAGCTATACGTCTCATGGCATCTCATTATCATGAAATTCTCTATTACGTTTGTCGATCTAAGCTACGACATCAGTATTTCAAGATTATCTCCTTCAATAGGGCGCTGCACGTGTGTCCGAAGGCAACGCAATCTTTTACTTTCCTACGCTACTATAGTAGCTGTATAAGGAAAGTATTGTAATCGTGTAATGTTGACTTTTCAAAGTTTTATACGTCTAATAAACATATTTTCAGCCATTGTTCTGTCTGTCTGCGACAGCATTATCTCATGAACGGATCGGTGTACTTTGTTGCTTTCTTTTTTATTTTGTTTGGTACCAATACCTCTCGCCAGTGGTACTGAATGAGAATCCTGTATACACTGGGTGCTGAACTATAGCCAAAAAAACGCGATTTGCTCAAGATTGTAGCGCGAAAACGGCTCGAAGGATTCTGATTACACTTGCCTAAAGAATTCTTCTGAGAGCCCTTCACCACCCACATACAGCGCCATCTCTGAGAAACAGCTCAAAAAAAGTTATCCTTGAATAAAATTCCATATTTTCCAAATGTTTCTTCAGATTCCGACTAAACGTTTCATCTTTCGAAAAAATGTTACATGACCGTTGTATTTTGTCTTGACATGCTGAAAAAATGAGTGGTAGCACGATTTGACCAGAGGATTTTTACTTTATTATAATACTATACTATAATAATCGTTGACTCACCCTGTACAATAAACTTGAAGTGAATATACCTTAACTTATAAAATCAGACACTTTGTATATGTACTCCACACACCATTTTAAATTATAACACAAAAAGCTTAAATAACATAGACGAAAAACAAAACCTATGTATGCAATGCAAACAAAACAATAACAATCGTAAATCAAAAGTCCGCACCAGTTACCTGTTCCAGTTAGACGATTCACCACATTGCCCATCAACGATAATTTAACTAATGGGAACCGAGAATGGCTTCCAACGGTTTCGAGTAGGCGGTGATCACGCATTTATCAGGCCGCCTCTGTAAATTGATTTTAGAATAGTTGTCTTAGAACCGATTTGTAAATAACTTTATCTGAGGGAAGATATTTTCAAGAAAAAGAATTCTGCGAGCATTGACCTTAAACCTGAGAGTTTTGGCCAGACTTAATAATGTCATAATGACAAAGATGTAGAAATACAAGTATACGGATTTACCTTGTTGAGATTGAGTTGAATCATTATTTTACTGGAGGAATACTGGAATCACTCACCAAGGTCCTTAAGATAATGCTGCCACTTCACAAAGAACAACTGTTTCTTATAATTCTCCATTATATATTCAAGCAGCTGATTTTTCTTGTTTTGGCTCAAAGATATATCGATTCCATCAGTTTCTCTTAGAATTGGTGACATACCTCTTGGGAGAAAGTCATTTCTCAGATGAAATTCAAAGGCTTTGTCATCGCCTTTTCCCATGGGAGTGTTAAAAGTAGCAAAACCTTCGATATGAAAACGCTCAACTGATTACGATTGCATTAAGAAGAAATAATAATTCGAGTAAGTATGAAGCCACTTGTGCCGATCCCACTTTTAACCACATCAGGTTTGATAAGGAATCTTCGGGGAAGGCAGCCAGATAAAAAAAGTACATCTTTGAGATGTGCATTATAAAGGATTTTTGGTCAGACGATGGATTTGTTTATACCAACGTAACCTGACAGCGTATAAGGGCGACGTGACGTCACTGACGTCTACGAGATATTAACTCTAGCTCTAACCATGGTACAATAAGACCAAGGTATGTTCTTCGCGCAGATATGAGTCTGGTGGGGGTATTCCTCGTATTCCGAGAGTCATTCCAAAGCCGCCATATTTATTGTCATATGGTGTCTTGTGCAGAGAACACTACCTCCAAGATAATAGTAACACCCAACATCTCTCTCTCTCTCGAAAAACATCGCAACAAGTAAGCAATAGAATCACAGACTCATTAAAAAAAATTATAAACAATTTCCCACTTTATAGTTTCTCACCGCAGCCGTTCGTTAGAAGTTTTTGGGGTTACAAAAAACTTAGAAGTTTGATACTTTGGGATTTAGGGTTATTCCAAATTTTCTTTCATTCTAAAATATTTTCAGTCACACGACTTCCGGTTACACCGGAAATCGTCATTAACTTCCTTATTTTAAATAGAACACCCTGTATATTATTTCATTTTTGAATTTCTCAGGAAATTTTATGATGTGTTTCATTAGGTTTTCCTATACCTATTTTCAACTGTTTCTCAGATATCTTGATTCTTTTGAGAAATTTTACAGGTTTACCCGTGTTTTTAACAGTTGGCCTTTTATCCATTTTTGATAGGTGATAGATGCTTCTGTAGGTAAACTGAAGAAGGAGAATAATAATCTGGAAATCCATTGATTTATCGCATACAGGGTGTCCAAAATTTGATAACCGATTAGATTATTTTCAAATTTAAAAAAGTTCATTTTTTCAAATAAGATACCTTGTATATTTTTGGATAGTAGGATGCAGAATTTTATTTTGCATCGATTTGCTATAACTTTCCCTATACCTATTTTCAACGGTTATATTATTATCCCAGATTTTATTATCAGAAGCCGATGTAACTGTTTTACCTAGTAATCCTTGATTTTGACAGATAATGAATTAATGTTGTTGGTTTTTATGTCCTATTAATTGTGTAAAGCTGAAAATGGAAAATATTGAAGAATATTCAAATAATGATTTGCTCAATTTATTTTACACGCACTGTGAATGTGGACGAATTTTCAGACGAACATGCAGAATGTTTAACGAACGATACCCGAATCTATCAGCAATGACTCTCGGAAAATTTGCAAGATTTGAAGCTCGATTTATCGCAACAGGAGGTATAAGAAAACGCGAAAACACACAAAGCCCATAGTTGATAATGAGGAAAACGAGGTAAATGTTCTGGGTTATTTTCAAGCTCATCCACAAAGTTCGACTCCAGCACAGAATATTAAGAAAATATTCTGAAATAACTGTTCACGGATTACATCCTGGCGATGAAGCAAGACGAGTCAAATTTTGCGAGTTTATTTGTGTAACAATAACTGAAGATCCAAGGTTTCTTCATAATATTGTCTGGACAGACGAATCAAAATTTAGCAGATAAGGAATTATAAATAGGCGAAACAATCATTACTGGGCAAGCGAAAACCCACATGTTGTAAGAGAAAATAATCACCAGGAGCAATTCAGTTTTAATGTCTTTTGCCTAGTTATGGACAATAGAGTGGCGTATCACGTATACGATGAAAATTTAAATGGAATTTGAATGGAAATACTCAGAGGGTTCGTAAATGATTTTTTAAATGCTCTACCTCCACGTAACAGAGCAAACATTTGGTATCAGCTCGACGGCGCACCCGCACATTCTGCTAGAGCCGTGCACCAGCAGTTGACGTTAATGTTAATGAAGATCGCTGGATTGATCCACATGGACCTTGCAACTGGCCCCAAAGGTCACTTGATTTGACGCCTCTTGATTTTTACATCTGGGGGCGTATAAAAGAGCTAGTGTACTCTACTTCTGTACATAAGAGGAACGAGTTATTAAACCGTGTTAACGATGCGTTTACTAATTTATGCCTAAACAAAATCCGTAGGTCTGTTTCGCAAGGAGTGCATGGCAGAGTTATTCAATGTTTGAACCAAAATGGCAGTCACATCGAACAATTATTGCAATTATTTTGTTTATTCTTTTTATTATAGTAGGAATACACTAACGTCTATAACGCCATCAATTAACGCGTTAAATATAATTACATTCAGGTTTGGCGATGAGTTAACGTTATAATTATTGTGTTAAATATTAGATGGAAGTACAGGTCGCAGCCTAGAGGTAAGATAACGTGTTAGCTAGGCATTAACTCATCGCCAGACCTAAATTTAATGTCACTTAATACGTTAGTTATTAGATATGGCTCCGTTTTCGCGTTCTTCGGCGGCCGTCGACAGCCGCTGCTGACGGCATCACACTAATTCTGATGTTTGTTTATGTGAAAACATGGCACTGATACTAACATCCACTGAAGACCTGCCTATTGCCTTTCCGAGCAGCCCAAACGGAACCCTATGATCCGCCGCCGCCGATACCGACAACGGCAGCCGATTTCGGTCGCCGAAAAACGGAAACATACCTTTAGACGTTATTGTGGCCACATATTAATATACGTTTGTTTTATTATGTTATGTTATATTTTATATGTTTGTTTTATTCCTGTTTTGTTCTTACGTTCTAATTATATTCAATTTTGTTGCTTTAACATAATTATTTTATTTAAAAAAATAAATGATGTTGCGGTTTCTGAAAAAAACACATTAAAATAGAAAATACGGATTAACAAGAAAACCGTTGAAGCTAGGTATAGGAAAAGTTACAGCAAATCGATACCAAATAAAATTGTGCATCCTACTATCCAAAAATATACAGGGTGTCTCATTTGAAATAATGAACTTTTTTAACTTTGAAAATAATCTAATCGGTTATCAAATTTTGGACACCCTGTATACGATAAATCAATTGTCAATATGGATTTCAAGATTATTATTCTCCTTCTTCAATTTACCACAGAAGCATTTATCACCTATCAAAAATAGATAAAATGCCCACTGTTAAGAACAGGGGTAAATCTGTGAAATTTGTCAAAATAATCAAGATATCTGAGAAACACTTGAAAATAGGTATAGGGAAACCTAATGAAACACATCATAAAATTTTCTGAGAAATCCAAAAATGACATAATATACAGGGTGTTCCATTTAAAAAAAGGAAGTTAATGTTGAATTCCGGTATAACCGGAAGTCGTGAGACCTTGAAAATATTTTAGAATGGGAGAAAATTTTGAACAACCATAAGTACCAAATTTTCAAACTACTGGGTTTTTTGTAACCTCAAAAACTTCTAATGAACGGCTGCGCTGAGAAACCCTGTATATAACCAGAGTCTCTGTTCTCTGCTATAACATCATAGTTAACGTAAGTGATTTACACCGTATATTCGAATGTACTGTCAATTTTAATCAAAAACATAAATTTAATCATTTCTGCTTCTGATACGTAATATGAGAGAGTAAATGAAAAGCATGAATATAAAAAGATTAGTTGATGATATACACAAAAATCGTAGCAAAATGATATTCTAATTTGAATGGGAAAGCGGAATAAAACAAATATGGCGGATTTCGGATGAGGTGCGCCAACTGAACGAAAACGCGTACATCAATGGAACATACCTGTCTTATTGTACCATAGCTCTAACTTATGAAGACTGTTAAAGAGAAAAAACTCGAGGGGTGGGTGTAATATAGATATAGGGATTAAAATGCACTCCAATGCTGATTCTTTTCATTTGGACCTTTGCGCAATAATCTACTGCGCACTCATGCGATTATGTGTGTATGTGTTCGTTTCACTTCTACGAATTTTAGGTCTCACCACAGCATAACATACATCTCACTCTTATTTATTTTATTTATATTCTATGGAAGGAGGTAGTGTTCTCTGTACGGAAGCTCGGCGAGGACATTCCTATTTCACCGTTCCAACTTCTGTTTTCTTACGTCATATCTATGAATTTCTCTGTTAAGACGTACAAATTTCGATTTCATTTCCTCTCAGTGAAGTGACGTCTCATCTATGATTTCTGAATTGTGACGTAACAACTCAGAAATAAGAAAAGTCTGGGAATCATTAATCTAAAAAAATTGTATTGGTATAAATACCTAAGTAATAAAAAGGCAATCAATTCAAGACAGTCTGGCGTCTCACTTTCAACTCATATGTCCTTTCAAGACGTTTTCAGAGACCTCTATGTCCCAAACATTTCCACTATGTAAAATTTCATTAAGAATTGCACGAACAATGTTTTCGAGGGGAGCTTCAACATAATTCAGTCTTTTGAGCCCTAAACGTTCTATTATTCATTTGAGATGCCCTAGGCTCTCCATTATGCCATTGCGAAGAAGCAAAAAATTAACTATTTCTGCATATGAATAGGCCTTGTTGAAGTAGCTAATGATTAATTTATCTCGAGCTGCGAATGAACACATGTCAGCGAATATGATACTTTTTATTATTTGAATTGTTACGTCACAATTCAGAAATCACAGATGAGACGTCACTGAGAGGAAATAAAAACGGAATTATTAAGTCACAACAGAGAATTCATATGACGTAATAAAACGAAAGTCGGAACGTGAAATAAGAATATCCTCGTCGGACTTCCATAATATTCTTCTGTCCATACCGCTTCCGCACATTTGAACACAACAAACTCGAGTATTTTTTCACGTTATCTATATTGACCACCATAAGCGAAAATAAAAATGAAAAATAAACAATTCTCTTGACAATAACTCATATATGTACAAACAATACAAGAACTTTTAATCGTAAAACGATAATAGGTTGGTGGGATTAAAAGTGGGAGTAGTGGCACAAGCCGCCCCATACCTACTTAATCACAATAAAAATATTCAGAATTTTATAATGAAATATATCTATAACTTATTTGTACCTAAAATTTTTTGTACCTAGACATAATTGCATAATCGCTTCAACAGTGATGTAAATTTGTCTCGCCTTACAAATTTTAAACTAAGTAATTATTTTCCTCAAAAATTAGAGAGACACCAACGATTTCAAAATAAGGTTCGAATTGCACAAACAATATTTGATCGATTGAGTAGATGTAGCACAACATATATTATGTAACGGTCCATTTTAAAAGCGGAATTATTTTCCTCAACTAAATAAATGTGCCTACCTAAATGATTGTCTATTCACCAAAGGCATCACTCGCTGTTTGCGCGTGTTAGGTATATTGCATCTTATCATTTAGTACCTAGGTACTAAATATTTACACAAACTTATATTAGTTAGAACCTACTTTAGATTGTCAGTTTAAATGTAGGTAACTTTTATCGAATAAACTTCATGTAAATTAGAATTAAATATTCTTTTTAAAAATTGAATTAAAAATTAAGCGGCACAGTCAGATCGGATAAAATTTTCGAGGGAAATAAATATTTAGACAGCCCTGTGAGTTTCAACTCTTCAGCGAATCTTCCTCCTTGTGTTTTGGGCATCCAGCTAGGACAACCAAGAGACATCCAATTTCGCACCGAATCGAGTTTGTACCTAAGTAGAATTTGTTTTGTTCATGTCAGATTCAATGTGTCAGACTCCTCTGATCCTATTGATTCAATGGACGAAAGCGATAGAGAATTAGAGCCTAGTTTAATATAATTTTTCATCAATCTTTAAATTTAATACAAAATATACTTTAAATCAAGTTGTAAAGTAGGGTTCAAAATATACCGTTGATTTTTTGTCTGTAATAATTCCTTAATGATGTCTTATGCCATAAAAGCTCATAAATGTCCATCCCTTTCAGACAGGGCTGGCCCCTAATATTTTACCTGCGACATGAATTATACCAATTGTTAAGACCATTATTTTCCAATTCATTTTGGGTAAAAATGGTTAAAATTACCTTTAATAAGCACTTAATATAAATAACTAATTATTAATATTAATAATATATAATGATATTTTATTATGGCACTTTCAGTCACTCACAAAATCCACCCCTGCGCCCATTCATTGTGGTTTAAAGATGTTGAGACCAACACAATGGGGTTCAATCAGGTAGTTTATTTATGGCAGTAAAAGCCAACCTATATTAGATATTAAGGTTTTATCCCAAATTTCGATGAAAACCCCAAGAAACTGTTTAAAATTATTAATGCCTGCGAATCCCTACTATCGCAATATTCTGTTACCGTTGATTCATGAAATGTTCAAAACAACTTATTACTTAATGGTATATTAAACAGACTGAAGGTAGAGAAGAAGAAGTCAAAGCGATAAAGGGAGCAAATAATTAGTTAAAAATCAAAACCGTATTATTGCAGAATTTCGGAGACCAACGAGGCGAAAATTGTTTAAATCAAGACCTTGTATATCTCATCAATTTTATAGAGTTACCAGTAGTATTCATAGAATTAATCAACCACCAGCAAGATTTTCAACGAATTCAAGTATTTTCAAAACCACAAATCTCATATGTCTGGAAACCAAATTCGCATCAATCACAACCTAAGCCTACTCCGATAAAATAATAAATTTTCTTATAATGGTCAAAAACCCAGCGTGATCACCGAAGAATCGTTCTGTACAGAATTCGTAGAGAGCTGACTTGCTTATTACTCCAAAGTTCGCACCTTGCTTCCAAACGTCAATTTTCAACACATTGTAGTAGTACAACGGGGTCAAGTCGAGCGACCGCGCAGGCCAATGCACAGGGCCACCTCGGCCTATTCACCAATTGGGAAATGTTTCTCCAAATACTGGTGCACTCGCAGAGGAAAGTGGGCTGGAGCGCTATCGTGTAGACACCACATGAGTCCAACAGCACATTCTCTAACAGTTCCGGCAGCACGTGTTGTAGGAATTGACCATAAACATGACCATCCAAACGTGGTGGGAGCAGATATGGCCCGATGATTTGGTCGTCCAGAATGCCGCTCCAGATGTTAATGGAAAACTAATGTTGGTCTCTCAGAAGGGCTATGTCATGCTTATTTTGATTCCCTCTATAACCTCTCTCATTTTGTCGCAATAATTATGGGACACCCTATACACCTGAATCTTGACATTACATTCATCTATGTTCTATGATTATTCTAGGCGCTTGTAATTGTTCTAGACTCTTGTCAAACTAACATTACTGTACCGGGTGATTCAAAAAGGGTGACGAGATACTGTATCTCAGGAATTAATGGTCGTAGAAGTTTGGAAGAAAAAATCCTTCCAAGGAAATCGACAAGAAAAATTGCTGGAGACCTGGAGTATTCCCGAAAGAATAACATACAGCAGTATGAGACGGATAACAATTCGTCAGTCAGTCAGCTGAGCGTGTGCATAGAACAGTGAATATAAATAGAGCGCTAAGCAATGCTGTAAATATAAATGTGTATATAGTTGTGTAATTATTAGTGTAAATGAATAAGTGAAAATAAATTGAACCCAGTTTAATTGTAATTCCCGTTACATTGGTGTCAGTGTGGAATCAGTAACTGTAAAAATTGGACAGACTTTAAGAGACACGGGTTTTGTGCAGATTTGAATGTATTCGAAAATTTTTGTTAGATTTAAGTTTAAGTTGGAGACTCTTTTTTTTTCTCGTGTTAGTGTGAAGACTTTTTGTTCGTTTTTGTGTAAATGTGAAGACTTTTGCTCGTTCTCGTGTAAGTGTGAAGAATTTCGTTCGTTTTCGTGTTGAAGACTTTAAAAACTATATAATTCACTTTGTTAAAAAAGACAATTAAAAATGAAATTAGTGCAGTTAACCGTGAAACAACTCATAGAACAGTTGGTGGAGCAGGATTGTGATGATTCCGGTAATAAAGCGACCCTCCAGAAATGGTTAAGGGACACTTTGATTGAAAATGGAAAAGATCCGGATATATTCGAGTTCCACTCTACGGAAGAACTGTTACTGAAAGAGGTAAAGGAAGAAATTCCTAGAAATAATAATGAAAAATTCGATGAAGTCTCAAAAAAGTTTGAAGAAATTTCTAGAAATAATAATAAAAAATTCGATGACGTCTCGAAAAAGTTTGAAAAAGTTTCTAGAACTCTTCAAGATGAAATTAAAGATGTTTCCAGAAAAAGTGATGCGGGGTTTGAGGGAGCGACCAAAACTATCGAGGAATAGGTTAAAGTAGAAGAGAGAGCCAAGGTGTTGGAACTGTGGCGAGCTAAGACACGTGCGTCGCAGTTGTAAGAAGGTGGCACAGTCGGAAAAATAGAATGGGTCGAGATAAGGGGGCAATCGTCGACCTGCAGAAATAATGCCCCAGTAATTACGGTCAACGTGTCATCTTCTGGCGGAGCCTTAAGTTTATACATTGATTGTCGAATCAATGGAGAAGTCAGAACACTCCTAATAGACACCGGTGCAACAAGAACAATAGCAAGGCCAGAGCTCATCAAAAATCATTCCCGGATATTATCAACAAAGGTCCAACTCAGAACAACGACTGGGGAGACTATAAGAACACAGGGTGAAGCGAGCATGACCATCAGCATTGGCAAGATCACCATTAAGCACAGAGTTTTAATCGCTGTAAATTAGATGATCAGATATGCTAATCATCTAATTTTGGGAATGGACCTTTTGAAGAAGCTTGGGGCTGTGTTGTATGTCAAAAATTGTGTTTTGAAGGTCGGCGATAAAGAAATGCTTTTTCACGAAGATAACGAAGATGTTGTCCGATTGATAAAGACTAGTGACGTAATGATACCCGGCTATAGTAAAAAGACCTGGAAGTCTGAGACTGGTAGAAGAAATAAATAACAAAGAATTTCTGACTGCTAAAGCTCTTGTTCGAGTAAGAGATGTCGTTTCTGTCAGAGTAATAAATCTAAAGCAGAGCCCCATCAAGTTGGGCAACGGAAGTATGGTTGGAAATAGTGTTCCTTTATCAGCGATATGCTCTGAAAAAACGACAAAGAAACCATCTAGGACCAGATATTCGAAAGAGCTTGTTGATGTGGTCACCACGACTGTCCAGGAGAAGTTTTCCAACGATTACGTGAAGCCAACCTGAAGTCCTAAGGAATGTCATCTATTCTGACGTGAAGTAAGGTATCAATGAAAATTGAAGAAATAATCAAATTATGTACCTGATTTTTTGTTTAGGAAAAACTGCTTTCCTTCATCATCAACTTTTTTCTCCCAGTTGATATCAACAGATGATTGTGTTATTCGACTGTTGGCAATATTCTGTTCACTTTCCTGAAAATAGTTTTGATTTTCATGCTTTTGTTCCACAATTGTCCTAGTAGTAAGTCCACTAAAATTATGCTTAGATGAGAATTCCATATCTACTGATGAGCGTTTGTTGCTTTCGCAGCATGAAAGCAATATATCTTGTACAACAATTCTATTACTATCAGGACATGTAGAAAATATAGAATTTGTAACGTTTGCTACAGCATGGTTTGCAGGATTGCTGTTCTGATGTGATTTCATAGAAATTGGATTATAATTAGGAATAAAGTCAATAGTAGTGTTATTTGGGTAGTGAATAATGTCTTTTTTAAAATTCCATAATGCTTTTTGGTCACCAGGCGTTTCACGACAGAGCTGAGGTTGCGATTTCTTCTCTACGTTATACACAAAATTCTGAAGATGAGGATATTGCGTAGGATACAATGTATTTAAATTGGTGATAAATGGGATTTCCCCCTTCTTATCAGATGTTTCAAATAAAAGAGGATAATTCCTAATAGTATTATAATTATTGTGAAATTTATTTCTGGTGAAATAGGGACTAAACTGAGGTGCGATTCTCTTGATTCCATCATGCGAGGAAATATGCCCATCCTCATAAATATGAGGAACAATCGGGATTTCGTCAAAATTTCTCATTATTCCTTTCAATTTTTTCAATGTTGGCTTAGAATTCATACATTTCCATGTAGAATATAATTGATCCGATTGGTTATTCTTTAGAAGCAAATTACCTGATGAATTATCAACCTCATGAAAATCATTTAAAGTTTTACCTAACCCAATTTCAAAATATTGATTATGTTTATAATAATTTTGTTTCATAAAAGATTTGTTGTTGGGACCAAAATTGAAATTCATATGTTGTTCGTCACATTTGCATGTGCAACATTTCTCTAATGCAGGTTGTGCTTTTGCTGTACTGAAAACTCGTTGCGTTTTGGGAACTATCGTTGGTACTGCACCGACTTCAAAAGGATTTGAGAATATGAGACTGAAATCCTCTACTGATTTATCATTTGGAACATAGTTTTCATTTGTTTGATGTATTGTTGTTTGAATGCATTTTGAAGCCTTCTCATTTTTACAAAATCTGTAGCGGTCTTTGTTCTTGACTTTTCGAATCTTTCTTGTACTCGTTATTCTCATTGAAACTGATTTCGTCTTGCCAAAACCATCAACATTATTAAAGTAATTATTCTCCATCAGAATATTTGATTTTAATTCTAATACAGTCTCCTCACTTCCGGTATCTATTGTATTTTCCTCTTGGGTAAAAACTTTCGTGGATTTCAAGAACATATCCATTATAAGGTTCTTACCTTTTCTTTCATCATTAGTGAATCTGGAGAGATTAGAAATTTCTTCACCTTTTTGGAGTAGACATAAAGAAGCAGTATTTTCTACTAAAGGAACTTGTTTAAAACTTTTGCAGTCATCTTTTACCGGTAGTAGTTCTCTACATGTATCCAAGCTTTGGTTCTCCGGAAGACGGGAGATTTGAGAACCAATACAAAATCTTGAGTACTTCTCGTAATCACTGACTTTATTTTCAGTGTTGTGTCTTTTGTATCCAGAACATTTATAAGCACCCTGTATATGCGATACACCACCATCTTTTTTGTTGAAATATTCTTCAAATACCAGTTTTACACGATTATTTGTTACTTTAGTTTCATGGCCGATAAATAAGAGCAGTAATTTTTGGACACATTTTAACACTATATCCCAATGTAGAAATTCAACAGATGTTCTATGTTGATCGAATGAAATATCAATCAGGGAGTAAGGACACCATATGTTGAGAATATATACTGGAAACTTATTCTTCTCTATTTTCTGTAAAATCTCGTTAACAAACTTTTGAATTTTGCTAGATTGCACCGGTCTCTTATTAACATAAATATACTGTGCACGTTTTTCAGAATAGTCTTCAAACAGTAAAGCTTCCACTTTATATTTATGCTTGGTTACTTTCATGAGCTTAAATTTCTCAGAAATCTCCGGATGTAAGTATTTGAATGCTGATATCGTATCGTCGTTTCTCTTACTTTGTAACATAAGTTCTCTGTTTATATCATTTCTCATCGAAAAAGATACCTTAGGATGAAGTATGATAAGACATTCGATAATCTTTCTGATTTCCTCCAGCTCTAACTGCGCAATAATTCTGTTATGACGCACAGGATAATTATAGAAAAAACCTTTCACAGTAACCGTCGTTCCAAAGCTGGGTCTATTTTTTGTTTTTGTTACCTCCGTTTGATAACGTTTGAAATGTTTTGTGTAAGTTTCGATTGATTCTATATGTTTTGAATTTATCGAAACGCTTCTTGAACATTCCACAATACTTGCCAGAGTTTCTCCTCTGAACCCATAATATTTGGAACGTTTATCCAAAATACTATGATCTTCCAATTTATTTGTCATAAACCTTAAGCCCACTAGGGCCATATTCTCTTTTGAAATTCCTTGACCATTATCAACAACTTGTATACTCATAGTAACTAAGTTAACTCTTATAGCTATTGCCATAGATTTAGCGTCTAAGCTGTTCAATACCTAAAATATTTAATATTATTGAGAGGACATACATGACATGACATAAAACCTTACAAGTTCTGTGACACATTGGGAAACTGTATTAATTTTCAAAGAACTTCTTAGTTTCGAAATTGATTCTGAAGTAAGCTTTTGGAGGTCCATTGTTGACGTTGAAGATTGAAGATAATTAATTTTTATGGCAGATGGCAGAGAACATTTCATGGTTAATTTCTTAGAGTAGGGAAAAGTAAAGAATGTATAAAGGGAGGATGACAAACTCTGTACTCTGTATCCTGTTCTATTAGCAGAAGTGGCTGAAATAACGTCCCGTGATAAGTTTTCAATTTGGGATGTTGCGTGTAGGGATGTTACTTTGGAACAGAATCTGCTTCTTTCGGAACAGGTTTTCATAAGGAGCAGGTTGGAACAGGTATGAATCGGTACGTTTTCCTGTTCCAATGGAACAGTGTTTCAGTGTCTAATGTTTGTGCTGCGAGCTGTAATCGCGAACTCGTATTAGGGTATGACGTATCGTTATCGTTTATTCCTTCCCGTTCCGAGTGTGCTGTTCTGTTGCAACGCAGGGTAACAGTCCCAGTGTTCTGTGGGTCCCAGTGGAATACTAGCGGTGCTGTGACCTGTGACTCACAACATATCATCTGTAATCTGTGAAAGTTATTGGCTTCTGTGTTCTGTGGCTGCTGCCGACGCTGCGAATTTCGGTTAAAAAGGAATTAATGTGGTCGCTCGATGTTGTCGATGTTTATTATTTTTGAGAAAATACGCAAAATAAAAATAAATATTTATTGAAAATGCTTTTTAATATAAATAATAAAATAAAAACTCTTGGGATAAAGGCTATACTCTCAGTATACAATATAAATAATAACGAAAATAGGATATAAAAATGTTCACTGTTGGATGTTTCCTTTCAATATGTCTTTTTAAGATTGTTATTGAAGATTTAAAAGATATTTGTAACTTGCACATATTACACTGCGCGTTTGTATTATCTACGACAGTAAAAAAATTCCAAACTGGACTTGTTTTATTACGCGTTGATAGACTTTTTATTAGACTCATTATAAAATTAATTTTCTTTTAAAAAACAACACATGAACTTACTTAAAACGGCAGACAGAACGATGTACTACGTACGACGTATATAACATAACATAAATAAGACATAACAATACCGAATAGAAACAGCAGGGAAGTCCCTAAATGCCAATCTTTCAATTCTACTACAGCAGAGAGAACATACAATCAATGTTCTCTCTGTACTACAGTAAACGCTGCTCTGGAGCATCTGGCAACCCTGCCTTGAACAACGAATGATGCATCGCATCGTAACATGAAAAGAATAGCGCGGAGCAACTTTGTAAAATTATATATTTTAGTTTTCGATTAGTTTGGAACTGGAACAGGTTTCTTGGAACAGGTACTTTTAAAAAATGGAACAGGTTGTACCTGTTATTAGAAATACCCTGTTCCAACCATGCCTAGTTGCGTGTTATTTCACTGAGTTTTTATGCTTTCTTCACACATACTACATAAGGAGGCGCTGCGTGATTTTGCGCAACACACCGAAATGACATACGATAACTTATGTTTTTTGTCATAGAATTAATACTCCTAGAAAGCTAGTATATAAGCAGTCTACTCACGAAGAAAGAGAGACAACAAATCCATGTATTAGAAAGAAATGATAGGGTATAGAGACTATTGCGCATGTGTCAAAGAATGATTATAGGACGGCATGTCTAACGGTACCTACAGGGGTCAATAAAAGAGTTTTGTTTTCTCACTGAAATATTATTTTCTATTTTTTTAAACTATAAAACATTTCCATTGTGTTATATAATCGTTATATGTTCCAACATAATAAAAAATTCGCCACTTTTGTATATTTACCTGGTAGATAAATATTAGTAAATATATATATATATATATATATATATATATATATATATATATATATATATAAATCAGGGACCCTTACTGGATCGTTTTACTACCGATACCGAAAGAGTTTTTATGGGGTTTAAGCCAGTTTATTAAAAAATATATTCTTTTTTTATATTGGTTTAGAAAATAAAGCTATTTCCAATATATTTAATTTCAATATCAGCTAATATTTAAATTTTCTCAAGTCAATTTGGATAAAGTTGAACTAAAGTACTTAGAATTGATAAGAAATTTTCCATCAAATAATAACTACTTTTGTCCTGGTGAGTATAATAACTCAATAAAATAAAACATCCCGACGGCCTGTAGCCAGCGGAAAGGTAAATTTCTCAAAATTTGAACATCCATAGATTATTTCTTTATTAATATTAGGTAAATTTATTTTAAAAATGTACTTATTGCTACTTCAATCGTGTTAACAAATTTGGTAATATCTCATATATATATATATCTCTATATACATATATAAACAAAATTTTTTTTTAGACTTACTTATAAACATAACAACTTGCTGTTTAATTTTTTTTGGAAATTAAAAAGTGCGAACGATCACAACAGGTACATTTCTATAAGAAATTTACTTAAAAATAAAATTCAACACCAAAAAGAATAATTAATTTTCGTCGTGTTTGGTGCTTATCCATGGTTCATTGTATATTATATGAAACATAACGTCTAATCGATGGCATCTTCCACGATTTTTTTTACCACAGGAAACAATTTATATCACAACACCGGAATAAAAATAATCATCAAGGGCGTCCAACAACAAGACTGGCATGGCATTGTTGCCTAGTCTAAGGTACAAATTACAAAATGCTTTATTATAGGTACTCTTAATTAGAAAAAAATATTGTTTTTTTTATATTGATTCAAAGAATGATAAATTTTAAGTTTTTGATATTATATAAATCAAAAAATAATATTTGAAGGTAGGTATTTTCTTTCTCTTTTCTATTTCAAAATCTTCCAAAACGGTAAATTTCTTCAAGTTTGACAACACTGTTCATAAGAAAAGTACATAAACGAATATATAAGATAGACTTTCGCGCAAGCATATATCATCCGAAACCCTATTACTGTTTCTCTTTCTTCGTGAGGGACTTCTCACTCTATTAGCCTTCTAGGAGTATTATTTCTATGTTTTTTGTGCTACTCCCACTTCTCGTGTTACTCGACCTCCCTATATTTCTCTCTCTCTCTCTCTAAGGTTATTGGCCCTTGCTCCCTATTGGTGCATTTGGCCAGCTCATTCGGGGGGTTACAATCTTGTCTGATTTTGCATCATATTGTAACCCATTAATAATAGCTTTTTTTTTTTCCTCTATTTCTTTTGTGTTATTCTTGTATGATTATTCTTCAATGCACGTGTCAAGCTGAGTCCAGCAATGTGCCTCGATCCGAGTATAACCTTCTCTGTCACGCTCCTAAGGTTATCAGCGAGGTTTTCCCTCTTGTCTCCTCCAGACCACGCTGCCACGTGCTTCTAACCTTAAAAGTTAAATAGGAATCGACCTCTTTTCACTTGCACACCCCGAACCACGCTCGATTATCACGGCCGAGACTTCCCTGTCCACCTCGGGGGCCCAGCACTCACGTCCTCTACTAGCGTGTACTTCCCGTACGGAAATTTTTGATTTCCTTCAGACGCGAAGTGGACTCTACCGAGGTTGACACGGAAGTGCTCCCTATATTTGTTCATGGGAAAAGTCGTGCGCATGATCATTTACTCATGTCTTGCGTCCAGCCCGTGGCAACTCTTATAGGAAAATTTTGACCGTAAGTTGCCAAAGTGTACCGATTGATCGCTAGTATCGCTTCCGACAATTAGTGGCGGTAACATTCAAATACGTAAATGTTCTATTATAAATATGTTATCTGTCTAACACCTCTAACCTCATTTTTCTGAAGCGTTGTTTGTATTCGTATTTGTGGTATGTTTTCTCTGGTTTTGTAGCTTTTGGATGTTTTGAAGGTACGTATCTGAGAAATGAGAGAATATGCACGTTTTTTCTGCAATTCTCTGTTGTTGAATGTGAATTTTATTCTCTATTACTATTTTAGTATCTTATTCTTATCATTCGTATCTTATTTATTTCAGTGTTCGTAAGGCTCAGTGGCAAGAGAATGCCACTAAAGACATGTTGTAAGGCTGCCGAGAAAGCTGGTTGAACCCAGGAAAACATTTGTAATTAGGTATGGCATGATGAAAATACGAAGGAAAATGGAGAGCAACGCAATTTATATATACAAAGTTTTCAAGGAAGTTCATCCTAAAACTGGAATATTAAGCAAAGGTATGTGTATCATGAATAGCTTTTTGATTGACATTTTCGAACGTATTGTTGCTTAAGCTTTCCGTCAAGCTCATTATATAGAGATCAGAGTAAACAAAAGAGATCGCAAATAACATGTAGGATATAACTGTTAATCTACTTCTACCAAGTAAACTAGCGTACCATGTTGTAGGTGAAAGAACCAACTAGTACTCCGGTGAAGCTAAAAATATAGAAAAGTTGTTGAATGAGAATTTTATTCTCTATTTCTATTTTAGTATTTTATTCTTATCATTCGTATCTCATTTATTTCAGTGTTGGTATGACTCAGTGGCAAGAAAATGCCACTAAAGACATGCTGTAAGGCTGCCGAGAAAGCTGATAAAACCCAGGAAAACATTTGTAATTAGGTATGGCATGAAGAAAATACGAAGGAAAATGGAGAGCAACCCAATTTATACATACCAAGTATTCAGGCAAGTTCATCCTAAAACTGGAATATTAAGCAAAGGTATGTGTATAATGAATAGCTTTTTTTGATTCACATTTTCGGACGTATTGTTGCTTAAGCTTTCCGTCAAGCTCATTAAATAGAGATCAGAGTAAACAAAAGAGATCGCAAATAACATAAGAAACAACTGTTAATTTACTTCTACCAGGTAAATTAGGGTACCATGTTGTAGGTGAAAGAACCAACTAATACTCCGGTGAAGCTAAAAATATAGAAAAGTTGTTGAATGAGAATTTTATTCTCTATTACTATTTTAGAATCGTATTCTTATCATTCGTATCTCATTTATTTCGGTGTTGGTATGGCTCAGTGGCAAGAAAATGCCATTATACAAAGAGATCAGAGAATACTTAATAGATTGTTTGTCTTGTGAACTCTTTACCGAGCATGCTTTTCTCATATCAGCCCAGATTTGTAATGATGTATTTTTTATTGCAGTGAAATGGTGGTGCACAAGGCAAAATCGAATGTTTGCAGATGAACAACGGAAGAAGAAGGCTGTGGCAAAAGTAAAACACCTCAAAGGCATTTGAAGAATCTAGTTTCCGAGTCCTGGTGGTATAGAGAGAGTATAATGAGTGCATAAATGTGAGTATAGCTGAATTTTGCTTGTAATTATTTCAGTTTAATTGTAATATACAGTGCAGATGTTTAAAATTTGTTTTTTTATTTACATGTCTACTTGAGGGGCAACAGAAGAAGGCTGAAGGAAAAATGGAGGAATGCAAGGGCAGATGAAGTATCCAGCGTCCGAGTCCTGGTGGTGTAGAGAGCATAATGAGTGCATAAATGTGAGTATGGCTGAATTTTGCTTATAATTATTTCAGTTTACATGTAATATACGGCGCAGATGTTTAATTTTTTATTTTTATTTAATTGTCTAATTGAGGAGCAGCGGAAGAGGACTGAAGAAGAAGTGGAGCAATGCATGGGCATATGAAGTATCCAGCGTCCGGGTCCTGGTGGTGTAATAAGTGGTTTACAAAAGCAGTTATTTGGACAGTGCTCTGGGTAATAATTTATTATAATAATAAGTATATTATATAAGTATATTGTTATAGTAATGTATGTTGATGTTCACATTGGCGACCTTCAAGTTATTAAAAAAATACTTCTAACTTTTCGTTTATTTATTATGACTTTATTAATTTCCCTTAGACATAGTGAAAGGAGTGAAACTTTCAGAAATTGTTGGAGAACACTTAATAAAAAATCTATGCTGCATTCATATAAGGTTTCTTTAACTTTCTTCAACAATTTCTGAATGTTTTATTCCTTTCTCTACTTTGCGCTACTTTTATATTCCACCGTTAATTTGAATATCCGATTTAAATCTGCCGCCACACGTAACTTCGTAAGTGTACTGATTGAGCGCTAGTGTACTCAAGGTCAAAAAGATTAACATGGGAGTTACCATTCTCTTGGAGGAATGTTTTCTCTGCTTGCGTCTTCCTATCTACTTAATGTTATGAAAGTTAGACTGATAATGTGCTAGAGACCAGGTGGCGTTGTTGTAGAGCGATAAAAATAAAAAATACCATAATGAGAAATAAGGAATACATAAACATAACGTATCTATGTAATAATATTATTGCAGTTGTTTTCGAAAATTTTATTTTATTGTGTTGAAGTGACTGAAATTATTAAAAAAAGACAAAACCTTGCGTTGTACTGGAATATAATAAGCGCTACAGGGTACTTCAAACCAAACAGTGAGCGACTGAAAAAGTGACAAAGTGCTATTTGCATTTGACCTCTTCATAATATGGTGATAATATGTAAGTGAAAAACATTTCCAAAAAAGTTGTATTGGCCCTGAGAATTCACTTTGAGCGGAATCTATAAAATCTGATTATGTTTGATTCTCTGTACGTAGGTACCTACCTAGGTTCACAACAAGCCGCTTATTAATAGGGAAAAGTTTGAGTATCAACCATAGTCTAAAATTATTTTCATGTTTGCCTTTTTTGTCCGTTAAATCAATACTCTGGATCATAGAGAATAAAATAAAGGCGTTTTAAATTAGATAAAATATATCATAGTTCGCGTCAGAGTAAATTCTCTTTGGTAAATTCGTTCTCGTTCGAGTATTCTTCGTGGCATCTTCGTAACTCTTCGCCATCAGTAGCACTTATCCCTCTACAGGTGCGATCCTGGTGGGTCAACACGTTAACAGTCCCATGTACAAAGCTCCAGTCGCAAGACCTGAGTAAATAATCATGGTCGTGCGTACACGTTGGTTCAATTTGGTTGTCACTTTTGTCACCATAGGGCATAAAGTCAGATATGATTGTCTTGAAGTTAGAGGGAGATAGTGTTCTCTGTCTTGAAGTTAGTTCTGCACCAGAGAGATGATAGGTTAATAAGGGTGTTCTTTTCCTACGTTTTGGTTATATTTTTACCGGAAAGAAGTTGACGCAGAAATTTTGTTTTCCTCAATATTACTAAAATACATAAATTGCTCACTCAATGCTCATTCTGAAACTGAAATTTCTCAAGCTGGAAAGTTTATAATTAATAATATATTATCAAATTAAATTTCTGTTTGTAATTTCACGAACATGTCGCTTAATAATTAGTATTTTCGGGATTGAGTTGCGTCAAAAAATTGCTCAGCAATTGCTCAATCAGAATATATGAATAGTTCTATGTTTTTCGATTAATAATTGAATATAATTAATGATTAATAGTTTTTCAATACGGATGTAAAGCTATGAAGTCATCATGCTTGATTGCTGGTGTTATTTCTGTTGGTAGTTAGGTAGTAGAAAATCGGGTAAAATTTCATACGCATATCTTTTGTAAATGCGTCTTTGCGGACCATGCCGTGCGCAACAAGCGGCTCTCGCAAAAAAGACAGCAGATCATGATCACGAAGATAAGAGAACATATTTTGAGACAGGAGATGCTGCTCTGTATAGCCGCCGTGAAACGAAAGTGAAGCCATTTTTCGTCGGCCGCCATTAGTTTCCTCCTGGTGTTTACAGCTTATTTTGATTTTCTTTTTTTGTGCTATTTTTTATTGAAAATGACGATTTTTTATCTTAAAACAATGGTGAAATGCAAGGCACGTGAATACAAAAGTCATTGTCGAAAAAAGAAATTGTTGTTAAGTCCATTGGCGGCCACTGATTTAGTACTCATTTGGCTTCACTTGCTCTCCAAATGCGTTGTCTCCTTGGTAATTCCATGTTCTAATTAGAGAAGCATAGGAAGTTTCATATATATAATATTCCTATATCGCCAGCGTCTCATCTAATACACAGGTGGAAAGTGATGCCATTAGAGAGATAGAAATGGTTTGTTTTGCTCCAAATGCGCGTGCGCGACACCTGCTTCATATTTGGATATATGGATATTCAAACATGCGCTGGCAAACCACAAAACACCTATAGGTGTTATGTGTTGCAAACTATCCCTATTTATGTATAAATGTTCCAAATTATAGCACGATACGAGAAGCGCGAGGAGATGAGCAGAAACAACTTTGCGAGAGAGAAACGATTTTCTGTACCGTATTAAAAGCTTCAAGACCTCTCTCTTCACTGGCCATATAGGAGTATTATGTATATGGGATGTTTACTCTCCTTGTTTCCAGTCTTCTTGAGACATAGACATTAACCTAACCAGAGAACAATACCCCCAAAACCTAACACGGACATCAATTTTCTGTGTCTGAAATGTTCTTTATTATTGAGTTATTTACCTAAATAAAAAGGGACAAGTCTATACAACTACTATTTGACCTAAATACAACCAATATACATCTGCTTGAAAATAATAACATAATAATAATAAAGCACATTTGCCAATTATTCTGTGCTACTACCACCATTCAGATATACCATGATGACGTAATAGCTTCACAACCATATTGAGAAACAATTAATCATTAATATTATTCAATTATCAATCGAAAAATATAGAACTGTTCATATATTCTGATTGAGCAATTGCTGAGCAATTTTTTGGCGCAACTCAATCCCGAAAATACTCATTATTAAGCGACATGTTCGTGATATTACAAACATAAATTTAATTTGAGAATATGTTATTTATTATCAACTTTTCAGCTTGAGCAATTTCAGTTTCAGAATGAGCATTTAGTGAGCAATTTTTGTATATTAGTAATATTGAGAAAAACAAAATTTCCGTGCCAACTTCTTTCCGGTTATTATTTTTACTCCTGTAGGCAAGAAGACTGGAAACAAGGACAGTAAATTTCCTATGCTTCTTTAGGTAGAGCGCTGTATACAACGCTCTACTCTAGGTAGCTACATGAAATCACAGAAGTTGCATATCATAGTGTGTACGACGAACATTGACGAACAACCTTAAATATTTGTGCCTGATTTGTTCTCGTTATTTATCTTCGTGATCATGACCTGCTGTCTTGTTTGCAAAAGCCGCTTGTTGCGCACGGCATGTTAGTAAAAATACATATATGGTAACATAACTGTTAGTGAAGTGAACCCATTTTTTAGTTAATTTTGATTTATATAGTTACTTCTTATTTACACTGTTCATGTACACACTGACTTTAGTAACTAACTTAATTGTCTTTTATGTATGTCAAATAAACTGCTAATTTTTTCTTTCAATTGGCGATCTTTTATTTAATATTATTGTGGACCTCATCAGGTTATGGGCCCAGGCCATAGAAGTGAGCCTGAGTTTTATCTAACGAAAGAAAAACAGTCAAATAGCAAAAGTTATACTGAACCCACGTCGTGTTGAAAAACATAACCTAAAAATGGCAACCACGCCACAGAGTCAATTTCCCGTTGAAAAGTTAATGGGCAGAGAGAATTACAATTCTTGGAAGTTCGGCATGAAGGCCTATCTGGAAATGGAGGACTTATGGGGTTGTGTTACTGGCGATGAGATATACATAACACAGACACAAAAGATGACGCAAGCTAAATCGAAAATTATATTATCTGTACATTCCCTAAATTATGTGCATATACAGAAGGCCAATACGCCCAAAGAAGCATGGGACAGTGATGAAGGCCTATCTGGAAATGGAGGACTTATGGGGTTGTGTTACTGGCGATGAGATATACATAACACAGACACAAAAGATGACGCAAGCTAAATCGAAAATTATATTATCTGTACATTCCCTAAATTATGTGCATATACAGAAGGCCACTACGCCCAAAGAAGCATGGGACAGTTTAAGAGCAGCGTTCGAAGATTCAGGACTTACAAGAAAAGTAGGCCTAATGCGTACATTAGTTACGACGCATTTAAGAAAATGTAGTTCAGTGGAAGCATACGTAAACACCATAATAACCACAGCACACAAGTTAAACGAATTGGGTTTCACCGTTGAAGACGAGTGGATCGGAACACTGTTACTGGCAAGTCTGCCTGAGCAATATTCGCCGATGATTATGGGCCATGAGAGTTCCGGCGTACCAATAACTGAAGACGCAATTAAAACCAAATTATTGCAAGACATTAGATCAGTAAGTGAAGCGTCCGAAAATGCCCTGTATTCTGGAAGAAACAAAAGTAGAAATCCATTTATGGACAAAGTACGTTGCTATGCATGTAACAAATTCGGACATTATGCCGCCAATTGTAGAAGTAAGAACAAAAAGTCTGAACAAAGTGATCAGCAAAGTGACAAAAAATCAAAGAAGTCTGAAAAGTCATTTTATGCATTCAATGTGATACATGGCTCTAATTATTCAAATGAATGGTTTATCGATTCATGTGCGTCTTCACATATGACACCAAATGAGAATTTTCTGGAAAAAGCAGTTACGTACGATCAAGTTGAAATTACGGCAGCTGATAATGTAAAAATGAAGTCAAAATTGAGAGGAAACGTAATACTTCCGATACAAACAAGAGAGGGCAGCACCAAAGTTACAGTGAAAAATGTTTTGATGGTTCCAGAATTGACAGCGAATCTTTTGTCAATTAGTAAAATTGTGCATCAAGGACACACAGTCAAATTTAATGAATCCGGTTGCAAAATAAGCGACAAAAATGGAAAAATGATAGCGACAGGCTCAGAAATAAATGGAATTTACAAATTGGACCAGAAAATGGAAACAGCATTATACGTATCGAGCGCAGAGCTATGGCACCAAAGGTTGGGTCACCTTAATAGAAATGGAATGTCAAAGCTGAAGAATGGTTTAGCCACAGGCGTAGATTTGATTAAGCACGATGACAAAACATGCGTTGCGTGTCTTAAAGGCAAGCAACGCAGAGAGCCATTCAGAGAGAGTAAAACGAAGTCGTCGCTGATTTTAGAACTTGTCCATTCCGATTTGTGTGGCCCAATGGAAATAAGCTCTATTGGCGGATCAAGATATATGTTTACTTTGATTGATGACTATTCCAAAAAAGTTTTATTTGTTTATTTTCTAGAAACCAAAAGTCAAGTTCCAGAAGTGTTTGCAGAATTCAAATCCATGGTAGAAAATCAGACGGGCAAGAAAATTAAAAAACTCCGTACAGACAATGGCAAGGAATATGTCAATAAACAGATGGCAGATTTATTGAAACGTTCGGGAATAGTACACCAGTTAACGATTCCGTACACACCACAACAATATGGTACCGCTGAACGTATGAATAGGACAGTTGTTGAAAAAGCAAGGTCAGTGTTATTCGGTGCAAATTTTCCAGAAGCAGTTTTCACAACTGTGTATCTTATCAATCGTTCCCCAACGAGAACAAATGACGTCACACCTAAGGAAAAATGGAGTGGAAAAAAGCCCAATCTAAGTCATTTAAAAGTATTTGGATGCAAAGCGATGGTGCACGTGCCTAAAGAGCAAAGAAAGAAATGGGATCAAAAATCAAAAGAACTTCTTTTCATGGGCTATTGTGAAAATAGCAAGGGTTATCGTCTAATTGACCCCGAAAGTGGAAATATAACCAAAAGTAGAGATGTTGTATTTATTGAAGATAAATTTGAGACTGGGCAAAGAGATTCAGAGGAAAAGCCGTACGAATTTATACAGCTTCAAGTCAATAACAACAACCAAGATGGCGTTGAAGAAATTAGCGTTAATTCTAATTCAGATGATTCTAATCCAAGTTCAAATGATCAGAGCTCAGATGAAAATAATGACGATACAAGCGATGAATTTTACCACCATTCGGTAGCCGATGTTATCGAACAGCCTGAAGTTAGACGCTCTACACGAACAGCTAAGCCTAAAGTTGATAAAGACTTTATAACATATTTAGTGGAAGAAAAGAATATTGACGAACCAGCTACTGTAGAAGATGTATTGAAGAGCCCTGAAAAAGAGAAATGGCTACAAGCAATGCGTGAAGAAATGAACTCGCTTATCGAAAACGAGACCTGGCAATTAGTCAATATTCCAGAAGATAGAAGAATTTTAGAAATGAGATGGGTGTTAAAATTGAAAAAAGATAAAGAAAATAATGATTGTCGTTACAAAGCCAGACTTGTCGTCAAAGGATATTCTCAAGTTCAAGGAATTGATTTCAACGAAACATACTCACCAGTGGTAAGATATAATTCGATTCGATGGTTATTGGCCACTCCAGCTAAATATAATATGGAAGTGCATCATATGGATGAAAAACAGCGTATTTGCAAGGTGAACTTTACGTCGAAGTTTATATACGACAGCCAGAATGTTTTCCACAGAAAAAGGACAGGAAAAGTTTTACGATTAAGGAAAGCAATGTATGGTCTTAAGCAAAGCGGAAGAGCATGGAATGTAAAGCTCAGCAGTACACTGAAGAAAATAAATTTTGAACAGTCAAAAATGGATCAGTGTGTTTATTTCAAAAGAAGCAAGGACAAATTAGTTATTATTGCCACATATGTTGATGATCTTTTAATAACAGCAAGCGACAATGAGTTATTGAAGAGTACGAAATGCAAATTGAAATTTTAATTGAATTTTAAATGGACGCATTTAAAATGAAAGACTTAGGACAAGCCACAAAAGTATTGGGAATTCGAATTAATTAGAAATTGGATGAAGGCTTGATTACAATAGACCAAACTGAATACACCGAAAACATATTAAAGAAATTTGGAATGTGGGAATGTAAACCAGTTATGACACCAGCTGATCCAAATCAAAAATTTGATAACACCTCCGATGAAAAAGATATGTCTGAAATTCCGTATAAAGAGGCCGTTGGAAGTCTTTTATATCGGTGTCAATGCACAAGACCAGATATAGCATATGCAACAGGATTAGTTAGCCGCTATTGCAACAATTATGGCAGCACTGAATGGACAGCTGTAAAAAAGAATCATGAGATACCTGAAAGGCACTTTAGATGCAAAAATAGTGTATAGAAGAAATAGAAATGACACGATTAAAGGCTATAGTGACGCAGACTGGGGAAATGAAGTCAATGATAGACACTCAGTCACTGGTAGCCTTCTAATGCTACAAAATGGTGCGATATCTTTCAACGGCGGAAGCAGAATATATGGCGTTATCATCTACTTGTCAAGAAGTCCTTTGGCTGCGTCAATTATCGAAAAAAATAGACCCGGACACTGTCTCTTCGCCGACTATTTTCTGCGATAACAGAGGTGGAGTTGACTTGGCAAGAAACAGTGGTTACAGACAGAGAATGTAACATATCGATATTCGGCATCATTTTCTGAGAGAAAAGATCGATAATGGAGATGTCATGATTGACCATTTGCCAACAGAAAAGATGTTAGCCGATTCACTAACGAAGCCGTTGTTCAAGCAGAAGCATTTGTTCTGCACGGAAGCGATGGGAGTAGTTTTGGAAAAAAGAGATGTTTAAAATGGAGAATGGGATTTTTTAGAAAATGGTTCAAGAGAGGGTGTTAGTGAAGTGAACACATTTTCTAGTTAATTTTGATTTATATAGTTACTTCTTGTTTACACTGTTCATGTACACACTGACTTTAGTAACTAACTTAATTTTCTTTTATTTGCCGATTGCACCGAAATAACCTTAACTATGGATTAGCTAACTCGAAGGTTAAAATTAAATCTTGGATTACAACTAACCTGTTGCACCACAATAAAATTATTCGAGATTTGTTAATCCGAGTGTTGGGACTACTACCTAACTTCATATTATGAACATATTATGGAACATGTACTTATGTGACAGTAGAAGTGTCATTTTTGAGACATTTGAGATTTGTTCTCTGTTCTGTTGTATGAGTTATTCATAATCTATGGTATTCTTATATTCTCTGTCTGGTGTTGTATGTTATCTCTGGTTGTATTTTGACTTTTTAGGTTTGTTGTTTGTTTATAGTTTATAACGTTATTTTAAAATGAATAATAATAAAAGGGTACGTTCAACAAATTTTTCATCGAACGAAAAATCTTTGTTGATCAATTTGGTCCAAAAATATCGGGATATTATTGAAAATAAAAAGACTGATGGGGTATCTGTTCAACAAAAAAATAAATGTTGGGAGAAAATTGTTACTGAATTTAATTCAGTTGCTCCTAATAATGTATATCGGAATATTGATTCACTGAAACTTTATTATAAAAACAGAAAAAAAGTTAGACATGCTGTTGCGGAAGCAAAGTTAAACATACGAAAAACTGGTGGAGGTCCATCAGCACCATCAGGCATCAAAGAAAATGAAGCTGATAGTGTATTGCTATCTATAATAAATGAGAAATCGGTGTACGGATTAAATAATCCGTATGATAGTGATGCCAGCTTCCTTCAGAGAAAAGATTCATCTGATATTTCTGTGAATGCAGAAGTTGATGAAAACGACCAGGTACCTCAGGTATTTATATTATCGATAATAATTTTAATTGCAATATTAACGTAAGTTTTCTATTTTAGTTCGATCACCAAGAATTCCATGTATTGCAATGCTCTGGAAATGTAGCTACAGAAAAGACCGAGGATAATTATAATAATGAAGTATGTAATATATCTTAATTGATATACTAGACATAAATTTTGAAAACTTCAGTGTTTTTGTTGTAGGTTACAGTTACAGACAATGAACTGGAAGCTGACCAACTGGACTACATAGAAATGGTATAGAAAGTTTCGTTATCACAATATAGTAGATTAGTTATACCATATCCCAAAAGTACAGAGAGTCTTAAAGTTTACAGGGCAAGCAACGAAGAGCTGTAAACAATTGACCCCAGCAACGTTGTATGTACTTTTGGGACTTAACTTTCAATGACAGTTATGGAAAAACATTTTAATGTTTGTTACAGGCAAGTGATACTGTATCTCCGACAAAAAGAAAGTATCCAGAAAATGAGGATTTACCCAAAGAGGTATGTTAAAAGGGTGTAGTACTAATGTGATTCCAAAATGTTCTGTCAATTACACGTTATCATTGATAATATTCATTTTGTAGAGAAATGCAAGTGACAAAAGACTATTAATGAAAAGAAGACGCCCTGCAACAGTAATCAAACCTTTAAGCTCATCGAACCTTTATAATCAATATGATGTCTTGGTTAAGAAAAAAATAGCTATATCAGATTGTCAACTGAAAACCTATGCAAATGCTGAACGTGAGCACCAATTCAGAGTAGAATTGCTTCAATTGCAAATCAAAAATGAGCAACAGAAATAACGGATAATTTTCTGTGAAGCATTTCCATTTGGCTGTTATCATGTCTCTTTACGTGTTCATATTTATTTGCTTTCATTATATTATTATTTTCACTATTGTGATATTGTTATTGATATGTTTATTTTATTACTAAGTAGTTAAGTACTAAGAAGATTTTTTTGTGTTATTATTTTGAAGTTTATGTTATTTTTAAAAGTTTGGCTGTTATTCCCCTCTACGTGTTCATATTTATTTAAGCTTTCATTATATTATTATTCGCACTATTGTGATTTTATTATTGATATGTTTATTTTATTACTAAGTAGTTAAGCACTAAGAAGATTTTTTTGTGTTATTATTTTGAAGTTTATGTTTAAAAGTTTGGCTGTTATTATTTCCCTCTACGTGTTGATATTTATTTATGCTTTCATTATATTATTATTTGCACTATTGTGATATTGTTATTAATATGTTTATTTTATTACTAAGTAGTTAAGTTCTAAGATTTTTTTGCGTTATTTGTGTTATTATTTTGAAGTTTATGTTAGGTTTAAACGTTTTTTAATATGGAATAAAATAAGTTTAACCAAATAAATCTTATATTTATGCATTCCCAAAAAAAATTGATCAAATTAGTTCGTACATCTGGAAGATGAATATCGTGGACTATTTCTGGGATATTTCCTTGTTCGATTAAATAATCCATTTCTGCTACAGTGAGCTCATCTAGAAGAGGAGGTTCTGGCTCATTCATTTCTCGAGCAAAATTGTGTAAAACAGCAGTAGCTACAATTACCAACAACACATTGTTAATTTTTAACCTTAAACAATATGCTAAACAGGGAAATCCAAATGCCAATAGTTCGTTCCACTATATTCCTAGTTCTGTTAAATGACCTATTGTAACGATTCTCCGGTGGAGTGGTCGGTTGTCCCAATGGTGTAAGAAAATATCTTCTTAATGGATAGCCCGCATCACCTAGCATATTTCAAAATATTTATTGGTAATGATTGGAATAAATAAAGAAAATAGAAATTATCTTATAAATCAAATCATATAATTTGATAAATTATTTTCTCATTTAAATACTATACTGATGTATTACTTACTAATTAGTATGCTTTCGCCAAATTCCCCATTTTCAAATCGGGCTCTTAAATTTGAGTTCATAAAGACAGTGGCATCATGTGAGGAGCCAGGCCACCGTGCGACCAGATCTATAATCTTCATATCAGCACTGCACGTAACTTGTGCATTTATTGAGAAATAACCCTTTCGGTTCCGAAAAATTTCTGGATCATTTCCACCTGTAGAATCAGAAAAAATATTCAAGCTCTTTATACTTTCCTTAAATTAGACTGATCCAAGTTTTCTTTCAATTTAAGAAATTTGTAATTGTATAAAAAAATTATATCATTCAAAAAAATGCATAATGACGGATGAACTCTATAGCTAATAGTATATACTTAAACTATGCTGGCTCAAATATTTGTTACCTAATTGTTATAATTTACCTGGCGATTGTAACCGTATATGTGTTCCATCCACGACACCAACAATTCTTGGAAATCTGGCAATTTAAAAAAAATTTGCTTGCTCTCTTATGAATTCTCTTGGAGTAGGCATTCTAATGGTATATATCAAGCGGTTACAAATCACTTCAGAAACTTTCTTTATAATCCTACATGCTGTCGAGGTGTGAACACCAACAAAATCTGCAACACAGCTTTGGTGTGCTCCTGTTGCATAAAACCGTAAGGTTAGTAACAACTGGTTAATGGGGCTGACACTATTATTTCTACAATGGTAATATAATTTGATTAATTAATTTTAATTTAAATTTCACAACCAATGACCTGAGTAAGCGAACATGAAGGGTGATAAATAGAACGCCTATTTTCTGCTTTCAGGCATAAAATGTTTCGTTTTGGTTAATGGTTTTTTCAAAAACTAAGCTTTAAAGAAAGCATGTATCCAAGTCGAATTTGTAATGAAAAGTTTGACAAAAATTGCCCATGTATATACGGTTTTATATTTATTGTTTGATACATACTTTAAATAGAAAAAGAACTTTAGAACAGATCCTCTTCATGTTCGCCTTGTATAGACTGTATAGATACCGCAAAAATACGTACACATTTGTAGGAAATTCCAAGGCGTCTTCTATTTGTATTAAAATATTTAAAACGGTTTGCTTATACAACCGAAATCTTTTAAAAAAGGTAAAATCGTCCATGTTTTCAAAATGCAAGGACCTTTGCATCACTCTTCTTGGAAATCCATGATCAATTAATATTTCTATATCATCTTCAAAAAAATCATTATCTTCCTCTTCCAAAAAATTCATTATCTTTTTGACAATACAAGTACAAAAATAAATTCAGTATAACTGCGACACTTCTTATCTATGCATTAGTCAATGATAAATTCTCTCAAATTTTGACGTTTTATCGATTTAAAAGGTTAACTCTCAATTTAATCCGTCCTGAACGGAAGATTAAGTTTAATCAGAGTTATGGTCTTTTAACTCCGGAATAATTTGCGGTGCAATCCATTTGGCTTTTTTAACCCCGATTAAAATTTAATCCAGGAATAACTTCGTTGGTGCAATCGGCCCTATGTATGTCAAATAAACTGCTAATTTTTTCTTTCAATTGGCGATCTTTTATTTAATATTATTATGGACCTCATGAATAACTTTTAATAAAATTGAGGGGGAAGACGCGATTTTTAATGATTTGTTACTAAAAAAAGCAAAAAATTGTATTTTTGGTAATTACGACTATTAACAGAAATTTTCGATTTGGAAATTTCTTTTTAATCCCAAAGATTATATAACCATCCTTGTATTCTATTGAAAACTAAAATTTTTCAAAATAAGCAAAAATATGGGTGAAAATAGTAAATATAAGTTCACAAAAAACGGATTGACGGTTCATTTATGTAGTATGTTTGACGAAACGACTTGACGTTGACAGCATTGACATTCGACAATTCCAACGTTGCCAAGACTAATGTTTATGATAATGAACATCTTTAAAAATATTCGATAACGAAAGCATAAACTAAGTAGTTAGATTTTAAATGTCTAGGTTTAGTTGATTTAGTTCTATGTTTAAAATTTACTAAAAACTAATTTTTCATAAATACTTGATTTAGAGCAAAAATACGATATTATGGCAACTTTCGATGCTGAAGGTGACGAGTTTTGTCTTCAGGTTTTTGAAATTATAAATTCATTGATTGCTTTACAAGAAGATATTGAGAAAGAAAATAGAGAAAGAAGAGCTCAATACTTGTCATTTTAGAAAACGTTAAATTGTACTAATTGTATAATACACTAAATTCTGTTTTTATTGTTCTTAATTTTTTCTAGAGCAAATATCCTTGGAAATGAAATTCGATTCAAAGAATACGGATTTGTAAAATAATTTCATAGAATGAAAGTTATACTGACAGAGTTGGCAACATTGATATTAATAGAACTTGGTAGTTCAGGATGTACTACATAAATCAACCGTCAATTCGTTTGACCTCACTCTTTTGTGAACTTATATTTACAATTTTCACGCATATTTTTGCTTATTTTGAAGAATGTTAATGTTCAATAGGGGACTTTCCGATAACCGTGGCGCCAAGATTTGACATTGTATTCTGATAAAACACCCCAAAATAAGACGAAAATTCATTTCAATACCATAAATTGCCATTTTTGAACTTATAAACTACAAACACATTTGTAATAATATTGGAAATACGAGTCCAGGCGTTTACAAATACAATGTTGCCATTTACTTCATTTTGGAAGCTCATAGAATTATTAATTTATTCTATGACAGTATAATAAGTTGCAGACAATAGAAAAATGTATCGCTATATGAAACATAATTTAAACGAAAATTATTCAAACAATGAAACTAAGGAACAAAATTAAACACAGATCTGGTATTTTTTGAAAAAAATGTAAGGTTAGGTTTATGTTAGGTCAAGTTAGGTTAATGTTTAATTTTCTACTGTCCAAAAGGATTTTTGGTTGGTTTAGGTTAGGTCAAGTTAGGTTTATATTCAATTTTCTATTGTCCAAAGAGAATTTTTGGTAAGGTTAGGTCAAGTTAGGTTTATGTTTAATTTTCTATTGTCCAAAATGATATTTGGTAAGGTTAGGTTTAGGTTAGGTCAAGTTAGGTTTATGTTTAATTTTCAATTTTACAAAAAGATTTTCGGTAAGGTTAGGTTGAGGTTAGGTGAAGGTAGGCTTATGTTTAATTTTTTATTGCCCAAAGAGATTTTCTGTAGAGTAGGTCATGTTAGGTTTATGTTCAATTTTTTATTGTCCAAAAAGATTTACTGTAAGGTTAGGTTAAACTTTGGTGAAGTTAGGCTTATGTTTAATTTTTATTGCCCAAAGATATTTTCGGTAACGTTGGGTTTAGTCAAGTTAGGTGTATCTTCAATTTTCTATTGTCCAAAAACATTTAAGGTAAGGTTAGGTCAAGTTAGGTTTATGTTTAATTTTCTATTGTTTTAGTAATTTTCATTTAAATTATTTTTCATATAGCGATACATTTTTCTATTGTCTACAACTTATTCTACTGTCACAGAATAAATTGATAATTCTATGAGCTTCCAAAATGAAGTCAATGGCAACACTGTATTTGTAATCGCCTGGAATCGTATTTCTAATATTGGTCGTGTCCACAGCAGTGTCTGATTACCAATCGATTAGTAATCAGTAATCAAAAAGTTGACGTCTTCAATGTGACAGCTATCAGAAAACCATAGTACCATAAGCTATATTTTGTTTCAGATATTTCTCAATTCTATTATGGAGCTCTATCGTTCCGTATACCACATAATCTTTTTCATTATAAACATATTGAATAGAAAATACGTTTTCTTCTTCCATTTTCAATTCCTCTAATATGTGTAATTCTCGAATTAAATTATTTCAAATCATTTGACAAGTGTCAGTTTGACAAATGATGCATCAGTAATCAGTCGTGTCCACAAGATACCGATTTTTGATTACTGATATTACTGATTACTAATCGATTAGTAATCAGGCACTGCTGTGGACACGACCAATAGTTCGTTTTTCAAATTTCAATATTTACCGTATGACGGCTAACGTAGTACTGAAAGTGAAATGTGTTTGAAGTTTATTCGATGAAAATGGCAATTAAGATTTTGAGATGATATCAACAGTGATTTTACTGGTAAGTACAAATATTTATTCACTTCTAAACGCGTGTCTCCCCACCTAAACATACCTTTTGCTCAAATATCACGCTAGCTGGTTGGGACCAAAAAGGACCAATATTTCCAAACGTAGACGAAAACTCGAAAATTGGTATTCTTGATTTTCATCTTATTTTGGGGTGTTTTTCCAGAAAACACTGTCAAATCGTGGCGCCACAGTTATCGGAAACGTGCCGTTCAATAGAATACAAGGATAGTTATATACTATTTGGAATTGAAAAGAAACTTCCGAATCGAAAATTTCTGCTAATAGTCGTAAGTACTAAAAACACCATTTTTTGTTTTTTTTAATAACAAATCATTATAAATAGCGTCTTCCACCTCAATTTTAATAAAAGATATGTTACCATATGTGTATTTTTACTAACAATTGACTTTTTAGGGCTTTTATAGCAAAAGCTGCTAAACTAGACTATTACCGCTGAAAGCTTCCCAAAAGACATTTATTTTGTCCTGGACCTTTGTGAGCTTGTGTAATATTTTATACGTTGTAATGAGGTAAGTTTTATACTTGTCTAATCAACATGTCATTGAACTTATTTCTAATTATTTAATTTATTTGTACATATCAACCAAATTGCCAAGTTCATTAACCAGGTCGCGGTTGTTGCTTACTATGCAGAAGTAGCAACGCGCGATACTACTATTTCTGCGATTTGTACATTTTTGTAGGTCGTTGACCAATTTAGCATAGCTTATTTGACTGTTGATATATGTTCTATTTTTTATAATGAAACTCAGAATTCGCTTGAACTTTGTGCCGTTAATATCATTATTACTACACCCCGTGTCAGTGAATATCTCAACCCTGCTTCTGACTTGGAGCAACGGAACTTCCTGTTTCTACCCATTGGATCTACAGTCCATCTGTCAAACTTCCTGTTTGAAACAATCCATCCCGAAAAATACTAATAGATATTTTGGGCTTATAAACAATCGTTTCTGTTCGTCTTAATATCTCCTTAATATCCAAACATAATACAACTCATATACCTGTCACTGTCTTGTTCAAAAGAAAGACAGGATAGACGTAAGAGTTACAGCAAAAATTATGACTTTAACAGTTAGATGAGAATGAGTATGAACTATGATACTTTATAATGATAATTAATTGGTTATAGGTGTTAAATATGCCAGGAGGAACTGTGTGCAGTGTGACTACCTGTAAAAGCAATTTTTAAATATCTAGAGAAAAAGAGGAAGATCTTATGTTCTTTTGATTTCCAAATTACTCTAAAATTCAAAAAGAATGGGTTCGAAAATGTACAAGAAAGGATAAATGGAATCCGATTGTAGATTGTAGATTGTAGATTGAAAGGGGGTTTCAATGCACTGCGACCTTTAGGTCTATTGTGCCCCCCGTCAGAGCTGTTCTCGCTATTTCGATTTCTACAGCTCGCCCTCCAGTTCCAGAGTTCTAATGAACTCCAGTATCTGGGATGGCTTCAAGCGGATTACTTCCTCACTACTGACAGTTTCTTGTCCAAAGCATTTTATGCGTTGGCTGGCTATTGCGAGGCATTCCGTCACCAGGTGATCCGGAGTTTCCTCCTCTTCCCCGCAGAATCTGCACTCGTCGTTTTCTGCTAGACCCAATCTCGACAGGTGCTTCCTGAGGCGGCAATGTCCTGTAAGGAATCTAGTGAGCAGGTGTAGCATATTCTTGCTAAGATCCAGATGTTTCTTAGATCTCGCAGTGTCAAAGTTTCCAAGAAACTTTTTGGAATGATCCAGCCCAGGAAGATTCCGCCAGAGGTTTTCTCTTTCGGTCTCTTCCTTCTCCTGGAACTCTTTCTTGTAGGTACATTTACCTGTGCCACAGAAAGGTTCTGGGCCAATAAAAGGAGCTTGTGCTCCTTTTTTGGCAAGTGTGTTGGCCTCTTCATTTCCTTTGATTCCGGAGTGGCCGGGAACCCAGATTAGATAGACCTTGTTATTCTTGCCGATTTTGTTGAGTTTTCTTCGGCACTCCCATACTATCTTAGAATCGATGATATGGGAGCTCAGTGCTTTAATCGCAGCCTGACTATCAGAGTGTATGGCTATATCACATTTCTGATAGTTTCTTTCTAGGTTCATTTCCACACATCTTTCGATTGCAAGTATTTCTGCCTGAAAGATGCTTGGACAGCGGCCTAACGGTAGTGAGCATTTGGTGCCAGGCCCGAATACTCCAGCGCCAGTCCCCGTCGTGGTTTTAGAACCATCTGTGTACCATTTGATGGTATTTTTCTTAAGGGCTTGGGATGTAGACTCCCTTTCCCAATCTTCTTTTCTACTTAGCATCGTGGTGAACGTTTTCTCGATGCTAGTTTTCTTTATCATCTCGTCACTGGGAAGGTTCGCTGACAGGATATAGTTCGTCAGAGAGGACCAGGCTCTTTGATTCCTAATTCCCTCATGGCCAGTACCTTCCCTGGATAGTCTTAGAATGGCCTCATGGGCTACTCTATCTATCACCAGATGTAGAGGTGTGAGATCTGTAATGATCTCCAGTGCTCTAGTTGGGCACGTTCTCAAGGCTCCAGTGATACAGACACAGGCAAGCCTTTGTAATCTATCGAGGGCAGTCCTCGTATAGGTTTGCCTTGCCTTGACATGCCAAACTATTGCTCCATAAGTTATTATAGGCCTCACAATCATGACGTACATCCATCGCAGTATTTTTGGGTTACAACCCCAAGTCCTACCAGCGAGTCTTCTGCACGCCATCAAGGCCTTTGTTGCTTTATTGGCAGTAATCTCGAAGTGTTTGTTCCACAGAAGTTTGCTATCTAGGGTTACTCCCAGATATTTAACTTCAGACTTCCATCCTATGATGTCTCCCTGTAAAGAGAGATATTTCGTAGTTGGAAGTTTCCTTTTCCTGGTAAATGGAATTACTGTGGTCTTGGTTGGGTTGATATTTAGTCCTACTGACAAGCACCACTGTTCAATAGTTTTGAGGCCCTCTTGCATCAAGTCGCATAAGGTATTCCAGAATTTACCTCTAACTATTAGGACTATGTCATCTGCATAGCCTATACATTCGAAGCCAAGCTCCGTAAGCCTGTGGAGTAGTTCATCCACTACTAGACTCCATAAAAGGGGAGATATTTCTCCTCCTTGAGGTGTTCCGCGAGTGGCCCTAACGGAGGTGGTTTGATTGCCCACCTGCGTCTCAGCTATTCTCGTCTTTAACATCTCATACATCCATTTAATAATGGTTTTGTTCACCCCTCGCCTTTTGAGTGCCTCTTCGACCGACACATGAGTTGTGTTGTCAAAGGCCCCAGATATGTCTAGGAAGGCACACATGGCGATTTCTTTGTTATTCAGAGTGCTCTGGATGACTTCGGTCAGCTGATACAGGGCCGTCTCTGTTGATCTACCCGCCCTGTAAGCATGCTGACATTTGTGAAGTGGTTTATTCTCCAGATACTCCGTTCTTATGTGGTTATCCACTACTTTCTCCATTGTTTTCAATAGAAACGATGTTAAGCAGATGGGTCTGAAAGATCGAGGATCGGTCGCATCTTTTTTACCTATTTTTGGTATGAAGGTTACCTTTGCCCTTCTCCAAATTTTAGGCATATGACCCAGTGCTAAACAGCTTCTTGATATCCTCAGAAGATGGGGAAGAATCTCCTCCATTCCTTTCTGCAGGAGTACTGGGGAAATTCCATCTACTCCTGGTGATTTATACGGTTGAAAGGTGTTTATTGCCCATTCCAACCGTTGCTTTGTAAATATTTTCTTAGCAATATCCCAATCTTCCCTGCGAGGATTCTTGATTTGAGTTGCTATGTCCATACTGATTGAGGGTTCACTACCTGGGAAGTGTGTTTTGAGGAGGAAAGTGGATCGTTCCTCTTCTCCCTCAGTGTATGACCCGTCTGGCTTTTTAAGCGACATTGTGGGAATTATTCCCCCCTTTGCCATGACTTTTTGAAGTCTGGCTGCTGTGGGAGTGGAAGTGATCTTTTCACAAAAGGCTTGAAAATTAAGCCTTTTAGCCTTCCTGATCTCCTTATTGTACTGAGTAAGCTTCTCAGTGTACCCCTGCCAATTACCATCTCTTTTGGCCCTATTAAAGAGCCGACGGACCTCTAGCCTGAGGTTTGACAGGTTCTTGTTCCACCAAGGTGCTTCCTTACTTGTTCGAACTTTCGAGAGTGGACAACTTGAGTGAAAAGCCTCAGTTATTGCCGCACTAACCTGTTCGACTTTTTGTTCCAGATCGTAGTGCGGGTGTTTTGCCCCATTCTTGTCGATCTGTTCCAAGTTTTGCTTCAGATGGATCTTATAGATAGACCAATCCGTATTTCTAGGATTTCTGCTTGAGGTCGACGAGGTAACCTCCCCCGTTATCCTGAATTCGATAATCCTATGGTCTGAAAGTGATGGTTCGTTCATCACTTTCCAACCTATAACATTTCTCCTCGCAGCAACATTAGCAATTGTTACATCCAGGACTTCTTCTCTTGCTCTCGTGACAAAAGTGGGAGTTGTCCCCACATTGAGGGTTTCGAGGTTATTAGCTAAGAGATATTCAAGTAAGCACTCCCCTCTGGAATTGTTGTTCGTGCTTCCCCAAATAACGTTATGCGCATTGGCGTCACAGCCTATTATGACTGGCAGTTGTCTGCTGTTACAGTATTGTACCAGCTCCTGCACTTCTGCTGGTGGTGTTGTTGGCCCATCTCCAGCGAAGTAAGCGGATGCTATGACAATGTCTCGGTCGATGCCCCCAATATTGAGGTGTACCAATATTGGAGTTAGATCCCGAGTCATGTATTCTGAAACACAAATATATTTAATATTGTTTCTTATGAGCACACAGGCACGTGGGGATACTTGCCTCTGGTCATAAATCAATATTGAGTCTTTACAGGCCAAACCTCTGATTTGGCCTACTTTGTCGATCCAGGGTTCCTGGATCAGTACAATATCCAGTTTTAGCTTTACGAATAACCTTACAATCACTGCTGAAGCTCCCTTCGCGTGATGCAGGTTCACCTGCGCTGCCTTCGTGAAGATGAAGGGTTATTTGTGTGGGGTGGATGGGCTGGGTAGTCCAGCCTCTATAAATCCCCCTGCCTTCTCTCTTCCTGTCCTTCCTCGAATTCCATACGGGAGGTGTCCTTTCCGGAATTCGAGGAAGTTTCTTGGGTTTGGCCCTCAACCTCCAGGGGTGCAGAGGTATTCTCCGTCCCCCCGGTTGTCTCCTTGGAGTCAGTCGGAGCCCCAGTTCGACCCGAGTCAACTGGAGCTCCCTGCTCCCCAGATTTCCGGGATGTGGAGGGTATCTCCGCATCTCTGGAAACCACCACTGGGTTTGGTTTCTTGCCCAGTCCTGAGACAGGAATGTGCCCGAACCGAAAGTTCATTAGGCACCCCCCTGCTTTCAGGGCTTCTCCCGATTGGTGGTCAATCCCAATCGTGAGCACCTTGCCACTTCCCTCTTTCTTGGAGCTTAGAACTTTCCAAGCTCCAGTGCTGAGGTTAGAGTTCTGAACCTCGACGAGTCGGAGGATTTTCTCCGTCTCCATGTCGAGGCTTCGTGGGAAGAACACGGTTATGGTGACGGGTTTAGGGATGTCATTCTCTCCCAACGCCACCAACTCGGGTCCCTCCCAAGAACTGAGTGTCGGCACTGACTTCATGAGCCAGTCCGCCGATTTCTGGGATCCACAGTCTACCAGCATCATTCCACAACGGAAATGAATGCCGGTGAAGTGGATCCCCCTCTCCTCGCTGCGGCACATCTCTTCCACTAGCATATCCTCTAGTGAGGAGAGCCGCTCGGCTTCCAGGATAACCTTCGGGTATTCCTTGGGTAATATTCCTACCCTGGTCGCCTTCCCTGCCTTGACTGCTGCTGCAAATCCAGTGGCTTGCCCGGTTTTTGCCGCAGCTGTCTTCGGCTTCTTTGAGTGAGGCCGTTCCGGAGGTGTGATGTGCTCCGGACCTCTCTTGCCTTTCCCCTTACCCGTCGGGGTTACTCCCGGGGTTGAGTGGATTGGTTTGATGGGGTGCTGAAGAGCCTGTTTTCTAGCCTCCTCAGGTGCAAGGCCCTGATGGAGGAGTCGCAGGTACTTCCGCACTCCTGCTCCACTGAGGCCCTTCCTCAGTGGATCGTCTCTACCGCCGGGCTGTCCTAATTTGGGCAGCTCGAATGGCAGGCGATTTTTCTTTTTCCCTTTTTCAAGGGGCCCGGATGAAGAGGTGGAGGCTTTCTCCTCCTCTCCTCCGGTGGGTTTACTCTTTGCTTTGTCCATAACTGGTCCCACGAGTAGCAAGGGTCATGTCGGTCCGCTTCTGCAGAGCCCCGCATGCAGAAGTAAGGGGTTTGTTACAATGGAGTTCCCCCCGGTGCTCCAAGGTTGAAGCCAGTAGGGACTAGTCCTCTAACTAGCCATGCATCCTTAGCCTGGCTTCCCACTTTGGATTTAGAATTTTTGACGAGGTTATTTCCTCTTGGTCCAGGCGGTCAAGCCAAGACCCCCCCCGCACTGGCCCGCGAGACATGACCACAGACAGCCAGGCGTTGGTTTAACAGGTGGTCTCAAGAGCTCACCTGGCATCGTACTACCTGTGTGCAATCCCTTAGCCACGACACTACAGCTGGGACAGGTGAATTTGGTCCGCGGCAGGGTATTGTATTGAGGCTGCCAGTTGAGTTTTTAGGCACAACGAGCCCCCTTATTTCCCTGCAGGCCTCATCCTCATATTAAGATCATCGTCAGAGGCCCCCTCCTATCCGCCACCTGGAGACGCGCCGGGTTGGTACTTCACCCCTACCAGATGTTGATTGACAACATCCGGACCCGGATGGAATCCGATAGAAAAAAGGCTTTGTAGTAAACATTTCAAGGCTGATGATTATGAGCATGAAATGAAGGCTAGATTGCTCAATTTACAACCGAAGAAGCTGTTAACTAAAATCTCAATTACTATACTTGCATAAACATCGACTTCCTGTCTCAAATTAAAAATGTTATATATTTGTGCATGTATTTATCTAAACACTGTAATTTTGAAGGTTTTTCACAAACTCTGTTCACTACTATTTAAACAAATTAAGATCTGCTATTCTACATAATGGCATTGAAATATGTACGATCTGATGAATATATATATATATATATATATATATATATATATATATATATATATATATATATATAAATTATTCAGGTAAAGTGAACTGAACTGTAAATAATATTAATGTTTTTTTTCAGCAATTCCGCCATCCTCTTTTAAAAAGCCAGCTGGTGACCGTAGTCAACGTATGCTTAAGAAGGAGAGGGGAGAGAGGCAAATTACAAAGTGTTTAGATAAATACATGCACAGATATATAACATTTCTAATTTGAGACAGGAAGTCGATATTTTTGCAAGTATAGTAATTGAGATTTTAGAATACTTACCATCTTTTAACAGCTTCTTCGGTTGTAAATTCAGCAATCCAGCCTGCATTTCATCCTCATAATCATCAGGCTTGAAAGTTATACTGCAAAGCCTTTTTTCAATCGGATTACATTCATCCTTTCTTGCATATTTTCGATCCCATTCTTTTTGAATTTTAGAGTAATTTGGAAATCTAAGGAACATAAGATCTTCTTCTTTTTCTCCAGTTTTTTAGAATTGCTTTTGCAGGTAGCCACACTACACACAGCTCCTCCAGGCATATTTAACACCTATAACCAATTAATTATCATTATAAAGTATCATAGTTCATACTTGTCTAACTGTTTAAGTCATAATTTTTGCTGTAACTCTTATGTCTATCCTGTCTTTCTTTTGAACAAGACAGTGACAGAGATATAAGTTGTATTATGTCTGGATATTAAGACGAGCAGAAACGATTGTTTATAAGCCCAAAATATCTATAAGTATAAAACTTACCTTATTACAATATATAAAATATCACACAAGCTCACAAAGGTGTAGGGCAAAATAAATGTCTTTTGGAAAGCTTTCAGCTTCTATGCAAATAATCACAGCGAAGCGAATCACAACAAATGTATACAGTTTTTAAAAGAAAATAGTCGAATAAAACATCTCAAACTTGAAAATTAAACCAGAAAAGCTCAAAAGAACTCCTAACCACCATGTAAACAAAGAAGAATGACGGCACGCCGACACCCCATGACAAGTCTTGACTTAGAGCAGGGAATTACCCAGGAGACATCCCATTTCTGAAAGCAAGTAAAGCCAAGTGAGTACGAAATCAATGACAATTACCTTATATATTTTTTCTCTTTATTTATCTTCGTGATCATGATCTGTTGTCTTTTTTGCGAAAGCCGCTTGTAGCGCACGGCATGGTGCGCTCTATGTGGTGCGCAAAGACGTATTTACAAAAGATATGCGTATGAAATTTTACACGATTTTTAGGCGAGTTTAATCTCCTTGTTTCCAGTCTTCTTGCCCCAGAGCGTCGTTATTTCAGGTTATCTTTTTATTTGTCTACTTATGGGTTCTACGGTTATATTCTTGTATGACTCTGTTTCTTCCGATGAAAGTCTGTTGATTGGCGAAAGCTTAGACTAGGAAAGAGAGGGGACTCGTAACATCCAGTACCTGCGCGTGTTGGGTTTTGTGACCAAATTATGAAGACGCTATTTTTTGGTGACATACATTGCTGGTGACATCGATCGAATTTTGTGATTTTGTGACTAAATTTGTGATAAAAACTTCAATATTTTCATTGGATTATTATGGTAGGGTGTTCTACTTATGGCTGCAAAAGCCGCAGTGATCAAAAGGAGCCAGGAATTACATTTAACAGGTAAAAAACAATGTATAGTTGGTTTTCCTGGTTAGAAAATTCAAATTTATTCTGTTATTTGGTAAAATAATCATATTTCTAGTTAGGCCTTAACTAAAACATCCTATTCCTATTAATTTCAAGTTGTATTTTTTGTTCATTATTCTATAATATTAGTTAGAAATCAAAACTTGAACTAATCGTAAATGGTTTTTCCAGTGGCGTTGCACCTACATAACAATTTTATTTTAATATAATGATATATCAACATAGTAGCTTTTCTGCCACTTTTCAGGGTTTAAAGAAATCTATCTGTAATGTAAATATGTAAAATATTTGTTTTTCAGATTTGCTATCAAATATCCGAACAAAGTTGTACTTTGGACTCAAAAAATGGACAGGGTTGCTTGGGTAGTCACCCAAAATAACAAAATTAGCTCAAAGCACTTTATCATATTTGGGAAAAAACTCGCCTGCGTGATGATATAGTACCTATGATTTTTGATCAATTGCTAATTCCAAATTGTTGTTTAAGTATATTGCAGGCCTTGTGACATGCCAGTTATTGAAAAAAATGTGAAGAGAGTTAGTTACTTTAAGTAGAAAAAACTAAGATTACATTTTGTGATGAAGAGATAATTTGAAGTAGTAGATCATGTAAGAAATCAGTTCACTAATCTTGTATTATTTAAGGGACAATAATGTAAATTATCAGTAAGTTTCACGAATTGGTAAATAATTGAACATGCTGAATCTGTTTTCCTGTTGTTATTTAATATTTTATATAATTGTTATTTCTATTTTATAAGATTTGAACTCTATATTCTTGTTTTTATTTAAATAATTACAATAGCTACAAACAATCACGTAATTGGAGAGTCACAAATAAATGTTTCCGTCTACCTATGTGAATTTGAATTAAAATGTAAAAGGTATTGAAGTATTCTGTGATACCATACCAATTTCCAAGAATTAAAATGAAGGATAACATTCTTAGTTGTTTTATTTCGTAATATTCAACGCCAATCTATTTGGATAAATTTTGATGCATTTAACCGTTCTTATTAAATCTATATTTTAATTCAGTATGTTTAAAATCTTCACCTTGAGGTAAACTCAATGGAAATTCTGTCATTGATCATTTCAATAGATTCATATTAAATTCAGACGCAACGTGGGTTACGCCACTGGCGAACCCCTTTTTGGTGACAAATTGCCTCATTTTCGGCTGCATCTTTACGAGTCCCCACTCTTTCCTAGTGTAAGGGCGAAAATAAAACGCCAATAGATGGCGTTAAATAGAGGTGAACACGGTGAACAACAAATAAATTGATGATGAGAAAACGCGCCAACAGCTATAAATTTAATAAACATTGCGGGCTAGATGCTAGTTTTGTCCCTAATGTAAGAATCTTGTAAGAATACAAACACTGAAAGGTCAACTCAAAGGATCTCTTTATATACGAAATAAATCTGTCTAACAAAATAATAGAAATAAACCACTTACTGAGAGAAATACCAGTAGAAAATGGTGAAAGATATACGCGTAAAAATATTATTTAACAAGAGATTTGTTGTACTTCTTTGTCACTTGGGATACCAATAGGAAGAGCGGTGTGAGTGAATATGTAATGTAATTAGATTAACAGGTAAAATGGATATGATGTTTTCATAGAGGAAATAGGTTAGGTTGATGGTTTGTTGTTCACCTCTATTTGGTCAGTGGCGGCTTGTGACATTTATTGCAGAGGGGACCAATTCTACAAAATTACTAATAAAAGAATACAAATTGCACTTTTCATACAACCCCTGAAGGCACCTTACATTTTTTGTGCTAGGTCGTTTTTAATTAGTGAGAGAACGAACGTCTTAGATTTGATACGCACCTACGTAAAAAATCCTCCTCTAAGGATCCGCCACTGCTTTGAGTAATTCCGCCTGATAATAGATGGCGTATACTTCTTTCACGATCACCAATTCATAAATAATCTCTGAGCCTGTGCGCATTTGCAGAAAATCAAATATAATAAACAATGAACTATTAACAGAGATAGACAGAACACTTCAGTGATAAAATACGTTTTGTTTGTTGACAACATCTTTGTGGGCCAGGGGGTGAGCCGTGGAAGCGGCCAAAAGGGGGTAGAACGGTTTTAACTAAACCCCGTCTCACTGCACTCATCTTTTCGCATAGAAAATATGACACCAGTGGCGTCTCGTTCTTTTAGGTTTCATTTGCTATACGTCGAAATAATTAATACCACAAAATAAATTTGGAGCTTGGTGAAAAAAAGTCAATGTCCGAAAGTTGCATGTTTCAGCGATATTATTAAATAGGTGTGTATAATTCTCTTCTAAAGTCTAGGAACAATATAAAAATCTCTTTAATGAAATAACAATGATTAGGTAATAATAATTTTCTTTCAAAATTCAAATATATGTTACCAAATCTTAATTTAGACGGGCTACTTACCGATGAAAAGTTACTTCTGGGTTCGTGGATTCTATTTTATTGCATACTTTGCAACGTCTACTCATTTTTTCAAGTTTTGAAATCAAAGAATATAATAGAATATTCAAAAACAACCAAAACACCAAGTATTTAAATAATGGTGGGGGGAGTTGATATGCGATGAGGCATGGCCGAACAAGGGATGATGTCAACACAATATATTGTTTAAAGTTCCGTCTATCTCTTTAAATCGATAATAAACGATAATAAACCAATTTTCTTTAGATTAATAGATATTCTAACAATCAATCAAATAAACTTTTTATAAAGGCGCAAATTGGTTGCAGTCGAACGCAGTTTGAAATATGTAATTTGATGCACACTAAGCTGAGAAAATGAAAAAACAAATTTCAGCACTGCACAATAAATCCAGATTTTTATTTGCTTTTTTCTCGAAAACGCAATTTGCGGTAAACAAAACAAAAGTGGAGCAAACATGCAAAAATGGGTTGCAATTATCCCATATAAATTTTATTCAATATAAACCATTTTAAAAATTCGATTGTGCTAACTTCACAATTCTAATTTATCGGCAGTTTGCCAATGTTCGGAGATAGCAAGAAAATCTACACTCTGCTCTGACACAACCATAGAGGTAAAATATTAACATAGAGTAGGCAAGTCCTATGTAACACTATGAGTGGATGTGGTCCATAGATAAAAAGAGATAGAAAATATCGTATCTGTGTCTGTCATGACGGATACAGAGTCGGATGCCCATGACAGATAGGTACAGTAATCCACCAATCACGAGTGTCTAAATAAAAGAGATAGATACTCCTGCCGTATTTTCTGTTTCTTTCTTTTGAGGGTACGCAATTTTGAGCGACTTGCCTGCTCTATGTTAATATTATCTCTAGTGACACAACTCGTTCCAGTTCTTGCAGTTTGAAATAGTCAATGTTGGCAATGTTCTGATGTAATAAGTTAAAACTCACTAGGCCTTGATCCTGCTTCTTTGATGTCCCACCGGATCTACGAACTAATTGAGTCCCAGATTCATTCTCACACTCATTTCTTCTAACAACAGGGTCTTTCTCTAACTCTAGGCTAGTTAATAAATCTGCATCACGTCTAAAGGTCAAGTTGGTTGTTGCTAACTTGCATGGCCCTAAGTCGCTTCCTGTAAAATCTGAGCTCTCTCGTTTAAATTCTTATTCTTCTTCTTGGTGATAAAGCTAGCGACATATGTATTCTGAGGCCAGTACTTTGCAGTGAAAAATTCATTCATTACATGATTAGATATCCCTACCTTAAATGAGGAATAGTCTTTGGGATATTTAGACACCAATTGTTCAACTGTAAAATTAGTGTCTTCCTTCTTATTCTGTAAGTAAGACTTCACATCATCACATTCCGTTTCGGGGCTCAAGCGAGATATAAAAAGAAAACTCATTTTCTCTACCGTAATAAAACTTATCTTATTTCGAGTGAAGGATTTATTAGTTGGATTCTTATTAAGAGACACTTCTTTGCCTATCTAAAAAGTTTATTTCATCGCTGGAATATCTATTAATAGGGAATTATTGGAAGCGCTATAAGGTGAATGCTTTATTATAGTTGCTCTTAAAATGACAGCTAGCATGCGCATCTTAAACAAATTAATAAGGGAACCATAATAAAATACTGCCTTCCTCAATTTCCGACAAGTTACCGTAAGTATTTAAGGTTTCCTTGTTTTCCTTTTTCAACGAAACTAACCTCACTAAAAACATGAATTCATTAAAACCTTCAAATATTTGGTTTGTTTGTGTTAAAATTAGCCAAATCACTTTTGAACAACAAAGCAAAGACGCAGGCAAAAGTATTAAATTAGCTATTGCTGCTGCTTATCCAGACAAACTGTCAATTTTAAGAGTGCGTTCCAATAGATCTTTATTTATTCGAGAAATAAGGTTGAGACCTTATTAAAATAAGTCAACCCCTTAATACTGCATGACGTAAAAAAATATTTCCAATAACTCCCTAATCTAAAGAAAATTGGTTTATTATATTTGGGGTGCGGTCGAGAACACACTTCGTTCACTGACAGCAAAAAATTGGTGGTCTAAAATTCACTGACGCAAGTTTTGTTTGCTATTAGATACGATACTGCGCATGCGTTAATTTTACTGCAAATGCTAAATTTGCTTTTCCCGTGGAGGTAGTGTAAGCAAGCACGGTCCGTAGAGAGACACTACAGACTGTGGTAAGCAAGTGCATTTTGAGAGTGAGAGTAGAAGACGCCATATTGTTGTTTATGATCAAAGAACACCAACTACCTCCAATTTATGTTAACCTATTTATTCTGTGGTTTATGTATAGATAATCCAATAAAAATATTTTTTCATTCAAAATATGGAATTAATCTTGTTGGATGAATGTACCGGGACAAATGATGAAATAAAAGTGAAAAGAGAGGAATTTTATACAGCTCATAATGGTAAAATTATACCTATTGATTTTTTACGGTTGTTTATGACGTTGAAAATTCAATGCCAAAGGTAGGACCTTAATATAAATTACCAGTTCAATTTCCCTGTAACTAACAGTTTCATTGTTATTTATATCTTAAATAATTTCAGCCGTCCTTCATTCACGGATTGGCGAATTGACAGCTTGTCGGTCAGAAACAACAGTACATACAGTTGTTTGACGTAACTGTCAGCTGTTTGAAATAACTGTCAACGATTAACAGAACGCGAGCAAATATCGTTCAACACAGATGGATCGGTTGATAAATAATAGTTTCATTTCAATTTATTTTACAGTGAGTTTAGAGAAGTGTTTATTCATCTCGGTAAGAGGAATCACACCTAATATTGAAAGTTCAATTTAATACAGAGATTTTGGTAGGTTTTAATAGACTATTTCGATTGACTTGATATAAAGAAGACTACAATGGAATATTTTTTTTTATTTTTAGTAGAAATTTTGCTTTTAAAAATGCCAGCGAAGAAACTCGCAATGTAAGTCAGACATACATAAGAGCACGTAAAACTGACGAGCCACGCCAAACGCAGAATGAAGTTGAACGGAATCGATAGAATCGAAATCAACAGCTTAGAAATTTTGTTCTTAACCCTTATCGAACTGCTTTAATTATAACGTGGAAATTGGTTACAATTCACAGCAAATCGTTGCTATTGGATCAATGAGGGTTGTCTGTTAAATTTGTAAACCATTTAAGTTTAAAAACGGAGCCCCTGGATTGTGTTGCGGGAGCGGTAAAGTCAAATTGACGCCCTTGGTACCTCCACCAGAGCCTCTGCATTCATTGGTTTCCGGAGATGGGACATATTCTATACATTTTTTTGACTCATTTACAGTAATACAATAATTGTTAGCAAATGACGTCATTTGGTGCACCAAAAGTTATTCAAGAAAATTTTAAGCTAACTTTCAAGGAGTCACGATGACTGTGTGGGCTAAGGCGCTGGAAGAGCGTTCGTAGCTTGCCGCAGCTCATCGTCAGCGCGGGTTCGAATCCTGCCTGAGCCATGGTTGTTTGTAAACTGGACCCGTGCACAGGTATCCTGTATACCTCTTCGGGAGTGTCTTCCAGATTTTAAGAAAAACTATATTGAAAAACAATAAACTTTTACCACCACCTGCCTGCTTCAAAATACGTTGGTAATTTTCAATTGAAATCGTGAATCAATTAAAATAGCCTAAAGTAGGCAGCTAGGTGAATAACCAAAAGCAACCAGTATAAGTAGATAGTTGATGGGGGGATGGCAGTGCTGACAAAGTATCTTGAAAGCCATGGTGGTACAAACAATTCGCTGTACAATATCCTATTTTACATCTATTTTTTGTCTGTTTACCTTTGCAAATTCAGGGTCAAATATATCATTTGACTGGCTCCTTATTGCCAACGCCGGATAGGAAATATAAATTTTGCAAATCTTTTTATGGGCGATTCAGCAAAACAAGTCGATCAACCTTATGCACACAATAAATCGGTGAAAAGACCAAGTGTAGAGCAACTTCAAATGTTTTTCCATAAGACAACGAATTTATGTATTATTCAAGATTGCATTAAGACCGCATGCTATTTGATTACCACAAAATTGTCAGCAAAGCCAATAAGACGACCGCAGGACAATTGATGAAGTTGCTATTGTTGTGATGTTGTTTTTGTTAAGACAGGACAACGTCTGTCGGGTCAGCTAGTCTTATTAAAAAGTTATGATTTTATAAGCGCAGGATACTGTGAGGAATAATATCAACACTCATCGAGGTAGAAATATGTTGGAGACAGTATGAATCAGAGAATATATACCTCAGAGAGAAAATATAATGAACAATGAATGTTCTCTCTGATACGAATGAAAAATGGCGTTCATTCTAATTCTGTGTGTATCTGAGAACTGCATGAGCTCTGTTAAGCTAGCAGTGACAAGTTACCAGAAACAATCGAAACCGGCATAGGAATTTGTTGCTAATTATTTGCTAAAATCCCGATTTTGTTGCTCGAACCAGTTTTGAAAAAATTGAGTTACTGCTATCTTAACATGTAAGATAGCAGTGAAACTACTAAAAACATATTTTTTTAAAATTCTAGCACCACCTGAATTTGTTGCTAATTTGTTGCTGGAAGATAGTATAGAGAAAATTGAAAAAATATTTAAAAAAAATATGAAAAAATATAAAAAAAATTAAAAATTTTTTTTTTTAAACGTACTTTACAGTACTTCTTCCTAATGCTACGCTTATCCAAAACCCAAAAAAAGTAAATAGTTGGGATATCCACTGATTAACCTGAAATCAAGTATTGTTGTTGAAGCTATTAGAATTCCTATATTTTCTCTCTTAATTTCTAGCAGAAATTTTGTTGCTCATTGGATAACTCGTTATTAGCGCTTAAATAACCAGCAACAAAATCCAAACAAAGAATATTACCAATAATAAACTTGTGACTGATCTTTGTTGGTGTCGCTATCAGAATACCTCCATTTTCGGTTTTAATTTCTAGCAGAAATTTTGTTGCTCATTGAATAAGTATTTATTAGTGCTTGAATAACCAGCAACAAAATACAAACAAAGAATAATACCAATAATAAACTTGTGACTGATTTTTTTTGATGGCGCTATCAGAATACCTCCATTATCTCTCTTAATTTCTAGCAGAATATTTCTTGCTCATTGGATAAGTCTTTATTAGTGCTTGAATTACCAGCAACAAAATACAAAAAAAGGATATTACCAATAATAAACTTGTGACTGATTTTTTTTGGTGTTGCTATGAGAATACCTCCATTTTCGGTTTTAATTTCTGGCAGAAATTTTGTTGCTCATTAGATAAGTCTTTATTAGTGCTTGAATTACCAGCAACAAAATACAAACAAATAATAATACCAATAATAAACTTGTGACTGATTTTTTTTGGTGGCGCTATCAGAATATCTCCATTTTCGGTTTCAATTTCTAGCAGAAATTTTGTTGCTCATTGGATAAGTCTTTATTAGTGCTTGAATTATCAGCAACAAAATACAAACAAAGAATAATAATTCAAGCACTAATAAAGACTTATTCAACGAGCAACAAATATTCTGCTAGAAATTAAGAGAGATAATGGGGGTATTCTGATAGCGACATAAAAAAAATCAGTCATAAGTTTATTATTGGTATTATTATTTGTTTGTATTTTGTTACTGCTTATTCAAGCATTGATAAAGACTTATCCAATGAGCCACAAAATTTCTGCTAGAAATTAAGAGAGATAATGGAGGTATTCTGATAGCGACATCAAAAAAATCAGTCAGAAGTTTATTATTGGTATTATTCTTTGTTTGTATTTTGTTGTTGGTAATTCGTGCACTAATAAAGACTTATCTAATGAGCAACAACAGTTCTGCCATAAATTAAAACCGAAAATGGAGGTATTGTCATAGCGACACCAAAAAAATTCAGTCACAAGTTTATTATTGGTAATATTCTTTGTTTGTATTTTGTTGCTGATAACTCAAGCACTAATAAAGACTTATCCAATGAGCAACAAAATTTCTGCTAGAAATTAAGAGACATAATGGAAGTATTCTGATGGCGACACAAAAAAAAAATAATTACAAGTTTATTATTGGTATTATTCTTTGTTTGTATTTTGTTGCTGGTTATTCAAGCATTGATAAAGACTTATCCAATGAGCAACAAAATTTCTGCTAGAAATTAAGAGAGATAATGGAGGTATTCTGATAGCGACACCAGAAAAAAAATTACAAGTTTATTATTGGTAATATTCTTTGTTTGTATTTTGTTGCTGGTTATTTAAGCATTGATAAAGACTTATCCAATGAGCAACAAAATTTCTGCTAGAAATTAAGAGAGATAATGGAGGTATTCTTATAGCGACATCAAAAAAAATCAGTCACAAGTTTATTATTGGTATTATTCTTTTTTTGTATTTCGTAACTGGTAATTCAAGCACTAATAAATACTTATCCAATGAGCAACAAAATTTCTGCTAGAAATTAAAACCGAAAATTGAGGTATTCTGATAGCGACACCAACAAAAATCAGTCACAAGTTTATTATTGGTAATATTCTTTGTTTGGATTTTGTTTTTTTGTTGATGGTTATTTAAGCGCTAATAACGACTTATCCAATGAGCAACAAAATTTCTGCTAGAAATTAAGAGAGAAAATATAGGAATTCTAATAGCTTCAACAACAATACTTGATTTCAGGTTAATCAGTGGATATCCTAACTATTCTCTTTTTTTTGAGTTTTGGATTAGCGTAGCATTAGGAAGAAGTACTGTAAATTACTTTTTTTCAATATATTTTTTTAGCTTTTTATATTTTTTCATATTTTTTTTTTATTTTTAATATTTTTTCAATTTTCTTTATACTATCTTCCAGCAACAAATTAGTAACAAATACAGGTGGTGTTAGAATTGAAAAAAACATTTTTAGTGGTTTCACAGCTATCTTACACGTTAAGATAGCATTAACTCAATTTTTTCAAAACTGGTTTGAGCAACAAAATCGGGATTTTAGCAACTAATTAGCAACAAATTCCCATGCCGGTTTCGATTGTTTCTGCTAACTTGTCACTGCTAGCTTAACAGAGCTAACTGCATGGGGATTCTCATTACTCGGGACGTTACGTCCCGACTAGGTATATACCGTTCGGTAGCCAACTCGGTACCGAGATGAAGTGATTCTGAACATTTCGCGAGTCGTAGTACCGATTTGCTACGAATCTTTGGAACTTAATGACAAATACAAATCTATACTTAATTTTTTCACGCACATGTGACATATTTCTAAGCCCTATTTTTTGTTTTTTGTTTCATATATTGATATCGTTAAATACTAAACATGCTACCATGAAGATTCTCATTACGCGGGACGGTACATCCCGAATAGGTCGGTAGCCAACCCGGTAGCGAGATGAAATTGATTCTCTCTCCCGAGTCGTAGTACGTAGTACCGATCAGATAAAACATACCTCTACCGATTGGCTACGAGTCTTTTGAAGATAACAACTAGAAATGAGAACTATATTTAGTTTTTTCACGCATATTTGACATATTTCTCTTTTTTCAGTTTCATATATTGATATCGTTAAATACTTAACATATTAACAGTTTTCTATGAAATGTTATGAAAATATAACATTTCGAAGAAGGCGATCAATAATAATAATAAAGTTTATTCATGTAAAATAAAAAATAAAATAAAATGCATACATAACTAACAATGCATTATTACAAATGCGAATAAGAATAAGTTTAATTGGCAGATCTATCTAGCGCACGTTTTATAGAACTGTTTAGAATCAATAAAATGATGTATGGCCGCTTATGTCCGATCTTGACAGCATATCTAAAAAATATGTATCGTTCGGGCATTCCTGTTGAAATAAAAATACTAGTAGCATTACATTTTTATGCTACAGGTTCAAATCAGAGGGTCATCGGAGAATATTGTACATAGTATACAGTATTTAAATATTTCTCGTTAATTTTAGAAGACATTATTGCTGATAAAATAAACCCTAAAATAAAAAAAACAGTACACGACGACGTCAAATACCAAATAATTTTATGTAAAATGTAAATATAAAAATTATGTCTATTGTCTTTACTTTTTACCATGTTCTTACTAATTAATTTAAAAGAGATGTAGTAAATATGTAAAAAAGAGACAGAAAGATTACTGTAACCCTACTTTTTATCAACTCGGTACATCATTAGGTCCCGAGTAGATTTGACAGATCAGCTCGGGATCTATCGAATGCGTGAACGGATGAGAATAGAGACATAAAGCAGTATATTAAATCGTCAGGTATCCGTATCCTTATCGAAATGCGCATGTGCACACTCGATACGTCTGCTTCGATACGTTACATGAAACTTATCGATGCGGCACACGTATTAGATCGCGATCCGTGACGTATCCAAACCACAGAACAAATTTATCGAAACCAAGCGGACCAATTCTCTGTGCCTAGGCTCTAGTTTTGTTTTCCAGGGAACTTCAAGGGCAAAATATGAAGTTTGTTGTTGTGTGTTTGGTCGGTTCTTAGCGATCTCTGGTTGTTACGACGTATACATTTTATACTGCTTTATACCTTTATATATATATAAGGATGCGGTATTGTAATTTATGATGTTGCTTTATGTCTCTAATCGCTAAAACGTCCATTCGGTACGTAACGTCCCGAGTTTGTGAATCAGAGTCCCACTAGATTGTGACTAGATAGGGTTCTCTGGTTCCACAGCAGATTGGGAGATACCGAATGCGTAGAGATGAGAATCGCTTAAAATGAGAATACCACTTCTGAGCGTTTTGCTTGTCACGATATTATAGACTTGAATTGAATTGTGATTTATATTGAGAGTGAAACTTTATCGCTTTTAATCACGATTTGTTCCAATTGATGTTTGAATTTTCGAAATGGCTCCGAAAAGGATAAGTGTTTTGTGCTCAACTGTGCCAGTGATGAGAATGCGGGAGGAAGTTTTTACCGCTTTCCAAGACACGGAAAAATAAATGTTAATAGGTGAGTGTAATAACACATGCTTATTCCTAATGTTACTTAGTGTTGCTTGAATGTTGTAAACTATCCGAGCTCCGCATTTGTTATATTTCTTCCAATACTTACTTGAATACTACAGCATTGAACTGCCTCAGGTATTACCCTTACGTATTTGTGTACCAAGTTTGATGTCGATAGGTCACTATCGTGTTTGCTGGTAGACGTAGACAGACAAACGGATAAATGAAAATTATTCCCATAGAAGGTATTATTTGTACACCAAATTTGGTGTTGATCAGTTAAGTATTTTTCGAGTTATAGTGTTTACAAACAGACATAAAGGATGATCAAAACAATAACTACCTCAAATTTTTCGATAGTTAATAAATCAAGAATAACGCTTATATCAAAACATTGTTCACTAGCAAATTCGCGCTTCGCACTCGGTAATCAACTGAATTCCCAACAAATCACTGTTCATTACTTCGTCTATGAAATCAATGTTCCAGAATACCTTAACGACAACTACGAACGACAGTTTCTCACCTTGGATTATAGTTTTTTGTCATACTACTTTGGAGCAACATGAAATTAACGTGTCTATTTGTCACTTTATTGTCTGAAATTACTTCAGACTTTCTGAGTTTAAATTGCTTTCCGATAAAATTCTTATCTCTAGCGTGTATTCTTTCTAAAACTATACCACTTTTCTTAATTACAGGTGCAGATTATGGGCTAAATTCTATCAGCCATCTAGTTACTGGTTCCTGGTGGCGTCATGAGAGAGCACATTGAATGTGTAAGTATATATCTACCGTGAATATAGTACAATATCTATTGTATATTAATATTTGTGTTTACTTGCTTATGTTATATTTTTAAAATTTGTTATTTTTGATTTATATGTCCAATGAGGAACAACGGAGAAAGAAGGACGAAACAAATGAAGCCCTCAATATTCGTCTGTGTAATGTGTGTGTTATTATGTTTTATGTTAGGGAGCTCATATATGTTATATATTTGAAATTCTTTGTAACTATATCTTAAAAATGATACAATTAACTATTTTGAACAATTTACTTTGTATACTATATATGTGATAACTTATGCAATATTAAAGAATGAACTTCTAACAATTTGTTCAGTTTTTATGACCTTATTAATCCAATTAAAAAAAAATGTGACAGAAATGAAACCTTCAGAAACTGTTGAAGTAGTTGTAGAAAAAATATTTCCGGCATTGATATTACTTTTTTTGGTCACTATCATGAAAAGTTAAATGAAAAGTCTCGAAAGTTATTTTTTCTATAAATTTTCTTCAACAATTTCTGAAAGTTTCCATTCCTTTCTTTAATTCTAGCTAGCTTGTTACTTTCAAATTTGCCGCCATCGTTATGTTTAAATTTGCCGCCACTACAATGTTAGTAGGACAGCCGTCACAGCGCTAGTGTTTCAATGTCAAAACATAGTCAACAAGATTTACATGGGAGTTACCATTGTCTTGTAGGTATATATTCTCTGGCTCTTCCTTAACTTACACCCATGAACAAATATAAGGAGGACGAGTAACACGAGTAGTGGGAGTAGCACAAAAAACATGGGGTTATCATTTGTCATTTCGGTGGGTTGCGCAAAATCACGCTCCGCATCCTTATGTAGTATGGGCGATGGAAGCTTAAATGCAACAATAGACACTCAGTGAAATACTGCGCAACATACCAAATTGACAACTTATCACGGGACGTTATTTCAGCCACTTCTGCTTATAGAACACGATACAGAGTTAGTCATCCTCCCTTTATATATTCTTGCCTATACCACTGACGTGACAGTCAGGAGTCAGGACACACAATGGCGAGTAGCGACCAGCACTACGCCAGCCGATGAACTTTCGGATATTGAAAAACTTTCGATACCAAACGATGTATTTTTAATTGCATTTTCCAAAACTATAAATATTTAAAACTGCGTATACCACCGTTTTTGAAATAATCGCCATCAAATTTGCGAAAGTTCGGGTTATGATATCTTTGAACCTGACGACTCTGGATGTACAAAAACTAGATTTAAAATTGCCAAATTTTACAAACTTAATTGCCAAACCCTTAGAATAGAAACCATATTTATCTTATTTTTCACGTCATCTGCGCTATTTTACATCCTATGCTATACTCTCACTTTTAGAAATATGTAGTATTAACATTTCATACATTACATGTTTCCGAAATAATTTTTTCAACCTATCAGCTCTGCTATCATTATATCAGATCAGGACATCGATATCAGAATGCAATCATAATAATAACGTTACCTATGTGAGCTGTGAGCGTAAATTTGTTGTACATTGTACAACTGAAATTGGAAAAATTATAATTATTACACCTATCAATTTATTACTCTACATTTTCATTGGACACTTTCACATTTACGTCAGGTAATAATACAAGAGCTAATAAAGGTACTTATCTTTATGTATTATGTACATGATCCTAGTTTTAGAATCTTCACACAGGCATGTTTGAAACATGAAGATTATTGAATATTTTGTCGCCAGTGAAGGATGATTCTTCAGAGATAAGATGCAACCTCAAATTAATTGTTGCCTTATGTGGGTTAAGTGCTAGATAAAACAAATATCTATAGTTCACGCTTTGTATTCATTGGACTGTTCAAGTGCAAGTGATATTTTAAACCTCCTAGGTAAGCATCAAATCAACAACAGTTTTTAGCTTCTGAGCGAATGAGTATATATACCCAGATTTTGAGCTGCTGGTAGCTGTAAAATATGCTCATTGAAGTAGATGTCTCTAATGCGTCCAGTATTAGTATTGTCACAGCTTAGTTAGGTAATCTGTGGTATTGTTGTCAGCTGTACTCAAGTGAGTATGTTTCCTAACATTACCTTGCCCTCAGATAGACAAATCAACTTTTATTTTAATAAGAAGGCTCCATTTATAGGATCTAGTGTGCTGTTGCTTTAGAACCTTACTTTTACACAACTTTGATCTCTCTTATGTCGATAACAGTAACATAAGCAAATTTAAGTATTCATATTTCTAAAAATGCAATCAAAGATACAGTTTGTTTCACGAATGTTGGCGTCTGCCTTGAAATTACGATCAACTGACGGGAGTAAATCAGTGGCGTAACGATTTCGAGCTAAGATATGGCATTTAAGGAAGTTCATATAATTAGAGGCAAAAATATCGATTGATAAGCAAACATAATATGAAAGATATATTATCAACAATAATGCAGACACACAAAAACAAATTTATTGCCTGAGTTATGAAATATAAGTTTATGCACCTTAATTATCTGAAATGTCACAATGACTTTGCGACGACTATGGAATAAACATTGCGTTGCCTTCGGACATACGTGCAGCGCCCTATCATTGTATAAAAGGACATAAGTTTGACATACTGATGTCGTAGCTTAGATCGACAAACGTAGTAGAGAATTTCATGATAATGAGATGCGATGAGACGTATAGCGATATGTAAGTAGCTCGTGAATGATTACACACAATAGCCATGATTCGTGAAACAAACTGTACATCTTTTGGTGTGGAAAGTTTTAAAAATGATTTTTTATTCCATTTCTTATTTAAGATAGCTTATGGCAACATGGCATTCGATAATTGACTATTTGAGAATATAGCATAGGACGTAAAATGCGTAGATGACGTGAAGAATAAGATAAATATGGTTTATTAATTTCTAAGTCAATAAATCGAAATTCTAAGGGTTTGGCAATTAAGTTTGTAAAATTTGGCAATTTTAAATCTAGTTTTTGAACATCCAGAATGGTCAGGTTCAAAGATGGCGATTATTTCAAAAACGGTGGTATACGCAGTTTTAAATATTTATAGTTTTGGAAAATGCATTTAAAAATAAATCGATTGATATCAAAAGTTTTTCAATATACAAAAGTTCATCGGCTGGCGTAGTGCTGGTCGAGTAGCGATAATACAGACTTGTGAAATTGGCACAATAAAATTTTTAAAATGGTTTATATTGAATAAAATTTATATGGGATTATAAAATGAAAGATCGTATTTTACAAAATAATATAATCTTAAATCAGAGTCTCAACCACACCCAATAAAAACTATATAATATAATATCCAATACCAAAATTGCTCCTAGATGTCGCAGGGACGTTGACCAGCCCGAAACCCTTCGATATCCATCGAGATTGAGAGCACTCGAGTGGGTATTCAGGTAAGAGCAGGTACACACATTGGCTAAGGTACATTTATTGGTTTGACCATTTCTGTAATCACTTTTGTGGGAAGTTATTCTGTTTTTTAGTAGCCTCTGTGTTTCACCTATATACACTAGATCACAATCATGACAGGGAATAACATATACAACATATACATATATATACATATCTTCAACTGTGTACAGTCTGTACCGCTTTAAATTATAATCCTCACTTGCAGAGTAAGTTTCAAATTCAGTTTGTGAAATCATTCCAAACTAATATTTTTTTTTTCATATATATTTTTAGCCTTGAGAATGGAAATAAATAGTTCCGAAAGCTTGGACAGCAAAAAGAGTTTTCTTATTTAAGCCCCATATAACTTCGGCAGAATTCCCATTTTTTTAACACTTTGTTATATATATATATATATATATATATATATATATATATATATATATATATATATATTTCCTTACAGGATGATTGCAACTTGCGTTTTCGAGAGAGAAGCAAATGAAAATCTGGATTTATTGTGCAGTGCTGAAATTAGTTTCTTTATTTTCTCAGCTTAGAGTGGATCAAATTACAAATTTCAAACGGCGTTCAATTGCAACCGATTAGCGCCTTTATAAAAAGTTTATTTCATCGCTGGAATATCTATTAATCTAAAGAAAATAGGTTTATTATATTTGATTTTCTGCACATGCGCACAGGATCTCTCTCTCTCTCTGTGGTTAATGGCCCTTGCTCCCCTTGGTGCATTTGGCCAGCTCATTCGGTGGGCTACAACTACAAATGTTTTCTTGTAGCAAGAAAAAATATGCTTGTGCGTCTGTAATTGTGTGTTCCCTGAATCCCCTAATGAATCTTCTGGTGCACAGTTAACAGTCAAGCTTACTTAAGAAGCATGGGGGCTGCCACGTTGTATGAACTCCATACGTTTGAAATAGTCTTTGACATAAAATCCCCGAAATGGACTCTTTTTTCGATTGCAGTATTTATATTTGTACGTTGAGTACTTTACTAAAATAAATAGCATATGTTACAGCGTCATCACTGACCAACGTGCTTTTTTGAATGAATTTCAGCCAAGAGGCTTGTTTATCCGCAGAAAACCATTCCATCCTATATCATTTGAACTTAGCGTGAGAAATATTGTAGGTTTGCATAGCTGCCTAATCAGAAATGCATGGTTACTTTCAATGCAATTATTTATATAATCGATAGATTCAATTTGTTGACGTGTTGTACTAGTATTATTACCAACATTTTTGAACGCTACAGTAAGGCAGTCGCTGACTCTAAATCGCATTATTGTCAATGCCATGTAAAGAAGATGATATGGAGTATCAACACGCCAATCAGAACGTCTTAACTCACTCGTGGCCATTATGAATGGCGTAACGCGTACACCTTCTCTGAAGCTACAAAATTGTCCCAAATATATTGAGGGAAAAGAAAGCTTATTAATATGTTTATCGAACAACAATGTGGAATATTTCTTTCCCCTGGCGCGATCCTCAAATATTGCTTATTATTCCATAACAAAGTTTGTTGTTGTGCGGTCTCTTCAATTGGTGCTCGCTGATTTCATTTGGTTGTTCTATGTGACTAATAATGGCGTTATTTGAGTAAAAGGTATTGTCAATAACAATCTCTTATCGTTGGTAAATTAGTGTGGTTATGAGATATTCGCTTAGTATGGAAATTGATTCAATGATCATCGTAAAGGTTTCTTGGTAGGCGATTAACCATGGTATTTACTTCTACTGGCACATTAATTTTCCCAACATTTTTAGGATTTAATAATTTTTTGGAGAAGACGATTTTTAGTCCATCTCGAACGCAAATAGAGAATGCCGATCCGAATAAGTTGATCAAGAAATTATTTTTGAGCTCTTCGTGCGCAGTTAAAATTGAGCCTTCATCGATTGCTTGGTCCTGGAGTAGTCAATCTTTCGTAATCGTCCGAATGTACTCTTCGATCATCAATTTGTGGAGCTATTCCGGCAAAAGAATCAGAAGGAGTACCACTTTCTACAACTGTTTCGACAAAAAAATGAGACGGAGCACCACTTTCGAACGAAGCGTTCTTACGCAGGCGGCGAAAGTTATCGTTCAAAAATGATACGGTCTGTCTTGCACTGTGTGCAGGTGCCCCATCATGCTGGAACCACATATCCCTAATTGTCCCTAGAAGAACATCCATTAATAAATTGTCGAGTTGATTTCGTAAAAATTCCACATAAATTTCACCAGTTAAATGTTCGTTGAAGAAGTATGGGCCTATTAAATGAGTGCCTAAAATTTCTGCCCAGACGTTTAAGGACCATAGGTATTGACTTTTTGTTGTTAATAGATGTTGGTTTTCGGTGCTGTAATAATGGAAGTTATGACTATTAACAAAACCATTCCGATGGAAGGTCGATTCATCCGAAAACAGAGCTTTAGAAAAAAAGAATCATCTTCAGTCAGTCTATCAAGGGCCCAGATATATTCTGTAAATCTTGATGCCGTTGAATGTGGTAAGGATGATATTTATTTTTCCGTAAGATTCTTTGGACTGACGTTTTGCTGAGGTCACACGTACAACTAATTTCCCTATGGCTCAAATTTGGATTTTCCTCAACTGAACCGAGCACCAAGAATTCAGTCTCTTCAGTGATAACATTATTAGGTCCACCCTTTCTTTCATATCTCACAGCTTCATTTTTAACAAATCGTTGAGGTAATCTTCGAAAAGATGTTTCCTGTGGATACCGCCGGTCGCGGAATCTTTCTGAGTAAATTATTGACGCCAACAATGGATTTTTGTGGCATTCACCTAATATGAAAATCATGTCGGTCAATTCTTCTTGTGTCAAAGACATTGTCATCAATTTTCTTATAACAAACTAACAGAAATTATCGAACACAGGAATAAAATGACAAAAGTGACATTTGTTTGAAATTCAAACAATATAAGACAAGTCATGGCTAACGCGATAAAGAGAAACCAATCGAAATAAACATAAAAGTGCACATTTCACGAGAACGGTAGGAAACAGATAGCAATAATGTTATATCAGGGGAAAGGAAATTGAATTTTGCATTCAGTGTTGCAAAAAAAGTAGTATGTACCATTTGAAAATAAAAAGTTTTTGATGTTTGAAAATTTGCATATTCAAAGCATTTTTTAAAATAAATTTCAAAAGTTACAGCTTTGTTTGAAACTGCAAAAGTTAATTGATTCCTTAACAAAGCGACATGCGAAAGCCGCATTCTTTTAAGTGTCCTAGTTTCAAATAAATCAAGATGGCGCAGACTACTGCAATCGTTAATTTTTTTCTTAGTGCCCATTTTCTCGAAAACGGTGCATTTGAGACACAATGTATGTTTACTAAAGTGGCCTTCAAATTATTCTAGGACTTTAAAAATGCAATAATATACGGGGTGTTCCATATAAAATAACAAAGTTGGTATGGGTTTCCGGTATAACAGGAAGTAGCTTATCTTCTAAATTATTTTTAAAATATGCAGTTCAAGAATCTGGACAACTTTTATGCAAGAAAGTTTTTCATATATTCAAGGGTTACGGAGTTATGCGGGAAATACGTTTATTTGGACCACCCTGTATAGTATGTACTATTTAAAATAAGAAAGTGGATACCTGTACAAGAAATACCGAACACCCTGTGAACATGACAGCAATAAAAATAAAAATTCAGAGAAATTCACAAAGATTTTATCCACATACTTTTTTGCTTATCCCATAGTTTCTGAGATAGGAGGTAATGAATCTTATACTGGACAGCCAAATACCTACGAATGAAAATATTCCTCAAAATCTAATAGGAGATCAAGAAGATTTCCATAATTCCACAAAAATTTGACAATCTCATAGAATTCCCAATGAGTTTTAAAATTAACAATTTTATCTATCGATGGCTGACGAGACGATGATATCAGACAATATTAAGAAGCTTGGCGCGTATACCTAGATACAAAATAAATTATCCTGTACGGCATGATTTTCAATCTGTTACTATTTATCCGAATGAGATCGACATAATGAGACACGTGGACAAAAGCTAATGCTTGTGTTTGGTAGTGTAAAAAAGGCTATAGATACTAATATGTTTGCACCGAAGCATTGTTGTGGCATCGCATGTTCGTTTCAAAAGTTATTTTCTGCCTTCGTCGCAATTTGATATATTTGATCGTTATGTAATCGGATCAGAGTTTTTGAGAGAAAATTTTTGCTTTATTATTATATTTTACATAAAATAATCATAAAGCTAATTTTTGGTTGTTCCTAGCAAATTTTTAATTGTCACGCTCATATTAGCATTGTACTATGTGCAATGAAAATATGTACCTTTCCAAATCAATTCATATATTTGAACTCGCTGAATATCTACCCATCGAAAACGCAAAATATATTATTTGAAAACTATTCTAGCCTACCTGAAAATGGGCATGTTGCAGTTGATGCTGTTGCCATATTTCTGGTCTAATAACGTCTATTTCATATGACATTATTTAGTCTCAGTATATACCGAATCTATATCTGACCCGGGTGCCATCTGAGATAATAAGGTTCGAACTAGATATGTATATGTTGGAGATGTTAGACCGACTTTTGAGACCAAATTAAAATTTTTCTAATTATGTTTTTTTCCATCTTGTAGTGTATCCAAAGACCCCAGGTTCGCGCTACACTTTACCTCTAATTCACTATCTAACTTTACGACTCGTCTCTTGGCATGTGATCATGTAGTCGAGTGGATTTTAGGACCCACCTGAAATGTCAGGCACTCTAATAGTATAAGAAAACACGTTGTGGTTGTCTTTGTAGGATGCATCGGAGTTAACCTTCTAGTAGAGAAAGGGGGTAGACAGTAATTGAAACAACAAAATCCCTTACCAGTCCTTTTATTTAAACAACACATCATTTTTCACTTGAATTAAATAGGAAAACATTTAATAATTTAAAATAATACAGGCAATTTCAAAAGAAAATATTATTTATAATTTAGACCAGGAAGGCCGCTCTTAATATCGTCATAACATGGGAAAAAGAGCGAAAAAAACCCATGTACTATCAAATATTTTACAATAAATTTTAAATAACAATGCACATTCTCTTTGTCGTGAAAATTCGGCAAAACACGGCAACAACATTCGAAACCCAAGGTTACACTTTTCTAACACGGAGGGACAGACCCGCCGCTCGCTGTCAGTCTGCTCAATTTGGGATTCAAGTCCCTGGGACAAATTCTTTTTGCATGTTGATGTCAACGGTCAATACCATTTACGATGAGATACTTCTTATAAATTTCCAACAACAACAAAACAAAAAATCCCGATGGCCTTTAGTCAGCGGAAAGGTAAATTTTTCAAAATTCATTGAATTGAAATTTGAACAACCTTTTCATTGGTATAGCTACATGTTATTATATAAATTAGCTATATGTGTCATAGCCTAGCGGTTAGAGGTTTTTATTTTGGCTGTTGAATATAAAGCAGACAGTGTTCGAGTCCACTTCAAGGCAGAATTTTTTTTTCTGCCTATTTCTTTTCAAAAAATATGCTATATATTTTTTTAATCAGGGTCTATATTAAGATCTACAGAAAATGTACAATAACATCAAATTTATATTGAGTGTACATGTTTTATCAATATTTGTTATTTTTCTTTATTAATTTTTATTTTTTCACCTGTGCATTTTATAAAAATTTACTTTGAACAAAAGTTGTAGGTACTGATTATATCTATAACCTAAAATTATTTTTGATGATATTTACACTACGGCTCTTTATTGATAATTTTTTTAAATGTTTGAATATATATATATATATATATATATATATATATATATATATATATATATATATGTATATATATATATATATATATATATATATATATATATATATATATATAAACTTTTGAACCAAATGTTTTTTTGGACTAACTTATAGACATATAACAACATGCCGTTGAAATTTTTTTGTAATTCAAATAGGTACATTTCTATAAGAAATTTACCTAAAACTCTTCAGTTACATACAACTATCCAACAAAAAATACACCTTACCTTCTCAAAGTCTACAATCACTCTCCTATTTTTACCGCACCTCTCAAAACTTTTTCTCTCAAGAAGACAAAAAAAACGTCAAAACAAAACAAATACTCTACACCTGACAGAAATATTACTAAACATAGAATGCCGTTCAAAACCGATCCGACACAGCTGTCTATGAAATTTGAATTTATTGTATTATGAGTAATAACAGGTATAAAAATAATAAGACATCATATGTTGACTTTTATGATTCGTATATAAAGAAAAAATAAACAACCCGCGAAATTTAAATATGGACACCACAATCTCCAAACCATTATGAACTCATATATAGGTAAAACGTTTTCAGACCATTTTCTTGGTCTGGTAACGTCGCTTTTGATCTAGTAACGCAGTCTGAATATGTCGAAAGTGGTCTGTATAGTCGGTGGTACATATATATATATATATATATATATATATATATATATATATATATATACAGCAAATCGTACATGCAGTATTGACCCAGAGCAACAAATCTGAGCCGTATTTGTGGCTCAGGATTGTTTTTGTCTTTTAGAAGACGTATCTTACACCGACAAATTCTTACGCGCCAATTATTCCCTCCGAAATTTGGTTCAGGTTTGTATGAAATATCTAACTTTTAGTTCAGCAAAAAGCCTACCTTGGCTCTGTGGTAGCCAGTCACATATACAAATGTATATATTGTAACGTGATGACTTACCCGAATAATAAACTACACTCACAAATGAACTATACACACACAATGGAAATTCCGGAAAACACGGGAGACATCAGAAGGCAACGAGAATAAGTCCTGGTCTATTCTCGAAGCCATATATTGAGAAATAACCTCCAGAAACAACGAAAACAAACACTGGAACCATCTAGAGCTTTTTAGGTTGGATTTATACAAGGCTGAAGGCATAGACGGAGTTCAGTTTGTCATAAAGCACAGTTAGTAATAGACAGTTAGTGATAGATAGCCAGTCATAGATCACAATCGGATATAGCTCATAGATCAGACAGTAGTAAGAAGTATATAGTACGAGAAATAAGTGTGAATATAAATGTGATTATAGTCCAATAGCTATTGGTGTAAATAAATAAGTGAAAATAAATCGAACCCAGTTTTAATATAAATCCCCGTTACATTGGTGTCAGGTGTGGGGTCAGTGAATGATTCTAAAATTGGATAGACTTCAAGAGACTGCGTTTTCGTGCAGATTTGAGTGGTTTTGAGACTTTTTGTTCGTTGTTGTGTTAGTGTGAAGACTCTTAATTCGTTTTCGTGTGAAGATATTTCGTTCGTTTTCGTGTGAATGTAGAGACTTTTTCTCGTGTTTGTGTGAAGAATTTTGTTCGTTTTCGCATCGAAGACTTTAAAAACAGTATTGATTAATTGACTTTGTTAATAAAGAAAATTCAAAATGAAATTAGTGCAGTTAACCGTGAAACAACTAAAAGAACAGTTGGTGAAGCGGGATTGTGATGATTCCGGTAATAAAGCGACCCTCCAGAAACGGTTAAGGGACACTTTGATTAATAATGTTTTGTCCGGAAGAATTGTTACTGAAAGAGATGAAGGAAGAAGTTTCTAGAACTCTTCAAGATGAAATTAAAGAAATTTCTAGAAATAATAATGAGAAATTCGAGGAAGTGACCAGGACATTTGGGGTGCAATTCGATGAAGTGTCGAAAAGGTTCGAAGAAATTTCTAGAAATAATAACGAAAAATTTGAGGAAGTAACCAGGACATTTGGGGTGAAATTCGATGAAGTATCGAAAAAGTTTGAAGAAATTTCAAGAGTAGTTGACGAAAAATTTGTCACTACAGAAAAGAACATGGAGCTACTGCAGCAGAAAATCAAGACATTGGAAATGGCAGTTGAGAATGGTCACTGCAGTGTACAAAAAGATGAAAATGTGAGCCAGACCTTTAAAGGGCGAAGATATAGGGGACCTAGCCGCAGGTAGTATGAGAGTTAAGCTACCAAATTTTGATGGAAAGTGCTCTTGGTCAACCTATCCAAGGCAATTTGAAGCAGTGGCAATGGCTAACCAGTGGACCGAAGAGCAGAAAGCTGTTTCGTTAACCGCTGCTTTACGAGGTGATGCAGCAGACATCCTTAGGTCTATTCCAGCTGGCCAAGCAAACTACCATGTCTTGCTTTCTAAGTTGGAGAATCGTTATCTTCAGCAAGTATACAAAGCCCAATTACGATCTCGGGTGCAACATGCAAATGAGAGTCTGCAAGAATTTGAGGGGGAGGTCGTATTGTGCGGCTAGCATATCCTACAGCTGCCGATAGCTTCCTTGATGAAATTGCAGTGGACACATTTGTAAATGGATTGAGGGAGAGCGAGCTGCAGAAGGCGTTGAATCTGGCCAAACCAAAATTGCTTGAAGAAGCACTAGCTATTGCTTTAGAGCATGAAGCCGCTATCCAAACATCCCGAGGACACCGTGAAAGAGCAATCGAGGAAGAAGATCAGTCCAACAGAGAGTCCCTGTTAGAAATAATAAGGAAGCTAGTTACGGGAGCGCACACAAAGAAGAGAGAGCCAAAGTGGAACCGTGATGAGCTAGGACACGTACGCCGCAGTTGTAAGAAGAAGGCGGCACAGTCGGAAAAACTGGAATGTGTCAAGATGGAAGACAAGATTTGTCCTATACGACGAACAACCGTAGAAAATAAGGAATGGCAGCCCGGGCAAATGAAACTGGCCCAAGAGAACGACCCATGTTTGAGAGTGGTCTTGGAGTGGATGCGCCGTAAGGAGAGGCCGTCTTGGCAGGATATAAGTTTACGAAGCCCTAAAGCGAAAGCATATACTACGTCAGCTACATGATGGAGCCTCGGGTGGACATTTTGGTATTACTAAGACTCTGCAGAAGGTTCGAGAGCGATTCTATTGGGTGTATTGCAAAGAAGATGTGAGACAGTGGTGCCGTAAGTGTGAAGTGTGTGCAGCCAGCAATGGACCACTTGGTAGAAAGCGGGCACCTATGAGGCAGTATAACGTTGGGAGTCCCACGGAGCGAGTTGCTGTGGATATTGCAGGGCCATTTCTTGAAACGGACAATGGGAATAAGTATATCCTGGTAGCTATGGATTACTTCACAAAGTGGACAGAGGCGTACGCAATTCCTAACCAGGAAGCATCGACCGTCGCCGAGATGTTGGTCAAGGAATTCTTCACGTTTTGGCGTTCCTCTTGAAATCCATTCAGACCAAGGAAGAAACTTCGAGTCAGCCCTGTTCCAAGATGTGTGCAGACTAATAGGTGCGAACAAGACCAGAACGACCCCTTTGCATCCTCAATCGGACGGAATGGTAGAGAGGATGAACCGAACTATGGGCAAGCACCTCTCTAAGGTTGTCTCAGAACATCAGCGAGATTGGGACCAGTACATCCATTTGTTCCTGATGGCCTATCGGGCGGCTGTGAATGAAACAACTGGTCAGACTCCTGCTAGTTTAATGTTGGGGCGTGAGTTACGCCTACCCTGTGACCTGGAATTTGGCCGTAGATCTACAGTGGACAGTGTCGCAGGAGAAGGATACGTCGACCAATTGAGAGCCAGAATGGATAAAGTCCTTGAGTTAGCCAGACAGAACATCCAGCTTGCCAGTGATCGAATGAAGCACCACTACAACATTCGATCAGCTGATGGAGTCAACGTGGGGGACCTTGTTTGGCTGTATAATCCCCAACGACGTCGAGGCCTTTGTCCCAAACTCCAAAAGCAATGGGAAGGGCCATATGAAATTATGAAGAGGATAAATGACGTCATCTATCGTATCCGAAAGTTACCAAGGGGAAAACCTAGAGTGGTGCACATAAACCGACTCGCACCATACGCTGGATCGAACAACCAGGAGGAAGCACGAGTGGCTCTTCAAGAAAAGAACGTTGAAGAGCGAAATGTCAGTTTCAACGACTTCATTTCCAACTACGCAGATCGGAAGAAGGTCAGACTCGGTGTGACAGTTGAGGTTCAACACGACCTTTTCAAACAACCAGCCGACGTTTCTATTGCCCATTGTGTAGCGGAGGATCTACGTATGGGCCGAGGTATTGCTCTGGTGTTTAAAAGGAAGTTTGGAAGATTGGATGAATTGACAGCCCAACGACCAAGAGTAGGAAAAGTTCTGCGACTAGCAGAGGGTAATCGGAACCTCTTCTATTTGGTTACGAAAAAGATGTCTAGAGGAAAACCCACTTACAAGGACATCTGGCATGCACTGAAGAGCCTAAGGAATGAAGTCAGGAATTATGACATCAAGAAGTTGGGTCTTCCGAAAATAGGCTGCGGGTTGGACGGGCTAGATTGGAAGATTGTAAGGAGCATGATCGAATACATCTTCCAGGACGTGGTGTGCAAATTACTGTGTGTTGCTTCAATCCAAAAGGAGTGTACTCAAGAAAGACGATAGACTGTTACTTCTTCAACAAGGGTGTTTGCCTGGCAGGAACCAAGTGCAGATTCCGCCATGGAACGGAAATCCAGCAAGGTACTACCAAGGATGATTCTGATCGGGACGATCAGATGCTAAGGAGGGGGCAGTGTAACGTGAAGACTTACCCGAATAATAAACTACACTCACAAATGAACTATACACACACAATTCAAATTCCGGAAAATACGGGAGACATCAGAAGGCAACGAGAATAAGTTCTGGTCTATTCTCGAAGACATATATTGAGAAATAACCTCCAGAAACAACGAAAACAAACACTGGAACCATCTAGAGCTTTTTAGGTTAGATTTATATAAGGCTGAAGGCATAGACGGAGTTCAGTTTGTCATAAAGCACAGTTAGTAATAGACAGTTAGTGATAGATAGCCAGTCATAGATCACAATCGGATATAGCTCATAGATCAGACAGTAGTAAGAATTATATAGTACGAGAAATAAGTGTGAATATAAATGTGATTATAGTCCAGTAGTTATTGGTGTAAATAAATAAGTGAAAATAAATCGAACCCAGTTTTAATATAAATCCCCGTTACAATATGTAAATCTATGTTTGTACTATCAAACCTGAGCCGTCCAGATTTGGCAACGCTGTGATTCTGTTCCTACATCATTATATCAATGCACTTATATTCTTTCTTTAACTTAGTAGCAAAGGTAAGAATATCTAAATAAAAATAATAACATGGTATCCAATACTAATTTTCCGAAAATGTCCATTTACGTTATTTACTAAGAATTTGTTGAATTTATAGCAATGATCATAATATATGTCTGTTTGTTGCATTTATATAAACATCTCAAAAATAAATAAATGATACATTTTATTCGAGACACTCCTTCATTACACACTAAACTTTTTTTAAACGTAATTGAAATTCTACTAACAGATACTTCAGGAAAATTTCATTCGATAAGAGCAACTGGAACAAATTTGATAAAAATAATATGAAATACAGTTTGTTTCAGGAATGTTGGCGTCTGCCTTGAAAACGCGATAAATGGATCAATCCAACTGACGGGAGTAAATCAGTGGCTTAACGATTTCGAGCTAAGATATGACTTTTAATGAAGTTCACATAATTAGAGGAAAAAATATCGATTGATTAAATAAGCAAACATAATATGAAAGATTTATTATCAACAATAATGCAGACACACAAAATACAAATTTATTGCTTGAGTTATGAAATATAAATTTATGCATCTGAATTATCTGAAATGTCACAATGACTTTGTGACGCCTATGAAATAAAGATTGCGTTTCCTTCGGACATACGTGCAGCGTCCTATCATTGTATAAAAGGACATAAGCTTGACATACTGATGTCGTAGCTTAGATCGACAAAGGAAGTAGAGAATTTCATGATAATGAGATGCGATGAGACGTATAGCGATATGTACGTAGCTCTTGAATGATTACACACAATAGCCATGATTCGTGAAACAAACTGTATATTTTAAAAATTAAAATTAAAATTGAATATGACCATTCTTGTTCATCTTGACGTACTCAAAAGAAATGAATGGTCATACCATTTTTCTTTATAAGAAACTATTCATTAGTTAGAACATATAAACTAAAGAATACTTTTTTATCTAAAACAGTGCATCAAAATTAAAAATCAACGGCTCTAACGGATCGAAATAAAAATAGATTTATTGAATACTTTTTATCAACATTTTTCGTGTAATATAATTAAATTGAGTATGGTCATATACAGGGTGAATGTTAAGTGTGTCCACTTTCGATCCGTATTTTGAAATTAATTAGGAATGCAAAGAATGATACATCAATATTATTTTTATTATTATTTATTTAGTATTGTAATAATGACCTATTTTCACAGCGTATGTAAAAACTCAACTGACATATTTTCTCAATATTTTTAAATGGAACCACCCTATATTTTATATCATATATATTTCTTAAAATGGTATTACAACCTTTAGTTTGTTTAAATGAAAATAAGACATTATATTGAAAAAAATACATAAAAAACTAATAAAAATCATTCAAAAATCAGATCTAACTACCTTATATCCATTATCAGTATCAATAGGAATCCAAGTCATGCTATACAACTGAATACTTGATAAAATAAAATTGCTAATTTTAATATTATTGTTGAAAATGCTTGAACAAGAGTCAGTCATATTATGTGGGCTGTGAAAAAATAGCATGAAAATATAATTTACTAGTCAGATATCCACGTGCTACAATCAGTATCTTGCATTTTGAATAATATCAAAAACTCTGAGTAGATTTTCAGTTAACTGCATTTTTGTAAAAACTCAAATATTTGTTTTATGATTGTTGGGAAAATTTTCCTAGTATTCTGACTAAATGATTAAATGATTATCTGCAGTAAATTATATTATCTTTTTTTTCACAGCCGGCCAAATATTCTAGTCTCTTGCTCCAAACATTTTCATCATTAAAATTATTTTACTTTATTAATGATTCCGTTGACATAATATTACCTTGCATTACTAGATATACGAAAAATTGATATTGGAATTGTAAATGACCTTTTATTGATTATTAATAGTTCTTTTATAATAATTTCCAATTGTATTTTATTTTCATTCACAAAAACTAAAAATAATGGTAGGCATTCCTAAGATTTTGAGAAGATTGTAGATCTCCAATACTAGTTATTTTAGGTATAGGGATTATCTAAGAAAAATGTGACTAAAATGTGTTTCATTTATAAAGATATTCAGAAAATATTGCTTTTCAGTTTTGACATTACCTTACACAATTGATTGGTTTCTTAATATACAGGTTGATTTTTTGATCGTGTCCCTTAGAAGATTTTCACTTATAAATTGAGATAGAAATATAAAAATTTGAATCTGGCTATAGTAAACGTTGCCAAATTTAGTGAAAATATTTACAAGATGGTGGCTCTTCCGATTAAACCGGAAATTGTACTAACTTTGTTTTTTCAAATGGAAACCCCTATTATTTATTAGATATATGAATTCCGCACATTTAATTAAGTATCAAAACCCCAGTTGTTATGTTATCTGTTATATTTTTTGACGTATATCAATTTGACTGCAAAAAGTTCTCATAACAGATGTCTATTCAAAAATTCATATCTCTCTTATTGTCAACCTGAAAAGCAAAAAGTTGTTTTTGATCGGTAGCTCAATGTTGGGATCTCCTTCAGAAGGCCCATCAATCTGAAAATTGTCTTGTTTAACACAACAAAAAAATATTAAAAACGTCAATGACAAAAGTAAAAACTCTCTAATTTTCATAATAGCACATACCTATTTTTCTATCGTCATTAAATAGAACATTGAATTTTACGGGCATGTTTATTACATACTCTTGATGTTTTTTTTTCAGGTAATAAGGATTTTCGAGATTTACGAATAATTAAGTGACCTTGGACGTAAAATAATCGCTGTTACTGATACCACGTGTCAAATTCATAATTTTGAAAGTTGAAGTAAACAAAAATCCAAATGAATCAGTATCTAAAAGGTTTCATTTTTGATCTGTTTACTGTTTACGGAAGTTGTGATGGAATAGTGGAAAGAAGCTGTCGTGAACTTATTGCCAAATATTTTGAGTTAGGTACCTCCAATGAATAGGAATAATTTTTTATTCTTAAGTGAAGGTTTATTCTTTCTGGAACAAAAATCCACTCAACAGCAGGATTAAAATAATAATCCAAGTTGAAGAAAAAAATTAAGTGAATGTTTTGATATTTATCATCGAGTTTAGCATTAAGGACACCAGGACACGTTTATTAAAGGTAAGGACCTACAAATCGTTTATTCATGAAACGTAAGAACTCGAAAAACAAATTACAAAAACAAAACTACAAGATATGCTCTGTGTGTCCACCGTTTTGGTTTCAGCATTCAACAAAACGTTCCTGGACGGCATAATTTTTGGCTCTTCTTATTTCATCTTCTCTACTAAATCCTATAGAGATCTAGGTTCTGTTTGACAGCTAAAACCAGGTATCAGTAACAGCGATTGTTTTACGTCCATAGTCACTTAGAAATTCGTAAAAAAAGATATTCGCGATAGAAAATTGTAAAAAATCTCAAATATCGTATAGATTATTTAAAAAAAACATAGGAGCGAGTAATTCCCCTAAAATTAAATTTTGATGGGGAAACAATTGTCGGATGACAATAATAAATAAGGTGTTGTGTTGGGGTATTTCTCTGTTTTTATTTTATTGTTGTATCTACGCCAACGGTTCTAAATCCAAAACACTATTAAATAAGAGAGATATTAATTTTTAAATAGAAATCTGTCATGAGAACTTTTTGCAGTAAAATTGACTTACGTCAAAAACTATGACCGATAACTTATAACAACTGGGGCTTTTCATACTTAATATTTTTTCCATTTGATAAAACAAATTTAATACAGTTTCCGGTATAACCGGAAGTGCCACCATCTTGTAAATATTTCCACTAGATTGGGCAACGTTGATTATAGCCAGGATCAAATTTTCATATTTCTGTCTCGATTTATAAGTGAAAATCTTCTGATGGGCACGTTAAAAAAATCATCCTGTATATAAGGGGCAATTTTGTGAATAATAATAATAATAATGTCTATATATTTCATACAACAGGTAATAATTTTAGAGACGGTGCCAAAGTTTTGTATAAACATCTAGTAAGAGTGGTATTGAAAATCCAAAATCCATAAGCGCTACTAGATTACGCAAACATTTGGAAACTGTAACTCAGTTTCTTCAGTTTTCAGAGAGTGACTTAGAACAACTATCTAGATTCATGGGGCCCATCAGACACATTGCAGCAAAACTATCCAAATTGTTGCTTCTTACATCTCGAGGAAGATTAGAAAAATATAAGGGCTTAGACTTAAATAATATAAATATTGATTTATCTCCCATTTCTGAAAACATTCTAATAGATTATATTCTAGATGAACGATTACCGGATCAGGCGGTACAGATCAACAACGGTGGCAAAACTATAAATTCTAATAATGAGTATGTTCCCAGACAAGAACAAATTTAAAACATAACGTGTCCTTAGTGTTAAGGAGAGCGAATTAAATGTATTTCTAGAATAATATTTCGGTTTATTTACCAATAGAATGACTTCCATAAAATCAGTTGTTTAGGACTTTTATATAGGAAAACTCATTGCACCTACCTAATACGCTGTGAATAACGTTTCCCTTTTCTGTTTTATATTACTTGCTCATAAAAACCTTGAGCATGGCACCCTTCTCTTCTTCTTCCTCAGAGTCCTACTCGCATGTAGAACAAATACGAACACCCAACCCAGATCCATTAACAGACACCAAGCGAGAACAGAATAGGAGGCCCACTCACACTTACAGCAGGTACCAGTTCATTCTACATACATACATGGTGAAAAGACCAACAAAATCCAGACAAAGAGTTATATACAATAAACTTTCAGGTACGGAACCAATATTAATTAAATTTAAAATGAAACATACATATATGCAAACTTTGCTGAATTATGAGCAGGTTGAATTATGGCAACAACGCACGTTCAGGTTTGTCAACTGAAATCCATAAAGTTGTATATTTGGCTCAGATTACACGCAGGCTGGCCGACAGACTGGCGATATCAAGTGCTACTTTGCACTCAAAGATCATAATTTGTCGAGGACGCATTTTAGTATTCTCTAATTATTATTCATGGATTTATCGTGCTTACCAAATGACTTGCTATTTAGAAAAAAATAATTTGTTGCCTTGCAAGCTGAAGTATAAAGAGGAAGTAGATGTAAGTAACAATAAAAATAATTGGTAATAGTCTAGTCTAACGGCTTTTGCTATAAAAACCCTAAAAAATCAAATGTTAGTAAAAATACATATATGGTAACATAACTTTTAATAAAATTGAGGCGGAAGACGCTATTTTTAATGATTTGTTACTAAAAAAAGCAAAAAATGGTGTTTTTGGTACTTACGACTTTTAACAGAAATTTTCGAATGGGGAATTTCTTTTCAATCCCAAATAGTGTATAACCATCCTTGTAGTCTATTGAATACTAAAAATTTTCAAAATAAGCAAAAATATGCATGAAATTAGTAAATATAAGTTCACAAAAAACGGATTGACTGTTGATTTATGTAGTATGTTTGACGACACGACTTGACGTTGACAGCATTGACATACGACAATTCCAACATTGCCAAAACTAATGTTTATGATTGAACATCTTTAAAAATATTCGATAACGAAAGCATAAACTAAGTAGTAAGGTTTTAAATGTCTAAAGGTTTAGTTCTATGTTTAAAAGTTAATAAAAAATAAATTTTCATAAATACTTACTTTAGAGCAAAAATACGATACATATTTTGGCAACTTTTGATGCTGAAGTTGACGAGTTTTGTCTTCAGGCTTTTGAAAATATAAATTCATTGATTGCTTTACGAGAAAATATTGAGAAAGAAAATAGAGAAAGAAGAGCTCAATACTTGTCATTTTAGAAAACATTAAACTGTACAAGACAAATTCGTATAATATACTAAATTCTGTTGTTATTGTTCTTAATTTTTTAATCATAAAATACAGATTTGTAAAATATTTTCATAGAACGAAAGTTATACTGACAGAGTTGGCAACATTGATATTAATTGTACTTGGTAGTTCAGGATGTACTACATAAATCATCCGTCAATTCGTTTGACCTGACTTTTTTGAGAACTTATATTCACAATTTTCACGCATATTTTTGCTTATTTTGAAGAATGTTAATGTTCAATAGAATACAAGGATAGTTATATACTATTTGGGATTGAAAAGAAACTTCCAAATCGAAAATTTCTGCTAAAAATCGTAAGTTCCAAAAACACCATTTTTTGCTTTTTTTAGTAATAAATCATTAAAAATTGCGTCTTCCGCCTCAATTTTATTAAAAGTTATGTTACCATATATGTATTTTTTAACATTTGATTTTTTAGGGCTTTTATAGCAAAAGCCGTTAAACTAGACTATTACCAAACTGGGCGTGACTACGGTATTTTTGGATTTAGGTTGATATTCCGGGATGGATGATTTAGCCGCTTTGATTATCATTTCACGAAATTCTGCGTATCGAGGAATTGGGGTAATGGAAAAAGAATTTTCTATATAAGTCTGAAAAAGAGTCCAGTCTGCTAACTTGTAATTTAATTTATTTTCTGAGTTGATTCCTAATGGTTGTTCTACATCACCTTGGTTGATGCAACATAGTGTCGGAAGGTGGTCGCTATTTCCACAATCAGGAAAGATTTTCCAACTACTATGAAGAATCAAGTCAGATGAAATCAGACATAAATCTAGCGCGGAGTTGTTGTATTTCGGAGATGTGATCCTAGTAATTGATTTATCATTAAGAATACATAGGTTTAACTCATCTAATGAATTAATAAGGGTGCGACCTTGTTTGTCAGTCGTACGGCAGCCCCATACTTTGTGATGACAGTTAAAGTCACCCATAATAAGTTTTGGATCCTCTATTGCTTTAATTAAGTCTACCCAGTCCTGTAGGGGGATCTTAATTTTTGGTGGTTTATATACATTAATTATGTTGATTTTTTATCTAATAGTGTGAAGGCTTGGATTTGAAAGTTATGAGGTAGGTTTCGCGAGTTCAAGTTAATAGGACTGTGTCTAATGTCATTTTTTATGAAGGTAGCAATGCCTCCGTATCTGTCTGCTCTGTCTTGTCTATGGCAAACGAAGTTGTCGAGACTGAACTGGAAGTTAGTTTTTAGTCTGGTTTCATTAATTAAGATGATATCCGGATTAAGTTCGTATTTGAGAATTTTAAGATTGTCCAGATTATTATATAATCCATTAATATTCCATTGTAGAGCTACAAGGTTTTGGGTCATAGTAATGGGAATTAACAGAATCTTCTTTGGTTATAAGCTGGGTAATTAGCTTTAGCACCGTTTTCATATCTGTAACAGATAAATCTTTGAAAATCTTACCGATTATTTCGATCATATCTGATCGACTGTTCAAGTCGTTTGACGATGGGGTGTCTCTAATTGCAAACGTACTACTTCCTGAATTAATCGAGGAGGCCGTCCTCCCATTCTGATAGTTTAGTTGGTTTTGATGAGAGACCGAGTCATAGCCTGGGGAAAGTTATCGTTTTTTTCAATGATTTTTTTAGTAATTGCCGTATATCTGTTTCAAGAGGGGTTACTGAAGTTGAATGCCGTTCTTCTTTGGGGGATGTCGATTGGTTGGGGTGTCGTGGAATTTGGAAGGACCGGAAAGTCATCCGGATTTTGGATGAAGCTCCTCGGTCTTGGAACTATCTCACTGGCTTCGAAAAATTAGTTATTATCTAGTGCCATAATTTCTTTTATTTTCTTTTGTCTCAAGTATTCTTGACAATTCTTAGAGATGCTGGAGTGTTCCGATGTTCTACAGAAAATGCAGTATTTTTGACAATTTAGGTTCTCATGTTTCTCTTTACTGCAGTTGGAGCATTTGTTTGATTTATTTTTACATTTTTTTTTGTGTGACCAAATAGAAGACAATTAAAGTATTGCACAACCGGGCTCACATAGGGGATTATTCTGAATGGAATACCGCAGATCAACACTTCACATGGAAGAGTAGTTCCCGAAAAAGTAAAGCAAACAGAAAGTGAAGGTATGTACACCGAAGAGTCTTTAATATTTTTATATTTGACGTTAATTCTTCTAGCGTTAAGGATATTGATGTTGGGATAGAGATATTTAGATACTATTGTTAGTTTGAGTAGATTATTTTTAGTTATTTCTTTGTCGTTATTTCTAGCAATTCCTTTGCAGGAAATTCTGTGTGTTGGAATGAAAGCTTCCAGTCCCTTGTTATTAAGAAATTCTCAGTTTGAGACGAATTTATTAGCATCTATGTGGGATTTAAATTCTACGCTGATTCTATTTCTACCTTTTTCTATTAATTTTAGTAACGTTATCTAAATTGAGATCTAAAATCTGTTTCGCTATAGAAATAACTCTATAGTTTCCAAAATTTTTCTTGTGTACACTTTTTACAAATACTTCGTATGGTGGTAAGGAATGTATAGAAAATAAATTGTTGTGTTTAGGGATCGGAATGTCAGGGGGATCGGGGGTCTTTCCCCCCTTCTTTCGACTGCATTTATCAAAATTTGAAACTAGACCGTGGTCAGTATTAAACAATAAATAGTGAAACAAAGGATATTAGTAAAATCTCACTTTTCAAATCCGTTTAATCTTTAGTTTTCTTCAGTAGCACGTCTTCTCTACCAATTAACACGAGTCAATTATATAGGTTATCTTATTTTTCTCTTTGTAAGGTTATGTTGTTATCTCAAAATATGAGAAATATCCACCAATGAGCACAGAGTTTTAATATAAGAGCGATGTTGCCAAATGATTTGATCGTTCCTACGCATGATACTATAACAAGAAAGATATGCTCACGCGCACCTCTGGTGACGTCAGTCCGTGACAAAACGTCAGATTCAAAAATTTCAAATTATATTCCTTATTCGCTTGCAGGTTAAGTTACGTTAATTTATTTAAAAAAATGGTTTTATGTGCAGTGGTCGTTGTTTTAACAATAATAATATTTAATAAGAGTAAGCAGTCTAAACCAGACTGTCGCTATTTTTTGACCGACGAACCCCGAACGGAGGAGGTATACAATTCGACTGTCTGCTTTATTTTTTTTTTTTTTTTTTTTTTTTTTTTGGTTCGTGCGCGCCTTTTATATAGTAGACGATCTCCGATTTTGATGATTTTGGATTCATTTGAAAGAAGGGGATTGAGAAATGGTCCCATATTCATAAAAACGCAAATCCGAAATCTCCTTCCCTCCGAAAACCGCCCCCGAAGGGGTGGTGGGGGCGAATTTTCTCGAAAATCGAAAATCTGAGTTGGTATAATTAAAGATAGGACAATATCCGGAAACGTTTAAATTGAACATTTTTTCAAAAGTGTTACGGTTTTCGAGATAGACGCATGTTAAATATGTATTATTGCTATGTGGAGAGGACAATTTCTTTCGAAAATTGAAAATTTTTCGATACTACATGAAAGATATAATTATTTGTAGCAACATTTATAATGAACATTTTTTCCTTAGAATTATGGTTTTCGAGTTAAATCGGTGTTAAATGGTAACAACTAAAATATTCAAGCGTATTTCCGCCGCGATGTTCTGAGATCTCAATAATAACCACTACATGCAAGGAATATACGTGGGTAATAGGATAAGTATTATCTTCATTGATATGGTATAGTGAACGTTCAACGATTTTCGGGACTAATGTTACACTCAAAAGTGTAAAATAAATATTTTTTACAAAAAATTGGACCGACGTTATAGTTGATGCACTGAAAAGTATAAAATCATATTACTTCTATTGGTGATGGTACTTGTGAAGTTGGTGCCAAAAGCTATCAATCTAACTGCAACTGCACAACTTCAAAAGTACTATCACCAATAGAAGTAATATGATTTTATACTTTTCAGTGCATCAACTATAACGTCGGTCCAATTTTTTGTAAAAAATATTTATTATGGAAATATAAATAGGTAGTTGCCTATTAAATACAAATTCTACCAAAGGTGTACTTTACTTTTCATTCATATTAGATTGTTATTTCATTCTGAAATTTTATGTGCTAATTGTAGTCTCTGTAAAATTTACCAAACACAAATTCTTAAAATGTGGTGAATTTGCAAGAATTCGCGATCCAGTATACGTAAGCAGTGAGTTGCTAGGAAAATCCATGAGTATAAAAATGGACCTTTTTCAAGATATGATTTTGTAAAATGTATAACTTATTTTAATAAAGGTTGAATGTAAATGTTTACTTGTATAAAACACAAGCAGACATTTCTGTTACTTTACAGATTCTTAAATAAATAAATGTATAACGATTCTTAAATAAAATGTGTTTTGTGCTATTTACAGAGTTTTGCATTTGTTATAAATATATGAAAAAATATTTTTGGAAAGAGTTAATCTATAGATTTTATTAAGTAGCTATATTGGTGATTCATAATGCGATAACGTCGGGAACAAATTCAAGAATCTATTTTTGAGGACCTACTCTTCTTGGGGACGAGTTTAGGGATACTTTTTCAGGTAAGAGATTAACTAATTACTTCATTTTATTTATTGGGACGAGTTTTGGTACGTCCACTTATGAATGCCATTACGGCTCCCTTAAGAAAAAGAAAGTTCATAATGGATGGACATGGACGAAACATCATATTACAAAACTATGAACACTACTGGAAAGAGTGAAAAAGTGGCAATGAAAATGTGCTATTTATTTAGAAATTCATTAAGAAATAAATCCAGGAAAAAATAAAAAGATTTTCCGAAAATTCGTTTTTTTTCGAATATCTCCGGAACTATTCCAAATTTTCAAACTTTCTAAACGGCGTATTGTTGAGTACGTAAATGCGTAATACGTAACTTTGCCCTAATTTAACCATCTTCGTATTCTCTATAGTTTCCGAGATCCCAATAGTGAGAGTCGAATTTGAAACGGCCTGTATATTATATTAAGAAATCTGAATAAATTTTGAGAATACCAAACCTTGAAAATGTCTTCTTCTTCTTACTCTGGACGTTTTAGAATAAGTACTATATTTGACATAATTGAAAGAAAAAAGTCAGAGACAGAAATATCAAAGGAGGATAAACTATTTTGATCAGTAAAACTACGTTGTCTACATGCTTGAGCAAAATTTGCCTCATTGGAGTATAATATATTTATGACGAAGCAAACGCAACTAGAAGCTACTTTCCATTGGATTGTTTGCTGGACATTGCCCAGCGACAAGAAAGACATAAACGGATTTATCAATAAACACATGTGGGGAACGCGGTGTTGTTTATATCGGTTTTATGGGATTTTAACGGTAATACGAGCTTTTAGCCTTGCTTATAACATACTCGAGGGAATATTATGCTGGTATGCAGATACCAACATTAAATGGCCAAGGAGAGGATTAACAGTCTGGTATACCTAATAAAGCGACTATATTAAATGGCTGGAAACTTTACCTTCTATTAGAAAGATCGATGAGACAAGATTACTCATTTAGACATAATTATTCAAGTTAAATAAAACAAGTATATATTTCAGCTTTTTCCATTTTTAAATAGATGTATTGTTTCTTACGTTTATTCCAGCTTCATAAATGAACAGTTTCACTGCGGACTGAAATTTGCATCGAACGACCAAAAGGAAATTCAATCTTAGTAGGCTTTTAAATATGTGAAAATGTGAACATCTCGGACTAAGGAAATATAGGGCCAGAATGGAAACGACTGGGTTGAGACAGAGTAATAAAATGAGTACCTAATATCTATTGGGTCAGCCTCGAATTGCGCACCGTTTACCTGGCACCTAATCGTTTTAACAGGAACTGCGCACTATACAAAGCTAGTTTAAGCTAGCGACACATGAATTAGGCAAATGGTTCCTGTAATTATAATAATAAAATTAGCTTATATATGATAACAAATGAATATGAAAATAAGTCAAAATATAACACATATAATATGTTTATTGCTTATAAAAATAGTGTAAGCATTTTATTTGCCTGTCTATCTGTTCCTGTGAATACTGAATATTTTTTTCTACTAATGGTCTTTAATCTTACTAGTTTCCTAGATACTTTGTAATTTTATATAAGTTTTTGTCTTAATTTTATTTAAAACATTTATAAATCTTGTTTTTATAAAAATTTCCATTGAATTTTGAGTGGAATGATTCACATTAATTTGTAGTTCTACCCATACTAGCAGTAAAGTTTGCCCATACGTGGGGTGGAAAATTTGCATTTTCGTTAATATATATATATATATATCAATTAACCTCTATGTCTGGTAATATTGCATCATCAAGTTGGATACTATATTCAAACCTCTTCGAGATTCAAAAATGGTTAACCGAATATATATATATATATATATATATATATATATATATATATATATATATAGTTCAACCATTTTCCAACATTGCTCTCAGCTTCTCCGTATTCTGTCACTAAACCAACCGGCAACATTTTATATTTATATGTGGCCAAAGACTTTTTTCAAAATCTACTAGGTACCACAAACTTTGATGAAAAATTTAAACCTACATCATTACATTTTGCTTTTAACAACTGTAAATCCCCTTTATAGATTTCTGACTTTTTACTGAGTAGGTACTTAAAACACAAAATACTACTGACATATATCTAGTGACCGTTGATCTGACATGCAAAGAATATAACTGTAAAATACCTAAGACAATAATTGAAAGTTCTATCTAAATACACTTTTTCCGCATTGCACAGAAATTTAAAATTTATTCCACAGGTAAACATAATATTCTTTTCTTTGCCGCAAATTACTATTAAATTTTCACTCTTTATAGTTTTGAAAGAAAAGTTTTTATCTGCATTTTTGGGTAGCATTGACAACCAATAAAAAATAACCATTCAATTCAAGTAACTATGAGACTTGTTTGTCAAAAGAAAGTTAGGTTATTCTCCATATTTAGCATTTTTGGCATTTAGGTATCAAATGTTTATTTTGCCAAAATAACTTCGTACATCTATGGTTGCCCCTGAAAATTTTTGAAAAAAAAAGTTAATAGAGTGAAAATATGGAATAAAAATAATATTCCTGTGGTTACACCCAATAAAATATTACAGTTACCAACTGAGAGGCATACAACCCTCGTTCTATATAGGCTTTACAGTCTGTCTTTTAAGTTTCGTCATTTTCCAGTTATTAGGTAGATGGCGAATACACGATCCATGCTGTATCAATGTGGGAAACATTTACTAGAATCAGATATTTTTAGCCTATTTTTTTGAGCTCCAACAAGCAAAATGCCTGTCGCAGCCTGGCTGCCAAGTATGAGGCTTACCTTAGTTTTTTCTCTAGTTAGGTATAGAGATATAAACAATAAATATTTTTTACAAAAAATGGACCGACGTTATTAGTAGGTGCACTGAAAAGTATAAAATAATATCAATTCTATTGGTGCTGTTACTTTTGAAGTTGTGCAGTTGCAGTTCGATTGATAACTTTTGGCACCAACTTCACAAGTACCAGCACCAATAGAATTAATATTATTTTATACTTTTCAATGCACCTACTAATAACGTCGGTCCCATTTTTTGTAAAAAATATTTATCATTTTCGAAAGAGGAAAGTATTTGCAAGGCTTGGGTTCATACATGTAATCAAAAGGATAAATTCAACACCGACACTGGAAGAATATGCTCAGATCATTTCACAGAAAATGATTATAAGTTGAAAGAAAGACTTTTGAAATTGCCAAAGAATAAATGGAAATTGAACCGGATGCTATTCCATCAGTTAAAGTAGTTACTAATCATTCCAACCTCGAGAGTAATCTTCATCCCATAAAAGATTGACAAAGTTCAACAAGAACTATAAAAGTGTAAGTAATGAATTTAGACAATAATTGTATGTATTATAAAGATTATTAAGATATTTTTATATAGACACAATCAGATAATTAGTGATGAAGATATGCTAGAAAAACAGGAGCAAGAAATGTCTATAATAAATGAAGGTGTATCCGAAAGAGAATCTGAAAACTTTGTAGGCGTTTTCGGCCTCAAACAGAAAGGTAGGTACCTAAATTACTAACGCCACTTGGAGATTAAATTTGTTAAATAATTAATTGTCCAGGTTAGAAGACCAATCTGATAAATTAAAATTACTTGAAAAAAAATGTTTACAACTTCAAGATGTTGTGGAAGAACAAAAACGTGAACTAAAATCCTTCCACAAAATTTTCACACAAGGGCAAATAAAAAAAAAGTCTGATAAAGAGGTGAAATGGAATGAAGAAGATGTTGCTTCAATCTCTTTATATGTGGGAGGACCTCGCTCATACAGACTACTTAGAAAAAGAGGTTATCCTTTACCGGGAGTTTCCACTTTGAGAAGATGGGCCGCAAAAATTGATGTACAAACTGGTGAGTGAATGAATAAATGAGATTTGAATTTGTTTTTGATAATATAGATGGATTGTTTAAGGAATTTTAAACTCAGTATTAAGATGTATGAAACATTCTGCATTGACTAAGATGGAAAGAGCTTGCGTTCTTTTATTCGACGAAATGAAAATACAAAAATCATAAGGGTATAAGAGAATAGACACAACTTTAAAACCATCAAGCTATGTTCAAGTGGTTATGTCACGAGGAATATGTGGAAATTGGAAACAACCTCTATTTTATGATTATGACTGTAATATCAAGAAAGAATTATTATTTGAGATAACAAAGAAACTTGAAAACATAGGATACCCAGTATATGCCATAAATAGTGATTTGGGAGGTTGCAATAGAGCACGAATTTACAAAATTTCTGAAAATAGAACGTTCTTTGCGAATCCTGTAACTAATAAAAATATTTATGTTTTTGCTGATGCCACTCACATGATAAAGCTTATCCGCATTTTCTTGATACAGGACTCGAAATCAATGAGAAACTAATAACTTCCAAACCAATTGAACAACTTCTACAAAATACTCAATATTTGGATTTGAATATTGCCCATAAGATCAATGAAAGTTTTTTAACGGTTAGGATCAGATCGCCAAAAAGTAAAATTAGCTACAAAATTGTTTTCCCATACCATTTCTAGAGCTGTCTTAAGTTTGGTACTTTGGGAAAATATCAGAATGACAATAATAGGTTCGAATGTTAGAATTATTGAAAAATACAAATGACTGGTTTGATGTTTTCAATAGCAAAGTTCCAATTAGCAATTCAAGAAATCGAATTAATGCTTACGGTTTAGCCTTGGATGAACAAAATGTTGTTTTAGATAAAATTCCCGTTATGAAAATGAGACAGATAATGCTAAGGTTGTTACTGGGCATATGCTAAGTTCCTTAGCAATATCTACTTCAGATAAAAGCAGTGAGGTCGAATCGCTGATAGATCCTGAGTTATCAGAATTAGAGTATGATTACTTAGAAAATTTAGTAGGATTTGTTGCATTTAAATTAAGAAAAACGGAAAATCTGGGATACATTCCTGATAAATATAAAGCTCAATTTTCATGGGTCAACCGTTTGTCTGAAGGTGGATTGATGAAACCCGCAGACAGTTTTGTTAATAAATGTATGGAGTTAGATTTAGGAAAACTAATGGAGACTGTCTGAAAATTTGTTGTTATATAGAAAATCTTTTAAAATGTTCAAACCACATACACCTCCGTCGTGAAGCCAAATCTTTATTTTTTAGATGTAAAATGTTTTTTTGAATGTGAATTTTGAATAAGAAAATCAAACTAGATTCTTGCATAGGGAAAAGAAAATTCACAAAAATTGTTATCTAATTATACATTCATAAATCAATTGCTGCATTTATATATATTGAAAATGTAAACAAGTAAATACGTGTTTTTTTTCGGGGCAATACGAAATATTAGTAACTATTGAGAAGATAACTTTTCTTACTGGAACAGTTTCTCAAAATTTTGCAAAACCCTTCTTTTTCTATGACTATTACATAATTGGTACATATATGATAAGAGAATATTAACAAAAGATCAAAAAACAGGCGATATAATTGTTCAAAATAAATTTAATTCACCAGAATATATCGATATTTATATTTATTCAATTAGCCCGCCATATGTTTATCCGTTCGATTTTCTCATTTTGTCACGGAATGACGGCTTGCGCGCAGCGGTTCAAAACGCGTTCACCAGCTGAGCATATCTTGTTTGTTGTAGTATCATGGTTCTTACGCGATGATCGCAACTGAACTTGCGAATGGGTGTCAAGAATTGACATTTTAGAGACCATTCGTATATGTCCACTCGTAAAATAAAAAGCCCGCTGCAGACGGGGTATGTTTTGCTGCATGATTGCTTGCTTGTTTTGCTGCACGGTCCGATAAATGTTGCCGCGCATGGTGTGTTGATGGCTACCTTGCTTGTGTTGGCTTCACAACTTCACACGGTGCAGGCCATCATGTATGTAAAATGACAGTATAGAGAAATATGACTGTAACAAATGATATAAAATATTGAACATTCTAATTAAGCTCTATTTCTGATCATTGTTAGAGCAGAGAAAATGTCCCAACAATCAAAAAATAACATGGTTATCATATGCAAAATAGCTTTTAACTACGACTCCACTGGTTCCGAGTGCTCCGACATGGCACGATGTGTGAAAACAGTCACCGAAAATAGCACCAGTTCTATCATCAAATCAGGCACGATTTCAAGCAACCAACCGTTCACGTGATGTAATTTTCTTACACGGAAGCATGCACAGCACCATGCCCAGCTCCCATCAAGGAAACATGCAGCAAAACATACTACGTCGGCAGCGGGCTCAGTGTTGCCAGACGCCTGGTAATTACCAGAACCTACGGTAATTGGGAACCTTATTTGGTAATTGGTAATAAGCTCCCGGTAATGGGAAATCTACGGTAATTTCATTGTTTATAGATAATATTTAAGAAATGACGACATGAAAGACGATTTGTGTAGGAGGTGTCGTATATGCAAGATAAAAAAAGGATAATTCTAAATGCCAGTTGATAAGACCATAATAATTTCAAATTTTATGATAATACTTATCTGAATGTCCGTATTATTTCATTTATGTTTTTTTCATTGTTGTTATATTTGATTTAGTTTTGCTTGTTTCAAGTTTCTTTTTATAAATATATGATAATTAAAAGTAAAATATTTTAATGTATGGTCCTTCATAGAGTCTTTTATCTTTTCTGTATGATAGATTACGGGCAAGATGCCCTTTGCAGGTTTATTATGTATTTTTTGTATGTTTATATTGTATATAAAAATAAATCTGGTAATTTTCCCTAAATTCTGGTAATTTCGGAGTAATATTCTGGTAATGACATATCTGGGATCTGGCAACACTGAGCGGGCTTAGCGCATTCGCAAATAAACGTGTGAATGCGTTACTTCACGTGTGGACATATACGAATGGTTTCTAAAATGTCAATTCTTGACACCCATTCGCAAGTTCACGTGCGATCATCGCGTAAGAACGATCAAATCATTTGGCAACATCGCTCTTATATTAATACTCTGTGCTCATTGGTGGATATTTCTCATATTTTGAGATAACAACATAACCTTACAAACGTAAGTTTGAATTTATTCAAATCTCAAATTAGAGAATAATGGTGTTTATGTAAATGATTTCTCTGGCATGGTTACTGGTTCATTTCTAGCGAGTATGGAATACATATCTATCTATCAATAAATATTGCAAATTCTGGAAAAATGCAAAATATTTATCTCTATTGTATGAAAACGCAAACAAGTGTTCCACAAAATTTCTTACATCATTATTACTTATCTACCTACTCTATTTTGGAACATTGTGCTATGAGATTATACACAATTATTAGGTACGGTTATTCCACCGCCTTCTTTAGGCTGCGATTATTCAATAAATAGTCATTTCAGTCAAAGATATTTATTGGTTACAGTACCTAGTTAATATGTGAATCAATTTATCTATGAAATTATAACATAGTGAAGAATTTACAGATTTTGATTTTAGGACTTCGCATACCTGTCATTGTTCATTAGCTAGAGACTGCATACTCCGTACAAATTCTAGAATATAATATCTTGAGTTTGAGAGAACTTTACATATTAAATTTGTCTTCGCTAATATTACATTTTTCTTGGCCAAATACCAACAAAACTTATTTTCTCATTTAAAGATACCTTCTTCAAATACATTCATTTGTAGTTAAATCTGATAGGGAAAGTAGCCATCTAGAATCTGCAAAATACAATTTTAAAGATGAGGAACATAAGTTAAGAAATAAGGGTATTACGTATTACCTACCTTGACGAAATACGAGATGCAAAGATCTGCGTCTGGTAATTCTCTCTGATGTAAAATTACTCTATTTCTTGATGTCAGTACATTGTACCTACGTGGATTGAATCATCAAATAATAAGAACAATTGGTTAGTTATTTTCAAATATATATGCATATTCACTACTTACTGGTGATCCAAATAGAAGCAACTTATTCTTGAATCGTTAGATCACGTACAGTAATTTAAATAATATTTTTTGAAATCATCAATCCTAACCACAAATAATACATCATCGTTCATTTGCACGACTATTTCTCCGCCCGTATTTAAACGTCTGAAAATTTGCGAATACGTTTAGAAACGATGTCTCAAGAATTGAAAAGTTCGTTTCATTCGTAAAGTTGCGCATGATCCTTACTATACGAGTGGTCAAGAATAAGCCCCCCTGGTCTTATTGTACCATGGTACTATCATTGAGCTCCGTGAACAGCTGATAGTGCAGGCAGCGACTCCCCGAACACAGCGCTTAGTCTTCTTGCTCTTGTCAGAGAAACCTAACCTAACCTATTACTTTTACTCTGTGGTCTGTAATGATGTTTGATGAGGAGGTAAAAAGATGCGTAATTCTTGATTTGAATAAAAATTATGGAGATAATTTATTAGATCTCCATACATGTTTCAAATTACAAAATAAGTTGCTGGAAGAAAGGACTTGTCTTGAAAATGAGGTATTCAGTTTTTGAAATTGAAACAAACGAATTAAGTAATTATTTCAAAACATTACAGTTAGATGTGAGCTCAGATTCTTTTCTTGGATTAACTATATTCAATGGTCAAGATAATACTAACAAAGCCTGTGAACTAGTTTCCAAGGCTCGAGAGGCTGTTGATAATATAAATAAGGATTTAAACCAGATAAGTAACATTAAAAAAGAATTCGAAGTATATACTCAGAAGATCAATCAGCTGCAATGCACTTTTCAGTACATTAATGTTATCAAACAAATAGAATCCTTGGGGTTAGTTAACAATACATATTATAATAATTTTCTCGCAGAATCTATAATTTGGCATTTAAAATGAATCTCCATACAGTCATTATTATTGTTTAATATTCGATGTTTCGTTCATTTTATTTTAGGATAATATCTAGTAATATTCCAGAAAGCTAATTTGTATCTTTTTTAGATCTGAGTTATTAAGGGAGATTCATAACAAAGATGATGAAAAATGCACTACCATATATGCTAATTTTACAGAAATTAGTAGGAACTTAGAAGGTACATTAGCCATTAATCTTTATGATTATCTCAAAGATGTCATATACTATTGGCATAATATTTTGAAAGACAAGTTGTTCAAGTAAGTATGATCACATGATTCTAGTGATGAATGAATAAGGTAAAAAATAATTATTATACCTACCACTTTTTTGGGGATTTTGAAAATCATAAGCCTTGTACAAACATGGTAATTATATACATGGTGGGTCACCGTATACCTTCGTATACCATAATTCAACTTGTTCGATAAAGACTAGTCTCCGAAATAGTTGACGTTCTCAAAATAAAGATACATATGAAATTTCATATAATTCTTCAATTGAAACACCTTATCCTAAATCATATTTCAATTTCAAAAATTGTACAGGATTTGTGAAAAATATGGTTCAAAAATTTAATTTTAAAATGTTGAAAAACATTTTTATTTCAAATGGCACACCCTGTATTTATTTACATATTCGAACCATGAGTTTTATTCTGTTTTGAACTGTATTAGATGTAAACATAATAGGTTTCAAGAATTTCGCGTTTTTATTTTAAACGGGAATCTTATTCAACCTACCTTATTTTAATCTATTTGGGCAGGTTCACCTTTGGTGCCATGCGAATTTTCTTATGCTTCTGATAATTTGTGACTGTCCTGATCATTGCCTTACGACTTAAGACCAAATGCTCGAAAATATGCAGCTCTGAAACACCAAAAAATCCTACTCGAGAATAAAATAAATTCTTGTTATAATCTTACTCCATATTCTCATTCTGACAAACTATGGGGTGGATAATTCGGGGGTTCACTGATTCATGAAATAAGAAATATGTTTGAAGAGAATAAACAGCAATATCAGAATACTTACGAGTTTCTCTACTCTTCAATTCCATATCTTCCCATTGCATAAGAATGCTTGAAACGGTGAGATAAAAGCCTTGAAGAATTGACATTTCTCTCATTTCTATCAATGCATTTCTACGACTTAGGTTTTTTCAAGCAATTTACTACGTTCAAATTCTTATTCTGTACGGTATACGGGGCACCGGAGACGAACTTTATGAGATGTGGAGTTTCAAAACTGAACCGAATTTTTCGATTAAGGTCCGCTTGTACAAGTGTGTTAAATATTATTTAAGTACAACCTAAACAAAATGAACGTCTTAAACGTGTTTAGTGACTCGCACCATGGATCGTGTCGGCGCTAAACAAAATTAACCAGCTGTCAAAATTAAATACCCTTTCTAGCGCGTTTGAGATCCCTAATCATATTTAGTTATGAAAATTGGGTTATATTTCCGTTTTTGCTAGTTGACGTAATGAGTACAAAAAATACTTTATTTTTCGTAGAATGGATACTGCCGACTTGCTCTCAGACGATGATGAAGAAATTTATGCTTTTATAAATAGGCATATGTCAAGACAAATATTTGAAACGTCTGATTTATTTGAAACTTTAAGTAAAGATAAATTTATTAGGCTCTTTCGGCTGCAGAAATTGTCTTGTCGGGTGATTTTAATTCAGCAAAAGCTTCTGAGCACACATCGACAGGCTTTGCTATATCCACTGAAACTGCTTCCCAATTTGGCCCATTATTCTCAATTGCTGAGATCAATAATTGTTATTTGCGGTTTGAGTCTAAAAGAAATAATACCTACTGATATAAGCAAAAAATAAAATGGTGTGTGCTAATCTGAGAGAAGCATTTTAGCTTCTGAACGATCTCTCTGACCGGTATTTGCGTTGTATACCTATCTCAGTAATTTTACGCTAGGCATCTTGTTTGTGACTCTATTTGACGACGTCGGATTTCTTGCACTCTATAATTGAGCTAAATCTCTCAAAGATATTCATGAGAAGATTCTGCTCCTTAATGGTGAAATTCGGCGCTCTCGACCGGATTGTTTTTTTTCTGATGGGTCAGAATTCATTCTAATTCTGAATAAGAATCTGAAGACACAAGGGACCAAAACACAACTGAACACGAATAACACAACTGAAACTGTAAACTGAAAACAATGAACACAACCACCGAAAAAAACTAATTTGAATTTTGAATTTAAAAATTCGCAGTTTGACAGTAACAGACGTCTCAATCGTCAATAGACGCCAACCACAGGACGAAAGAACATATTATCTTATTACAAAACATATTTAGTTAAATTTGTACTAAAGACCTCTTGTGCAAGACACTCTTGAATATGTTTAAGCTAAACATGATTAGGTTGTTAAACATATTTAGTTAAATGTATTTAGCTTGATTTTAAATACAGAATGGTGCAAATGATCCTAAATATATTTAAAAATGATCTACGAAATTTTATGTAAAAAGATTTTATTGATGACGTATTTGAAGTAGCAGAGTCACAAACCATCGATTTTATAATAAAGCTGGTATTTTCGATATCTTTAACCACGTCAATAATTATGGATTTTAATTTCCCACCCCCTCATCGCGTTTGAAGAAATGTTTGTTAGCATCTGTTTTGTTCATGTACGGCATGTTCCTCTCTACACAATAGGTATAATATAAGTTTTCACATATGAATATATCTCCGTTATTTTTATAGATAGAAAGTTACTTTTTCGTAAAACTAATGATGCCGTTAACAAAATTTTCATAGCCCTTTTAGTTTTTAAGATAGGTACAGGGCATTTTTGAAAATGATACATTTTGGGATCCCCTCGTATCTCCGTTATCGAAAAGATAAAATAACATTTTTGTAGATTTTTTTCCGTAGAATGCAGTGGTGTAGATAATTTTTTTTACATATTTACTATTTTTAAGTAATAAACCAAACTTATATATTTTTTAAATGGAACATTCTGTATATTCATAGACTATAAAATTTGTCTTTTTTACCTTTTCAAAAATATATAATAGTATGCGCTTTTTCTCAGAAACACGCAAATAAATGACAATTTTCTTAAATTAAATGCATAATTAATGATAGGCCATGGTTATTGTTTATGACAAGAAACAAAAATAGATGTCAAATATTTGTATCGTCTTTTGGTTCGACTTTTGGTTTATAAAGCAGTTTATTTTCGTTCGTTTGGTATTTTTATTCAATTGATATCTACCAATTTCTTCGAATAATGGCAGTTTATAAAAACTATGAAAAATATGATATGCTGGTATGTTTTATACAGACTAACGAAAATTCTGAAGAAGCTTCAGAATTGTATTTTCAAAGGTAAGTAAGGTATTATGGCTAGGAAAACCTGTATATTCAGAAAGAAGGCAATCGTTTTTTGCTCGTTTAAAAGCAAATTTAGTTGAGCACGGATCATTTTTTCATTCGCGTCCAAAAACATACAACAAACAGAATAGGGAAAGTAAAGAGATAGATCTTTTGGGATATATAAAAGCAATACCTTCGTCCTCATGTAGAAAAATTGAGAAAGAAATTGGTGTGCCAAAAACTGACGCTCAGATGATCTTGAAGAGATATAAGTATCATCCATACTAATTCAATATAGAGCAATATTTGCAACCTGGCGATGCCGAGCGCCGTTCTGCCAGTGGTATTTGCAGCAAATCGATGCTAACGATTTATTTGGCAGATCTGCTATCTGGCCAGACGAATGATTTTTTTCAAGTGCGGACATTTTTAATCGTCACCATACCAGGAAATGGTATGCGGAAAATAAGCATTTAATGTTGGAAGGTGTACAATAAGGACGCTTTGGATTTTTGAAGGAGGTCTTACAGTTGGTAGGTACCTAGAAATCGTTGAGGACATTATTCCAGAACTGCTCGAAAATATTCCATTAGCCCAATATAATGCTGTTTACCTACAGCAAGATGGTGCTCCAAGTCATAGCTCTAGGCTCTTAGAAGCATTTCTTGATAATAACTTTCCTCAGAGATGGATAGGTACTAACGGACCTGTTAGATGGCCTCCACGATCTCCAGATGGAGCTATTTACAAAATAAAATATGTAAAACACGATATGACAGCATAGAAGAACTCCGAGAGGCAATTCAGTTAGCCTTTCGAAATCTGAGACCAATGGTTCTTTTTAATGCTATTCAAAGAATTACAAAGATGTGTCATTTTGAACATTACCTTTAATTTTTTTTCTTTTTTTTATAATCTTATTCTTTATTTGTTGTATTTGTACTTTATGCTACAAAACTGTTCTTTTATAAAAAGATACCTATATACAAGGTAACCAATTCTTCGTGTAACTTTCAATGGTTAATTATTGTTATTCATGGCCAACCAATAAATGATGCATTTAATTTTAGAAAATAGTCAATTACTTGCTTGTTTTGAGAAAAAGTGCATACTATTAAATTATATTTTTGAAAGTTAAAAATGTAAAATTTTATGGTCTTAAAATATACCAGGTGTTCCATTCAAAAAACATAAGTTTGGTTTATAACTCAAAAATAGTACATATGTAACAAAAATTATCTACACCACTGCATTCTACGGAAAAAATCTACAAGAATTTCATTTGACCTTTTCGATAAGTTGAAAGATAAAACGAGGGGGTCCCGAAATGCAACATTTTCAAAAATTCCTTGTATCTTGAAAACTATGAGGGTAATGAAAATTTTCTTAGCGGCATCTTTAGTTTTACGAAAAAGAAGCACACTGCGAAAACCGCAACTTTCTATCTATTAAAATAACCGAAATACCCTGCAAAAGTACCCAAAATGGGGCACCCGGTATTGTTTGATACAAAAATCTCATTTTAAAATTGACAAGTGCCAATTATGATTTTGGTTATTCTCAAATTGAATGTGATAATTATCATTTTGAAATTGTTAAACTACTGTCCATTTCTCAGTTCCGTTCTGACGGTGCTTATTCTTATTTTGATAATGATTAGTCTCATTTTGAAGTTGTAATGTATTGAAAACATTCGTCTAGCTCTAGCTAAATCGATCGACACCTGTTTTATTACCTGTAGGTAATTAGAAAATAAGAATATTAGTATTAGAAATTGAATTTCGGCTGTAAGTTCTCCTTAAAATCCAATGCTTACTACACTCTTAATCGTTATATTTATGTTTAATTTTTTTTTCACCTAATGAGTTTCTTGTCAAATTTTCATGTATTATGGTTTCCCTTGCCTTATAGCCTTATAGGTACTAATTTCTGGCAAGAAATGCTGAAAATACCAAGAGTGTTTGTTCTGAACCTTTGCGTAACTTTTGAACGGGCGGAGGACCAAAAATGTGATCTGAAAATTAATCACTAAAGTAGAAAAGTAGGTTAATTTCCTTTTCCCTAAAATCTATTGTTGCCATTTTTCTTTTTTTCGTCATTTGGACATGGGAAAACTGTTGGCAGTGGACTCAGGTAATTGACTTTTGATTTATTTATAAATTTTCTTAAAAAGCGATATTGCTCCTGAGAATTCGAATAATAGCATCTCCACAATTTCATTTAAAATCATAACTTTTCTTATTTCGCATTAGGGCATATTAAATTTGATGTCATTCAACTTAGTTAATCAAGTAGGTACTATTGTTTTATGAAAAAATCGCTTGAGTAAATCCTTACCATGAATTAATAATAATAAATTTATTTGTTCTAGGGACTTCGATGAGGTTCTAAAGAAAATCAAATGGCCTTTTGTGAGCACCAATTTCTCTCTTGTAATACCGCCTGAGGCTCAAATTCATAAGCTACAGAGTATTGCCGAATATTTACTCCAAATCGAAATACCTTCAGAAACTAACATTCCCACAATAACTTCAGCTTTGCTGTCCGATTTTCTACCTTTGTGCTTACCCATTCATTTTCTCGTCATACCGCTAAGGAAGAGATTTAACTATCATTTTTATGGTTCAAGGCAAACTAATAGAGCAGATAAACCGGAATGGTAATAAAAGTGGTATAAAGTAGAGCTCTCTCAAAATTATTTTTTCTAGGTATTTCACTCAAATATTAACTTGGATAAGAGATCATAGTGTTTTTGTAGATAAATATATACAACCAGTTATAGATAAACTTGGACTACATCATATTGTTGCTAGGGTATGTATGTAATAAAATTTCATTGATACATACTTCATAAATAATTACCTTCTTTTAGACTGAATTTATTCGAGGATTGGTACAAATTGCTGTAGAAAAATTACACTCAGATCTGCCTAATATTCAGTATGATGATTTCATATTTTCTCATTCCATTGATGAAGCTCTCGGCTTTGATAAAGAATTGAAACAAACTTATGAATATCCTCAAAATCAACCTAGTATACTTGCAGTTTTAACTCAGGCCAAAGTTCTAGTAAAATGGTTAGCGATGGAGAAAAAATGTATGTTGTTTTAATGTATTTTTACGTGTATAACTTACGATTATTATTCGTTTTGTCATATCTCTGTTCACCTACTTTATTTGCTACAGTTGTTTCTTGTGTGCTTTTAATTTTTGTTTTCGTTTGCATTAGGCTAACCTTTATCCTTTTATTTGGAAAACGTTGTAGATTTCATTAATGAATCCTGTAATGAGCAGATTTATTCTCGATCCTTCCAGTATGTGAAGTGTATTAGTCTTTATTTGAATTTTAGTAACTTATTTCCAAATTATATTTATAGAGAAAGATAAGACCTTTTTTATGTCTTTTATATTTTATTGACAACTTAATACATAAAAACAACAAAACCTACTAGATTACAAAAAATATAAATATTGTGAATGATTTAATTATTATTCAGTAACACTCCCTCCCAGTAATTAACTTATATTCATTACTTTTCTTTGTTGACTTCTAAAATACATAGTTTAGCTAATGGTCGCCAAATATTCCCATGTTAGTTTTTACATCGACGATTCTAACTTAACCATTGTCCAGTATTTGGATATAATTTTGTAACAATTCCCTTACGCCAGATATTTCTACAAAAATTGGAATCCATAACTATCATCACCTCGTTAACTTTTATTTTTCTCTCCGGAGTAGCGAACCATTTTGTTTGCCTAAAACGGATAAGAATTCTCGTATCCATCTGCGCCAAAAATGATCAGGCTAATAATTGAGAAATTCTTCAGTGCTTCCGTGATAACAAATCGTGTTCATTGAATATACCAGGAATCTGTGCTCCGCTTGAAGCTCCAAATAAAAATTGGTTAGGTGTCAATGCTTCATCGTCAGCATGATCTATTGAAACATGAATTAAGGGTTTAAGGGTTACATACAATGATGATTTCAAGGATCTAACCGTTCCCAACTTCATCCCTATGAGGGGCTGACGGAGGGATGAGGTCCCATTCTATCTTACTCGGTGATAATGCTGATCTTATTGTGGTATAAATGAGATAGAGCCTCTTTCAGTTCTTTGCATATTGTTTATGTTTCTAATTTGGTGAACCCATTTTCTCAATTTTTTAATCATTTCTCCATTTATTTCATCATACCCACCAATTTTAGAGTTCCAAATAGCCTGAAATTCTTGCCTTAAAAAACGAGAGGGATCGAAAATAGCCATAACAGTTTTAAGTACTTCTCGCTTCGTTACATGAATTTTGTCATATAGATCCTGTATATCTATGTCATTCCATTTTATTACAATAGTAAAATTGTCCTTAGGATTCCATAATAATCCTAATGCTTTCTCAGTTGGTAAGCATATATCTTTGTCAAAATCCATCTCCTCCTCTATATTTTTCAGGAATACTCAACAAAACCTCCTTTTTATTACTAGAACAATTTTTAATTTTAAAACCTTGTCGACTCTGAACTTCAATGACTGATGAAATTAATTTTTTGGCTTCTTTTATGGTGCTTACACTGTCAAGATATTAATCCTCATAATGTTGTTCTCTAATAGCTTTTTTTGCATCTGGAAATATATCCATAAATTCAGCTGCGTTCTTTCTCATTGAAGGTTGCACTAGAGGGTGATGACGCTGCTCCAAAAGTCACAACTACCATTTCGTGAATGTGGGGTTTGCTGAACTTATTTTTTTTTCTCCATACAAATCGCTGAGCTCTGTCTTCAGGTCTAATCTGATTTTGGTAAAACATTTCCATTATATCGACAGTGAATGTTATATTCCTTTGTCTAAATTTGAAAATAGTACCCAGTAGAGAGTTCAAAACATCTGGTCCTTTCATCAAAAAATCGTTTAAACTTCGTCCAAATGTTCTAGCTGCTGCATCAGATACCATAACTTGTCATTATTTGATTCAGTTTCTTGTTCGCTCAACATCCTTGCGTATCTCTTTTCCAGATATTTCAAGACCTTTTTTCTGTACTCTATACCAAATTGCGGGTTTCTGTCTATCTTCTTCTCTATAGACTTAAGTCTAGTACGAACCATGGCTCTGCTGTCAGGTAGATGTATGTCATTACTTTTCCACAACAAACCGGTTTCCCATCTATTTTCACAAACTCTTCGCGTTGTACGATCTAAAATTTCTTTTGCTTTAGAATCTTCTAAATTATATAAATTTTCATAATGTTCGACACCTAAACCAAAGATCAAACTAATCTTTGCCTAAACTTTCAATTTTGAATGAATTCTTAACAAGCTCATTTAAATCATCATTTTCATGTTTAACAAATAGAGAAAATTCTTCATACGAACGCCCGTCATGGATTTTGCATAAGTTTCTGTAGATAACCCAACCTAATTTTGATTTTGATAGTACTGGTGCATTATTCCCCCTTCATATACTTTTCTTGGTATTATCAAATCAATATTATCTTGTCCAATAAGTATTACAGGTTTTGCGACAATATACGACGACAAATTAACTTGTTTAAGATGATCCCATTTTTTTCTCATATTAGTTGCATTCACAGATGGTACAGAAAGAGATAATTTTTTAACAGTCCTATCATTTTTCATAATATATTTGGTTTGTTCGTTCTCACCACGAATTTTTATTGAAATTCTTCTTGAATCTTCTTCTTGACATAGGTCATAGAGTTTGTCCATTGGATTCTCAGTAGATCGGTAGGTCCGGTAACTCCAATTTGTTTGGCTACTTGATCATCCAACATAGTAACCGTTGAAGCTTCGTCAAAAAAACAAAGGTTTTGAATTTTACATTTGGCCCACTTATTACAACTGGTGCGATTCTCAGGAAATCTTCAGGTTGGTTTCTACCACTAACACAATGATTACATAGTTCCTCGGGGCTTTTAACATCTTTGTGTAAGACTGTCTAAAAAGGCAACCATTAATACCACAATTTTTGCTAAGACGTCAAAATTTTGTATGATGTGAAGAAGTAAGGCAACTGAAACATATTTGTTCCTCACCCAGTTCCAACGATTGTTAATATCTTGTTATCTGAAGTCATTGCATTTTATCACTTTATGGCCATCTTTCTTGCAGAATTTTGAAGAGACTTGGTGCATACATATTTCTTTTTTACAATTGACCTTGGTTTGGACTACTGGCGTAAATGGTAGCTTCACTTATCTCTTTAAGCCATTGAGAAAACTCTAAAATAATAGGGTTTTCTTCTCCGGACCTTTTTATATCCACTATTCTTGTCTCCCATTCGATTTTCAAAGTTGAAGTCAGATTTTTGATGAGGTCATTCATTAGTTGAGAGTCACAAATATATTCTCTGCTTTTTAAATTATCTATAGTAATAGCCAAATTTTGTACCTTACTTGAGAAATCTAAAAGATTTTCCATGCAGTATTCTTTCACATTAGAAATTTTGACAACTGATCTGCCAAATCGTTTTTCTAAGATTTCGACTATCTTGTTCACATCTTGAGTAAAAGTGAGTAAGCAGATCCAGAATCTCTAGCCTTGCCTTTCAAACATTTCTGCAAACGCACGATATTTTCTGTGTCTAAAAATCCACAAATTTTGGATAATTCCATAAACTGTTTAATAAAGTTCATCCTGTTGAATATAGTCTTTTAGGAAAAGAATATACACTTATTTCGGTTTCGAAAATAGTTTTATATTTTTCTCAAAATATACAAAGCTCAATTTACAACTTTCGTTTTTTTACTATATATATCTAAAAAAATGACAGAATGACGCATGGCATTTTATGCAAAAAATATAAAGGGTGCTTACATTCAACTTGTTAAGGTGGGTATATACTTAATACCTCAATTAAATATATATATATATAAAATTCAATTGTTAAAAATCTCACAACTAGTTATTTATCAAGAACTCTCTAAACTTACAAAATTTATCTCTACCTAGAGCTTTCCTGAAAATATCAGAATAATTTTTATTTGAACAAACGTATTTAAGGATTATCTCCTTTTTAAGCGATAAATCTTTAATAAAGTGATATTTATTTCTATTTGTTTACTTCGTTTAGCATTGTCTAAATTTTTAACTAAATGAATAGCACTGATGTTGTCAATTTTCAAAACAACTGAATTGGATGATTCACGAAATTCTTGTAGAATACCTTTCAAATTCAAGCTCTTGGGCTGCTACCATTGCTGCTACGTATTCAGCCTCCATCGAGGATATGGCTGCACATTTCTGCTTTCTGGAGTGCCAGGCGATTACATTTCAAGCATGAAATGCAACAAATCCACTGATACTCTTTCTTGTCTGCTTGTCTCCACCCCAGTCTGCATCTTACATTCCCTCCAAACCACTGCCTCCTTTGGTGATTTTCATTCCATAGTCTCTTGTAGCACTAAGATATCTTAATATCCTTTTTTCCGCTTTCCATAGTTGCATTGTCTCAAATTGGGCACATTAAATGCAATGTCTGGCATGCTGACAATAGACAAATACATTAGACTACATACAAGTTTTCATTCTTCTTTCCATAATTGGATTATTTTCATTTACTTGAAAATTCTGCTCCATTGGTGTTGATATGGAACGACATTCTGTCATGTTAAATTCTTGTTACAATCTCAAAATCATTTTTGATTGGCTCATTTTCAGTCCATTTTCTATCTTTGTAATTTGCATTCCTAAGAATAACGTAACTTCAGTCATTTTCTTGACTTCAAATTCATGATACATGTGAATTGCTATCAAAAACTTCTGGTTTCTTAATATACACATCATTATCTAGCATGTCATTTAAAAAATCAGTTGGCACGTTTATTTTCCTCAATTTCCAATTTCTTTGTATTGAGACTGACAACAAAATTATTATTGTTGGTAGTCGACATACTGGTGAATAACTGAACTTTTCATCCTCTTTGGGAACTTGAAATCCCTTAGCCCTAATCGTGCTTTCTTCTGACCATCATTTTTAATTTTAAATATACAATGAGTGTCAATAGCCTTTTGACCTTCTGGTAGCTCAGCTGGTGTCCATGTTTGTAAATGTTTGAGGGACAATAATTCACTATCCATTGCCTGTTTCCATTTTTGTGACATTCTTCTTTATCTGTTTTGGTTTCTTCATCTGATGCAGATAATAAACAATAAGCTACATATACCTCATAATCAATAAGATTCTTTGGCTTTGTTATTGTTCTTTTATATCTAGTAACTTCTGATAGTGGTGATGTATCTTCATATTCGCTTTCTTTGTTTTCTTGATTCTCTTCGTCTTCTTCAACAATTTCTGGCTCATAACATTTTCTGTCTCATCCAAACTACTTATTTTCCACTACGTTTTCTTCTTTTCCTGTCTGTGTCTTATATTCCATAACATCCTCATCAAAACTTACATCTCTTGATTTTATAATTCTGTTTTCATCTTCCACAGCCCATATCCTCCTCCACAGTATCCAACCATTACTGCCTTCTTTGCTTGTGTACTAACTTCTAGCACCTAAAATTCTGAGCTTATCAATGCCATTTCTTTCATGCCAGATTTGTGATGGAGTATGTCCATTATCTAGTGGTGTTTTAGCTCATCACCTGAAGTCTGTTAACCACGAGATTCAGGACGTGGTACTTGCTGCATTTATGTTTCTTAGTATACCAGATCATTTTAAACCCGTTATAGTGGCGCTTGAAAATTGCGGCGCAAAGCTCACATCCGATTTATTTAAAGAAAGACTTTTAGCAGAAGCATCCAAATATGAACCTTCAAGTGAACGTGCTTTCATTTTCAAATCTCGTAAAAATTACAAGACTGATAAATCTAATGTGAAATGTTATAACTGTAATAAGTTTGGGCATTTTGCTAATAAATGTCGTCATCAGAAGAACGAGAGGCACGGATCAAATAAGACGAGAGATAAAAGTAGTTATGCAAAAGGACTAATATTGGAGAATTCAACTTTAGCAGCAGAATCCTTTGACTCATGTGAGTGGTACATAGATTCGTGCGCAAGTCTTCATGTGACAGGTAAAAAGGATTGGCTAATCGATATTCGAGAACCAAATTGTAAATCGTCTATTACTACTGTCTCATGGTAAAAAATATTTATTTCGGCAGTGGGGATACTCACATAAATCTTAAAATTGATGGCAAAGTCAAGAGAACGTCAGTTACAAATGTCAATTATATGCCTGGGCTAAGGTACAACTTGATTTCCTGCAAAGAACTTGGACGTAAAGGTCTACGAACAACGTTCGAAAACGAGAACAGTTGTAGAATTGTCGACTGCGACTCTGGTGAAATTATTACTAATGATGTATCCTCATCAAATGGTTTGTTCAAGTTGGTTTGTGCAGAAGAGAATGATATGATCCATGTCACTTCTGCATATGAAAAAAAATTTCGATTTTGGCACAAAAGACTTGGTCATTTAAGCTTGGGTGGAATTAAACGACTCCTAGAAGAAGGTATGGCAACTGGTCTGAGTTTCTCTACCACACACAGTGATAATGTGTGCCAAGGTTGTGTATTTGGCAAAACACGTTAGAAAGCCATTTCCAACAGGCAAGTCACACCGAGCCAAAGATCTATTAGAATTAATTTACATCGATCTCTGTGGACCTATGAAGAAAGCTTCGATAAGTGTAAAGCGTTATTTTATCACCTTTACTGATGACAAAACGAGGAAAACTTTCGTTTATTTTTTGAAGAACAAGAACGAAGCTTTGATGAAATTCAAATTATTCAAAGCAAAGGTTTAGAATGAATCTGACAAGAAAATTCACTCTATCTCGGAAAGAGTTAATCGCATGTTAGTTGAAAAAGCAAATTGATTAATTGCATTGATGCAAAATTGCCTGTCAAATATTGGGTGGAAGCTATTAATACAGCAGGTTATTTAAAGTTCTACTATCGCTGTCAGCAACATGATAATTTTCAAGCTTGGTCAAATTTAAAACCTAATTTGGATCACGTGAAAGTATTTGGATGTGTAGCTTACGCTTTTATTCCCAAGAACAAACGAAGCAAGTGGGATCCTAAATCCAAAGAATATGTTTTCATGGGTTATTGTGAAGACTCCAGAGGATATAGACCTATTGATCCTTTAACAGGAAATATAGCAAAATCGAGAGATGTGATTTTTGATGAGTCATTATTCAAAGGGGATAACAACATACAAAATAATGAACCAAACGAGACGTGTGATTCCTCCAAAACCTGAAACCTCCAATGAGTCAACTTAGACAACACATAGTACCGAAGCGTTTTGAGGATTATGCGATAAGGGCTGCAATTTCAATAGATTCTTCTGGCGATCCTTCGTCTTTGCACGAAGCTCTTTCACAACCAGATTCTGTGAATTGGAAAATGGCTATTATAGAAGAGTACCAACCATTTTTTAGAAATAAATCCTGGGAAGTTGTTGATCCTCCAAAGGATCACAATGTGATGAAATGAATGTGGATTTTTCGAAAGAAGCATTACGGTAACTCAGAAAAGATACGATATAAAGCTCGACTTGTCGTAAAAGGTTGTTCTCAAGTTTATGGAATAGATTATAGAGAAACATTTTCACAACTTTACGAATCTTACTGGCTCTTGCTGCGTCTCATTACCTACTGCTTTTCTTCAACCCGACTTGCATGAAGAAATATATATGTACCATCCAGAGGTGCTGGAAGACGGAATACTAAAAACTAAATTTGACAAAGTTTGTTGACTAAAAAAATCAGTTTATGGACTTAAACAAGCAAGTCGTTTGTGGTATGAAAAATTTGGTAAAGCTATGGAGGAAATTTGATTGAGTAAAGCTAAATTTGATCCTTGTGTGTTCTATAGACTAAAAAATGATAATGTTTTTATAATTGCTTTATATGTTGATGATTTAATAATTTTCACGGACGACGAGAACCTAAAAGTCAGTGTTAAAGATAAATTGATGGGGAAGTTGGAGATGAAGGACCTTGTATCAATCTATTGCCTTGGTATGCACATAATTAAAGATTCTGCTACTGGAGCCGTCAGTATCGACCAGAAGAAATATATTGATAAGGTTCTTCAAAGATTTGACATGTTATACTCTAAATCCCAAGGAACTTCAATGAAACAAGGTCTGAAACTCTACAGAATTTTAGAAGATAATCTAAGAAAAGAGATATCCTACCAAACAGCAAGTGGATCTTTAATGTATGCAGCGATCTGCACAAGGCCTGATATATCATTTGCAGTAGGGGCACTGAGTTGATTTAATTCGAATCCAAATGAGTCAAACTGGTCATATGTGAAGCGAGTTTTCCGATATCTTGGAACAAGTTATGCTAAACTTGCCTTTACTCGATCTCCAGATTTGGTACATGGTATGCAGATTCAGATATGTTTTGATATAACAATTTCTGTTCACTGTAATCCTTTTATAATATAGTTATTCAACGTTGTTCCAATTATTATTTGGATTACAAATTATCCAGATTCCCTAATATTCAACAGCTCTCTTATGTGTTTTATCTTGTTTTCATTTTTAGGAAAAGGGGATTTAGTGGCTTTTCCTTCGACACATGGCGAGTATATTTTATCCAATGGCTTTAATCCCAGCGTCTCGGTAGTTGTCACACTGCATGAACCTTATTTATGATCTTATCTAGTATCAAAACATACAACCCATTCTTTCTCGCACATATTAATTCTAAATTTCATCCAACTATAGAAATCTTCTCCTTTTCTAGAATAATTTTATGGCCATTGTTCGTCATTTTTGAGGCTGACAACAGGTTGTGCTTAATCTGTGGCACTATAAGTGTTTCTATTGTTATCACCTGTTTTTGACATTTAGCTTTTAGCTTTCCAACGTTATTCGCTTTCAAAATTTGCAATGTGTATCTCTACAAATTTTTTGAGCTTCTTAATATTATACATACATTTTTCCAAGAGTTCCTGGACAAAATGGTTGCTAGCTCCTGAATCAAAAACAAAACATAGCTTGCTCATATCCCCATTGCATATATTTGCTGCATATAAGGCTATTCCCTTTTCTTCTGCCGTGTGAGCTTCTTGTTTCCTTTCATGTTTCGTCTCCTGCTTATACTGAAGATTGCCTCTTGAACTATTTTTTTGCCCTCTGTAACCTGACCTAAACCCACTTCTATTAGACCCTCTTGAGCTTGGTTGCCCCTTATTAATCCTTTTCGGGCGGTACATCTATATGTTTATCATACTGCCACACGTAAAACATCTTTTTGAAGTGCTTGCTTTAAACATTATTTCACTATCAGTGTGTTCTACCTTAGTACTTAGCTTTATCTCTTCATCTAAAAGTCTTGACTTTACAAAGTCCATTTTCACACCTGCTATCGTTTCTATGGCTGTTACTACCGTATCATACTTTGATGGTGGTGATAAGAGCATAATTCATACTTGATTGCTCTCATCAATGCTTAAATCTTGTTCTTCTAACTCCCTTATAATTGTTTCGAAGTTAAGAAAATGATCTTCCATTTTTTCGTTCACACCATGCTTAAGACTCATTAACTTTCTCCACAGGGAAAGCTTTGTGAAGGAGCTTGTTGTTACAAATATGTTTTTAAACTTTTCTAGTTGGTCTTTTGCAGTATTGCAATCTTTAATCAAATCTAAATATTTGTCGCTTACTCTCTGGACTGTTATTGACTGTGCCTTTGTATCGACTTTGATGAACTTACTCTTTACCTCATCTGTTGCATTATCGAGGTCTGGCGGCTCAATCAAGGCATCAACGCAGCTCTCTCTTTTGAGTATTAGTTTCATTCTAAACTCCCAATTATTGTAGTTATTGGCCTCCAACATTGGCACTGAGAAGTGACTCACGTTCGACATTGTTCTAAATTTTGCGATCACAACTTACTGACTTGTCCTTTTTAGCTGTCTTTTCACAAATTGTATCCGCTCACATACACAGTGTTTTCACTCTGGCTCCATAACCCTTTAAATATAGTCTTTGGGGAAAAGAATATACACTTATTCCGGTTTCGAAAATAGTTTTATATTTTTCTCAAAATATAGAGACAAAATAGAGACACTAAATCATATTTTCTTTACTTGCCTGATTAATAAAATAGCAAATTAAGATATATATATTACATATTTATCAAAAATTTAATTCCAGCCCCCCTGAACATGGACGTAGTCTTAAACCATCCCAATCTGACAATAATTAAAAACATAATAAAATTTTTAGATCATAATAAAATAAAAGCGGGAAAAGTGTATCCTGTGTTGTAAATGTTTTATACTAATCCCCTAACACACAAGAAGAAAATAGTTTCCCAAAAAAGAAGAATAATAAGGGTTGCAATATGATGCAATATCAGACAACATTGCTATCCCCCGAATGAGCTGGCCAAATGCACCAGACGGAAGCAAGGGCCATTAACCATAAAGAAGAAGAAGAAGAAGCTTTGTCTTCACAGTAAGGACTTTCTTTGATATCAATTTTGTATAGGTGTTTATTTGTCAGACAATGTCCAGTTTTTAATCTTATGATGGTCGTTATGTGTCTTCTGTCCATATATGGAAGCTGAAAGTACCATATTTTGGTCCGGATATTCAGGGTGAAGTTTTGCATAAGATTTTCCTTTCATTTTTATATTTTCTTTTCATTTACTTTTAAATTCATGTCGTATTTTATCTTTAATGATAGGAAGGATTGTTTCTTTATTGATTTTTACATTCATGGGTATATTCAGAGTGGTTCCAATTTTTGCTAGTTTATCTACTATTTCGTTTCCGCTTATATTTTCGTGTCCTCGTATCCAACCCAATAAAATGCCTTTGTCCCTCATCGATGCCTGATAAATGTTTTTCCAGATTTACATTGTTAGTGTTAGGTAATCTAGTTTACTATTAAAAATGTTATTTTGAATTTTCGTGATGGCACATTTGGAATCCGTGAGTATTAAATTTTTATTCAAGTTTTTTTCAAGGCATAACTCAGTCGCTTTTTGGATCGCTATTATCTCTGCCTCACATATGTATATGAAGTCATAGATGAAAAGGAGTAATCTAAATTCGGTTTGTAAATTCCAAACCCTACTCTATTAGTTTTTTTTTGAAGCGTCTGTATAGATGATATATTCAGTAGATTTTTCTATTTCCTTTCTGAATGTTATTTTATTTGTTAAGTCTTTTTCATTTAAATTAAGATCAATTATTTGTGCATTATGTTGATATATTTCATAATCATAGCTAAAGCAAGGTTGTATGTTATTTTGATATATGAACCTATTGTAATTTTTTATATGCTCTAATACTTGCACTATATATAGTTTCTCCCGATTTCTCCAAAATCCTTGTTTATTTTCCGGAAGCTTTTTAATTGATTCTAATAGATGAAACATTGGTGGTCTATAGTCCATTCTCTTGATTAGGAATTTGCTTGCAAGCCATTTTCTTCTGTATTCCAGATCTATTTCTCCTGTTTCTGCCAGAAGTGCATTTATTGGTGTAGATTTTATACCTCTGTTATCAGCCTCATTCCTTGGTGATGAATTTTATTTAGCTTATCGATTTTTTTTTGAAGAGGGTTTAATAATAATTGATTCGTAGTCAAGATGAGATTTGACCAGGCCATTATAAGTCATTAACATTGTTTTTGGGTCTGATCCCCACCATACCTTACAGAACGTTTTTAAAATATTGATCCCCTTCCTTGCCTTAACTACAGTATAGTTAATATGTTTGTCCCATTTAAGTTTTGACGTGAAAATAACTCCCAGATATTTTTTGTATTTCTATTTTTTCTGCCCCCATAACAACTTCAGGAGAAGTCTTACTGATATTTCCAGGACTGAACCATATCGCTTTACTTTTTGTTTGAGAAATTTCCAAATCATGTTCTTTCATCCACTTATTGATACACTAATGTATAATTTGTTTTGTTTTTCATTCCCATATGGTTACTGCCCTTAATTAAAATAACTATATCATCCGCGTAAGCTAGCGCCTTATTGTGTTTCGGATTATTTGACAATAACGATCTCAAGTAAATATTAAATAGTATCTACCGGACTTAATGGCGAGCCTTGTGCCAATCCTTTTGAAACAGTTTCTGGACCTTGAATGTTTCCATTATCATCTTTAATGTACAGGCTGTCCAGAATAAGATTCACTACCCCCCTATCTCAGAAACTATGAGAGATACGAAAAAAAGTATTGAAATAAAATATTTGTGAATTTTTTTGTATTTTTAGGTAATTTCTTATAGAAATATACCTATTGCGATCGTTCACACTTTTGAATTTCGAAAAAATTTCAACGGCATGTTGTTATATGTCTATAAGTTAGTCCAAAAAAACATTTGGTTCAAAAGTTTATATATATATATATATATATGGGATATTACGAAATTTGTTTACACGATAGAGGTCGCAGTTTTGAAGGTATCAAGTTCAAATTTGCTACAAAAATCAATCTCTCAAATATATCGGTTGAGTTCGTTATTGGGCAATATCGGGTAAGTAGTTTCAAAATGGCGACCATTCAAACATTTAAAAAAATTATCAAAAAAGAGCAGTAGTGTAAATATTATTAAAAATAATTTTAGGTTATAGATATAATCACTACCTACAACTTTTGTTCAAAGCATTTTTTTATAAAATACACAGGTAAAAAAATAAAAATTAATAAAGAAAAATAACAAATATTGATAAAACATGAACACTCAATATAAATTTGATGTAATTGTACATTTTCTGGAGATCTTAATATAGACCCTGATTAAAAAAATATATATTATATTTATTGAAAAAAAATAGACGAAAAAAAAATCTGCCTTAAAGTGGACGCGAACCCTGTCTGCTTTATATTCAACAGCCAAAACAAAAACCTCTAACCGCAAGGCTATAACAATTTTATTTAATAACATGTAGGTATACCAATGAAAAGGTTGTTAAAATTTCAATTCAATGAATTTTGAAAAATTTACCTTTCCGCTGACTACAGGCCATCGGGATTTTTTATTTTTATTGCTGTCATATTCACAGGCTGTTCCGTATATCTGATACAGGTATCAACTCTCATATTTTAAATGGAACACCCTATATATTTTTTTATTTTTAGATTCTTCCTAAAATTTTAGGCTAAGTTTGTGTAACAAACCCTATATCTGGTATTTATAGTTTTCGAGATTTTATCATTTTTGTGAAAAAAAAGACAGTTGCAGGTGTATGAATAATGCATCATAAGTAGTAATTCATTCGATAAATTGAAGAGTCACTTCATAAATCTAACAAGCAGAGGTGAACATTTGTAACCAAACTAGAAACAATATCTGGCAATATACAGGGTCAGTACGAAAGCGATGAAAACTTTGAATTGAATTATCTCCGATTTTTTAAATGCAAACCCCAATTTTTTCTGTTGTACTGTATTCTACGTCTAAAAATAAGGGTACTATCAGTTTACTTCCCTATACCTAATATCAAGAGTTTCTGAGATATTAGCCAAAATATAAAACTAAATTATGATGTTCATATTCGTTAACGTAGGGGTTGCTATGGAAAAAATTACATCTTGATTTGTTAATCAAATGTTAGACTGTCATTTGGGTCAGTCCAACAGATTCCCGCAAAGTCGTTGTGTTGAAACTGACGGTCCATCAAGGTACAACAAAATTCCAGTTGACGATCCTGATCACAAATCTGCAACTCTTGTAGCTTTGCAAATTTATACGGCTTATATCCGTTTATTTTTAACGATGATCCAAATATCTGCTTGCATTATTTAAAGAATTCTCGGGATTTTCTTCAAAATACAATGATATACTCTGCTGCCTTTCTGTTGTCAAAACATTAAGTAATTTGTTTCTCTTTTTATATTTTAGAACACTGATTTCTTAGGTCTCGTTCGATTCGCCGAAAAATTGATTTTTCTGGAATTCTTCTTTCAGGGAAGTTTCTTCGATATTCTCTAAATGTTAGGGCAATATTTTTATTGTTTCTAATAAAATGTTCAAACAAATCAAACTTTTCTTGCAGAATACATATTCTAAGACTATGATAAACTTCTGAGGTTCTACAAAGGTTTACACAACTGACCATCTGACAAATGCCATTAAATAATTAAACACACAAGATGTCATTTTTTCCATAGCAACCACTACGTTAACGAATGAGCTCCTCATATTTTACAGAATCTTAAATTTCGGCTTATATCTCAGAAACTCTTGACATTAAGTATAGGGAAGTAAACTGAAAGTACCCTTATTTTTAGTCGTAGAATATAGTGCAACAGAAAAAAGTTGGGGTTTCATTTAAAAAATGGGAGAATCGGCGAATTGAGCAAGACCTAAGAAATCACAGTGTTCTAAAATATAAATAAATATTTTTTACAAAAAATTAGACCGACGTTATCAGTTAGTGCACTGAAAAGTATAAAATAATATTAATTCTATTAGGGCTGTTACTTGTGACGTTGGTGCGAAAAGTTATCAATCTACCTGCAACTGTACAGGTCTCGGGAGGTCCTGACTGCGAGTTTGGTCAGCGTGTGATTGGCTAACACCACCGAGCAACCATCTGTCCCCATCTTCTCGTCCGTTCTCGTCTTGCCATCTGTTTCCACCTACGCGGTCTGCCTTGCGTAAGAGTAGTAATCCTGACTTCCTTATGCCTACTGCTTGGGTCCGCCTAGATAACCAGCGGAATGTTGTCTTCGGCCGTGCTCTTCTCGATACAGGTTGCCAACACACCCTCATCACCCGAGCTTGGGCCACCAAGCTTCGTCTGCGCATTCACCCTGAAGCTGGTGCAGATCATTTTCGCATCCAAGGGTACGCATAAGTCAGTCTCTGTCACCAAGGGGATCCTCCTCATCTTATCATCAAAGCCTACGTTATTGACAGTCATATAGATTCCCTTCCAATCCAAGCGTTCAATGGCCGATGGCCTGAGTTTCAGCAATTCAACCTAGCTGACCCACTCTTCCATCTGCCTCGTGTCATCGGGATGTTGATTGGCTCGGATGTGCTCCCTCATCTTATTCTTCCTGGCACGTTGCGTTTATCGTCTGAGCTTCCAGGGGCATTGTCTACCACCTTGGGCTGGGTGCTTTATGGGCCCTATGCTCGCCATCGCAAGAAGACTAAACATGTTTCCTTCTCACCTGACACTGTCGATAGTCGTGCTCCTCTCTCAGTGATCACCTACCAATCTTCCTCTGTCAAAACTAACTCTACTGATGCATCTCACCAAAATTCACGATCTGACGTGTTAAGACCTCCTGCTGTTGAAGACCTTCAAACCATGGATTTGAGCCCCGCGCAGAGGTCGGACCAGGAACTTATCAACATCGTTCGGCGGTTTTGGGAAGTCGATAGGGTGCCTGACGTGTTTCCGTTGACCCCTGCCGAGAAGGAGTGTGAGATGCTGTATTGTGCTGAGGTCACCCGTGACTCCAATGGAAGATACACTGTTGGTTTACCCTTGTCTTCTCATCGATTGGGTACCTCTGTCAATGTGGCAACTAGACATTTTATTCGGTTAGAGCATCGTCTCGATAATAACCCTGCTCTTTGTGTCGCTTATCATTAGTTCATGCGAGATTATCTCGAGAGTGACCATATGGAATTGGTTCCAGAATCTTCTGATTGTCCGCGATATGAGCCATATTATATCCCTCATCATCCCGTACATCGGCCAGATGATCCTCCTACTAAAATTCGAGTGGTCTTCAATGCTTCTTGTGCATCCTCTAATAGCAAATCCCTCAACGATCTTCTGTTTACCGGTCCGAAGCTGCAAGCGGTCATTTCAACTCTTCTTCGCTTTCGTCTATATCGCTTTGTCTTCACTGCCGATATTAGAAGAATGTATCGACAGATCTTGATACTCCCTGAGCAAAGGGATTATCAACGTATAGTCTGGCGTTCCTCTAATCAGGAAACTCTCCAATATTATCGTCTGAACACCGTCACTTATGGAGTGTCTTCTGCTCCCTACTTAGCTCTTAGGACCCTTCGACAGCTGGCTTCGGATGACGGACCCAAGTTCCCTGCTGCTAGGCAGGTCTTGCTGGATGCAATTTATGTTGATGACATCTTGACAGGCTGTTCATCCGAAGCTGAAGCGCTTTAACTGCGACAGCAAGTTCAGGATCTGCTCATGGCGGGCGGGTTTGAGTTGCGCAAGTGGGCTACTAATCATCTTCCTCTGCTGGACGGTATTCCCTCTAATCATCGTAGAGAATCCTCCTCTATTGACCCCATTCTTCTTGACCGTGAACCAAGTCTCAAGATTCTGGGACTTGGATGGAACCCTGCATCTGATCACTTCTTCTACTCTGTCCGCTTGACTTCAACGGCAATCACCAAGCGGACTGTGCTGAGTCAGATGGCTAGAATCTTCGACCCCTTGGGATGGTTAACTCCTGTCACCTTCTACGCCAAAATCTTCTTTCGTCAGCTCTGTCTCCTTCATCTGGAATGGGACCAACCTGTCTCAAATGAGGCCCAGCCCTCATGGTTACGGTTTCAGTCTCAACTTCCCACTTTGTCAGAACTTCAGATACCACGATTCATCCCTGACGTTTCTTCTTCTGCGCATCAGTTGGTCGTCTTTTGTGATGCCTCTGAATCAGGCTACGCTGCAGTCGTCTATCTTCGCACTTTGGCATCGCCTGGTCACTGCCAGGTGTCTCTTCTAGCGGCAAAATCCAAAATTGCTCCTTGCAAGGCTATGACCCTGCCTCATTTGGAACTATGCGGTGCCCATCTTCTCGCAATACTCATGCATCACCTGTCCACTCGCGTGTTGCAGCATCTCGGTGCTGAGTGCATGGCCTTCTGTGGAGTTGTCGTGGATCCGTGGCGAGAGTCACAAGTGGAAGACATTTGTTGGCAATCGGGTCGCTGAAATACAGGATCTCATTCCCTCGAATTGCTGGAGACATGTGGTGTCTGAGGACAACCCAGCTGATTGTGCCTCTCGAGGATTGATGCCTGCAGACATACATTATCACCCGTTGTGGTGGCGCGGTCCTCCCTGGTTGTTTCTCGACTCATCTTTATGGCCCTTTTCCTCTGTTGATTTATCTCAAACTGATGAAGTGGACGAAGAAGCCAAACCGATCTCCGTTTTGATGTTAGCTGCCATATCCGATGAACCCACCATGATTGACCGCTTTTCCTCGTATCTTCGACTCAAGCGAGTTACTGCCTTTTGTCGATGATTCATACTAAATGATTGTGGCTCATCTTCCCCTCGGTCAAGTTTTCTCTCCTTTGTTGAACTCCAGGAGGCTGAAATCTGTTTAAGTCCAATCTATTCACTTCGCTGAGGAGCTAGCTGAACTTCAAAAATCTTCTTCTCGTCATCGTCTTATCATGAAACTCCGCCTGTTTCGTGACGAGCATGGACTTCTACGTGTTGGAGGTCGCCTTTCAGCCTCCTTACTACCATATAGACACAAACATCCGGTTCTTCTGTCAAAAAATAATAATCTCACTCATCTAATCATTGATGATGCTCATCTTCGCCTCCTGCACGCCGGTGCTCTGGCAACTCATTCGTTCATTCGCCAACGGTTCTGGATTTTTGATGGACGTAATGTGGTGCGTAATCGTTTGCGTAATTGCAACAGATGCTTCTCTTGCAAACCCCGTCCTCTAATTCAACCAATGGACAATCTTTCACCTGAGCGGCTATCCTCTGCTGCGGCTTTTCTCACTACTGGCGTTGACTACGCCGGCCCATTTTATGTGACGAGTGCACGACTGCGTGGAGCCGTCAGCACCAAGGCATATTTGGTTGTCTTCATCTGTTTCACTACGAAACCGGTTCACCTAGAACTGGCATCTGAGCTGTCCACCGCAGCTTTCATTGCTGCTTATCGTCGCTTCGTTGCACGCCGAGGTCATCCTTCCGTGATCTTTTCGGACAACGGGACCTATTTCGTAGGTGCACATAACTATCTTCGTGATCTTGGCCGCTTATTGTTTGCTCCACAACATCAGCAGAGTCTTTGCGATGCGGTCTCGTCTTCCGGCACCGACTGGCGATTTATACCACCATCCAGTCCCCACTTCGGCGGCCTTTGGGAAGCCGCTGTCAAATCAGCGAAGCAACATCTCACTCGCGTTATCGGCGAGCAAAGGCTTACTTATGAGGAGTTTCTCACCGTCTGCACTCAGATTGTGGCAATCCTCAACTCTCGTCCTCTGTATCTTCCATCGTCTGATCCTTCTGACTTTGAGGCCCTCACACCAGGGCATTTTCTGGTTTTCCGTTCACTCACCGCTCCTCCGGATCACGATCTCCGTTCCGTGTCTCTGAACCGCCTGTCACGTTGGCAACTAGTCCAGCGACTTCAGCAAGACTTTTGGAAGCGTTGGCGTCAGGAATATTTGCATACCCTGCAACAACGTCACAGGTGGTTGCAGCCATCTACCCCTATTCTTCCCGGCACTGTTTGTCATTATTCAAGATGACAATCTTCCTCCTCTGAAGTGGAGTATCGACCGTATATCATCTGTTTTCCCCGGAGCTGACTCCACGACTCGTGTGGCTGAAGTTGCTACTCCTTCTGGGACAATTCGACGACCAGTAGTCAAACTGTGTCCTCTTCCAAGTTAGTAGATGGCTTTATTTTTCGTCCGTTCACTCCTTTCGATTGATCTCACTGAAGGGATCCTTCAGGGCGGGCGGCATGTTGAGTCGTGAAAGTTGGGTTGCCTAACGTTCAGAGTAATTCGTTCCAATTCCTGGCCCCTGTCTATTAAAAAAACGAGTAACAAAAATTCTTGGTTCACCAGAGAATTGAACGACCTCGTGCTCGCGATCTCATGCATATAAAGATTCACGGAAAATCAATCTTCTGTTTTCCTCTTATAACAAAAGTTATTCGTGAAATCATCTCTTCATCTCATCAAGCAAATTGAGCAATTTAAAGTGAAGTGCCTAGAGCCATCGGTGAAGTGACCGCCACGACGCCAGTGCAGAGGAGGTCCTCATCCCTTTTTCCATCCCTCGAAGCCCCCGTCTGCTGCTGAATTAGTGGTTGCTGCTTAACTTCTACCTTTGGGGTAAGTGCCTTCATTTAATTGCTCAATTGTCAGCCTTAGTAATCACCTGAGATCGGTTCCAGCTAAATCCCGCTGGAACCCTTCAGGGTTTGTTAGACAATGTTAACCCAAAATTTTACGAAGAATCCAAAAATCAAAAAATATATAGGGTGTTCCATTTAAAATAAGAGAGTTGATACCTGTATCAGATCAATGAAACACCCTGTGATTATGGCAGCAATAAAACAAAAAAATTCAAAGAAATTCACAAATATTTTATTTCAATACTCTTTTTCATTTCTCTCATTTTCTGAGATAGGGGGTAGTGAATCTTATTCTGAACAGCCTGTACATAAGTCTATTCGTTAGTATTGTTCTAATTAAATATGGAATGTTTTTAGAAATATTATGATTTAGATAATCAATATCTGGGCGACCGAGCTTTGCTCGGGTGTTGGGTAACACAAAATTTTGAGTAGGGCTATAAGAGTTACTAAGGATATTTATACATATTAAAAAATGTGTATATCTCTGGTTGAAATGTATTGCGATCGGTAAATACTGCTTTTATTGTTCACATATTGGTAAGTTATAGATTTCTAAATAAATATGAATGTGTAATATGAATGATAGATATACCAAAAATCAGCTGTATCAACCCCCAAACACTATACATAGGTACTGAAACTTTTATCTGTGGGGCCATTCTTGAAATAGCTAGTGTGGACCTCGAGGGTCACACAGATTAAATATAAAAGAATCGTCAATCGATTTCTCGAATCCAAAAACTCCTTTTCGCTAATTTTTACCAAAATCTGCTAACCTTTCCTTGCATTGGCTAATATGTACCTTAAGGGTCGCAATATATAAGGTATGTACAAATTTTCATTGAAAATTTCCAATTAAATTATTAGAAATTCATATTAACATCTTTTATTTAAAAAAATGGGTTTTGTTAAAAAACAACTCAGTGGTGATCGGAATTCGATCCCAGGAACTCTAGATTATTACACGGAAGCTTTACCATAGGCCTATTTCTCCCTATTACATTAATGGGTTTATATCGCTATCTGAGATATAATCTATAGAACTCTTGAAATGAGAATATTAATTGCTGAAAACGATTTTTCTTGTGAATGTGACTAGAACCAATCGATTCAATATACTATAGAACCCATACATACGAATTTTCATCGAAATCGGTAGACCAGATTCCGAGATAAAATTTGCATATATATATATATATATATATATATATATATATATATATATATATATATATATATATATATATAAATAAATGAGGAGCTATCCGTACCAGATGACCATATTAGAATATGAATAATAATTTTACGCCTAGCTGGTAAATTGAACCTACATTTCGTAGGGTGCCGCAATAAGAACGAGGTTTGTCGTCTACATATTGCGTTTGTGTGCATTTTTTCCACTATACTGCTCAATCAGATTGATTACCAAACATAGCATCAGTCTTCCAGATATATATCATGATTTCGAGGTTGTTGCCTCTCTCTCACCCTACGATATACTGATGAGAGGCAACAACCTCGAAATCATGATATATATCTGGGAGACTGATGCTTTATTGACGTTAACGTTGTTATAGGCCGCTTTAATATCCAAAAACACAGCTATGACCGATTGACCTAATCCAAAAGCCTCTTGAATGTATGTTGAGAGATAAGTTATACAGTCTAATGTTCATTTTCCTTTTCGGAATGCCATTTGTCATTTTCAGAAGTTCCGCTTTTACGTGATTTTTTCTTCGTTTGCATGGCTGTTTCCAATTCTATAATATTAAAATTTCATCATTTAAATTATATGTTGAAACCTTCTTTGTTGTAATCGTACTACTTGCTGAGTATTTTGCTACCATATCTTCCGCAATTTTATTATTAGATAGATTTTTATTTGGATTATGATTTCTATATTTGGCGAATTTCCCTATAACTTTTCACACGTTTGAAATGTTCATTTCTCTATTAATCGAGCTACAGAATTTACGAAATCCTATTCTCTTTTTATTATTTAGTAATTTTCTTGTTTTTGCTATGATTTTTTTTTTGCTTCTATGTAATTATTAACTTTAAAGTTTTCTCTAAACTTTTTTAGACAATCTCTTCTTTCCTGGATAATTATGTCGCATTCACTGTCCGAGCACGGGTTTTTTGGTTTCTTAAATAATTTATTTTTGGCTTTTGGAATGGATATTTCTGCCGCTTCGTTAATAACAATGTCTAAGTCTTCAAATTCATTTATTATATTATTATTAACTCTTTCACATATAAAACTTGAATATTCATTCCAATCTGCCTTCCTGTATATTCGTTTGTCTTCAATTATTTCCTTGTATCTTAAATTGATATTGTTAAAGTGACATATGGTGGGATAGTGATCGCTGTTTCCACAATCCACCAGAACGTTCCATATGCATTTTGTTGCTATTGAGCTGGATACCATTGTAACATCTAACGGACTCGGATTTTCTCTTGGATTGTGAAATCTAGTATTAAAACCATCATTCAATATAATCATTTGAGTATTTTCTAATATTGTTTCCAGATTATTCCCGTTTTGATTCTTAAATGCGCTTCCCCACATCGGATGATGCGCATTCAAATCACCCATCCATATTACATTTTCCGATAACCCTTCTATCATTAAATTGATTTTATTTACCGGAAGTACATTATTTGGTCTGTTATACATATTTATTATATTTATATGATTTATTTTAATTATGTTTACTTGAAAACCTTCATTTTGTAAAGATGGATCTAAATCAATCGTTTGAAATTTCAAATTTTCCCTAATGAGAGTAGCTATCCCCCATAACCACCTGATCTATCATTTCTTATGATTTTGTAATATTTGATGTGAAAATACAGTTCCGGGCTCAGCTATGTCTCATTAAGTAAAACTACCTGAGGTTTATTTTCCTATAATATTTTAATTAAGTTATGTTGATTGGTTTTGACACTTCTAATATTCCATTGAAGGATGGAAAATTGTTTTGGATTCAACTTGAGTTGTAATTTATATTAGTTTGTTAAAATTCAGAATCAAGATCCTTATTATCTGATAAGCTGTTGAGAAAAGTTCTATTATTTTCAGTTTGGTGTTTGGTGTTCTAAACTTATTATAAATTTCCTCTATTAATTCTTGTTCCTGGATTGCACTTACTGGCGTATTATTTATACTTATCATATTTAATGGTCTACTTACTCTGAAGTTTAGGTTCATCTCGTCTGAGCTTGAATTTTCCCTCGAATCTAGATTTCTCTTTAATGTTTGAGGCAGATGTCCATCTGGATACAAAAATTGCTCTCGATGTTTTTTTTATCGTAACCTTCTGTTTGTTTTGTTGCTTTAGTAATTTTATTATACGATGTTTTATTATTAATTATATTATCTTTATGCACTACTTGTCGTCTTTGATTTACAATGATATGACACACCTCGTTTGTTTTGAGTGTTACGTAATATTGAGAAATCCTCTCTTTTTAATGTAGGGTCAGAATTGTCATTTTTTTGGAAAATATTTAATTATGTCGAAGAAAGATATGTTCTCAAATGCCATCTTTTCTCTAATTCTTTTTGGTCTTTCAAATTCTCTACATTCTCTATTTGCTGACTTATGTTCAATACTTTTAAAATGTCAACATTTAATTTTATTGCACAAATTATATTCTTCCGATTCGTGATTTTCCGAGCATTTGAAACATCTCCTTCCTTTGCATTGATTATGCCCAAAAATTAAACAATTGTAACCTTGAGTTACTGGATGAATGAACGAAATTACATTAAAGGACATGTAACATAAGTTAATATATTCAGGTAATTTCTCAGCTTCAAATGTAGTGTGATAGTAGGCTTATATGTGGTTTCCCCGCTATCTATTACCCTTCCATTCAATCTTTTAATGTTCATTATTTTAACTGAGCTACCCATCGAATTTTTTAATTCTTCTTCTGAAAAATTTTGATGTAGTCTTCTTATTATGCCTTTACAAGTGACTCTATTATAAGGGATATATATTCTATATCATTTTTCTATTAAAACAGAATTTTGCACAAAGTATTTTTTATTTTTAAACTCCACTCCTACTTTATTAGCTCCTTTTATATTGATTTTAATAGGTTCGTTCCAACACGCTATTTTTGTATGGTCCCAGAACTGTCACGAAACTGTGTGGATCGATTTTGTGCGCAGACGTTAACATTGCACGGTTTTGTAATCGTGCCAAGGTGGACACGCGTTGGTTTCGTGAACTCATCCGAAAGATCTGGACACGACATCTTGAAGCTAACCTTATTTTTTCATTATTTGATTTTGTTATTGTTTTTGTTGCTTTTCACCAAGCTTATACACAAAAACATGTACATACAAAAACGTTTGTAATTTGTCAATGAACTTAAAATAATAAAATTCATTATTGCCCTTCTTCTTACAAAATTGCAAGAATATATTTTAGTTGGAACCAACAATTTACAGACAGAAACATTAGTCTGTTAATCTGAAGAGCGAAACAAATTTGAAAATGGACTATAAGTGGAGTCAAAATTCCACTTACTTGTTATAGATTTATATGCAAAGTTTCATGAAAAACTAGGTACTTTTGAAGTCAGGAGTAAAAAAATGATGTGGGTAAAAATTCCAGAAGAGCTACCTGCTATTTTCCTCGAGACTCAGTGTTCAAACAATACTGTGTCGGAGTACTGGGTACTATATCCTCTAAAATTAAACAAATATAAACCTTTCATTTCAACTTAGAACAATTCAACACATGCCTAAATAGTTTTCATTTTTTAGTCTGGGTTCGTTTATAAGAAATTCCAAATCAGATGATTCACTGATGAAAAATCACTGTCTCCATTGGCATTCATGGTTTATTTAATTTTGAATAATTATATAATATTATTTTATTTGTGAAATGTCAAAACTAGTCAACACTTCAATACAAACAAGCAAGTAATGATAGTATGGAGGGTATACGGTCCATAAATAATAGAATTGCAGACGAGAATCTCACAAACGGCAAAATGCGCAAGTCAGTCCACAGCGTACGACGATTCAACCAAGTATCGAAATAACCGATTCGCCAACGGTCCCTTACTCTGCTGGAACGCCAACAAGGGTCGTCCAGTAAATCGTCAAGAATTCGATGGAACGCTTTTCTCTTTCTGCGCATGAACCGGATGGTACAATGTATGGTTTCCATGGGTGTTGGAACGAACCTAATAATATAGTCTACTTTTAAATCAAAGCTTTGCTTTGCTATTTTCAAGTGGTTAAATCTTCCTACATTGTTTCCAGATTTTTCCCTAGCTTCAACAATAACTGTGTAGGGTCCCTGTTCGTTTTTATAGAATAAAATTTCACGAATGTTGTTATTATTCTGTGAGATTTTTTCTTTTTGCATGGAATTTGTGTTGTTTTCCTGAGATCCTATGTGAGAATTCTTTGAATTCCCATCATACGATAAGATATAATTATTAAGAATATTATTAACTTCCATAATGGGATAAAGGGAGGTTATATAACAATAGGTAATTATTAGTAACAACACACCTGCTTTTTCAAAAACTGATCAATTCACTCAAAATTCGTCTGATTATATTTCTCAATGTTCAATATACAAAGCTCAAGTTACAACTTTCGTTTTTTACTTTCCTACGCTACTATAGTAGCTGTATAAGGAAAGTATTGTAATCGTGTGAAATTTTCGCTATCGAGATTATTACAAATGTTGACGTTTCAGAGTTTTCTAAGTCTAATAAACATATTTTCAGCCATTGGTCTGTCTGTCCGTCTTTCTGTGACAGCATTATCTCGGGAACGGATCGGTGTATTTTGTTGCTTTCTTTTTTATTTTGTTTGGTACCAATATCACTCGCCGGCGGCACTGAATGAGAATCCTGTATACACTGGGTGTTGAGCTTTAGCCAAAAAAAACGTGATTTGCTCAAGATTATAGCGCGAGAACGGCTTCAAGGATTTTTATTAAACTTGCCTAAAGTATTCTTTTGAGAGCCCTTTACCATCCACATATAGCGCCATCTCTGAGAAAAAGCACAAAAAAAGTTATGTTTGAATAAAATTCCGTATTTTCCACATGTTTCTTCAGATTCTTGACTTTGGGATAACTGGAAATGTTTGTCAAAAATCTCCTGAGATTATGAGTAGAGCTGCTCCCAGAATTTCCTCGCAAGTCTTGTAATGTTTTGTCCATGGCTTCCAGTGATTTTTTATGTGCCATCTGTATTCGTCCCAGAAGATAATTTTAGCTTGTTTTAGAAGTTCAGAAGAAGAAGTAGTTGTAGAAAGGAATGGCCGGTCGTCCTCCTTCCATAAGTGTGGAGGCAATGCCAGATGATGCCAGTGCAAGTGCGATGTATTACTTAGCACGTATGTCTGCCAGCAATAGATTTACGAACGTTTTCCCGGTGCTACCTGGTGCGTCCAAGTAAATAATTATACCAGTGTTGTTGTAGATCCGGTCCATGATAACTTTGCAATTTTTTTTATTGTCATTGAGAAGTGGTTTGTTGTGAGCAATACATTGAAGTAGTTCGTTAATGCTGTAGCTTTTTTCCTTTGTAATTTCAAAGTTTAGTACACTTTAGTACTTGTCGTGGTGCTGGCTTCCCAAGTTCTACTAAGGTCTGATTTTTTATTGCTAAACATGTATTTTGTAGACAACAAATGAGTGTTTCATTGAAGATGTCGTCGTTCAATTCGATGGCCAGTTCTAAATTAGCTTGTTGGTTTTTGTACAGTATGTCATACTCTTTTTGAAAGAGTCCCATAGCTGTGTTGGATTAAATGGGTTATATTTTACTGAAATTATGGCGAATATGTCTCTGACTTGCTCAGCTGAGGCTGTCTGCGGTGAATACTCGGCCTAGTGCATTAGTTTTTATGATTCTTGAATGATCCTCTACTGGAACTCCTTGTTTTCGTCGTTGAAAGATTTTCTGTTCCACGTATAATCGGTAGGGACATGAACATATAGTAATGTTTTTGCAAAGGGATCTATTTGGCATATTTGTATTAATGTTTTGTTTTCAGGTGGTTTGCTTGCAATTTTTCTGGCAGTGTCTTTTGTGATGTAAACTCTCTGTCCATTTTCTGTATGTAGTGCTAGATGTTGCATAGTTGGTTTGTGTTGATGTATATGTATAGGATAACCGAAAATCCGCCACGCTGTCTTGTTACTGTTGATGTAGTTTCTCATTTGGTACATGAGTTGTTGTTTGCTGTCTTTGGCAATTTGAAATACAGCCATATCACTGCCTTTATTTACATATTTACAGACATATTTAATGGATTTCACTGAATTACAGTATTCTGCGTTTATGTGTGCTTGGTACATTTTGGAAAGTAGTGGGTTATATGGTACTATCCATTGATTATATATTTCCAGTTCGTCTCTGCCTCTTATCCGTATTTTGGCTGTGAAGCTACCTTTTTTGGGTGATCGTCTTCTGTATTTGGAATAGCCATCATCTGTGATTTGTGTATCGTTCAAGTATGGTTTTGGATATTTTTTGAACATTTTCCATACATGATGAATTGGCCCGCATGGTCCATGTTTTTTACAACTATGTCGTGCAGCTCCGGATCTTCTTGTAGATTGAGAAATTTAACTTGGATAATTTTGTCAGTATCCGTGGGATAATTTCTGTCGTGTAGCCATATGAGATTGTGTGAGTGAGGCTGTCTCTCATTTTTGCGAAAACTCGTTCTCTTATAACGTGTCGATTCATGGCGGCTTGTCCGTATCTTAGCTGTTCTTTGATTTCTGGACACGATGAGTTGCATCTGAATATTATGAAGAGGTCAGGTCGTCCATATTTTCTTACGTAGGTCATAGCATTTTTGTTCGTTTTTGTCGTCAATGTTTTCGTCATTTATGATTGCATTTCAAAGGCGTATGTATTCTTCCGTGCGTAGCTTCTTCTGATTCAGTCTTATGTAAAGCAACCGTTCTACTTGTATTTTTGTATACATATCTATCAGGAATTGTTGGAATAAACGGCGAGGTTTAAGAATCTGATTGTATGTTTCATTGTCTCTGACCATTAAGCGGTAAGCATAGAACTCCTTGGAAGTGACTTTTTTGTTTGTATCTGCGCCTGTTTCTGGTTGGATTAGTTTCACATTAAAATGATATCCGTCCTCTTCGTATAAAAATATAAATGGCTATTGCAGGGCGTCTTATGAACGGTGTGTCTCTGCATTGCGTTATAGTCCTTCTCTTCGTCGTTGTGCGTATCGCGGCATGTTTTTTCATTGCCCCAATTAAGATAGCGACTTCGTTTATCTGAGGTGCATTAAATCGACGTTCGTGTTCTCCAGGTGATCTCTTGTCGGCTTGAATTATAACTTTATAGTTATCAGAAATCTTTCGGTCTAGTAATAAGAGAATAAGTTGATTGCATTTTAGTAACGTGCTCTGTACTTACTATTGGATTATTTCTCGTCTCAATCCACTGATGTTTGTGCATCGTTAATCAATTTATTTTTTCTTCATTTCTGATGCAGAAATTTATGGTCTTCGTTGGGTAGTGGTAGTAATGCTCCCATTTTGTGATGGATTTTTACTTGAATGGAAAAAACATAATCGACTTAATCTCTGTTGGTGATGATCGAAGTGACATCGAAAGAAGTCATTTGGAAACGGGCTTTCTACGCTTTTATTTTTAAAGAAAGTGTTTTGATTCAGGAGTTTCCCCGGTCATGTAATGTAGAAATTCCTGTTCAGGTGCTTCCAGTGGTGGTAATAGCGCTTTTCTATTTATTATTATAAAATTATGTCACTATTCTTGAGTTTTCAATTCGTTCATTTGGTTTTTCTGCTTCGCACGGTGCTCATTCTCATTCGTTGGGAATCTAACCGTGCTTTGCGCTCTTCGACTGTTTCGTTTTCATTTTGTTTTCGCGGCTTCAGTACTGGCAAGATCTCCTCCTCTTTTACTTTTAGGCATTGTATAAAATATAAATCCAATATTTTTATTAAGAAAGACGCTAAGTATACTTTAAACACTTTCACACTCTATTTTCGACAAAATATGACACACTTCTTTGAATGCTTCTTCTTAAATCTGCTTATCGCGCTATTCTATATGCAACTAACTCAAACGGCGGGTTGGCTCTGCTTATACACCCCCGTGAATTGCTCCGAATATTTTCAAGATAATTCCATTCGCGAACATTCTTGAAATGGCCTAGGAAATCACTGTTCTTTACTTGAATCTAATTTATACTGGGACTGATGAATAATATCATGATTGGTGTTGGGTGAGATCAGAAGTCGGTCTTAAATGGATATTAAGGGCTATCATCCTTATTTTAAGCCCTAGGGTGTTGAGACATTGTACTTGGAGGGTCATCCCCTGGCACCCCCATGCGGTGTTGTGAAATGGTGCATATTTTTTCAACTCACGGAAAAAGTAAACTTGGCAACGTTGCAACCCCGCATGCTACATCTGTAATGTGCAATTCAAAAGCAATAAATGGCTTTGAATGGTCCACAATGTTCCAGAGTATTCCACAACATTCAAGAGTGTTCCGGAATATTACACTATGATCTGGGATGTTCTCGAACCTTCCAGAATGTTGTAAAATGCTCTCGAATGTTCTGGACTGTTCTAGAGGGGAGCGAAACTTCCAACCCTTCTATCTTCAAGAGCACGCCCTTCAGGTAAAAACGGTAACTTTCTTCATGCACAGGAGATAAAGGGTTACCACACCATATAACTCACTTGATCGTACCGGGACTCATTTTTGAGTTTTAGCGGCACGCCCATTATACACTTTCGTTTATAATATATATTGGTTATAGTTCCAGTCAGATAATTATGTCCCTTACAGATGCTACAGAGAAAATGGACGTCATCCTTCCACCCAATTCCTTAGAAGCATTTGAACCGATATCTTCCGATGTCGATCAGTTGAAAATTTCAACTTGTGCAGATGCATTTATTACTCTCTTGCAAGCAATTACAGATCGTTATGAATTCTTACAACAGCCTGGGCATAGACTGCAGTTCTTGGACCTTCAGTTGGAGCTTCTGGATGATTTCAGAATCAGATTGTTGCAGCTAGTTAATGCCGATAAGGAAAAAGGGAACATCATTGAATCGCGCATACCATCAATAGCAAATAGCATCTATTACATAGAAAACGTCATTGTCGATTGGGGTGCAACATTAGTATGTTTATTATTCGCTTTTGTATGATTATTATTCTTATATCCTTGTCGCTCTAATTGTAGCATTTTTTGAACTTATACTACTACAAGAACCAACTCGAAGGAAAGAAAATAAGTGAGGAATCAAAAGAATATGACTTTCATGACGGCACATCAGATATTGAACCAGATAGTGTGTTTACTGGAACGTTATTGCTCTTCAAGCACATGAGGATTGAAATATTGGACACTATGGTGAGAACACTAATCACAGAAATAAAAAGCACGAGTAGAGCCTACCTCAGACAAAAGTGAGTATCAAGATTGTAGCTCAGCATAGGATATTCTTATTTTTCTATTATAAAGTATTACCTATTTAAATTTTGAATAAGACGCTTCATAAACTTAGTTATCTCAAGAAGTAAATTTCTTCACATGATGTTCAGAGTCGAGAATTCATCGCGGCCATCAGATAGTCAGATACAAGGTCATTTTTGTATCATTGATACCTGGCTAAGGTACCTAATCTCGAGAAGAAATTTTACCACCTTAGAATTGTTCAAGTGAGGATGTTTATCTTAATATACAGGGTGTCTCTAAAAGATCCTTAAAAATGTTTTCACATGTTGCTGAGATCTAAATAAGCTCATTTGAGCTAACTTATCTCAGTACAGTCATGCTACTTTTGGCACTATACGGTCCAAAAGTTCAGATTTCAAAATGTTTATTTTGTTTTTGTTAGATGTAGACTCTACTATTAATTATTTTAATTGATTAATGTCCATTCCCAGAGATAAACAACGAAGGAAAAGCTTCTCTTACTTATCCACTAGCTGTTCGAGATTTGCGCGTGGTTAAGGTTCGTACAAATGGAATCTTTTATACAACTTCAGGGATGATCCAATACTCGTTTTTCTATATATGCTGCCATTTGTTCTAATCTTCTAGTCTCAAGAATTAAGACCATATAGGAACAGTCTGAACCAAAAACGGAGACCGAACCGATACTATTAATACACTATAAAAATATTTTAGATGTCGACTTATGTCAGTTTGACAAGTTAACCGCTAACCCAAATGGTGTCCAAGACGATGATTTGTTTCCGTATCTGGATCGCTAGCTCGAGTTAGCAGGTGTGGACACGGTTGATAATTAATTAATTAATTTTTGATTTTCAACAATGCTTAGTTTCTATATCTGAAGATTGATCTTCTGTCGGACAATATTCGATATTGAACATACTTTCTTTCTACTGTTCACTGACATAATCAAACTTTATATCTATATGCTTACTTCAGTTAATGACTGGCCAGACTATCATTTGCATTGCGCTTTGATTATTGACGAACAGCATAGTTTTCACTTATGTCGAAATAAGTTCTTGCAACAAGGTATTTTCGTGCTTGACTTCCTTGGTTCATTCTGCATCAAATATTTATTCCGCTTCATTAGATGATACTAGCTGTTTTATCTGGTACATCCCAGACAAACACTTTGGTACATTGTGGTACGAGAACATAAAGTCATGAAAAGTCTTAAGTATAAAACCTTCTACCTCAGAATCCTACTCGCACGTAGAACCAGTCCGAACACTAACCTAGATCCAACCACAGACATGCACCAAGAGAGAACAGCATTAGAATGTCTCCTACATATGTCTTAAAGATGGTATGGAACCTTCCGCCTTTAAGCCCCTGTCGCACTGACAGACTCTCACAAAACAGTCAGGTACATACTAAACACAAATATAGCGAAAAATCCACGAAAATTTAGCCAAAGAGCTCAAGGATACTTCATTGGGTATTAAAGGTATGGAACCCTCCACCTAGGAGGCCCAGTCACACTTACAGCCTCTACCAAATCATTCTAATAACATTCTACATACATACATGATAAAAAGACTATCAAAATCCAGCCATAAAGTTTAGAAATATACAATAGACTTTCAGGTACGGAATCCACCACATCCCAAGGGTAAAGTATGACAGTCTTTTACTTAATATATGATAAACACGTCTGTAAAATTTGGTTGGGATTTGGGATATCTCGAATAAGTGTAAGAGCCAATACGTTACATACACACCCACAGACATTCAGTTTTATCAAAGAAGATAGATATACTTGTGAAGTTGGGGCCAAAAGTTTTCAATCTAACTGCAACTGTACAACTTCAAAAGTACAAGAACCAGTAGAATTAATATCATTTTGTATTTTTCAGTGTACCAAGTAATAACGTCGGTTCAATTTTTAGTGAAACATATTAATTGTACGCACGATTTTAAAGTTTCATTGTAACAAAACAATTTTGTTGAAGCCATCTATAAATGAGATGACTTTCACATTTTTTTACGTATATTGGAACGGAATACTAATAAAAAGGATTTAATTATTTTATGAATAGTAAATCTTTTTTCGTGGCTAAATTTTATATTGTAGACTTTAAAAGTCCCAGTATCAATAGAATAAATGTTGGTTGTAGTTTTTGTAAACATTTGTATTTTAAATTTTCCGTGGTAGATTCATCAAAATGCAACAAAAAATGTATATATATTTAGGTACACCCTGTATAAAAATAGATATATTCACAATACCGACTGTATTTTTTACAAATTCGAAAGCGTGAATTTAGTTTTCAGTGGGCTATGGATCGTCGGATTTTTTTGTAATTGAATTATTTTACAGTTGGTCTACAGTAAAATCAGAGAGGGAATTTCGTGCTCTGTCACTTAGTCCCTTTGCCTGCTCTATGTTCGAAGTGTTGTCCAAAGGATTGTACCATTCGCAAAAGAGGCTGCAGAATAAACTCTTCGCCTACGTGTGGCGCTTGACAGCCAAGCAGTTGGATGTATATTTGTTTGAAGATTTAATAATGGAGAATAGATTCAGTGAGGGAGGTGCTCTTCAACTGAAGTTTGATGTTACCAGAAATTTGATACCAATATTTTCACAGTATTGTGAAAGTCCCGAAAATTATTTCTTAAAGTGAGTTTATCCATTATTAATATTGCATTTACCAAATAATATTGGTTATGTTTGTATTCAATATTCAGAAGTAATTAATTTGAAAATTTGGTGTTGGTATCCCAAATACTATTTCTCGTCTTTCATCGTCGTCAAAATATCTGGAGGCATTTGATTTTTTGAACGACAGTTCGTCGGTTGTGAGTGCAAACCGATAGTTTGTGAGGATATTGCCGATTTTCAAAAGTAGCGCAGCTGTACGATTTTTAATTCATTTTTATATTGAATTTCTACTATTATGTTGTTAACACATCATGACAATTGTTTAGACTAGTTTCGTGGCTTTTGTTATAAAAACCCTAAAAAAATCAAATGCTGGCAAAAATAGCATAACTCTCAATAAAATTGAGGCGGAAGGCGTTATTTTTAATGATTTGAAAAAGTAAGGTTAAACGAATTGATGATTGAATTTCGCAGCATTACATTATTTTATAAATTCCATTTCCAAAAATATTTGATTTTGAAAAAAACAATGACAATAACAACAGAGCTTAACATATACAAATTTATAGTTTAACTCTTTTTTTAAATTTGTTGGGTGGGGGGTTGTGTGTTCTGAATGCAACTTTTCATATATTGAATTTATTCTTTGGAGTGAAAATGAAGACGAACTATTGATTTTTTTAAATAATCATGGTATTTTAGTGAGTTCCAAAAATTGTGAGAATTGTGGTAATAACATGACATTATCTGAGAATGGCAATATATGGCGCTGTCAAAAATCTGTTTTGCTCTAAAGCAAGTATTTGTAAAAAATATTTTTTTTTAAATTTTAAACATGAAGCTATAACTTTAGACATTTTAAAATCTTACCACTTGGTTTATGCTTTCGTTATCGAATATTTTTGAATATGTTCAATATCGCAAATGTTATATTGGCAGCAGTTTTAGCAACATTGGAATTGACAGTTTTTAAACGTCTAACATACAGCACATGTTAATCATCGCTTCCTTTAACCTCACTTTTTCGTGAACTTATGTTTGCAATTTTTACGCATATTTTTGCTAATTTATTGAAGGAGGTTAGCGTTTAATAGAATGCAAGGATGATTATTAATGATTATAGACTATTTGGCACTGAAAAGATACTTCCAAATAGAAAATTCCATCTAAAAGTCCTAAGAACAACATTTTTTCCTTTTTTTTATTAACAAATCTAAAAATAGCGCCTTCCGCCTCAATTTTATCAAAAGTTAAGCTACAATACACCAATTCTTGCAAACATTTGAATTTTTGGGTCTTTTCTAACAAAAGCGGCTAAACTAGACTTTTACAGTTTCAGTATATATTTGTTCTACTACCTTATTTACTATAGTTGTTGCTTGTGAATCTCATTAATTAATTATGTGATTAGTGGATTTATTCTCGAATGATGTGAGATACACTTTATCACATTATTGTCAGTTTGAATAATATCTAAAACATTATTAGAACATGTCTAGAATAATCATCGCTCCATTAAGTAAATTACTGAAAACTTGGGCCCTGAACCGAACAAAAAACTAAGAAGGTGTTTTGGAATTGTGGACAAGAAGGAAACATGAAGAAGACCTGTCAACAACTTAAAACTAGCAATGTGCAGGAACACTCCAGTACTGAGAGGGTGTCTTGGAAATGTGGACAAAAAAACACATGGAGAAGAATTGTAAACAAATTCAAACTGACAATGTGCAGAAAAAATCAAAATTCGGAAGAAAGAAAGCAGCGTCCAACAAAAATATTATTACCGCTCTAACAAAGATAGTTCAGATATCAATCCTGAAGGTAAAAGGAAAATGTCACTACAACTTCCTAGGTCGATGAATTGCTGAATCTCCAGGAGGAGTTCAAACAGAAGTCCATTTAGAAAAGGTCCAGTTTATCCAGAGGTCGGAGAAGCACCACACAAGACACAAAGATATAAAGGAAACTTATGAATAGAAACAGAAACAGCCTTTACAGCGTTCTCGTGGTTGCCCCGAGAACTACACGTTTCTGCTAGTTCGCAAAGTAGACAGCAGATGTCTCTCGGGATTTTCACAAATTAATATAGGATTCGAACACTTGAAAAATTAACGGAACATCCACAAAACAACTTTTATTGTCGAAAAGAACATCATATACAACACATTTAACATTGAAACATATACCTACATTAAATATAAAAGAACATGAATATACTGACAGGTGAACATATAATTACAACGATTGTACATTGACATGAGCATTAAAAATTAGGCTATGACCGTTTACTGAGGTAGGACTTGTGTTGCAAATACAGTTTATGAGCTTAAAACTTAATTAGGTCCTGCAATGCTTCCTTTTGTTTTTGCACCATCTGTACAAACTTATAATCTTGACCTCTCCCTATTCTGTTAACGCTTTTCAACAAGAAAAATATAATATATTTTATAATTGTTTTTACAATAAAATCTAGCAGATCCGGATGTTCGCTACATTTAAAGATGTGTAACGGAATTTCTTTATCTATAATTTGTTTCAACACAGATAAAATACCATTATAATGGCAAATTCTAGGAAGGACATACAGGATTCTTGAAATTATAACATTCTTATAATAATATAAACAGCTTCCTGGCCGCAAGAAATTACAAGTGGCATATTCACGTGCTTCAATAAATTGGGTAGGTACATCGCCATCTGCATATGATATTAACTGTGTACACTACTACAGTTCCCATGAAACTGCAATATCCGCTTTCCAACATAGCCTGCAATGTAGGCAATTGTACATTGTCCCACTCTTGTCCTCTTTCTGGGGAGTGTAATGTTAAATTGTACATTACATTCTGTTGGAGGGACATTGACTGATGGTTCGGTTGTTAGAAGGAAACGCAAATTATTCAGCACACCAGAGCTGAAAACCTCCTCACAGTTTGCCCCCATACTGTGTGCTGCTTAAAAGTTATTAAGTAACAGAGCCTTAAAAGAGGTACGGCAATGAGAATCATCAGGTGACACATTGCGACCTCCGTGGCTAAGTATGCTGCAGAAAAAAATCTCTGAACAATCTTGGTTGAAAGCTCTTAGTAAAACATAAACAAAATTGTCCTGTAATAACTTCTCTACGAGATAATGAAAGCCACGAATTGTACAGATCAAATTAGAAACGGACGGAACTGAAACAAAACCTCGCTTTGGACAGAAGAATTTAAAAGTCTTGATAATATCTAAACTGTTCAACCAAAATTCAAAATGCCCAGACTTTATTGTTACGCCACCTTTTAACGGTTTGGTGGAGGGTGCAATTTTGTTACTCCCGTTAAAACTGTCAAATATCTTGTCCAATAATAGTAATAAATCTGCAGTGTCAGTCGCTTCTGGTGGTAGCTCGCCTAAAAAAATTGTAAGTTGAAAAGCATTGTAATAATTTCTAATAAATTCATCTACGTACCCCATTTTGATATTCGCTTCATTAAAGTACCCACCTGATGACTGAATACTTGGGTGCAATTGGCAACCTTCATTTTGTTAATCTTTGATCGGTAAATGTGTCTATCTGTCAATTTTGGACACATTCGAACATCTTCGGATTTATCTAATTCATAAAAGGATGTAATATGTGCCCATCTGGCAAGTTTCTTTTTGGCATCAATTTTGAAATGCAGATCCTTTGTTAAAAGGTTGACTCGGTTTGATATATCATGATATATATGTGTTTTGATAGTTGTTTTGCACTGTGAAGTCTACTCTTAAATTTATTCATTCGATGGAATAAGTTTCGTTTAACCGACTGAATTTTCACAATTCTACTATACAACCGCTCACATCTGGGTGTTAACTGCACTTTTCTGGTGACATTAACTTCCTGTAAAATGGACACCGGCGTGGCATGTGATGATCCTAAAAACAAATTAAAGTACTTTGAATTTTTTGAAAATAACAAATATACGTTAGAATAGCAATCAATGATCGGCCAATCAATCCATGGAAGTGAGGTACGAAATCAGTATTTATTTGCCGGACTATGAAACGGGAACCACAACTTATTTGATAATTAAATGGAGATCTCAAATAATTGTCGACTATGAATATTACCCTCAATGTGGCTATTGTTTCATCTTCAAAGTGGCTGCCTTACCTTTCTTAACAGGTGTAGTAGGTGACACATTCTGGACTTCCAAACTGCAGGTTCCAAGATATGAAGTCTGGGGCTGAATAGTTTCTATAATGAAAATATTTTGTAGAAATAATACTGGAAATCAAAATCTACCAAATTTTTACCGGGCTGATCCAAAATAGGTACCACATGTGGCACTGCTTCCAAATCTCAGGTTTGAAGCGGATCAGTCTCCGGCGGAACAGTTTCTGAAATGTAATTATGATGTGAACGAATATTTGAAATGAAAACCTTAAAAAAATTTACCAGGCAGATGTAAAGTAAGTACAGCTATAACTTTTAGGTCTCGTTTTGTCCCAAGCATCTTTTCAGAAAAATGTCACATACATATTGTCCGTAAAGTTGTTTCCTGTTGGGAGTTCGGAGTTGAGGATTTTTAATATTTGCAACCCATTCCATTTGCAATTTTGGATCGTTTGGAATTCGGTGTCGTTTGCTCTCTTTGTCAATGCAATTTGGCCACAGAACTTGCGGAGGTAAGTCCTGGACACATAACCTGTAGAGACGCAGGATCTTCAGAAGCATAGCAGTTTGTTTAATAATTTATTTAAGGTAGTTATCGCGTAAATTCTTTTTCAACAGATTACTTTTAAATTTCAGTTTTATACGGCTTAGAATGCCTTCTTTCCTATAGCAAAGTTTCAATATGATTCACAGTTTGGTAATAAAAAAAAATATTTTCCATTTTTTACATAGGTGAGATAGAGCGAATGTATTATTTCACAACATTTTATTTTTTTTATCTTAAACTTCCCGAAAGATGTCAATGAAAAACTATTATATTGTAAAATAAACCTTGATAAAAATGTGTATAAAAATTCAAAGCGATTCATCGTTCCGTGTAATATAAGTTTTTGAAGTGTAGTCTGTCCGAAAATTTCGTATTATAGGTATACTTATGATTTTTGTGATATTCGGCAACAGTGCTAAACTTGACTATATAGATAGTAACTCAGGGTGGATATGAACCGGAAAAATAATACAATTGATTCAAGTAAATTTTGTATTATGCGAAATTTACAAGAACAAACAATTTATCAATATAAAATTATAAGCAATAAAATTACTCATAGTAGCACAGACCTGTGACTTCGCAAACGATTTTATTAACATTTGTTGTACATCTACGAAGATTTGAAAATAAAGTCTTAGATAGATAACAATAGAATAAAATAGAAAAACTAAATATGGCCAATATTTACGATTTTCCTGAAATATATTCTTCAAAGAAACGCTGAATCTTACATATAGATGTATATCCGTTCCTCGTCATTTTAGTATTGTTAGGTGAAGTTTGCCCCGATAATAATTTGCCAGGATTATCATTTTTATAAACTTTTTTTTAAACCATTAAATTTGGTAATAATGTTTTTTTCGTCACTTCATTCTTTAAACAATCTTTTTTTTTGGAAGACATTTTGATGATATTTCTTCTAATATTTGCACATCTTATGTTGCGTTATCGAAATGTCCTCTTTTATCTAGTATTACAGTATATACAGTTTTACACAAATTACACTTCAATTTTTTGCAAGAAACAAATATTTGTTATCAAATCATCATTTTCTGCTTGAATTTCCTTTTCTCGCCTTAGGTATATTTTGTAGCTTCTCTAGCATTCGCTTTTTAATAAATTTATCTTTTGACAGAAATTGACTAGACATCATATTATTCAAATTTAAACGCTCTTATGACAGCTCAGTAACTAACCTTGCTTAGATTAGAAACTTGACAATTCTACGTTGCCACATTCCGTCTCTAATGAAAAATATATCAACCAGTGTGAAAAATGAACTGTATATAGTCAAAAGTTTTTGACAGATGTTACCTTTGAAAAAATAAAAAGTAAGTAAGTACAAGAAATAAAACATTAAAAATATTGTCGTGCCCTCTATTGAAGATGTTCTTATAAAATAAATATATAAATATTGACATATTTTCCAAAATTTTTGACGCATAGAACCTCATACTTTTATCACTGACTATCTCGCGATAACTACCTTAAATAAAAAAACTTTGGATATACAAAGAATATCTACTATACAGAACTAATTCTATGGGAACAGAATTGAACAGAATTAGGTAAATCTATGGAAGTAGGTTTTAAATCTTAAAATACAAAATTAACATAGAACATAAAATGATTGTTCTCAGGTTATTAATATAAGTGAGTTACACTTTGTTACAGTATTGTCAGTTTGACAAGCGTGTAGAGCATTATTAATGTCTAAAATAATCATCGGGAATATAGAACAATCTCGATGTATGTCATATCAAGTTTCAAGATGCCGCTAAATAAAATCGCCGTGATCACATGTCTAGGCCAGTCTATGGAATCAGTCATTCGGAGTGATCAGTCGGTAAAGACGGTGAAAGGCGGTTGTCACAGTGACAGGTCGTGACAAAAAGTACTACGATGCAAAGTTGTATACAAATGTTGAAGACAAACTGCGGACTGTAGAGTTTTTTATACAAGTGAACCCAAACCACGGTAATAAACAAGAGATGTATATGCACGGACGTATATGAACTGTATGCTGCTGCGGACCGAGTTCGTAGTCTATGTGCAAGAGAGACGCGCAGTGAGAGACGGAGTATATAGGGATCACTATGGTCTTTGTTTGTTACGTTCCTTCAGTTATATCACATGTTTTCTACTTACACATTTTTAAAACCCCCTCCTTTGGAAATTGCACTGTTTCAGATTGAAGTCCTGCAAAAAAAATTTATTTTGGTTTCTTTAAAAGTATTTTTCAGAAATCTGATACTGATAATGAGTATTTAAACAGGATTCGAAAACAGATTGATTCGATTATGAACTGCGATAAAGACTATGAAGAAAGTGAAGGTGTGCTTTCCAATCTATACGATCCAGATATTGCAGAAACAATAGATTGCATTATTTACTATTTAACGGGCTTTATATGCAAAGAAATATTTTAATCGTCGAAATGCTCCACATGTAGGGAGCCAACTACTTTATAAAAGTAATTTATTTAATTTCTCGGATTTTTAGGACAACAAGGGCTAATCAAATTTGTGGAATGCCATTAGGGCTCCCATAAAAAGAAAATCATAATATTTACACATAGACGAAACGTCATGTTACAGAACTATTAACACCATTGAAAAGAGTGAAAAAAGTCGTAATGTAAATGTGCTATTTATTTAGAAATTCATTAAGAAATAAATACGGGAAAACAATTAAATAGTTTTCCGAAAATTCTTTACTACTCGAAATTTTCAAACATTCTAAACGGCTTGTTGAGCACATAAATTCGCAACTCTGCCCCAATATAAGCAACTTCGTATTCCTTATAGTTTCCGAGATCCCAATGGTGAGCGTCGAATTTAAGTCAGCCTGTATATATATATTAAATGAATTGTAAATTCTTGACTGTCTAATTAATGATGAATTTTTAATGATTGGGGTTGCAGTCAAAATACCAATAAAATTAAAACTCTTTAATCAATGTCGAGCTTTCGGTAACGCTTGTTACCTTCATCGGGACAAACTAAAATAACGAACAAATTAATTATAACAATATACTATGGAATTACGCATACTAAGATCAATCTATGTATGTAGCTAATAAAAATGGAACACACTTCAGAAGTTAATCACAGGAAATATCATTTAAAAAATGGATATAATATAAAAATATGGCATTATCTTGTATAATATGAAACAATATATTAATTTAGAGAAACATCAGATGGCGCACTACGATAATTATCATTATATAATTTTAAAATATATGAGTAAATGGAACTAAGTCCATTTATATCCGAACGTTTATTCATAACGTTTGTTTCTTTTTGAATAAGAATCATTTCCAAGAAACTTCGTTTAAAAATGTTCTTTTCAGAATATAGAACAATTGAGTTTTCAAAATCTATAGTGTGCTTTTTGTTTATGGCATGTTCGGTCAAGGCTCATGACGGCTTTTTACATCTTATATCACTTTTATGAGACGTAATTCTTCCTGATAAACTCCTAGAAGTTTGACCTATATATGATAAATTACAATCATTACATTTGATCTCATATACTATTCCAGATTTTTCTGTTGTTTTTAAAGGTGTTTTTACTTTTGAAAATAACTTAGAAACTACTTTTATATTCTTTTTTGCAAATAAAACATTATATCCTTTAAAAACATTAATAAGTTTATTGGTTAATTCATCAATAAAATAGAGAGAACAGTATATAGGAAGAGTATATAACAGAAAAGTTTTTCTACTGAAATGCAGATCTCTTAATCTCTTCCCCAATCACATTGGAAATGGAATTAAAGCTATTGACACGATGATTGGACACACAAGAGGTAGAACAGGTCAGAAAATTCAAAATTTCAACGTCAAACTGAAGAAAGACATTTTGAATATAGAAATTAAAGTAACTTTTAGTAACATTAATTTATTTGAAAAAGAATTAGATTCAGTTATAAAGAAAACCAGATTAACATTGCCTTTAAATATCGTTATCGAATATAGTCGAAGACTTTCTGTTAAATATAATCAAAAGTTTAAGAAAATTAAAGATAAGAACGTCAGAAAATTGAATAATTTGAAGGATCAGACAACTTCTAAAATTAAAACCAATCCTAAATGGTTAAAAAATTTAACAAATATTGCATTGCCAGATGACACTAAACTAATTCTGTCATTAGGTCCAAAATTTTCAATTCCACCTTCTATTAAAGATATAAATATCCCATATATGCTGTCAGACCTTGAATTTATTCTTCAGAAAATTAATACAGATGACAAAGATTTAATTAGAGCTAGATATACAAATATTATAACAAATTTCAACCATAAGTATCATAAAAATTCACATATTATGACAAATAAATTTGATAAATGTCATTCTTTTCTTAAACAACATCCCGAATTAATAGTTATACGAAGTGATAAAGGTAATGTTACAGTTGTAATGTATAAAGACGATTATATTCAGAAAAGTCAAGAATTATTAAATAATGCAAAATATTATAAAAAACTAAATAATAATCCTACGTATATATTGCAGCTTAAGGCAAATAAAATTGTATCAAAATTAAAGACTGATGGCATGATCGATCAAGTTATGAGTAAAAAACTAAATTGCTACAACTCAAAAACACCTAGATTTTATGCTTTACCTAAAATTCATAAACAAAATCTAGCAATGAGACCTATCGTTTCATCAATTGATGCTCCAAACGACAATCTAGCTTCTTTTATTACTGACATATTAACAAGAGCCTATAACACTAATAATGATCTCTATATAAAAGATTCTTTTCATTTTAGTGAATTCATAAATGGATATAAGATTCCACTTAATTATATCCTTGTTAGTTTTGATGTGGTATCCCTATTCACAAATTTACCTTTTCCAGTAATTTTAGATTGTCTTAGAAGAAAATGGGATGATATAAAAAACTGTTGTTCACTAAACTTTGAAATATTCAATATAGTTCTTGAATTTATTTTCGATTCTAATGTCCTTATTTTTAATGAAACATATTATAAGCAAATATTTGGCACACCAATGGGATCTACAATATCACCTATTCTTGTTAATTATTTTTTAGATGAACTCATACTGACTTCAATAGATAAAATATCTTTTCCGATACCATTTATCAAAAGATATGTGGATGATTTAATACTTGCCTTACCATCAGATAAAATTGATGAAACCTTGGGTATCTTTAACAATTATAATGAACATCTTCAATTCACTGTTGAAGTAGAACAGGAGCAAAGTCTTCCTTTCTTAGATATGAAAGTTTGTAGGGATAATACAGGCTTACTACGAACAAAGTGATATAGAAAACCATACTGTAGCAATAGGTATATTAACTACCACTCGTATCATCCAAATAAAATGAAAATTAACCTTATTAATGCTTTGAAAAAACTAAACTATCCCACAAAACTTTTATTAATGAAAGTTTATCAGAATTAAAAAGTATATTAATTGAAAATTCATATCCTATTAAATTGATAAATAAACTATGCTGATTTCGTTTTTAATTTTTTCTCATTTTATTTACCGAGATATAAAGAAACAAAAGAAACTTTCTCATTGCTACTTTTTCAACTCTATAAGACAACGTTGAGAGTTTTTCAGTACAACGTTCGTTTCGGAGAAATCATCATCAACTTTATTTTTTTATATGGTACGTAAAAAAGTACGGAGCGGAGTGATGTCCGGCGAACGAGGGGGCCACGGAACTGTTGAGTAGGTACCTATCCAACTTTTCGGAAATCTGTCCGATAGATACTCGCGCACGATTAGGGCGTTGTGCGCGGTTGAACCATCCTGTTGAAACTAACAGTTTCTAACCTCTGCAATCGGTAAGTTGTCCAATGCTTCTTCCAAATCGTTCTCCAATAAGTTGAGGTAATTCTCCGAGGTAAGAGAATCATTGTAAAAAAGAGCCTATTAAACATGTTCCAAAAATCCCCACCCATATATTAAACCCAAAACGATGTTGATGTCTAGCCGTTCGGTGTACTCGGGGATTGTCTTTTGACCAATAGTGAATATTTCGCCGGTTAAAGATTCCATTATTTGTTACCATACTCTCGTCCGACCAGATAGTCGTATGGGGAAAGTTTTGATCATCCTGACACTTTCTAGTGTACCACTCACAAAATGTTCTTCACCTTTCCTCATCACCAGGTCTAAGCCCTTGAGAAATTCTAAATTTGTACGGGTGGAATCTCTGTTTTCTCAAAATAAAATGAGCAGTAGATTTCGCTATTCCAGTTATATGGTCAATTTCTCTAACAGATATTTCCGGATTTTCAGATACAGATAACAATACGTTATTGTCTTTTTCTTCATTGCAGGATTTATTTCTGGATAAAACTGGTTTCACAAAAGCGCCATACTGCATTAGATTTGCAGATAATCGTCCAAAAATTTTTGTGCTGGGTTGTCTTCTTTCTGGGTAGTTATTCAAATACATTCGCCCAGCATCAACGGCATTACTAGAGCATAAGATATAACATTTAATCATATCAAACTTTTCCGCAGGTGAAAAAATATGTGCCATTTTATAACAAGTAAAATGAGTAACAACAGGACGCAACAACAAAATTCAATGACGCTATGTACTAATATGTCAATAGAATTATTTTGACATTTTCTCAGCGCCATCATTTCAGCGCCTACTACAACAAAATGCTCGAAATTTAATAAAATCCCTTTTTCTCTCATTTAAATAATGTAGAACATATTGTGACATACATCGTTGTATTCGTAATAAAAAATGCTATTTAATACAGGGTGTACTTTTCTTACGGACCATATAAAAAAATAAAGTTGATGATGATTTCTCCGAAACGAAACGTTGTACTGAATAACTCTCAACGTTGTCTTATAGAGCTCAAAAAGTAGCAAAGACAAAATTTCTTTTATTTCTTTAAATCTCGGTAAATAACATGAGAAAAAATTAAAAACGAAATCGGCAAATTTCGGTTTTTTGTCGGTTTTCTCAACAACATGTTATTAACCCTCAAGTATCGCAACTTTTCTCTAATTTAGCCATCTTCGTATCTTTTATGGTTTCCGAGATCCCAATGATAGACATTCTTATCTTGGACACACTGTATATATATACAGGGTGTTTCATAATATCTATGCAGGACTTGAGGATGTGATAGCTCGTGCAAAAATATGAAAAAAAGTTTATATTAACTTATCCTCTAAAATGCACCATTTTCGAGATACAGGTTGTTGAACATGAAAAAAAGAATCCTTTTTTGTGAATATCTGCGGAACCGTATATCGTACAGAAAACCGCCTTTGTACAGTTTGAATACCCATCGAATGGGTTTTCGTCACGATTCCTGACGTCATCTGCCATTTTACGCATGTCGTAAATACTTAATTAAATTATAATATCTAACCCCAAAACACTGACCCTGACAATTCTGACATATTTGTAAATCACTTTCGAAAAGAAATGTTTGTCATTAAACGTCAAAGAGAACAATAACAAACGTCAAAATAACAATAAGCCGATCTGATCGAAGACGTAGGTTTATGACGTTAACATTTTATTTCACGTAATTTATAAACAAAAAAAAGAGATAGACAAGGTATGACAAAACCCCATTCGATGGGTATTCAAACTATCAGCATTTTCCACTCATAAGCTAAGTTTTGAATCAGTGATTTTTTTTTGTAAAGTTATAATTGGTGAAGATTTTGAAGGAGAAGTGGGTGTTTTTCTCCACAATTTCTACGCCAATAGAAAAAGTACGGTTTCTCCCATTTGAACCGCCAATGTTTTCTACACAAAAAAGGTATTGTTGGTCGTGAGCTCTAAAGTCGACCGTTTCCGAGAAAAATCAACTTTTATGTTGAAAAAACATGGTCAATTCTTGTTTTTGTTACTTGTTCTAACGTTTACATAAATTTTGTTTAATTTAGTAAATAAAAAAATTTATTTCTTAAAAAAAATAAAGTTTCTAAAATAGCCGCTAGGTGGCATAATTACCATGGAATAAATAAAAATTAAATTTTTCTCAAATAATCGATATATTAACTTATTGTTCTAGTACCGGAAATGGAAAGTTCATGACATTCTGCGTAATTCTGGTCCTCACACTTTTTCCGTATTTTTGATTATAAGGGTGGGGGAGCTCCTAGACGCGTTATCCAAATCTAATGAGTTTAGTCTTGTTTTAAAGATAATTCAACGCTTATTTTAGAAATAATGTCGGATGTGTTCGTAAACTCACACTTTTACTCATAGAGGGCGCTGAATAACCAATATTCAGTTTTCATCTTTTTTTTGTAAAAAAATAAATGGCACGATACATTTATTAATTATTGGTATTAAAAGCCACATGATAAGCTAAACTTTGGCGAAAACCGCGACTCGATATCTTCTATTCTATCTATTGAGAAAGTAATAATCATTATCACTACCTATTTAAAGATATAAGTTACTTATTGCTTATTCAGTTAGGTTAGATTAGCACGGAGTAAAAAAATAGTATTATAACTATTCCTTTAGGTACTTTAATCATAATATCCATAAAACATGTTGTTAAGCACACACAGTACACATTCACAAACACTCTTTTTACATAAATGTCCAACATTTTCAGTGTTATCCCCGACAGCCGAAGTTGACGGTATTTTCATGTCCAGGTCCATATTAGTAAAATTATTAATTCACTCAAATAATTATTTTTATGTATTATTTTACGTTGTTATTAATACAATAATATTGTTTAAATAAAGTGCTTTTTTCTCGATTTTTTCCTCGATCAAAAAACTATTTGTTTCTATGGCCCCCCAATTATTTTTTATCAAGAATTAATTTTACGCTAACTTAAGAACAAATAAAAATAGTCCAATGGTATATTGGCAAAGTAAAATTGCGCAGCTATCAACATTTTTAGAGATATTATGATTAAAGTACCTAAAGGAATAGATATATTATTAATATTATTTTTTTTACCCAGTGCACACTAACTGAATAAGCAATAAGTAACTGATATCTTTAAATAGATAGTGATAAAGATTAATAATTTCTTAATAAAAAAAGTATCGTACCATTCAATTTTTTTACAAAAAAATCTGAAAACTGAACATTGGCATATCAGCGCCCTCTAAGAGTAAAGTTGTGAACTTGCGAACACATTCGACATTATTTTTGAAATAAGCGTCGAGTAACCTTTCAAACAAGACTATGAGTTTAGTCCTGACCTAAGTGGGACTGCCGGTATATATATATACCGTATATTAGAGAGTTTTTGGATACCGTAATTATGAATACGGTAAACGTTAAAATCACGTGGTTTCATTACCGTTTCATTACACAGGTCATCGGTAATACTCAAACGATGAGGTAAAGATAGGTCTAACGGAATTTCTAAAATATATCGAAAACAAATGAATAATAATTCTGAATATATAAAAAACAACTATTAAATAAGAGGATGTATATATTTTAGTATAGAACAATTAATAGTCTAAACAAAAACAACAAATACTTAAATAAAAGGAAGAAGATAAAAACAATCTTAAATACATAAAAAAATAGCTCGAAATATAACAATACAACCATTAAATAATAGGAAACAGAAATAAAATTCTTGATTATATCAAAGACAAATAAATATTAACTCTGAACTTATAAAAAATACAACCATAATTAAGTCCTCGTTTGATAATTCTAAGGCAAGTTCTTTATTCTGTGAGACTATGATGGCCTTTTTGCTGCAATGTTATTAAACGAGGACATATATACATCATCATATTACCTTTTAATTATAAATTCTATAGATAAATTTGAGGAATCATTCAAAAAACAAATGAATTTTCCAAATAGGTAAACCACTGAATAGATCTCTTTTTAGAACTAATCAAGTTTTCTTTTTAAGATGATTTATGTATGTATAGCGAGTGCCTGCTTCGTGTGAAGGTTATCAGGTGTAGAATTCGTTGAGCTATCTCCATTTATAGTCCTACTGGTCTTCAACATCAACATGACCTTCATAGTTTCATAAATATAAATCCTTTTCAAAGTGCACGGCCCACAATCCTAAATCATTACTGCCTCCTGTCGATATCATTATAAGGAGAACTGAAAAATATTTATTTTATAATCTTTATCATAGAATGGATATCAGAAAAATGTAACTGCGTAACCATGATGAAATTTACCTAGTCTACAAGACGTATTTATAATTGTACAAGCCAATAACAGGGTACTTACCAATATTTTTATTTCTACTAGACAATAGTAGGTGTTCATTATTAAAGTATTTTTCTTTATTTGAGGATACACTTCCTTAAAGGGATAGTGAACACTTGTTTATTGTAGGTGATTTACTTAGAAACTCTTCTATATATTCATATTCTGGCTTCACAGTAATTTCAGCGTCATTCACCTAAAATCCTGAAAATCATAAATAAATTATGTCATGAACAATTTTCCAGAGCAATTGCGGTTTACCTTTTTTATATTTAAGATAAATTTATTGCATTATAGCAAATTCACGGCTTCTTGTCTCCTATAGCACCTGAGAACACTACCTCCAATCTAGCACTTAATTTTATTATTAAATTAATTCAAATAAGAATAAGTCAATACCTCTGCATGGGGATTCTCGTTACTCGGGACGTTACGTCCCGATTAGGTATTAACGTTCGGTAGCCAACTCGGTACCGAGATGAAGTGAATCTGAACATTTCGCGAGTCGTAGTATCGATTTGCTACGAATCTTTGGAACTTTTTTCGTGCATATGTGACATATTTCTAAGCCCTAATTTTTGTTTTTTGTTTCATATATTGATATCGTTAAATACTAAACATGTTACAAGCATGAAGATTCTCATTACCCGGGACGGTACATCCCGAATAGGTCGGTAGCCAACCCGGTACCGAGATGAAATTGATTCTCTTTCCCGAGTACGGTAGGTAGTACCGATTGGCTACGATTCTTTTGAAGGTAATAACAACTACAAATGAGAACTATATTTAGTTTTTTCACGCATATTTGACATAGTTCTCTTTTTTCAGTTTCGTATATTGATATTGTTAAATACTTAACATATTAACAGTTTTCTATGAAATGTTATGACATGAAGATATACGTCGTGAAAATATAACACTTCGAAGAAGGCGATCAATAATAATCGTTCGGGCATTTCTGTTGAAATAAAAATAAGTGGCATTAAATGTTTATGCTACAGGTTCAAATCAGAGGTCATCGGAGAAGATTGTACATTGTATACAGTATTTAAATATTTCTCGTTAATTTTAGAAGACATTATTGCTGATAAAATAAACCCTAAAATAAAAAAAGCAGTACACGACGACGTCAAACAACCAAATAATTTTATGTAAAATGTAAATATAAAAATTATGTCTCTTGTATTTACTCTTTAGGATGTCCTTACTCAATAACTTAAAAGAGATGTAGTATGTAGTAAGTATGTAAAACAGAGACAGAAAGATTACTGTAACCCTACTTTTTATCAACTCGGTACATCATTAGGTCCCGAGTAGATTTGACAGATCAGCTCGGGATCTATCGAATGCGTGAACGGATGAGAATCGCTAAAACGTCCATTCGGTACGTGACGTCCCGAGTTCGTGAATCAGAGTCCCACTAGATTGTGACTAGATAGTGTTCTCTGGTTCCACTGCAGCTCGGGAGATACCGAATGCGTAGAGATGAGAATCGCTTAAAACGTCCACTCGGGACGTGACGTCCCGAGTTCTTGGATGAGAATCCCACTGCTGGATTGTCGTGCGCTTTATATTTGGTTATGTTTGTTGATATTTGACTGTTCGTACGTCTCATGATTTTTTCCTAAAAACGTAACTTGAAATGACAAGGAAAGAAGTAGTTTCAATGTCTTAGCTTAATCATGCATCGACGACGGTGGCGCTCCGACTTTGTCTCACTGTAACTAGATTGATGTCGCCAACTTTTTCTATCTACCGGACACTCTCTTTATTGTATGTTCTCTCTGCTGTAAACGCTATTCGCTAAACGCTAATCATAAAGCTGTTCGAGCAGTAGTTTGGGACAGTTTGATAACTGTTTAAAATGCGCATGTGTGGTTTGAAACAGTTTCCAAGTGGTTTGGGATTTTAATCTGCTCGAACACCAAACTGCTGTTTGCAAACTATCCCTTCCACTTTCTTACAATTTCGTTGTCATAGAACAAATGACTATGCCGATAGATATGTTTTATGACCAAAGATAAGAGAGAACATCAATAAAAGACTTATGGACAAAACACAAAACCAGGGTTTAGTTTAGGCATATATATAATATATATGAGTTTAGGACTGTGGTAGTGTTCTCTGAAAGGTATTTCTCCAACAACAGAGAACACTATACTCTAAGAAGAAGAAGACGCTTCAACTGCGCCTGTCTCAATCTGAGTCCGGACTAGTTTGGAAATCGTCAAACTACTGCTCGAACATCTTACTAGTAGTTGGGAATAAATTATTTCATCGTAAATTGAAGTGCGCAGGCGTCTGACGGTTTGGGACTGGTTTGAATCGCAGCTCGAACACCCTTCATAGTACACAATGCGTAAGCGCAGAAGTACGTCACGTGATTTCAACGTTTATCGTATTCGCACTTACGGTATCCAAAAACTCTCTATTATTAAAATAATATAATATTATTTATATTTGGGTGACAGAGCTTTGCTCGGGTAACACAAGATTTAGAGTGAGAGGTCTATAAGGATGTTTAATCTTAGTTCAGATATGTGCATACCTATTTCTAGTTAAAATGTATTGTGATCGGTAAATAATGATTTTATCGTTCACATAGCTCATAATTTACAGATTTCCAAATATATATGAATGTGAAACATACCAGTTGTATTACCAATCATCTGATCGACCCCCAAACCCCGTACTAAAATTTTTTAAGCAATTTGGGGAGCCATTCCCTAAATATTTAGTGTGGACCTCGAGGGTCACATCCATTAAAAATGCAAGTAACGTCAATCGATTTCTCGGCTCTTAAAACCCCTTTTTGCAAATTTTTATCCAAATCTGCGAACCATTCAAGAAAAAATTATGTACCTCGAAGGTGACACCCTCGCGTTTTGTCAGGAAAGCCACTTATATAATGTTCAAAAGTAGAACCTTATCTATATATCAAATTTGATAAAAATCATAAGAGTCGTTTCCGAGTATCTTTTTATATACAAGAATTGCTCGTTAATATATTAGATTAGAAGTGTAAAAATTTTTTCATAAAAAATTTCAGATTAAATTATAAGAAACTCATATTAACATATTTTATATAAAAAAATGGGTTTTGTTGAAAAAAAAATTGTCGATCAGTATACGAACTGAGGATCTCCAGATAATCAGCCGTGAGTTAACCATTGAGCTACTTATGTCCTACGATATCAATGGGCTCATATCCACATATCAGTTATAATCTGTATGGGTGGTAAAATAAGAATATTAATTGCTGAAAACGATTTTTTATATGAATGTGAACACAACCAATCGATTCAATACACTCTAGAACTGTATGGGTTCTATCAATTTTCATCGAAATCGGTAGACCAGATTCCGAGATAAAATTTGCATATATATATAACTATATATATATATATATATATATATATATATATATATATAATTAAAGAGATCTATTAGTTCATTAATGAATGAAATTTTTATATTATATATATATATATATATATATATATATATATATATATATATAAGAGAACTATATTTAAAAAATGAAAGAGTATATTTGATAATATAACAATAATGGAAATACTCTACACCTTTGTGCTTTTATTTAGTCGGACACAGCCACCCACTAAAAGCGGATCACGTGATTTCAAGCTTGTTAGCTTTCATCAGTGCCACATAAGTGGATGCTGTATCCGACGAAACAAAAGCAACGTAAGTATATATGTAAATTAAAGAGAACCATATTTCAAACATGAAAGAGTATATATGATAATATAACAATGGAAATACTCTACACCTTTGTGCTTTTATTTAGTCGCCAATTGTGCGCGAATTGTGTCCCGCTGGTAGATCAGGTCAGAAAAGTTTAACTATCTTCCAGTTGCTTCTGTTTCGTCGGATACAGCTTCCACTTATGTGGCGCTGATGAAAGCTAACAAGCTTGAAATCACGTGATCCGCTTCTAGTGGGTGGCTGTGTCCGACTAAATAAAAGCACAAAGGTGTAGAGTATTTCCATTATTATATTATCATATATATATATATATATATATATATATATATATATATATATATATTTGATTCTGAATTCTTGACTGGTTTATTATTTGATAAAATAGATTTTTGGATGCAGTCATTTAATAAATAAAATTCTTTGGATTATGCCAAGCTTTCGAGAATGTTTATTCTCTTCGTCGGGGCAAACTAAAAATGGTTACAAATTTTTTTAACTACATAATAGGTTATTAATTAAAGTACTTACATTCGTGAATTTACATAAAATTAACCACAAACAGGAAAGATTTCATAGTCAGCAATCAGAAATGTCATTAGTTATTTATAAATGTCATGGTAACAGCATATCTAGAGTTGAAAGTGTCTAGATTCAAGTTTTCTTAGAAAAGATCTATATAGGAGTTATCTTTGTGTTTATAGCTCTTTTTAACAAGTCACACATTAAACTTAAAAATATTGAGGCAGATATAAGTTTAGTAAAAAGAAAAAGTTATTATTCAATTATATAAAAAAAATATTTATAACAGACTTAGAAACACATAATATAAATAAATATATACCCGTACACAGACTAGACTATCTGAATTCGTAGGTATTGCAGTATAAATTCAAGTTTATTATGTCAATAATATTATTTACTATTTTGTTAGGCATTCAGATTATTTGTTAATTATATATAATCATATTCTCTCACAATACGACATACATAACTTTAAAATGAAATAATGGAAAGCGTCAATTACATAAAAAAACAAAAAAAAAAACAAGTCAATCTCTCTCACAAATTAACCTGAGAAATTTATTAAAATAAGATATATCTAATAGAGAAATATTGACATATATCATCTTTATCGTATTCTCTCACAATACGATAGATACAAAATATAAAATATCCTGAAAAGCATCCATTCATTCAATGAAGCTAATAATAATGATAAGCTGATTTCTCTCACAAATCAACATGTAAGAATATTTTAAACATTTTCCATGTTATTTAATACATTTTAAATAGTGATATCAAAAAAGCAAATGGCGAAACACAAGGAAGGAAAAAATCATCGTATTATATCTCACTATAGGTTAAACATGAAATGAAAATCCTTTTGAATCAACTAAATTTCTCTCACCAATCAGTTGATCTAGAGATCTCGAAACTCTTAATATTTGTTGTTATAAACTTTTATCCTTCTTCAGTATAATCTGTATACGCATATATACCCATCTATTATAATATACTAAAACAGAAAAAAAAATTACAAATATAACTAAATGATATGAGAATATAATTAGCCTATACCTACATATAGAGCTAGGTACATATTATATTCACACATATATTTCAATTTTGAGAAATATTTTGAGAAAAAATATTAAATTTATTATTATAGAGATTTAATATATAAGAATAAATAGAACTAAGTCCATTAATATCTGAACGTTTATTCATAGTATTATTATGTTTTTTAATATTTATCATTTCTAAGAAACCACGTTTAAAATAATTTTTCTCAGAACAAAGAGCAATAGTATTATCAAAATCAATACTATGTTTTTTATTGATGGCATGTTCAGCCAAGGCACAAGATTTCTTATTACATCTTTTATCACTTTTATGGGATGTTATTCTTCCTAAAATACTTCTAGAAGTTTGACCAATATATGATAATTCACAATCAAGGCAATTTATTTTATATACTACCCCAGACATTTCTGTCATTTCTAAAGGTGTCTTTATTTTGGAAAATAAATTAGATACGGTTTTAATATTTTTTCTTGCAATAATAACATTATACCCTCTAAAAACATTAACTAACTTATTAGTAAGCTCATCTATATAAGGTAAAGATCTATAAATAGGGAGGATATTTGAGGCATTATTGTTATTATCATTTAAAGAGTTCTCATGATTTATTTCAGGGTTTTCTATATTGACTTGAGGTTGCATTAAACATTTATTAATCAATGTCATAGGAAAAGAATTCTCAATTAATATTTTTTTTCAATTTTGATAAACTTTCATTTCTATATATGGGATGCGAAAGTTTGATCACTCTGTTTTTTAATGCCATAATTAAGTTAATTTTTATTTTCTGTGGATGATATGAATGGAAGTTTATGTATCTATTACTACATATAGGTTTTCTATACCATTTTGTTCTTAATAAACCGGTGTTATCTCTACATACCATCATATCTAGAAAGGAAGACATTGTTCATTTTCTTTCTCAACTGTAAATTGAAGATGCTCGTTATAGGCATTAAAAATATTCAATGTTTCATCAACTCTATTAGTGGGTAGAGCTAAGATTAAATCATCTACATATCTTTTAATGAATGGTATTGGAAATGAAACTTTAGTTTTTGAAACTTGTATTAATTCATCTAAAACATAATTTACAAGAATAGGTGATATTGTTGAACCCATGGGAGTGCCAAATATTTGTTTATAATATTGGTCATTAAAAATCGAAAAATTAGAATCGAAAATAAATTGAAGAATTGATTCAAAAGTTTCGAGATTTAATGAACAAAACTGTTTAATATGATTCCATTTACGGGTTAGACAATCTAAAACAACTGGGAAAGGTAAATTTGTAAAAAGGGATACTACGTCAAAACTGACAATTACATAGTCATTTGGAATCTGGTATCATTTATAAAATTACTAAATTGAAAAGAATCCTTTATATAGAAATCATTATTGGTATCATAAGCTTTCGTTAGAATATCTGTGATATAAGATGCCAAATTATTATTAGGTGAATCAATTGAAGATACAATAGGTCTCATTGATAGTGTTGGCTTATGTATTTTTGGTAACGTATAAAATCTCGGTGCTTTTGCGTGATAGCACTTCAATTTTTTACTTGTGAGTTGATCAATAATACCATCATCTTCAAGTTTAGAAATAATTTGATTGGCTTTATGTTGTATTGTATAAGTTGGATTATTTCTTAATCTCTTATAATATTTATTATCATTCAATAATTCCTGACTTTTATTGATATAATCCTCTTTAAACATTACAACTGTAATATTGCCTTTATCACTTCGTACAACAATAAGTTCCGGATGTTCTTTCAGAAAAGAACGACATTTACTGAATTTTTTTGACAATATGTGAGAGCTTTGATAATTCTTGTAAGTAAAATTTGTCAATATATTAGTGTATCTAGCTCTCACGCAATCTTTATCTTCTATATCAATACTTTTCAAAATAAATTCAAGATCAGACAAAATATAAGGAATATTAATATCTTTAAGACTTGGTGGTAAAGAAAATTTCGGACCTAATGCGAGGATTTGTTTCACTTCTAATGGAAGATCTGCATTTGTCAAATTCTTAATCCATTTATCATGTATTTTAATTTGAGATGTCATCTTGTCTTTAAGATTCTCTAGTTTTCTTATATTATTAAGTCTAATTTCTTTGAATTTACGGTTATACTTAACAGAGAGTCTTCGATTGTATTCGTTGACAATTTGTAAAGGCAATGTTAGCTTTATCTGATTGATAATTGACTTTAATCTTCTGTCAAAAAAATTAATATTGCTAAAAGTGACTTTAATTTCTAAATTCAATAGTTCTTTTCTCAATTTGCTGTTAAAGTGCTGTTCTGCCTCTTGTGTGACCGATCATAGAGTCTACAGCATTTAGTCCATTACCAATATGATTCGGAATGACACCAATGGATCTGCATTTAATGAGAAACCCCTTCCTGTTCTGTAAGTTTGCCATTTTGATGTTGATATTGGCCCATTGCTTGAGAAGAGTAACGACAATAGTTCCATAACGGAGTTGGATGTCATTATAAAACCCCATAATGTAAATTGTTTGATTCTGAATTCTTGACTGGTTTATTATTTGATAAAATAGATTTTTGTTGGGGATGCAGTCATTTAATAAATAAAAATTATTTGGATTATAATAATCCAGCTATAAACACAAAGATAACTCCTATATGGATCTTTTCTAAGAAAACTTGAATCTAGGCACTTTCAACTCTAGATATGCTGTTACCATGACATTTATAAATAACTAATGACATTTCTGATTGCTGACTATGATATCTTTCCTGTTTGTGGTTAATTTTATGTAAATTCACGAATGTAAGTACTTTAATTAATAACCTATTATGTAGTTTAAAAAATTTGTAACGATTTTTAGTTTGCCCCGACGAAGAGAATAAACATTCTCGAAAGCTTGGCATAATCCAAAGAATTTTATTTATTAAATGACTGCATCCCCAACAAAAATCTATTTTATCAAATATATATATATATATACTATTATAGACTATATATGTTATCTTGCACTTAGCAACTTTAACTTTAAAAAAATATTTATTCAATTAAAAAGTATTACAAAATTATAAAATGATTAAATAAACTAGCAGAGTGACTACATGAATCTAAATTCACAAGTATCCCGCAAAAGCCTAAAACTCAACTATTTATATAAATCAAAATGTTAATTCAGCTTTTCTATATTAAGATTAATCAACAGATGGTTAACAGATTACAATAGGTTTTTATTATAAGTAGGTAGACATTTGGTTAGCATATTTGAGGAATAGGCTAAGAAACAATTAACAATGAAGTTTCTGATTTCAAGGAGGGTATCTATAACTCGAGAATAACTTCATCAATGGTCTTTGATTCATTGAATGAAATTTAACATAGGTAACTTTGATTGACTTTCATAATATTTCAATGATAATATAATAACGTTCAAATTAAATAATAACAATAATAAAAGGGTAATTGTTTGTTATCCAGGTTTCTGTCATTTTTAGAGATTTTTGAAAATATCTTTTTTCAGGTGTTTATATAGGTCGAATATAACATAAAACAGCGAGCGCCCTTGTAAAATAACTTTATTTATTTTTTTAATAATGAAAACATACTTACGGGATGGTAGGTGAACAGTAGTCTATGGTGGGTATAAAGCAGCAAAAATCCAATGTAAAACAAATAAAAGCAGTAAATCACTTCACATAAGGCACCCTATATTCATTAAAACCAAAAAATAAAGTTTGTGAATTGTGATTTTCTAATTTTGGTCAGTGATATATGTCAAACAGAAAGAAAGATGCAACGTTACCAAATTTAATATGGAATAATTGAATAGAAGACTTCCATATGCGCAATGATTTCCTATTTTATATTTCAAAAGAAGGGGTAACCATTTGAAACAATAAAAACTCACCTTATGTGGCATATGAATTGCTACAACTATACAATCGATATCGATATGCCTCTTATTTTATTATTTCAAATGATTACTCCTTCTTAAATATTCTGTATCGAATGAAATGAAATGAAATTTTTCGCCTGTCAATGTCCAAGTTTCATAATCTTTTCATACGATTGTTTTGAATCATTTTTCGTTTCAATAAATTATAATGTTTTTTAATTTTTATGAACACAAAATGCCGTGTGTGAAGTGATTAACTGCGTTGTTTGTTTTACATTGGATTTTTGCTGCTTTATATTCATTCTAGGCCGCTGTTCGTCCACCATCCCGTAAGTATATTTCTATTAATAAAAAATTGAATAAATTGATTTTTACAACGGCGCTCGCTGTTTTATGTTATATTCGACCTATATAAACACCTAAAAAAATAAATTTTCAAAAATCTCTAGAAATGGCAAAAACCTTGATAACGAACTCTTACCAATAAAAGAAATAATGGGAATTACTTATAACAGCTCCCCTTTTTTAATAAAAGTTGATGAATTGATTTGCAACGACTTTTAAACTTCGGCTTTATGCGCACGAATCATTTCTAGAAAAGTTGCATGGAATCTTTCTAAAGAGCCGTTTGATTGAGGATGACCTACACTCGAAAAAGTAAGTTTGATATCATAAAGTGTACATAGGTCTCTTATGAGGGAAATGTCAAATTCTCGACCACAATTGCAATGAATTCGTAGAGGTGTTCCGAAATGTTGGAAAAATACAAGTAAAGTGTTCACGACAGTTGATGCTTTTTTATCCGAAATTGGATACGCTTGAGTAAATTTTGTCAACTCATGGTAAGAGCATAATTTCGATTCTGGTATTCAAAAGTGTCAATATTAATTCTTTCAAATGCCGTCTTAGGTGTTTCCTTGACTACTAATGGTGTACTTAAGTTTTTGCGGCAAATCTTTACTTTTTGGCAAATTTCACAATTTCCAATGAACTTTTCAACGTCTTTAGTTAATCCTACCCAGTTATACTTTGACCTAATACGTCTTATGGTTTCATTAATACCACGATGTATATTACTTATCCCTTTATTCCCCTTTATTTCCCTTTTCTGATTAAGTTTTGACAAACTATAAATTCTATCTCCACATCTGCGAAAATATATGACAATATCTCTAAGATTGGCAGTTCGAGATTATTAACGATATAGTAGCTTTTTTTAAAAAAATATTCTGTTCTTAATATAATGAAAGGAATCATTGTTGAACTACTAATTCTGGATCATATACGAGGGGGATTATAAAGTACTTACGATCTGTTACAGATTTACTTGATAAGATGTTAACGGAATTGAAATTGAAGTCTAAATTTTCGTCAATTATTTTCTGATGTATTTCTTCAAGTTTGTTTTGCCAGAAAAAAGTGACAATATTTTTATGTGATCCATCTAACAATTGATCATTGGATGTTTCGATCTTCGAGTAATCTATGACTGATTTTGTTTTGTATAGGTTAACAAAATTGTTAAATTCCTCTATCATTTTATCTTCTTGTTCTTCAGATATCTGATCCAGTTGTATGGGATTACAAGTACAACTTAGCATTAAGAACTTGAAGCCTGCATTCAGAAAACTAATAACCTTTCTGGCCCACAAAAAGCAGATCAAGAAACTCTTATTGAAACAATGGCCCTTAACACTCTTTTAACCGGTCTAGAATCACGATTAGGTCAACTAATTCGTGCTAGTCAACCTAACAATCTCTTAGAAGCATAAATCCGTATTCGAAGAGAACTACAACTATCGTACTTTGAACACCAAAAATATAACAAACCTAGTAATATGCAAGTTAAGCCCCAAAGTACTACACCGCTTATAAAATCTCCGCAACAAATTCCTAGATGTGTTTCATGTGGACGTAATGGTCACACATCTAATCAGTCCAAATAATTTTTCAAATTTCAATCTGAATTTCCAGACACCCCAAAATTCTCAACAGCAGCAACAAGCTAGCTCATCACCTAATAGGCCCAATAATGGTTTTCAAACACAACAAAGATCCTGAAAAATACAAACTTTGCTCAAAATCAACATAGAGCACATGCAATTAGTTTATATGATAATTATTATCAGTGTGATAATTACTCTGATAATCCAGTAATTATTCTTCAAATAGCTATGATAATTATCCAGAATATTCATCTGAGTTTGAGAAAGAAAAAAAATTTATTTCCGCTTAAGTAATTTCAAAATTCAAAAATTTTCCATTACACCAAATCAAAGACGACCCCCCAGAATCACAAGACAATCAGAAAGATATAATTTCAGAAACAACTGTTCAAATTCAAGCATTGAATATAGACGACATGAATCCAAACCTGAACTTCCCAGAACAAACCTTTCTCTAAATTCTTTACTCCAAAAACCTTTACTAAATTAAAGACGCCTTAAATAAATTAAAATTATTTATTGATACCGGCGCAGGGATTTCTATATTTAACGAAAATACCGTTAAAAGTTTTTCTCAAAGATTTCCTGAGCAAGTTACTGTACAAGGTATTGCTAATCAAAAAATTTCAATAACCGAATCAACCTTTCATTTTAAAGGACCCACATAAAGTTTTCATTTATAATCTAGACATCGATTTTGATGGAATTTTAGGACTATACTTTTTAGAACATTATAATTGTGTTATTGACTTGAATTCGAAACAGCTAATAACTAATTTTAAGACCGTACCCCTTTTCAAAGTAATATACAACGACAATAATGCAGACAGAGATGACGAATATTTCAATTTCAATCAAAATTTCGAAAATAATTACAAACTTATTAACGAAAAAGAGATTAATATTTTCGATATGCCGAAAGACTATTCGTTAGCCCATTGTGTTGCAGAGGACATGCGAATGCAAAAAGATATTGCAGTCGAATTTAAGAAACGTTTTGGAAATTTAGAAAAAATAATAATTCGGAATCAAAAACAAGGTTGGCCTCACATTATTGAAAATTCAACATGAAAATCAAATTAGATATATTGATTATTTAGTAACGAAACCGACTTCATCAGGAAAACCTACTTATGAAACACTATGGTTATCATTAAAGAAATTGAGAGATCATGTAATTAGAAACAATGTAAAAAATTGGCTATTCCAAAAATTGCTTGCAGTTTACACAAATTAGGTTGGACCAAAGTTAAGAAAATGATACCATTCGTATTTCATAATGTAGACAAAGAAATTGTCGCATGCTATTATAATATTTTAATAAATCATATTTCGATAGAACCAAGAGTTGAGATTTTTTTTTGACTAAAATGCGATCTATTGAATACAGACGCAATACATCTCGGACAAGAGATAGAAAAAGTGAGACTTCCGAATGCTCTTGTACATGTCAATGAGTATGGATAATTCCTTACATCAGTTATTAACGCCAACGCAATACCCTAATCTATCAATTTTCAAAATTTATCTCTAGAATCGGTTAAACACTCAGAAGATCAGCTCACATTTACAAATGAAATCACTCTCAAGATACGAGCAATGCAAGACCAGTATTCACAAAATGTTATAGATACCCTCACATTCACAAAGAGGAAGTAAAAACCCAAGTCAATAAAATATTAGAACAAGGAATAAGACATTCAATTTCACCTTGGTCATCTCCTGTTTGGGTTGTACCCAAGAAATTAGACGCTTCAGGTAAACAAAAATGGCGCGTTTCATCGACTATTCGAGTAAACGAAGTTACTGTTGATGATAAATCCCCCTTACCTAATATATCGGATCTTTTGGACTAATTAAGAAGATGCCAGTACTTAACTACCCTTGATTTAGACTCTGGGTTCCACCAGATAGAGATCAATTCAGTAGATATTCCGAAAACAGTTTTTTCAATTGAAAATGGACATTACAAGTTCGTTCGTAAGCCTTTTGGATTAAAAAATGCCCCGTCCACTTTCCAACGTGTCATGGACGACATAATTGTATATTCATCTACTATTCACGAACACATTAGTCGAATAACGGAAGTTTTTAGAAGACTTCGGAAAGCTATCCTCAAAATTCAATCCGACAAATGCGAATTCCTTAGAAAAGAAGTCGCATACCTTGGACACATCATTACCCAAGATGGCGTAAAAGCAAATTTCTCTAAAATTGATTGTATACAAAAATTTCCAGAATCAAAGAACCAGAAAGATATTAAGTCATTTCTCGGTTTAGCTGGTTATTATCGTCGTTTCATACCCAACTTTGCTAAAATGTCTAAGCCCCACACAAGACTTTTGCAAAAAGATGTCCCTTTCTGTTTCGATTCAGAATGTAAAATTTCTTTCAAAGATTTTAAAAACGCACTTATTTCAGACCCAATTCTCAAATATTCGAACTTCGAGGAGCCTTCATTTTAACTACTGATGCTAGTGCTTTTGCCTTTGGTGCCGTTTTATCTCAGGGCCCTATAGGTAAAAACCTTCCAATATTCTATGCATCTAGAACACTTTGCAGTGCTGAAACTAAATATTCCACTATAGAACGTGAACTTCTCACTATTGTCTGGGCAGTCAAAAAGTTCCGCCCTTATCATTTCGGTAGAAAGTTTACCCTTGTCACTGATCATCGCCCTCTAACCTGGTTTATTTCTATCAAAAACCCCGGGAGCAAATTAGCTCGATAGCGGCTTAAGCTAGAGGAATACCATTATAGAATCGAATATAAACCGGGTAAAATAAACAAAAATGTAGATGCCCTATCACGTATAAAGATCAATCATTTCAAAGAATGTGCAAGTTTAGAATCAAAAATTTTAGCCGCTAACGAAACAGAACCATCAACAAGTAAATATATTTATAATCCCATACAACTGGATCAGATATCTGAAGAACAAGAAGATAAAATGATAGAGGAATTTAACAATTTTGTTAACCTATACAAAACAAAATCAGTCATAGATTACTCGAAGATCGAAACATCCAATGATCAATTGTTAGATGGATCACATAAAAATATTGTCACTTTTTTCTGGCAAAACAAACTTGAAGAAATACATCAGAAAATAATTGACGAAAATTTAGACTTCAATTTCAATTCCGTTAACATCTTATCAAGTAAATCTGTAACAGATCGTAAGTACTTTATAATCCCCCTCGTATATGATCCAGAATTAGTAGTTCAACAATGATTCCTTTCATTATATTAAGAACAGAATATTTTTTTAAAAAAAGCTACTATATCGTTAATAATCTCGAACTGCCAATCTTAGAGATATTGTCATATATTTTCGCAGATGTGGAGATAGAATTTATAGTTTGTCAAAACTTAATCAGAAAAGGGAAATAAAGGGGAATAAAGGGATAAGTAATATACATCGTGGTATTAATGAAACCATAAGACGTATTAGGTCAAAGTATAACTGGGTAGGATTAACTAAAGACGTTGAAAAGTTCATTGGAAATTGTGAAATTTGCCAAAAAGTAAAGATTTGCCGCAAAAACTTAAGTACACCATTAGTAGTCAAGGAAACACCTAAGACGGCATTTGAAAGAATTAATATTGACACTTTTGAATACCACAATCGAAATTATGCTCTTATCATGAGTTGACAAAATTTACTCAAGCGTATCCAATTTCGGATAAAAAAGCATCAACTGTCGTGAACACTTTACTTGTATTTTTCCAACATTTCGGAACACCTCTACGAATTCATTGCAATTGTGGTCGAGAATTTGACATTTCCCTCATAAGAGACCTATGTACACTTTATGATGTCAAACTTACTTTTTCGAGTGTAGGTCATCCTCAATCAAACGGCTCTTTAGAAAGATTCCATGCAACTTTTCTAGAAATGATTCGTGCGCATAAAGCCGAAGTTTAAAAGTCGTTGCAAATCAATTCATCAACTTTTATTAAAAAAGGGGAGCTGTTATAAGTAATTCCCATTATTTCTTTTATTGGTAAGAGTTCGTTATCAAGGTTTTTGCCATTTCTAGAGATAAAAATCAATTTATTCAATTTTTTATTAATAGAAATATACTTACGGGATGGTGGACGAACAGCGGCCTAGAATGAATATAAAGCAGCAAAAATCCAATGTAAAACAAACAACGCAGTTAATCACTTCACACACGGCATTTTGTGTTCATAAAAATTAAAAAACATTATAATTTATTGAAACGAAAAATGATTCAAAACAATCGTATGAAAAGATTATGAAACTTGGACATTGACAGGCGAAAAATTTCATTTCATTTCATTCGATACAGAATATTTAAGAAGGAGTAATCATTTGAAATAATAAAATAAGGGGCATATCGATATCGATTGTATAGTTGTAGCAATTCATATGCCACATAAGGTGAGTTTTTATTGTTTCAAATGGTTACCCCTTCTTTTGAAATATAAAATAGGAAATCATTGCGCATATGGAAGTCTTCTATTCAATTATTCCATATTAAATTTGGTAACGTTGCATCTTTCTTTCTGTTTGACATATATCACTGACCAAAATTAGAAAATCACAATTCACAAACTTTATTTTTTGGTTTTAATGAATATAGGGTGCCTTATGTGAAGTGATTTACTGCTTTTATTTGTTTTACATTGGATTTTTGCTGCTTTATACCCACCATAGACTACTGTTCACCTACCATCCCGTAAGTATGTTTTCATTATTAAAAAAATAAATAAAGTTATTTTACAAGGGCGCTCGCTGTTTTATGTTATATTCGACCTATATAAACACCTGAAAAAAGATATTTTCAAAAATCTCTAAAAATGACAGAAACCTGGATAACAAACAATTACCCTTTTATTATTGTTATTATTTAATTTGAACGTTATTATATTATCATTGAAATATTATGAAAGTCAATCAAAGTTACCTATGTTAAATTTCATTCAATGAATCAAAGACCATTGATGAAGTTATTCTCGAGTTATAGATACCCTCCTTGAAATCAGAAACTTCATTGTTAATTGTTTCTTAGCCTATTCCTCAAATATGCTAACCAAATGTCTACCTACTTATAATAAAAACCTATTGTAATCTGTTAACCATCTGTTGATTAATCTTAATATAGAAAAGCTGAATTAACATTTTGATTTATATAAATAGTTGAGTTTTAGGCTTTTGCGGGATACTTGTGAATTTAGATTCATGTAGTCACTCTGCTAGTTTATTTAATCATTTTATAATTTTGTAATACTTTTTAATTGAATAAATATTTTTTTAAAGTTAAAGTTGCTAAGTGCAAGATAACATATATAGTCTATAATAGTATATATATATATATATATATATATATATATATATATATATATATATATATATATATTTGATAAAATAGATTTTTGTTGGGGATGCAGTCATTTAATAAATAAAATTCTTTGGATTATGCCAAGCTTTCGAGAATGTTTATTCTCTTCGTCGGGGCAAACTAAAAATCGTTACAAATTTTTTAAACTACATAATAGGTTATTAATTAAAGTACTTACATTCGTGAATTTACATAAAATTAACCACAAACAGGAAAGATTTCATAGTCAGCAATCAGAAATGTCATTAGTTATTTATAAATGTCATGGTAACAGCATATCTAGAGTTGAAAGTGCCTAGATTCAAGTTTTCTTAGAAAAGATCCATATAGGAGTTATCTTTGTGTTTATAGCCAGAAAGGTTATTAGTTTTCTGAACGCAGGCTTCAAGTTCTTAATGCTAAGTTGTACTTAGCATTAAGAACTTGAAGCCTGTTGAAAAATGTTAATGCGGACTCGTTGGGTAATTGTTTCATTCTTTGGAGGTCTTGGATTAGCGAGGAAAGGTCTCGCTCTCTTCTGTATTGCTTGGTGTCTGGAATAGAATAAATTAATATGCTTATTGGTTGGCTGCTTATTGAAACAGCTATCTTACTCTTGTAAATGATGCACTAATAAAACATTTTAATCTATATATTGACACACAGTGATTATAACAATGGTTGCATATGTATGACTGCGACAGTTGTAAAAAAAAAGAGAAATATGGTGTTGAGCTGTTGAGTACAGAGCTGAGAATACTACTTGCAGAATGACGAGTGAATATTAAAGAAACATGTAATCGGCAAAACATTGACGACAAACCGCTTCTCGTGGACGGAATGCCATTGGTCTACTGTAGATCGGCGGCATGAGGACCATTTCATTACTGGTTGTGGCTGTCATAATATCCTTAACAACCCGGGTTAAAAGCTAGAAGCTTTTAAGGATTGTGGAGCTAGGACGTTGATAAGCTCCTCGATTGGTTTTGATCATTGCGTTTCCAACTATACCATCAGAACCTGGGTGGATTGCTTCTTCTCTTCTTCCCCTTTGTGTTAAGATAGTCGAGAACTCTTCAAATGCTAGTGGACTGTTACCGATAGTGCATTTTAAATGGTGTTTAACCGATTTAACTGAGGTTTCCCATTGTCCTCCAAAATAAGGCGAACGCGAGGGTATAAACGACCAAGTAATTCCTTCTTGTGCTAAGTTACACTGAATTTGTTCAGATGTATTTTCAAGAAGAAGCTTCAATTGATTCTGAGCACCTACAAAATTTGGGCAAAAGTATTGGATACTTCTCCAGATATTCAAAATCCGACCTTTCTACTCTACCACCATCTATTAGTAAACCTGCATTGTCAATAAATGGGTGAAGATGCAGGATTTTGCTTTTGCGTCTGACATGTCCAGTTTTGATGATACTGGATATTTCAGACTTAAAATTTTCATGTTGTGCCATGAAAATTAGTATGTATAACGAACAACTGCTCAGGAACTGTTAAAGGACCAACAGATTTAGCCTTGCCTTTAACATTGCTTATGAAACGGAGCGAAGATGCATCCAATTATAGGGTGATGCTTGAATCCAGGATAAAGTAATTTTAGAATCGGACCAATAGAATACATCATTTATAGGAGGATGAAGAGAATCTTCAACCTTCTGCATCAATTCTGCTAAAAGAACCGCTACACAGAGCTCTAATCTAGCTACAGTTTTTAGTGGTGCAACTCGGGATCTAAATAACTATGTGATAATTTTTGAGTTCTTGTGAAATATTTGAATAAACATAAAAATCACCATGTATACTTTTGCAGAAAATTGTGTTCTTTAAACTCCTTACAATGTATTTAGAATATACTTTTAGTATCTATATAGCTTTGTAAAATACTCAAGAAGAAAAATATTTAAATTTTTAAAAGCCCAGTGCAGGGGATCGTTTCAGCTGACGGCTGTTTTCAGAAAAGAAATAAATTGGACTAAGAATTTTCAATCTTTCAGGGTCATCCAGTCTTGCACATTGCTGAACCTAAATAAAGGGAGTGCAATTCTTTTGAAGGATACCATTCTAGCATTTGAAGGTGCTATAGAAGTTGAAGATACGGTTGGTAAAGCCTTAACGGAAATAGGAGTGAAAGACTTTACACCCCAAATGGCTGTTAAAATTTTGAACCGTAGAGCGGACCTTACGATTAATAGGATGGACATCGATTAAGATTTGGTGGTAGTGTTCACTGATTAAGATGCATACAATGTATTTGTTATTTAATTTTGAAAAATACAAGATTATAATTTCATTCACTTCCTTTATCAATATATATATGTACCTATGTAAGCGCCTCTCAATATACAAGTGAGATAGTATATTGGTATGAAGCCGAAATAATAGATAAAAAATCGATATAAAACAAATAATTATTGGTAAATATAATACAAACATGAGCCCCAAATCCAAACACAGCTCGATATGTTCATGAACCAGGTTCCTCTACTTAGTTGATGAACAAGTTATTAGCTCACGTATTGAAATAGTACCACTGTTGAGGTTTAGATAAGGAAAGAGTTTCCTAGTCTATATAGAGTTAAGGGACATGCTAGGATATATGTATGGGGAAGGATGTAACACTCTTAGAGAAGGGGTAACGTTGAATAGGCTAAAATGTGTTGCTCGCGCTTATCTGCGAATACGAGCAGCAATAGCTGAAATATCTGCGAATAAACAAAATAACAATGCCATAAGAATTATGTAAATGACATTGCAATTTGAAAAGTTTTTCTCTAAATATCCGCCACCCTATTAGTCTTAAGATCCAAAAGTTCACTTCTGGTATCTGTTTTTTAAATGAAACCTGATATATATTAATGATTATTGCCAAGAAAATATATTACACCCGGGTAGCCTAACGAAAATTATCCGCAATTACCTTTAAATCGCATTGTTAAAGGCAGGCACATTGACAATCAGATCAACAGGCACATTTATATACGTCTAACGTTTAATATGACCTAACTTTACATAATCAGATTGCTCTCTCTATGCTAGTGGGCTAGTTGTAATTTTTTCTTTATTAAATGAGGAATTAAGCTAAAATAAGTTTTCCATATGTTGTTTTAGAAATTATTTAGATCCATTTGTTCATTCATTGTCATCAGTTCGCATCGTATCTCAGCTGAAACGATTGGAAAAATATAAGCATTGGTCATTCAGGGTAAGGAAAATATATTTCATAATAATAATTCAAACAATTATTACATTTCAATAGAGCTTAAAGTTTCAACGTTTATATGCAATCAAGCGTATTACTCTCATATTTCTTGTAGGTTAATTAATTGATTTGTGTTCAAATAAATTGCAAATGAAACTAGGGGGTAATAAACGTCTTTATTATATTCATATTGCAAAGGTTTCACTGTTTCATCGATGTACTGTCAACGTATGCTCAAAAAATTTGAAAAGATCAAATTTTTTGATAATTGGTTTCTTATGTTGTTAAAATAAACAAAAAAAAGTTCTAGGAATCTACGATTAAAGAAAAATTACCGTTTCTTGTATGTTCCCCTAATCGTAGGAACCTACATGAAGTATACGTGTGTATAGGTAAGAATGACCAGTATATATATTTTTTTCAATCGTTTCAGCTGAGATACGATGCGAACTGATGACAATGAATGAACAAACGCATCTACCTAAATAATTTCCAAAACAACATATGGAAAAAATATTTTAATATTAATTCCTCTTTTAATAAAAATAAAAATACGAATGCAGGATTTGAATTCATGTAACTTTACAACTAGCCCATAGTTCCTACTTCAATAAAGAGAGCCATATGTTTTATGTAGAATTAGGTCATATTCAAAATCAGAAGTTTATATAAATGTGCCTATCATGTATGATTGTCAATGTGCAATTTAAAATGCGAATTAAAAATATTTGCGGCTAATTTTTGTTAGGTTACCCGGGTATAGTAGAAAATAACAGTTTTAATCATGATTTTCTAATGGAGAAGTTTCATGATGTTGGTCATATTATATTCAACGTAATGATATATAAATATAGATCAAAACTAATCAATCACTGATTTTTTTTTAAATCCATCAATAAATAACTTAGAAATCTATTATTGAAGTTTGCGTATTTTAGTAAGGAACGTTCGCCTGTGACGTCATCTGACCTACCGAGATCGCCGTACCACGAATCATCCAAGCATTAGTTTCGAAATCTCGCCAGGTCTCTTGCTTCCTTTGGGTTTATTTAAGTAAAGTATTTAGTTTCTTTTTTATTTTATTTATGAGTGTGTAATTTTTAGATCACTATAATGGAAGAAGGCTACGTCAAAGACAAAGTGATAATTTGCCTAGTATTGATATTTACAGTGATGGATATTTTTTCTTCAAATCCATGTTAGGTTAGTACTGAAATAAAAGGAGTTAAACTTTTTTACTAAGTATATACTTTTAAATTCATTTCATCAGCCACATGGTCTAACTTACTACTGTGATTTCTATACAAAAAACATTTCATAAACAGATTGTGGTTAAGCACTTACAGGTTGTTATACCTATATTGTCATGTTTACAATACATATGTCTATTGCCCGCCGTGTACGGACAAGATATCAAAAGTATTGATATGTTTTTAGGGCCAGTCGAGCATCTTACCATTTTTTAAAGGATGATAGAATACAATAATTTACTACAGAACGTTAGATCTAGTGAATATTGTAAAAACTTTAGACAAAAAATGTTGAAATATGTGAGAGAACTAAATTAGGAGTACCTATCCGAATTATAATAATTTTATTCTTGTTAAAATAAATTTCTTCCTTTTCTTCTTCTACCAAGATGAAGCTATTGGATACGTTCAAGGGAAACGTGAGGGCTCTAAATGCACATTTAAATCCAGAATTTCACCTGAACATAAAGTGAAAAGTAAGCCTTATCATTGCACGTTGGTTTGTGATGAAAACGAAGGAATGGTGGAAAGTGTAGTCAGTCAAATCAAATCACGCTTCCCTAGCTTGAACAACTTTTTCCTTGTTATTATATTATTTGGTACGCGAAAAAACAATTTATTGGGATGTTTAACTGTCGTGCTTTGACACATGGGATTGTAAGATTTTCTTAACTTCAGCCATCGTGTAATAGCCAAAATATGACTTGAACGGCTCAAGTGACTAAACAATAATAAATAATCTGTACATACTCGGCGAATACGCGCTGCATCTATTAGGTCAAATGACGTCACACGATAGAGCGCCTCGAGTAATGAAATTCAACTTCAAAGTCCCATAACTTTTTTTTAGATATTTTAATAATTTTTTCATATTTTTGTTTCATTTTGCTTAAATTTTTATAATTCATCGATAAGAAAAAAATGGAAACTTCTTCATTGGATTGGAGTGTATGAAGAATTTTAAATTAATCCAAAATGAAGATTTAAAAATCTCAAAATATAAGAACGAAATGAAGCGGTTAGTAGTATTTGCCCACATGTAAGTCACCCTGATAAATTTAATTTTACCAACCCGGGGGCATGGCCACAGTGGCGTAAACGCTTTAAGAGGTACATGGCAGTATCCGGCCAGAGCAGTAAAATGGATAAGGAGAAGATTGACCTACTCTACATTATAGGGATGAATCCGAAGATATCCTAATGATATTTAATCCCATACCGGGTAAATACGTGGAAATGATGGTAAAATTTGTGAGCCACCTTATACCCCAGAGAAACGTATAAGTTAAATTCGAGACGGCTGCTTTCTGAGGAAAAGATTGAAGCTTACATTTGTATAGCCTCGTTGAGTCATGATCTTATGAAAACTTTAACAAAAATGAAGCAATCTGTGAGAAGATAGTAGAAGACATTATCGATAAGAAGACGAGGGATCACAAACAGCTCCAGACAAACTTGACGCTAGAGGATACTGTGAGAATCGCAAAACAAGCAGAAATACAAGCTGAGCAGAGCAAATAGATGATACAGAGCCAGCAAAGGGTAGAAGCTAAAATATCCAGTAGTGGACAAGATCAGAAAATGCAGCTTTTTTCACAAATCTTGGTTTTCTCCGTAGACGCTGAAGAGCACCTTAAACATCTTCGTTTAGTGTTCCAGCGCCTAGTGGACTATGGCCTTCTAGTTAACATCTCCAAGAGCACCATTGGCAAACCTCAAGTCAGTTTCTTAGGATATGAAACCTCCGCTGCTGGTACGCGTGCTCTCCCAGATCACATTTCTCTGCAGAACTACCCCTTGCCCAATACTGCAAAATGTCTTCGCCGTTTTTTAGGTATGGTAAACTTTTATCGTCGTTTCATACCTTCTGCGCCAGAATATCAAACCCCACTTCAAGAAGTAGTATCCAAATTTTGTGGTTCACAACTAGGAAAAGGCTTTCGGAGCCTATAAGAAAGTTCTTTCCACTGCTACACTCCTTTTTCATCCAGTCATGGACGCCCCTCTCGGACTGTGCACCGATGCTTCAACCACGTCTGTTGCCGCCAGATTAATGCAGTTCGTTGATAATATTTGGCAGCCCCTCGCATTCTTTTCACGTAAGCTTTCTGCCCAGCATGTGAAGTGTTTATCAACTCCTTTTCGTGTCCCAGCCACTCCGGCGGAGAAGCTTGACTCTGCCACAGGATCCACCTTCAACCCATCTGAATAGCCAGCCTATTATCGTGAGTTACTTGCCGTTTACGAAGCTGTGCAACATTTCAGCCATTTGTTCGAAGCGCATGATGTGACTATTTACATGGACCATAAGCCCCTCACAACGTCGCGAATGCAACTTAATCAGATTTCTTTTATTGCTCAGTTTACTACTGACTTACTAACATCCAGCATATTGACGGTTCAGCTAATGTCGTGGCCGATGCATTTTCTCGCATCGCGACCGTCACTTCTGCTCGTGTGGATTTTCCTACCCTAGCAGCAGCTCAGGAAGCTGACAATCAGCTCTCTAAGTTCCTAAAGGATGACTCTACAGCGCTCCGTTTGTTTCGGGTACATATGCCTGGTTCCACAACATATTTGTTTTGTGATGTCACCACCAATCGGCTACGACCATTGGTTTCAGCATCTCCCCGTAAGCAAGTTTTTGATTCTCTTCACTGCCTTAGTCACCCTGGCATCCGTGCATCCGCACGTCTGAGTTGTGAACGATTCGTGTAGCCAAACATAAAACGTGACTGCCATATCTGGACTCGCAGTTGTGTACAGTGTCAGCGAGCGAAGATTACTCGCCACGTAACTTCGCCACTTGGAAGTTTCACCCTGCCGTCATTTCGTTTCCGGCATATCCACATTGATATTATCGGCCTACTCCCTCCTGCTGGACCATATCGATACTGCCTTACAGCAATCCACCGCTTCACGCGTTGGCCTGAAGCCTGGCCCATGGAACGGATCACTGCGGAAGATGTCGCCACGGCTCTCTTCAATGGCGGATCTCTCGCTTTGACACTCCGTCAATTATCACTACCGACCAAGGACGTCAGTTTGAATCCCAACTTTTCAAGGCTCTTGGTGCATGCGTTGGATTCGAGTGCACTCGCACTACAAGTTGTCATCCAGCTGCGAATGGTATGGCTAAATGCCCTCATCGACAACTGAAGGCCGCTTTAATGTGTCACTCTGGATCAACTTGGTTTCAAGCTCTCCTCGCCGATCTTCTAGGAATGTGGACTGCTTTTAAGGATTGCCTCCAAACATCTGCCGCCGAATTAGTGTACGGAGAACCCCTATGCCACCCCGGTGAGATGCTCGCTTCTCCTTCTTGCCAACAAATTCCAACTAACATCACCGCCTTCACTGGCCACCTCCGTCATATTATGGCTAAAATCCGTCCCATACTTGCATCTCGTCACGCTCAACTATCCGTCTTCGTTTTCAAGGAGCTCTCAACTTGCACCCATGTATTTTTGAGAGACGATGCCCTGGAGCCCTTTAGAGACTTTAACGCTACGCATCCGTGGCAAGCCCACAACCGTGTCTATTGACCGACTTAAACCAGCCTTTTTATCAAAAACGACGCCTCAATTGGTCCTCCTGCTGGTCATCGTGAGCGCAGCATAGACGTCGGCCATTTACCAACACCTGCTGCGCCACCCATACCACTCAGGCCTCAGTCGTCTCCAATTAAGAAACATTTATACTATTATACAGTTATACATAGGCAACCAATTCTTACATGTATCCTTAAGTATCCACTATCGATTCCATTCCACCTTAGTGACAAACAATATTTTGTTTTTTAAATCAAGACATTTGTCAGTGAGTTTTATTTATACTATTTATCTTTATTGCACATATTACATTTTAAAATTAATATCATGGAAACATGATTTCCATCAAACAGCCTGCCGCCTGATGATAGAATTATGAGATTTCGAAACCGGTAGCAACAATAAAGGAACTTTCTTCCATTGAATCTTCTGATATATATATATATATATATATATAATAATGATAGATGCTCTACACCTTTGTGCTTTTATTTAGTTGGACACACACCACTAGAAGCGGATCACGTGATTTCAAGCTTGTTAGCTTTCATCAGCGCCACATAAGTGGAAGCTGTATCCAACTAGACAAAAGCAACTGGAAGATAGTCGGAATTTACCAGACCAGATCTACCAGCGGGACACACTTCGCGCCACCTAGGTATTGAGAGCCTAATTACGTTTAACGTAAGGATATGTGTAAATGAAGATATCTATATTTCATAAATGAAAGAATATATATAATATATATAATAATGATAGATGCTCTACACCTTTGTGCTTTTATTTAGTTGGACACAACCACCACTAGAAGCGGATCACGTGATTTCAAGCTTGTTAGCTTTCATCAGCAACTAAATAAAAGCACAAAGGTGTAGAGCATCTATCATTATTATATATATTATATATACTCTTTCATTTATGAAATATAGATATCTTCATTTACACATATCCTTACGTTAAACGTAATTAGGCTCTCAATACCTAGGTGGCGCGAAGTGTGTCCCGCTGGTAGATCTGATCTGGTAAATTCCGACTATCTTCCAGTTGCTTTTGTCTAGTTGGATACAGCTTCCACTTATGTGGCGCTGATGAAAGCTAACAAGCTTGAAATCACGTGATCCGCTTCTAGTGGTGGTCGTGTCCAACTAAATAAAAGTACAAAGGTGTAGAGCATCTATCATTATTATATATATTATATATACTCTTTCATTTATGAAATATAGATATCTTCATTTACACATATCCTTACGTTAAACGTAATTAGGCTCTCAATACCTAGGTGGCGCGAAGTGTGTCCCGCTGGTAGATCTGGTCTGGTAAATTCCGACTATCTTCCAGTTGCTTTTGTCTAGTTGGATACAGCTTCCACTTATGTGGCGCTGATGAAAGCTAACAAGCTTGAAATCACGTGATCCGCTTCTAGTGGTGGTCGTGTCCAACTAAATAAAAGCACAAAGGTGTAGAGCATCTATCATTATTATATATATATTATATATACTCTTTCATTTATGAAATATAGATATCTTCATTTACACATATCCTTACGTTAAACGTAATTAGGCTCTCAATACCTAGGTGGCGCGAAGTGTGTCCCGCTGGTAGATCTGGTCTGGTAAATTCCGACTATCTTCCAGTTGCTTTTGTCTAGTTGGATACAGCTTCCACTTATGTGGCGCTGATGAAAGCTAACAAGCTTGAAATCACGTGATCCGCTTCTAGTGGTGGTTGTGTCCAACTAAATAAAAGCACAAAGGTGTAGAGCATCTATCATTATTATATATATTATATATACTCTTTCATTTATGAAATATAGATATCTTCATTTACACATATCCTTACGTTAAACGTAATTAGGCTCTCAATACCTAGGTGGCGCGAAGTGTGTCCCGCTGGTAGATCTGGTCTGATAAATTCCGACTATCTTCCAGTTGCTTTTGTCCAGTTGGATAAAGCTTCCACTTATGTGACGCTGATGAAAGCTAACAAGCTTGAAATCACGTGATCCGCTTCTAGTGGTGGTTGTGTCCAACTAAATAAAAGCACAAAGGTGTAGAGCATCTATCATTATTATATATATTATATATACTCTTTCATTTATGAAATATAGATATCTTCATTTATATATATATATATATATATATATATATATATATATATATATATATATGTTATATGGGACTTTATGATGACCTAGCAGTTCCCGGATACCAAGTACATCGCCTGACAATAACCTTCATCAATTCCAAGAACTTTCCGCAGAACTTGCAGTATCCATGGATATCAACTTGCAGCATAGCGTATGTTCTCAGATAACACACCGTGCAAGAATCGCCATAGGAACATGAACTCATACGTGACAAAAACTGCTAATTGTGCATTAAATTAAGTATAAGTACACGAGCATTGTTGCTCCGATATAGTTAGTAAGAATCTTAGTTGTTAGACAAATCTATGTTAGTTTTCATTTTGAATTTTATATTGAATAAATCTCTTTTAAAAAGTAAATCTTGTGAAAAGTTATATAAAATTGGTGTCAGAAGTGGGATCCTTCTACACAACAGAACACGGCAGTCCTAACTAGGTGATCCAGAAGACATCAGAACAAGGCAGTCCCAACTGTGTGTGGTGGTTCCTAAACCTTTAAGAGGAAAACAAACCCAGCAGCCAGCAACCAGCCCTTTTATAGAAGACCTCTTCAACGCCGGAAACAAGTAAACACTCATCCGACGAACAGACAGAGCCAGCTATAAATGTGGATTATACTGTAAGTACATTAAGAATCATCTCGTTTTTTTTTCTCTCATTTCAATTAATTTAATTGCTATAAGGATAAGATACACAGTTCTCTTGCCCATTATTCCCGTAATTTCAAACCCTTCGTGAAATATTTTATGATATTAAGATCAAAAAAACAAAAAATGCCAGGAAACGCTAGTAACAATAGCGACACTGGAGCCCTTCCAGAAGGTTCAAATAACACTATCGTAATTGAAACATACAAATTAAACGAAATATTTTTGGTCGTCCCGGAGTTCGACGGCAATCAGATTTTTCTAAATACATTCATTCTTTCATGCACTACAGCTTTCAATATGTGCGTAGGAAATCAGAAAGCTCTCTTAAGTTTACGTATAAAAAATAAGTTACGCGGTCGAGCGGCTGAACTGATAAATTCACGTAACCCGGCTACATGGCCAGAAATAAGAACTTTATTAGAGAATCATTTCGGAGACTCGAGAGACTTGTCTTCGTTGATTCAAGACCTTCAACGATTAAAACAGCTAGCGAACGAATCTCGATTGACATTCATCACACGGCTACAGACTCACGAAGCGAAAATGTACGCTTCAATCAATAAGCAGAGCTTTACTCATGAGGAAAAGAACGCACAGACGCGACTTGTCGAGACAATGACTCTTAACACCCTTTTGACGGGACTTCAGCCTAAACTAGGACAAATAGTTAGAGCAAGTGACCCGACAAACATACTAACAGCTACAAACAGGGTTAGAAGAGAATTACAACTGAACTACTTCGAAACTCAAAAGTTCCATACTCACAATACGAATAAAACCACGACAGCACCTCCGCGTAGATCTAATCCCGGTCCACCTCCAAAGCAATGCTTTAATTGCAAACGCCTTGGACACACCAGTAATGAGTGCCGACAGAGGACATTTACGCAAAACAATTTCGGAGCAAATTCCCAAAACCAAATAAGGCCGCCATTCCAACAACAGCAACACTTTCAACAACAACAACGATTTCAGCCGAACTTTAGGCCCAATCAGAATGTTGGCAGTGATCACCGACCTTCAGTCATCCGTCCCAATCCTAACATAGGAAACCCGAGACCGAGCGTAGTTCAACCAAACCCAAACTACCATAATAGGACGTACCACCTCAATTATGGTCATGATCATTATCAAACTGAACAATACGAAAATCAACCTCCTGTTGCTTACCCATGTTATGAGGAAACGCAGCAATATTCCGAATTCCCAGATAATAAATATTATAGCGAAGCTACAGACCCTTCAAATCAGGATTTTTGCCAAGACCCGCCTATACCGGTGGATCCTCCGAACTCAGACTCGGACTTAGCCGAAATCCAAGCTCAAATTCAATCAATCAATCTGGAAGACTACAATCCGAACGCGAACTTCCCCGAACAAAACTTTCTATAAGCCCTCTCCTTGCAGTTAAATCGAAAACCCTTTACTACATTACTGACGCGACGAGGACTTTCAAATTTCTAATAGATTCAGGAGCTGGACTTTCTATATTCAAACCGAACGCTAGTCAAAAATTCCCCCAAAGATTTCCTGAGAACGTTGTTATCCAAGGAATCACTGATCAGAAAATTAGCATCAATGAATCCACTTTAGTGCCCTTTAATTACAAAGACCCACATAAAGTGTACATTTGCAATCTAGAAATTGACTTCGACGGTCTACTTGGATCAGATTTCTTAGAACATTATCAGTGTATAGTGGACTTGAAGAATAAGCAACTGATCACAAATTTTAAGACAATACCCCTTTACAAAGTGACCGACGATACAACCCCCAACACAGAAACACGGGATCACAAGACATTTCGAAAGAATTCAAATACTATCACGATAGACGCATGGACAGAACAAGTTTTCAAACTTAGATGTTCGCTGTACAACACGGAAGCGATATTATCAGGTAAAGAAATAGGAAAGGTACGTCTCCCTCATGCTCTCGTGAAAGTGAACGAGAACGGCGAATTTTTAACAACCGTCTTAAACCCCAATGCAATCCCCAAGACTATCGACTTTTCCGAACTAACAATAGAGCCCATACAACACATCTCAGTCAATAATCTTAACTAATTTGATCATACTATACAAAACAACAGGATACCGGAAATTAAAAACCAGCTACGCTTAGAACACCTGAACGAAGAAGAAGCGGAACTTATTACAAAACTTTGTATCGACTATTCCGATATCTTTTACCTAGAAGGCGACAAACTGACCTTTACTAATGAAATAAAACACACAATTAAGACAACGACCGACAAACCGACGTTTACTAAATCCTATAGGTACCCACACGTACACAAAGATGAAGTAAAAGGCCAAATAAACAAAATGTTAGATCAAGGGATAATAAGACCATCCTACTCTCCTTTCTCATCTCCAGTCTGGGTAGTCCCCAAAAAGATGGACGCTTCGGGAAAGCAGAAGTGGAGAGTCGTCGTAGATTATAGGAAACTTAATGAAATCACAGTTGACGACAAATACCCTCTTCCCAATATATCGGACCTCCTTGATCACCTTGGCAAATGCCAATACTACTCCACACTAGATGTCGCGTCGGGATTCCATCAGATAGAGATTGATCAACAGGATGTAAAGAAGACAGCATTTTCAGTCGAAAATGGTCACTACGAATTCGTTCGTATGCCCTTTGGGTTGAAGAATGCTCCTTCGACCTTCCAAAGAGTTATGGACAATATTTTATTAGGAGTCCAGAATGAGAGATGCCTCGTCTATATGGACGACATAATCATTTATTCACCATCCATACACGAACACATTGACCGACTGACGGAAGTATTTAAAAGATTGATACGCGCGAACATGAAGATACAACCTGATAAATGCGAGTTCCTCCGCAAGGAAGTAGCATACCTCGGACATTTAGTAACAAAGGACGGCGTAAAACCAAATCCGTGTAAGGTTGAATGTATAGTAAATTTCCCGGAACCTAAAAATCAAAAGGAAACTAAATCATTTCTGGGACTTGTTGGATACTATCGTAGGCTCATAGAAAACTTTGCGAAAATTTCCAAGCCCCTTACCCGCCTTCTTCAAAGGAATATCACATTTGATTTCGATTCAGATTGTAAAGAAGCTTTCGAAAATTTGAAACTAAAATTAACTTCTACACCTGTCCTCATTTATCCAAACTTTGAAGAACCGTTCGTACTCACGACGGACGCCAGTAATTTTGCGATCGGTTCGGTATTAACTCAGGGAACTATAGGAAAAGATCTTCCGATTGCCTATGCTTCAAGAACCCTTTGCAAGGCAGAGGTCAAGTACTCTGTTACAGAGCGCGAAGTGCTCGCCATAGTCTGGTCCGTTAAGCACTTCCGACCATACCTTTTTGGTAGGAAGTTCATTCTTGTAACTGACCATCGCCCTTTTACATGGCTTTTTAGTTGCAAGGATGCCGGTGGACGTTTAGCCCGTTGGAGGCTCAAATTAGAAGAGTACGACTACGAGATAAGATACAAGCCCGGAAAGACAAATAAGAACGCGGACGCACTTTCTAGAATTAGAATCAATCACTTTAAAGACCTTTCCAAATTTCAAAAAGAAACGCAACTGACCCCCTTTAGGACTCTCTTAACAACCGAAGATTCCGATGACGAGAATCTTGAAAATATCGAGGACGAGGAGACGAAGTTAGCTCAACGCAATAAGATGTACGAAGAGTTCAGTACATTTGTTGAATTATATAAGACACAATCCGTAATTGACTACTCAAAAATCGAAATTTCCAATGACCAACTATTGGACAAGAAGAACAAGAATATTATAAGTATTTTTAGACAAAATGACCTCACTCAAACTAATAACAAAATTATAGAGGACATCTTCGAAGAAGACGCAGACTTCGAAAACCTTAGAATTAACATACTTTCCAGCAAATCAGTGAAAAATAGAAAATATTTCCTTATTGCGCTGCCTTACAATCCCGACAGTGTTAATGAATATCTATTCGGATCATTATATTTGAGTCAAGACTTAATACAAACTGACGAAACATACTGCGTAGAGACAAATGTAGATCTCCCTATTCTAGAAATGCTCTCATTCATAAATAGTGAAAAGGAGATAAAATTTAAAGTATTCCAAAACGTCACCCAGTCTCCAACAGACAAACAAATTCCCACCATACTAGACCAATATCATAATGGTAAGACTAACCTACATTGAGGTGTGAACGAAACTATTAGACGCATAAAAGAAAAATACTCTTGGAAAGGATTAACAAAGGATGTAGAGAAATTCATTAGACAATGCGAGATTTTCCAGAAAAATAAAGCGTGTCGAAAGAATTTAGACAGACCACTTGTAATAACAGAAACGCCAAAAGCCCCATTCGAGAGGATTAATATCGATATTCTGGAAGTACCCTCGAGAAACTATGCCTTGACAATTAGGGACGAATTGACAAAATTTAGTCAAGCCTACCCTATTGAAAATAAAACAGCCAAAGCGGTAGTTAATACGCTTTTAGTCTACTTTCAACACTATGGGACACCTGTCCGAATCCACTGCGATTACGGAAGGGAATTCGATAACGCGCTACTTAAGGACGTATGTAAATTATTCGATATCAAACTGACCTACTCAAGTGTAGGACACCCTCAGTCGAATGGTTCTCTGGAACGGTTCCATTTTACACTCTTGGAAATGATTCGATTACATTTAGCTGATCATCCCCGAGAACACCCGTTCAATATTCTACCATATGCAGTCATCTGTTACAACAATTCTGCAAATAAGACACATGGATTCACACCATATGAGCTCGTGTTCGGTCATAGCTCCAGTAGACCCCCGCAGAAACTTTATAATGAAAAAGAATTAATCACGAAATACGTTAGAGACTTGAACAACCGACTGTCTCACTTTTATAAAGTAGCTAGGGAACGGACTGACAGACAAAAACAAAGAGCAAAACTTCGTTTCGATCAATACGTCCAGAATAATACTCAAGATTTTAAAGTAGGTGATAGAGTATTCATAAAAGAATCCCAATTAAAAAACAAATTATCCAATAAATTCAACGGACCCTTTGAAGTTCTAGAAACTCATCAAAATTCAGCAACCCTTCTTAATACCAATACAAACCAAAAAAGTAAAGTAAATTTCGACCGCATGAAATTGTGTGCTGAAATATAAATTCGTTTCAGGTACTTCGTCCTGGTCAGAACGGCCCTATGCCAATATTCCATAGAACCTATAAATAATACTCTTGGAGTGTTCTATCACGATGAGAACCGTATTATCATATCCAATGACAGATGGACTTTACTTGTACACAAGAACATTTCAGCATTACTGACTGCATAAGAAAACAACAACAAAATTCTCGACGCTATACAGGACATTTTAAAACCCGATTATCACAATATGAATCTCTTCCATTCAGACGTAAGAACGCATGTCAATCTTTTAAGCCAAATATCCAAATCAATAAAAGATAAATTTAGCGAAGTAATCACAAATACAAAGCGAACAAAACGAGGAGCTATAGACGGCATTGGCAGTTTGTTTAAAGCACTAACACGCAATTTAGACGCAGATGACGGGAAATTCTACACAGAAAGTATTTATAAATTGAATCAGGATCAACTTCACATAGAAAACCTTTTGAAAAACCAAATTTCGGTATCAACATCTTTAATAAGGACCTTTAACGAATCAATCAGGAATTTGACTATCGGCAGAAAAACATTTAACGATGACATGAGAAAAATTGAAAGGAGCATCCATCAATTAAACGACAAATTAGCATTAGTTGAATCTAAACTTAAATTCTTCGAGACATGCGAAAAACTTTTAGAGATTTATCTGATTATAGAAGATAATCTGAATGATGTTTTAAATGCCATAACTTTTGCACGACTGAAAATTATTCATTCTTCAATCATAAACCCTGAAAATCTTATGTCAGCCCTTCAGGAAATATCCCAAAATTTTATTAGAAACAATTTACCACTACCAGTCAAACTATCAAAAATTTCCCAATACCTAGAAATCATAGAACTCCAGGCATATCAACAAAATGATAATATCGTATTTGTACTAAGAATACCTTTAGTGGAACAACAACTTTACACCCTTTATCACCTGTTCCCTATCCCCATATTGGATAAGAAAACTGGTCTTCATCATATCCTTTCAATTAATCAAAAATATATCGCGAGGAATGATGATTCTTTGATGTATATTCCTGTAAAGGAACCCAAAAATTGTAAAGATCTAGGTCCACATAAGAAACTGTGCTCTAATCTGTATGCCTACCCAATCGACGACAATGCAGCATGTGAAGCCCTACTTCTCAAGAACCGTCATGAAGTACCGAAAACATGTGAAAGTGCGGTAGTATATAGTCAAGGATATAACGTGTACAAGCTAAAAGACAATGTATCAGAACCCTTACAAATGACTGTGAACTGCCCTCAAGCAAACACAAAAACTGTTACCCTGTCCCAAAACTCGATTGTTAAACTTGAATCGGAGTGCCATGCATTTATTGGCATCACCAAGGTACAAGCCAATAATCAAAGAATCACAGAGGTCGCCGACAATTTTCATCCTGTGGTTATCCCATTCGATTGTTGTAAGCACATAGCTGACAAGAACCAACTCCCAAAACTAGAGCCCCTCAAGTTAAATGATGTAAACGTAGAAGATTTGAATATCGCTAACCACAAACTACAACAGTACTCAAAGGACTTGGAAACTCTTATCAATCAACCCTTTGTAACCAGACATATATCCTGGATGACCTACTTCACAATAGCCGCCATATGCACACTCGCAGGTGGCTACCTAACGGTAAAAGTAATAAGAAGATGCGATCGAGAGTCAAAGGGCCAACCCTCAATTCCACTGACGAGAATTAGAAGCTTTCTCCCAAAGAGAAGAAGACCAAATATCGAAAAAACTGAAGAAGAAATGGACGAAATTAATATTTAATAAAAGTTGTTGCATGGCATCAACTTTTAATTATTAGGGGGAGCTGTTATATGGGACTTTATGATGACCTAGCAGTTCCCGGATACCAAGTACATCGCCTGACAATAACCTTCATCAATTCCAAGAACTTTCCGCAGAACTTGCAGTATCCATGGATATCAACTTGCAGCATAGCTCAGATAACACACCGTGCAAGAATCGCCATGGGAACATGAACTCATACGTGACAAAAACTGCTAATTGTGCATTAAATTAAGTATAAGTACACGAGCATTGTTGCTCCGATATAGTTAGTAAGAATCTTAGTTGTTAGACAAATCTATGTTAGTTTTCATTTTGAATTTTATAATATTGAATAAATCTTTTTTTTAAAAGTAAATCTTGTGAAAAGTTATATAATATATATATATATATATATATATATATATATATATATATATATATATATATATATATATATATGTATACAGGGTGTCCCACGGTCATGGCCTATTAGAAGTTTCTGGAGAATGACAAAAGCTATCGATTTGAAACTTTTATGGTGTCTATGAGAGAGTTTAAACTATCTTTGGAAATTATTTTCATAAAAAAATCACTTCCGGTTTTGCCGGAAGTAATAACAACTTTGTTATTTCAAATAGGATACCCCATATGTCGATACATTTTTACCTTTCCCTATACTTGAAGTTAATAGTTTTAGAGTTATTTAATTTTTTTCGGTCAAAATCGACAAATGCGGGTTGATCGAAAATAGGTCATAACTTTTTTGTTATTTACTTGACAAACGTGGAGTTAGAAGTTTTGGAATCTCTGCACATTATTTTGAAGACTTTATTATGATTTTTCTTAATTTTCTAAGAAATTATTAGAGAAAAATCGATATGAAGATGACTTAATTTCAAACGTTAATAACTTTCTTATTTCAAATAGAACACCCTGTATTTTTTTGCACTAGCATATACAAAATTAAAATACCTTTCTATTGATGTAACCACTTCCATATCTAAAGCTGATAGATTAAAAGTTATTAAACAATTTCCGATTTTTTCAACAATTATTTTGTATTACCTTAACTTTGGAACGCATCAATAATGTAACCATAGTTACCACTCATTTATGTCAGTGTCAAAGTGTAAAATTAGAAATTGTCTCTTTCATAGTTTTTTTATTGAAATTTATCACAATCATGAATCGAGAATACACAAATGCCGATCTGCTCAACCTTTTCGCAATTTATGGAGAGTGTAATAGGATTGTTGCGAGATTGCTAGAACATGCAGGGCGTTTAACGCCCGAAATCCGAATTTGCCACCGATGACAGCAAAGAAATTTTGCCGGATTTCAGATAATTTTGTTCAACATGGCCAACAAAGTGTTCCAAGAAATCGGGTTCCTCCGATTACTGCTGACGAAGCAACACGAATTACCGTATTGGCCAACTTTTACTGATATCCTCAAGCTTCGATTCGAAGCGCCGAACATGACTTACATGTAGCAAGATCGTCAATTCAAAGAATTTGAAAACAGCACAGAATGCATGACTTTAAGTTTACACAAGTTCAAAATCTACACCCCCAAGATGGTCCTAGAAGAGTAATTTTGCGAAATGTTTCTGCTAAACATCCAAGAAGACGAAAACTTTATGAAAAAAATAATTTGGACTGATGAAGCCAAATTTTCGCGAGAAGGAATCTTAAACTCAAAAAATAATCATATCTGGGCATACGCAAACCTACATTTGACGAAAGAACAAAAGTTTCAAGTTAAATTCAGCTTCAACGTTTTTGCTCTTATGAAAGACAACACGCTTAAAGTTTTATATTTACGACGAAGTGCTGGCCAGCGAAAAATAACTTGAAATATTGCGTACCATCATTAAAGACTTTGTAGATGACTTGCCAAATTAACGAAGGCCATAAGCTGCTGGTATCAGCTTGACGGAGCCCCAGCTCATTGCAGCCATGAAGTTACCGAAGAACTTTATGAAATGTTTGAGGACAGGTGGTTTCGGCGCTCGGGTCCCTGGAATTGGGCACCAAAGTCTTCAGATCTAACGCCCCTAGATTTTTATTTGTGGGGGGGTCATAAGGGAAAAGTTTACACTAACCGTCCTCCAGTGCAAAGGATAGAAGACCTAAGAAATCGTGTACAAAACGTTTTAGCAGATGTAGACCCTGCAGAAATAAGAAAAGCAACATCTAGTGTGGAATCAAGAATGTTTAGAAGTAAAAGGGGGGCACTTTGAACACTTATTAAATTATATTTAAAGTATTGTTTTGTTTTTTATCAATAAGTTATTGTTCAAAAATTTTTGTGTAGATTATTAAATTTCTTATTGTTTTGTTTTGTTTCGTTTTTTATTACATACTGAAGCGTTCCAAAGTTAAATTAATATAAAATAATTATTGAAAAAATCTGAAATTGTTCGATAACTTTTAAGATATCAGCTGTGCATTGCTTCATCAGCGGAAATTGGAGGAATACGATTTCTTGGAGTATTTTGTTGGCAATATTAAACAAAATTATGTTGAATGCGGCAAAATTTCTTTGCAGTCATCGGAGACAAATTCGAATTTCGGGCGTTAAATTCCCTGCATGTTCTCGCGACAAACCTATTGCACTCTCCATAAATTGCTAAAAGGGTGAGCAGATCGACATGTGCGTATTCTCGATTCATGATTGTAATAAATTTCAATAAAAAAACTGTGAAAGAGACAATTTATATTTTGCACTTTGACACTGACATAAATGATTGGTAACTATGGATACCGTTTTGATGCGTTCCAAAGATAAGGTAATACAAAATAATTGTTGAAAAATCGGAAATTGTTTAATAACTTTTAATCTGTCAGCTTTAGATATGGAAGTGGTTATATCAATAGACAGGTATTTTAATTTTGTATATGCTAGTGCAAAAAAATATAGGGTGTTCTATTTGAAATAAGAATGTTATTAACGTTTGAAATTAAGTCATCTTCATATAGATTTTTCTCTAATAATTTCTTAGGAAATTAAGAAAAATTATAATAAAGTCTTCAAAATAATGTGCAGAGATTCCAAAACTTCTAACACCACGTTTGTCAAGCAAATAACAAAAAAGTTTTGACCTATTTTCGATCAACCCGCATTTGTCGATTTTTACCGAAAAAAATTAAATAACTCTAAAACTATTAACTTTAACTATAGGGAAAGGTATATCCATTTTACTCAAAATTTTGTGTAGATTTTAAAAACGTATCGACAGATGGGGTATCCTATTTGAAATAACAAAGTTGTTATTACTTCCGGCAAAACCGGAAGTGATTTTTTTATGAAAATATTTTCCAAAGATAGTTTAATCTCTCTAATAGACACCATAAAAGTTTCAAATCGATAGCTTTTGTCATTCTCCAGAAACTTCTAATAGGCCATGACCGTGGGACACCCTATATATATATACAGGGTGTCCCACGGTCATGGCCTATTAGAAGTTTCTGGAGAATGACAAAAGCTATCGATCTGAAAATTTTAACAATTTAAACTACCTTCGGAAAATACCTTCATAAGAAAATCACTTCCGGTTTTGCCGGAAATAATAACAACTTTGTTATTTCAAATGGGATACCCTATATGTCGATACATTTTTGAAATCTACACAAGATTATGAGTACAATGGATATACCTTTCCCTATACTTAAAGTTAATAGTTTTAGAGTTATTTAATATTTTTCGTTAACAATCGACAATCGAGTTGATCGAAAATAAGTCATAACTTTTTTGTTATTTGCTTGACAACAGTGGAGTTGGAATCTATGTGCACTATTTTGAACATTTGGTTATGATATTTATAAATTTCCTAAGAAATTATTAGAGAAAAATCGAGGTGAAGATGACTTAATTTCATACGTTAATAACTTTCTTATTTCAAATAGAACACATTATATTTTTTGCACTGTCATATGCAACATTAAAATACCTTTCTATTGATGTAACTACTTCCATATCTAAAGCAGATAGATTAAAAGTTATTGAACGATTTCCGATTTTTCCAACAATTATTTTGTATTAACTTACACACACACAAATGCCGATCTGCACAACCTTTTTGCAAGAGAGCAATAGGATTGTCGCGAGGACATGGAGGACGCTTGAGGCCCGAAATCCGAATTTGCCGCCGATGACTGCAAATAAATTTTGCCGGATTTCAGATAATTTTGTTCAACATGGCCAACAAAATGCTCCAAGAAATCGTGTTCCTAAGATTACCGCTGATGAAGCAATGCAATTAAAGCAGATATTTTCAACAATTATTTTATATTAACTTTGGAAAGCATCAGTATGTAATAAAAAACGAAGAGATACTAAATAATAAATTTAACAATCTGCATAAAAAATGTTAAACAATAACCTATTCATAACAAACAAAACAATACTTCAAATGTAATTTAACAAGGGTTCAAAGGTTGCTTTTCTTATTTCCGTCGGGTCTAGATCTTCTGAAGCGTTTTGTATACGATTTCTATCTTTTCTCTTCTATCGATTGCACTGGAAGACGATTAATGTAAACTTTTTCCTTTTGATCCCCCACTAATAAAAATCTAGGGGCGTTAGATCTGAAGACTTTGGTGTCTAATTCCAGGGACCCAAGCGTCGAAAACCACCTGTCCTCAAACATTTCATACAGTTCTTCGTTAACTTCATAGCTGCAATGAGCTGCTGCTCCATCAAGCTGATACCAACACCTTATGATTTCGTTAATTGGCAAGTCATCTACAAAGTCTGTAACAATAGTACGCAATATTACAAGATAGTTTTCACTATCCAGCACTTCGTCGTAAATATAAAACTCAAGTGCGTTGTCTTTCATAAAAGCACAAACGTTGATGCTGAATTTAGTTTGAAACTTTAGTTCTTTCAAATTATTATCAAACGAAGGTTTGCGTCTGCCTTAGAAATTATTATTTTTTGAGTTAAAAATGCGGTCTCGCGAAAATTTTGATTCATTAATCCAAATTACTTTTTCAAAAAGTTTTCGTCTTCTTGAATTTTTAACAGAGACATTTCGCAAAATTCTAGGACCATCTTGGGGGTATAGATGTAGTTGTGCAAACTTAAAGTCGTTCATTTTCTTTGAATTGATGATCTTGCAACACGCAAGTCATGTTCAGCTCTTCGAATCGAAGCTTGAGGATTTCCGTAACAAGAACTGTGAAAGAGACAATTTCTAATTTTTCACTTTGACACTGACACAAATGAGTGGTAACTTTGGATACGGTTCTGATGCGTTCCAAAGTTAAGATAATACAAAATAATTGTTGGAAGAATCGGAAATTGTTCTATAACTTTTAATATATCAGCTTTAGATGTGGAAGTGGTTACATCAATAGAAAGGTATTTTAATTTTGCATATGATAGTTCAAAAAATATAAGGTGTTCTATTTGAAGTAAGAAAGTTATTAACGTTTGAAATTAAATCATCTTCATCTCGATTTTTCTCTAATAATTTCTTAGGAAATTTATAAATATCCTAACAAAATCTTCAAAATAGTTTACAGAGATTCCAAAAATTCCAACTCCACTGTTGTCAAGCAAATAACAAAAAAGTTATGACTTATTTTCGATCAACTCGCATTTGTCGATTTTTAACGAAAAAAAATTAAATAATTCTAAAACTATTAACTTGAGGTATAGGGAAAAGAATATCCATTGTACTCATAATTTTTTCAAACATGTATCGACATATGAGATATCCCATTTGAAATAACAAAGTTGTTATTACTTCCGGCAAAACCGGAAGTGATTTTTGTATGAAAATATTTTTCAAAGATAGTTAGTTAGTTAGTTCTAATAGACGCCATAAAATTTTCAAATCGATAGCTTTTGTCATTCTCCAGAAATTTCTAATAGGCCATAACCGTGGGACACCCTGTATATATATATAAATATATATATATATATATATATATATATATATATATAATTTTAGTAATTCACTGCCGAGAATGTATAACCAAAGTGACAAACATTCATAGGGTTGCGGCACTATGGGCTGTAGGATAATGAAAACTCTTTTTCAATTACCAACGTTTCGATAGCGGTGGCTATCTTTTTCAAGGCTGTATTAAAATAAAAGAAAGTTACAAAGAAGTACTTAATTAAAAGGATATAAGAATCATCGAAATAATAATCAAGAAAAATAGTTATATATAAAAACACGTTATACGAACTCCTACTTACATTGATTTGAGTGTTAAATATAGTTAGGTACATCATTAATTCTTATGTTATCAAAACTAAATTGAATTTCTACATCTCATATTAAAATACTGAACTCAACTGTACGAGAATAAAGGTAGAACAGAATATTATGGTCATAAATAGCAAAAACTAGAATACAGAAACAGGGGAAGATTGTGTTTTTACTTTTTATTTAAAAATTTTTTTTAAATACATGGAATTCAAAGTTACTGTCTTTTATTTTGTTCTTTGATTTGTGTGTTCTTTGTTAATTTTATCTATAGGTTGCATGTCTGACGTCTAATGTCTAAGCTGTCAATTAAGAATTAAAAATAAAAATAAAAACAAAAACAAACAACAAACGTATGGCGCAAAGTTATAATATTTGTAGTTTAGTTTCCTTTCTAAAACCAATAATGTAGGAAATGACTAAAAACAACAACAGTCATGTATGATCTAGGGTGCAACAAGTCCAAGTCTGGTGAGTAATCTATGTTAGAATTGTATATTGCAATTGTTTATGCATGTTCATTCTCTTCTAGTGCATTTTCTCTTCTTTGTAGTTGTGGTCTTCTGTGAAAAGACAACAAATAGGAATAAACCTGACTCAGACCATGGATGTCAGTTCTTTTATTCATGCTGTTGCACTCCTTGTCTATTTCCACCATTTCAAGAAAGATGCGCTTATGCCAGTTCTTTTCTATGTGAAGCACTCTAGGGTTATCCAGGTCAGGTAGATGTTTAGTTGAGGTTGCATGCTCTGCCAGAGCACAAAACGTCTTTTTTATGTTAATATCACTGCGATGGCCTATTATTCGATTTTTAAGAAGTTGGATGGTTTGTCCAATATATTTCATTTCACAGTCGGAGCATTGAATGCTATATACACAGTGAGATATGTTGCTGGTAAGTACTTTATCTTTAGTTCTGGTATATAATCGACTGATAGGTTTGATGTTCTTTTGTGCTATTTTTAAGTTCTCTTGTTTAAATACACTTATTAGTCTAGTAGAAAGCCCTTCAATGTAAGGTAAGGAACCATATCTAACCACTAAATTCTGGTTTTCTTCACAGGTTTGTCTTGTATGTGGATCTACCGTTGTGTTGTATATGAGTCTGCGTAACAACCCAGATGGATAGCCATTTTGTGTGAGAATTCTATACACTCTTCTTAGACTCTCATTTTTCAGACTAGGATGTGAAATTTTTAAAACTCTGTTTTTCAGTGCTAGAATTAAATTTATTTTAATTCTAACAGGATGGTGAGATTTATAATTGATGTATCTCCCAGAGCTGGTGGGTTTAGTGTACCAATCTAGGATTATCCTGTTGTCTTCTAGTCTGATAACATGAGTGTCCAAGAAGGGTAATCTTCTATTAGTCTCTCTTTCAACAGTGAACTGTAAGTGTCTATGATAGCTGTTAAACGTTAATAGAGTTTGTTCAATTTCAATTTCTGGAACTGCACAAATTATGTCATCTACATAGATTTTAAGCCAAGGAATTGCAAACGGTAATTGAGCGATGCATTCATCAAGCAGGTCTTTCATTACATAAGAGGCTAAAATTGGTGAAATGTAAGAGCCCATTGGTGTGCCTAGTATCTGTTTGTAAAATATTCCGTCAAATACTAGATATGTGGTATCGAAGACATGATTTATCAGTTCCAGAAAAGTTGTTTTGTTAATTTGACAGTTTTTTCGAATGTCATCCCAATGTTTGTTAATGGATTTTTTAACTAAAACGCGTGGTATGTTATTGAATAATGAAACAACATCTAAGCTTATAACGACATATCCTTCTGGTAACTGTTTTTCTTGCACAAATGCCGCAAATTCAAAAGAATCTTTTATATAATATTCATTGTTGTAATTGAATGATGTTGATAATATTCTGGTAACTAACTTTGCAATACCAGAATTCGGGGAATTGATACTTGAAACGATAGGTCTTAAGCTTAGTGTTGGTTTGTGAATTTTCGGTAACCCATAGTATCTAGGAGCAACTCCGTTATGAATAGTTAAGTTTTGTTGTTCATCCTTACTTATTGCTCCTTTAGAATAAATTTTTTTAATTAGTTCATTAGATTTTGTTTGAATTGTGAGTGTAGGGTCTCTAGGAATTCGTTTATAGTACTTTTTGTCTTCCAGTAAATTATTTGACATTTCAATATATTGATTTTTAGACATTAATACAGTTGTATTCCCTTTGTCTGATCTAGAAACCACCAAGTCATTATGTGTCTTTAGAAATAATCTTGTTTTATTGTATAGGTTATTCAAGAATTGATCAATATTAATCTTTTTGTGTAAGTGATTTGTGATAATATTAGTTAGTTGTGCTCTCATAATATTCTTTTGGTTACTATCTGTATTAGACAATAGGAGTTCAATGTCAGCTAATAATTTAGGTATTGAAATGTCTCTAGTATTGGGTGGAACTGCGAATTTATGACCAAGTGATAAAAATAATTTTATGTCCTCTGGAATGTAAATGTTTGTTAAGTTTTTTAGCCAGTTATCATTAGTTTTCAGTTCGCTAATTTTATCCGCTCGTAATCTATCAAGTTTGTTTATATTATTCTGTTTGATGTTATTAAATAATCTATTAAATTTTAATGTCTGTCTATTGAAAAATTCTCTAGTTATGTTAAGTGGTAATAAATTCTGTAAATTGTTAGAAAGTTGGTTGAGCATTATTTCAATATTAGATAGCTGATTATGTGACGAAATGATTTCAAGATTGAGAATCTTCAATTTAGTTCTGATATCAAAATTAAAAACCTGTTGGGATATTCGTGTGTTCGTTGTTCCAATGAGGTTGCAGATGTTTTTTGTTGCGTCTTTAATGTGTCTTGGTAGTAGACCTTCTCTTCTGCAGTTTAGTAAAAATATTTTCTTGTTTTTCAATGATGCCCTTTTGGTGTTAAAATTTGCCCACTGTTTAAGTAATTGTACAGCGTTGTAACCATAACGTAGTTGCATGTTCTGGTAGAACCCCATCCTTCTTATAATATAATTTTAGTAATTCACTGCCGAGAATGTATAACCAAAGTGACAAACATTCATAGGGTTGCGGCACTATGGGCTGTAGGATAATGAAAACTCTTTTTCAATTACCAACGTTTCGATAGCGGTGGCTATCTTTTTCAAGGCTGTATTAAAATAAAAGAAAGTTACAAAGAAGTACTTCCAAACGTCCAGTGGCGGCTTTCGAATCAAAGACCAGAAGCCGCTCGAATGATCTGGAGCCTTTGTCGGATATATATATATATATATATATATGGGAGAATTGTCGGCATGAGAGACAGACCTAAACGGCTGAACCAATTTTAATGTTTTTTTTTGTGAATATTCAAGTGGATTCGAGAATGGTTTAGATTCACAATTGGATCTGATAGATGGCGACGTTGTCGGTATGTCAAACGGCTGGACAGAAAGGGATGAACTTTTCTATTTATATTCCAATGGGTCCCTGGATGATTTAAAAACACAATTGAACCCGGTAGGTGGCGCTGCTGTCAGCATATCGCTTAAAGCTTTTCCGGGCACGACGACGTCTGCTGGGACAGCTAGTATTTTATATTTGTAGTTTAAAACTTCACTTTTAAAAAAATAATAATATCTATTATAATTTACAAGTTACAAAAATACTCTAATAAAAATGAAGAAAAACAACGTGAACTGAGAGCTACTGCTTATTTGAAACAAGAACCTCGGTGAACCAGGTGCGATCGTATTTATAGTGATTTTATGCTGATTAAGCATCATGTGACTTGCGCTTGGTTCGTCCGTTACAAGTTCTAGAGCATGGGATCTGCAAGTTTGCATATTCTGATAAAACTACAATATTCTTAGAATATGGAATATTCCAGAATGTGGGAATTGCAAAGTTGCATATTCTGTGAGAATGTAAAATGTATTGAATTCTGAGAATGTTCCAGAGTGCAAAACTGCAAGTCAGCATTATCTCTGAGAACGAAAATATGAACAAAAAAAAATAATAAAACACGTGTCGCTGAAATATGGCACCTGTGAGACATGATCGTTATTATTGAATATGGTGAATTATATATATATATATATATATATGAGACCGCGTTAAAATGCAGCCTCATAAAAAAAACAAGAAAATAAAATATTGAATCGTGTAAATGAAATTTATTCTTATTAAAATTTAAAAAAAACAATTGTGAAGAAATGAACTCTCTAGAGTCACTTACACTAACATAATTTGTATTTGTCTCATCAATAAGAGTGGTTGAATGTCTCAAATGGTATTAAATATCTACCTGTAAATAAAAAGAAAACCATGTGGTGAGCAAAAGAATTTGGTCAAAGAAATAAATGAATAGGTCTAACATATAGTATAATTTGCTCTGTATTTATATGATCTCTATCGCTGTTTTTAATAATTAATATGTGTTATGTCCTATTTTATTTTATTATATTTTATTCCATTGACTGCAATTACAAGTGGCCAAGGTAATACTGAACGACAGCATATGGGCATGAACGACAATGCCAAATATTCCGAACGACAGGAATGTAGATGGGACACTGAACGACAGCGTCTAATTGACACGAACGACTGTGTCTATCTGAACGACAGATAGTTAATTAGGCCTAGGTCAGCTTGTTGTAATCAATAGTTTTTAATTATTCAATAAAATGGAAGATCGGCAAAATAACTAAGAATAAACAATGATATCACTTAAAATATTAAATCAAATACAATTAGATAGAAAATTCCTTTGCCCGTGAGTATAAAAAGACTCACCTAATTTGTAGAACTAATGCAAACTCTATCACAGCACCCACAATAATGATTTTATTGCTTTACTCTCAATAGCTAATTCGAAGTGAAATAGAATCACTCCACAAAATGCCATATGTGACAAAAATGCGAACGCAGTATACGTATATTGATATTATTTACAAATTCTTTTATCATCCACATGTGCAGTAAATATAAATTAATAAACTATCTAGCTACCGGGTGATCTATGTTTCCTTCAGAATCGTGTACCTATTGAATTTTATCAAAAGTTTCTATTAAGAAAATAATGAGCTCTTACATATATATGAGTGGATTGTGCTTTTGACTGAAATTTAATATAACCGGAAATATGGTTGATTTTAATTCTGGAAAGTGCGTCAGCATTGCGGTTAATCCTTCTAGGTTTATATTCAATTTGATAGTCATACTCTTCAAGCTTGAGACGCCATCTTGCTAAACGACTACCTTTAATAGAGAATAATCAGGTGAGAGGTCTATGATCGGTAATTAGTATAGAGGTACGGTCGGAAATGTTTCACGGACCACATAATAGCTAATTGTTCCCTTTCTATAGTAGAATAATTTGTCTCAGTTTTGCAGAGTGTTCGAGAAGCATAAGCTATAGGAAGATCTTTTTTTACTGGACTTTGAGAAAGTACGCTGCCAATTGCAAAGTTACTTGCATCAGTTGTGAGAATAAAAGGATCGTCAAAATTGGGATAAATAAGAATTGAAGATGTGACCAGGGATTGTTTTAAATTTTTGAAAGATTCTTGGCATTGTATATTGAAATTGGAAGTTGAATTTTTTTCAAGTAATTTGTTTAAGGGTTTCGAAAGTTTTGCAAAATTAGGAATGAACCTGCGGTAATATCCTGCAAGTCCTAGAAATGAATTTATTTCTTTCGGATTTGTGGATGGAGGAAAATTTTTTATGCAATCTACTTTTGATGGATTGGGTTTTACGCCATCTTTTGTTATTAAGTGGCCAACATAAGCGACTTCCTTACGGAGAAATTCGCACTTATCGAGTTGTATCTTAAGATTTGAATTATGAAGACGTTGGAAAACTTCATGAAGTCTTTTGAGATGTTCATGGATAGTTGGAGAGTAGACGATAATGTCGTCCATATAAACTAAACATCTCTCGTTCTGTATACCTAATAGAATATTATCCATAACTCGCTGGAAAGTTGAAGGGGCATTTTTCAATCCGAATGGCATTCGAACAAATTCGTAATATTTATTTTCAACGGAGAAAGCTGTTTTAGGAATGTCTTTCGAATAAATTTCTATCTGATGAAAGCCGGATGCCAGATCGAGGGTCGTAAAATACTCACATTTACCTAACTGGTAAAGGAGGTCGGAAATATTTGGAAAAGGGTATTTGTCTCCTACCGTCAGTCCGTTAAGTTTCCTATAGTCTATCACAACTCGTCATTTTTCTTTTCCTGATGCGTCTGATTTTTTGGGTAGGAGAGAGTGGGGGAATGCCGCCACCTTAAGAGAACATGTCCTGCCATTTGCGAATCGTTCAAGCTATTGTAGATTTCTTTGGTTTGTTTTATGCCCAGAAAGCTTTTCAATGCAACTACATCACGCGACAGATGAATCCCAGAAAAGTTTGTACGACATTAATTTTTTTGTGGAACATTGACCTGGTGGTATTACCCGGACCTGCTGGGGTAATTCCGCCACCCGCACCGGGTAATTCCGCCATGGGTGTAGTATAATGTCAATAATTTTATTGGTCAGATGGAAAAATAAAGCATTTATTATGAAAATAAAATAATCATCAACATTTTTATAAAACAAAACCTTTTATAAAATATACGTTTATAAACTTAATGAACAATTCTTAAACAAATAAATCAGGAAATTTAATAAAAAATTCTACGATGTACAAAAGTCGCACACGTAATTTTTGGCACTATCCATGCCACTGCAGGCTTTATGGGCCCATTTGCCACACATAACACATCGGTATCATACTTCACTTTTCCCTCGTTCCTGGCATATCCTACAAACTTCTTCGGTTTTTTTCCGCGGTTCAGGTTCAAATCGTCCAGTTTATCATTATCAACTAATGTGTTTTCATCAACTGAATCAGTGTCAGAATCGGAATCAACAAAGGTGATGTTCTTTTTTCCTCCCCTTTTATTTTTCATGGGATCTATCTTCACTTTCTTAACGTTTAAATTTCGAGTTTTCGAATTGAACTGCAGATGGTAATATCTCCCGTTGTCTTTTCCTCAATTCCTGTTGTTAACCAAGAAAAGAAAATTTCTTCATTAGTCCACCCATTTTTGGAGCATTTATAAATAGCGCCTTCTGGACCACCCCTACATAGTAAAGGATTGAAACGTTGCCGTGGAAAGATAAATAACGGTGGTACGTAATTTCCAGCAGCACTAAACGCGCACACCACCGTGACAGTTTTGCCTCTTTCCCAGCTAACTGCTAACCCCACCTGTTTTTGACCCTTTGGCGCAAGTATTTTCCCCGGTTTTTGTACCGTGGTGATGCCGGTCTCCTCCATATTATAAATACGGATAGCCGTAAATTTAAACTTTGGCATAACAGTCTCAAGATTTTGAAAAAATGAATCCACTTCTTGCCTATTAAAAGCTTTGATTCTGTTTATACTGGTAGCTTCGGGACTACTTGAACTGATCTGAGGATTACGATTCAAAAAAACCTGCCAATCAATCTGACCCAGCGATCTTACTGCTTGAATTGAAAGGATGTTTTATATTATTCTTTTCTGCAAATTCACACCATAAAACATCTTTGCTAGTAACATGATATGATCAGCAAATAATTTCTCCTCTTCCTTCGTAAAGACTGGCTTCCTTCCCATTATCCCTTCTTATTTACGCCCAGATCTTAGTCGATCTCTCAGTGTGCTTCCTGGAATGTTAAACTGTTTTAATGCACTATTTACTGACTTTCCTTCAGCAACTGCCATCATAGCAGCCTCCAAAGTTTTCGACATCCATTGTCCTTTCTCAGTAGTGCGCTTGTGAGTTCGAGGCATGGTCTGAAATTAATTATTACTGAATGATACACCAGTAACGTTGGAGGGGTTATACCGCCATATGGCGGATTTGCCCCCGATATCTATGGCGGTATTACCCCGTTTTGTCATTTTAAAATGGTTCCTCATTTGTTTCTTTGGATTGCAAATTTGATGAAAAACAAATAGCACACCATCGCCCCAAAAGCCATTTGATAGAATAAGTGTCATAGTGCATGCAAAAATTATTATTAAAATATGACTTACGGTTAATTCACTGCACCACAATTTTATAAGCCGAACACACTTTTTAGGTTAGCTTAAAATTTCCTATATTATAACTTGAAGCAGCCTTCTACAAGTTTGGAATATTATTTGGACTATTGTCCCCTAGAGGTCAACGCCTATATCTTACATTTGCATCTGTCTGATACAGTGAGAGAGCCTATGGCGGTGTTACCCCGCATGGCGGCATTACCCCACTTTCCCCTACTACCCATACAGGAGAAGACCATGGATAATCTGATGGTCGAATAATACCTTGCGCTAACATATTGTTGATCTGACTCTTGCTTGTGTATGTGTGGGTATCTATATGATTTTGTAAAAACAGGTTTCACGTCGTTAGTGTCTATAGAATGCTTGATTTCGTTTGTAAAAGTTAACTGGTCGTTTTCTAGATAAAATATATTTTCAAAATTTAAACAGAGATTGATGACTTCCTCTCTTTCTTCATCGTTTAGATGTTCTAAGCGTAATTGTTTTAATATTTCAGATTTTCTGTCCATCTGTTCGACACTAATTTCATTATTAAAATTATTAATATTAAAATTGTCAAACGGTTCTATATACAATTCTGATATTTCGATATCTTTTGGGATAGTGTTTGCATTTAAAATATTTATAAGAAATTTGCCTTTATCATTAATATTTACAAGAGAGTGAGGAATAAAAACCTTTTCAATTTAAAGACCGGTGACCATAGCGTCAGTATTTGTATGGTTGGTTAATTTGAAGACTTGTTCAGATCTGGGTTCTAACAATACACGGTTCTAACAATACACGGTTCTTTAATGGTGTTTGAATGTTGTGATGCTTTCTTTCAGGATGGGATAATTTTGGATTGCTTTCGTGAATGTTTTTGATAACCTTAAATAATGGGACAATTTTGATTTTTTTTTCTAACTTTTGATCTTTGAAATTAATTACTACCTTGTAATGGTGGAGCCAGTCTGCTCAAACTAGTCCATCGAATTGAATATCAAGATCGCAAATGTAAATTTTATATGGATCATTTTTGGCAAAAGGTATCATAACAGATTCGGTAATTAGAATCTTTTGGTCTGTTATTCCTTGGATAACAACATTTTCGGGGCTTCTATTTAAAAATGCTTCACATGTTTTTGGTTTGAAGATTGATATGCCTGCTGCACTATCTACGAGAATTCTAAATCTTTTTGAGGAGTCTTCGAAATAGTAAAGATTTTTAGAATTTACTGTAAGTGTTGAGCTTACATGAACATTTGTTCTGGGTGGTTGGCATATGGCTGGAGGTTGTCGATAGTCATAGTTTGAATTTGGGTTGTCTGTTCTTCCAGAACTGGTTTATTGGGATCTGGGGCTGTAGAAGTTGGGCGAAGAGGAAAATTTTGATCATGAAAATCTTCGGATTGTGATGTAGAACTTTCGCAATTGTTTGGATTTGATTGAATGACAGATGGTGGTTTTGATTCTCAAAATAAGATAGTTTAAGTTCCTTTTTAATTCTATTCAAAGCTGAAAGCATGTCGCTTGGATTACTAGCTCTAACTATTTGACCTAATTTCTGTTCAAATCCAGTTAATGCCATTGTCAATACCATTGTGTCTGTTAATTTAGTTTGAGCAATTTTTTCAGGCAGTCATGTTTTGTTTGTTGATAGCAATATAGCAGAGTGAATTTTCGATTCATGCGTTTGCAAACGAGCTATGAAAGTTAATGGTGATTCATTTTGCAACTGTTTCATCCGTTGAAGATCCTGAATCAATGAGGTTAAATCTCGTGAATCTCCAAAGTGAGAATCTAAAAGATGTAAAATTTCTTCCCATGAATTTGGGTTTCGAGAGTTCACAAGTTCGGCTGCTCGGCCTTTAAGTTGAATGCCATGGAACATGCGTTTGTGAATGTTGTTAAAAATATCTGATTACCATCATAATCAGGGATAATAGAGAATATCTCTGAGAGTTTTGTGATTCGGGGTTGACGTCAGCGTTCGCGTCGGAACTAGCTTGACCTCTTGTAGTAGGCATTGTGTTTTCAGGGCGAAAACGTAAATATAGGGGATAAATTTTGGATAATTGTTAAAACAATACGATAACAGAAATGTTGTTCAATCGAACTAATAAAATGTGACAATAATCGTAGGTAAAATTATTTAAAAAAAAGTTTCAATAATTGGTAAACCAGATGATTCTTTGCGCTTACTTGACTAAAATCCTCATTCCTGGCAGAAGATGAAATCCTTTATTCTCCGTGAACGGTGCTACGACAGGGTGAGCGTTTTCGTGTTCAATTTGCAATTTTGTATTTGTAGTTTAAAACATCACTTTAAAAAAAAATATAATATCTATTATAATTTACAAGTTACAAAAATACAATAATTCTCTTTTCTTTGTGTCTTTTTCGGTTGCTAAAATTTTTATATTATTGTAGTTAAATTCGTGTTTGCTTGTTTTTTTATGTCTATTAAGAACTGTTGCAGAATTTTTTGTATATTTGTATCCGTTTATTCTACCTTCGAGGTGTTGGGAGGTTTGTCCAATGTATATCTTGTTACAATTTTCTCCATTACACGAAATTTGGTATACTACATGTGTTTTTTTGTTGGTTGGATTATCAGTTTTTAATTTGGAGAAAGTTATTTTGTTTAAGGTATTATATCCTTTGTGTCCAATCTGAATATTGTATGGCCGCGTAATATTTGAGAGTTTTTCCGATAGTCCTTTAATGTATGGTAGTCCTATATGAAGAGATTCCGGAAGATTTGTGTTTGTTTTTTTTTGGTGTATTATAAAACTTATGAATCCTGCTTTTAAACATTTTATTTATGATGGCAGAGGGATAGTTATTATTAGTTAATGTTTTCTTTGCTTTTTCAATAGCTAAATGTCGAAATTCTGGGTCGGATAGTGCAATCGCACGGTCTGCAAGGCCGATGATAACAGATTTTTTTGGGATAACGGATGGTGAGATTTATAATTAAGATATCTACCAGACCACGTTTCTTTTGTATACCAGCTTGTTCTTAGACTTTCATTTATTCTATGTATCGTCATGTCAAGGAAATTGATTTTATTATTATTTTCTAATTCAATTGTGAACTTTAGCTTAGGATGGAATGAGTTGAACATTTCTTGGACATAGTTTGATTTTTCCTTTGGAATTAATAATATGCAGTCATCGACATATCTGCGATAAAGTGGTAATCTGAAATTTAATTTGGGTATTATGCTAGATTCAAGTTCTTTGAGGACAAGTTGTGCAACAATACTAGAAATTGCAGCTCCCATAGCGCAGCCTTCGATTTGTTTATAGAATTTATCTTTGTATTGAAAATATGTGGAAGTGAGAGTATATTCAATTGCTTTTTGTAATTCATTAAGTGGTAGTGTGGTATAGTTTTTTATTTTTCCCCAATTTTTTGTGATTATGTCTTGTGCTAGTTTTAATGGAATATTGGTATATAATGATACGACGTCTAGTGATATAAGTATGTGGTTTGTTGGTATTTTTATATTTTTTATTTGTGATTTGAAATGAAACGAGTCTTTGATGTAATATTTGTTCTTGCCAGTGATATTGCTTAGGATTCTTGCTAAGAATTTGGATAGTTGTTCGAAAGGTGATTGGACGCAAGATACAATAGGCCTAAGTGGTATATTCTCTTTATGTAGTTTTGGCAAACCGTAAATTTTGGGAGGTAAGGCATTATTTAATTTTAATGCGGAAGCAGTCTTTTCAGAAATGTATTTGTTTTTTTCCCAATTTTTTATTAAATTGTTGTTTTTTGTTTGAAAAATATTGGTTGGGTTGTTTTTCATTTCTTTATATGTGTTGGTATCTTGTAGAAGCTCTTGCATTTTTTCATCGTATTGGCATTTATACATGACAACAGTTTTGTTTGTTTTGTCAGGTCTTAGGATGATTATATTTTCATTATTTTTAATAAATTGTCTGTTTTTTTTTCAATTTCTGTTTCAAGGTTTTCTGCTCGATATTTGGTTGATCATTTTTAGTTTTGAAATTTGTTAGAGTGTTGCATAAATTTGATCTGAATTCAGTTATTTCTAGTTCATGCAAGTGTCTTGTATTGGTTTCTATAGTTGCAAGTATATCATGAATAGGAATTTTGTTTTTTTCTGTCTCTAAAGCAAAATTGGGACCAAGTGCGAGTATTTCTTGGACACATTCTGGAATAACTATGTTTGTTTTATTTTCTAGCCAGTCAGGGTTATATGTTAGTTTTCCTTGGTTGTTTTGATTTAAAAGTAAATTGAATTTTCTAGTTTGTTTCACTTTAATTTTATTAAAGAGTTTTTCATTCTTTTGTGTTTCTATATTCATAAAGTTGTTATATATTTGGGTTGGAAGTTGAAAGCGTAAGGAAGATTTGATTTTTTCAATGTTGGTCTTGTTGAGTTTAATTTGCGATTCATTGTCAGTAATAATCAGGTTTAAAATTTGTTGTTTGAATTTTTTCATAATTACCTGTTCGAACCTGTGTTTAAGGTTTACAGTTGAAAGGGTTATGTGGGAAAAAATAAAATATACGCTACGATGAATATCTGACCGCCTTTGTGCAAACCGAACCTAAATCCCAAGATACATCCAAAATAAAATTATATATAATGGTTCAAGAATTCCACAGAAAATAGAATATATATGCATGGGTGAAAAAATGCAGAACTATTACCAATCAATACAACAAAACTACGGCGAGAACACAGTAAAATTGATGAAGAATTACTCGAAAATTTCGAAAAAACTAATCAGCCAATCTAACAGAAGAATATTTCTACTAAGATGCAGAACACAACAGATTTTGCCAAAATTTTTAGAATTAAATTTTTCCCACATAACCCTTTCAACTGTAAACCTTAAACACAGGTTCGAACAGGTAATTATGAAAAAGTTCAAACAACAAATTTTAAAACTACTTATTACTGACAATGAATCGCAAATTAAACTCAACAAGACCAACATTGAAAAAATCAAATCTTCCGTACGCTTTCAACTTCCAACCCAAATATATAACAACTTTATGAATATAGAAACACAAAAGAATGAAAAACTCTTCAATAACATTAAAGTGAAACAAACTAGAAAATTCAATTTACTTTTAAATCAAAACAACCAAGGAAAACTAACATATAACCCTGACTGGCTAGAAAATAAAACAAACATAGTTATTCCAGAATGTGTCCAAGAAATACTCGCACTTGGTTCCAATTTTGCTTTAGAGACAGAAAAAAACAAAATTCATTCATGATATACTTGCAACTATAGAAACCAATTGCATGAACTAGAAATAACTGAACTCAGATCAAATTTATGCAACACTAACAAATTTCAAAACTAAAAATGATCAACCAAATATCGAGCAGAAAACCTTGAAACAGAAATTGAAAAAAAAACAGACAATTTATTAAAAATAATGAAAATATAATCATCCTAAGACCTGACAAAACAAACAAAACTGTTGTCGTGTATAAATGCCAATACGATGAAAAAGTGCAAGAGCTTCTAGATTCTTAGCAAGAATCCTAAGCAATATCACTGGCAAGAACAAATATTACATCAAAGACTCGTTTCATTTCAAATCACAAATAAAAAATATAAAAATACCAACAAACCACATACTTATATCGCTAGACGTCGTATCATTATATACCAATATCCCATTAAAACTAGCACAAGACATAATCACAAAAAAATGGGAAAAAATAAAAAACTATACCACACTACCACTTAATGAATTACAAAAAGCAATTGAATATACTCTCACTTCCACATATTTTCAATACAAAGATAAATTCTATAAACAAATCGAAGGCTGCGCTATGGGAGCTGCAATTTCTAGTATTGTTGCACAACTTGTCCTCGAAGAACTTGAATCTAGCATAATACCCAAATTAAATTTCAGATTACCACTTTATCGCAGATATGTCGATGACTGCATATTATTAATTCCAAAGGAAAAATCAAACTATGTCCAAGAAATGTTCAACTCATTCCATCCTAAGCTAAAGTTCACAATTGAATTAGAAAATAATAATAAAATTAATTTCCTTGACATGACGATACGTAGAATAAATGAAAGTCTAAGAACAAGCTGGTATACAAAAGAAACGTGGTCTGGTAGATATCTTAATTATAAATCTCACCATCCGTTATCCCAAAAAAAATCTGTTATCATCGGCCTTGCAGACCGTGCGATTGCACTATCCGACCCAGAATTCCGACATTTAGCTATTGAAAAAGCAAAGAAAACATTAACTAATAATAACTATCCCTCAGCCATCATAAATAAAATTTTTAAAAGCAGGATTCATAAGTTTTATAATACACCAAAAAAAACAAACACAAATCTTCCGGAATCTCTTCATATAGGAGGACTACCATACATTAAAGGACTATCGGAAAAACTCTCAAATATTACGCGGCCATACAATATTCAGATTGGACACAAAGGATATAATACCTTAAACAAAATAACTTTCTCCAAATGAAAAACTGATAATCCAACCAACAAAAAAACACATGTAGTATACCAAATTTCGTGTAATGGAGAAAATTGTAACAAGGTATACATTGGACAAACCTCCCAACACCTCGAAGGTAGAATAAACGGATACAAATATACAAAAAATTCTGCAACAGTTCTTAATAGACATAAAAAAACAAGCAAACACGAATTTAACTACAATAATATAAAAATTTTAGCAACCGAAAAAGACACAAAGAAAAGAGAATTTCTTGAAATGTTTCATATTAAGCTCAACCCTAATACAGTGAATGATAAAACTGACATTAAGAATCTCAGCAATATATACCACAAAATTATTTAATAAAAAGAAACTCCATCTCCTCTCTTTTTTTACAAAGTGTTTGTATTAATACTTTTGTTTAAATAATATTCCTCTCCCATTCCACAATTTCAAATAAACCACAACCACCATAGCAAAAGAGTTCCTGATAAACGTACAACAGATGGTAGCATAGACACAACAATACACACCAAACATAATACACCAGTCTTTATATTTAACTTTTGGAAATAATTTTCTCAAAACATATATAGCGTAAAAACAGACCTGTCATAAAAATCAACACATGCCATAATAACAAACCTGATAAAAAAAGAAAAATGATTGATTTCCACAGAGAATAAAAAAATCTCAATTATGGTTAACAAAACTAGTTCTTATATGTGTTTAAGGTACGAAAGGTAATCTTATATGTATTCATTTATTTTATTGCTTGGAGCCCCAAGCGAAACGTCTTAAATTTTAAAATATACGCTACGATGAATATCTGACCGCTTTTGTGCAAACCGAACCTAAATCCCAAGATACATCCAAAATAAAATTATATATAATGGTTCAAGAGTTCCACAGAAAATAGCATATATATATATATATATATATATATATATATATATATATATATATATATATATATATATATATATATATATATATATATATATATATATGTGTGTGTAAGGGTTGTTTTGGGGACGTCAAATTTTTGTACATTTTGGTGCATACATTAGTCATATATCTTGTTAGGAATTGATGTATATAATTTTTGTTTAATTATTTGTATTATTAACAAATGTATACTTTTTATATGTGTAATAGATGTTTTGAGGATGATTCTCTCATAAAATGAAAGCCAGGCTATATAACAGCCTATGCTAAGGTAAGTGGTTATTACAAAGGAAACTTTGCATAACAAATAATAGTTGAAAAAAACTAAAACAACACGCTTTTATATTGTAAAATTATAAGAATAAATAAAATTGGGCCTATATGTAATCTAGGTAGCATAGACCTCTCACGAGGTTTCTGAAGACCTAACCTTCCATTTTCCTGGTGAGTTTCTAAATATATCCCGAATGTAACCTGAACCAGAAATTCTTACTGCGAGTTCCTAAATTTAGCGCGAATGTAATAAGAACAATATATTCTGAATTCTGAGAAATCCTAAAGTTATGCCGAAAGTAAACTGGACACGGAATTTTTGTTGCGAGTTCCTAAAGATATACTAAAAGTAACTTAAACATAGAGAGCATGAATTACCACTGCACAATACTTCTAAATATTTGTTTAGTTCATTCAACGATCAGATAGCTTTTATAAGTCATTATAAGGATACGACCCAAATTATCCAACTTAAAATTATCTAATCTGTCAACCAAATAAGCCATAATTGAAACTAAGTTGACAATTGCTTTTCTATAACCAGTGCCTCCCTGGAGAGTGGCTCCACCCTATAATTTTTTTCGGTTTTAGTTATATCTCTCTACTCATTCATGAAATTCCTCTTCTTATCGAATTATGACTAAAATTCATAACTTGCATCCCCAAAACCCCCACAAACTATTTTGAATAGAATCGAACCGTGATCACAAAAATCTTCGTCATCTAAAGCCACTACCTTTAATTTATCAATTTTCCAAAGGGTGTGGTAGATATGTGACTTGTAGTTTATATAATATTGAATAAAATGATGGCTGCATCTTTATCTAAAAACAATCGATATTTTTTGTTGCCATGGCTATTTCAATAACAGAGCTTAAATTATTGGTATAATTGTCAGTCGATAAGCAGCATCATTTCATTTTATATGATAGAACGGAAAATTTTACCCAACTTTTATTGAGATACTTTTTATTATAACTTACAATTTAGCTAGAAATCAGCTGATTCCACACATTTGGCCAACCCTGTATACATACATTTTATAGATATATCACATGTAGGTACTTCCCCAGAAAAACGGATCCCATTCTGTTTTTGTGTGAGGCATTTAGTAAAAAATATACTGAATACATATAAGTGGAATACTAACAAATAACTATAAAGAATAGTGAGGGACCAAAAGCGGGACTCTATGTCATATAGTATTTCTATTAATCGACAAGATTCTATTAACATTACCATTGAATCTTGTCGATTAATAGAATACTATATGACACAGAGTCCCGCTTCAGAGTCGTTAAAGTTTCTGGTCCCATGATTTATGTGTTAAGTTTTAGCAAAGATAATAGAAGTCAGTCTTTGGTGTTGGGTACATACAAGGTAGAAGTAAAGATTAAATACACCTAATCTTTGGTAGAAGAGTGAATAATATCATTGTCTATGGGATTCACATAATTAACCCTCATGTAAATTCGCGGGTCATCGACCTCTATATTGCGTTTTGCCAGAGGCCAGGGATCATAAGAAACTGAAGCCAGAATTATTACGCACCGATTACAAAATAAATTAAATAAGTATCAAGTATAACATATCTCTAAAAATATTCAACCAAATATTTATGATTTCTATTTCAATACTACTCGACAATTATTTATTAATCCGTGCAGTTTTTCTTACAATTTTGCAATGCTCACTCAAATTACTTTCAAATTCAAGATATTTAAAAAATCAAAGAATATTTTTTAATTTCCAGTCGGAAGTTATTGCATTTTCTGAAATTGTAAATTTGAACAATCTCCACCTTTCAAGATACCCAGAGTCGTATAAAATGATTTTTAGGAAAATGTTCGTGTGTGCGTTTTTGTGTGTACGTATGTACGGTATATGTAAGATTTTTTCTAATATACATATACTTCGTAGGAGTACTTCCAAAAATAAATAAGCAAACACATATTTCGTGATTTTCTGAAAATAAGGGGACTGGAAATATTGTTTAGTTTGAAGTCCATTGTAGGGGATTCCGCTGACTTAAGCAGGTGAAGTCGCGGGCGTTTGCTAGTTTTCAATAATAAAGAATCAAGAATAAAACATGACGATTCAAATTTCAAATTTATGTACCTACATAACTCTAATATACCTATATTAGTCTAATATAAGAATAAAAATTCTAGGATCAAAACTATGCAGATAATTTTGATTCAAAAATAAAAATTTGGAAATAAAAATACAAATAAGTTACCTATATATGTTCAATTTTCGAGTACTTTTTACCATAATATCAATGGAATGGAATGGAACGCAACAGAATTTCAAAATTTTTGACGGTTCAAATGATTTGAAAATATAAAAATAATTTTCTGAATTTGAATTTTATTACAAGCAAAACAAATCATTTATTTAAAACTGCAATTACCTGTGCCATATAGTATATATTTCTGTGGCTATGAATTTCTTTGTGAATAGTTTTCTTTTTTGAAAATTTGATTATTAATCTGTATTATGTAATTTAATAGCAAAACGGCGTGCCATAGGTTCAGGAGGTGCAAAATGTTTTTTGACAGACTTTGAAAAACGAGGAGGTATACAATTCAATTTTATGTTTGTATTATCTTATGTATGCATGTTTGCGCGTTTGGCATATTAAACTTACTCCGATTTTGATGATTCTACTTTTATTCGAATGAATCTAATTGAAAATTAGTTCTAAAAAAATTTTGAATCCAGTATGTATTTCCCCCCAAAAATCCCCTCCAAATGTGGGTAAGGGGTAATTTTTTAGAAAATCAGAAATCTAAGATAGCCAAATTGAAGAAACTTAATTCGGAAACCTTTTATCTGGAATGTTTCCAAAGACTTCAAAGGTTTCCGAGTTAGAGACTTTAGTACGGTGTAGTTATCGAAAAATTTACAGTATCATTCTGTTGACACTCAAAAATGTGAAATAAATATTTCTTTACAAAAAACAAGGACTCACTTTCAGAGGAGACATTAAAAAATACAAAATAATATTTATTCTATTGGTACAGGTACTTTAGAAGTTGCTGCCAAGAGTATCTACCTGCAAGTGATATTTATATACTTCATCTCTTGCACAACTTACCAGTACCAATAGAATGAATGTTATTTTGTATATTTTAGAGCCTCAACGGATTAAAACGGTCCTTGTTTTTGTAAACATTTATCTTGGTGAAATTTGAAGATGGGGTTCAGTTTGTTGTGATGAAAGAAAAATTTCTGTAGAAACGGTGTTGAGTTTTGTATGCTCCCTGGCCTTTGGTAAAACTCAACATAATAGTCGATGACCCCCGTTCCTCGTTGAACATGATGGGCGATATAAATCCTATAGACAATGATAATATACGACTCTCGTCTCGAGTTTTTTTGAGGACAGATCGACAATAAACATGTTTATCAGCAATTGAAAGTGAATGGCAATCAATGAGTGCTAACTGCATCATAGACAAATATACCTTTAACAAAATTGTATCCCTATTATTTGATAGTACGTTTCAATGCTAGATTTCACAAACAAATTCTGGGTACGCCTATGGGAGCGAAAATATCGCCAATATTAGGGAATTATGTTTTGAATTTTGTTAGATATAGTTGTTTATACCAGTAGGTACTCTATTTTTAACCACTGTCCATTAAAAAATACGTCGACTATTTGATATTAGCCATACCTCAAGATGGTAATCGAAGAGAAATTGTACATTTTCAATTCTTTTGATGCGTACATTCAATTTGCAATTATTGAGATTGAACATCAAAATCAATATGTAGCATTTCTTGATAGCGGGTTCATAAGAACGGAAAACAAAATAATTCTGATAGAATTATATAGAAAAACTGGTGCATCAGGATGATTTTTATTTATACCTAAAAACTATTACTGCTATAATTTTCTATCCTACAGAAAGACCGTTCTGTCTAACTTTAATTTCGCATTCGAAATATCCTTACTATATATATATATATATATATATATATATATATATATATATATATATATATATATATATATATATATATATATATATATATATATATATATATATATATATATATATATATTGATTTTGTATTCTTGACTGGATTTATAATAAATAAAAAGATGTTCTTGGGGATGCAGTCATATATTCAGTCAAAGAATTTTATTGAATATATGACTGCATCCCCAAGAACATCTTTTTATATATATATATATATATATATATATATATATATATATATATATATATATATTTGTGTTTGGCTCTTTTCGGGACTATGGAAGAAATGTGGTTTGAATAAAGTTTGTTATTTTACAGACGTCATTTTAGAGTGCAGTTAGTCAGATATCTTGTTGGGAATTGATATATGCAATTTTTTTGAAATTATACGTATTAATAACAAATGTATATGTTTTGAGGACATGAATTTTTTTGGTTTATTTTTTCAATTATAGGAGATGATTCTCTCATAAAATGGTTGAGAACTGGGCTGAATAACAGCGTGCGCCAACTTTGGCTAACTTAACTGGATATTAGTGTATAAGCGGAAATTGTGTTCAAAAGATTAGTTTTCATCATTTCAAAGATAGTTTTTTCATTTCATTCATCGATCAGATAGCGTTCATTAATCATTATCAGGATATGATTTAATTTATCATCTTATTCATCTGAAATTATCTAGATTGTCAACTAAATAAGCCATAATTGAAATTCTATTGACAAAAACTGCTAACCTAAAACTATTGCGTCCCTGGATAGTGGCTCTACCCAAATATCTTTTTTAATTATATAAAACGAATTCTTATTGTCTTATTTCCTTTCGATTTTCAAATAGCATATAATATATTATTCTGTATATTATTTCATGACCGCTTATGTATTATCATTACAAATTCAACGAGTAACAGAGACAATTATTCTTTCCTCTGCATATCATATCATGAAAAAATATATAGAAACGTTGCTTTTGGAATTTTGAACAATACAATAACTGTTATTTTTAAATGTGATCAGAAAATCAAAAAACATAATGGAATTTTTACAGAAAGAACTATTTTCTAAGATTTTGAAACAATAATTCTCCTCGTACTTCTTATCTTATCATTTCGTAATATATTTTGTGAGACAATATAATTTATAATCATTGAAATCCAAATGCACATGAAAATTCGGTAGCTCAAAAAATATTGTTTTTTGACTTTCTAGTGAATATTATGAATATTCTCTTTTCTTTTCAGATGATAAATAAGCTGTGTTGGTCGATTTGTGCCCAAAGGAGACCTAGACAGAATATTAAAATTCACTTTTTGAGTTAAATTTCCAGATGCCGTGAAATTATACATGTTACTCGAGTCATCTTGCCATGCGCGGAAATAATAATTATAACTGCGAATCTCTGGGTTATTTTGTTTAAACTTGGTTGGACCAGTAGTAGGTACCTAATGGATATAACAATTCTGGATTTTCTTTTCAAATAATTTATGGATAGTTTATTCCTGTATTATATTCATTCCAAATAATAACTGATTCATCCAATCAATCCACAATTATTACATGGCAGGTCAGTTTATCGGCAATATTGCTGACCGGTCTGTTGTCGCGGCTATTGTTTGGTAGTTTGGTAGGTAGCAGAAATTAGGTTCGACTATAATTACTGATTTGCACGGTAGACTTGTATAAATAAACCTTGTCGCGGCTAGGTATTGGTTGGTAGTTTGGTAGGTAGCAGAAATTAGGTTCGACTATAATTACTGATTTGCACGGTAGACTTGTATAAATAAACCTATATTAATACATTATAAGATACTATAAGCTTAACAGAATTAAAAATACTTGACCGATACTACATAAAATTCGTGTGTGGGGTTTTCGAGATTGGAGAGTATATTTTTCCGTCAAAATTCATAAGTTTATGATAGCATCATCAAGATGGAGTTTAGCGGATATGGTCCGATTCTATTGGACATTAGTATGTGGGGGTTTTGTGGTCGAAAATTATGTTTCTTGCCAAAATTCTACAAAAAAGACTAATAAATTTCACCCTCATAAGACCCAAAATCAAATATTTCAATTAAAAACATTTTGTAATATAAAACATTTTTAAAACAGTCTAAAATTCACCTACCACCCTACAGACTTATAACCCCATACAGATTCCTAAAACGAAGAACGTGGCTACCATGCTATATAGACAATATTCCTACCTACATAGCATATGTAGCTCGTAGAGGAGTCAAGAGTTTTCTATCTACGTATCTCTTGTACAAATTCTAAATTACCATTACCAATGAAATAAAAATTATTTTGTAAATTTTACAGAAATATTTATTTTATTAACAGGGTGAGGTATGTAGTAACGTAAGACAAAAGACATTACCTATTGTAAATTAGATTATTCAAATGAAGTGTTTCCCATAGTACGATAGCGATTTATGATATACCATACGTTTACATGTCGTTCTAGGAATCTGAATTCGGCTAGAAGAAGTTGTTTTATATTTTTAATTCGTTTAAAAACGTGGTAAGTTGGTAAGTGAAAAAATGTTTTTTATTCTTATTAATTTCTTTAATAAATTTTCGTAATCTAATCGTGTTTGTGTCATTGACCTCGGGATCAGGTGCGCCCAATATGTGATAATCATATTATATTACCAATATAATGAATAATGAACCTCAAAGCTTAGATCCCTTTCTCAAAAAAGGAAGATATCTCCAAACACACAATTTCGAGAGATGTCCTTAATAGTTATTCTCATTCTTAAAAAATATTTGAATTCATTGAAAAAATCACGGTAGGTAGGTAGTAAACGTATTCCACAACGCCTACCTAAACTGCGCCAAAGTTATGCCTGGAAGAACAAGTTTTAAAATTTTAGGTCCTCAAATCAACCATTGAACATATAAAGCAGAATTTGTGTTTGGGGGCAGTCCCCAAAAGCACCGCTGGTATATAATTGCTATGAGGACCGTCCTCAAAAGCACCATAAGTCCTCAAAGGCGCCACTTGATTCCACAAAACGTCCTCAAAACGACCCTTACACATATATATTAGATTAGTACTGAAATTAAATTGTGGGGACGCAGTTAAATTGAAAGAATACTCTTTAAAGTGATATCCAACCTTTCGGTAATTTTTTCATCATTACCATCGGAAACTACAAGAATACAACACAGTCTTGTACTTGTACTTGTTGGTGAGTGAGTGTTGATTAAAGTGTGTGTGTCTGAACATCGCTTTATTCTCTAATAATCTAATTCAAATATTGAGTGAAGTAGTGATTTTACATTGTAGAACCTGTTAGAATGTAAGTGTATAGCTTAAAATAGTGAGTTTAAATCCAACATCAATCATAATAGAACGAATTCCATAATAAAATATTTTATTTTATACGCTAATAAGCAAATCAAGTTCGAACTATGCGCGGTGTTGCCAGAGTGTGTTGAAAATACAAAATGCCCACCTTAATGATAAGAGCCTAAACTCCGAAGAGTCGATCTGGTGAGGGTTCTTAACGCGATACTTTCTAAAACAGAAAATAAGATGGCGGAAGCGACCATACGTCAATGTAAATGTTGTCAGAAAAAAAAGTAACAGTTGCCTCATGCATTAATTGTGGTGAAGCCTGGCACCCTTCTTGTGCGGAAAGAGTGGAACATATAAAGTTCCTGTCGGAGAATGTAATACAATGCTGTAACTTCGACAAAACTGTTAACGAAAACTTATCCTCAAAAGAGGGTTTTCTGGAAGAACAAATTAAACTTCTAAAACAAATTATTGTCGAAAAGGAAACAATTATAATGGATAAACTAAGCATTATACGGCTACAAGAGGAAAAAATTAGTCTGCAAGAGGAGACAATTGTTCTTTTAAAAGAAAAATGTAACATGAAAATACAAGTCGAGCCAAGGAAAACAAAAAAAACCAAGAAATACAGGGGGTCATGCATCTAAGAGGGGATCAGATAGAACAAAAATCAGAGGTAATCTCAAGTAAAATAGATGAAACAAAGCAGATAGAAAGTAAACAACTGGAAAACACGACGAATGAAATTAACCTCAATACGGATAAACAACCAAATAATGTACCTAAGAGAAGAAGCAATCTAACGGGCAACGAGGAATCATTCACAAAAGTGCAAAGAAGAAAAAAAGAGGATACATTAAAATATTGGTACTGCAGAAGTTACGAATCAAGATGGAGATGAAAATTTTTGCGGGGCCGAAAAAAAATTATGGCTTTACCTGTATAGAGTTCAAAGAAATGCAACAGCCACAAAGAATAAGGATTATATTCTTAAGAAGCCTGGTTTTGAAGGAGTTGAAATAAATGTTAATGAGCTCCCAACGAAACCAACAAAAAATAAATGTTTTCAAGTAACAGCACCTTTTGGGAAAAAAGATAACATGTATGAGGCCCAGTTTTGGCCAAGAGGAGTTGGTGTAAAGCGATTTGATTTTCGAAAGCAAGGCGGCTATAATGAAAATTTTTAGTTAAGAAAAATAGCAGGAACCCTGTTCTTATACAGGAAAAGTTCATTACATCTTATTTTTTAAATATCAGAAATCTTCAATACAAGGTAGATGAACTTGAGCATTTAATTGATGGTCAAAATTGTGATCTTATTTGTTTATGTGAGCATTGGCTCAGTGAAAGCACTGCTGACTATTGCACCATTGAGGGTTATACCTTGGCTAACAACTTTACTCGGAAGAGATACAATGGAGGTGGTGTTATTATTTATACCAAGAATAAATTAAATTTTAGGAAACTTGTCAACATCGACAGTCTATAGAGAAAGATTTTGAAGTCGTAGCAATTGAATTAAAACAAATGAATATTGTAATTATATGTATTTATAGGTCATCCACCAGTGCTCTGGAAATATTTCATGAGAATCTTCTACAGGTATTAGAAATATTTTATCAACAAAAAAAGCCGTGTTTTATTTATGGTGACTTCAACATTGACTTGCTTGAGAATTCTCCCGCTGCCCAGGAATTTCGTAACATAGTCAAATCATATGGTTTCCAATTTATGATAACCGATGCTACTCGAACACCCAAATTCTGTAAAAGCAGCTGTTTGGACAACTGTATAACAAATGTTCCAGGTAGGTGCGTTGCTTCCTAAGTGATGACCCATTTATCTGATCATAAAGCAATAATTAATAAATACTGCCTAACTAAAAAATTTTGTAAGACCAATGATACCCAAATAGAAATTGAATTAAGACCCTTTTGTAAGCTTAATATTACTAAGTGTATATCAATGTTAAATAGCATAAATTGGGAAGATTTGGAGAAATTTGATAACGTTGATGATATGTACAATAACTTGATACAAATAAACAGTAGTCAAAGAAATATTGATCTCTCCAATGAAATAAAGTTAGCACGAAAACACTACAGAATCCAAATCCTCAATAAAAAAGAAAGTATTATTCCAATAGATTAGAAAAGTCAGTAAACAGACCAAAGACGGTTTGGAAGATAATTAAGGAACCACTATCCACTAATGCTATCCATTCTGTAACTCGTATTAGTGCTGAGGAATTTAATGAATATTTTACGAACATATCATATCGAAAAATTTAGAAATGTCTCAAAATAGTCCTTCAGAGACTGATCAAAGAAGGTTTGGTGATTCCATTGTCCAAAATAATCAATAAGTGTTTTGAAACTCTTCGTTTCCCAAATAAGCTGAAATATATTAAAGTAACCCCTGTCTATAAAAAGGGACCTCTGATATCAGTAATTATCGACTAATCTCTATTACCCCTATACTATCAAAGCCTATCGAAGTGGCCTTAAAAAACAGAATAATTAAGTTTCTGGATGCCAATAATTTGCTGTCAAAGCACCAGTTCGGATTTAGGTCGGGCTTATCGACTACCCACGCCATAAACGAGCTGGTGCGACATATAATGGAGTCCTTCGAGAGGGGGGAAACGGTTTCAGCCGTTTTCTGTGACCTCTCAAAGGCCTTCGATTGGGTGTCACACACAGTTCTGCAAGAAAAACTTTCATATTATGGAATAAGGGGCAAAGTAGCTGATTTAATTTAATCATATTTGTCCAACCGAGTTCAGACGGTTGAACACAAAGGTATATGCTCCTCAACACTAAAGGTAGTGGCCGGGGTACCACAGGGCTCAATCTTGGGTCCCCTGCTTTTTGTACTTTATGTTAATGAGCTACCTCTTCACATGAACCCTACCTGCGTTATCCAATGAGTGCCATACCAATGTTGAATATCTTAGACAACAAACTAACAATGCAATAGCTAAGATCGAAATTTTTTTTACTTCTAATGGATTGTATCTTAATGTGGATAAAACCTTTTTACTCAACTTCACATTGAAAGAATTGCAAGATAATTAGGAGTCCTTCAAGTTTTTGGGAGTCACCTTGGACACCAGATTGAGCTGGAAGGATCAAGACCTTTCTTCCAAACTATCTAGTACTCTATTTCTGCTTCGTAGAGTTGCAGAATTTGTGTCATTCGACGTAGTTAGGGACGCCTACATGGGGCTATTCCAGTCCAGAATTTCTTACGGTCTTCTGTTCTGGGGAAATTCCACTGACTGCACAAAAATATTTATCAAGCAGAAGGCTGCATTGAGAATTTTAGGTAAAATTAATTCTACGGATAGTTGCAAAATGTTGTTTAAACAGTTCAACATACTGACATTGGCTGCCCTGTACATACACCAATATTTAATTTCATCAAGCAGCAACAGAATCTTCTTCCAACAGTAAACTCACAACATGGCTACCTCAAGCGGTTTGGCAATAACTTGCTTACTCCTCAGCATCGACTCGCCATCACACATAAGAGCTATATTACTCTAGCATCAAGACTGTTTAATCATTTGTCGCCTTGTATAAGAAATTTACCCATAAATAAATTTAAAATTAAAACAAAAATACTGTTGATGGAACTATGCCCTTATAACATCGATGAATTTCTTAGATGTAATAGATAAAGAATAAATATTGTCAAATTGGTCTGTCCTATTTGTAATTTTTTATGTAAAGTTTTCAATAATGTGTTATATAATAGAAAATAGTGTTAGTGTGCATTTTTAATTGTATTACTAATATTTTTACATTATTCTTGTGTTAATGATTTTTAATATTAAAGCTATTCTATTTGAACCTGTGACAATGCAAAATCTGTTATTGGATATTTGAGCAAATAAAGAATATTATTATTATTATTAATATTATTATTATTATTATTATTACTACTATTATTATTAATATTATTATTAATATTATTATTATTATTAATATTATTATTATTATTATTATTATTATAAATGTAGAAACTAATCATAAACAACATTTTTACGAGATTGATTATTAAAAGATGATAAAAACACTCTGAAAACATTGCACAATGTATACCGAAAAGAACTGATTGACATTTCTAATATGTGAATTCAACTAAAAAAAAATACCATATCTTATCTCGAAATCGTCACGCTGATGATTTACTCCTCTCCGTTGAATTGATCCGTATCCCTTATTTTCAAGGCAGAATCCATCATTCGTAAAACTGTGAAAGAAACTGTATGTGTCGTGTGAGTAAACACAATTTGCTGTACTTATGCTTTATACTCCATGCCCAAATGACATCAATTAACCCCTTAATAGTGGAGTAAATTTAGTTGCCTAAGCCCACATTATTAGGTCAACATAGATTTTTCAGAAAAAATAGAGCCACAAACGATTTCATTATTATATTTGAGTTTTGCAAACGATTTCTGATGATAGATTGAGTGAAAAGTAGAGTATTGTCTACTTTCAAGAGGTGTTGGATTATCAGTTGAAATGTTTATCAGTATAATAATTCATGACTATTGAGTTACAAATAAATAGAAACGCGTTACAATTGTCCACAAACAAAAATCAACATTATTTTCCACCAAATTTTCCAAATTTGTGCTGGCTTAGATAGCTCTATAGAATGTTTTTTTATTTATTGAGTTTCCTATCAAGTCCTTTTCACATGTTTATGTTGCTTCAACCTCCAGCCGCGCTATGGCACCACATATACTGCAGAGTTGCTGCTCGTTGATTAGTTTTTTATCTTTGTTTAAATTGATGATTCGTATTGCGTATATGAGACAAATATATAATTTTGCATTCATTATTTGGCTATATTTCTAAATTAATTTAGAGAATATTTGTTGCTATTCAGTTCAAATATTAAACAGAGAATCGCAACATAAGTCTGAACGAATAACAAAAAGTTTCTTTAAATAACGAGTTTGTTGTATATTACTGACAATCTGGTGGTAATAATAGAACAAACCTTCTATTCGGAAGGCGTCAGTTGGATGTCGCATACATAATTCATATTAATCATGATAATTGAGACATACTGCGGTTCGCGCCTTTGACTGTAAATTTTACCATACTAAGAAAATTGATGAGATGCATCTTGAGTGACTTTTTCTGACGCATCGCATATCTTTGTAGTTTTGAATGGCGCCGGCTAAACAGTCTGTATCGTATCGTGTTACCCTTTTAGGGCATAAAAATCCAAGTGTACGGTTTTTCGAATAGCGCCACAGCTGACTTTAATGATAAACTATAAAAACTGTCACACAATCCAAAGCAAATGTTTGTGAGATATCTATTTTGTTTGAGAAAAGGAACCAGGCCAAACATTGGGCATCATTTCAATAATTCTTTTCTATAGCTGGCATCACGCGGGAATGATAATATTCGTTACATATTATATATTTTCAGTAAAAGTTTATCTTGTAATTTATTGTGCTTTAGTATTCAATCAAGCATGTTCATAATTCGGTTAATTTAAGGAAATATTTAGAAAATTAAACAAAGTATGGCCGAGTTGAATCCTTATTTCAAAACATTCCTGAACATCACAGAAAACCTAATAGAGCTGGAATGACAAATGAACAAAATAAGTGTCAAAACTAGATGGTAATTGGGTGAAAAAGCGGTAACCTACGTGCTGATGCCGCAAATTTATAATTTACTTCATATCGAATGGTATTGTAGCCTATCGCTATATTTTATTGAGGTTCACTAAAATCTCAGTTGTGTCCACTCACAGGACTTTCCAACCGCTTCTAAGTAAATTCTTCTCGAGTTATTCATTTTCCACTAAGTTCTGTTCAAAACCAGACATCGAAAAGATTATACGATTACTAGCTACTTGGGGTAGCGATAGGAGAATAAAATATGAGAATGAAAAATACACAATAAGTTTTATATATGTATATAGAGCTGTTATCATAAGAAACATACAAATGCACTCATTATCTGTGATTATAATTGTTCTGTTAAAAGCTAAAAATCATCGTAATCGGAGCATGCGAAACGCGCAAACAAACATAAAAAATCGGCCAAGTGCGAGTCGACCTCGCACGCCAATGGTTTAGGACTTCTGTGACGGACGGGTGGATGGAATTAGTATTTGTTGTTATAGCGGTATTAGAAAGACACATTCTTGGAAAATTTCAACTCTCTACCTATTACGGTTCATAAGATACATCCGCTGAGAGATGAACGGACGGACGAACTTAGTATTTGTTGTTTCAGCGGCAACAGAAATACCACAGTATACTCCTCTGTCTGGAAAGCCAAAACAGGCTAGTATTCAAATGCTACCTTTATTTTATTAATCAGCAGCATCCAAAACTCAAAAGATTTCAGATTCAGTTTTCTGAAATTCTACATTTACCATAACCGCATCCAACCACTTTCTTTTAGCACGACTCCTTTTCTTCTTGTAAATCTCCCTGCCGTCATCCTCTTTACGTGCCCCAGCTATCTGATTATCTGTGGCCTTACAAATTGTCTTACACTTGGGTGATCGTACATCTCTTGTACTTCTTTTTGTTTTCTGTTTTAGTTCCTCCAAATAGTTTTCTCAACATCTTCATTTCAAATACTTCTAATTTAATTTCGTCTTTTTTTGTGAGCACTTATGTTTTGCATCCATATACAACCGTAGGTCTAAATATAGTATTATTATAATATGATTCTCGCTACTCTGAATACCTGCTTCAATCCCAATAATAATTTAAGACTGCCTGCAGCCCTGCACCCTTTCGATATCCTTTTTTTATCGACGAACCCAAACAATTATATAAGTAAACAATTCGACTGTCTGCTTTTTTTTGGTTTATGCGCACTTTATAGGTATGGTAACGTACTCCGATTTTGATGATTTTTAATTCATTTGAAAGAGGAGACTTGAGAAATGGTCTCATATTATTCAAGAGGAGGGGGCAGTTTTTGTCAAAAATCGAAAATCTGAGACGGCAGAATTGAACATAGGACGATGTCAGGAAATGTTTAAATTGAACATTTTATTCAAAAGAGTTACGGTTTGCGAGTTACAGCGATGTTAAAATCTGAAATATGTTTTTTCTCTATGTGGAGTGGACAGTTTCTTTCGAAAATAGAATACCTGAGGTAACCAAATTAAAGACCATATTATTTGTAGCAACATTTATATTGAACATTTTATTCATTGAGGTACGGTTTTCGGGTTACAGCGGTGGTAAAGTTTAAAATATGCGTATTTTCGCTTCGATGTTTTTATATTTCTGAATAATAACAAGTAGGTACCAGCAAAGAATATACATGAATAATGGTATAAGTGAACGTTCAACGATTTTTGTGACTAATGTTACACTCAAAAGTGTGAAATAAATATTTTTTACAAAAAATTGGACCGAAGTTATTAGTGGGTGCAATAAATAAAACAAAATAATATTAATACCAATACTATTTGTGAAGTTGGTACTAAAAGTTTTCAATCTAACTGCAATTGCACAACTTCAAAAGTACCAGCACCAGCAGAATTAATATTAGGTATCTTGTATTTTTCAGTGTACCAACTAATAACGTCGGTCCAATTTTTTGTAAAAAAATATTTATTGTATTTCCTTCTCTTCTGTATTGATACTAGTCAACGTCATTCGCTAACTCATTCACTTTCTCGATGTTGTATCTAACTTTTATCCTTGTTTTTAAATTCTGCATTTTCTCCATCTCTAAGTACTGCTTGTCTCAATGCCATCTATTTTGTTTTGTTCTCATTTATCATTAGTCAATAGTTTACTGAACTTACTGAATATCTTGTTCATTTCATTTTATGATCTAGTTAATAACGCTGTAAATATCGTCTGTATAGGCGATAACTTGATGTCGATGTTGATTAATTTATCCGGTAGTCCGAATCTCACTATCTCGTAATACGTTTTCCAAGACAACATTAAAAAACATTGTTGATAATGGATCTTATTGCTTTTATCCTCTGGTTGCTTAAGAGCTGTTAGAGAACTGACCCTCAGTTGTGATTATTCCTCTATTTTTTTCCTGTTCACGGAGTCGTATGCATGTCTAAAATCAACAACTGGTTGTGCTCGTAGGTTTCATTATTAATCGTTTTGAGATTCTGGTCTACAGGGACCTTCCCATCTCTAAAACCTCCTTGATATTCTCCGAGATGGTTCTGATAATTGTTCAATCTGTTTCTAATGATTCTTGCTAAAACCTTATACAGTAGATCTAAAAGAGGGATTTCTTTATAATTGTAGCAGTTTGCTTTGTTCTTTTTTTTATGAATAGGAAAAATGATAGTATTGTTCCACCTTTCCGGTATTTTTTCCTCCTTCCATATTTTCTGAACTATTCTACATTGATACACTTTCTCTCAGCTTCTTCACTCCATATTCAATTATTTCCGCTGATATCCCATTTCTCCTGCATTTTTATTATTCTTTAATTTTCCAATTTTTTTAACTATATCCCCATCTGTTGGTTTTTCTACATGCTGCTTAATGTTGGTCAATACCGTTCTTCGCCTTGTTTGCCTCTTGGTCAGAAAACTCTTGCCATATTATTGATAAAGTGCCCCTCAAGTACTACCAGTCTATTTTTCATATATTTTCCGTTATGTCCGTCTTCTACGTCTCTTTCTTTCTTTCTCTCTGCTTCCTTTCCCAGGTGATCTTCTCGTTCTTTAAATCCTACTAAACGTTTCGTCCTGCTCATCTTTTTTTCTTTTGTGCTCTTTTCCTGTTTCAGTTTCCTTCGTGCATTTTTCTTGTGATTGAGATGCTACCAGGTTTTAGATTCTTCGCTGTTGTTATGAATTTATATTATTACTTTATGTTCCTAGGACCGCGCCGCGAAAGAAAACAAAACTTAGGTCGACCCCACTACCAGTGCTTTCCTCGTTTTCGGTGTTTATTCCAAAGTCTGGCTATATAAACTGTAAACGTCAGATTATTTTAATGGTAGTCCTACGCAATAAATAAAATTAAAATAAATATATGATTCCTTTTGAACCAATTTTCAATAGATTTAAAAGAAGTTATTTAGAAAAACAATTTGATCGACTGGGTCCAATTTCCATGTTTCAATTTTGTCTGTTTTTCAAGTACTTCAATTAGTTATGAATTATTAGATTTCGAAGGAACAAAATTAAAATTGTCAGATTATTGAATTTCTTCTGGAAATTTCAAAATCATTGGTTTTCTTACTTGAGCCAATGAAATAGTACAATAGAACATCCGAAACTGTATTCCGTTTTTTTAGAACATTCTTTCATTTTTCGCTTGCGATTTCCGCTCTATTATATTCTCTTTATGCATATTTAATTTAGAATACTGTTTAAAGTAATAATAATATATAATAATAATAACGTTTATTAACAACAATATAAGAATAACAAATAATAGTTTGTCAATAAACAACAAATAACCTACGAGACTCTTAAGTCTGTATGTAGGTGGTAATACATATTACATTAATTATTACTAATTTAAGTATCAGATTATAAAAAAAATAATAATAATAAATACAGACCTATATACTAATATACATATATACATACATACACTAGGTTAGTTGTATCTAAAAATTACAAATAAAAAATAAATAAAATGAAAATGAAAATGTGATAGAAAAAGCGCTATCATTTTTGAATAATTCTTATTATAGATTTCCTTGAATTTGTTTTTAAGAAAACATGAATCTCAGCTTTGAATTTTTTAATTGAATTTATATCTTTGATATTTTTAGGTAAATAGTTAGGCTTTTGGTCCTAAATGTATAAAGTTTTTTTGACCTATAGTTTTTTTCATGTATGGTACTGAAATATTTTGTTTTTGTCTAGTATCATAATCATGAGTAACTGTATTTTGTATTTTTTTGTTTTCAAACTGATCTATTACAAGAATTTTGAAATACATTTGTCTTGGATCAATGGTGTTTGTTTCTTTATATAATACATCACTTGGAAATCTATAATCCCTCTTTGATATTATTTTCAAACATCGCTTTTGTAAAATTTCAATAGGTTTTAAATGTTTCTTTGAAATTCCTCCCCATCCTATTAAACCATATTCTAGATGTGGTCTAAAAAGGCTATTGTACAATATTTTCATATGTTTAAAATCCAAAATATTTGAAAGCAATTTAAATTTGTATACTATTCGCCTTAGTTTTTTACTAAGGAAAGAAATATGTCTATCCCATCTAAGATGGCTATCTATAATAATACCTAGATATTTGATTTCAGATTTTGAATAAATAACTGTTTCTAAACTTAAGGACATTTTTTTGAATTCTGGAATACCTTTGCCATAACTACAAAAGGGAACGAAAAATGTCTTTTTTAAATTGATGGAAAGAAGATTTGTACTAGGCCAGAGTATAATTTTCTTGAAATCATTTTCAATCTTAAGTTTCAATTGTTTCCAACTGCTATTTTCATAACATACAACAGTGTCATTAGCAAAACAAATAATTTTACCTTCTGTTTTATTGAGAAAAAGTCATTAATATATATAATGAATAGTAACGGACCCAAAACAGTTCCTTGTGGTACACCACATGATATGATTTTTGTTCCACTTATTGATTTATTTATTTTGATTTGTTGTTTCCGATTTGATAAATAGGAACAGATAAGATTATGAGCCAATCCTCTTACTCCAATTTGATCCAATTTTTCAAGTAATAATTTATGATTGACAGTATCAAAGGCTTATGTCAAATCCAAAAATATACCAATTGATGGTTTTTTATTGTCGATTGAATTATAAATGAGGCCAGTCAGATCTTTTATTGCATCTTTAGTTGATTTTTTATTTCTAAAACCATATTGCATCAGATAATAATTTGTGTCTTTCTAAGAAATTGTAGATTCTATTTTTTATTATTTTTTCGAATATTTTGGATACATTTGAAGTTAAGGAAATTTGTCTTTAATTTGACATATCTGTTTTGTCTCCATTTTTATAAACTGGTATAACAGTGGATTTCTTGAATTCTTCAGGAAATATTCCAGTAGACAATGATTTATTAAATATATTGGTAAGTGGTCCACTAATATATTTACATAGAATTTTCAGTGTCTCATTTTTTATTTGATCTGGTCCTGGTGATTTGTTGTTTTTTAATTTATGTATTATATTTTCAATTTCATTCTCATTAGTCGGATATAATAGTATTGTAGATTTTGAAATATTCCGGATTTCATTTTTGGTTTTAGATTGTGGTTTTTCCATGTTTTCTACTAATTTATTACTAATATTACAGAAGAAATTGTTGAATTCTTCACAAATTAAATTTTGGTCTTTAGTTAATTCATTTGAAGAGTTTTTAATAAATTTTATGTTATTTTTTATTTTATTTGATGATAATTCATTTATCGTATTCCATAATTGTCTGGAGTTATTAGAGTTATTTATTATATTTTGATAATAATCTTTTTTGACTTGATATATTAATTTAGATAGAATCTTTTTATATTGTATAAGGGTATATATTCATTTCTTTATAAAGTTTATTTTTTTTATTTACTGATTTGATAAGTGATTTTGTGATCCAAGGTTTTCTTTTCTGCTCTTTATTATTTATCATTATTTTATTTGTTGCAATTCTTACTGCATCTTGAATTATGTTTAAAAAATTCTTAGTTGCGAAATTTACATCTGTTATATTCAAAAAATCTGACCAAGAGTTATTTTATAAGTTTTTTGTTGTCAATTTGAGTATAATATTTAGAATGTTTCATATCATTAATTTTATATTTATTTTTAATGGTTATTTGTAAATAAGTCATATAGAGATCTGTTATATCCGACTCAAAGTGAGAGGATAAATCAAATTGGGCTAAATGTGATCAATTCATACGAATAAATATTCTATTGGTTCAAAAGGCATTATTTAATTTAACTTTATTTTAATAAATAACAGTTCTTAAGATAAATTTGAATTGGTTACAGAGCCTTTATTAAATTTTCAGTGGAAAATAGAAATGGTTACATCGAGATGATCGTATTTCAATTATTTTTGTAGTTTCAAATTCAAATCTATTCTTTTTTCTACAGAATACTTTACTTGTTAAATACATATGAATTGTTATATTTTTAAAGTGAAAATATTTTTGTTAACATTATCTACTATTTATCACCTATTAAATAATTTAAAATTCAGAAATAAAAGAGAAAACCCAATCTCTGGCTAATTTTGATATTAATTGAACAGAGTTTTGTAACGACAATTCGAGTGGTAACTAAACTCGAGTGAAAGTACAGAATAGGTGGTACCCTGGGAGCCAATAGAAGGATGGAGGTCATGTAAAAAAAATAGACGCAAATTATGGCTACTGCAGTATTGGTCCAAAAAAAAAAACGGTCGACATTACAAAAACATAACAATTGACACTGCCATTTTGTATGAATTATCATTAAAGTTAGACAGACCGCAAAATGAGTTATGTAATCAAGTCATCTGTTTATTCACAGTTTCATATTCTTGAAAAAGGGTTTGAAATATTTCTTCTGGGGTGTCAATGGAAATGTACTAAGCTTATATGGTAAGAAACGCTATTAAGATATGTTTCGACATATTACCGAAAAAGCACAAAAGATATGGCTTATAGGTAGGTACATAACCGTTGATAGGTAATACCTAATGCCTCCTTAGTTAAAGTTAGGTATTTCAATATGTAATCTATCATTTTGAAAGTCTTATGTATTTCCAAAACTGTACATACAATGGCTTGTGTGGTATCACTTTGGGGTTTTGTAGAACCCGGTATCTTTAAAATGTTTGGAGCAGATTCTTTGACTTTTATTTGAAATTTAAATATTGAGTTTCTCAGTCAAGAACTGTCTTTTATTGAAATATTTTTTGATTGCTAAAATCAAGTTAAACTTGAACACCACAGAAATGTTTGATATCAAACACAAGAAATGAATTTTGACGTACTTATATACTTACTTCAACCTGGTAACACACCCAACCCCCTTAAAAGAGATTATATTTGAGACTTACTAAGGTCATAATGTAATCTAAACTCTAGATGCTAGACTTGCAAGATTTGAGATAAATCGACAATTCCTGAATTTGCTATATTTTATTTTTAAAGTACGATCCAAAATTTGAAACGCTCATTCCTCAGAAACCTCATATTTTAAACGAAATTTAATTGAAAAATCCTTTGTCAGCACACCTCTGGTGGTGCCTATATCTTGTTCAAGGATTTTCAACGTTTAAACAATTATTTCTTTTTCAATTTATAATAAAGATACCATTTTTCCTTTTCAAACGTTTACGTTATAGTGTTATTTATTAAATATTTAAAGCTTAAAGCGAGATACCAAAGAATAAAGATATTTTGGATATTTTTATGTTCATGTATATGTAAACAATTTTTATTTACCTGTAAAACGTAACACCGTCTTCTTTTTTTCGACAGCGTCTCATGTATCCAAGAGCCTCGCAGTTCACCATTGTGTTAAGATGAAATTATCGTTTTCACTCAATACTAGCACAAGGAATGAAAATCAAAAATAAGCTATAAACTTCACGAAACTAATGGCGGCCCACGAAAAATTGGCTTCACTTTCGTACTACGGCGGCTATTCAGAGCCGCATCTCCTGTCGTGTACGCATGAATTTTTCCTACTCTAAGAATCAATCATTTGACATTTTGGCATCAACATACCATATATCTATCTATCTCTACCAGGGAGTATGTTATAGGAATGACTTGATTAGGATCAAAACAAAAAAGTAGACACTACTATCGGTCGTTCCCATACCATAGCCAAACCATGGCAAGGAAATGCTTGTCGTACCGATCTACTCGCCATTCACGATTTGCACGAGGTTGGGATATGTTATTGAGTATATAGTTTGTTTCTCGAATGATGGCTATTGTGTGCAATCATTCACGAGCTACGTACATTAAGCTATACGTCTCATGGCATCTCATTATCATTTGAAGCGTATCTCCTTCAATACATTGATAGGGCCTTGCATTATAGATAGATACATATAATTCAGATGCATAAACTTTTATTTTATAACTCAAGCAATAAATTTGTATTTTGTGTTACTGTATTATTTATTGTTGATAATAAATCTTTCATATTATTTGCTTATTTAATCAATCGATATATTTTTCTCCTTCCTTGAAGCCTATAAAAAATTGAAATACTGTATTTTATGTCGAAATCGTTACCCAAATTATTTACTCCCGTCAGTTGAATTGATCCATTCTTCGTGTTTTCAAGGCAGAGGCCAACATTCGTGAAACAAACTATAAGTTATTCTCTAATTGTGCTACATTTCAGTGATATGGTTGGTTTACAACTATCATCAAAATTAAAATAATTGAGCATCGAAAATGTAAAACAAAAAATGTTCAGAAAGTAAAACTACTCTTGCGAATAACTTTATTATTATTAAATAAAAAGGTCCAAATTTTAGTTCAAATGGAATCTTTTATAGAACTTGAGGGATAATCCAATGCAAGTTTTTCTATATATGCTGCAGTTCGTTCTAATTAAAGCATTTGGACTGCTCATCCCTTCACCCTTAACCGATAATTCCTGTATAAATAAAGGGTTTTCCAATAAGAGGTGTTATTTTGATATTCAAAGAAAAATGCCATTTTTTATTATAAATCATCAGATGTTTATTTCATTACAAAGAGGAAGGTATGCCGTTAATAGTGGAAAATAACATCAGGCAAATGACCACCACGGCCACGCTTACAGGACAAAATCTTTTTCATGAAATTTTCCATAACTAAATCGCAAAGTGGCTGCTCTATGTCCTCGATAGCCTCACGAATTCCATCTTTGAGGTCTTGAATCGATACTGGGCTGTTGGCGTAGACCTTCTCCTTCACGTAGCCCCAAAGAAAGAAGTCGCAAGGTGTTAAATCACAAGATCTCGGTGGCCAATTGTGATCACCTCTTCGAGAGATAACACGGTCCGGAAACTTTTCCCTTAAAAGATCAATGGTTTCGTTGCTTGTGTGGCACGTAGCGCCGTCTTGTTGAAAGTGAACGTTGTCCAGATCAATACCATCCAATTCCGGCCATAAAAAATCGTTAATCATCTCTTGATAGCGCAATCCATTCACCGTAACTGTTGCGCCAGCCTCATTTTCGAAAAAGTAAGGTCCAATGACTCCGCCGGACCATAAACCGCACCAAACAGTCACACGTTGAGGATAGAGAGGCTTTTCAACAATAACTCTTGGGTTTTCTGAGCCCCAGATGCGACAATTTTGCTTGTTGACGAAGCCACCGAGGTGGAAATGTGCCTCATCACTGAAGATGATTTTTCGATGGAATTCCGGATCATTTTCATGCATTTCAACGACCCAATCAGCAAAGTCACGACGCTGTTGATGATCGGCCGGCTTGAGTTCTTGTGTTAACTGGACTTTATAAGCCTTAAGACCCAAATCTTTATGCAAAATACGGTGTAATGACGTTTGTGGAATACCTAATAACAAAGAACGACGAGGAATGGACAAACCTGGGTTTTCTTCAACACTTTCGGCTACAGCAGCAATATTCTCGGCTGTTCTTGAGCGACGTGCACGGGTTTTATTCTTCTCATCACTAACTTGTCCCAACAGCTCGAATTTTTCCACCAATTTCTGTATTGCGGTCCGACAAGGTGCTTCACGACGACCCAAAAATGTTCGAGTTTTACGAACCGTCTCTGCCAAATTTTCACCATTTTTATAGTGAATTTTAATAATTTCAATGCGTTGTTGAAGCGTGTATCGTACCATTTTTATTAATGGCGTAGTTTCTACTTGTCAAATGCCAAGAAATGACAGCTTCAAAAGTGACATCTACCGAAATAGCGGGCTATTCAAAATAACACCTCTTATTGGAAAACCCTTTAGTTTGCTGTCTTATTCAAATCTCAACTATTATCATCATATATAGGGGGAAATCTGATCCAAAAACAAGACTTGGCGCAAATTCATGACCGAAACTATTAATATGTAAGAATATGATCATTTCTAGATGTTGACTACCAGTGTTTACATTTATTGCATAACACTGCATGTGAATTACCTAATTTTAAAAACTGTCGGACATAAAAGCCTCGAATTCAATTTTACATAAATGTTGAGAATCTGCAAGCAGACTATTAAGAAAGTTTTCCATTGCAATTTGAAGATTAAAAATTACTTTCAATGAGTAGAGACAATAAATTCACATAAACCTAACAAAGCAAGCTGAGCTCTCACCCCTTGTTCATTGAAACGGTAACCTATTGAGGAGATTTACCAACCGTGTTGTATCGATCTTTACCATCTATGACAACAAAAAGCCAAGGCACTCCAATTATTTTATAATGAATAAGGTTTCAACTCAACATATTATATCTTCGCAACTTGCTAAAAATTATCTCTTGAAAATGTATTGTTAGCACTCATATAATTTTGCTTTATTCCCCGATACTTGGAGCTGCGGGCACTTTTTATTAATAGGATTATTTCCTGAAGATTAATTTCATCGTCAAAGAACATCTTGCAATGGAATGTTCTTTTCAGGAATAATACTTCACTAACAAAGAGAAGTAAATAAGTTGTTTTACAACTCCAGTAATTATGTGATTAATGTGTCTGTTTTTTATATTTTGCATTAAAGTGATTTACTGAATTCAGGATCTTATTTGTAGTGCAGATACTAGTATCTATCATCTACTAGATGATGCAATTGTAATTATGTAAGTAAAGTTTAAAAACTGCCATAATTATCCTCCATACGCTAAGAATCTGGTTCTCACATTAATTTATGCTCTTCCATATTAATAATCAATATGAAATGGATGCATTTAATTATTACTTAATGAAGGAGAAAAATTCTACTAAAAAGGGGAAGAATCAATGATCAAAATATTCTTGAAATTAGCCATAATGAAAACTTGGATTATTGGCCGGTAATAAACATTTTCTATTGTTAATCAGGTTCGCAATATGAATTCGGCAATTCTTAAAGTGATCTGTGTGGGTATTATTGACTTGACTATAAATGAAATTTGCTTATGAGAAATCAACTTACACACACCACGAACTTCTCATTCACTTCCGTCTTAACTGGAAATGACAGGGTTTCAAATAACACTGTGTATATTTCTAGCTTTTGGGAATCTTGAGAGATTTGAAAATATAGTTGCTTTAGTTAAAAAAAATATTATACTTATTTCTAAGGCTGTGATCGATCGATTATATAAACATACTTTGATTTTTGTGCCAATATATTAGCCACCACCAGATGCTAATTCTACCGATTCGCTACAAAATCTATCGAATTGGGGAATGCGTTCTATTTCGAAATGTAGGTAGTATATAAACTATAGCCTATAAACTCTGCTTGCTACAATGGATTGGCTCTCTTGTCAAAAGCAGACTGTTTTTGTTTTCAGTGATATTCATTTATAAAATTTTATCAGGAAATGCACCCAAGTACTTCGATCAATTAATATCATTTAACTATAAAATTCACAATTATCCCACAAAACAAATTAATGAACTTCATATCCAAAGAACTAATTTAATCATGGCTTGATAAAGTTTAATGATCTTCCCTGCGATTTTAAGAATGCTAATAGTGTTAAAAAATTGAAGAATTATTCAATAAAATTCATAAAGGCGACACCAAACAGTACTCTTAACGTATATTATTATCTCTGGATTTACTGTAAATTGTGATTTTATTCAGTTTATTTTATTTCTTTTTTTATGTTACTTTCCTTGATATATGTATATAGGGTGAGTCGGGACTAACGGGACAGTTTATGTCAACGTGATCATTTAATGAAATTTCAATAAAGCGGCTTTGTGAAGTACTATGAGGAAGGACCACCTCCTGAAAATATTTCCTAGTCTACGGGGTGTTCAACAAAAGTGTGGCATATCATAGTTGCATTTTTTCTTATGGAACACCCTATATTTTAATGCATTTTTGAATTCTATACTTTAAATAATGCCGACTCTTATCAAGTTATCCTATACCTATCATTTTTTTTCGTTTTCGAGATAATAATAATTTTATCAGAATGTGCAGTTTTACAACAAAGTTAATATTGACATAACTCATTGATTTGCGAGGAAACTTGCCTCTACTAGAATAACCAGATACTCTACCCAACTAATTAATTTATTAAATATTATAAAATATCCTACAGGGTGTTTGAAATACTCGTTGAAATATGACGTTCACCTCTTATCATATTTAAATTTATTAAACTTGTTTATTTTAAATAAAACACCCTGTATAGATCATCTGACTGTATCAGGTTTACCTAAACCTAGATATTATATTTCACCAGTTATCACTAAAAATTAAACTAACATCATTCGATCAATTTAATAGCAATCAGTAAACACAAAGGTTATAAAACTGAAATACATAATGAAGGTAAATAAACATATATATATATATTTTTAATCAAGATATTCTAGATTCAAAAGATTTCTGAACAGACCGCAGCATGCCTGGTGTAATCGTTGCAAAAGCATCAGAAATTCTAACTTTCATATTTTCTGCAGTCGGGAAAGGAGTACTGTAAACAATATTTTTACATAACCCTATTTAAAAGAATCCATGGGAAACAAATTCCCCCCCCTCTTCCTATACATCTATTAGGCAATTTCAAATCCAAATAATGTCTTTCATCTCTCGAAAAATGAGATGGTGCTGGTGCCCCATCTGGGAAAAAATTCTTTGCCTAATATCCAGCGGAACATCATCTAAAAGTATTCAAAAATCGTGCTCTTAAAAGTTTTGAAATTTTCTTCCATTTAGATGTCAATCGAAAAAGTAGGGGCCAATGGTATAATCTTCTACAACTCCTCCCCAAACATTAATACTCCAGCGAGTTTGGCAGTCCATAGTACGAAAATAATGTTTATTTTCGGCTTCGTAGTATGTAGTACTAATAATAATTAATTAATTAAGTATGCCTGTTCACCATACCATTATTATATAAATATTTTTACAAAAAATTGGACCGACTTTATTAGTGGTTGCACTGAAAAATACAAAATAATATTAATTCTTTTGGTGCTGCTTCTTTTGGAGTTGGTGCCTACAACAACAAACTACAAATTCAATAATTACTCTTCTAGCCAATTTAAAAAAATCCTCGAGCATTTTTCTGAAAATAAAATTATTATACATAAAACCTGGACAGGTAGTAAGCTCATTTTTTTAAATAGACACCCCTAATTTTCTTTACATTTTCAGATTTCTGATAAAACTCTAAGCATTATTCATGATACATGTCCTATACCAAAATTGAACTGTTTTTAAATTATAACGTGTTAAAAAAATGTATTTGCCAGTATGATAAACATGGGCAACAATACTATTTAAATCAAAACAAGACATGAGCCAATAAGACACTAGATAATGTATTACATAGTTTAATTAATTTCATTTTAACAAATGTTGAAAATGTATTCCATTTGTTAATTGACAGTAACCTAAACGAATAATAAACTCCCTCTGGACATTATTAATGACTTCCGGTGTAATACGTCCTATTTATTGCGCAATACAAACTTTTAAGTCGTCGAAATCTGTAGGTTTTGTTTTAAAACCTTGTTCTATAATCTAACCCCACATAAAAAAGTCTAAAGGTATCAAGTTCGGGCACGTTGGAGGCCATTCAATCGCACCTCTTCTTTCAATCCACCTATTTGGAAACACTTTGTTTAAAAATCTGCGAACGTCTGCATGGCAATGTGATCATGGCTTTGACGAACCCTATTATATGTATAATAAATATTATTATAAACAACCTCTCAAAATTACAGTACTGTTGATTTAGGATTATATGCATTTGTGGTGTGTCCTGTTCGTTTGCATTTGAAACCAGATTGATTTTGTTTGGAAATAAATATTCTCTATGATATTTCGTCATGTTTCAGGTCTATGTGTTCAGTATTAATATGTGTTCAGGTGGAGCGATATATGCTTGAAGCTGAGGATATGGCTGTAAGCGGGATCTGTTGCACCCATTCTCAAATGTGACAGCGTTGATAGTATAAGTCTTAGACCCATATTTTTGGGAATTTTCAAGAGAGCTTCAAGAGAGATGGTAGGACTCATTTGATAACAATATTCATTCTGATGAAGTAATCAGTCGTCTTAATGTTACTAGGATTGTTGTGCTATTGATTTTTATAGTACCGTGTTGTCAGTAAGATAAATGCTGACACGATTGTTTGATAACCTTCATATTCTGGAATTTTTAAACCATCCAATGATGTAAACACCATAGCTTTATCCTTTTTTGGTAACTTGTTAGGTATTTGTTTAATAGCATATGCGTAAGATACTGCGTCGGCTGTAGGGTTCACGTGTTTTCAATTATGCTCATATTTTTTTAATAAAAACTTTCAATACTTTCAAAAATAAAGGTAATTTACTCTTGAGCAAAATTCATATTTTTTGACTCACCTCGTATACCGATCAAAAAAACTGATATCTGATGGTTGCATTTTAAGTTTTGGACTATGCAGAACTTTTTATCAACTATAATTTTTTTCATAAAACCAATAATAGAAAAGTTTTCCATATGCTTCCGACTTAATTGATATACGTACTTTTCTTTCAATGCTAGATTTCACAAACAAATTCTGGGTACGCCTATGGGAGCGAAAATATCGCCAATATTAGCGAATTACGTTTTGAATTATTTGTTAGATATACCTAGTTATACCACTAGGTACTCTATTTTTAACCACTGTCCATTAAAAAATATGTCGACTATTTGATACTAGCCATACCTCAAGATGGTAATCGAAGAGAAATTGTACATTTTCAATTCTTTTGATCCGTACATTCAATTTGCAATTATTGAGATTGAACATCAAAACCAATATGTAGCATTTCTTGAAAGCGGGTTCATAAGAACGGAAAACAAAATAATTCTGATAGAGTTATATATTCAAAAACTGGTGCATCAGGATGATTTTTGAACTATTTTATACCTAAAAACTATTACTGCCATAATTTTCTATCCTACAGAAAGACCGTTCTGTCTAACTTTAATTTCGCATTCGAAATATCCTTACTATATATATATATATATATATATATATATATATATATATTTAATTCAAGATTATCCTGTACCAGTCATATTATGATATTTCTGAATATGAATTCAATTGATACATAATCAAGATGATTATATAACATAAGCCGTTACTGGTAAATAACTAGATTACGCTAGGACGTCTAACTGTGCCGACAACAACTACTGCGAGGGCAAACACCCCTTCCGCCATTGAATAACGTCAACAACTGTTAGGGCAATACCTACAATTTCACATTGTCACAATATTGCATAATACCACTATAAATGTTCAATCAGATTGATTACCAAACAAAGCACCGCCACCCAGACAAATATCATGATTTCAAGGTTGTTGCCTATCTTCAGTTTGCCGCAGAGCGTCGAGCCGTGTCTGATAATCAATCCTTATTTTGAACTCATATTAGTATCAATCTTCAGCGTGGCGCTGACGGTGGTGACCAATATGAGCGATGCATTGAACACGTATAGTGGGTGGATATAAGCACCCGGCAAGTGGAATTATTTAATTCAAGATTATCCTGTACCAGTCATATTATGATATTTCTGAATATGAATTCAATTGATACATAATCAAGATGATTATATAACATAAGCCGTTACTGGTAAATAACTAGATTACGCTAGGACGTCTAACTGTGCCGACAACAACTACTGCGAGGGCAAACACCCCTTCCGCCGTCTGGGTGGCGGTGCTTTGCTTGGTAATCAATCTGATTGAACATTTATAGTGGTATTATGCAATATTGTGACAATGTGAAATTGTAGGTATTGCCCTAACAGTTGTTGACGTTATTCAATGGCGGAAGGGGTGTTTGCCCTCGCAGTAGTTGTTGTCGGCACAGTTAGACGTCCTAGCGTAATCTAGTTATTTACCAGTAACGGCTTATGTTATATAATCATCTTGATTATGTATCAATTGAATTCATATTCAGAAATATCATAATATGACTGGTACAGGATAATCTTGAATTAAATAATTCCACTTGCCGGGTGCTTATATCCACCCACTATACGTGTTCAATGCATCGCTCATATTGGTCACCACCGTCAGCGCCACGCTGAAGATTGATACTAATATGAGTTCAAAATAAGGATTGATTATCAGACACGGCTCGACGCTCTGCGGCAAACTGAAGATAGGCAACAACCTTGAAATCATGATATTTGTCTGGGTGGCGGTGCTTTGTTTGGTAATCAATCTGATTGAACATTTATAGTGGTATTATGCAATATTGTGACAATGTGAAATTGTAGGTATTGCCCTAACAGTTGTTGACGTTATTCAATGGCGGAAGGGGTGTTTGCCCTCGCAGTAGTTGTTGTCGGCACAGTTAGACGTCCTAGCGTAATCTAGTTATTTACCAGTAACGGCTTATGTTATATAATCATCTTGATTATGTATCAATTGAATTCATATTCAGAAATATCATATATATATATATATATATATATATATATATATATATATATATATATATATAAAATGAATTGTAAATTCTTGACTGTCTAATTAATGATGAATTTTTAATGATTGGGGTTGCAGTCAAAATGCCAATAAAATCATAAAGTTAAATGCATAATAACAAATGTTTGTAGCTGGTAAATTTCGTTAATCTCACGATTTTTGTCCCGATGAAGGTAACAAGCGTTACCGAAAGCTCGACGTTGATTAAAGAGTTTTAATTTTATTGGCATTTTGACTGCAACCCCAATCATTAAAAATTCATTATATATATATATATATATATATATATATATATATATATATATATATATTTGTATTTGGTTCTTTTCGGGACTATGGAAGAAATGGGGTATGAATAAAGTTTGTTATTTTACAGACGTTATTTTAGAGTGCAGTTAGTCAGAAATCTTGTTGGGAATTGATATATGCAATTTTTTTTAAATTATACCTATCAATAACAATATTATATTTTCTTTTTCTGTATTAAATGTTTTGAGGACATGAATTTTTTCAGTTTATTTTTTCAATTATAGGGGATGATTCTCTCATAATATGGTTGAGAACTGGGCTGAATAACAGCGTGCGCCAACTTTGGCTAATTTAACTGGATATTACTGTATAAGCGGAAATTATGTTCAAAAGATTAGTTTTCATCATTTCAAAGATAGTTTTTTTCATTTCAGTCATCGATCAGATAGCGTTCATTAATCATTATCAGGATATGATTTAATTTATCATCTTATTCTGCTAACCTATAACTATTGCGTCCCTGGATAGTGGCTCTACCCAAATATCTTTTTAAATTATAAAAAACGAATTCTTATTGTCTTATTTCCTTTCGATTTTCAAATAGCATATAATTTATTATTCTGTATATTATTCCATGATCGGTTATGTATTATCATTACAAATTCAACAAGTAACAGAGACAATTATTCTTTCCTCTGCATATCATATCATGAAAAAATATATAGAAACGTTTCTTTTGGAATTTTGAACAATACAATAATTGTTATTTTTAAATGTGATCAGAAAATCAGAAAACATAATGGAATTTTCACAGAAAGAACTATTTCTTATCTTATCATTTCGTAATATATTTTGTGTGACAATATAATTTATAATCATTGAAATCCAAATGCACAGGAAAATCCGGTAGCTCAAAAAATATTCTTGTTTGACTTTCTAGTGAATATTATGAATATTCTCTTTTCTTTTCAGATGATAAATAAGCTGTGTTGGTCGATTTGTGCCCAAAGGACACCTTGACAGAATATTAAAATCCACTTTTTAGTTAAATTTCCAGATGCCGTGAAATTATACATGTAACTCGAGTCATCTTGCCATGCGCGGAAATAATAAATATAACTGCGAATCTCTGGGTTATTTTGTTTAAACTTGGTTGGACCAGTAGTAGGTACCTAATGGATATAACAATTCTGGATTTTCTTTTCAAATAATTTTATTTGGATATGAATATTCCATGAATAATTTATTCCTGTATAATATTCAATCCAAATGCTAACTGATTCATCCAAAACAATTATTACATGGCGGGTCAGTTTATCGGCAATATTGCTGACCGGTCTGTTGTCGCGGCTATTGTTTGGTAGTTTGGTAGGTAGCAGAAATTAGGTTCGACTATAATTACTGATTTGCACGGTAGACTTGTATAAATAAACCTTGTCGCGGCTAGGTATTGGTTGGTAGTTTGGTAGGTAGCAGAAATTAGGTTCGACTATAATTACTGATTTGCACGGTAGACTTGTATAAATAAACCTATATTAATACATTATAAGATACTATAAGCTTAACAGAATTAAAAATACTTGACCGATACTACATAAAATTCGTGTGTGGGGTTTTCGAGATTGGAGAGTATATTTTTCCGTCAAAATTCATAAGTTTATGATAGCATCATCAAGATGGAGTTTAGCGGATATGGTCCGATTCTATTGGACATTAGTATGTGGGGGATTTGTGGTCGAAAACTATGTTTCTTGCCAAAATTCTACAAAAAATTTGATTTTAGAGGTCAAAGACTTTTGCTAAATTTCACCCTCATAAGACCCAAAATCAAAATGTAAATATTTCAATTAAAAACATTTTGTAATATAAAACATGTTTAAAACAGTCTAAAATTCACCTACCACCCTACAGACTTATATACAGATTCCTAAAACGAAGAACGTGGCTACCATGCTATATAGACAATATACCTACCTTCCTAGCATATGTATGTAGCCAGTAGAGGAGTCAAGAGTTTTCTGCCTACGTATCTCTTGTACAAATTCTAAATTACTAATGGAATGAAAATTATTTTGTAAATTTTACAACTAATAAACTCACTTCCTGTTTTTATAAGAAATATTTATTTTATCAACAGGGTGAGGTATGTAATAACGTAAGACAAAAGACATTACCTATTGTAAATTCGATTATTTAAATGAAGTGTTCCCCATAGTAAGAAAGCGATTTATGATATACGTTTACACGATTGTCGTTCTAGGAATCTGTATACGGCTAGAAGAAGTTGTTTTATATTCTTTAATTCGTTTAAAAACGTGGTAAGTGAAAAAATGTTTTTTATTCTTATTAATTTCTTTAATAAATTTTTGGGTATCACCTAATGTTCGTAATATAATCGAGTTTGTGTCATTGATCTCGAGATCAGGTGCGCCCAATATGTTATAATCATATTATAATACCAATGTAATGAATAATGAATCAAAGCTTAGATTCCTTTCTCAAAAAAGGAAGATATCTTCAAACACACAATTTCAAGAGATGTCCTTAATAGTTATTCACATTCTTGAAGAATATTTGAATTCATTGAAAAAATCACGGTAGGTAGGTGGTAAACGTATTCCACAACGCCTACCTAAATGCGCCAAAGTTATGCCTGGAAGAACAAGTTTTAAATTTTTAGGTCTTCAAATCAACCATTAAACATATAAAGCAGAATTTGTGTTTGAGGACTGTCCCCAAAAGCACCGCTGGATATATAATTGCTATGAGGACCGTCCTCAAAGGCGCCACTTGATTCCACAAAACGTCCTCAAAACGACCCTTACATAAATATATATATATATATATATATATATATATATATATATAAAGAAGGTGGAAATACGGCAGTAATTTAATAGAATACGTGAATCAAATTGAATTGGGGATTTCTGCCGAAGTTTGAGTGGGGCTTAAAAAGAACACTCTGTATGCTGTCCAAGCTTTCGAAAATTTTTTATTTTCTTTCTCAAGGCTGAATAATAAAACACATATTAGTTCGGAGTGAAAAACAAACTAACACATTGAACTTACATGGCATGTGAGGATTGAATTATTAAATTGGCATATTACTACGAATGACAGGAATTCCATCATTATAACACTACACACTTATAAACATTTTAAACAAAAAACAATGTACACTTAAAATTTTTAACATTATAAAGAATTATACACATTAAAAGAGGAGTTACATACTGTATGTTACTTATAAATCACCATTTTAAAGATTGGGATATCAATACGAAGAAGACAGAAGAAAAGAATTTTTAATAAGAATATCTAGCAATTTATTACCTTATTAGGTAAACTTATCCATTTACATTATGGGTGGGAGTTGGCGCTAACTCAGAACATATAAAAGGTGTACTAAACCATGTCAAAATTGATGTTCTGCCATCACAGATCTCAAAACCACAAACTGTTATAATTTCACAATGTATGTAAGCTTCAATACACATTTAACCTATGTACGATTGTTTATGTTGTTAGTGCAAAACTTTGAAATCACATAGGAATAAATAGAACTAAGACCACTTATATCAGTACATGCATTCATAGATTTAGGATCTTTAGTAATTTCAATCATTTCCTGCATTTTTCTTTTAGATGTATTGGGCTCATTAATCAGGATTGAAACACCTTCAAAATTGGGAGTATGTCTTTTTTCCTTTGCATGTCTTGCTAGAGTGCATTTTTTGGTTTGGGCATTTCTATGATCACTTTTGTGAGCAACGATTCTGTTCTTTAGTAACCTTTGTGTTTCACCGATGTATACAAGATCACAATCACGACAAGGAATAGAATACACCACATTTCTTCTTTTTTCGGTAGGTATTTTGTCTTTAATATTCGAAAAGTGTTGTCCTAGTAAGTTCACATTTCTTTTGGCTAATTTACAGTTACTAATGACATCCTTGATGATGTTGGACAGTTTTGGAGTGAGGTTCTTTATCCAAGGAATGGAGAAATAACAAACAGGTCCCTCTTGTTGTAACCCACGATTAGGAGAAGACTCTGAATGATTAGTAAGGGACGGACTACTACGAATTCCTGTCATTCGTAGTAATATGCCAATTTAATAATTCAATCCTCACATGCCATGTAAGTTCAATGTGTTAGTTTGTTTTTCACTCCGAACTAATATGTGTTTTATTATTCAGCCTTGAGAAAGAAAATAAAAAATTTTCGAAAGCTTGGACAGCATACAGAGTGTTCTTTTTAAGCCCCACTCAAACTTCGGCAGAAATCCCCAATTCAATTTGATTCACGTATTTTTATATATATATATATATATATATATATATATATATATATATTTATATATGGACGATACGAAGGGAAGAAATAATACTAATATATATATATATATATATATATATATATATATATATATATATATATATATATATATATATATATATATATATATAATTTCTATTCCATCTTCAGGGAAACTATCATATTCCGAAAGCTTGGATTAGTTACAAGAGTCGACTTTTATTTGTGCTGCCAACCCCAATTATCCCATTACATTATTAAACATTCAGAATAATTGCTGAATATATATATATATTATATATATATATATATAATAATTAAAGAAATCTATTAGTTCATTAATGAATGAGATATAAAATATAAAAATAAGATGAAGCTCTACACCTTTATGCTTTTATTTAGTCGGACACAACCACCCACTAGAAGCGGATCACGTGATTTCAAGCTTGTTAGCTTTCATCAGCGCCACATAAGTGGAAGCTGTATCCAACTAAACAAAAGCAACTGGAAGTAGTCAAAGACTTTGACTAAATAAAAGCATAAAGTTGTAGAGCTTCATCTTATTTATATATATATATATATATATATATATATATATATATATATATATATATATATATATATATATTTATATATATATATATATATATTTATATATATATATATATATGTACTAAATGACTTCGGTCTTTACAGTAGATAGATGGCTATAATCACACATAGCCATAAACTACCAACGATGAAAACAACTACTCGGTGGACAAAAGCCCCATCCCGCATTGAATTATATCATCGCTGGCAGGTGCAAAGGATCGAGATCTATCCCGATACCAATTGCGGTAACTAATAACTAACACCTTTTTGTTTCATTATCTATGGAACACATCACTTTTGAACCAAGAACAGGATCACTGTGATTTCGACCTTATTAGGATCTCATCAGAAAATAGAAGTATAAACTATTTAGACCTCACAATCTCTATAATTGAAAATAAATTTCACTTTGAGGTGTATAGGAAACCATCACAAACCGATGCGTTAATACATAATGATTCTCACCATCCATTTAGTCACAAAACAATTGCTTTCAAAAAGAACTCAATATCATAAAATAGCTAGCTGTAGCCAACGGATACAATTCTCAACTCATAGACAAACTTCTCACTAAAAAACAAAATAAAATTGCTCTAAATAGAATATACATTGATAATTCAATTATAACACCGAATAAAATCAGCAAAAAATATGTATCTATTACATATATTGGCAATGTATCATATCAATTAGCGAAAGTATTGAATAATCATTTTCATGTTTCATTTCGAAGCTCTGACTCTATAAAGAGGATATTCTTTAATAATAAAGACAAGATAGATTTACTTGATAAAACAGGAATTTATAAACTTACCTATAACTCATGCTCCGCAATATATATAGGAAGAACTTATAGAACATTCAAGAAAAGAGTGTATGAGCACACTAAATTCAAACATAAGAACAATAGGTACAGGTTTCTCCAAATTTTCTGAACATCTGATGATATCCAAACACAGCTATGATGATGAAACAGGTTTTCATCCATTACATTTTGCCAACAAGGGAACCATATTATATAATCTTGAAAAACTAGAAATAATGCGACATAACCATAATAGTGCTAATAATTTAATTAACAATCAACTTACCTTTGATGATCCTCCAGTTTACACACTTTTCTTTGAGAATGATTGAAGTTGATAACGATTACCATTTTGATGACTTCCATAATAATGTTTATTTATTAATTTAATTACGTATGAATAAAAGGTTGGGCCCGAAGCCTTAAATATCAAGTTATCATGTGTCTTTATCTGCTCTATGATTCTCGATATAAATATAAAATATCATAGATGGCATTCTGCACAATAAATACCATATAGATTTGAAATAAATACCTTTATTAGTATTAAGTTTTATTTCTACAAATTACAAATTGTATCTATATTTTAACAATTTTGTTTATATTAAGTTATTATTTTATCTCTACAACTATATGTATTCATCTGTGATTAATTGTTTGTCTTTTGTTTTTATAACTACGTGTTGAGAATGTGAGTAAAAAATGTTTTATATAACTTTTATGAGGAATTTTTCATTAATTCATTTATAATATAATACCTACATTCTTTGTATAATTATTTTCTCTGATTAATTGTAGCCTAGTGCCTGATGATGAGATTATAAATAAAATCTTGAAACCGGTAGCACCAATAAAGGATTTGTGAGATATAGTTTTTCATTCCCAATTTTAAATGTAATATATATATATATATATATATATATATATATATATAAAATGAATTGTGTATATATATATATATATATAAAATGAATTGTATATATATATATATATATATATATACGAGTAAGGACTTTTCGTATGACCACGAAAATCTTGAAAACTACTTATCCGATTTCAATAATTTTTTCTATTGAATTTTCTATATCTGCGTGGGTGACATAGGCTATATTTTATGTTCTTAAGCTTTTCTATACTAATATATATATATAAGATTAAGGACTTTTGGTATGACCACGAAAATCTCAAAAACTACTTATCCGATTTCAATAATTTTTTTATTGAATTTTCTATATCTGCGCGGGTGACATAGGCTATACTTTATGTTCGTATAGCTTTTCTATACTAATATATATATATATATATATATATATATATATATATATATATATATATATATATATATATACAGGGTGGGGCACCGTATACGACACGGTCTCTCAAGGGGAATCCATACAATATAATGTTTTTATGATAAACGAAATAGATGCAGAATTTTTCTGGCCACAATCTAAAATTATTTTTATACATACAGGGTGATTCAAAAAAAAGATACATATCAAAGTTATGTTTTTTTAAATTGAATGTCCTATATTTTTTATTATTTTCGGATATAAGAGTCAAAATAAAAGTGAGTTTCTTCAGTATTCCCTATACCTATCTCTTTCCATTTTGAAAATATCCAAAGATTTGTTGAAATGTAAGGTATGAACTATTTTTCTATAATTTCCAAAGTTGCTCATTTTGAACTTGAGCTAAAGGTTTTATCATATTGATAAAGGTCAAGGTTATAGCCTGTATCATATTTCAATATCAAAAATCATACAGGGTGTTGGAAAAATATGGTTGTAAAATTTCAATATAAGATATTGAAAAACTTCGTTATCTTAAATGGAACACCCTCTATATTATTACATATTTTAATGCAGAATTGAATCCTCTTTCGAATTGTATAAGGGTTCCCTATAACTAAACTCAACGAATTTCTTCAATTTCGCACTTCTCTAATAATTCTGTCTTATATTCCCAATGCCATTATGATTGGGATGACGTTTTAAAATAATCATTATTATAGTTAAATTCCATTATTATTATTACAGTACTAATTGATTCACGATTATTATCCAATCTCCTAGAATTTCAAAACTCATATGAAATAATTAACTGACGGGTAATGATACTATACTATTCTATTGCTGTCGGTTTTACCCTTAAAAGACAACTACTCCATTAATATATTTTTTTTTGGAATATCAGCGTTTTACATTTACATAGATACTGTGAAACGTAAAGAAATACCTATAAGTATTTATTGATAACGTATTATTATGAAAGCCCAAGGAAAAATGTGGTAAGTCCACTCACACTTCTTTTCTACCTCTCTCAAACAAATACTGACGAATATGAGAAACATACAGACAGACAGACCAATAGCAAAACATATGTTTGTTGGACTCAAAAAGCCCTGGAACGTAGAAACAGAGTACCGAAAATTTTACACGAATACAATACTTCCCTTACACAGCTACTAGGCGTAGCGGTATAAAAGTATTAAGAACAAGACATTTATTGAATGATATAAAAATAATAACAGTATAAAAATATAATAAAATAAGAAACACTAGAGTAAATGTTCAAAATGTCGTCCATTTTCTTGAATACATAATTGAACTCTCTCTTCAAAAGATCTTTTAACTTTCCTCAACATCTGTGGTGTCACGGATCGAAAAGCGGCTCTTATTCTCTCTTTCATATTTTCAGCTGTTGTGGGCTGGGTGTCATATACAATGTTTTTAATGTATCCCCATAAAAAAAAGTCCACACATGTTAGATCTGGAGATCTTGGTGGCCAATTTTGCGAGCCGCTTCTTCCTATCCATCTGTTTGGGAAACGCCTATCAAGAAATTCTCTAACATTCCTTTGAAAATGGGCTGGAGCACCATCCAACTGCAGCCACATCTGCTGTCTGATATTCAAATGCACATTTTCTAAAAGTTCGGGTAGTTTATCACGTAAGAATCTTAGAAATTTTTGTCCATTTAAAATGCCATCAAAAAAGTAAGGACCTATTAATTGGGACCCTAGAACACCCCCCCATACATTAACTGACCATCTATGTTGGTAATTAGTATTTCGAAAAATTCGAGGATTCTCATCACTATAATAATGGAAATTATGTCTGTTCACCAGGCCGTTATTATGGAAAGTGGATTCATCAGAAAACAGAATTGAATCTAGAAAGAGTTCATTATCGCCTAATCTGTCTAGAGTCCAAACACAAAATTCAAGTCTGTGATTAAAATCCATTTCATAAAGTTCTTGGTGTATCTGAATATGGTAAGGATGAAACCGATATTTTTTCAATATTCTTGAAATGCTTCTCCTACTAATACCTGTTTCTCTTTCTATTTTGCGTTGACTGGTATGAGGGTGTTCTATAACAGATCCTATGACCACAAACTCATTTTCTTCATCATCTACAATAGGTTTTAGCGTAGTTTTTTGTTTGTAGGATACAGTACCAGAATTCCGAAATTCTCTCAGTAACCGTTCAAACACAGCTCTATTTGGATGTGATACGGTTGGATATCTTTCAGCATATACTCTTGAAGCCAATAGGCAATTTTCATGACACTCACCAATTATTAGAAGCATATTTATTCTCTCTTCGATAGGATAAGTCTTCATTTTGCTTTATTTGAATAGTACACTGATTTAAATTGTATTTATAAATTAAACGCTTCAAAACTGTCAGTTATAAAACATTTCCATGGTAACAGCCTCAAAGCTGTCCAGATTAATTGGGTAATGTTCCTACTGTGATAAAGAAGCAAAATTCAAGAAATGCCTTGAGTTTAGTTATAGGGAACCCTTATACAATTCGAAAGAGGATTCAATTCTGCATTAAAATATGTAATAATATAGAGGGTGTTCCATTTAAGATAACGAAGTTTTTCAATATCTTATATTGAAATTTTACAACCATATTTTTCCAACACCCTGTATGATTTTTGATATTGAAATATGATACAGGCTATAACCTTGACCTTTATCAATATGATAAAACCTTTAGCTCAAGTTCAAAATGAGCAACTTTGGAAATTATAGAAAAATAGTTCATACCTTACATTTCAACAAATCTTTGGATATTTTCAAAATGGAAAGAGATAGGTATAGGGAATACTGAAGAAACTCACTTTTATTTTGACTCTTATATCCGAAAATAATAAAAAATATAGGACATTCAATTTAAAAAAACATAACTTTGATATGTATCTTTTTTTTGAATCACCCTGTATGTATAAAAATAATTTTAGATTGTGGCCAGAAAAATTCTGCATCTATTTCGTTTATCACAAAAACATTATATTGTATGGATTCCCCTTGAGAGACCGTGTCGTATACGGTGCCCCACCCTGTATATATATATATAAAATGATTGTGAATTCTTGACTGTCTAATTAAAACTCTTTAATTATTGTCAAGCTTTCGGTAACGCTTGTTAGCTTCATCGGGACAAACTAAAATAACGAACAAATTAATTATAACAAAAAATATTAATAATATGAACTACTTACAATCGTGACATTAATGAAATTTACCAGCTATAAACATTTGTTTTATGCATTTAACTTTATGATTGAGTTTTTTTATATTAATTTCATAATTACAAGTTTTCTGCCGAGTCGTCACAGCTTCGGCGAAGAGGCGGCACAAAGCACATGAGTCGGCTCTGCAACTGCAGAACAGATACTTCAGGAAAATTGTTTTCGATATATACATATAAGAGCAACAGGAACAAATTTGATAATATCTAACAATAAGAAATACAGGGTGTAACTGAATAAGTGTAAAACATTTAAGGAGGTGATTCCTCATCGAAAAAAAGATAGGATCTTTCATATAAAGAAACTTCATTGGAGCATCCCTTGTTAAGATACAGCCCCTTAAAGGGGGTACATAAAATTTGTATAACAATTTTTTTCACAAGCACTGAAAAAGTTACAATATTGAAATTAACCTGACGTTTTGTACTACCAAAAAGACACTTAGCCAGTAATTTATTTGGTTTACCCCATGGTTGTAAGGGGTGAAAAACGCAACCCCTAAAATTTATTTCCAATGTAACTTTTTGTCTTATTATTTGTTTACCATTTAAAAATTTATTTCCGATAGCCTGTTTCATTCTAAACAAAAAATGTCTCTTGGGTTTTTTGCCCAAAATAAACCAGTAAGCAGCAAAACATTTATTTTACGAACAACTACAGAGATACATCGTCATAAATGCGAACTGGATTTATTGTTATTTTGTAGTTAGTACCTGCATTAAACGATTAAAGGGTAATAAACAAAACTAAGTTATTAATAACAACACACAACATGTAGAAATCATAGTGAATGTTCAATATGTCTACCTTCAAACATTACGCATGCGTCTAGACGTCGGCACATTGAGCCACGTATTCGCTCAAATATTCCTTTAGTCTCTCTGATTACCCTGCACGCATCGATGATGCGGTTTCTTAAGTCCTCTACATCGCGAACAGGAGTACGATATACCAAATGCTGTGAATGGCCCCAAATAGAGAAATCGAGAGGATTGAGATCCGGGGATCGAGCGGGCCATTTATGTGGTCCTCCTCGACCTATCCACTGATTTGCATATGTTTCAGTTAAATGCTGACGTGCTACTTGACTAAAATGGGCGGGAGCCCCATCATGCATAAAAAACATATCCCTTCTGACGCCCAAAGGAACTTCCTCCAGCAGTACTGGATGCACTTCTCTTAAAAATTGAACGTATGCCTCACCATTTAATCGAGGAGGTAGAAAATGAGGCCCAATTAAATCATCCCCAATAACTCCGAGCCACACGTTAAGAGAAAACTGTTCTTGATGGCTAGTTTCGACAATAGCGTGAGGGTTTTCATCAGCCCATATGTGGTAATTATGAAAATTAATAATCTTGTCCCGAGAAAAACTACATTCGTCTGTGAATTCTATCGTCTTCAGAAAGTCACAATTTCTTCTAATCATTTCCAGCATCCAATTGCAAAATTCAAGACGGTTCGGAAAGTCTCGCGGTAACAGTGCCTGTACTCGTTGCAGATGGTAAGGGTATAAGAGTTGTTCCTTTAAAATTCGAAATACCGTCATATGATCAACATTTAGCTGGAAAGCAATCTTTCTAGTACTGGTAGTAGGTTGTTCTTCAATCAAATTAAGTACTGCTTCCTCAAGCTGTGGTGTTCGTATTTCTCGATGGCGACCACAATCCTGCGTTCTTTTGTCGAATGAACCATATTCTCGTAATCGTTGATGAAGTCGAGCAAATATTCTATGTGAAGGATGCTGCCGTTGAGGATACATTTCAGCATATCTTCTAGAAGCTTCTAACCCATTCCCCTGCGACAGACCGTAAACGTAATGCATATCAGCCATTTCCTCATTTGTGTATGCCATTTTATTAACAAGTGAATTATTAAAGTAACAAAGTAAGAACAGAACAACAACACACAATTAGTATTAATTCAATTTCGAAAATTCCCAAACTGACAGCATCATACCAATTTAATTGTCACTATCGCTAATAGCGACCTACTAGATAGATTAGTTTCGTATTTTCGCATTTATGACGATGTATCTCTGTAGTTGTTCGTAAAATAAATGTTTTGCTGCTTACTGGTTTATTTTGGGCAAAAAACCCAAGAGACATTTTTTGTTTAGAATGAAACAGGCTATCGGAAATAAATTTTTAAATGGTAAACAAATAATAAGACAAAAAGTTACATTGGAAATAAATTTTAGGGGTTGCGTTTTTCACCCCTTACAACCATGGGGTAAACCAAATAAATTACTGGCTAAGTGTCTTTTTGGTAGTACAAAACGTCAGGTTAATTTCAATATTGTAACTTTTTCAGTGCTTGTGAAAAAAATTGTTATACAAATTTTATGTACCCCCTTTAAGGGGCTGTATCTTAACAAGGGATGCTCCAATGAAGTTTCTTTATATGAAAGATCCTATCTTTTTTTCGATGAGGAATCACCTCCTTAAATGTTTTACACTTATTCAGTTACACCCTGTATATTTTCTTGAATCGATTGATTGAATTGAAATCGATCTTTATACTTATAATTGTTTTATGGAAACTAAATAATTTTAGAAAATTTTATATGCTATTATATTTACTCTCTAACTTAAATCCTATGAATTGTCAAATTTTCTAAATAATTTCTCATATTCTGGCTAAACCGTTCCTTCAATGTTAAAATTAAATGTCACCATTCTTGATCATCTTGACGTACTCAAGAGAAATGAATGGTCATACCAGTTTTTTTATAAGAAACTATTCATTAGCTAGAACATGAATTAAAGAATACTTTTTTTTATCAAAAACAGTGCATCAAAATTAGAAATCAACGGATCCAAGGGATCGAAATAAAAATAGATCTATTGAATATTTTTTATCAACATTTTCCGTGTAATATAATTATATACAGGGTGAGTTTTAAGTGTGTCTGCGTTCAATTCGTATTTTGAAATTAATTAGAAATGCAAATAATGTTTTCTAACAAGGTGACACATCAATATTATTATTATTATTATTATTTATTTAGTATTGTAATAATGACCCATTTTCACATTATTGCGTAAATTATGTACAGCTTATGTAAAAACTAAACTGACATATTTTCTCAATATTTTTAAATGGAGCACCTTGTATTTTATATAATATATATTTCTTAAAATGTTGTTACAACCTTTAGTTTGTTTAAATGAAAATAAGATATTATATTGGAAAAAAAATATAAAACTATTAAAAATCATTCAAAAATCAGTTCCAAGTCAATGCTACTGAATACTTGATAAAATAAAATAGCTTATTTTAACTAAAAGTCATATTAAGTAGGCTGTAAAAAAAATAGCATAAAAATATAATTTACTACTCAGATTACCACGTGTTACTATCAGTATCTTGCATAGTATCAAAAACTCTGAGTAGATTTTCAAATAACTGCATTTTGACCGACTAACTCCGAACGGAGGAGGTATACAATTCGATTGTCTGCTTTTTTTTGAACGCGCGTTTTAACTGGTAATCCTACTCTGATTTTGATGATTTCTGACTCACTTAAAAGAGGAGACCTGAGAAATGGTCCCATATTCATAAAAACGCAAATCCGAAATCTCCTTCCCTCCGAAAACCACCACCGAAGGGCGTAGAGGGGCCGAATTTTCCAGAAAATTGAAAATCTGAGGGGGTATAATTAAAGATAGGACAATATCCGGAAACGTTTGAATTGAACATTTTTTCAATAGAGTTACGGTTTTCGAGATAGAGGCATTTAAATTCTCAAATAGGTATGTGTATTTTTGCTATATGGAGAGGGCGATTTCTTTCTAAAATTGAAAATCTGTGGGTACTTCATAAAAGACCATTATTTGTAGAAACATTTATAACATTTTTCCTTAGTTACTGTTTTCGAGTTACAGCGGTGGTAAAATGGTAACATCTAAAATACTTACGCGTATTTCCGCAAGCGATGTTTTGAGATCTCAATAATAACAACTACAAGCAAAGAATATACGTGGATAATAGGATAAGTACCATCTTCATTGGTATTAGTGAACGTTCAACTATTTTCGTGACTAATGTTACACTCAAAAGAGTGAAATGAATGTTTTTTACAAAAAAATGGACCGACGTTAGTTGGTGCACTGATTATAATATGAATATATTATAAATTATGAATATAATATGAAATAATATTAATTCTATTGGTGCTGGTACTTGTGAAGTTGGTGCCAAAAGTTATGAATCTAATTACAGCTGCACAACTTCAGAAGTAACAGCTCCAATAGAATTAATATTATTTTGTATTTTTCAGTGTACCAGCTAATAAAGTCAGTCCATTTTTTTGTTAAAAATATTTTTCGTAGTTACTTTTCAAATATGAGTTTTAAGATTGTTTTATAGCTAAATTATTAAATTATTATCTGCAGTAAATTATATTTTGTAAGTATTCTTTTCACAGCCTGCCAAATATTCTAGTCTCTTGCTCGAACATTTCCATCATTAAAATTATTTTACTTTATTAATTATTCAGTTGACATTATTACCTTGCATTGCTAGAGATACGAAAAATTGATATTGGATAGCTGTAAATGACTTTTTTTTAATTATTATTAGTTCTTTTATTATAATTTCCAATTGTGTTTCATTTTCATTCACACGAACTACAAATAACGGTAGGCATTCCAAAGATCATGAGAAGATTTTAGATCTCCAAAACTAGTTATTTTAGGTATATGGATTATCTAAGAAAAATGTAACTAAAATTTGTTTCATTTAAAGATATTGAGAAAATATTGCTTTTGAGTTTTGACATTCCCTTACATAATTGATTGGTTTCTAAATATATAGGCTGATTGTGTTGACGTGCCCATTAGAAGATTTTTACTTATAAATTGAGATAGAAATATAAAAATTTGAACCTGGCTGTAATCAACGTTGGCCAATTTAGTGAAAATATTTACAAGGTGTTTCAAATAGAAACCCCTGTTTTTTATTAGATATATTAATTCCGCACATTTACCCCAGTTGTTATAAGTTATCTGTCGTAGTTTTTGACGAATATCAATTTTACTGCAAAAAGTTCTCATGACATATCTATTCAAAAATTCATATCTCTCTTATTGTCAACCGGAAAAGCAGTTATTTTTGATCGGTAGCCCGATTTTGGAATTTCCTTCCGTATGCCCATCATTCTGAAAATTTCTTGTTTAACAATCCAAAAAAATATTGTAACGTGGATAGGTAGTCATGTACTTACGGTTATTATATTATTTGTTTAGTCTCTATTTATTTCTACTACCTTGTTTACTATAGTTGTCGGTTGTTAGTTCTAGAATTAGTAGATTTTTTCTCAATCCTTCCAGAAACTAGCCTCTAGAACATTATTATGTGCGTCTAGATAGTTATAGAATATTCTCGATGAATGTCATGTCAAGCTCCAGACATATAAAGCCGTGTCGATCACGGGTTACAGTCCGTTTATAACAGTCAGTTTTATTGTATCACTCAATTGGAGACATAAGCCAATAGTAGTTGAAACGCGATAGTCAAAGTGACAAGTTATGACAGTTGTACTACAACAGAAGGTCGTGTACAGAGTGTTAAAAATAAACCATTGGGAGCAATTCGCGAATTTTTGAGTATTACGCAAGTGAACTCACCCCACAACAGTTAGCACCGGCTTAAACGTTACAAGATTAAAAAAGTCAATGACTTTGACTTTTGACCTATTTTTCTATCATCATTAAGTAGAAAATTGAATTTTATGGCAATGTTTATTACACGCTATTATGTTTTTTTCAGGTAATAAAAAGATATTCGAGATTTTTAAAAACTTTCTATCGCAAATGCCTTTTCTACGAATGACTAAGTGACCTTGGACGTAAAATAATCGCTGTTACTGATACCACGTTTTAGCTGTCAAATTCATAGTTTTGAGAGTTGACGTAAAATTTCTGTTACAAAAACCCAAATGAATCAGTATCCAAAAGGTGTCATTTTTGATCTGTTTACTATGTATGGAAGCTGTGATAGAACAGTAGAAAGAATCTGTCGTGAATTTATTGCCAAATATTTTTAGTTAGGTATCTACCTCCAATTAATAGGAATACATTTTCATTCTTAAGCCAAGGTTTATTCTTACTGGAACAAAAATCCACTTAACAGTACGAATCAAATAATAACCCAAGTTGAACCAAAGAATTAAGTGAATGTTTTGATATTTAGCATCGAGCTTAGCATTAAGGACACATTTATTACCTTACCTACAAATCATTTATTCATGAAACGTAAGAACTCGGAAAACAAATTTCAAAAACAAAACTTGCTCTGTGTGTCCACCGTTTTGGTTTCAGCATTCAACAAAACGTTCCTGGACGGCATAATTTGTGGCTCTTCTTATTTCATCTTCTCTATTGAATCCTATAGAGATCTAGGTTCTGTTCTATACTGCTCTTTCTTGACTCACCCCCACAAGTAGAAATCAAGTGGTGTCAAATCCAGCGAACGTGGCAGCAAAAGTCGCGGACCTCTATTTCCCCACCTCCTATCTTGAAGCAAACACTGATTCATTTGAATTTTTGTAACAGAAGTTCTATACTTCAACTTTCAAAACTATCATTTTGACAGCTAAAACATGGTATTAGTAACAGCTATTGTTTTATGTTTTTGAAATACGTAAAAAAGACATTCGCATAGAAAATTCTCAAACATCGTAATGATTTAAAAAAAAACTTGTAATTCCCCTAAAATTCAATTTTATACCTAATGACGATTGAAAAATAGGTAAGTTTTATTAAGAAAAGTTTTGTTTTTTTAGCTTTTGTCATTGACGTATTTTTTTTTTTTTTTGAGTGTTTAACAAGACAATTTTCAAAATGATGGGCCTACTGAGGGAGATCCCAACATTGGGCTACCGATCAAAAACATATTTTTGCTTTTGCGGTTGACAATAAGAAAGTTATGAATTTTTGAATAGACTTCTGTCATGAGAAAGTTTTGCAGTAAATTTGACTTACGTCAAAACTCTGACAGATAACTGGGGCTTTGCATAAAAAAATAAATGCGCGGAATTGAAATATCTAAAAAAACATGGGTTTCCATTTGAAAAAATAGATTTTGTGCAATTTCCGGTGTAACCGGAAGTTCCATCATCTTGTAAATATTATTGATTATAGTCAGGATCAAATTTTCATATTTCTGTCTCGATTTATAAGTGAAAATCTTCTAATGGGTACGTTAAAGAAATCACCCTGTATATAAGGGGCAATTTTGTGAATAATAATAATAATACAACAGGCAATAGTTTTATAGACGGTGCTAAAGTTTTGTATAAACATGCTAATAAGAGTGGTATCCAAAAGCCATAAGCGCTACTAGATTACGCAAACATTTGGCAACTGTAACTCAGTTACTTCAGTTTTCAGAGAATGACTTCAACAACAATCTAGATTCATGGGGCCCTTTAGACTCATTGTTATCTTTATAGACTATCCGATAGTTCCTACCAGACAGCAAAACTACCCAAATTGTTGCTTCTTACATGGATGAGAAAAATATAAGGGCTTAGACTTAAATAATATAAAGATTTATTTAGATCCTATTTCCGAAAACATTCAAATAGTATTCTAGATGAACGATTACCGGATGAGGCGGTACAGACCATCAACGATGGCATAACTATAAATTCTAATAATGAGTTTGCTCCTAGACAAAAACAAATTTTAAATCTATGAAACACACACACAAAAAGTGTTTTAAGTCTAAGGAGTGTGAAGTAAATGTATTTTTAGAAGAACATTTTGGCTTATTTAACAATAGAATGACTAAAATCAGTTGTATAGGACTTTTATAAAGGAAAACTACACCTATCTAATACCCTGTGAATAACGTTTCCCGTTTCTGTTTTATTGTTATTACCAGCTGTTTTATTCTGCATCTCGGGCATATGCTTTGTTAGATTGTGGTACGAAACCATAAAGTCATAAAACCCTTGAGCTTGGAACCCTTCTATCTCGAGAGTCCTACTCGTATGTAGAAAAAATCCGAACACCTAACCCAGATCCATTCACAGACACCAAGAGAGAACAGAATAGGAGGCCCAGTCACACTTACAGCTGCTAAAATTATTGACTCGATGTTTACATTGCTACTTCACATTATCAATTGTCAAACATAGAAGATTAATTTTGGAATGTCAGATTCAACGGGTGTGTTTTCTTGGAACCATATTGCAAGAGAGAGCTCATTCATTTGGACAGTAATTAAGAATAAATTGAATTGAGTTGTTTTAAATCAGTTTTAAGATTTATGCATTCTTTTGCCTCATTTATATACGCCATTTCTAAAAATTTTCTTTTTGTAGTATTGTTTTCTTTTGCTAAAATTTTAACATCTTGGTAATTCATGTTATGACCGGTATTATGTACGTGTAGTGCTAAAGCACATCTTTCTGGATGTAGCAGACTATCACTTTTGTGACAGGTAATTCTATCTTTAACATTTCTGGATGTATGGCCGATGTATTTTTTGTTGCAGTGCATAGTTTTATATTTTTATTCTTTCATACAATGTATATTTATTTTTACCGCACCACAACAACAATGTAATCAACCTCACCAACTGTCCTTTGAGAATGAAAATGAATAAATTTTCGAAAGCTTAGGAAAGAAAGTTTAAGAGTAGGTACCGAAGTTGAAACCAAAAAAACCAAAAAAAAACTTAAACCAAAATTTTTGCTCTAAAATGTTTATTATTTTGTTGAATGTTTTTTTTATAATGTGATATGTACGAGTCTCTACTATACCGACTTCTGCAGCAAGCTTCATAGTATTAGGTCAATACCATGATGTAAAAAGATACCATGGTTAATATATTGTGTACACAATAAAAAAAATCCCGATGGCCTGTAGTCAGCGGAAAGGTAAATTTTTCAAAATTCATTGAATTGAAATTTTAACAACCTTTTCATTGGTATACCTACATGTTATTAAAAAAAATTGTCATAGCCTTGCGGTTAGAGGTTTTTGTTTTGGCTGTTGAATATAAAGCAGACAGGGTTCGAGTCCACTTCAAGGCAGATTTTTTTTCGTCTATTTCTTTTCAATAAATATACTATACATTTTTTTAATCAGGGTCTATATTAAGATCTCCAGAAAATGTACAATTACATCAAATTTATATTGAGTGTTCATGTTTTATCAATTTTTGTTATTTTTCTTTATTAATTTTTATTTTTTTACCTGTGTATTTTATGAAAAATTGCTTTGAACAAAAGTTGTAGGTACTGATTATATCTATAACCTAAAATTATTTTTAATAATATTTACACTACTGCTCTTTTTTGATAATTTTTTTAAATGTTTGAATGGTCGCCATTTTGAAACTACTTACCCTATATTGCCCAATAACGAACTCGACCGAGATATTTGAGAGATTGATTTTTGTAGCAAATTTGAACTTGATACCTTCAAAACTGCGACCTCTATCGTGTTAACAAATTTCGTAATATCCCATATATATATATATATATATATATATATACCAAATGTTTTTTTGGACTAACTTATAGACATATAACAACATGCCATTGAAATTTTTTCGAAATTCAAAAGTGTGAACGATCGCAATAGGTATATTTCTAAAAGAAATTTACCTAAAAGTTGAATTTGCAATATAAAATATTGAAAATTCAACACAAAAATATTTTGGATTGAAAATTCAACGAGTTGAATTTTGAATACTGTGTTAAAATTTCAATAATTTTAAAAATGTTGCACACGTGTTTACAGATAGTATTCTATACCTTAGTAAAAGTACTGTTAAGCTATCAGTGCCCGTGGGTCTCTATGTAGTGGGTTCCATATCTTAAAGTCTATTGTATATTTCGGAACCCTATGGCTGAATTTTGATGGTGTTTTTACCATGTATGTATGTAGAATGTTATTAGAATGATCTGGTAGTGGCTGTAAGTGTGTCTGAGCCTCCTAGGCTGAGGTTTCCATATTTGTAATTCCCAAAGAAGTATATCTGAGCTCTATGGCTGAATTTTTGTGTATTTCTCGGTATATATTTGTGTGTTGTATGTCACTGGACTGTTTTGTGAGAGTCCGTAGTGCGACTGGAATTTAAACGTAACGGGTTCCATACCGAAAAATCGCAAAGACATACGTAGCGAAAATTATTATCATGCTGTTCTCTCATAGAAGAGTTCCATACTCAAGACTTTTGATGACTGTTTTCGTACCACAATCTACGAAATCGTTTGCCCGGGAAGTGAAGGGTAAAACAGCAAAACAGCTAGTAGCTATATACGAGTATACTCTTGCAGCAGAATTTGTTGACCGCTGCATCTTGAATGCACCTGAGTTTCCTCATTGCGTAAATATATTTCTTTTAAAATATTTATTTAACTTATCCCATAAAGTAGAGACTTATTTTTATACGCTTCGCAATACTTTGGCCGGATCATCGGTTTGTTATGTCATTATCATGATATAAAAACAATGGTATGACGAGGCACATCCGCGAGCATCTAGCTCGTCCCACTTTTTTACCAGTGACGTCTCGACCATTTAATATAAGCAGAGAACAGTCTTACCGTTTTGGCTCAATTGGCATATAATATTAAAAATTGAGTATACCTAAGATTTAAATTAATAACATATGAAACTGGGAATTAGCTCCTGATCAACTTGTTTACAACCGTTTTAGGACGTTGTCTCTGTTTTCTGATATAAGGAGTAATTTAAGCCAAATCTAAGGCAGGTGGCAGATCCGAAGGAGCCCGAATACACGAGCACCACTCGAACATGTTCAACCTTCTCTTGTCCACGCAGTGGTGACGTTAGTGGTTAAAAATACGCGAACCAAATTGAGTTCAAAACGTTGCATACCTTTGTATGTGTATCATGGTCAGTAGGATTTATAGCGCATGGTATGCACTTCTTTTTATATGTCTATGGTACACACCCCTGCTGATTTATGTTCCGTGGCAAGCTTCTCTTTCTCTGTGATCAAACTGTCGCTGTCATCTGTCATCAACATAACCAATAACCATAACCCGCTTTCCGCTTTCGAATTTCGAAAATTGCAACGAACTTTTGTGTTGTGTACTATACATATATGCATATATGCTCATACTTGATCCAAGTTGAATTTATATTTTTATATATAAGGTAACATTTATATTTAATAACTATTAAAATACATAAATAACATTTTGTTTTATATTGACTTGCATTATTTTTTTAAGATGGATAAGTATCTGGTTTCTTATACCGACAAAGAAGTTATTTCACAAAGCAGCGCAAGTACAAATTTAAAAGGTACAACATTAGATGTACTTGAAGAGGATGCAAGGAGCTCCAACTCCTCAGTATCAACTGACCATGAAAAATCAGCAATCACATCTAGAACCTCAACCTCAAAACGCAAGAAAAAATTATACAAGCACTAATATAGCATCTCATGGGAAAAACATAATGAATTTAAAAATTGGATTCAGCAAAGTAGTTTAGGTATCAATTATTTCAGATGCAAAGCTTGTTGTCTAAATTATGTGGGAGGAATATCCGCAGTAAAAAAACATAGTTTATCAAAAAAACATAAACAAAAAATGGCAGCTATTATAATGCAACCTGGTATTTCCCAAAATTCTTTTAATATTAGCAGTCAAAACGTACTCAAAGAAAATGAAATTAGAATTTCCGCGTTTATCGCTGAGCATAATTTAGCAATAAGCGTTGTGGATCATTTGACAGAGTTAATAAAGGTTATTATATCTAGCAACATCGATAAAAGAGAAGGATCCCAATTGACATGCAACAGAACCAAATGTACTTCCATTATTAATAATGTAATCGGTAAATCAAGTTTTGAATCTTTGTCAGCTATCCTACAAAATAATAAATTTTCGCTGTTAGTAGACGAGTCTACCGACCTTTCGGGGGAAAAAAAATTAGCCATGGTTGTACGTTACAATGATAACTTTATTATAAGAGATGAATTTTTCGCCCTTATTCCAATACAGAGTGCAACTGCTCAAAATTTATATGAAGTGATTACAAACTTTTTTATTGATAAAAATATTCCTTATAAAGAAAATTTAGTTGGATATGGTGCAGATGGTGCCAACAACATGATGGGAGCCCAACATTCGTTAAAAACCTTTCTGATTCAAGATGTACCTAGTCTCTTTTTTATGAAGTGTATATGTCATTCTTTAGCACTCTGTGCATCCTACGCATGCCAAAAATTGCCTGACGTAGTAGAAAAATTGATTCGAAACTTGTATACCTATTTGCAATACAGCAAAAGACAGAATGAATATAAAGAGTTTCAGGCCTTTTTAGATATTAAGCCACATAAGTTACTGCAGCCGTCTCAGACAAGGTGCCTTTCTTTAAATTGTGTTATAAATAGGGTGTTAGAGCAGTTTGATTCTTTACAATTGTATTTTCATGCTGAAGCATTCGATACGGCTAATACTAGTAATGGTAACGCTAATGAAATCAATAATGAATTATCATATCCCTCAAATAAACTTTATTTGGAGTTTCTAGAATATATACTGCCCACTTTTACGAAATTAAATTTAGAGTTTCAGGCAGAGTCATCGAAAATTCATCTACTCTATAATAAAATGGCTAGTGGTTATAAACTTATTTTAAGTTGTTATGTAAAGAGTGAATACATAAAGAAAACTGAATTAGCACAAGTGCAATATAGAAATCCTGAACATTTTCTTCCATTAAATAAAATTTATTTAGGGCCAAAAGTGGCAATAGCACTAAATAATAAAAAGTTGACCAATGCCCAGGAAAATTTATTTAGAGTGAATTGTTTGAATTTTTATGTAGAAGCTGCGCATCAGCTGTATAAGAGGTTTCCTTTTAATTCTGGGGAAATTCAACTACTGAAGTCGTTATCATTTCTAGATCCAGTAAATATTTCCTCAGTTGAAAGTCTTGGACCAATAGCAATTAAATTTCCCCAGATTGTAAGTAACATTAATACTCTAGACAGAGAATTTAGAACCATAAAGTACGGTGAATTCAATTTTGATGTCGATTATATTGACTTCTGGAAACATATTGCTCATACTAAACATGGAGATGGGTCTCCAGCCTTTCCGGAAGTGATCAAATTAGTAAGCACATTATTAATTCTGCCACATAGTAGTGTTTGCGTCGAAAGGGTATTTAGTGCAATAAATTTAAATAAAACCAAAATAAGAAATAAACTGAGCCCCCAAACTTTAAGTGGCATACTTCATGCTAAGAGACTAATATCTAGAAATGGAAAAGACTGTTTTAATTTTCCAATTTCAAAAGAACTGTTTGCAAAACATAACAATAACATGTATGAATAATCAATGTTATTTTTTTCACGATATGTAGTAATATTTTTTAAGACTATTTGATTTTGTTTGTGCAACTTTGTATTTCAAAGGTTACCTTTTAGTATTATTATCTTATATTAAATACTACTGTTACTTTTAAAAGTTACCAAGACAATTTATTTCGTTGCATTTTTTGAAGTGTTTTATTTACATGACTATAGAAATGAATTTTATTTATTGTTGTAACTACATTATTTGTAAATAAATGTATGTTCATTTTGGAAGTACTGTTTATTAACGATTCTTTCTAAGAAATTATAATAATACCAGTATATTATTTCATGATGCGCCTTTTGGTATTTATGGCTGTTGATTGAACCGATATCGATGCCTAAGCCACGGTGTTAGGTTAGCCGATATCATGGCATTTCAATGAGATCTCCCATCATAATCGTTTTCTATACCTACTTGTGTAGAATAATTATTGGTTATCTAATAAAATATTTTTGATTTTATAAATACAATATTCCGTTATTTCTTCAAAAACAATTAGGAACCCAAAGGAATAGTGAGATCTGGCAATAATTGCTTTGAAATACTGTATTTTTTTTTTGTTCAAACTGTCAGAAAACAGACGTTTGAATAAAAATTAAGTTAGTTTCTTTTAGTTTGACACGTAAAAAAAACCTACAGTAGTTCGAAGCAATTATTGCCAGATGTCTCACCATTTTTTGGGTTACCCATGATTTTTCTGTTTGGTGAAAATCTGGCAACCTTTTGAATTATTTGGTGACAAACTGGCAACTTTTTAACATAAAGTCTGGTTACTTTTAATTTTTTGACCTGGCAACACTGGGACAACTATCAATTCCGTCACGTCAAATAGAGGTTAAGGCAAGGCTGTGCTCTAGTTATTAGTTATAGTTATAAACAATATCAGAAACGCAAAAGAGCTTGAAGTTGTAGTATTGTAGAAAAAATATCTCCTCAACTGAGATTCATGGATATGGATAGAGGCACTATACTGAGGATCGCAACGTCGATTACTCAGCATTTTATAAACGAATCTTCAAGCAGTGATGAAGCTGAGTTTGCTATTGTGCAAATGGCGTTGAGCAAAAAAAGGAAAATTCGTAGAGTATCGAATTACGTTGAAAATATTATTCCAGCTTTGACACCAGATGATTTAAGACACATTTCAGGGATGTCTTGTTCAATCTTATATAAAAATGCGAAAGGTTTTATTTTTGCTAAGAAACCTATCTGAGAGCAAGGGAAAGATATTTGAGTGTGTTTCCAAACATTACCTTGCTCTCAGATAGAAAAATCAACTTTTATTTTCATAAGAAGGATCAATTTATAGCATTGGTAATATTTAGGCGGACTAAACTAAACTGCAACTTTGCCAGAAACTTAATCATGCAAAATTTTTGGTGTCCGGTTTTCAATTCAACAGGTCACGTTTCAGAGGCCCCTGTCTCCAAAAAAGACAATTTAATTTTATTTATTTACCCAATTTAAACAGTATATGAGAAAATTGTTACAGGATGCTTCCTAACACCTTTGAATACGTTCTGACTCTTATTGCACCACAGTTGCAAAGAAAGACGCGAAGAACTCCAATAATTTGTCCACGGAAACAATTTCTCTTGACATTGTGGCGTTTCGCCACACCGGACTCCCTGAGGTAAAGGCCTATATAATAACTAATAATTTATATTTTTATTTGTTTTTGATGGAGATACTGTGGAAGTAATTACAAGCTGTTTCAGTAACGTAGAGACTTTTTTTCAGGCTATTTGTGATCACAAATGCCGATTCATCCACTGTTACGCTGGGCATGTTGGTTCAGTGCACGACCAGAGGGTATTTCGCCTTTCCGAAGTTGCTTATCTGGGTAATCCACTAAAATTTCCACAAGAGTGTTATTTAGTTGCTGATCTTGCTTACAAATTGCATCCAAATTTATTAACACCGTATCGAGATAATGGACACTTGACCCAGCGGCAGCGGAATTTCAATTTTTTACATTCTTCGGCAGGGATGGTAATCGAAAGAGCCTTTGGACTCTTAAAAGGACGCTTTCGAAGTCTTCTCACAATTCTTTCACTCAATCGAGTAGAAAGGGTACCAAAACATATCCTGTCTTGCTGCATTTTGCATAATATATGCTTGATGAGCAATGATCTGAATATCGAAATGGAGGAAGAAATTATGGGTTGCGAGATCGGTGATGATGATAGAATACATATTGCTGTGAATGCTGGCTCTGTTAAACGTGATGAAATAGCAAGAGAATTACGCATGAGACATCATCCTCAGCCTTAAAAAAATATGGATAGAAGGAAAAATGATTCTCTTCCACGCGCACATTCTTTTGCGGATGAATGTTTATTCAAGTTTGAGACTGATCACAAATGAATATTTTTACAAAAAATGAGACCAGCTTTATTAGTGCAATGAAAAGATCTATTGTGCTGATACTTTTGAAGTTGTGTTGCTTAGGCATAAGACTCTTAACACTAACTACTAAAGTACGAGCACCAAAAGAATTGACAATGTTTTGTATTTTCCGGTGAACCAACTAACAAAGTCGGACTTATTTTTTGATCAAAAATATCCTATTTAACATTTTTAAATGTGTCATTAGCCATCAAAATTGTTGAACTTTCACTTATATTCAGTATTATAAGATACAGCGGCAGATCCAGATTGCTGCAAAAGATTGTTTCAAGTGTCTTTATTCCTGACATAAAATTTTCAAATTTGGAAAGAAATGCCCCTTTGAGAAGACATATTGAATTTTCGAAAGTTTAATAATACATACGATCTACGCCCGTGATGTGGTGACCTAACTTTGTATAAGTACTATATTTATTTTTTTTTCGTTCAGTACATTCGCAGAAACTACAGATGTACGAAACTCTAAAAATGAAGTAAAAGAACAAAAAAGTTCTTGAAGTAACAACTACTTTATTATTACAAAATTAACAAAAAATTCATTAATTCTAATTAGTATAGGTACATAATAACAATAATTTTTGTATAATTTACAGAACAAATTGACCCAATGCATCCAACAGTTTTTGCTGCATTTCCATCCTTTCTTTATGTCTTTTCTGCTTTTGTTTGTCTACTACCTGGCGACTCTCTATTAATTTGTCCAAGGCATCTGTCGCTTTACGTTTACCTAGAAGAATGCGTATACGTTATTATAACACAAAAAATAATTTTAACTATGCCAAATGACGTATTAATATATAGATTATCACGAACGAGAAACTTGAATGGCTGTCCCATCAGCTGCACCATCAACTTCACTACCACTCCCACTGGAGCATCCTGTTGGGCTGATAGTTGTCACCGGATTCATATATGGTTTTTGGCCAAGTAGGCTTTTCATTATCTGTATCATACAAAAAGGTCACTGAAGCTGTTTTTTTCTTCATAATTATGACCCAATATTTCTTATAAAATGAATTTGAATTTTTACCTCATAGTATTTCCACGTGCGCCTATTGCTCCCCGATCTAGCATTGTAGTCCTTGATGGTTTTATAGGTCCTCTTCAAGGTATTTATTCTTGTCATGCATTGTTTTCCCGAGACTTCATGTCCTTTTTTTTCATAGTGGCAGCGATGCCTTGCCATGCTTTCGCATGGCTTATTTTTCCAGACAGCATTGATAGTTCCTGGAGCCGATATTCCTCCAGAAGCAATGTTACTGATGCGTCTGACCATTTTAAGACTGCAGTATATAAAACAAACACGATTATATTGAAGATCAGAAACCGGTACTGATAAATACAAATTAATATTGATTCTATTAATACTAGTAAAGTCCTTGCTCAAATAAAAAGCCAATGAACTAGCATTTTTGATTGAAAACAAATCCAGATAGAACATGTCTGTGGATAGAACTTTCAATAAATATGTATATGTTTTACACATTTTTCAAAAGCCTCCGTCTCTTTAACTCGGAAAACGCTCGTTTCCGAAAAAGGTCTAAGGATTTCCGGATATGATATCTATCTAATTCTACCGTCTTGAAAAAAACATTCTTTTGTGAGAGAAATACATGTAAAGAAATCATTTCCCGGTGGCATCTTTCAAATTAAAAAAAGATCATCAAAAACGGAGCCCATTTACTACTGTGCGTTCATCCATAGATAATAATATATTAGATTCAAGACCACCAAAACTGGTTCATCCCTTTGGGGGCTATCAAGCCACAAACACAATTTAAACTTATAACACACCTCTGTTTGATTCGAGACCAATGGCGTCCCTAGAAATGGTATTTTCTTTTTGCTGATGTTTGGTATACAATTAGGTATATTTCACCTTTTAATAACAGAATTTTATGTTACTGAATCTACTCACTTTCTTTGTTTTCGATGGATCCACTTTGTTCAGATTTTTCGACTGCCTCTTGGGCAACCATAGTATCATCGGTGGCCTCTGTAAAATTGATTAATTGGAATAGTTAATATTTGGGGTACCGAGTGAAACTAAACAAAGTTGATTGTTCAGAAAAGGATTGAGAAAACCTTTACGTACATACCATAACTCTATAGAGTTCATAAGTATAACAGTCAATTATAAGTTCTAATAACTGAATAGGTAAAACAGCAATTTACCTAATTAAGTGTCCTTTGAATTTTGTAATATCGGAATAGTTTTTTTTTCATTATGCCTTTGGAAATTCATGTTAATTCTATTATTTACTAAATAATCATTTTACATTTCATTTTAAATCATTTATATACTTTGAAATATTCAGAATGAATGAAACAGTTTCTAAGGGCAGATTTCATTAATTGTAGGGTGAGCTCACAGCTTTGGGGTCAACTGTGGTGATAAATAAGTTATTTTCTTCCCTTTTGATTCAGAGCAGGCTTTTAAGCAGCATGTGCATATAATTGTTAATATTAAGCATGGGTGTCAGTATAGCTTCAGCAATCAGACATGCGAGTAATCCAACCCCGGATTGTCAAATATTAAACATCATAAGGCACAAACCAAAACCGTAGGTATACTAATCGATATCATGGTGCAATAAGACCTGTACCATGATCTATATCGCTCGTATATTATTCAATTAGGTAGGAATTTTCATTTTGACTTTAAACACAAATAAAAATATCGAATAAATTTTCAGGAGAAAAATCTGATTATTCATATGATTTTCAAATTCCCGCTTAGAGAAAACATACCTCGTTGAAGGCTGGCCAAAATGTCTTTCTCGTTCTTGAGGCGCGTGATGGTGCTCTGTCGGTGCTGCAAGATCTTATATCCAGAGTAAGAAGGTGACCTTCTTAATCCAGAGTCAACCATCTGCAATCTCTGATATCCCATGCGCAAAATCCAAAACGGTATGTGTCCGTTGTATATTCGAGAACAGCACAGCTTACCCATACTGTGAACAGGAGACGTATTTAGAGTTGCAGACCCACATTTCAAACCTTCCGGTGTCAATTTGCAGGATTTAAAGAGAACACTCGCTTCTAGTTCGTGTTTCTTACAAGAGATGGAATATGAACCAGAAAATCAACGGTTTTGAATGCTGTTGGAGAAGAACAGAATTTTAGGCAGAGATTTAAATATGTTTCTCTATTTGTCTAGGTATCTTGCAAATATTTATAGTTTGTGTACAAAATAGCTTGTAGCGAGGCATGGTAGCGTGCGTACGGTATTGTATGAAATATGAGTTATTTTGTTTAAGTAGTTTTTGTAGACGTCCAGTACTCCCTAGGCGTAGTTATTTCATCGGCATCTAGTGATAGTGATTAGAACTGAACGGAATTGGGTATAAGTAGCCAAGCAATTTACACCGCTCTTCTATATAGACAAATGGGGTTTCTAATCTTTGATATAGGTGTGTATATCTTCTCTTGCTGGCTTGCGCAATGACCATCACCTAACCTAACATCCTTCATCTGTGATGACCATTTAAGTCTTTAAGTGTTTGCTAGGTGCGAGGTCACTTTGCTTCCACATGCCAGCCAACCTGCGTATGTTTTCTCTGCAGCCTGCTGATGGATCACAAGTCAAATCACACACAGCATAGGAAAATTAGAGCGCTTAAGTATTTAGTGCTTTAGATAAATCTTCAGCTTGAAATAAGGCCTATGATATATATATATATATATATATATATATATATATATATATATATATATATATATATATATATATAGTCATGTGACATGGCTTATTGAATTAAAGCTTTTCAAATTCAACATTAATGTTATTTCCAAAGTCAAGTAACCAATTGATTAAGAAGCGAGATTGATATGAATATATATGAACATTGTTGATTCAATATTTGTATCCTAAAGAGCCTCTGAAAATGGATAATCTAAGTCTCAATGGGTACCAAAATAATTTGTTTGAAGAAATACACTGAGAAGCTGTGATGAATATATATTTAATGAATAAGAAAAAGATCTTACCGCTGCTTAAAATACCAGGATCGCATGTTTGTCGAGCAACATTCAAGAGTGTGTTTGCAAAAGCCATATCGAATCTGTATTTGAAACACAGAGGAAAACATGAGAAATAATCGATTTACTAGCGAAAATCGATGACTCTACTAAAAATCACATTTTTTGTTTAATAGAGCAGAATAAAAAGGTTCCAGAAATTTTGAGCATTTTTTTCTACGAAACTGTACGGAACCATTGTAAAATAAATTTTATCAAAGTAAAATAATGTACAAACAGATTTGGACAATTGAATAGATAAGAAACTCATATGCGGATGGGAGATAATTGCTTCTTTTTTTTATTATGCATCTTCCCTTGTCCTAAATTTTATAGTCAAAACTCATTCTTCATGAGCCGACATGAAATTTGCTTTTTAAATCAAGACAAGACTCTACAATCAATACTATCTGGATTACGTTAATTTGACGTACGTTTAATGTCACTTTCAATATGACGACAATTGACATCGATTGATTGTACTATATTCCTGTTCATGGAGCCTGCAAACGCAAACACCATCCATACACTATCTCGGAAGAAATAGTGTTGATAGTGTTTAGTTATGACGTGACACACAAAAATTAATGACGTCACGATAGCGTTTGTGGTACTACCATTGAGCTCCGTGAACAGCTGATAGTGCAGATAGCGACTCCACGAACACAGCCATACTAGTCACTTCATAAGTTACTGCTAAGTAGTTTCAATATGTACATATTCCAGATTTAGTGAGAATACGAATAAAATAGAACCATCTTTGCTATTATGTACCTCAACCCAAATTTATCCCGTGTATTGACAACCGGTTCTAATCCGGATTGAAAAACATTTTCAATTTGTAATATTTCTCAGACGAGTCTCTTCATAGACAAAAAATAAGTCAGTGTTCTTTATTCATATTTTTGTGCCTTGACTCCTTAACATCAATGTGACAGAATGAGAATGTGAACGCAAACGCAAAATAGATGGAGCTTGCTATCACTAACACACAATTAGCTCCACGAACAGCATCGGTAGTGTTTGCATTGATAGACACAGACTTGGGAAAGGTCCATTTCTTCTTAATTTGTTTGTTTTTACAGATTATGTTGCGTATATAGATATATGATATATTTGTAATCTATTAAGAATGCAAATTATCTGCAAACATGGCGCTTTGGAGTGCTTTAAGCCTTAGCAAGTTTTCAAGTGCTAATGTCAAAAACTTTGTTGCTTAGCTGCTTTAACACCACAGTCACAGTCAGAGGCACTGAAAATAAATTAAATAATAATAATCCTTTCTATTTATATTTTCTGGGTATTTTAATTTCAGTGAAAGGGTTCGCATGAAATTAGTACATAAATATGTAAATAACAGTCCATGACCTAACAAACTTTGTCAGAATTCAGAATTTATTGTTTTCGAAAACACTTTCACGTGTATAGGCTGGTATATCTCTCTTCATTATCGAAAGAAGTTTTTGGAAAGCCCGATTGTTATTTTAAAATAAATGGAACATTGCAAAAGCGAGTGGAGTTTACTATCAGAGTTTTTTATTTTTCGTTTCTTTGTCAGCAATCCTGAAGCATTCTGTGATAATAATAAATGATCTCCAAGCACTCAGAATTTTACAAGCATATCAAAATAAAAGCTGAAGCGTAAATAATTATATCAACTTACCACTGAACATTAATCATCATGGAGGAGTTGAGCCTTTCTTGAGAGCTCAAAACTTCAGTTACCTGCGGTTCTTCGAATAACGCTAGCATGTTGTAGATTGACGGATTTTCCGATATTTTGGCAAAGCAGTTGCACATTCCGCAAGACAACAGTATTTTTTCTCGTCTCTCTTGTTCTTCTTTTTTCTGTTACTACTGATACCATTCTGGTATCCTTATAGCTCATCTTTTTTTTTTAAATACTTCAGATATTACTGATATTGATTGCTCTTTTTTTTAACGAGCAGTAGGAAAAAGGGTTTGCTCTTTTTTTATTTAGCGAGCTGAGTTATAGTCTTGTTTGTAATAAATGGTATTTTATTTTAATATGTCCGTAGGTCTTCTTATTTTGTGTTTGCCATTTACTTGTATTTTTCTCGTCTTTTATTGTATAATTTTATTTATACTTTGTAAACTGATTTTTAAAGTTTAAATTTATAAAAAAATCACTTTGTATATGAAGACTGCCATATCAATTTAGATTAATTTTACTAACTTCAACATTCAACTTATGCACAATCAGCGCCACCACCAGACGATTTTCTCCACCTTTATTTGCATACAAAATTTGACCACAATTTGAAGGCGTCGTACATAAGAGATCTCTGTATACGATCAAGAAGACTAACAGTAATAATATTAAGAGTAAGCAGTGTAAACCAGATTGTCGCTATTTTAAATTTTCATTTCTGGAAAAGGAAAGTATTTGCAAGGCTTGGGTTCATACATGTACTCAAAAGCACAAATTCAACACCGACACTGCAAGAATATGCTCAGATCATTTCACAGAAAATGATTATCAGTTGAAAGAAATACTTAAAATTGCCAAAGAATAAATGGAAATTGAACGCGGATGCTATTACATCAGTTAAACTAGTTACTAATCATTCCAATCTCGAGATGAGTAATCTTCATTCCATAAAAGATTTACAAAGTTCAACAAGAACTATAAAAGTGTAAGTAATGAATTTAGACAATAATTGTATGTATTATAAAGTTTATCACGATATTTCTATAAAGACACAAGCAGATAATTAGTGATGAAGATATGCTAGAAAAGCAGGAGCAAGAAATGTCTATAATAAATGAAGGTGTATCCGAAAGAGAATCTGAAAACATTGTAGGCGTTTCAATCGCCACTCAAACAGAAAGGTAGGTACCTATTATAAACGCCACTTGGAGATTAAATTTGTTAAATAATTAGAAGACCAATCTGATAAATTAAAATTGCTTGAACAAAAATGTTCACAACTTCAAGATGTTGTTGATGAACAAAAACGTGAACTACAATCCTTCCATAAAATTTTCACACAAGGACAAATAAAAAAAAGTCGGGTAAACAGCGTGAAATGGAATGAAGAAGATGTTGCTTCAGCAATCTCTTTATATGCGGGAGGACCTCATACAAACTACTTAGAGAAAGAGGTTATCCTTTACCGGGAGTTTCCACTTTGAGAAGATGGGCCGCAAAAATTGATGTACAACCCGGTGATTGAATGAATAAATGAGAATTGAATTTGTTTTTGATAATATAGATGGATTTTTTAAGGAATTTTAAACTCAGTATTAAGATGTATGAAACATTCTTCATTAACTAAGATGGAAAGAGCTTGCGTTCTTTTATTCGACGAAATAAAAATACAAAAATCATATGAGTATGACAAGAGAATAGACACAACTTTAAAACCATCACGCTATGTTCAAGTGGTTATATCAAGAGGAAATTGGAAACAATTGCTATTTTATTATTATGACTGTAATATTAAGAAATAATTATTATTTGAGATAATAAAGAAACTTGAAAACATAGGATACCCAGTATATGCCATAAATAGTGATTTGGGATGTTGCAATAGAGCACTTTGGACGGATTTAAAAATTTCTGAAAATAGAACCTTCTTTGCGAATCCTGTAACTAATAAAAATATTTATGTTTTTGCCGATGCCCCTCACATGATAAAGCTTATCCGCACTCATTTTCTTGATACAGGATTTGATATCAATAAGAAACTAATAACTAATAACCAAACCAATTGAAGAACTTCTGCAGAACACTCAATACTTGGATTTGAATATTGCCCATAAGATCAATGAAAGTTTCTTAACTGTTAAAGGATCAGATCGCCAAAAAGTAAAGTTAGCTACAAGATTGTTTTCCCATATCATTTCTAGAGCTGTCTCAAGGTGAGGTACTTTTGGAAAATATCAGAATGACAATAATTGGTTCGAATGCTCAGAATTACCTATTGAAAATTACAAATGACTGGTTTGATGTTTTCAATAGCAAAGTTCCGATTAGCAATTCAAGAAATCCAATGAAAGCTTACGGTTTAGCCTTGGATGAACAAAATGTTGTTTTAGATAAAATGATAAAACAATATCGATTTTAAGAAAACCAAACTCTAAGAACTTATTACCTTTTAAATAAGGAATTTTAATCATTATCACATCAATAAAACTACTTTTTGCTGATATGAAAGACAATTTCAATATTAAGTATATTCTGACTTATAATTTAAGCCAGGACCCCCTTGAGGGTTGTTTTCAATTATGAGGTATAATGGAGGTCTTCACGATCATCCAAGTGCACTACAATTCAAATATAGAATCAGAAACTCCATTATGGGAAGAAATGATGAAATTGTCAAAATCAGCGAATGTGAAGCACGATAATATACCTGAAAATGTTCTGAAGATACCGGATTTGCCAAATTCCCATTATGAAAATGAGACAGATAATGCTAAGGTTGTTACTGGGCAAATGCTAAGTTCCTTAGCAATATCTACTCCAGATAAAAGCAGTGAGGTGGAATCGCTGATTGATCCTGAGTTATCAGAATTAGAGTATGATGGCTTAGAAAATTTAGCATGATTTGTTGCATTTAAATTAAGAAAAACGGAAAATCTGGAATACATTCCTGAGAAAAATGAAGCTCAATTTTCATGGGTCAATTCACAAAAATTGTTACCTAATTATACCTACATTCATAAATCAATTGCTGCATTTATATATATTGAAAAAGTAAACAAGTAAATACGTATTTTATTTCGGTGCAATTCGAAATATTAGTAACTATTGAGAAGATAGCATTTTTTACTGGAACAGTTTCTCAAAAAAACGCGTTTACCAACTGAGCATATCTTGTTTGTTATAGTATCATGACATCGACTAGTGTCCCAACAAATAAGGAAATTTGGATGACAATGAAAATCGCACTTTTTTCTATAAATTCTATAAAGAAAACTTTTAGAGTACTTTTACTTTGCTTCTGTTTAATTTCTTATCTTTCTATATAATATGCATTTGTATTATATTGTAGATCTCCAACTTGTACAATTTGTTCTACGTTGTTGGGGGTTTACACTTTAGGCACGTCGCGTTCATATTTGTATCTAAAGTATGTCTTCAAATCCTCTTCTACTTTTAGAAATGTTATGAATTCAGTGAGGCTCATAGCTCATTCTTACTCGGCAATTTAACGCAATACAAATATTCTCAAACACACCTGTATGGTTGTTTTTGTACTTAGTTGGATTCATTTATATATCATTTGATTTGCCCTTTTAGTCACTTGGTGTTGTCGAATCTATAAAAAATAGCATATAGATAATAGCAACAGGAAAAAACGATAATATAAATTCCTATTTTTCTTCGCAAAATGAATCCAGAATTAAAAAGAGATATTGTGGCCGAGGTAGAAGGAAAGTTTTTAAAGATCTCGAGTGAATATTTAAGTAATTCAAATAATTCCACGAGGTCGATGGAAGCTATTACCAAATGCTAATCCAACCAAAATATGATAACGAGATGAAGTTGCCATAAAGAACATCTAATACTTTCCATTTCAAAAAAAATTCAACAAATTTTAACTATCATAAACATAAAGTTTCCAGTTGATCAAGAAAACCAGCTTGACAAACAGGCTCAACTCCTCCATGATGATTAATGTTCAGTGGTAAGTTGATATAATTAATTTTCGCTTCAGCTTGTAAAATTCTGAGTGCCTGGAGATCATTCATTATTATCACAGAATGATTCAGGATTGCTGACAAAGAAACGAAAAATAAAAAACTCTGATAGTAAACTCCACTCGCTTTTGCAATGTTCCATTTATTTTAAAATAACAATAGAGCTTTCCAAAAACTTCTTTCGATAATGAAGAGAGATATACCAGCCTATACACGTGAAAGTGTTTTCGAAAACAATAAATTCTGAATTCTGACAAAGTTTGTTAGGTCATGGACTGTTATTTACATATTTATGTACTAATTTCATGCGAACCCTTTCACTGAAATCTCTATTTGCTTTTTTAGACCTTGATATTACATGTTTCATAAGAACGAAATGATATTCGTACATGTAGAGTCTTTAAAATACCCAGAAAATATAAATAGTGTAACGTTTAACCCTGTGCTAAACGTTGTGGGGTGAGTTCACTTGCGTAATACTCAAAATTCGCAGATTGCTTCCAATGATTTATTTTCAAACACTCTGTACACGAGCTTCTGTTATGGTACAACTGTCACAACTTTTCACATTGACAAACTATACTGTCACTGTCTTTACCGACAGAACTACTATTAACCTCTGATTCCACAGACTGACTGTTTCAAGTGACTTTATACGACTCACTGACTTCATAAGACTGACTGACTCTGTCCCGTGGTCGACACGGCTTTATATACCTGAATCATGACATGACATTCATCGAGAATGTTCTATGATTATCTAGATGCACATATTTAATGTTCTAGATCCTTGTCAAACTGACAATAGTATGACAAATTGTACCTCACATATAGTTTCTGGAAGGATCCAGATTAAATCCACCATAATTCTAGAACTACATAAGGAAACATACAAACAACAACTATAGCAAACAAGGTAGTAGAAATAAACAGCTAATAAACAAATATTAACCGTAAGTAAATGAATACAAATCCACGTTACAATAGAAAGGATTATTATTATTTAATTTATTTTCAGTGCCTCTGACTGTGACTGTGATGTTAAAGCTGCTAAGCAACAAAGTTTTTGACATTAGCATTTGTAAACGATCAACAAATCTCATCAATTTATAAAGTTTGCAAAGGTCTGAAGCAATCCAAAGCGCCAAGCTTGCAGATAATTTGCATTCTTAATAGATTACAAATATATCATATATTTATATACGAAACATAATCTGTAAAAATAAACAAATTAAGAAGAAATGGACCTTTTCCTATGTGCTGATATACCTACCTAAGGAATATATGTTTTTGCCAGTAATATATTCATATTTCAATATTATTATAAAGCAACGATTATCTACTGTATCATCACGATACTTTTTTTATATCATGTACTGTATAAGAGGATGATAATCTTTAATATTTAGCGACTTACCTTCAATGTTAATTCTTTTTTTAATCATATGATGCTCATATTTAAATTTGATTAGATTACTCTACTGAAATCGAAATATGTTTTCTGTCTGTTAAATAAAATGACCATATTCATACAAAAAAATCTTATTCTAAGATATATGGAGGATATAGAAGGAGATATATCTTAGGTTTAAAAAAGTTAACCGATTTTGGTTGCAAACACAGAATACTAATAAATAAGAAATGCTATCTCTGTGTAAAATTAAAGAAACACCGTTGTTCGGGAACAATGATACCAATTCCTATTTTCATGTAGTTTTATGAGGCGGGAATTTCAAAAGTTTGTTGTTTTTAATTGGCTGGGAATTTAAGGTTATTTCCTAATTTGAGGGAAGGGAAGATATGTTTCAGAAATGAAAAAAGCAACATTAGGAAACAATTTATTAAAGGTTTATCAATCAATACAAATAACGGATAATACAGTAAAACAAAACTAACACAGTAAAATGACTTGGTACAATAATTAAATTAGAATATTGGTAGTAACTGTATGATAAATTAAAACACTATATTGAAATTTCTACAGTTATGTCGCACACTGTATTCCTTTAAATCAAAGGTGAGTACGAAACTAAATTCTAAGAGAACAAAGCCTATTTATGTACCAAGGAGGATGATACTCATAATGTTTGATGACTATTGCTTAAGTAGGTACTTATTAATTATATATATAATAATGGGCTAGACATGCCATCGATCTGGGCATTGAGGGTATTACCTGAATGTTGACGAATATTAATTTCTAATGATTCAAAGACATTTAATTTTAATCCTTTATGATTCACCCATTTCATGATAATATATACATAAAATAAAGGATCAAAATAAAACTTACTTGAATCATTAGAAATCAATATTTGTAAACAATTTCCTCAATGACCAGATCGATGGCATTTCTGGCCCATTACTAAATATATAATTAATAGTTATATAAATAGGTTTTGTCCTCTTACAATTTTGTATTCACATTTGATAAAGGTAGTGTGCCGAAACAATTGTTATGTGTTATTAACATAATAGTAGAAATTTTAATATGGTGTTCTAATTTCAATTTAGTATACTGTTTTATGGCATACATATGTGACTCCTAGCCACATTCCCCAACTTCCCCTTTCGTGCATGCGTACTAAACTCGCAATCCCCATAATGAGCTTCACAGAAAAATTCAAGGATTAAATTATAGTTATATAGAATTATGTGACAGAGATACCGTGTACTCTATGGAGGGTATAGAAGGAGAGATATCTTAGGTTAAAAAAATTTGGTTGCAAATAAGGGTGGCGCTATTGGTCATTAAATTGAACATTTTTAAATAGACCTATAAAACGCGGGAAATAGTTGCATTCACAGAATACTATTACTTATTAAATACGTAATAACCAACAAAAGTTAAAATAAATAGAACTTTTTGTGTGAAAATGGTTATTTATTTAACAGACACAAAACATATTTCGATTTCAGTAGAGTAATCTAATCAAATTTAAATATAAGCATCATATGATTAAAAACAGAATTAACATTAAAGATTATCATACTCTTATACAGTACATGATATAAAAAAAGTATCGTGATACAGTATATAATCGTTGCTTTATAATAATATTGAAATATGAATATGTTACTGGCAAAAACATATATTCCTTAGGTAGGTATATCGGCACATAGGGAAAGGTCCATGTCTTCTTAAATTTAAACTTTGCGCTTTGGAGTGCTTTAAGCCTTAGCAAACTTTATAAATTGTTGAGATTTGTTGATCGTTTTCAAATGCTAATGTCAAAACTTTGTTGCTCAGCTGCTTTTACACACCACAGCATCTTTCAGAGGCACTGAAAATAAATAAAATAATAATAATTCTTTCTATTTATATTTCCGGTGGAACAAATTTGAAATTCAGGATTGTTGGGGCTATATGACAATCAGCGGTATACATTTTGTTACTTACCTTTACAGATAAGTTCTCATTTATGAACACACGAAGATTTTCTGGGTATTTTATAAACTAGATATGTACGAATATCATTTCGTTCTTATGAAACATTTAATACCAAGTTGGAGGAATATTAATAAAACTTTGGATGTCCATAAATGTTATTGAGGTCTAAAAAAGCAAATAGAATTTTCAGTTAAAGGGTTCGCATGAAATTAGTACATAAATATGTAAATAACAGTCCATGACCTAACAAACCTTGTCAGAATTTATAGTTTTCGAAAATACTTTGACGTGTATAGGCTGGTATATCTCTCTTCATTATCGAAAGAAGTTTTTGGAAAGCCCGATTGTTATTTTGATGTAGATTGCAAAAGCGAGTCTTGAGGTTTACTATCAGAGTTTTTTATTTTTCGTTTCTTTGTCAGCAATCCTTAAGCATTATCTGATAATGAATGAATGTTTAATAGAAGGTTGGGTTTCCAACTGTAGAAGCGGTTTGCGTACCTCCACATTAGAATTCTAAAAATGAAATAATAATTAATAAGATTTCATCTTAGAACTTAGAAACGCATTAGTTGATATTCCAATTAGCAAAAAGCACTCCGAATTTTACAAGCATATCAAAATAAAAGCTCAAGCGAAAATTAATTATATCAACTTACCACTGAACATTAATCATCATGGAGGAGTTGAGCCGTTTGACAAGACAAGACAACAGTTTTTTCCAACGTCTTTTATTGTATATTTTTAATACTTTGTAAATTGATTTTAAAAGTTTAATTTTATAAAAAAACACTTTGTATATGAAGACTGCTGAAGATAGCTATATCAACTTTGATTAACGTAACTAACTTCAACATTCAACTTATCGACAATCAGCGCCATCGCCCGGCTATTTTCTCTACCCTTATTTGCATACAAACTTTGACCACAATTTTAAGGCTTCGTACATAAGAGATCGCTGTCCTTATATACGGTCCATACCAAAGAATAAAAAACATCAGGAAGGAGCGTCGCCATCTAAACATTCAATAATAATCTGCGACGGAAGTCGCCATCTTGGTAAACCACATGAACACCGTGCAGGTTGAGGATAATAATATTGGAAATATGTATTTTAATTTAATTATATTTAATGGCCAAAATATTATAAATAATTTATTAATGATTACTTTGAAATAAATCTTAGAAATTATTTTCGCCTTTAGCTAGTGACAGATACATTTCAGTTATATTTTTAAATTTTTGTACAAGAGTCATACTAGTCAAAACCTATGATTCAAAATATTTGATAATCCAGGTAAATTTATTAAATTGAATAACTTGCAATACTTCTATTTATTATTATCATGGTCGTACAAACAGGTCTGGAATCGAAGGTCGAATTACTTATACCATATATATATATATATATATATATATATATATATATATATATATGATGGCTTAACACCCCTTTGTGGGATTGTGCCGCTTAAAGCTTTCTAAATCCTTTTAAAATTGAGGTGAAATAGTCCTCATAATCAGTATTTTAATAAGCTTTTCTACTTATATTTCTCCATAGCTCTTTATCTCTAGTTTTCTCTCTCCAGTTCACAATTCCCGCCCTGCTTAGGTCTTACTCCACTTCCTTCATCCATTTTGTCCTAGGTCTACCGCGTCTTCGTTTTCCTCCTGGTTGCCATTGAAGCATTGAGTACGTTGTAGCTTTTTCCCCAGCTCTCCATACATGACCTAGCCACTTTACTCTTTGTTCTTTGATTTTCTTTACAATATCTTCTCCTTTCAGTTCTAGAAGTATTTCATGGTTCATTCGTTGTCTATATTCATTTTCACCTGTCCTTATTGGCCCCAGTATAGTTCTCATGATCCTTCTTTCTACCACTCTAGATCTTCTTCATCCTTTTGGGTCATTGTTAATGTTTCATCGGCGTAGATCATTATTGGTCTGATTATTGTTTTGTATATGTTGATTTAGGTTTGTCGAGTAAGTATTTTACTTTTCAAGATTTTCCTGTTTGCTTGATATGCTCGATTTGTTGCCAGTATCTTTTCATCTATCTCTGATCTTCTCTCTCCATTACTATTTATCATCACACCTACATACTTAAATTTGTCCACTTCTTCAAATGTATACTCTCCAACTCTCACGTCTGCATTTTGTAACAACTTTCCAAATCTCAATAGTTTTGTTCTGGTATATTTCCAAACCCATTTTCTTTCCTTCTGTTACTATTTCCTTTAAAATAACTTCCAGGATGTTTCTTCTCTTTGAAATTATAGCTATGTCATCAGCATATGCAATTATTTGGCATGAGTCGAATGCTCGCCGGAAATCCAAGGAGAGTATTTCTATATCAATTTGATGTTCGTGTGATTTTTCCATTATTTGTTTATTTGTATGAATTGCATCTGTTGTTGATTTTCCTCTTATAAATCCACAACTGGTGTTGTCCTATTGTCTTTAGTTTTTTAAGCAAGTTTCTTCTGGATGAGCGCTGATAGTATTTTATACGCAACATTTAAAAGAGTTATTCCTCTGTAGTTTCCAAATTCTTGCTGGTCACCTTTCTTATGTATTACTACGACTTGCCCCGTTTCCCATTCCTCTGGCATCGTTTCCTCTTTCCAAATTCTCGTTATCATTTGATGTATTTTCTCAGCCATCTTATCTCCTCCATACTTTATCAATTCTACACATATCTCATACTTTCCTGGAGCTTTTCCTTTTCGAAGTTTTCTTATGATCTCTTTCACTTCTTCTAGAGTAGGTTCATCGTATTTTTCATCGATGATAGTGTCTTCTTCTTCATTTCCTTGTAGTTGAAGTTCACATAATAGTTCTTTAAAATATTCTATCAATCTTATCATATATTGATTCTCTTCTTCTATGACTTTTCCTTGTTTATCTTTCACTCTTAACTTATTTTTGGCTTTTATATCGTACTCATAAACTTTCTTATAAAATGCTTTTGGTATTCTTATTTGTTCTTTCATTTTCTATTTATTGTATATTACTATTTATTCACTCTCGCTTCTTTTTTCTGATCAGTTTATTGCATCCCCTTCTTAACTTCTCATAGGCTTCTCTGTCTTCTGTGTTATTAGTTTTTATCCATTTTATCCTCGCTTGGACTTTTTTTTATGACTTTTTCCAATATGTTCATTGGCTGCTATTTCAATATTTTTTTTTATTTTCATCCAGTCTTCCTCAATTACATCTTCTTTAATTCTACATTCGGATAATAGTTCTTCCATTTGCTTCATATGTTATTTCTGCTTATTTTCATCCCTTAACTTATCTATGTTCCATTTCGACCCCTTGTTCTTCTTACAATTAGTTTTTTTTTTAGTTTTTGTGCTACTTTTGCCATAACCATAAAGTGATCTGAGTCTACGCAGGCTCCTCTGTATGACCTTACGTCCTTAATTGATGACTGTTTTCTCTTAGTTATCAGTACATGGTCTATTTGTGTACATGTTTTTTGATCAGGTGATGTCCATGTTAACTTGTGGTGTTTAGGATGTGGTTGTTTAGTGCTGCTTATAATCAAAAATATATGTTGGTTCTTGCTGCCATATTACATAGTCGGTGTCCGTTGTCATTTGTTTTATCGTGTATTGTATGTTTTCCTGCTAATTTTTTTATATAATCCTTCCCAATTTGTGCATTCATTTCTCCTAGCAGTAGTATTGTATCCACTTTAGGTATGCTTTCCAATTTTTCGTAAAACCTAGCTTTATCCTCTTTACTTGCATTTTCAGTAGGTGAGTATACGTTCAGAATTGACAAGTTGGATGGTCTTCCTTCTATTCTTAGATATGCCATTCTTTCATTTATCGGCTTAAATTGTATTATTATCTGCCTTAATTTTTCCAAAAGTCATAAACGCTACTCCATATTGTCCTTGTTTTTTGCCTCCCGAGTATCGAATATTGAAGTCATCATTGTCTATATTTCCTTGACCTTTCCACGTGATTTCTTGAATTGCTGCAACATCTATTTTGTATCTTTTAAGTTCATTACTAATTTCTTGCATTTTACCTGAGGGCAGCATAGTTCTGATATTCCACGTGGTTATTTTCATAACTTTATTTCTCTTATTACTATTTTTTTTGATTTTCATATATATTTTTTCTTTTTACATGTTTTTTCTTTCTTTAAATACTCCTGTCCTAGTTCGTTTCCGTTCGTCAGTTGATCTATTTTTTGCACCTAATTTCAGCTAGTAGTTTTTTGCTTCCACTTTTTCCATGCGTTTATTATCTTTATCCCATTTCCACCCCTCCCCATCTATAATCACTTTACTGTATCCTATCTTTACATTCTCTCCTCCTTCTCTCTCCTTCCTTGCTAGTTCTCTTATTTGTCGTTGTTTATCTCTATCTTTCTTTGTTAAATCATCATTTATATATATTTTATTTGATGTTAAGGCCTTTCGTTTTGATTTGTTTCTCATAATTTTCTCTTTGTCGTTTTCCTCTTTCAATTCTATTAGACAAGTACTGCTTCCTATTTTAGTAGCTTTGACGGTATTCACAACTACACCTAAATTTTATTTCCATCCTATTATTTTTTGCAGTAGTTTCTTTATTTTCTATTGTTAGCCCATTCACTATTACGTTGTTTTTCTTCTTATCTTTTTCAGTCCATTCTATTGTTCTTCTCATAATCTTCAGCTCTTCTTTGAAATTTTCGTTTTCTTTTTTATCTGCTCATTTTCCTTTCTCAGATATTCATTTTCTTTTTTAATATCCAATATTTGCTCATAAAGTTTTTTTTGCTCCGTTTGTATTAGCTGTATTTCATTTGTTATTTCTTTCTGATCTTCCTTTATTTCATTGTTATCCTCTTTTATTTATGTTTTTGTTTCTATAATCTCCAATTTCAAGTCTGCCATTAGACTATCTATTAATACCTTTTGTTGAATATTGTAAGTAAATTTGTATAGTCTAAGATTATAAGTAATGTGGTTTTGTGGTCATGAAGTCATGAAGTGACAAAGTGTTGTGTGTTCCGTGTTTCGAGAAGAAGAAGAAGAAGATGACGTATTTAAATATAGATAGTAGACAATCAGAGAGTGTGAGCTAAGAAGCTCTATAGAGCTTCTTAATATACCTTTATCTAACCTATTACTCTATGACTCCATACTCTTTATTGTATATGAACCTGAACTTCATAATCTGTGATTCTGAAATATTGCATTTCATGAGACGTCGTAAGTTATGACAGCCGCCATTTAAATATTATGTAAAGGACAGCGACTTCTCTCTCTTACACACACGCGTTAATGTATCTGTCCAGACTTTCATATATAGGGACTTTAGGGATAAGTGCTACTGATGGCGAAGAGTTACGAAGATGCCATGAAGAATACTCGAACTAGAGCTCATCATATAGCGCCCGGTGCCTACTACTCTTACTTCTTACAAAAGCAGTTATTTAGACAATGCTCTGGGTAATAATTTATTATAATAATAAGTATATTATATAAGTATATTGTTATAGTAATGTATGTTGATGTTCACATTGGCGACCTTCAAGTTATTAAAAACATTACTTCTAACTTTTCGTGTATTTATTATGACTATTAATTCCCCTTAGACATAGTGAAAGGGGTGAAACTTTCTGAAATTGTTGGAGAACACTTAATAAAAAATATATGCTGCATTCATATAATGTTTTTTTTAACTTTCTTCAACAATTTCTGAATGTTTTATTCCTTTCTCTACTCTGCGCTACTTTTATATTCCACCGTTAATTTGAATGTCCGATTTAAATCTGCCGCCACACGTAACTTCGTGATTCAGCGCTAGTGTACTCAAGGTCAAAACATGGTCAAAAAGATTAACATGGGAGTTACCATTCTCTTGGAGGTATGTTTTCTCTGACCATGTCCTTACTCAATAACAAAAAAGAGATGTTGTATGTAAAAAAGAGACAGAAAGATTACTGTAACCCTACTTTTGATCAACTCGGTATATCATTAGGTCCCGAGTAGATTTGACAGATCAGCTCGGGATCTATCGAATGCGTGAACGTATGAGAACAAATGAGAATCGCTAAAACGTCCATTCGGTACGTAACGTCCCGAGTTCGTGAATCAGAGTCCCAGTAGATTGTAACTAGATAGTGTTCTCTGGTCCCACTGCAGCTCGGGAGATACCAAATGCGTAGAGATGAGAATCGCTTCAAACGTCGACTCGGGTCGTGACGTCACGAGCTGATCTGTCAAATCTACTCGGGACCTAATGATATACCGAGTTGATAAAAAGTAGGGTTACAGTAATCTTTCTGTCTCTTTTTTACATACTTACTACATTTCTTTTTTTGTTATTAAGTAAGGACATAGTAAAGAGTGAAGACAATTGACCATTTTCGAATGACGTAATTGACAGTTCGGCCATATTTGCTGGGTGGCACACAACCGACACAACCTCATTTAATATACTTGTTGCATTTGTAAACATTGTCAATTTTTACTTTCCAAAAAGTTTGATTACGGCTAAATTTATACGAAAATGCCTCATTTTTGTTGTGTAGTTAATTGTTCATCGCGTGCTGAACGAGATAGGGTATCTTTTTTTCGATTTCCTGCAGTTTTGACGAACAGAGGAGAGCATTTGAATGCGCTGTCCGAAGTAAGAAGAAATGCTTGGATTAGATCTTTGAAACGGGGACCTTTGAAGGAAAGCATGCTCAAACATGGTCGTATTTGTTCAAAACACTTCATAACAGGTAAGAGTTTTAATATAGAGATAAGCATATATGGTATATAATAAATTTGTTTTATTTCAGGAAAACCAGCTGCCTTAGAGGATAATAATAATCCAGACTGGATACCCAGCCAGAATTTGGGATACATATCCAGCAACCTGCCAAGTACATCTTCTTCTTCTAGATATGAAAGGTCCCTCAAAAGAGCCAAGATTGAAACTGAGGTTAGTTGTGTTTTTTTATTTATTATTTCTATGAGAACTCAGACCGTTTTCAGAACGATTCAACTGTTCAAAGCACTGAATTTGAACCGAGTTCTTTTTGAAAACATAGATACTAATTCGACCACTGAATTATAGCTTTAGTAGGTTATTTCTATTACCTCCTTTAATTTTTTAGGTACAAACTATCCAGGCAGTTGAGGAAAACGCGGAAGTTTTTCAGGAAAATCTTCCACACGTGAACGAAGCCCATCAAGAGATTTCAGAAACAGAAATTCATGAGAATTATGTTAGTGTATCGGCGCAAACTGATTTAACTGCGGATTATTTGAACAGTGTTTTTACGGACTTAAGTTTTTGTAATTCACAAATTTATTCTTTGCAAAAAAAACTTGAAATTATGGAATTAAGTGAAGAATATTTTAAAAATGATGATACGAAAACACATTATTTTACAGGTTTTCCTAAAGCTGGTATGTTTATTTTAATTTATGAGTGTGTTTCCTCATATCTCTCTTCTCATCCCAAAAAATCTCTATCCACATTCGAACAATTATTACTTTCTTTAATGAAGCTCCGTCTAAATTTGCCATTTAAATATCTTGCATATAGATTTGGCGTAAGCCCTAAAACTGCATCAGAAACTTTTTACAAAACCCTTGATGTGCTCTATGACAGATTCAAGCAAGTAGTACATTGGCCAGAGCGAGCAGCTTTACAAAGAAATGTTCCCGCCTGTTTTAGAGAAGCATTTGGTAACCAAGTAGCAGTCATTATAGATTGCTTTGAAGTTTTTACTGAAACTCCATCGAATGTTGTAACTGCTTCTCGTTGCTGGTCAAATTACAAACATCATGAAACTGTCAAATTTCTTATTGGGATAACACCACATGGCACAATTTCATTTATATCTGAAGCTTGGGGTGGGAGAACAAGTGATAAATATTTGGTTGAAAATTGTGGGTTTTTAAATAAAATTGTACCTGGTGACATAGTTTTGGCCGATAGAGGTTTTCTAATCCATGACTCGATTGAGGTTTTGGGTGCTAAGTTGAAAATACCAGCGTTTACAAGAGGTAAAACTCAGTTGCATCCTAGAGATTTAGAAAACACTAGAAATATTGCAACTGTACGAATCCACGTAGAGAGAATTATAGGTTTACTCAAAAGAAAATTTAAGGTGTTTCATGAGACTATACCCATAAGTATGTTATCAAAAAAATTAAATTGTCTAACTGCATTAGATAAAATGGTAGTAGTATGTAGTGCATTTATATCTATATGCCCATCACAAATACCATCCAATTAAAAATAAGTTTATTTCATTGTCAATAAAATTTATTATTTATAAAAATAAGTATATTTCATTATGTATAAAGTTTATTATTTATGTAATTTAGTTAGGTAAATTTATCTCACTCGAGTGTTATTTATTTTACTTCTAGTCATTTTAAACTGGTTGTTTCAATACTACTTCCAAATAAAAAACATTCTATTTTTATATTTCTTTTATTTTTTGGTAACCCTATTTACAATTTTCACAAAGCCAAGTTACAGGAGCCTCGGAAATCTTAATGCAGTCAAAATGAAACCACTGAGTCTCGCAATTGTCATTGTCACACCTTAACATTGGACGTCCATCATCTGGCTTTTGACACGAACACCATAATGTTAATTTACCCATGCCTCCTTTTTCTGTAAAATATCTTGCCAATAGTTCCGGTCTGATCACATATTTGTGGAAATCAAGTGCTTTTGAAACATTCGCCAAAAAAAAGTTATTGTCATACAATATCCTTTCGATGAAAGTTATGTCTTTGGACCATATTATAAAATCACAATATTTCCGTTCAGTCACAAACATCTGACATTGGATTTGGTAATAATAGCAGTGGTTACGGTCCAAAGAAAATTCACCATTATTCATAATCAAGCAAGTATGCTTTTTAGTTGCATAGTCCTCCAAACTTGAATTGTCTGCCAATAAGTATGGACATTTTATTTCCACACACCCCAAACCACAACAGGAACATGACACCAAACCATCTGGAGATGCACCGATTTCAGGATGCTTTGAGGATATAACAAATCCACTTGCTGACAATATAAAGTTGGTATGTTGTCCATCATAAAATTTTTGGTATTCTTCCAAAGCTATTTTTTCATGCTTGATTCCATAGAACGTTGCCTTATTGTGGAAAATTACCTTTTGCGGATAACAAACACCTTTAATAACTGTTAATGATGGCTTCTCTATTGTTGTTCTGCAAACTGCTTTAAATCGAGAAGCAGTGAGTCTTCCGGCCCTGTATTTAAACCATGTGGAATTTTCAGACTGTTCTCGAGTTGCTGCCTCAATAGCTCTACTTTGTTCTTTGGTTAAGCTCACATCCAAAGTCTTGGATATAACAAGCAATTCCTCATATGATTTGCCAACCATGTCCAGAGAATACCAGTTGTCCAAACTGGGTGGTAGATTTTGAGGGGCATTGCTTTCCATTTTGGAGGCGAATGGGTCCAATAACCGGCAAATTGCGGGGTTGACATTTATTTCTTCAAGCTTGGACAGCAGATTACACAATTCAGCATTATCGAGACAAGGAGCACGTTCCTGAGACAAAATCTTTATCTCTTTTTTCTTTTGCCAATCCATATCCTGCACTCTTACCATTTCAACATTTTTCATGGGAGGTACAGGCCAAAGCGAAAGTTTTTCAGTACAGGATGTGCCAGGTCCACTGTCTTCCGAGGTATTTGGACGAGCATTCAAATAGAATAAAATGGTAGCTACGTGACTGCAAACTTCTGACAAGCCAGCCATGCATGTGCAGTGGGCACTGGAAATATTAGTATCCTTTAGGATAATAACCCAAACCTTGAGTGATTTTTCCCTTTTCCTTTGAGAGTGTTGAACCTGAAATAAAGATAAACATTTTGTTAGATCAGCTTCAAAGATTTCTGAGATAACAATTAAATATATGCATAAACTATTTTTGTTTATTTATAAACAATATAAAGCAACGTGAATATTGTTTATTATTGATTTCTTACCTTAGCAATGACGGCAAATGCTTCATCATTAACTTGTTTTGCCAAAACCTCTTGAACAGAGCCAGCTTCATACTGCTTGTAGGCTTGCAAGCTTTTATAAGCCTTGAGCTGTTGGCCTGTGTAGTAACTATGTGATAGAATTAAATAATTTACAAGGTCCATCAATGTAATATTGGGAATTTTATTGACATCTAGGTTGAACTCCCCAACAGGAACTGCGTAGGGGTCAATACCGTCTATAATGTCTATTTTTTGGTCATATCGACACTTAACATCACCACTTAGAGTCACATAATATTCACTTCTATCCATCTTTTTGAAAAAATCTCCAAAAAACAACCAAATAAAATTTATAACGTCAGCTTCGCACACAAACAAACGCAGAATGAAAAAGTTGTGTGCCACCCAAGCAAAATGGCCGACCTGTCAAAATCACGTGACCGAAAATGATTAATAGATATAATTTTTGTATTTACATTTTACATAAAATTATTTGGTTGTTTGATGTCATCGTGTACTGTTTTTGATTTTAGGGCTTATTTTATCAGCAATAATGTATTCTAAAATTAACGAGAAATATTTAAATACTGTATACTATGTACAATCTTCTCCGATCACCCTCTGATTTGAACATGTAGCATAAAAATTTAATGCCACTAGTATTTTCATTTCAACAGAAATGCCCGAACGATACATATTTTTTAGATATGCTGTCAAGATCGGACGTAAACGTCCATACATTATTTTATTGATTCTTTATTGATTCATTTATTTTTTATATTACATGAATAAACTTTATTATTATTATTGATCGCCTTCTTCGAAATGTTATAATTTCGCGACGTTTATCTTCATGTCGTAACATTTCATAGAAAACCGTTAATATGTTAATTATTTAACAATATCAATATACAAAACTGAAAAAAAGAGAAATATGTCACATATGCATGAAAACACTAAATATAGTTCTCATTTGTAGTTGTTATTACCTTCAAAAGAATCGTAGCCAATCACTACGTACTACGACTCGGGAGAGAGAATCCATTTCATCTCGGTACCCGGGTTGGCTACCGACCTACTCGGGATGTACCGTCGCCAGGTAATGAGAATCTTCATGCTGGTAGCATGTTTAGTATTTAAGGATATCAATATATGAAACCAAAAACAAAAATTAGGGCTTAGAAATATGTCACATATGCGCAAAAAAATTAAATATAGATTTGTAATAGTCATTAAGCTCCAAAGATTCGTAGCAAATCGGTACTACGACTCGCGAAATGTTCAGAATCACTTCATCTCGGTACCGAGTTGGCTACCGAACGGTATATACCAAGTCGGGACGTAACGTCCCGAGTAATGAGAACCCCCATGCAAGGTCTTATTTCATAGAAATAATACTCCTTCCTTGTAGGTATATATTCTCTGACTCCTTCTATGTCTTGCGCAGAGAAAACATACCTCCAAGTCTTGCGACAATCACATCCACATTCCACATGCGACAATCACTTATCTATGGATCTATGGTACCATGGTTGTCTCTGGCGAGTGGCGAGGTAGTTGTTGTCTCTGGTTGTTATCTGCCTCCGTATGTAAATATTTTATCTATGTTCTCTGCTGCGGAGTGAGCACCATAGATAAGAGATGTTGCATTTACACAGAGTGAGCACTAGCGAGCAGTACTGAGCAAATTAGCAGATTCTGAACCGTTAACATTTTCATTCTCTATTAAAATTTTAAAATAATGACCGTCTAAAGCTAAAGTCTGTAGAACTTTGAAGCTAAACCGAAAATTTTACTGATTACTCCAAAACTTTTAAATCAGACGGTAAAAAAATCTATTAACCAAAGCTACAGTTTATTGGAGGTAAGTACTTAATAAATAATAAATAAATAGCTTCTCAAAGTTACTTATATGTACTTATGTACCACATCTCATTACTTCTTGTATCCAAATCTTCGACAATAATAACTGGATTTAAATATAAATATTAAATATAATTGAATGAAATATTGCTTTAAATTTAAATTGAATTTAATTTCACGGTTGGGTGCCCCTCTTGAGGTTTTATGTTTTATTTTTAAAATCCAAAACTAAAAAAATAAACTATATTTCACAATTTTATTATAGGGATCAAGGATCAAGATTATCTGTGTGAATTTAACAGTTCAATGGCATTTGAAAGGAGTTGTACATATGAGGCCCTAAATAAAATTGGTAGAGGTAGGTATTCCTGGAGGATAATACCTAGTTTCGACGTTTGAAAGAATTGTTATTCGACATAAGGTTTGCTTTAAAAAAAATCAACTGTTTTACAGGCGCATATGGAACTGTTTATCGAGCTAAAGATAGAAAAACAGGCAACGATGTAGCTTTGAAAAAGGTGTGCATACCTTTAACAGAAGATGGGATGCCCATGAACACCATACGGGAGATATCTCTTCTTAAGCAACTTAACACTCATGACCACCCTAACATAGTACGTCTGTTAGATGTATGCCATGGCCAACAAACGGAGAAAGAACTCATCATGTTCTTGGTATTTGAGCATGTGGAACAGGACTTAGCAATGTACATTGAAAGACACCCTAGAGGTTTCAGCACCATAGATATAAGAAACTTGTCGAAGGAGATTCTTGCAGGAGTAGACTTTCTACATAATAGCCGCATAGTACACAGAGATTTAAAACCACAAAATTTATTGGTTACATATGATGGCCATGTGAAAATTGCCGATTTTGGACTTGCAAAAACGTATGATTTCGACATGAAATTAACTTCAGTGGTATGTTTCAATATAGATTTGTTACTAATGAATAACAAAAGTAAAAAATTAGTGAGGTTCATGCCCATTTATATTTTGTAGGTTGTAACATTGTGGTATAGAGCTCCAGAAGTTCTTCTGGGCATATCATATGCTACTCCAGTCGATGTATGGTCCATTGGGTGCATAATTGTTGAACTTTTTAGTCTGAAACCTTTGTTCTGTGGTAGTTCTGAAGGAGACCAACTAAATAAAATATTCAGGTGAGATATTGAAACATAGCAATCTCATGCCAGGGACTAATATAGGGACGGAGGGTAAACAAGCTAGGCTTTGTGAAAGCTCTTCGGCAGGTAAAGATATTAAAATTATATGATTAAAACTTCTTAATTGGTAGCCAATAAAAATTAGGCTGAGTAGTCTTCAAGCCACTTTGACAATTTTTCTTGTCAACTGCTTTGCCACCATTAAGGTTAGGTTATTCTCCATCTTTGTCAATTATTTTTTGTTTATTTTGTCACATACCGTGATTGCCTGTGATAACTATTAAAAAAAGTTTATTAAAGTGAAATTATGGAACAGAAATGATGTGGATCAATGTGTAGAAGAGGTTACAGCGGATCTTGGCAATGTTGCTTTAAAAGTAAAAGAACATGTAATGGACATGTTTTCACCAAAAATTATTAAACAGTTACTTCATCTTGGCGTGGAAAAAAATCTTAAGTTTATTATTTTCACTTCGAATTTCTCCTAATTCCGACTCATATGACAGGCCTTTGCGCCACCACGCTTCTACAGTGTATACTATAATGGCGTATTATCAATATTTCATTGGTTTCTATTAATTTATTCCTACAAATACGACTTCATGTATCAGATGTCCGTACAACCATGTCATTTTGGCAACATGGCACAATTGCTGTATCTGCACTGTAAATAACAGCGGACTGATTTCTCCTTGCCCAAATATTTATTTATGTCTCCTATATTCCTACAAATTTAACAAAAAGCATTTTAGTTCTCCCCTGAGAGGAACACACCCCTCGTCAACAAATGGGCTTTACACCCCGTCCCTATATTTTTTTATTCTCTGAATAAAGAGTGATTTATTAGTGAGACCAGTAAAACATATATGGATGAAACTAACTTTTTTCTCAAATTATTTCTTCCTTTATTTGAAGATATAAAAATTAAATATTTCGTGTTACCTGGTCTGGTTTATTTTTTCAAGTGTTTATTTTAGATTAACGATACTCTGGATGTAATATTTTCCCCACCTATTTATAATTTCAACTTTGAAATTGAGTTTCTTATTATATATTTTTTGCATGCTAGGAATCGTAATATAATTTCTTCAACAGGGTTTTGGGTAAACCACCGGAGGCCGAATGGCCTAAAGACGATGCACTCATAAAATGGAATTCCTTTGATGTGGGTAATACTATGAGAATAGACCAGATATCTCCTAATATATGTGAGACGGCACATGACCTTGTTATGGTAATCTAAAATTTATTACTCTGGTTCTAATGAACGTTGATTCTCCTATTATTTCAGAAAATGTTAACATTTGACCCTAGAAAACGTATTACTGCTCTGGATGCATTGAATCACAAGTTTTTTAAAGAAGAACCTATGAATACTTGATCTGTTTTTAACCAGACTGTGCCTTTACATTATTATAATATAAAATTTAAAGAAAATTTCTCATTAAAAAAGCCTTACTTTTCACTACTTTACGACGCCTCATTTTTATAACTCGTTGGGATTTTCTTAGGTAAAATTATGAGATTAAATGAGGTTGGGCTGGTAGAAAACAAAAAAAAATATGTTGTTCCATTTAAAAATTAAGTCGATGTCATGTGAAAAACAGTGGTGGCGTCACAAACTGGCTTATTTATTCGAGCACCTAGGATTTCATGGAGTCGCTCCGTCTCAGTTCAGTCACGTGATACTATTTTGATTTACCGCTACTTCAAATATTGCACTATAAAGCTTAACAAGTTGAGCTTTGTTTCTATTTTTTCTACGTTGTTTACTATAGTTTTTGGTTGTGTATTTCATTAATTAGTTCTAGAGTTAATAGATTTATTCTCGAGCCTTCCAGAAATACAGAAATATATACGAGATACACTTGGTGACAGAAAGCGCCTTAGTCATAGTATTGTCAGTTTGACAAGCTTCTAGAACATTATTACATGTGTCTAAAAAAATCATAGAACATTCTCGATGAATGTCATGTCAAGATTCAGATCAAGAAGTTATATAATACGGGAGATTCTAGCAAGTCGGAAAAAGATATCTGTAGAACTTTATTCAAATACCCCAAAATCTTGAGTGAACTAATGGCATTTTGTTTAAAAAATTCTTGATATCAGTATTTTTGTTTATTGTCATAAATAGTCAATACTTATCTGGAGAATTCTGAAAAATATCTTACGTGGTTTGATGCTGTTGGTCATCACTTCAAACATGTCAAAAAAAGGCAGAGAAGCTGCGAAAAAATGTTTATTTGCGATTGCATTTCCAGGACAGTTGCTTTGAACCAAATAATTCTATAACAATATTGAGAGACGGCTTTAAAATAACTGTATTCCGTAAGAGAAAGAGATTAAGGACAAATAGTATTCCTACAATACTTTGAGTAGTATAAAATCGAACTTTTATTGATGTCAATCATGATTTGTCAAATTGTTCGCAGACAAGGGGGTAGGTAATATTGCTGAACACTGGTAATAGTGGTAATGTGAAACATTCCTCTCCTGAAACAAACATACTATTAATTCAATATCCTATCCAACGACGCTACTTTTATGAGAATAGAGAATAAAATAATTTTACCTCTATAACAATTTTTGGCATTTGCGTTATGCTATCTAATACTTTATATCTGTAAGTGAAAATTTAGCTAAAAATATAAAGAAAAAACTAGATTATATAGAAAGGAAAAGTTTATGCGACCACTCAATTTCTCTACATAACACAACTTAAAAATAAAAAAGCCCCTGGCATTGATAATGTCAAAGCAGAAACTCTCAAACCTATTTCCATTTATATATCAAAACCTCTTACATAGTCAATAAATCGCTGGAACAGGGGCATTTTCCCTCAGCGTTCAAAACGGCTGTGGTGACACCTATTCATAAAAGTGGAATAAAGACTGATGTCTCAAATTATAGGCCTATCACCTTGATAACATTAGCCAAAATATTGGAGAAGTTTATTTAAAAGAGGATGAATAAATTCCTCGAAAAGTACAATATAATGTCAAAATCGCAGTATGGATTAAAACATGTCTACTCAAGATCCGATAAAAATACTGACACAAAATATATATATGATTGACAAAATCACCAATGTCGAAGTGCTACGGAAGATGTGCAAAGAGACTGAAATCCTTTTCAACATCAAGAAGCGAAAGCTAGAGTATTCAGGTCACATCTCTAGAAACCAAAAATATGAGTTACTACAACTTATAATCCCGGGGAAAATCCAAGGGAAACGAAGCGTAGCTAGACGGCGTATATCCTGTCTACGTAACCTGCGGGAATGGTTTGGAACATCGTCGGCGGAAGGTCCATTAAGCTAGCAAAACAAAACTGGCACACATCAATAACATTAGTGTACTAAATTCAAGTATATTTAGTGCTAATTTAGTACGCAAAAATAAAATTTATAACTTCAGTTTTGAAATTAAGGGCAATACTGCTAGCTTAATATTAAGTGAGCACAGTTAAACTGAATATAATCGAATTTGAGAATCCATAAAAATAATAAGTTTGATAAATTGGTGCATGGCGAACATGTTCGAATTTTTTATGGCAGGATTTTCAAGAAAAACTTTATTGAAAAAGCATGGTGTCTTATGGAAAAATCGCTCATTACCTATTTTAAATTGTTTCATTATTTCCCTTGTATGGAAATTGAAAAAAAGTGTTTCATATGAAAGTTAGCAATTTTATGAACAGATTTCTTTATTCTTATTTGTATCTTTGACATTTTCAAAAAACTATTTATCTAAGGACAATTTTTGAACGAACGAACATTGTCTAATTTGTATACTGGTATATATTTGTATATATTATTGTCTAGATATGATTAATCAATTATTATTTATATATTTATCTCACTGAGCCTGCACCTGCCTCAATATTTTCAGTTTAAATGTGTGACTTGTTTCTACTATACAAACAAAGATTATTCATTATATCATTCACTAAGAAAACTTTATAACAGCTATATCTAAATAAATCTAACTTATCTAAATATACCGTTACCATAACATGTATATTAAACTAATGACATTTTTGATTGATCGGAACAGTAGTGTTTGCGGACCTATAAGTATGTTTATGTTTATATATACTTTTTGTCTTAGAATAAGCTGAACGAACATGATATTTAGAGACACCCTATAATGTTCAAATTTATATATTATAATGTTACAGCACTTTATTATTTATATTTTACTTCTCTAATTTACCCCACAATATAAGCCCAGTATCATATCATTAACTGTATGTCCATATTGCTGTCACCTAAGTCTGTATCGCTACTAAATAAATTACTAAACTTTATACATTTAGAGAAAATATATACCTAATGGGTTAATAAAGATTCCGTTATTTCTACGGATGTACGGCAATCAAAAAGCTAATGTACAAATTTTCTGTTATCGATAAGATAAAAGCTTGTCAATAGCTACTAAGCAGAAAAATCTGTTGAAAATCAAAAGAGAAAAAGGGATTGAACCGTTCTGCTTTTGCCTAGTTAGGTATATATAAATTTTAAGATTTGGCTTTATAATTCTTCCAATAAAGTTCTAAATGATTCGATATTTTGTTCTGTTGAAGCTCGTTCTAATGCAGTAGCTTCTGAACAGCTTTCTTTTGCAAACTATTTCAATAGAAGGGCCAATAATTTTCTCATGTGTTTGAAAAGTTGAGCATTGAATGTTGGCAAATCTAATGAGGTAAATGTTTTATTCAGATGCGTTTGTCCAACGCCAGCATGCAAAATTCAAAAGTGCATTTAGTTATCAAGTAAAGTAGCTCTTATTAAATGTATAATAGAATGCGTTTAATTACCTAGAACAACTTTTGAGTTAGCAGTAAACACTTTGCAGCGGGATAATTTATTAAAATATTGTTCTCCCGATTTAACTTTCTTTATAGCGAAACAGTTGCGACAACTAATATTTAATACCGATGCAACGCCATTATTAATTTCTCCTTCAATATGTTGAATAAGCAAAGCTTCATTGTAAAAAAATTGCTGAGATATAATATATTTTAATTAATTAGCCTACACCCTCTTATTGAATATGTTTCAGCGGTAACGATCGTTGGATGTACATATCACGGGCATTTCTTTTTACAAATTTTCCTTTCCACATTTCCACCTACACGAAGTCGTAATATCATACTGTATAAAGTTTTTAAATTTGAAATACTTTTACTATTTTACTCTGAACTTGAAGGTTAGGACAGAGAAACTGACATGCAGGTTCAGGGGATGTGCACTCTAATAGGAAAAAGATGAACTAGCAATATTTGTCGCCACCTGTCCCTGCGGTTTGGAAACAACATAAATTATTATAAGAATCTGCATAAGTATGTTACAAAGTAAACAAGAGATGGCTATATTTTTGAAATCTATCAATTTTATCTAGTTTGTTTCTTCTCTTGTCAAATATTGTATGTAGTTTATATTGTTAATCACGCCATATTATTTTGAATTGTGTTTATGTGTGTTAGATGTGCGAAAAAAGTGATATTAACATTGAAATGCCTCGTGAGTATTGAGTGCCTCGTTGTAAAAGTGAACATCCTCGAATGAATGGGTTTCCACGAAAATCAGGAGATTCAGCGAACTTAGACGTCAAAAATTCCATATTAAGTACCTAAGTTTGCGTAAACATTTCCAAAGAAGATGTTTTACTAGAAAAGTTGCAATAACATGGCCTTGCCAACATTATACTTGCTCTGTAAGTTCTTCATATAGATTTTTGGTATCTAATATTATATGTTTCTCATTTTGGATCACTGAAATTACAGATTGCTGATGATTGGAGAGCTACAGTTTCTCCAAATTTCTAGAAGACATCCCAGAAAGAATTCTTAAATTTCATGAAATCTTTAAAGGTGAGCAACTATTTAATCTGAATAGATAACGAGTCTAGAAAGTTTCGTTCAGAACATTGATGATGATTAATCGTGTGAGAATCTCTTTGATATAATTCAATTCCTTCCAGAACCTATACTGTTCGTTCAAGACCAGAGAGCTTAGAAGTGAACCTACCAATAATTGTCAACAGACCTCTCCTGCCTCCGAAAATCTATTAAAAAGCATGTTTGAGCGAGACCATGCTGGCTTACTAGTGCCATCAACCAATACGGAACCTGTTGAATTATTTGGTTAGTTAATATTTGATATTGATCATAACTCAACTTATTGTTTATTAGTATAGTTATTGAATTATTGAATATTCCTTAGTAGTGGTGGGTTGTCCACAAACGTGACAACGCTTAGAATGTGCAGTGCAATTACTGTAAAAAATTCCTTTCACGAAGTAATCCATCACCAAAATTTTCAGTTTCTTGCCTATCTTTTCAGAATATATTATAAAAATGGATTAAAATATCTTTTTGAAACATTGCTTAGAACCTTTATATAACACAGGCAAAATTTAGATAACTTAAGAGTATACCAATTTTTAGAAATTTTTCTTTTTAGAAGAAAGAGTTATTGATTCAGTTGGTAAAGGGAGGAGCCACTCATTTCCACCAAAAGATCTCGAAGGCAACGGAAAAAGAAATTTTCTGGAGAACCCTCAAGTCATCTAGTAATAGCAAAGCCATCATCCAAGCATCATAATACATTGTTGATCTTCTATACAGGTAGCAAGTTTAAAATCTCGTAAAATATACGGTGGCACTATAATATTAAATAATATCAGATTACGAATTGATCTATGATTAATATAATATCAACTCACTGAACACTTTTCAAGGATTTTAACTCCATGAAAACAAGTATAATTATCATTTATATTTCGTTTCTCAAATCTGGTCAAATAATAATCAGATATTCGAAGCTTCACATGCCTGGGAAAATATGAGACATTTTGAAAATAAACCAACGATTATTTCAGTATGTTTAATTGCAATAATAGATATTTTGGTTTGAAAGTGTGAACAGGTTTGTTTAATTAATTTTGTCTATTATAGTATTCTAAAAATTTGTTTGTGACTGTAAAGATAATCAGTCATAGACATTTCTTCTGGTAATAATATATTGACAATCCTCTGCAATACAAGATATTATCCTATTTAAACAACTTATGCGTGTGTGGCCTCGAGTCCAGCACGTCTGGTTGTTTTATAACAATAATATATAATTATAATCCAAACGTGATATTCTATCCACACACGCTAAATGTATGTGTTATATCGTCCTAATTCTCTTAAGGCCAGGGCCAATACTTTCGGCCCTGTACACCTCTACCCTTTAGAGAAGAAATTTATTTCCTTTAGATCATAATAAATTTCTTCTTAAACGATATAACACAACATTGTACAATAATCAAAACATAACTATAAATACATAACATAATATAATAATATATTTACATATTAGTAAAAACAAAATAAACAAGTAATCGATATATTATAAATATAGACTGTAAATATAAAATTAATTGTTTGAATATAATATAATATATACTATGATTAATTTCTTAAATGATAGATCATTATCCATACATTGTGTTACTATACATATTAAGAACATTGGTGCTACATAATATTCAGCTTACTCAATTATTCATCAGCTATGTATTTCACTATTCTGTTTTTATGTACAACTCTAAATTTTTCTTTGTCATCCTTAAAAGTACAGTTTGGTTCTGAAACGTCTGATACTATATAAGGTCCATTGTACCAAGGGTCAAATTTATTTCTATTTTCATTTTGTACTAGTATTTTGTCACCTACGTTAATATCTGCGGGTCTTGATTTACTGTCTAATGATAATTTCCTTTTTCCTTTTCCAACTTTAGATGTTGATTTACCCGATTTAGAACTACTTGAATTCTAAAACGTAATTCCTGACTATAAGCTTCTATATTATAAATTGGGTCTACATTCCGTTTTTTAATTTCCGTAGGTAATGTAGCTTTTTTTCCAAATACTAATTCGTATGGAGTAAACTCATGGTATGCGCTGTGTGATGTATTATAACAAAATGCGTAATATTGCGCCCATACATCCCAGTCGTCACGTGTTTCATTTATGTACATACGGATGTATTCATTAAAAACTTTATGGTTTCTCTCGCAAGTTCCCATGGATTGGCTGTGGTAAGGTGTAGATACCTTGTGATTTATTTTTAGCAATTCCAACATATTTCTTAGCACTTCATTCATATATTCGGTACCTTGATCTGTTCTAATCTCTGCCATAGGTCCATATTTAAGAATGAATTGCTCTACGATAGCTCTTGCTACAGTAATAGCTTCTTTGTTAGGAATAGGTGCTACCACAACGAATTTTGTGAGTTCAAAAATCATCGTAACAGCATAAGAGTTTCCTAGTATCGACTTATTGAACGGTCCTATTGTATCAATAGATAATATTGAGAATGCTTCTTGTGGTGTATTTGTTATGACTAACTGTTCCATATGTCTAAACCTTATTTTGTTTAATTGGCATTTCTTACAGTTCTTGGTGTATTCCGCCACCTGTCGAGACATTCCTTTCCATCGATAAGTAGATTTCAATTTTTTCAATAACCTCTTTTGTCCACAGTGCCCTCCTATTGTGGGGTTTTTGTGGAAATACTTTATTAGTTCTAATCTGCTTTGTTTATTTGTTACCACTTGAGGATTTTTGCATAATATAATAGTTACGTTTTTTAGAATCACTTGACCTATTTGTTTCAGTACATTAATAGTACATGCTGTGAATATCAAACTATTCAAATATAATTTCACCTTTGGTATCGTATTTTCACCAGCTATTTTGTCACGCTGAGACAAGCATTCCTCTAGTGGAATCTTGCCATTGGCTAATGGTACGGATACTCTGTGATTGCTACGTGATATCACTAAATCAATAAAATTATTAAGACCAAAAACAAAACACGAAGTCTTCTCCACAGTTTATTGTTAAGGATTAATTACTGAGACATGTTTCGAGATTGTACAATCTCATTTTCAATCGAAATATAGAAAGTTCTGTAACAAATTAAAGTGAAAAATTATGTAGTTATGATACAAAATGGTGGATAGAATACTCACATGGAGATGAAAAATTTAAGAGAAGAAAAACATTATGTAAACGATCCCAAATATATACTTGAAAAATTAAATAAATAAATTATCCCGTTGTGAAAATTAAAAAATTAAAAATAGTGAAATAAAGTCACATTCTAAAAAATAAAAATAAAATACGAAATTCTACGTCAGGTCACATTGTCCGAGTATGAGTGTTCGTGTCCGGTGACTACATATTGGTCAGCTGATGGTAAAAGAGAAATATTTCTGGTTGGGGATCGTTTAAATAGTTTTTCAATTACATGTAACTAGAGCCATCTAATGTTGGATAGTGAATATTTTGAGGTTTAATAATGACAAAGATAATTTAAATAGTAGAATACTGTAATATTTGACATAGAATTATAGACAAAAGGTTAGGAGAAGCACAACAACAAAATAAATGTTTATAAACAAGTTCAAAAGTTTAAGGAGTTGAAAAACTGTATGCAGTCAAAGTTGCTTTGTTCATTAAGTGATATATTTCGTGGGTTATTATTGTTGGAATTGATCTCGAAAATCTCAAGAATGTTCAACAACCGGCCTTTTGGAGCATAGTGTAATATTTTAACATCATTGTTGATATTGAAGGTGTGTTTATTATTGATTACATGATTTGCGAAAGAACTTTTTGAATTGATATTGTAATAAGGTGTAGTAAGAAACAAAGATTTATATTTATCTATTATTTTAGCGTGTTCATCTATTCTAATACTTATTTTTCTGCCAGTTTGACCTATGTATTTGGCTGGGCAATCAGAACAAGAGATCTCGTAAACTCCGGATCTATCAAGAGGGTTGACCTGGTCTTTAACATGGACCAACATCCTATAAATTGTGTTATGGGTGGAGAAGCATACTTTCCTGGTTATGGTGTTGGAAAATGTTTCGGATTTCTTGTGAAGCTTTGCCGATGTAAGGTAATGAGCAGAACTTGGATGATATAGTAGGTACAATTATGTTCCTGTTTATGTGTTTTGTCAAGTGTCTGTGATATATTCTATCAATGAATTGAATAGGGTAGTCATTGTTGGTGCGTATTTGTTTAATGATGTTAAGTTCCTTGTTAAAATTTCTTACACTCATCGGGATGGAGAACAGTCTTTGAAAAAGTGCGTTGAAGGAGCTCAGTTTATGTGATATCGGGTGACAAGAATAATAGGGAATGATATTGTCTGTATGTGTCGGTTTTCTATAAATTGAGAAACTCAAATTATTATCAGTTTTAGTTATCAGAATATCCAAGAAAGGTAGGCGATTATTATCTTCTATTTCCATTGTGAAGGAGATAGCTGGGTGTAGCGAGTTCAAGAATGTTAAAAGTAAGTTTAGTTGGGTTAAGCTACCATCGAAAAGCACTAAACAATCGTCTACATATCTGTAGTAGAAAAGAATCTTATCATAGTGAATGAAATCCTGGAACTTTGTTTCCAAATTGTTCATAAAAATTTCAGCCAACAACGGAGATAGGTTAATGCCATAGCTAGACCCGTTGATTGAGCGAAAATTTCATTGTTGAATTTAAAGAAGTTTTGTTTCAGGACCGTGTCCAAGAGATGGCAAATATTGAGGCAATGTTGAAAGTTAGTGCCTGATTCAAAGAGGAGGTTCCTAACTAGTTGAATACAATCATCTGGTGGGATACTAGGGAAAAGATTAACTACATCGAATGATACTAGAATGGAATTATCTGGTATGACAACGTTTGAAATTTTATTAATTAAATCTTTGGTGTTTTTTATGGAATAAGGGTTATGGAATTCGGTTAAGTCTCTAATTAGTTTGTTAAGCCATGAAGATAATTTCGATGTGGGTGAGTTGCAATAGGAAACAACAGGTCTAATAGGAATACCTGTTTTGTGAATTTTTGGTAAGCCATATAATAAGGGTGTGGACGGGTTCATGGGGATTAGTCTATCTTTATTAGATTCGAAGTATATGATGGTAGTTAACGTAATATCTAGATCTTTTTTCACCTGTCTAATATATTTGGTTGTAGGATCAGAATCTAATTTTTGGAAGCAGTCCGAGGACAGGAAGTTGATGACTTTGCTCACATAGTCCGGCCGATCCAGGATAACAAGACAATTACCTTTATCTGCTTTTGAAATTACTAAATTGTTATGTTTGACTTTATTTGTAATATGATTCATAATAAATCTAAGCTTCTTATCCTCATTATTATATGTAATGTTTGAATTAAAAGTGAAATTCCTGTTTAACACACGTGCAATATCACTTCTGATTAAATCTTTGTTGTTGAAATTTAAGGTCTCAATTATTTTTTCACTCTCTATGGCAAGTAGTTGAAAATCTTTTCTATCTTTGGGTTTATGTATGTTAAATTTTAAGCCTAAGTTAAGAACTTTCAATTCACGTTCACTAAAGGTCGTTGAGGATTTATTCATCACTCTCTGATGGAAAGTGTGATCCGAGAACTTGTTAGTAGTATGATTAGATTGAGATAAATTAGAGTTTAATTTAACATGGATAACTTGTTTATTAACTTTTGGTGCTTCTCCTTACCTTTATGTTCAATGTAGTCCAATAGGTTTCTATGAAGTACATCCAGTTCCAAGAAGTCCAGGGTAGATGCCAATTTCAAATAGAGCCATTTGAGATGGATGTTGATGGTGTTGATTTTGTGGTATAATGATTTAACTTCTTGTTTGATCCACGTCGTGGTACCAATGCGGATGGCTTTTTTGGCTGCTGGAGTGGTAATCCTAGATTGTAGGGAGATGTACTTGGGGGTGAGTCCTTTCCTGAGGCATTCATTATTAAACCATATGTCCAGGGAACATGTTTTCCGTCTTAATAACAGAACTTTGTATTGTCGGACTAGTATTGCTCGACTAGCATCTTGATAATGGTTGTAGAAGTCCATTCTCGAAGTGGAGTGAAATGGTAAGACCAAAAACAAAACACGAAGTCTTCTCCACAGTTTATTGTTAAGGATTAATTACTGAGACATGTTTCGAGATTGTACAATCAGTAGATAAGCTAGGAGAGTTCTGGATCGGAAGTGACCTGTCAACCACAGAACACAAACTGAGAACAGCATATTGACAGTGACACGGAACACAGTGACAGATGTGACACGGAACACAGAGTATTACCACAGAACACAAACTGAGAACAGCATATTGACAGTGACACGGAACACAGTGACAGATGTGACACGGAACACAGAGTATTTTTCCAACGGGGTTTCAAATGTTAGATTCCTACATTTCATGAGCGCCATCTAGCGGAGAGGGGATAAGTTACTGCATTTAGATTCCTACAATTCATGAGCGCCATCTAGCGGAGAGGGGAGTTACTGTATTTAGATTCCTACTTTTCATGACCGCCATTAGGGATTATTTATTTTATTGTTGAGGAAAAAAAGTTCACCATTGCGCGGGATCGAACCCACAACCACACACACCAACACGTTAACAGTCTAAGCGTTTTCCAAGCCTGCCATCTCGGTTACCCATGAATGTGAGAAAGCGATGTATATATTTTGCATTGCGGTGATAGGAGATAAGCCGCGAGCTCATAAATTGGAATGTCGATGTGTTAACACCGCTTCGACGTAAGCATGGGCGATAAGCCGTTTGGGTCTGCGCGCTCGGACAGCCCTCATCGTTTCAAGCAAACGACTCCCAAAATCGTCTTCTGCCGAAAATTTGATGGCGATTCAGTTTTTGATTCGTTTAAATCGGCCAAGATTTGATTTTCGTAAAGAATATACGAGTTGAATTGCAAATTATACTTTTTCGACACAACAGCATCATTAAAAGTGCTTAAGAAATTAGGAGTGAAAGAAAATGTGTTATGTTTAATATTGTATTTATAAAATTTGCTTTATACCTGTGTAAATGTGAGAAATCAAAGAATGTATGTTGGATGACGGTGCGTGCGCACTTACATCAGATAAGCCGCAAGCTCATAAATTGAAATGTCGATGTGTTAACATCGCTTCGACGTGAGCAAGGGCGATAAGCCGTTTGGGTGTGTGCGCTCGGACAGCCCTCATCGTTTCAAGCAAACAACTCCCAAAATCGTCTTCTGCCGAAAATTTGATGGCGATTCAGTTTTTGATTCATTTAAATCGGCCAAGATTTGATTTTCGTATAGAATATACGAGTTAAATTGCAAATTATACTTTTTCGACACAACAGCATCATTAAAAGTGCTTAAGAAATTAGGAGTGAAAGAAAATGTGTTATGTTTAATATTGTATTTATAAAATTTGCTTTATACCTGTGTAAATGTGAGAAATCAAAGAATGTATGTTGGATGACGGCGCGTGCGCACTTACATCAGATAAGACGCAAGCTCATAAATTGAAATGTCGATGTGTTAACACCGCTTCGACGTGAGCAAGGGCGATAAGCCGTTTGGGTGTGTGCGCTCGGACAACCCTCATCGTTTCAAGCAAACGACTCCCAAAATCGTCTTTTGCCGAAAATTTGATGGCGATTCAGTTTTTGATTCGTTTAAATCGGTCAAGATTTGATTTTCGTATAGAATATACGAGTTAAATTGCAAATTATGCTTATTCGACACAACAGCATCATTAAAAGTGTTTAAATAAGAAACCAGGAGTGAAAGAAAATGTGTTATTGTATCTATCAAAAATGATTTTCTGAATAAAACAACATTTTACTTAAAATTTGCTTTATTTAATAAATGATTTTATCAAACAAAATTTTTAGATAGAGTACGGAGTGATTCTTCTTGATGGCATCTCATTGCGTTGACGAAAACGTGTAGGATTTTTGAAGACCTTCTCATTCCAATCGTTTTCACTGAATTGGGTGGTAGGATTGATAGTCATATCATTGAACAATGTAAACACCTTTTGTTTTTCCTCAAAAAAGTTTAGAATATTTTTTAATTCCTCCAAACGTCGAATGTGTTGCTCCAACCTTTCTTTCAACATCATCGTAACTCTATGACTCTCATACTGAAACTGTTGTCAGACAAAAAAAACTTGTTTCTTGTCTCCCTTCCTTCTCCCCCCAAAAAAAAAAAAAAAAATCTCTCTATTGCTCATAAAGGTAAAGTATTACAAAACCATTTATACAATTCATCAACATTTCTAAGACTACAATAATAGAATTGACTGTTGCTATATTTGTGGTGCATACATGATGTAAATTCGCTGTTGTTGAACGCTGGAACAGAATGAAGAGTATATCTGAAAAATTAGAACTTAGAAAAAAAACACACCTGAATTCAAAACGTGAAAAGAAAATATTTTATTCAGTGGCCGAGCGTCGTAGACAGGGACAGAAGAAACGAGGAAAGTGAGAACGCACTACAAGCGGGGAGATCCGTTTGAAAGATAAGAGCGAGAATTAAACATGGCTGCAAATGCGTGATGAATGGAAGAGCAGGAAGTGTCTCAAAATATTTTCAATGATTCCCTCAGACTTTACATGAAAATTAAGGTGGAATTGCAGGTTTCTCAAGAAACAAAGTAGGTCACATTAAAAAAATGAGAGCTCGTAAAGAAGCACTTTATCAAAAATCCAAGTTACCATAATTACAAATGCGTTGGGAAGAAACAAATGAAAAGATATTGAAAAAAAAACGTTACACAAATCAGGGAAAACCGGTGAAAGAAGAGCGAAATACTTTCAAACTTCATAAAAAAATTTTTGGTATATAGACAAGACTGAACAATGAAATTTTATATTTCAAAAACAAATACATGTAGAATATAAAGTACATCACATATCAGTTGAAGTGCAAAATCTTTCAAACACAAGTCTGGGAGAGACATCCAATAGAATTTATTAAGAAGTAAGTCATTTAATGACAACATAGTATTAACAAAAAAGCAGTCTGGAAGTATGAAAATGAAAAGCAATATGAAAACATGTAAATTGTGTCGCTCATTATACACATTGTTTAACTTTCAACGTTTTTCATCTATGCGAGGACAATTGCTAATTTTGTTAGAACAAAGAAAAAATTAAAAATTGATGACAAGAAACGTTGAAAAAGAAGACCACCACCCAATATAATTTATTAATAACCTTGTGAAATAATGCTGGCACATGCATCGTGGTTGTGATTTGTTCCTTCTTATCAACGTTTTTGATCCATCTGTTGAGTCGTATTTTTAATGTCTTTTTAAAATTCCAATTGCTTTTCGTAATATAAGATTGAATGCTATTTGTTGTCTCGAAACATATTTCTGATGGATACATCTTTGAATCCATACAAAAAAAAAAAAAAAAATAACTCGTGTTTCATTCAATTTTCTTTATTGTTTAAATCAAATAACATATTGTATAAAGCATTAGAATCAGTTTTAATCACCTCTTCACATCTCAAATAATTTGATATTTTTCAAACTTGGTGGTGAAATGATGCATCTCCTTTTCACACCAGAAATTCAACCAAATGGCATCGTTTTCACAAAAGTTGGTTAATTCAACACATACATACTTGTTTTGTTCAATGAAATTTTGAGTTTTGTATCAGAAATTCTTCAAATCCGTCTGGAGAAAAGATGATTTTCTTGTAAAACAACATCATAGACGTCAGAAGCATGCGCATTATTCACCTCAACTCAGCTGTTGTGTTTGCTTTTCAATGTCTGTCGTTTGACATAAATTTTTCTTCTTGTTTCCTCAGTACTTTTTGAACCAGACAGATCTGATGTAATTTAGATACAATTCTTAGAAAGCTCTTCCAATTGATGAACCTAACATATATTGAGGAGACATACATGAAAATTCAATGAAAGTTTGTAAATAATTTTCTTCCAAAAGCTTTTGTTCAATCGTTGGAGAAAAAAACAAGATCATTATGATGGAATTATCTTATTGTTCAAAGGCGAACACAATGAAAAACCATTTGGGTCATCTCTCTGTATCACATATAAAATTACGTATAAGTATCGAAACAAATGAAGAAAATATAGTTCAAAATATAATTTCAGAGTCAATCCAATGCAAATTGTTATGGTAGCAGTTGCACAGAGAAAATGGTTAACTCAAGGAGTGGTAGATGAAATACCAATAAAAAAGAAGAAATTCCTCACAAGCCGAAAAATGTGAACGATATATTTGTTTGTTTTAACATAGACATAGACAAAAAATGAAACTTGTCGAGCAAAATAGACAAAATGGCACGAATAGCATACAGAAAACACAAGAGACCACATTAATATCAAATTTGGACATTGCTCACATGCCGAAAAATGTGGATGTTATATTTGTTTGCATTAATACTGATTTAGATAGAAATGAAACTTGTCCAACAAAATAGACAAAATGTCGTTTGTAGGATGAAATTTGTCTTAGATTCTATCATTATAAATAGATAAGCTGTTCTCCTCAACTGTTGTAATAACAGTATGTCAAGAAGCTCTTGCTTATTACATTTTATATAAATAAAATAAGATATTAGTAAAATAGTGTTTTATTTAATATATAGGAAAAAAAAAAGATCATTCATAAAAAGAAGTTACTTTGGAAAGCAAAGTTTTCAATTCTTGCAAGAGCCCACTGCTTGGACATTGTACTCCAAACATATTCCAATTAAATTCTCCTACTTGCACAAGTTTTCGTTGAAATTCGTTGTATTTGAAGTAAGTATTCTTCTTGAAGAAATATATATGTCCATCAATATAACGAAACGCTGAAGTTAAATTGCTTGGAATATCTGGAAACTCGTATCTAGTATTACCCATAAATTTTCGAGCTCCATTTTCATTATATTCTCGATAGTCACCATTTGTCAATAAAATATAGATTTTTCCACTGTTTGTCTGAAACATAGCTTCTACTTCAACTCCTCTAGGTATATCATAAGCAATGGTTCTGATGCTACCAACGATGTTTAAATTTAGAAATTGACTAAAATAAACTTTCTTATTGCTTGCAACCATAAGATTTCCATTCGAAATTTGAAAAGCGTGATTCACTTTGGTTATTCCAGTGTTAATTAAATAATCATGATATAGATTTTCAGATTGATGAATTTTATTGTCTTTTTTATTAGCATTTATATCTATTTTCCACAAGCGATTTTCAGAAATTACGTATAATTTATGGTTGGGGAATCCTGGTGAATATGCCAAAAACATTACGTCAGGATATTTCACATCACACAAGTTAAATGTAGAGCTAATATCTTCTGGAGAAGGTTGCTGCTGTGTTGTTTTGGGTGTTGTAGTAGGCCTCGGTTTGCCATATAACCTTTGAATTGCTAATTTATCATCTTCGTGTAGACTGTTTGCTGCATCTTGATAAAACGGGTACATTATTGCATGAGTATTTAGGCTGTGACTTATTCCTAGAGAATGTCCAATCTCATGTACCAGTACCATTAACAGATTTATCCCTCCATCACCAATCATGTTTCCATCATCATCAATATATTGCCAATTTTCATCAGCTTCTATATGAACTTCAACACATGAAGCATAGGATGCAGGGGGAAACGCATGTCCTAAGACTACTCCTGGACCATCTAATGGATATGGACAGATCTCTTTACCCATGCATATGGTGCGATATTCGTGTTCTCTTTTGACAAATGCTACTAAAATATCTGGAGTGATGTTATTAACATGATCTCTCTTTATCATACTAGCAGTAGTAAGCATTTTAAATGTTAGTCCAGATGCATTTTGCCACATATTGAAAGCTTGTTGAACGACGTTTCGATATTTACCGACACCCTCGACCAAATACCAATGCAGAGTCGTTTTGTTCCATTTAGTTGAAACTACAAATTCATTATCGCTATAGTGACATCGTGGTTTTGATATTAACTCAATCGTTTCTGCATTAAGGCTGCCATCTATCGGTAAATTGTAATCTTCTTGAAACTTTGCTAGACTCTCCTCGAGAGATGTATTTGTATTATTTTGAATATAACCGTACTTTTGCAAATATTTCTGTGCATCAGGTAGAGTTAGGTTCGATGACGCGATATGTACCAGCAATAGCAAGGAAACGAATACCTTCATTGTCAACTCGTTAATAATTGAATTATCAAGGTGATAATGAATATATTTTGTAGATTGTTTATCACACATGTTATAATAATGAATTAATTTTATAATATCAGTATACAAGATGTGTCGGCATTGATTTAAATTAATATGTATATTTCTCATAACTGTGAAAAAGGTACAACTATCAAGAAAAATGAGGCAAGTAACTCAACAAATGACTGAAAATGACAAAAAAATGGTACAAATATCAAGAAAAATGAGACAAGTAACTACAAAATAGCTATGTGAGATCAGAAAAATGACAGAAAGAAATGTAAAATACATGAAATGAGAAAGAAAAATGGTACAAATATCAAGAAAAAATTATACAAGTAACTACAAAATAGCTATGTGAGATGTGAAAAATGACAGAAAAATGCAAAATACATGAAATGAGAGAGAAAAATGGTACAAATATCAAGCTGAGAAAAATACAAGACCTTGTATAATCAATGCTCTGAGGAAAGATGAAGCCATCAAGGTCAACGCAGTATTCGGAGGCGAGTTTGTAATCGTGAAAGGTGACCAAGTTCAAACGGAATATAAATATTTCACTACAACCAATTCACCCATCTTCACCCACCTGGGGTGTAAATTTGTTAATGTTCACTCCTAAATTCATTACTCGCTTCAGTGCCCATCCACTATCTCTCTCTTGAAATTCTTCTAAGTCTTTGAAGATGAATTTAGGAGTGAACATTAACAAATTTACACCCCAGGTGGGTGAAGATGGGTGAATTGGTTGTAGTGAAATATTTATATTCCGTTTGAACTTGGTCACCTTTCACGATTACAAACTCGCCTCCGAATACTGCGTTGACCTTGATGGCTTCATCTTTCCTCAGAGCATTGATTATACAAGGTCTTGTATTTTTCTCAGCTTGATATTTGTACCATTTTTCTCTCTCATTTCATGTATTTTGCATTTTTCTGTCATTTTTCACATCTCACATAGCTATTTTGTAGTTACTTGTATAATTTTTTCTTGATATTTGTACCATTTTTCTTTCTCATTTCATGTATTTTACATTTCTTTCTGTCATTTTTCTGATCTCACATAGCTATTTTGTAGTTACTTGTCTCATTTTTCTTGATATTTGTACCATTTTTTTGTCATTTTCAGTCATTTGTTGAGTTACTTGCCTCATTTTTCTTGATAGTTGTACCTTTTTCACAGTTATGAGAAATATACATATTAATTTAAATCAATGCCGACACATCTTGTATACTGATATTATAAAATTAATTCATTATTATAACATGTGTGATAAACAATCTACAATCATAAAAGATGGTCTTTACGTTGAATCAGCTGAGTAACTTTGTTCGCTCTAAAAGGCTCCTCAAACTCTATGATGATGAGGCTGATGACAAAGCTTTAATCATGTTCGAAACTAAAGCTCAAACCGAAAAACCATTATTTTTAATGTCATTTCCTCTACCTCAAACATGTAACTACGAGGTGCGATGTGGTCTGAGTCCTACAAGAGATTTTAGTGCATGCGTTATTCTGAAGCGAAGGTCTACACCTTGGGAAATTTCATTCTCCACCTACGAGTGGGATTCAATCATCACCTTGCTACAAGAAATACAACAAAATGTCGAAGACAACGAAGATTATGCTGCTGATCCTATAGAAACAAAATGTGGAGACTTTGTGAAAGTGACTCAATATCAGTATGGTACCTATACGAACCTCTTGTATATTTCCAAGTTCAATGTCGGCATGAATCTATATGAAGAAGACATTGCAGCCATTTTAAATGTACAGATGCATGTGATTTCAAATTGACTTGCTATGTTGGAATGCCTCAATTTCAACGAATTTTATCGAAATTTATTTAATATTGTAAGAAATTGGTTAGATAATGTAAATTTGAGTGTTTTAGACCTTCTTTATGGATTTTGTGAAGCATCCTCAATCGATTGTATGTATACTAATACCTTAAGGGAATATCTCTTTTATTATAGTTCAGATATTATACAGAATTTTTTAGATAATGAATTTGAATATACATCTAACATAGACTGTGAAATAAACTTTTTTTGTTTTATTTCATATCTCCACCAAAATATATTCATTATCACCTTGATAATTCAATTATTAACGAGTTGACAATGAAGGTATTCGTTTCCTTGCTATTGCTGGTACATATCGCGTCATCGAACCTAACTCTACCTGATGCACAGAAATATTTGCAAAAGTATGGTTATATTCAAAATAATACAAATACATCTCTCGAGGAGAGTCTAGCAAAGTTTCAAGAAGATTACAATTTACCGATAGATGGCAGCCTTAATGCAGAAACGATTGAGTTAATATCAAAACCACGATGTCACTATAGCGATAATGAATTTGTAGTTTCAACTAAATGGAACAAAACGACTCTGCATTGGTATTTGGTCGAGGGTGTCGGTAAATATCGAAACGTCGTTCAACAAGCTTTCAATATGTGGCAAAATGCATCTGGACTAACATTTAAAATGCTTACTACTGCTAGTATGATAAAGAGAGATCATGTTAATAACATCACTCCAGATATTTTAGTAGCATTTGTCAAAAGAGAACACGAATATCGCACCATATGCATGGGTAAAGAGATCTGTCCATATCCATTAGATAGTCCAGGAGTAGTCTTAGGACATGCGTTTCCCCCTGCATCCTATGCTTCATGTGTTGAAGTTCATATAGAAGCTGATGAAAATTGGCAATATATTGATGATGATGGAAACATGATTGGTGATGGAGGGATAAATCTGTTAATGGTACTGGTACATGAGATTGGACATTCTCTAGGAATAAGTCACAGCCTAAATACTCATGCAATAATGTACCCGTTTTATCAAGATGCAGCAAACAGTCTACACGAAGATGATAAATTAGCAATTCAAAGGTTATATGGCAAACCGAGGCCTACTACAACACCCAAAACAACACAGCAGCAACCTTCTCCAGAAGATATTAGCTCTACATTTAACTTGTGTGATGTGAAATATCCTGACGTAATGTTTTTGGCATATTCACCAGGATTCCCCAACCATAAATTATACGTAATTTCTGAAAATCGCTTGTGGAAAATAGATATAAATGCTAATAAAAAAGACAATAAAATTCATCAATCTGAAAATCTATATCATGATTATTTAATTAACACTGGAATAACCAAAGTGAATCACGCTTTTCAAATTTCGAATGGAAATCTTATGGTTGCAAGCAATAAGAAAGTTTATTTTAGTCAATTTCTAAATTTAAACATCGTTGGTAGCATCAGAACCATTGCTTATGATATACCTAGAGGAGTTGAAGTAGAAGCTATGTTTCAGACAAACAGTGGAAAAATCTATATTTTATTGACAAATGGTGACTATCGAGAATATAATGAAAATGGAGCTCGAAAATTTATGGGTAATACTAGATACGAGTTTCCAGATATTCCAAGCAATTTAACTTCAGCGTTTCGTTATATTGATGGACATATATATTTCTTCAAGAAGAATACTTACTTCAAATACAACGAATTTCAACGAAAACTTGTGCAAGTAGGAGAATTTAATTGGAATATGTTTGGAGTACAATGTCCAAGCAGTGGGCTCTTGCAAGAATTGAAAACTTTGCTTTCCAAAGTAACTTCTTTTTATGAATGATCTTTTTTTTTTCCTATATATTAAATAAAACACTATTTTACTAATATCTTATTTTATTTATATAAAATGTAATAAGCAAGAGCTTCTTGACATACTGTTATTACAACAGTTGAGGAGAACAGCTTATCTATTTATAATGATAGAATCTAAGACAAATTTCATCCTACAAACGACATTTTGTCTATTTTGTTGGACAAGTTTCATTTCTATCTAAATCAGTATTAATGCAAACAAATATAACATCCACATTTTTCGGCATGTGAGCAATGTCCAAATTTGATATTAATGTGGTCTCTTGTGTTTTCTGTATGCTATTCGTGCCATTTTGTCTATTTTGCTCGACAAGTTTCATTTTTTGTCTATGTCTATGTTAAAACAAACAAATATATCGTTCACATTTTTCGGCTTGTGAGGAATTTCTTCTTTTTTATTGGTATTTCATCTACCACTCCTTGAGTTAACCATTTTCTCTGTGCAACTGCTACCATAACAATTTGCATTGGATTGACTCTGAAATTATATTTTGAACTATATTTTCTTCATTTGTTTCGATACTTATACGTAATTTTATATGTGATACAGAGAGATGACCCAAATGGTTTTTCATTGTGTTCGCCTTTGAACAATAAGATAATTCCATCATAATGATCTTGTTTTTTTCTCCAACGATTGAACAAAAGCTTTTGGAAGAAAATTATTTACAAACTTTCATTGAATTTTCATGTATGTCTCCTCAATATATGTTAGGTTCATCAATTGGAAGAGCTTTCTAAGAATTGTATCTAAATTACATCAGATCTGTCTGGTTCAAAAAGTACTGAGGAAACAAGAAGAAAAATTTATGTCAAACGACAGACATTGAAAAGCAAACACAACAGCTGAGTTGAGGTGAATAATGCGCATGCTTCTGACGTCTATGATGTTGTTTTACAAGAAAATCATCTTTTCTCCAGACGGATTTGAAGAATTTCTGATACAAAACTCAAAATTTCATTGAACAAAACAAGTATGTATGTGTTGAATTAACCAACTTTTGTGAAAACGATGCCATTTGGTTGAATTTCTGGTGTGAAAAGGAGATGCATCATTTCACCACCAAGTTTGAAAAATATCAAATTATTTGAGATGTGAAGAGGTGATTAAAACTGATTCTAATGCTTTATACAATATGTTATTTGATTTAAACAATAAAGAAAATTGAATGAAACACGAGTTATTTTTTTTTTTTTTTTTTTGTATGGATTCAAAGATGTATCCATCAGAAATATGTTTCGAGACAACAAATAGCATTCAATCTTATATTACGAAAAGCAATTGGAATTTTAAAAAGACATTAAAAATACGACTCAACAGATGGATCAAAAACGTTGATAAGAAGGAACAAATCACAACCACGATGCATGTGCCAGCATTATTTCACAAGGTTATTAATAAATTATATTGGGTGGTGGTCTTCTTTTTCAACGTTTCTTGTCATCAATTTTTAATTTTTTCTTTGTTCTAACAAAATTAGCAATTGTCCTCGCATAGATGAAAAACGTTGAAAGTTAAACAATGTGTATAATGAGCGACACAATTTACATGTTTTCATATTGCTTTTCATTTTCATACTTCCAGACTGCTTTTTTGTTAATACTATGTTGTCATTAAATGACTTACTTCTTAATAAATTCTATTGGATGTCTCTCCCAGACTTGTGTTTGAAAGATTTTGCACTTCAACTGATATGTGATGTACTTTATATTCTACATGTATTTGTTTTTGAAATATAAAATTTCATTGTTCAGTCTTGTCTATATACCAAAAATTTTTTTATGAAGTTTGAAAGTATTTCGCTCTTCTTTCACCGGTTTTCCCTGATTTGTGTAACGTTTTTTTTTCAATATCTTTTCATTTGTTTCTTCCCAACGCATTTGTAATTATGGTAACTTGGATTTTTGATAAAGTGCTTCTTTACGAGCTCTCATTTTTTTAATGTGACCTACTTTGTTTCTTGAGAAACCTGCAATTCCACCTTAATTTTCATGTAAAGTCTGAGGGAATCATTGAAAATATTTTGAGACACTTCCTGCTCTTCCATTCATCACGCATTTGCAGCCATGTTTAATTCTCGCTCTTATCTTTCAAACGGATCTCCCCGCTTGTAGTGCGTTCTCACTTTCCTCGTTTCTTCTGTCCCTGTCTACGACGCTCGGCCACTGAATAAAATATTTTCTTTTCACGTTTTGAATTCAGGTGTGTTTTTTTTCTAAGTTCTAATTTTTCAGATATACTCTTCATTCTGTTCCAGCGTTCAACAACAGCGAATTTACATCATGTATGCACCACAAATATAGCAACAGTCAATTCTATTATTGTAGTCTTAGAAATGTTGATGAATTGTATAAATGGTTTTGTAATACTTTACCTTTATGAGCAATAGAGAGATTTTTTTTTTTTTTTTTTTTTGGGGGGAGAAGGAAGGGAGACAAGAAACAAGTTTTTTTTGTCTGACAACAGTTTCAGTATGAGAGTCATAGAGTTACGATGATGTTGAAAGAAAGGTTGGAGCAACACATTCGACGTTTGGAGGAATTAAAAAATATTCTAAACTTTTTTGAGGAAAAACAAAAGGTGTTTACATTGTTCAATGATATGACTATCAATCCTACCACCCAATTCAGTGAAAACGATTGGAATGAGAAGGTCTTCAAAAATCCTACACGTTTTCGTCAACGCAATGAGATGCCATCAAGAAGAATCACTCCGTACTCTATCTAAAAATTTTGTTTGATAAAATCATTTATTAAATAAAGCAAATTTTAAGTAAAATGTTGTTTTATTCAGAAAATCATTTTTGATAGATACAATAACACATTTTCTTTCACTCCTGGTTTCTTATTTAAACACTTTTAATGATGCTGTTGTGTCGAAAAAGTATAATTTGCAATTTAACTCGTATATTCTATACGAAAATCAAATCTTGGCCGATTTAAACGAATCAAAAACTGAATCGCCATCAAATTTTCGGCAGAAGACGATTTTGGGAGTCGTTTGCTTGAAACGGGAAGGGTTTTCCGAGCGCGCAGACCCAAACGGCTTATCGCCCATGCTCACGTCGAAGCGGTGTTAACACATCGACATTCCAATTTATGAGCTCGCGGCTTATCTGATGTAAGTGCGCACGCGCCGTCATCCAACATACATTCTTTGATTTCTCACATTTACACAGGTATAAAGCAAATTTTATAAATACAATATTAAACATAACACATTTTCTTTCACTCCTAATTTCTTAAGCACTTTTAATGATGCTGTTGTGTCGAAAAAGTATAATTTGCAATTTAACTCGTATATTCTATACGAAAATCAAATCTTGGCCGATTTAAACGAATCAAAAACTGAATCGCCATCAAATTTTCGGCAGAAGACGATTTTGGGAGTCGTTTGCTTGAAACGAGAAGGGTTTTCCGAGCGCGCAGACCCAAACGGCTTATCGCCCATGCTCACGTCGAAGCGGTGTTAACACATCGACATTCCAATTTATGAGCTCGCGGCTTATCTGATGTAAGTGCGCACGCGCCGTCATCCAACATACATTCTTTGATTTCTCACATTTACACAGGTATAAAGCAAATTTTATAAATACAATATTAAACATAACACATTTTCTTTCACTCCTAATTTCTTAAGCACTTTTAATGATGCTGTTGTGTCAAATAAGCATAATTTGCAATTTAACTCGTATATTCTATACGAAAATCAAATCTTGGCCGATTTAAATGAATCAAAAACTGAATCGCCATCAAATTTTCGGCAGAAGACGATTTTGGGAGTTGTTTGCTTGAAACGATGAGGGCTGTCCGAGCGCACACACCCAAACGGCTTATCGCCCTTGCTCACGTCGAAGCGATGTTAACACATCGACATTTCAATTTATGAGCTTGCGGCTTATCTGATGTAAGTGCGCACGCACCGTCATCCAACATACATTCTTTGATTTCTCACATTTACACAGGTATAAAGCAAATTTTATAAATACAATATTAAACATAACACATTTTCTTTCACTCCTAATTTCTTAAGCACTTTTAATGATGCTGTTGTGTCGAAAAAGTATAATTTGCAATTCAACTCGTATATTCTTTACGAAAATCAAATCTTGGCCGATTTAAACGAATCAAAAACTGAATCGCCATCAAATTTTCGGCAGAAGACGATTTTGGGAGTCGTTTGCTTGAAACGATGAGGGCTGTCCGAGCGCGCAGACCCAAACGGCTTATCGCCCATGCTTACGTCGAAGCGGTGTTAACACATCGACATTCCAATTTATGAGCTCGCGGCTTATCTCCTATCACCGCAATGCAAAATATATACATCGCTTTCTCACATTCATGGGTAACCGAGATGGCAGGCTTGGAAAACGCTTAGACTGTTAACGTGTTGGTGTGTGTGGTTGTGGGTTCGATCCCGCGCAATGGTGAACTTTTTTTCCTCAACAATAAAATAATTAATCCCTAATGGCGGTCATGAAAAGTAGGAATCTAAATACAGTAACTCCCCTCTCCGCTAGATGGCGCTCATGAATTGTAGGAATCTAAATGCAGTAACTTATCCCCTCTCCGCTAGATGGCGCTCATGAAATGTAGGAATCTAACATTTGAAACCCCGTTGGAAAAATACTCTGTGTTCCGTGTCACATCTGTCACTGTGTTCCGTGTCACTGTCAATATGCTGTTCTCAGTTTGTGTTCTGTGGTAATACTCTGTGTTCCGTGTCACATCTGTCACTGTGTTCCGTGTCACTGTCAATATGCTGTTCTCAGTTTGTGTTCTGTGGTTGACAGGTCACTTCCGATCCAGAACTCTCCTAGCTTATCTACTACAATCTCATTTTCAATCGAAATATAGAAAGTTCTGTAACAAATTAAAGTGAAAAATTATGTAGTTATGATACAAAATGGTTGATAGAATACTCACATGGAGATGAAAAATTTAAGAGAAGAAAAACATTATGTAAACGATCCCAAATATATACTTGAAAAATAAAATAAATAAATTATCCCGTTGTGAAAATTAAAAATAGTAAAATAAAGTCACATTCTAAAAAATAAAAATAAAATACCTGACGTAGAATTTCGTATTTTATTTTTATTTTTTAGAATGTGACTTTATTTTACTATTTTTAATTTTTTAATTTTCACAACGGGATAATTTATTTATTTTATTTTTCAAGTATATATTTGGGTTCGTTTACATAATGTTTTTCTTCTCTTAAATTTTTCATCTCCATGTGAGTATTCTATCCACCATTTTGTATCATAACTACATAATTTTTCACTTTAATTTGTTACAGAACTTTCTATATTTCGATTGATTGTATTGATTGTACAATCTCGAAACATGTCTCAGTAATTAATCCTTAACAATAAACTGTGGAGAAGACTTCGTGTTTTGTTTTTGGTCTTACCATTTCACTCCACTTCGAGAATGGACTTCTACAACCATTAATAAAATTATTTCTCAAATAAAAATTTAAGGTCGGTATAGTTAATTCTTTGAAATTCTCTAATGTTTCATATACTCGTGGCTCTTCTATAGGAGTTTCATTCACTTTAACAGTTATCTCATTTCTATCTATAAGCTTTTGCCTCGCTCTTGTAATAGCAAAAATATTTTCTGCGTTCTGATTCATATGTTTTAACTCATCTATACTTATTCGCGACAATGCGTCGGCTATAACGTTATCCTTTCCTTTAACATATTCTATCTCGAAATCGAACTCTTCAAGATCCATTCTCATGCGAGTAAGTTTGGATGTTGGGTCTTTCATTGAAAAGAGATATACTAAAGGTCTATGATCTGTTTTGACCACAAATTTATTTCCATATAAGTAACATCTAAAATGTGTTAGTGCCCAGTGGATCGCGGTCAATTCCTTTAAAATAGTTGCTTTATGGCTTTCGCCCTTAGTGAATCGTTTTGACCCATAAGCAATCGGTAGTTCTTTTCCTCCGAATTCTTGGCAAAGTACCGCTCCGCAAGCTACATCGGATGCGTCTGTGTAAATGATAAACTGTTTTTCAAAATCCGGATATTGAAGAATTGGCAGATTTACTAAACATGCTTTCAATTCTTCAAAAGCTTTCTGACACTCCTCAAACCATTTGAATCTAACGTTTTTCCGAGCTAAAGCGTTTAGTGGTGCCGCGATTCCAGCAAAATTTGGTATGAATCTCCTGTAGTAATTGCAAAATGCTACGAACGAATTTTTCAACTACTTTATATTTTGAATCATCTGGAAGTATGCCTTTATCGGTAATCTTATGTCCCAAGAAAGTTACTTCTCTTCGGAAAAATTGTCATTTTTCTGGATTCACTTTTAGATTGAACTTTCTACACGTTTGGAAGACTGCACCCAAATTTTTTAGATGATGATTCTCAGAACATCCAATAACTATTAAGTCGTCCATATACAGAAAAGCTTTCTCAGGCGATAATCCTGAAAATGCTAAGTTCATCATTCTGCTGAATGACTGTGGACCGACCTTAATACCCGTTGGAAGCCTGCAAAATCGAAATGAACCTTGATCTGTATTGAATGATGTATAATTTCTTGAGCCTTCCTCCAAAGGTATTTGGTGAAATCCAGAAAACAAATCAATCACCGAAGACCATTTTGCTCTTCCCAATTGGTCAAAAATATCATCTATCCTAGGTAATGGAAATTTATCAGCCACTATTTTCTTGTTAAGTTGCCTAAAATCTACTACTAACCGCCAAGACTTTTTGTCCGCCTTGGGGACTAATAAGACTGGGCTATTATAACAAGAATTTGATGGCTCTATAATTCCATTACTAAGCATTTTCTTTACTTGCTCCTCAATTTCTTTCTTATGCGCTTGAGGTATCCTATAATTTTCTACATAGACCGGGTCGTTGTCAATTAATTTCAATTTTTGTTTATAGAAATTATTTGTTGTTAAGGCCCGGCCTATGTCGGCAAAAATATCGCTGAGCTCGTCGCATAAGTTAATTACCTGTTGTTTAATTGACGCTGCAACATTTCCAATATTATATTTTGGTGTCATAGGTTTCGAATTTCCCTTATTGTTGAAGACCTCATAATCTGATAAAGGTGTAATTTGAAACATAGGATTGCGTAATTCTACCATTTCAGAATTTGTATTCAATATTTTTACTATTGGGCAATTAGTAGTTGTTACACAACTCGCTACATAAACACCTGTTTCTAGTTCTGATTTGCAAACTACAATGCTTTCGGATACTCCCGGTAACTGCGGTAAACACCTGTAAACTTCGCAACGCGGCGGTATATGATATATGTTATAATCCTGATCGTGTAAAATTTTTAACATCAACCTAGTGTGATCTATTTTAAAAGTAAGTAGATCCTTTTCATAATCGATGACGCAATTCAATTTTTCAAAGAAGTCTCTGACTAATATTGCATCCGTAGGCACTTGACAGTCGTCTTCGGTTATGTGGAACTTGTGTTCAATAATGTAATCTTGTACTTTTAATGGTAGTATTGCGGTGCCTAGGGTTTCGCGAGTTTCTGTCGATATTCCTTTTATGCGGCATTTGAACTCCATGTCGATGAGTGTTCCTGGTGGTAAGCTGCCTTTTTTCACGATGGAAATGTCTGCTCCTGTATCCACAAGGTATGTTAGAGTATTCTTATCCGTTATAATTTGTACAAAATTTGATAGACTGAGGTTTATTGAATACATTTTAACTAATTTATTGTTCGTGGCCCCTGTTCTATCGCTGGTACATCGCAGGGGCTCTGCTCGTTTCCCTGAGCGCCCTCATTTTCTATGTACCTTATGTAATGATTGAATGGTTGCCGATTATTATAACTATTATTGTACCTTCTAGGGTACTGGTAGGATCTTCCAGCATTGGTACCTCTATCTCCCTTGGGTTCGTTGTTTTGTCAGTATTTGTTATGATGGGTTGTATTACCTCTTTTATGCCATCCGATCGCATTATCCTTCCCAAAGTTCCTTTGAGTATTCTGTTTCTTGTTTACGTAACATATTTGGCTTGCCGGGATGTCTGCCTCTATACTGGTAAATTTCGTGAATGCTTCTTTTACCGTATTGAAAGTACCTGCCTGCATTATCCATTTCGCGTTTTCTGCTTGTGCGTTTCGGCAAAGGCTATTTACCACTGTGTCTGTCGTAAAATTTTCTGCCATTGATCCAGGCATTCCTTCTGAAATATATGATCTCTTAAGATCATTTGCAAGTTGTTCCAATTCTTTTGTAAATGCTATATTATCCGTTCCTCTCTGCTTTTTGTTGCTTATCTTCGCTATTATCGATTTAAAATTTTCTCCTTTTATTCCAGTCTTTAAAGTATCCCTTATTTGCAATAGTGTTGTAGCGTTTTCTACCAAATCTCTAGCCTCGCCACTAAGCCTCGTTTTAACAAATAAAACTGCACACTCTTCATGTTCACCTTTGTTGAGATCTAATAGCGTGATTGAGTCGAGGAAGGATTTAAGTTTTGCACTCGATCCGTCAAATTCGGATGGAACCTATTTACCGGCTAAATTCAAAACTTCTAACTTGGTTATAGCCATATCTGAGTCATATGCTAGATCTTCGTCTATTGTTGATGTATCTATTTGACGAATGCACGTAGTTGGTACCACGTATGCCACTCTTAGTGATTGGAACGATCGAATCACTTTGTCCCTTATATATAAGAAAATATCTTTTACCTTGAGCATCTCGTTATCTGATTTGTTATCCCAATCTGCCTTAACCAACAGCGTGAACTTGTTAAAAGACTTCACTAGGTTGTCTGTAATTTCCTCTCTTATCTCTACTGACTTCGGCGGGTTTGCCTTGATAGCCCGTTTAGATTGGTTAATAATATCGTTTTTTATAGACAATAATTCAGCTATTGACATCTGCGCTTCTTTACGTGAAATAATATTGTACTAGCATATACCGATAGAAAAAAAAAATTTTCGTAATTCTACGAAGAAGACTAATTATACCTATACATAAACATTTGTAAATTCAGTGTCAATTACCTAATAATTCTATGCAAGACTTTAAATAAAATTAAATCGCTGGCCATAAACACAGAACTCAATCAATAATCAATCCAAAGCAATAATCAATAAAAGTAACCAATATGGAATATAGATCAAATAGATTCAAAACAAATCAATCCAAAAACAATCAATAAAAGTAATCAATATAGAATATAGACAAAATAGATTTAAAAATAATATGTTATATATAATAACAAGTCGACATTATATCGCCAATTCCTTCTCTTGTTCCGTTAATAATAAAATATAAATAATAACTCTATAATGAATTAATATAAGCAATTGAGTAACTAGACAAAATACCAATTGCCTTTTAAGGTATTAAAAATTGATCATGTATGTGAGAACACAAATCGATAGGCTTAATAAGATCATTTTCTTATTTAAAATAGTAACATGAAATTTAATACATAGAAATATATCCTAGTAACATTGATGATACGGTTCAAGACAGAACCTTAGGAACAATTCATGGAAACTTAAATACCTTATTATTCATGAATCGTCGGTCAAGTCTGCTGCTGCCTTTGACTGGGTAGTTTCTTCTACTTCTACTTGTGGCTGCGCTCGCAGAACCATGCTACTTCCCAACTGCCTTTTCAAATTCCTACGGTGTGCCTTCCGTAGCTTCAGTGCAACGATGATTACCAGGACTACGGTGATGATGTAGATGCAAACCTTCAAATCCCAACCGGATGATAGTTGCTCTAGTATTACGTTGGTATTTACTACGCCAGTGTCCGTAACATCAGCAGCCTTTGACTCTGAAGCTCCCATGGCCATTCGTTAGGCACTTTTTCGGCACTACTACTACTACTATTACTCTGTCACGGTCGCCATGTAAAGATAATCAGTCATAGACATTTCTTCTGGTAATAATATATTGACAATCCTCTGCAATACAAGATATTATCCTATTTAAACAACTTATGCGTGTGTGGCCTCGAGTCCAGCACGTCTGGTTGTTTTATAACAATAATATATAATTATAATCCAAACGTGATATTCTATCCACACACGCTAAATGTATGTGTTATATCGTCCTAATTCTCTTAAGGCCAGGGCCAATACTTTCGGCCCTGTACATGACTGAAAATTGTTGTGGTGAGGTTTACATTGATTTTAGTTAATACGCTGTGAATTTGTACTTTTGTTAAATAAGGTAAAGTATTATTATGGATATTTTCATTGTCTATTTGTTGTAGTTAGATATATTTCTTATAATGGTTAGGATATATTTAGTTTGATTGTTTAAATATAGTCACTAATGTTACAAAGACATCCCGTCATAAATATGCAAGTAAAGTAACTACTGCATTGTGCTGAAAAATCTTATAAACTTCCCGTTCATATTCGATTTGCACTTATTCCTCACGATGATTCCAAATTAACGACTAACGATACTTTTGTAAATTATATAGTAACGAATTCACATTGGTTCACAGTTTTCGTTATTTATATAGCTTTATTATTTTGTCAAACATGCATTGTAGAAAGACAACATAAGGATAAATAATAACTATAAAATGAATAAAAAGATCATTACAGCATTTGAATATGGTAGTTTCTCAATTTTATTCTCCATTCACAATCTTTATAAAAATATTTTTTTCATATTTTCTATATTGTACTTTAGAAGGATAAGATGTTTGTATTTATGAGAATGTAGAGAATGTTAGATTATTTATCTTATAAATAAAAGGTAATAAAAATTCGTTGTTTGATTTTGCCATTAGAATACACTTTACTATTTCTTAGATCATATTATCAATTAGTTTCTGGAGCTTATCAATAAAATGTAGTTTTCTTAAGAATTCCTTGAAACTGATTGAAAATATGTTTTAAGGAATAATATAAATACCTAATTTTTAAGAAAAAAATGAATATATTTCAAATTTGCCGCCACCATATTTCATTGTTAGTTCAAAAAATCAGGGACAGATGGCGATAAACAGCTACAATTTTTATATCATAGAGTAGTTTCTCTATATTTATTATTACTCTATGCGCAGGTTGGTAAACACAAATTAATGTATGTGCTGTTGCTAAATTCTCAGTGATAATTATAAATATAACATGATAAATTAATTTAATTTAAACATGCAAAAAAGACAATAATATGATTAATTGGTAGTTAACTAGACCTATAGCAAGTGTTTCGAGCAATAACTAAGGTTTTCTTGTTCAATTAATACTCTTTTCGAGATTAATATTTTATAGTTCCAACGTTGGCTAATCTGATATTTTTCTATACTTTCAATAATTTTTATTCCATTGCAGCATAATTATAATCCTAGAATATTAAAAATAAAAATTAAGAAGCTCTGTAGACAGAAGATTCAACTGTCTATACAAAACCATGTGACGCGCTGACTCCGCAAACGACGGCAGAGTCGTGGCCTAGTAAAATCGGGTATGCGCGCTACGTTAGTGCGCATGTGTCATTTGCTTTTGATGTATTTTTAAATTCAAATTCATGTCAAGGCAAATCTTATTGTTTGACGTTTCGGTGTTTATTAGTTTTCAACTTTATATCAGTATTTTTGTTAATTGTAATGAATAGTTACCTGCAGAATTTTCAAAAATATCTTACGTGGTTTGATGCTGTCGGTCATCATTTCAAACATATCAAAAAAGATAGAGCGGCTAAGAAAAAAATATTTATTTGAGATCTACATATCAAGGACAGATCCAAATAATTCTGTAACAATATTGAGAGACGGTGTTGAAGAGAAAGAGATTAAGGGCAAATTGAGCGAGAACTACAATACTAGTTTATAACCTGTTATGAAATGCGCAATAAATACATTTGGATCGTTTTTTTAAATTCGGAATCCCATAAAGACAAGAAACACTACTTAAATATACCTACTTATTCAATATCCTCTCCAACGAAACTACTTTCATGAGAATAGATAATTAAAGCAGATGTTATTTCTATAACAATTTTCGTCATATGCGTTACTCAATCCAAACGATTTTCACATATTATAATACAAGAAGGTCATTTGCAATCTGTTCATATTCCGCCCTAACCTATTTACTCTATGTATTCCGCATAATCACCGCTGTACCACATTTCAAGTCACTCCATAGACAAAAAAGTCGCCCACTTTTCAATGATACTTTTAAAAATTTTCTGGAGCCTGTTTTATATTGCAGTTCAGCGCGCCTTGTTTCATGTACACTCAAGCGTCTTGTTTCAAATATAGTATGCTTTACAAGCAATCATCAATAGACAATGAGGAATGTAATTTTCTAAAAGCTTATGTTGATCTTCACGCATTCTAAAAGCTCAATTATCTAACCTTATTTGAATTTCACTATTTCACTTCACAGAGAGAGGAGACAGAGAACTTAGATAAAATATATAGATACGGAGACAGAGAAGACACATGGAGGTGCGCACTTTCGTTATGCGCAAACCCGATTTTAAGGCCACAACCCTGCCGTCGTTCTTGGAGGTATGTTTTCTCTGCGTCGTTCACAGCGTCACCCCCTCGACAGGTGTTATATCTCCTGTAAGAAGCTCTATAGACAGGAGAAATAACACCTGTGGAGGGGGTGACGCTGTGAACGACGGCAGGGTCGTGGCCTAAAAATCGGGTTTGCGCATAACGACAGTGCGCACCTCCATATGTTTTCTTTGTCATATAATATTTTATCTATGTTCTCTGTCTCTGTGACAGTGAAAACTTTGAACACTGAAACGTCAAACAATAAGATTTAGCATGACTTGATTTTGAATTTAAAAATACATGGAAGATATATGACACGTGCGCATTAACGTAGTGCGCATACCCGATTTTAGGCCACGACCCTGCCGTCGTTTGGGGAGTCAGCGCGTCACATGGTTTTGTATAGACAGTTGAATCTCCTGTCTATAGAGCTTCTTAATCTCCTGTCTATAGAGCTTCTTATGTCCGGTCTAGGTGTGTGTGTGTTGTAAGTTGTAAATGTGTTTCTGAATTAATTAACAACTTTTTTCTTTTAATTGGACCTGTATCTGCCTTAATATTTTTAATTTTAATGTAGGTATGAATAGTTCAAATAAGTAACAAACACCAAGATCATTCATGTAAGATCTTTTCTAACAACTTGAATCTAAACACTTTCAACTCTAGATATGCTGTTACCAAGCATTTTTAAATAACTAATGACATTTCTCATTGATAATTATGAAATCTTTCCTGGCTTTCCTGTTTGTGATTAATTTAATCTAATATAAATTCACGAATGTAAAATTAATTGTTTAAGCGGAATAATATACGAAATTACGGTGGTCAGATTATAAAAGGTAATTTTGAAATGAAATCGTGTGAATATGGGTTAAATTTCTTGCTAGCTGTCAGATATACCGCTAATTTGCTCCGCTGGCAGTAGCTTGGTAGCTAGCCATGTTCTGCACTGCTTCCAACGGGGTAGAAATAATTACGAAATAATAGTGCGCGGCTAATTTGAAATTCTAAGGCGTGCACAGTAAATTTTCAAGGGGGTATAGGAAAATCAACTAGAACCTCTGGTATACAACGCATATAACCGTCCTATAGAGCTACGCGGCTTCCCGCATGTTGATTATAAGAAAGTTCAATAGTTAGCTGCAAACCCACGACATATCTGTATTTAATTATTCAGCGGCCGAGAGTCGTAAAAAAAGACAGCGCTAGGGAGAAAAGTGAGCTGCCACTACCATCGAGAGATTCATTGTAAAGATAAGCAGTTAGTGTATTAGAAATATGAAAATAAAATTTTATTCTCTATATATACTGCAATATAATTTGAATACCCATCGAATGGGGTTTCGTCATACCTTGTCTATCTCTTTTTTTCGTTTGTAAACTGGGTAAAATAAAATTTTAACGTCATAAACATATGTCTTCGATCAGATCGGCTGATTGTTATTTTGACATTTGTTCTTGTTCTCTTTGACGTTTAATGTCAAACATTTCTTTTTGAAAGTGATTTAGCCCCACGGTCCGTAGAGAGATACGGTTGTCTCGATCAGCAGTTAACCAATCAGGAGAGAGCGCTCGTGTGACGTATGCCGTAGACCTGAATTTAAATCGGTTGCCACTCTCACTATGTATTGCCTATATGTTTACTACATATATCCTAGTTTTTAAATTTAATAACAGTAACAAAAGCAAGCAAACCAGTATTTCATTAAGGTGGGTACATATAAACATAAAGAATAGTAGTAGTAAATGATACTGGCAGACAAAAAAACCGGACACCTTGAAAATTGCATGCAATATACCGCTTAAAGCAAAAACTTGCCCTACAATTTTTGGAAGCATTGCTTATAAATTGTTGAATATCAATCAATAGACGAAAAACCGCTGAAAAGGAAATCACATATTGCAATTCGAAAGTTCGGGGTGGGTACAAATCGAAAAACAACAGGTCGACGAGTTTTCCAGTTTAAAGAATAATACCTCATTGAAATTTTGATTCAGATATCTCTTAATATTACAACTTGAATGACCAAATAAGCTAAATTTTGCGAAGGTATTAGTTAAAACCGAAAAAAGTCAGGGGTCCTTTTTTTGTGTGTCAAATCAAGTCACGATTTTTTTCATTTTTGACCGACAAACCCCGAACGGAGGAGGTATACAATTCGACTGTTTGCTTTTTTTTGGCTCGTGTGCACATTTTATATAGTACCTAAACGTACTCCGATTTTGGGTTTTTGATTGATGTTGAAATCTGAAATAGGTATATTTTCGCTATGTGGAAGAGGCAATTTCTTTCGTTAACTGAAAATCTGAGAATGGGAAATTAATGATCAGATTATTTGTAGCAATATTTATATTGAACAGATTTTCCATAGAGTTCAGGTAAAGTGGTAAAGTTTATAATATTCGTATTTGCGCGACGATGTTCTTAATTTTCTGACTAATAGGAAATACAAGCAAAGGATATTGTAACGTTTAACCCTGTGCTAAACGTTGTGGGGTGAGTTCACTTGCGTAATACTCAAAATTCGCAGATTGCTTCCAATGATTTATTTAGAACACACTGTACACGGCTTTCTATTTTAGTACAACTGTCACTATTTGTCACTTTGACTATCGCGTTCCAACTACTTTCGACTTATGTCTCCAATTGACTGATACAATAAACTGACTCTGTCCCGTGATCGTCACGGCTTTATATACCTGAATCATGATATGACATTCATCGAGAATGTTCTATGATTATCTAGACGAACATAATTAATGTTCTAGATCCTTGTCAAGGTGACAATAGCACGACAAATTGTACCTCACATACAGTTTCTGGAAGGATCGAGAACAAATCTACTACAATTCCAGAACTACATAATGAAATACACAAGCAACACTACTGCAAACAAGGTAGCAGAATGAATACAAGCTAAAAGAAATAATAACAGTAAGTACATGATAAACTACCCACGTAACACTGCCCCCTTCTTAGCTTTGATCGTCCCGATCAAATGTCACCTCTTTCTCTTTGTACAGTGAAAGTCTGTCGATATGAACCACTTTCATTTTACTGCGTGGGGATTTCTGAATTCTATAAACCACATCGTTTATCCTCTTGATAACGGTATATGGTCCCTCCCATTGTTTGTCAAACTTTGGAGAACGACCTTTTCGTCTTTGTGGATTGTACAACCACACTTTATCACCAATTTTTAATTGTCCGGTTTCTGCACGAATATCATATCGGGCCTTCATTCGATCACTAGAAATCTTCAACTGTTTTCTAACCAGATTGTGTATTTCCTCGAGTCTTCGTCTCAAACTCTGAATGTAGGCATCTACAGATGTGGAAGGTTCGCTTGGTGAACCAAACAAGATGTCAGACGGAAGTTTCAGATTTCTACCAAGAACAATGCCAGCTGGGGATTCTTTGGTCGATTCATGAGTGGAAGATCTATAGGCCAGTAGGAAGAGCGGTATACACTTATCCCAGTTTGTTTGGTGTTCATTGATTGCTGACCTCAAATAATTTTTTAGTGTTCTGTTAAATCTCTCTACCATTCCATCGGATTGTGGATGCAGTGGAGTTGTACGAGTTTTCTTAATCCCCATTAGGTTACACACACTCTGAAAGATTTCCGACTCAAAATTTCGACCTTGGTCCGAGTGAATGTCTAACGGCACACCAAACCGACTTATCCAATGTTCAATTAGGGCATCGGCCTCTGTTTTTGCCTCCTGATTTGGAATTGCGACTACCTCTGGCCATTTACTGAAATAATCCATGATGACCAAGAGATATTTGTTTCCAGAGCTGCTTATTGGAAATGGCCCCGTAATATCGATGGCTATTCGCTCAAATGGGGCACCCACATTGTACTGCTGCATCCTATGGCGGGTTCTGGTATTTGGGCCTTTACTGGTAAAGCAGGTATCGCATCGCCGACACCAGTCCTCTACGTCAGCACGGCTTCCTAACCAGTAGAACCTCTCTCTAATCTTCGATAACGTTTTATTGATACCTAAATGGCCACCACTTGCTCCACAATGAATCTCTTGCAGTACTTGTGCAATTCTTTTCCGTGGAAGAATTATTTGCAAATGAACAGTCTTACCATCATTACTTTCCCATTTTCTTTTTAAAACGTTATCATCAATTACTAAAGATTCCCAAAGTGACCAGTATCCTTTTATGACAGGAGACAAATCTGATATCTCCTGCCAAGTAGGTCTTGCTCCATCCATTTTCCACCTCATCACTGGTCCAATATCATTATCATCCAGTTGGTCTTGCTTGAGTACTTCCGAACTCCAGTTTGGGTCGCCATTTATCAAAGTTCGTTTGACTTTAAGAATTTCTGGTACATTATTTTCAAGTCTTGAACAGTTTTTACAGTCCTCTGCACAAGGCCGTCTTGACAATGCATCAGCGTTTCTGTGGTTAATACCAGGACGATGTTCAATTTTAAAGTCATATTCTTGTTGCTGGAGCCAGCGCGCTATCTGACCTTCTGGGCTCTTGAACTGAAACAGCCATTTAAGTGATGCGTGATCGGTCCGTAGAACAAATGTCTGACCGTATAAATATTTGTGGAAATGTCTTATTGTCTTGACTACAGCTAGTAACTCCTGCCGCGTCACACAGTAATTTTGTTCAGCCTTTGATAAACTCTTACTGTAATATGCTAGTACATACTCCACTCCTTCGATTCTTTGGGACAAAATTGCCCCAATTCCTGTTTTACTGGCATCAGTATCTAGGATAAATTCTCCTTCTCTCTGGGGATAAGCCAGAACAATAGAAGAGCACAAAGCACCTTTCAGATATTCGAAAGCATTCTGACATTCTGGAGTCCAATTGTACGGTCTTTCCTTCTCAGTTAGTCGATGTAATGGACGGGCAATACTAGCAAAATTCTTTACGAATCGTCTGTAATATGAACACAGGCCTAAGAAACTTCGCAGTTCTGTTTTGTTCCTTGGTACAGGCCAATTATGAACCACTTCTGTCTTTTCCGGATCTGTTCTTACACCATTTGCGGATATTATGTGTCCTAAATACTTCACCTCAGTTCTTAGGAAAGCACATTTCTCGGGATTAAGTTTAAGATTTGCTTGTGAGAATCGTTGAAATACCTCTTCTAGATTTTTCAAGTGTTCCTCAAATGTTTCACTGAAAACGATTACATCATCAAGGTATACTAAACATTTCTTTCCAATGAGTCCACGTAGTACTCTTTCCATCAATCTCTCAAAAGTCGCTGGAGCGTTGCACAATCCGAATGGCATTACAGTGAATTGCCATAGACCAGTATTGGCTGAAAATGCTGTCTTTTCTTTATCCTCAGGATGCATTTCGACTTGCCAATATCCACTTTTCAAGTCCAATGTAGAAAACCATTTCGCTCCTGACAACCAATCCAGTGTATCGTCTATTCTAGGAAGAGGATAACTGTCTTTTTTTGTGATTTCATTTAATTTTCTATAATCAACACAAAACCTAGTCGAGCCATCTTTCTTTGTGACTAAGACAACCGGTGACAACCAAGGACTGTTCGAAGGTTCAATTACCTTTTGTTTCCTCATGTTATCTATAAGTATTGCCATTTCATTTTGTTTTGCTAATGGTACCCTTCTGGGAATTTGTTTTATTGGTTGTTGGTTGCCTGTGTTAATGCGATGTTGTACCATATTAGTTCGTCCTAGATCTGTTTCCGAAAAAGAAAATAGTTCTTTGTATTTCTCCCATAAATCACCAAATTTCGCCTTCTGTTGGTTATGAAGTTGAGAAATGATTCTCTCTTTCAGCTCTCTTCCTTTCTGGCACATGGTTTTCCCTTGACTGCTTGAGATTTTGACAGATACTATAGGTTCCGCACAGGCAATTACTTCATTTTTCATTAAAACACTAGGTTCTTCGGACAGATTTAAAACTCTCACCTTAATTGGATGCTCAGTTGATGGATTTATTAATGCGTTTTCTATAATCATTTCCTTTGGTAGACATTCTGGATTACTTTCCAGTACCAGTGCCTCCTTGCACTTAGAACCTTCTATTTTAACATGGATGAGATTGTCAGACCATCCAGGTAACGTAATGGTCCTGTTTACCTTAATTTTTCTTATTCTAGATTCAGATGTTGACATAAACAGCTTTTCTTCATTAACTTTGAGTATTCGGTCTTGGAGGTTCAGATTGAAGCCAAATTTATTCATTCCCAGCTGAATATCTGCCTCGTGTGTACCAATGACAGGTATTGTCACTCCATTTGCAGTTTCAAGTACATAACTTCTATTGGGATGGTCAATTTTGCAAGCAGGAATAACATCAGCTCGCACAATGGTAGAACATGAACCAGTATCAATAACAATATTACAATCCCGACCGCATATTCTTCCTTTCACAACCAAGCTGGATCCTTCATGACTCAGTCGGGAAATTTTGATTTTTAATGATGTTGGGGCTTGGTTGGAGTAAGCCAGTCTTCGCCCCGCAAGACTGGCTAACTGGAGTTTTCCTGCACATTGCTATTTTGTGGCTGTGGACAATTCTTCTTTATATGTCCTTCTTGTCCACAATTCCAACACAAAGTCTTAGTTCTTTGTTCATTTGTTTGCCCATCCAATCTTTGTAACATTTTAATAATGTGCTTTATGGAGTTACCATTGCCATACGACTTCTCTTGGGTTGAATTGACCCATCGTGTCTGTCGCAGTCTGAGATGACTTCTGGACGCCTGTTTAGCAGCTTCGTATTCAAGTGCACGTGCAAGGGCATCTTCAATTCTTGTAGGACTACTTAACCGAAGGGCTTGTTGCATTTCAATATCTCTTATACCATCTATGAATGTTTGTACCGTTAGCCTATCAAGAAAGTCTTTTGGTGCTGTAGGATATGCCAGTCGAACGAGCCGGGCAACATCAATTTCATATTGTTGTAGTGTTTCTCCAGACCTTTGCTGCTTATTCTTTAACTGTGCTTGGTAAACTTGTTGTAGATGTTGGTCACCGTACCGCATTTCAAGTTGATCCACTAAAATCTCATACGAATGTTCGCCGCCAGTTAGGGTATTTAAGATTTCCAATGCATCACCACGTAGAGCCAAGATCAATGCAGTGGCCTTCTCTTCATCTGACCAACCACTAGCCAAAGCTGCAGCATCAAATTGTTTTTTATATGTAGACCAAGACTGTTTACCATCGAATTTTGGGGCTTCAATTTTTACTGGATTAACTACGCCATTTTGAATTTCATTGGACGATCTTCTTAGAGGCACTTCAGCTTTCGTTTGCAACATCTTTTCTTCTATTAATTGAAATTTTTGATCAAAACTTTCTTGAACTTTCTCTAATTTCTGTTCAACTTCTTCTTGAACTTTCTCTAATTTTTGGTCAACTTCTTGTTTTAGCAACATCTTGTCTTCTATTATTTGAAATTTTTGTATGAAGTTTTCTTGGACTTTCACTAACTTTTGATCAACTTCTTCTTTATCTCTCTGTCTAATTCTATCTTGTTCTTCTAAGATTTGTCTTATTCTTGTTTCTTGTTCTTCTTTTTCCTGCTTTCTAATTCTTTCTTGGTCTTCTTTATCTTGTTGCCTAATTCTTTCTTGTTCTTGTCTACTTCTTTCTTGATTTTCTAGAATTTGATTTATCTTTGTTTGGTCTTCCTGTCTAATTCTTTCTTGATTTTCTAGAAACTGATTCATTTTTGTTTGGTCTTCTTGTCTAATTCTTTCTTGTTCTTCTTTTTCTTGATGTCTAATTCTTTCTTGTTCTTGTCTACTTCTTTCTTGATTGTCTAGAATTTGACTTATTTTTGTTTGGTCTTCCTTTCTAATTCTTTCTTGATTTTCTAGAAATTGATTCATTTTTGCTTCTTGTTCTTGTCTACTTCTTCCTTGATTTTCTAGGAACTTCATTATTTCTGCAAAATTTGCCATTTCGTCGTAACCTTTCGATCTGGTATTCACCATATATTCTCAGCAAAATGCGAAGATCCCACTTCTGACACCAATTGTAACGTTTAACCCTGTGCTAAACGTTGTGGGGTGAGTTCACTTGCGTAATACTCAAAATTCGCAGATTGCTTCCAATGATTTATTTAGAACACACTGTACACGGCTTTCTATTTTAGTACAACTGTCACTATTTGTCACTTTGACTATCGCGTTCCAACTACTTTCGACTTATGTCTCCAATTGACTGATACAATAAACTGACTCTGTCCCGTGATCGTCACGGCTTTATATACCTGAATCATGATATGACATTCATCGAGAATGTTCTATGATTATCTAGACGAACATAATTAATGTTCTAGATCCTTGTCAAGGTGACAATAGCACGACAAATTGTACCTCACATACAGTTTCTGGAAGAATCGAGAACAAATCTACTACAATTCCAGAACTACATAATGAAATACACAAGCAACACTACTGCAAACAAGGTAGCAGAATGAATACAAGCTAAAAGAAATAATAACAGTAAGTACATGATAAACTACCCACGTACCAATATATTGATAATGGCGAACGTTCAACGATTTTCGTGACAAATGTAACACTCAATAGTGTGAAATAAATATTGTTATAAAAAAACTGGAGTTATCAGTTGATGCACTCAAATGTATAGAACAATATTAATTCTATTGGTGCTGGTAGATACTTGTCAAGTTGGTACCAAAAGTTTTCAATCTAACTGCAACTGCACAACTTCAAAAGTACCAGTACCAATAATAGATTTAATATTATCAAAGTCTATCTAAGGAGATAGACTTTGATATTGTTTTGTACATTTCAGTGCACCAACTGATAACGCCGGTAATTTTTTTTAAATATTTATTTTGTTTCTCCTTGAATACTTGTTATGTAATTGCGTTTCATTCCTGCAGCAACCAGTTGTTTTCTATTGAAATATTTGATTCTTGTGTAAGTTCTCTGTAGCAAATATGATTGTATTACTTCTTACGGTAAATGTGGATAGATTACTTTTTTCAGTATTAGTCATTTTCTTCACAATATTCTTTGTTTTTTTAAATGGAATGGTTTTACGAAAACGTAGAAAAAATTCGTCTAAAAACTTCGCTCCTGCCGCCCGTTCACCTATTGTGATTTGTCACTTTTTATGACATTCAGATTAGAAGTATGTATGTATATCGTAAGCAAAAACATTAATCAGACAAAAGTGCCAGTCGAACGCCGAAGCCCAGCCTAGATACCATAGATAAAATATGCTAGATACGCAATCGCTGAGTCCGCGGGTCTACCGGCTACGTCACAGGTTGCTTCCCGCACGGAACGCTTCCCCCGCCGTAGTACCCAGGATTGAGACAACCGTGTCTCTCTACGGACCGTGATTTAGCCCCTTTACAAATATGTCAGTGTTTTGGGGTTAGGAATTAAAATTTAAATTAAATTATTAACGACATGCCTAAAATGGCAGATGACGTCAGGAATCGTGACGAAACCCCACTCGATGGGTATTCAAACTATAGTTGTAATTATTTATACCACAGGAAATTGATAAGCGTGAAGACTTGTTATTTCATGAAAGTATACAAAGTATAAAGAATGTTCAAAGAAGGATTTTTTATAAATAAAAATTGTACATTTTTCATGATTTTTTTATTTTAGAATAATCATAAAACAATTAAACTCTGTGTAAGACTTCTCTCCTCTGTCACGAAAACGTGTAGGATTTCACTGAAGACCTTTTCATTCCACACTTCTTCACTGCTGCTGGTGGTGATGGACATATTTTTGAATAAAGAAAAGACCTGCTGTTTTTCTTTATACACATTTATAATGTCCTTTAGTTCTTTCAAATTATGAACATGTTCATCTAACCTAACTTGTATAGATGACATGATTACGTTACCTCTCTCAAATCGAGAGCACAACTTATCCGATGGTTAAAGAGATTTTTGACAAAATGCACATTTTGCTTGTGATGTAGGAGGACCATCCCAGTGCGTTGTCCAATCAAGACGGTTGTAATGTACAAAACATGGCAGTTTTGTCTGAAGTGTGAAGAAAAATAATGTTTCTATATTCCTTGGGAAGTTTGATCCATACTGCTAATAATTCCAAAGGTTCAGCATTTTCAATAAGATATTCAATGGGAAATTGTAAAATTTCATATTCTTCAAACTCATCTCAACGAATGCGTCGTATAACAAACAAATTTTTACCAACATTTACCTTTTGTTTACATCGGGAAAGAAGGGAAGAAGAAAATTCCTGCGTTTTCAGTGTACGAATATATATAATATATTTGCCATTTGTAGAATTTGGGACAACACTCGACAAGTGGGGAAATTCTGATGTGCTTGGAAAGCATTATACAAATATTTATCCTCCCAAAAAAGTTATTTTAACAGAGAAAATGACAATATTTCGAAAAATACCAACAATATTGATTCAGTATATTAATGAAACATACGTTTATTTTTAAAGTAGAATTCAGAATTGAAACAAAAAATGCATGTTCCATTTGAATTAAGCGAGATAAAGTCCTGTTACGTCAATATTTTTTATCGTATTTAAAATGGCGGAGGAGTTTGGAATTGTGGTCCTATTGTATTGAAAATTTTGTTTGTTTTCTGACCTTTCGCAGTTCTTCCTTATTCCAGTATAAATTTTAAAGATATTAGCGTCATATATATATCATCATGAGACAGGCAGCATCAATATGGTAAGGAAAGAGAGTACGAGAATACAAAAATTATTCCTATAGTAGGTATTTGACTACCGCTCAGTAGCTTGTAGGTACTAATTACACAGAAAAAAGTACCTAGTCAAACAAAATATATTCCAGTCAAACCAATTTGTGGTTCCAATATGGCGAAAAAAATCATTTAAAAGAAAACGATATTTTATTTGGATTAAAATATTACTATTTATTTGCTACAAAACCCTTTGAAGAAGTCTAGTGTTATATATCTCTCTTCTGGTTCATTTCATATAAGAATAATTAATTTCATCTGAGAATGTACAGCATAATGCAAACAAATAGATATTTGTTTCTGTTGATTACTTCGTCGTCCACTCCTGAACATGCATCCTCTTCACTGTAACTGCCTTATTAGTATTGTAACTAATAAGGGTACCTACAGCTTAAGGTGGACATATCATTTTACCAGATCAGAGGGTTTTTGAGGCATACCTTATCACGCTGCCTCAACGCGGGTAGTAAGGGGCAAGTAAGTCGACCGCTAGCTTTTGCCATTTCTAGTAATCGTTCTACCCCCCGAAATTTGTAGGAAATTTTCATGTATGGAAAAATCCTTGACCTAGTTGAGCTCGAATCTAAAACCTCTCGGTTAGAAGTCCAACGTCTTACCAACTAGACCAACGGGCTGGGACCCCCTTGTTGTTGATGGTGATTACTTAACATTCTTAAATATTCTTTGTTTTATTGAAGATATAATACCAAAGTTTACAGAAGTACTATTCTGTAAACTTTGGTAATACTTTTCAAGCCTTAACCTAGCGAGGCAGGATACTCAATGCAGCGATTCCGTTGTGTTGTAGCGAAAGCTAGTGACAACGTATTAGTTACATTTTGAGCTCGATATGCTAATATGGTATTTATGTGATGAATTATCAATAAACGGTGTCTAATGAAAATAATTAGAAGTTTTCAGGAGTTATCTACTATCAATACAAAAAATCCAAGATCATTGTATTTTTTCGTAAAGTTATTATATAAGATTCCTATGTAAACCGAATATTTTATCATAGGATTGAATTCAGAGAGAAAAAGAGCTTCTCACGGAATTGCCAAAAAAAAATCATAATACCAAAGACTCTCTCTGATAATACGTTAGCTTATCAACTTGACTTGTAACAGATATTATAAGAAAGTTAGAGGCTGCGAACATACAATAAAGGCCCCAAAATTTACAATTTATGGCCGAGTTCGAAAGAAACAAGCTATTATCAAAATTCTGCATTTTTTGAATTTAAAACAAATATGTCCTCATGTATACAAGAAAAATGGCCACATGTAAATGGGATCAAATTGTCCTCAAAGTATACAATATATCGAAAAATCCGAGAAAAACAAACATTTGCAGTAATTTCAAGTTTTTATAACTTGTAACACAAATGTATACTAAGTATGCATATACTTATATACCTATACAAAAAATGGGTAGTTGTTAATGGGTACAAATTGAAGTCCCCAAAGTTTACAATATATTGCAAAATTCGACAAAAACAAACATTTTCAAAAATTTCGAGTTTTCAAGTTGTAACACAAATGTATACAAAAAATGGGTAGTTGAAAATGTCCCCAAATTTTACGATTTATATATATGTATACCGGGTGGTCCTTTTAAAGTGTTACAAGGGAATATCTAGAAAATTGCTGATTCAAAAAGAATGAAATTTGGTGTGATGCAACAGGACGTTGGGGGCACCATTTGAGAGCATCAGTGATTTTGTAACTCTCACCACATCTTAGGGGTGGGGGTAACTTTTAAAAATTGAATGGATAGGTGTAGTTTGTCTTGTCTGGTCAATATGTTAACCATAGATAAAATTTTTATATACGGAGATGTTAACAACAAATTAAAAAAGTTATGTAATAGCATCAGAGTAAGCAGTGATATATTACGTAACAATTTTCGTAAATTGTCTGCGCATTTCAAGACTTATTTTAGTGTGTACTTTGATAATAAGTGTTCATTTTAATTTTTTATTAACATATATTGACATTCAATTATATTTTGATTTAAACGTATTTTTTTGGAGATTACAAATCTAAAAAGAAAACTAGGTACACCTTTCTATTTAATTTTTAAAAGTTAGCCACCACTCCTAAAAAGCGGTGAGGGTTACAAAATCACTGATGCTTCGAAATTCAATAATAAATAAGTATAAATATCAAAGCTTATTTACAGAAGACAATAAAATATTTTTCTGGTAAAGAATTTGCTCAAGATTTCAATAAATAGCAAATATACGAAAAATTGAGAGAAATTGGAAGGGTGTTTTGATGGTTTTGAATAATTGGCTAAACTTACAAACAGCATAAGTGCATTAAGTTTTGATTTGTGTACAATTTATTAAAAAATAAATTAATCGACAGCTATACTGGAAATTTAACGAATTGATATGTTGAAAGTATATAATCTTGCCACCTTGTATCATCATTAAGGGATTAATCAACGCATAATAAAACGCACCGATAAGTTGACCAGTATATTGAAATTGAAACTATGTCTAATATATATATAACTACTGCAATACGTAACCCTGCTGGGGTTTTTCGTTAAGTTGAGAGGGATCTTCCATAGGAGGTAACTGGGGCTGAAACTGTTCTGCTGATAAACGGGTAAATAGTATGCCAACTCCTTCTATTAAAGCTAATAGTACGCCCCCTATGAAGGCGCTACCTGCCATTGCAGGTAAGCCATTTCTAGCTGCCAGAATACCGCCAGTAGCAGCACCACTTATAATTGAATTCCAAGGATCTTCTTTTTTTCTAATATGTATTAAAGCGCAGTCGATAGTAGAAAACATCCCACCCCATACTGCAAAATTTCCTGCTATGATAGGGGACCTTTGTTTAATCGATGTCAAGCTTCCAATCTGAAAATTCATAAGCAATATATTTCCAGAATGACACCAAACGACTAACGACAAATAAGAAAATATAATGTAGACAAAATATATCATGATGTAACTTACAAGTCTTTTGTTGATACCCGAAGGAGCATTGCGAAATCCTTTGATACTCTGGAAGACACCACCTCCAATAAGACCCATAGTGAAAGCGCCACCACAATCGTCTACAATTCTCCATGGGCATGGTTCTCTTGTGTATTCTTCCATTATATTAGCTAATATTTAAAAAATTTAATAGTATAGTATAACCTAAACATGTCAATTTCCAGCAAAAGTTTGAAGGAAGAAAGAAGGAAATACTACAAGAAAGCTGCGGAAAGCACAGAATACTGATTAGAGGACAAAAACTACAGAGACAGCCAGTGTTGCCAGGCCTTCAAAAATATTACAAATCGCAAGTTAAAATTATAATTGATTTAATCAATTGTGCAGAAACAAATATGTGGGTAAACTTGGAGCTAGTGTACTTTGGAGTAAACTGTTTCTTATTAAGTCAACCTCTGCCTCTTTTGGTTTCATTCTCATAAACCTGTTGATTAAAGGAGTTTTAGTTTAATTTGTTGATTGTAAAAAATAGCGTTTTATTACATAGAAAAATACGAGAGAACACTACCTCCGTACGAAGTAAATACCTACATAAAAAACAGAGGGCGCGTTCGAAATTACTCTTTTTATTCTCATCAAATTTTCTCGATAGATTCCAGAATCTAGCCAGTTCTAATTGGTTGGAATAGCGTTCTTGGATTAGAACTGTACAAAATTTTAAAAATATACCAGAAATATTAAAAATGTACTCTTGTACAAACGGTCTTGAAATGTAGCAGATCTGTACAATTGTACCAGCTCTGTCAAAACTGGAGACAACCATAGTTGTCTCTGACAGAAACCCAGGTCGTGTCCACCAAGCAAGGAGGGTAGAAGGTATGGAGGTAGCATTGGTTTAGGGCACGGTCGTAAAATCACAGGTCTGGAATCGAAAGTCGAATTACATAGGTAGCAAGTGGGTCGCCATGAACAAATATAGGGAGGACGAGTAACACGAATAGTGGGAGTAGCACAAAAAACATTGGGTTATCGTATGTCATTTCGGTAGGTTGCGCAAAATCACGCTGCGCATCCTTATGTAGTATGGGCGAAGGAAGCTTAAATACAACAATAGACACTGAGTAAAATACTGCGCAACATACCAAATTGACTACTTATCACGGGACGTTATTTCAGCCACTTCTGCTTATAGAACAGTATACAGAGTTAGTCATCCTCCCTTTATATATTCTTGTGGGTCGCTTAGCGTCTTGTTCAAATATCAAAGTTAACCATAGCACTGCGAAATTGAGAAAAGGTTATGTTACTTAGAACATAAAATACCTTAATCGTATTGAAAAGTTATGAGTTTATGAGCGCCGAATACAATATAAAGACCTATCGAGATGGAAATATGTTATCGTATACAGTTTGAATCATCATACAACTTTGCAATATTGTTTGAATTGGTGTTTTTATGTTTTAAGCAACATCCCCCTTCAAATGCGAACCACGCGGCAGAAATTGGAAGCTGAAAAGACTGAACGCTAACCGAACCACTTTTTTTACGCTCGTTTCAAGACCTTTCTGTATGACCGTGGTTTAGGGTACGGTCGAGAACACACTTCATTCACTGACAGCAAAAAATTGGTGGTCTAAAATACACTGACGAAAGTTTTGTTTGCTATTAGATACGATACTGCGCATGCGTTAACTTTACTGCAAATGCTAAATTTGCTTTCCCGTGGAGGTGGTGTAAGCAAGTGCATTGAGAGTAGAAGATGCCATATTGTTGTTTATGCTCAGAGAACACTACCTCCAATTTATGTTAACCTAGTTACTCTGTGGTTTATGTATAAATAATCCAATACAAATATTTTGTCAATCAAAATAATACGTATAATGGAATTAATCTTGTTGGATGAAAGTACCAGGACAAATTACAAAATAAAACTGACAAGAGAGGAATTTGATAGAGCACATAATGGTAAAATTATACCTATTGATTTTTTACGTTTGGTTATGGCGTTAAAAATTCAATGCCAAAGGTAGGACCTTAATATAAATCACCAGTTCGATTTCCCTGTTACTAACAGTTTCATTGTTATTTATATCTTAAATAATTTCAGCTGTCGTTCCCTCTTTCACGGATTGCGATTGACAGCGTGTCGGTCGGAAACAAATTTGCATCAAATGCTACCAACGAATTTACATTACAGCGTGTTCTCGACCGCACCCATAGAGTGAATTGCGCAGCAGTGAAGCTAGAGCGCTGAATATACAGCGCTCTAGTGAAGTCACCTGGCGTATAAGCAACCTGCGAAGTATGAACATACGCACGAATGCATGCTACACTTTTGCTCGTAGCAGTGAACAAGTGAAATTTTTTAAAAAAAATTGAAAATAGTTTTTATTAGGCATTTAAGATTTAAACCGTACCGATGAGTACCTACTATTGCTATCCTTTTCTCGATTTGAACTATACTTATGTATATGTGTTTGCCAGCAACAGCAATTCCATAACAAATTACTGTTTGTCTACCATAACACAAAATTAAACTATAACAACAAAGTCTGACGTCTGACAATTGCAACATAACCATAGACGATCTTCCAGAGAGTCCCTATATACCAGAGAACAGAGACGTATATATACGCTCCATATCCCATTGTCCGACAATGTCGTTCCATGTCGAAAAAAGAATGATCTTGTTTGAATAAGATAATTATAATTACCAATATTGGATCACACTTGGAGCTTAACAGGCGGCGAGATGTCTGCGATCTGAGTACGAATTCGAAATTTCAGGTCTCTAGACCGTATGGGGCCTGAGAAATCGCTGCGGAGTCCATTGATACAAGAACCGAAAGTAATAAAAACTATTTAAAAATAGAGATTGTTTGCTTTATCCTTCCGCTGATTTAGTTAAAATCTGCTTTATTAGTGATAAGTTCATAAGTCAGGCCTTGGTAAAAGTGGTGAGAAGACTTAAGCAAGACAATATACGGCAGTGCATTTATCCAATATGGTTTTGCAATGTTTTTTCAAATTCTTCTATTTTTGAAACCCTCAGTGACCACGTTTTCGATCAACATCACTTAAATAATCATTTTTTTTCGTTAATAAAGATAATTGCAGCATAATATGAAGATATAAGATTTCATTTTATTGCAATAAATGTTATATCTGAAACTAGGAGGCAGTATTAAAATTACTTAAAGTTACTTTTGTTTGAAGGAAATTAGTTTGTATTTTAAAGGACATTAATGTGTTTTTTATATCGTACAATCATGTGAGTTTCTTTTTTTTAGCGGATTTAGGTAGTAATTAATTTTATAAGCATGTATATAGAATGTATATTATAAGATTGTAAGCACTCTAAACGATGATACAATAAACGCTGTGACTTTTCTTGTAATTTTTCTTCCTTGTAGCAAGCAAAAAAGCAGAACATCAGCAAAACTGATGATTTTCTCGCAAGTTCCCTTTATTACCGTGCTCACGGTGTTCATACTTGACGGGTTGCCTACATTCTGCGCGGCTTCACTTTGAAACGCAAGTACTCTCTCTTTATCTTCTATCTTCCTTGGAGTCCACAGCCAAGAATATATAAAGGGAGGATAACTCTGTATCCAGTTCTATAAGCAGCAATGGCTGAAATAGCGTTCTGTGATAAGTTGTCAATTTGGGGTGTTGCGCAGAATTTCACTGTCTGTTGTTGTATATAAACTTCCTTCGCCCTACCAGGATTTTTAGATCCATGGTACAATAAGACCAGCAGGGGGATTCTCAATACTCGGGACGTTACGTCCCGACCAGGCCGTGGTCACTCTTGGGGAAGGGGAAATTCTCCATTTTAGTTCATACAAACGACACCGAGCACCGAGCGCTAGTGCACTTTTATAATGCGCTGTGCGCATGACCAGAAACGAATATTGAGCCGGTCATTGTAGGTATAATATATTCTCTGGCCGGTCATTAGTGGTCTGTTTATGCGGCTATTGATATTCTAGTGCTAGGTATCTTCGCTGTGTTTGGTGAAATAAATAAGACTAATCGAGTGTGTTTAGTGTAGTGAACGAACGAAAAACATTTAAAAATGTATGTGTGTTGTGTACCTAGATGCGACGACAAAAAATCGTCGCGGTATGCTTTCCCTCTGTATGATGAACAGGTAGACGTGTTATCGAAACGGGCTGTTTACAAATGAATAAACGTTTTATGTTTCCGGATACCTACGTTTTCTCTGCAAATTTAGACCGAAAAGTGTTGATTTATTAATGTTATCCTGTAAGAAATTTCATTGAAGTTAAACCATTTTATTTTTAATAGCAATACGTGAATGAAGTAGTATACATTTGTTGTCTTTTTCTCATTACAGATTTTCAACATTTGGGTTGAACGCATAGGCAACGAAAAGCTGCACAACATGGATCATCGAAAAATTCGCGGAAGTTACAGAGTATGCCACAAGCATTTTCCAGACTTTTGTCATGTCCCAGGTAGTGTAAAACTTAAATTTGGGAGCTTACCGACCCTGCTTCTGCCAAGTAAGTACCTACCTGCGTATTTTTTTCATGTTACGCAAACCTATGAATTACTTATATGTTTGATGTGTGTTTTTTGCCACAAAATTCTATCTAATAACCTGGTAGGTAAATTAATGTGTTCACTGTGTTATTTTTCTTACATCAGATTTCCATGAGCCACCTACGGAAGAAAATTCATTGTTTGTCTATGCCACTTCAGCATCACAGGAGTCAACAACTGTTAAGTTAATGAGACAAGTTGGATATAACATGATTCCCAAAAATTTAAAAAAAAAATTAAAACTCTACAAAGTTAAGCCTGCTTTTATCCCGCTGTCCACCGAAATATGTTCAGTTTCTACCCAACAGATTATTCATTGTTCCATAACGTAACTCGAATGTTTTACAGCAGAAGAAATGAACGTACAATCTACTTCTACAGAAGCAGCAAGGAGTCCAGCAGCCAAAATGGCAATGTGTGTACCTAATAATACGTCTGATGTCCAAGTATGTCCACCTCATCCTTCATCCAGCCAAATACCAACAACGAGTCGGGAGTTAGTGACACCATCACCCCCGCACAGTAAGTTTGCAGTACAGATCATTCATTGTTCCATAACGTAACTCGAATGTTTTACAGCAGAGGAAATGAACGTACCTTCTACTTCTACAGAAGCAGTAAGGAGCCCAGCAGCTAATAATAGGTCTGAGGTCCAAGTATGTCCACCACATTCTTCATCGAGCCAAATAGCAACAGCGAGTCGGGAGTTAGTGACACCACCCCCTCACAGTACTTACCAGTTCAATACACAGTATATTTTTATACTATATACATATAAAATACTTATATATTTTGTTGGTATTCAGCACCTGGCAAAAGGCAAAGTTTACTGCAGAGTATGCAGGTGACTCGAACAAAGCAGTTGACACCCAAAGCGAAGAGGTTGTATGGAGAGGTGAAAAAGTTGAAGCTTATCCGACGACGCCTGGAAATGACCATCACATCTTGCAAAGCACGCTTGAAAGAAGCCCCCGAAATTATGTTGACGCCGCTAGCAGAGCACACACTCAACTCAAAGACACGCAACTTTCTGCTCAGCCAAATAACGCAACAAAAGAAGCACCCTCGAGGTAGAAGATTTACAGACGAAGATATAATTTTAGCTCTGTCATTGATGAAGCAAAGCTATAAGGGCGATTGCTTCAGAAAATTTTTTCGTTGCCATCCCGACGAACGCTCACTAAACTTCTGCAAAAGTTAAAATTATCAGAAGGCCTCAACAAGAATGTTATGGCAAGCCTTAAACAGTCTGTCACAAATATGGACGAAATGGACCGGTACTGCTGTGTAATCTTCGATGAAATGGCGATGTGTATAGGACTCCAATACCATAAGCATCTTGACAGGATTGTAGGATATGTAAAAGAAACATCCCAGTTTGCAGATCATGTTTTGGTTTTTATGGCTAGAGGGATTCGTCGCAAATGAAAACAACCGATTTGTTTTTTTTACTGAAAGTTGCATTCCTTCTATGCGCTTAAAGCAAGAACTGAAAACGATAATTGCAGCACTGCAGGAAATGGGATTACATGTTGTCGCAACTGTTTGCGATCAAGGTGCAACCAATCGAGCTGCTGTCAATCTGCTTCTCAAAGAGAGTAGGCAAGAATTTTTGGAACAGGGACAGGAATTGAAACACTTTGGGTTTTTCATCGGGGGTGAAGAAATAGTGCCATTATACGATCCCCCTCATTTGTTGAAAGGAATCCGAAGGGGGAACAAGACATTTGTGGCATCTTGGCAAGATATCATGGCACTATATCAATTAAACTGCCAGTATGAGACAAAAAAATTGTGCTTGAAGTGGACAGATCAGAACATTATGCCTGCGAAAATTTCAAAAATGAAAGTATCCTATGCAGCCCATGTTTTCAGCCAGAGAGCCTCTTCCATTATGAATTTTGCTGCCGATTGTGGTGAGTTTTTTGTATAATTATTTAGGGCCCCGAAGCGCCTTTTTTTCGATTCGGCTGAATACCGAATCGTTTCTAATTTGGCAGTGATGAGCTTCGGCCGAATCACAAATATTAGTAGGTGTGTTTATAAGCAAACAAAAACACCATCATTGCATAGAAAACATATGTATTCAAATTAACAGGAACAAAAACAAAAAACTAATAATCTGCAGAATATTGCATCAAAACACATAAAATGATAAGGTAACAACAACAAAACCAATTTTTACTTCTAAAAAATAATAATATATATTATCTAAATTTTCCTTTGGAATTCTGTATATTCTTCTACATGCTTTCTTTTTAAATGATTGATCATAGATGTGGAGACATTTTTACCAAGATTTCCTCGGGAAATCTCACAATTACATGTATTGCACTTTGCATTTGCATATTTATCATCTTCACATAATAAATAATATTTCCAAATATCACTCGATTTTTTAATCATTTTCACGTTGAAACCGCTTAAAATGCTACACGATTACGTTTGAAAAGTAAAATAAAAATAATAATATAACCCCGAAAACACTTACAGCGCGATTTAACAAGTCTTGACAAGAAAATTTCATATTTTTATTATAGAGTCGCTTCGGCCGAATCAAACTATTGCCTCGGCCAAAACCGAATACAAAAAAATGGCCTTACCGGTATTATTTAATACCTACATGTTTAACCATTACATTACATTAACATTGTGTCCTCTTTAATGTAGGCAAGTTACCAGCATCGGCCTATGACACTGCAGAATTCTTAGGATTTATGGATGAAGTCTTTGACAGCGTAAATGGAACTGCACTATATCCACCACCTGGAAAACCACTACTAACGGCAGTTACATCCGAATCACGCCATAGAGATTTCTGGTATGAAGCTATTAGGATTTTCGAATCGGTGCAAGTAATTGATGAACAAGGCAAAATTTTGACGTTACCACCATCATTAAAAAACTGGGCCTGGACCTTAAGAGGGCTTCCACATTTATGGAGTCGTCTACAGAAAGAGGGGTTTCAGTTTGTTGCACTACGCAACTTTAATCAAGACCCCTTAGAGAACTTCTTTGGTTCAATACGAAGCCATGGTGTCCGTAACATCAACCCCACCTGCAGTGCATTTGTAGATGCCTACAAAACGATGCTTGTCAATAACTTTATGCATCTACATTCACCATCTGCAAATTGTGAAGCAGACGAATCCGACGGTGCTTTGGATACATTGCGTCATTTTCTTGTTGAGGTACCTCAGTCACAGCCATCTATCTCACTAAGACAACTTGAATTGCCAGTATTTTCTCACTCATCAGATTATATTGAACGTAACATGGAGACGTATATGGCAGGGTTCATTGCTAAGCAAATATATGCAAATCATGGAAAATGTATTACTTGTAACCAATTATTAATAAGTCACGATGAAAATGAACCTTATTCTGCACTTATTAAGAAGAGGGCATATTAGTCTAAGATGTTATGTGTACCTGGGACATTATTTTCTAGAATTTTTGCGGAAGTTATTTTTTACTGTGAGCAGTTACTGCCCACCATTTGCTGCCAACCGTTTGTAAGTGTTGGTTTAGTAGCGGCCATCAATCAGGAACTTGCCAAATATTTTTTGAAATGTTCAAAACATGACCTTCTTCACGCCATTGTTAATAACATTGTTTTTTTCTACATATACGCGTGGATTAAATCTAATAATAGGATTTTACATGGTCGCTGCAATCAGGTTTCTCCATCTGCTGACATTATCAAGAAAAGTGCATTTGAGAAGTTCATGAAAAGCAGGAAAGGTAAATTACTGTAACGTGGATAGGTAGACATGTACTTACGGTTATTCTTTTATTAGCTATTCATTCTACTACCTTGCTTACAATAGTAGTTGCTTCTATATTTCATTATGTAGTTCTAGAATTATGGTAGAGTTATTCTCGATCCTTCCAGAAACTATATGTGAGGTACAATTTGTCATACTGTTGTCAGTTTGACAAGGCTCTAGAACATTATTATGTGCGTCTAGATAATCATAGAACATTCTCGATGAATGTCGTGTCATGATTCAGGTATATAAAGCCGTGTCGATCACGGGACATAGTCAGTCTTATGAAGGCAGTCAGTCTTATAAAGTCAGTTGATAACAGTCAGTTTATGGTATCAGTCAATAGGAGACATAACTCGAAAGTAGTTGGAACGCGATAGTCAAAGTGACAAGTAGTGACAGTTGTACTATAACAGAAAGCCGTCTACAGTGTGTTTGAAAATAAATCATAAATCTGCGAATTTTGAGCATTACGCAAGTGAACTCACCCCACGTTACATTACACTAGCATTTTCTCTTTCGTTTGATCTACGGTACTTATTTTACTTACACTCTGGTAGATTGTACTGATATGATGATATGTGTTGTCTGTTTTATAGTACCTACATATTTCGTTTCAACCACAATGATTCGATTTTTTTTTGTGTATTGATATCGTTCAAAATAAAACTGTGTTAACATAATACATTTTTTCCTTCATAGAGCTTTTGTTCTATAACACAATTCAACAGTAAACCTTAAGGAAGATATTTTTCTGAGTGAAAGCATGTAATAAACCATTTCCAGGGCCGGAAGCACGGGTGTGAGGGCCCTGTGGTCACAAACAGGTGGAGGCCCTTATTTATAAAATAAAATAAAAAAATAATTCAATTTTACAATAGTGAAAAAAGTGTTTCATTGAGCAGCATATTACAAAAGAATAAAGAAATATTCGGATTTTTTAAAAACAATTTTTTTGAGGTCTTTCATTGATGTAGCAAGACAATCGTGAACACATCTGAACATAGAATATAATATATATTTACTGGATGTCGCATAGTTTCAGATGCAAATTATATAATTACAATGCTTTGAATATGAATAAAACTAATAGTATTTTGCACCTAGAGGACTAGACCTCTGTATAAGATCTCAACTTTCTTCAGTTAGTACATTATAATATTATCTAATTATAACTGAGTGCATAAGTAAGTTTATTGGCAAAATTTATTATTAAACTGTTTATTTTTTTTAAATTTCAGTTAAAATCCTTGAGAATTAGGATGTAAATTTTCGGTGCTAGGTAATTATCATGACTATAATTTATGTAATAGTGTTTTAATTTAAAAATTGTATGAAAAAAAACCGCTATTGAGAGAACATAAGGGGATCGTACATTAAGGATCTCAGTGTTATACAATAATTCAGTTGAATATCATTTATTTCTCTTATGTATTGTTTTTAGAAAGTATTTATATGAATACCATATCTTATCAGGGATTCAATTAAAATATTGTATATTCAAAGTAATAGCTGTAATTTATCAAATTAATCGCATTCTCTTCGTTATTAAATTCCCTAAAAATAATACACTATATAGATCTAGATTGTGCATTTACTATTCTTGAGTTATATGAATTCAAAGACTTGATAACGTCATTTAAAAATTAGCTATTTTATGACGTCTTGAATGGACTGTTAACTCTACCTTTGAACGGAGGGAATGTTTTAGACATAGGAATAAATTACATAACATCTCATTCCGACAAAATTTGTAGTCTTACAAACAACAAAGGCATAGTCTTAAAGATCATCAAAACAAAACAAAATAGACGTCAAACGTACTGGACTATAACAACAAGACTGTCAAAAATAGTTTATACAAACGACACTGAGCGCTACCGTATCTCGTCGCGAACTGATGACAACCCCCACCATTTAAGTTACCCGTCTATGAGTGGGTTGTCTATGGTCCCGACTAGGTATATGGTATATACTGTTCGGTAGCCAACTCGGTACCGAGATGAAATGATTCTGAACCTTTCGCGAGTCGTGGTACCGATTTGCTACGAATCTTTGGAGCTTAATGACAAATACAAATCTATATTTAAATTTTTCGCGTATATGTGACATTTCTGAACCCTAATTTTTGTTTCATATATTGATATCGTTAAATACTAAACATGCTACCAGCATGAAGATTCTCATTACCCCGGAAGGTATGTCCCGAATAGGTCGATAGCCAACTCGGCACCGAGATGAAATTGATTCTCTCTCCCGAGTCGTAGTACGTAGTACCGATTGGCTACGAGTCTTGAAGTAAATAACAACTACAAATGAGAACTATATTTAGATTTTTCACGCATATTTGACATATTTCTCTTTTTTCAGATTCGTATATTGATATTGTTAAATACTTAACATATTAACAGTTTTCTATGAAATGTTGTGACTGAAGATATACGTCGCGAAAATATAACATTTCGAAGAAGATGATCAATAATAATAATAATAAAATTTATTCATATAAACTGTTTAGAATCAATAAAATGATATATGGACGTTTATGTCCGATCTTGACAGCATATCTAAAAAATATGTATCGTTTGGGCATTTTGTTGAAATGAAAATACAAGCTAAATTTTTATGCTACAGGTTCAAATCAGAGGGTGATCGGAGAAGATTGTGCATAGTATACAGTATTTAAATCTTTCTCGTTAATTTATGAAGACATTATTGCAGATTAAATAAACCCTAAAATTAAAAAAAAAACAGTACACGACGACGTCAAACAAACAATTTTATGTAAAATGTACATAAAAAAACGTTTCAATCACACCATAAGTCCTTACCATAGACATGGGGTATTATGTCCAAAATATTTTATCTATTAATGGTTGTAGAAGTCCATTCTCGAAGTGGAGTGAAATGGTAAGACCAAAAAAACACAAAGTCTTCTCCACAGTTTATTATTAAAGATTAATTACTGATGAGACATGTTTCGAGATTGTACAATCTCATTTTCAATCAAAATGTTGAAAGTTCTGTAACAAATTATATTATAAGATCTTGAAATGTAAAGTGAAAAAATTATGTAGTTAAGATACAAAATGGTGGAGAAAAACATTACGAAAACGATCCCAAACCAATGCAAAAAATTTAAATTAAAATATATATACTTGAAAAAATAAATTATCCCATTAAAAAAATAAAATAAAGTCACATTCTAAAAAAAAAACAAAAAACGAAATTCCACGTCACGTCACATTGTTAGAGTTTGAGTGCACGCGCCCGGTGACTACATCATTGGTCAGCTGATGGTAAAAGAGATATATTTCTGGTTGGGGATCGTTTAAATAGTTTTTCAATTACATGTAACTAGAGCCATCTAATGTTGGATAGTGAATATTTTTGAAGTTTAATAAAGAGAAAGATAATGTAAATGGTAGAATACTGTTATATTTGACATAGAACTATAGACAAAACTTATCTCAATCAAATCATACAACTAACAAGTTCTCGGATCACACTTTCCATCAGAGAGTGATGGACAAATCCTCAACCACCTTTAGTGAACGTGAATTGAAAGTTCTTAACCTAGGCTTAAAATTTAACATACATAAACCCAACGATAGAAAAGATTTTCAACTACTTGCCATAGAGAGCGAAAAAATAATTGAGACCTTAAATTTCAACAACAAAGATTTAATCAGAAGTGATATTGCACGTATTAAACAGGAATTTCACTTTTAATTCAAACATTACATATAATAATGAGGATAAGAAGCTGAGATTTATTATGAATCATATTACAAATAAAGTTAAACATAACAATTTAATAATTTCAAAAGCAGATAAAGGTAATTGTCTTGTTATCCTGGATCGGCCGGACTATGTGAGCAAAGTCATCAACTTCCTGTCCTCGGACTGTTTCCAAAAATTAGATTCTGACCCTACAACCAAATATATTAAACAGGTGAAAAAAGATCTAGATACTACGTTAACTACCATCATATACTTCGAATCTAATAAAGATAGACTAATCCCCATGAACCCGTCCACACCCTTATTATCTGGCTTACCAAAAATTCACAAAACAGGCATTCCTATTAGACCTGTTGTATCATATTGTAACTCACCCACATCGAAATTATCTTCATGGCTTAACAAACTAATTAGAGACAATCGAATTCCATAACCCTTATTCCATAAAAAAACACCAAAGATTTAATTAATAAAATTTTAAACGTGGTCATACCAGATAATTCTATTTTAGTATCCTTCGATGTAGTTAATCTATTCCCTAGTATCCCACCAGATGATTGTATTCAACTAGTTAGGAACCTCCTCTTTGAATCAGGCATTAACTTTCACCATTGCCTCAATATTTGCCATCTTTTGGACACAGTCCTGAAACAAAAAATCTTTAAATTCAACAATGAAATTTTCGCAGTAACCTATCTCCGTTGTTAGCTGAAATTTTTATGAACCATTTGGAAACAAAGTTCCAGGATAAGATACTATACTACCACAGATATGTAGACGATTGTTTAGTACTTTTCGATGGTAGCTTAACCCAACTAAACTTACTTTTAACATTGAACTCGCTACATCCAGCTATCTCCTTCACAATGGAAATAGAAGATAATAATTGCCTACCTTTCTTGGATATTCTGATAACTAAAACAGATAATAATTTGAGTTTCTCAATTTATAGAAAACCGACACATACAGACAACATCATCCCCTATTATTCTTGTCACCCAATATCAAATAAAGTGAGCTCTTTCAACGCACTTTTTCATAGACTGTTCTCCATCCCGATGAGTGTAGGAAATTTTAACAAAGAACTTAACATCATTAAACAAATTGGCACCAACAAAGACTACCCTATTCAATTCATAGACAGAATATATCACAGACACTTGACAAAACACATAAACAGGAACATAATTGTACCTACTATATCATCCAAGTTCTGCTCATTACCCTACAACGGCAAATCTTCACAAGAAATCCGAAACATTTTCCAACGCCATAACCCAGGAACTAAAAGTATGCTTCTCCACCCATAACACAATTTATAGTATGTTGGTCCATGTTAAAGAACAGGTCAACCCTCTAGATAGATCCGGAGTTTACGAGATCTCTTGTTCTGATTGCCAGCCAAATACATAGGTCAAACTGGCAGGAAAATAAGTATTAGAATAGATGAACAAGCTAAAATAATAGATAAATATAAATCTTTGTTTCTTACTACACCTTATTACCATATCAATTCGAAAAGTTCCTTCGTAAATCATGTAATCAATAATAAACATACCTTCAATATCAACAATGATGTTAAAATATTACACCATGCTCCAAAAGGCCGGTTGTTAAATATCCTAGAGATTTTTGAGATCAATTCCAACAATAATAACCCACGAACCATATCACTTAATCAACAAAGCAACTTTGACTGCATACAGTTCTTCAACTCCTTAAACTTTTGAACTTGTTTATAAACATTTTATTTTGTTGTTGTGCTTCTCCTAACCTTTTGTCTATAATTCTATGTCAAATATAACAGTATTCTACCATTTACATTATCTCTCTCTTTATTAAACTTCAAAATTATTCATTATCCAACATTAGATGGCTCTAGTTACATGTAATTGAAAAACTATTTAAACGATCCCCAACCAGAAATATATCCTTTTACCATCAGCTGACGATGATGATGTAGCCACCGGGCACGTGCACTCAAACTCTGACAATGTGACGTGACGTGGAATTTGGTTTTTTGTTTTTTTAGAATGTGACTTTTTTTACTTTATTTTAATTTTTTAATGGGATAATTTATTTTTTCAAGTATATATATTTTAATTTCAATTTTTTGCATTGGTTTTGGGATCGTTTTCATAATGTTTTTCTTTTCTTAATTTTTTTTTCATATTTTCATCTCTATGTGAGTATACTATCCACCATTTTGTATCTTAACTACATAATTTTTTCACTTTACATTTCAAGATCTTATAATATAATTTGTTACAGAACTTTCAATGTCTCATCAGTAATTAATCTTTAATAATAAACTGTGGAGAATACTTTGTGTTTTTTTGGTCTTATATTTTATCTATGATTATGTCTATGGTCCTCACTCTTTACCATGTCCTTACTCAATAACTTAAAAGAGATGTAGTAAGTATGTAAAAAAGAGACAGAAAGATAACTGTAACCCTACTTTTCATCAACTCAGTACATCATTAGGTCCCGAGTAGATTTGACAAATCAGGTCGGGATATATCGAATGCGTGAACGTATGAGAACAAATGAGAATCGCTAAAACGTCCATTCGGTACGTAACGTCCCGAGTTGGAGAATCAGAGTCCCACTAGATTGTGACTAGATAGAGTTCTCTGGTTGCTCTGCAGCTCGGGAGCTACCGAATACGTAAAGATGAGAATCGCTTAAAAGGTCGACTCGGGACGTGACCCACTGCAGGTATGTTCTTCGCGCAGATGTGGTAAACCTGTAACAGGTTTAACCCTGAAGATCCCAACTTTGTTGGTGAAACAATTGTCGGGTGACAATAATTAATAAATAATAAGGTTTAATTGATGATATACACAAAAATCGTAGCAAAATGATATTCTAATTTGAATTGGAAAGCGGGATAAAACAAATATGGCGGATTTCGGATGAGGTGGGCCAACTAAACGAGAACGCGTCCATCAATGGAACATACCTGGTCTTATTGTACCATTTTTAGATACATCTAGAAACTAAACGTTGCGCCCATACTACATAAGGATGCGCTGTGCGATTTTGCGCAACGCCCCGAAATGACATACGGTAACCTTACGTTTTTTGTGCTACTCCCACTACTCGTGTTAGTCAGCCTCCCTATATTTGTTCATGGTGTGGCTTTGTTTTTGTTGTGAACGATCTCGAAATGCGCAGTGCAGAATTGCAAAAATTATTGGCTCAAAACAGAGACAACCAGAGATTGTCTCTGCTAAAAACTAAACAGGAGAGATCTGTTTGTTTCGAATACGGCGAATGAACGAAAAGTTGAAAGAAGAAAGCTATATTGCGAACCAAAATAAAAAACTTGTAAAAGTTTCTCAGAAAAGAATTGCTGCAGTTCAATTTATGTTATATTATTTATAATAAAATTGTACACAATGTAACGAAGTTAATGAAATATTTAGCTTTAGTATAGTAATCATTTATTTCTTGATTTTTATAAATTGTACATCCATAAATTAAATTTTCTATGACATTTATACTTTTGGTTGTATTTTTCATTTTTATTGGTATCATATTTTGAAATCCAATTTCGACTCGAAACATTATAGCCTAATTTGACTATCTTGAGTCATGGTTGATAGTAAACTGTTTTTTAATATTTTCAATTTTGAAAAAGATAGTTGGCTGTCGGCTAATGTCACAAGAAGTGTCCAATATAAATATGCGTAAAGATTTGCTAACCGTTGATTAGTACCTAGTAAAATGGGTCATCCGAGGCTGACAACTTTTAATTAGAAGAAATGTGTTCTGATATTATATTATCAATTTATAAATTCATTTTACGCATTCCCAGGTAAAGATGGCCCGGTTAAAAACATCTTAAAAAGTAAAAAATGGAATCAAAGACTCATAAAAATAAAAGTGTAAAAACAATTTCTCATTTTTTAGTTTCTAAAAAATAGCAATAAAGTTTTCCTGAAGAAAATTTCATATCTATAACTGTGGTTAAAGTAAGTGATCTACACTGTATCATCGAATATACTGTCAATTTTAATCAAAAACATAAATTTATTCATTTCTGATACGTAATATGTCAGACTTACTGAAAATAATGTATATAAAAAGATAAGTTGATGATGTGCACAAAAATTGTAGCAAAATTATATTCAAATTTGAATTGGGAAGCGGGATAAAACTAAGATGGCGGAGATCGGATGAGGTGCGCCAACTGAACGAAAACGTGTCCATCAATTGAGCATACTGGTCCAGAGAAAACATACCTCCAATACTGGTCTTATTGTACCATGTATGGAATACCTATACCCTCCATAGTACCATGGTTGACCATGATATAAAAACAATGGTATGACGAGGCGTATCCACGAGCATCTAGCTCCTCCCACTTCTTAACCACTGACGTCACGACCATTGAAAATAATTTAATCCAAATCTAAGGCAGGCATAGAACTAGTACTCCTAGAAGGCTGGTATACAAGAGTATAATATCTGGGCGACCGATCTTTGCTCGGGTGTTGGGTAACAGAATTTAGAGTAGGGCTATAAGAGTTACTAAGGATATTTAAACTTATTAAAAAATCAAGAAAGAAGCAGACAAGAACAAAAAAGAATTAGACAACAAGATAAAGAAGAACAAGAAAGAATTAGAAAGCAGGAACAAGAAAAACAAGAAACAAGAATAAGACAAGAACAAGCAAGAGTGCGACAAGAAGATAAACAGGAAGTTGACCAGAAATTAGAGAAAGTTCATGAAGAAGTTGAACAGAAATTAGAAAAAGTTCGAGAAAGTATTGATCAAAAATTTCAGTTAATAGAAGAAAAGATGTTGCAAACGAAAGCTGAAGTGCCTCTGAGGAGATCGTCCAATGAAATTCAAAATGGTGTAATTAATCGAGTAAAAATTGAAGCCCCAAAATTTGATGGTAAACAGTCTTGGTCTACATATAAAAAGCAATTTGATGCTGCTGCTTTGGCTAGTGGTTGGTCAGATGAAGAGAAAGCCACCGCATTGATCTTGGCTCTACGTGGTGATGCATTGGAAATCTTAAATACCCTATCTGGCGGTGAACATTCTTATGAGATTTTTTTTAATCAACTTGAAATGCGTTACGGTGACCAACATCTACAACTTTACCAAGCACAGTTAAAGTATAGGCAACAAAGGTATGACGAAACATTGCAGCAGTATGAAACTGATGCTGTCCGGCTCGTTCGACTGGCATACCCTACAGCGCCAAGAGACTTTCTTGATAGGCTAACAGTACAAACATTCATTGATGGTCTAAGAAATTTTGAGATACAGCAGGCCTTACGGTTGAGTGGCCTTACAAGAATTGAGGATGCTCTTGCACGTGCACTTGAGTATGAAGCTGCTAAACAGGCATCCAGATCTCATATCCATGGGGGACAGATTCGACGAGTTAGTCTAATCAAAGAGGAGAAGTACAGAAAAAGTAGCATCATTAAGCAAATTATTCAAATTTTGCGAAAACTTGATGGGCAAACGACTGGTTATACTACTCAGAGGGTGTGTTGGAACTGTGAACAAGGAGGACATATCAAGAAGAATTGTTCACAGTTTCAAACTAGCAATCTGCCTGGAAATTTCAGTACTCCGAGGGTGTGTTGGAATTGTGGACAAGAAGGGCACATGAAGAAGAATTGTCCACTTCAAACTGGTCATGTACAAGAAAATTTCGAAATCCGGAAGAAAGGAAATTGCGCCCAACAGAAATATCATTATTGCTCTAACAAAGACAGCTCAGATATGGAGCCTGGTATTAAGAGGGAAGATGCTATACCTAGTTCGAAGGAGAGCAGTATCTCTAGAGAGAGATCAAGCAGTAGAAGAAAGAGTCTTGATAAAAGGCGCAGTATATCCAGATGTCGAAGAAGTACCAGGCAATGTGTAGGCACTAGTATTCGTGGGAAAAGCAATTCACGTTGCAGTAGTCCACAAAGAGCCGCAGGAGGTAGAAGGTGTTCCGGCCGCAATAGAAGAAAGCGCATGAGGCGACGCAGTGACCGAGACAGTAGGCGCAATCGCAGTAGTTCACGCAATATTGAAAATAGTGAAATTGGTGTAGGTTGTATGGCCACCAAGGATAGTGTTAGCTTGTGTGGAAGCAGATCACATGTTCGAGGATGTTCACCTGGAGATAGTCCGGTGAAACATTTTGATGCTCGCCGAGGAGGATCAAAAGGAACACCTTGTTATATGTCTTCATCGGGAAGTGAGAATAAAAACTGGGACAAGAGGATCCAAGGAGCTTCCCCAGATGAGATTTTAGAATGTATTGGAATGATGTTTGATCGCGGCGATCAAAGCTAAGAAGGGGGCAGTGTAACGTGGATAGGTAGTCATTTACTTACGGTTGTTATTCGTTTATTAGCTATTTATTCTACTACCTTGTTTACAAATAGTTGTTGCTTGTATATTCCATTATGTAGTTCTAGAATTATAGTAGATTTATTCTCGATCCTTCCAGAAATTATATGTGAGGTGCAATTTGTCATACTATTGTCAGTTTGACAAGTCTCTAGAACATTATTATGTGCGTTTAGATAATCATAGAACATTCTCGATGAATGTCATGTCATGATTCAGGTATATAAAGCCGTGTCGATCACGGGTCACATTCAGTTAAGTCAGTCAGTCTTATAAAGTCAGTTGATAACAGTCAGTCTGTGGAATCAGATGTTAATAGTAGTTCTGTCGGTGAAGACAGTGACAGTACAGTTTGTCAAGGTGACAAGAGGTGACAGTTATACTACAATAGAAGGTCGTGTACACAGTGTTTGAAAATAAACCATTGGAAGCAATCTGCGAATTTTGAGTCTTACGCAAGTGAACTCACCCCACAACGTTTAGCACAGGGTTAAACGTTACAGTATATATTATAAAGTATAAATATCATAAATTAATTGGAAGAATTTGAAATATGTCAACCGATTCAGGGGGTGAAACCCCTCGAAAAAAAACTTGCTATGTTAGATACTCCAGATACTAATGATTTAGATATAACAGAAACATTTAAAGATAATGAAATTCAAAATATGCATGAAAATCAGGACATGTTAGCAGATAAGTTACAACAAAGGACATGAGAACCAAGTGTACAGTCAAAAAAACGGGAGATTATATTTTACAGAAACGGATTAGGACCATTCACAGTAATTGTAGAGGCTACGGAATTAACAGGTAACGATGTAGGTAGATATAATCAACTGAAAATTGCCAAAGAAATTTGCGACTTAAAACTAACAAACATACAAAAAATTAAAGTAAAAGGAAAAGTAGGTGTAGATTTTAATAACAAAGATACGGCAAATCAATTTGTTCAAAATCCGGCATTAATCGAAAAAGGATACAAATTATATATCCCTTATAATAGAGTGACAAGTAAAGGGATAGTTAGAAGTATTCCGATAAACTTCAAGAAGAGGAACTAATGGAAATGGTAGAGAGCCCAGTAAAAATAATAACTATAAAAAGAATGAATAGAAGAATCATAGAAGGAGGAATAACGACATTTAAAGCTACAACTACTGTTTTAATATCCTTTGAAGGTGAAAGGATGCCCAAGAGGATAGAGCTATGCTACATTTCGCACACCGTAATTTCATACGTTCCACCGGTTACCCAATGGTAACTGCCTTATATTTGGTCATACAAAAAATCAATGTAGAGGAAAAAAAATGCTATAATTGCGCCGAAAATCACGAAATAGAAAACCAATACATAAATTGTAAAAACACCAAATGTCTCCATTGTAAAAGTAATCAACAGAAATCCACAAATAAAATTTGTAAAGAATACGAAAGACAAAAAAAATCAGGGAAAAATGGCATTCAAAAACATATCATTTTACGATGCAGCACAATGTTTTCCAAAAGTCAATAATTCAGAAGACAACGTACCTTTGAGAGGAGAGGATTTCCCAATATTGCAACAAAAACAGAGCATGAAGGAGCAAAACAGTATTAATATTGATCAGAGAAGGGAAGTATTCCATAGAGACAAGATCTCAAATAATAAAAGGACATATAATAAAATAGCAAATACAACCAAACAGAATGAAGGATATGATGGAGCAAAACATAGGGAGCAATTAATATATCTAGATGGTAGGACCCCCCAAACATCAAGGCCCATGAGCACAGTAGTACGAGACACGTCGAGCTCAGAAGAGTCCAATATTAATTTCAGAACAAACAGACCGATAAACAATGAAAACAACAACCACAAGCCAAGGAGTGCATTCAACAATAGTACACAAGAACAAAAAATAATTCAAGAATTCTATAAACAGTTTAATAAAATCCCTAATAAAATAAAAATAAAAATCATATAACTCTTTCAGACAGCTTATCAATTAGAATACAGACAAAAAGACTTCGATTCAAAATATTAATTTTCTAAATAAAACAGAGATGAACCCAAATCACATAACAATACTACAATGGAATAGCAGAAGTTACAAAAATAATAAACACAATCTAATCAAATCAATTGAAGTAAATAAACCTCAAATTGTTTTGCTTAATGAGACATGGTTAAAGTCGAACCAAGAATGTTACATATAAATATTTTTTTACAAAAAAATGGACCGACGTTATCAGTTAGGGCACTGAAAACTATAAAATAATATTAATTCTATTGGGGCTGGTACTTTTGAAGTTGTCCAGTTGCAGGTAGATTGATAACTTTTGGCACCAACTTCACAAGTACCAGCCCTAATAGAATTAGATAAAATTATTTTATACTTTTCAGTGCACTAACTGATAACATCGGTCCAATTTTTTTAAAAATAATTTATTTCACACTTTTGAGTGTAACATTAGTCATGAAAATCGTTGAACATTCACTAATACCAATGAAGATAGTACATATCCTATTACCCACGTACATTCTTTGCTTGTAGTTCTTATTATTGAGATCTCAAAACATCGCTGCGGAAATACGCTTAAGCATTTTAGTTGTTACCATTTTAACACCGATTTAACTCGAAAACCGTAACTCTAAGGATAAAATGTTCATTATAAATGTTGCTACAAATAATTATGTCTTTCATGTACAGCAAACAGATTTTCAATTTTCGACAGAAATCGCCCTCTCCACAAAGCGAAAATAGGTATATTTGAGAATTTAAAATGCCTCTATCTCGAAAACCGTTACTCTTTTGAAAAAATGTTTAATTTAAACGTTTCTGGATATTGTCCTATCTTTAATAATACCACTGCAGATTTTCAATTTTCGAGAAAATTTGCCCCCTGCACCCCATATGGGGGCGGTTTTCGAAGAGAACGAGATGTCGGATTCTCGTTTTTATGAATATGGGAACATTTCTCAAGTTTCCTCTTTCAAATGAACCAAGAATCATCAAAATCGGAGTACGATTACTATATAAAAGGCGTGCATAAACCCAAAAGAAAAAAAAGCACACATTCGAATTGTATACCTCCTCCGTTCGGGGTTCGTCGGTCAAAAATACTATAAAACTATAAGAAACGACAGAAGTGATGGGTATGGAGGTGTAGCTACTCTCATTAGGAATAATATTAAATACCAAACTATAGAATTGGATCCAATTTTGATTAATGATGAATGTCAAATTATAATAGTTAAAGTAAATCAGATTAACATTATTAACATGTACAACAAACCAAACAATAATTTATCAATTGGTAGAAAGACTTGAATGCACATCACCCGCTTTGGGGTAGTGCCAGGATTAACCAGAGTGGTAAAAACTTAAAAATAATAATCGATAATAAGGACCTGGTCATTATGAATGACGGATCTAGTGGAAGGTACAAGACTCCATAACCCCGGAGAGAGACCAAGCCCATTAGATGTAACCATAGTAACAAATAAAATAGCGAAAAAAATGTAATTGGAAAATACTGGAAGACACAGGAAACAGTGACCACTATCCAACATTGTGCAATCATAACAAAAATTCCATTTGTTTAGAACAAAATCATGTGAATAAATGTAATTATCGGAAAGCCAATTGGGTTCTATACTCGAGGAATATAGAAAAAAATCGAAAAAACTACCATAAGTAGTTATGGTGACTTGGAAAAAATTATTAACGAGGCAGCAGAATCAGCGATTCCAAGAATCAATGATAAGAAAAATATAAAACTTAAAAATCCATGGTGGGACGATGAGTACGAAAAAAAAGAATGGAAAGGTGTGAAAGTCTTTGAGAGACGTGTACTATAGAGGATTATACCTATATAGGCCAAAAGCACTAAAGCAAAAACAAAAAAAATCTAAGAAATAAAAAAAGGATAAGGATTTAGAAAATTTTACAATTCAGTCACTAGAGAAACGAATGTGTCAATGGTATGTCAAACCATAGAGAAATTTTCTAAATGTGTAAGATGTAACAAAGAAAAAAATCTGCCGAACATGGAAATGGCGAAGGAGATACCTAAAGATTTATCAGTATGTAAAATATCGATAGAATTCAAAATCCAAAATCATGGGCCCAAATCCAAACCATTCGATCTAGCAGAACTAGAAAACACCTTAGAAAGAACAAAAAAAATCATCACCAGGAATGTATGAAATTACATACACAATGATCATGGAACTGCCAATTACCAAATTACTAAACGGAGACAAATTACCTACAGCTTGGAAAAAATATCTAATACTGGGATTTCTCAAACCCAAAAACAATCCTAACCAATCAGCAAGCTAGAGACCTATAGCACTTGCACCATGTGGATTAAAAACACTAGAAAAAATCTTTAAAAACAGACTAGAATGGTTCATTGAAAAAACCCAAATGCTATCAAAATACCAATTGGGATTCAGGAAAGGAATATATAAATATATAAATATATTCAAATGGCTTAAAGAGAACTGTAATAGCGGTATTTCTAGACATCAAATCAGCATACGACAACGTCAATCGTCAATCATAAATTATATAATTACCTAATAAAATATAAGATACCAACAGATTCAACAAACTCAATGTTTTTAGTAGTCAACAACAGAAAGAACTACACAAAAGATGATAGAGGTGATATCCATGGACCGGGAATCTCTTCATCAGGGTTAGCACAAGGATCACCTGTTCGTGAAATAACAATCAAAAATTTAATTTGAGAATATCTTATTAATTTTTAACTTTCCAGCTTGAGCAATTTCAGTTTCAGAATGAGCATTTAGAGAGCAATTCAGGTATATTAGTAATATTGAGAAAAACATAATATCCGCGTCAACTTCTTTCCGGTGTAATTAAGATGAAAATAGGACATTGCATGACAAAACAACACCTTCACAGAATAGCAGTGAAAGATAATCCTTTCTGTGAATGTGGACATCTTTCTGACATGTCCTATAAACAAGGTACCACAATTAGATCTGTACCAGAGAACACCTACCTCCAAGAGAATGGTAACTTCCATGTTAATTTCGATGACTATGTTTTGACCTTGAAGTACAACTAGCGCTGAAGATGTTTACTCGTAAACTAACTTGCTTATGGCGGCAGATTCAAAGTTTAGTAAAAGTATTATCCTAGCTTATAGAGAAATAAAAATCTTCAGAAATTGTTGATGAAAATTTTTAGAAAATAACTTTTGAGATTATTCATTTTACTTTTCATGATAGTCATCAGAAATGTAATATGAATGCTGAAAGTTTTTTTCAAAAAATCATTCCAAAAATTTCTGGACATTTTTATTGCTTCCTCAATAGTTCTGATCTATGAGGGGTAAATAAAAATTGTAAATAATTTTAGTTCATTTTTTATTATTGCAAAATTATAACTTAGAAAGAATAAGCAAATCAAAAATCCACTGAATAACTTCTTAAATATGCTTTTTTGTAAGTAAACAAATTATTATTATTTAGAACCTTATTGTTTAGAAGATTTGCTTAGTTTGTAGTTTACTGCTGTTCGGACGCCATTTCATTTGTTGCTTTTGTGATACTTTGTTAGTATGTATTCTAAAGACTTTATATGAAATATAGCTATATTCTATTCTATTCTATTCTATTATAATAATTGATGGAAGTAACTAGTGCATTGTCTAAATAACTCTTTGAAACAAACAATAATTAGGGCAAATTTTGATTAGCTAAAATCTGATTTCTCATCACAAAAAATATAATGACGAAAATATCGACATATAGAAGAAGATACTTAATATCAAAATAGGTTTTGAGTAGAACAAGTAAACTATTAGTAGACAGTGCATTAGTCAACTACATATGTTAATGTATAATCCAAAATATATAAAATACTTCACTTCACTTAACACTAATTACACACACAAACGAATAACACGTGTTTCATTGTCGCTTCAGCCATCTTCTTCAGTTTTTCCCTATTTAGACATAAAAATAAAAAGAAACAAAGATCAGTAAAATAAATAAAATTCAAGCCAGCAATCTGAAATGAAAACACAATAAATATTCGAATGTACTCACAGAAGCATATATTGACACATTCGACGTACTCTCACATTACACCACCAAGAACGGATTACTTCAAGGCCTTCGAGGTACTTCATTTTCTGTTCGTCCTCTTCCTCAGTTATTCCTCATTTGGACATGAAATTAAAAAGAAACAAAAATCAGTAATGTATAATACAAGCAAGTTAACTCAAATTAGAACATCTTATAAATATTCAACTATTCAACTATACTCACAGAATATATATACTGAAACATTCAGTGTCTTATATCATTACCCAAATAGTAACCGGCACGTAGAAAGTGTGGCACTTCATAGGCATTTCACTTTCGTTTCGTCCTTCCGTTGTTCCTAAGCTAACAGCCAATTCCTTCTAGTGTATCACCACTTCACTGCAATGTAAAAACATCATTACAAATTTGAGATCTGATAGAACCATGCTAAAATTACATTAAGAACGAAAGGTTAGACTAATAATCAAATTCTAGATGCTAACTGAAGCAATCCTTATAGGCATTTTGGTGATGGCTGTGTCTTGTATGTCTAGTTTCCCGGAAAAGCATTAACAAGGACTTAAGTATATATTTCGTGATAGCACTATATCATTACTTACAGTTTGCTTAGTTATACGCCGGATAGAAGAATAGCTGGAAGTTCTAAGTATATTATTTATTAAGCTTTTAATGATACTCTTCACTTGATACTCCACTAGAAGTGGAAGGCGGAAGTGTATTAGTAGGTACTATAACATCTATGGTATAATGGTATCATATCTATGGGTCTAACAATATTCATATATTTAAGCAGCACCCTTTGATTATTATGAGACCCAATTATTATAGATTTACAATCCTAAAAATTCCAAGTGATTATTTATTATTGATTTACGATCCTAATATTTCCAATCTTAAGAAATTATAAAAGTATACAGACTATTCAACTAGTTTTGTAAATTGAAATATTTTAATGAAATAAGATGAACCAATATTATTTTTCTATTATTTGAATAAATCAAGATGAACTAATATTATATCTTATTTGAATGAATTCAATGCAAAGATAGTTACGCGAGAGCCTGCATCTACGCGTAGACCCTATGCATGTACGTCGTTGTTACGACCATGGTTTGTCTGAAAAACGTTACTTAAGCCTTGTCTGTTGGGCCACTTCGATTTGCTGGGAATCGTAGAGGATTAGCAGTCCATGAATTATAAGGTCTATGGTTATCGTATGTCATTTCGGTGTGTTGCGCAAAATCACGCAGCGCATCTGTCGAGTGGAGTGTATCAATTGTCAAATAAATGTTGAATATACTCAAGTTAATGGAGTATCAGTCCTACACAGAAGGTATCGACAATAATTTCGCGTATTCACTAAGAAGAAGTCCTCCAGGTACAGAGGTTAAAAGCTAGTAAGGTAAAAGATGTGCGTGAGTAAGGGAACCAGCCTTATTCACTAGTGTCGAATACTTGAGGAACAAGCCCAAGTAAGCCCTGAAGGAAGTAGGAGTGTAAGAGAGGCGATAAGCCTTTCTCACTAGAGTCAACTACCTGGGGAACCAGCCCAAGTAAGTCCTGAAATATTAGAGTCGACTACTTGGGGAACAATCCCAAGTAAGCCCTGAAGGATGTAGGAGCTTAAGAGAGGCGACAAGCCTTTCTCACTAGAGTCAACTACCAGGGGAACCAGCCCAAGTAAGTCCTGAAATATTAGAGTCGATTACTTGGGTACCAGCCCAAGTAAGCCCTGAAGGAAGTGAGAGTGTTGAAGAGTGAGAAGTCTCTCCTACTAGAATCGACTACTTGGGGAACAAGCCCAAATAAGTCCTGAAAGTTAAAATTAGCGTGAGAAAATTTAGACAAGATAGCAAGACTAGTAGTGAAATAAAACTCTAGTTATATATGGAAAACCTGCAGAAGCTGACATAAGATGTTTTCGGAAGGAGTCGAAGAAATTAACTGAATTTTATTTTATTTTTTTTTACGTGGGAAACTGTGAGAAATCGTACATCAATTTGGGTTATTGCGCACATGAGGGGACTATCAGATTCTTACTGACTAAAACTCACAAACCCTTTTACCTACTCTGCTTCGCCTTGTCCAAGGCTTTATAGCTTTGTCCTCACGGGTGCTCCACTCCAGCACCTGCCTTCACTTCTTGTAGTGGTTCGCTCTTCTGGTCCTTGCTTCTCCGACCATTTTGAATTTTAATGCGAAGCAGCACACTTTTTATACTGCTGATCTGCTTAGCTATTGGTGGAAATTTATTTATTAGTAACCCTTTTTGGTTGTTGTTTGATTTTCAATTCATGTCAGCTGGATACAGAACGACATTTATTTTTGATATTTACAGGGTGATTTTTACAACAATAAATTATGTTGACTAAAAAAGTGTCACAGGGTGATTTCTACAATTTTGAATTAATAATTAATAAATTGAATAAAGACTAAGTGTCACAACAGCATTCTTATGTAGTATGGGTGAAGGAAGCTTAAATACAACTATAGACACTCAGTGAAATACTGCGCAACATACCAAATTGACAACTTATCACGGGACGTTATTTCAGCCACTTCTGCTTTTGGAACAGGATACAGAGTAAGTCATCCATCCTTTATATATTCTTGGCGTGCACGGTTGGTTGCTTGAACTCGTGCATGATTTGATGATAGAACTTGTGCTATTTTCGGAGATTGTTATCGCGCATCGTGCCTTGTCGGAGCACTCGGAACTAGTCGAGTCGTACTCAAAAGTTATTTTGCACATGATAACATGTTAGTTTTGATTGTTGGGATATTTGATGAGAATGTTCAATATTTTGTATCATTTATCACAGTCATTTCACATACATGATGGCGTGCATAGTGTGAAGCCAACACAAGCACGGGAGCCATCAACACACCATGCGCGGCAACATTTACCAGACCGTGCAGCAAAACAAGCAAGCAATCATGCAGCAAAACATACTCCGTCTGCAGCGAGCGTAAGCTCTGCTCAGAGAAAACATACCTCCAAGCTCTGCACGACCGGCAGCAATCCGTGCTTGTTTCGTAAAATATATAATCAAACATTCCAAAATCTGTATACGGGATGCAAACAATTAAAAAGGAAAACAAATTGCTGTGTTCGTTTCAAACAATAGATACAACTAGGAGGTAATTTTAAAATAAGTCAATTTTATTTAAAGGACATTAATGTGTTGTTTATGTTGTACCATCATGTGTGTATTTTTTGCGCATTTAGGTAGTAATTAATTTTGTAAGCATCGTATAAAAAATGTATATAATAAGATTGTAGGTATTCTAAAACATGATACAATAAATGCTGTTACTTTTTTGTGATTTTTTTTCCTTATAGCAAGCAGAAAAGCAGAACATCTGTAAAACTGATGATTTTCTTGCAAATTACCTTTGCGCACCGATGTTGCCTACATTCCATTACGTGGTGGTTAGGAGTTCTTTTTAGCTTTCCTGGTTTAATTTTCAAGTTTGAGGTGTTCTATTTAACTATTTTCTTTTAAAAACTGTGATTTGCTTCGCTGTGATTATTTGCATGAACTTGGAAGCCGAAAGCTTTCCAAAATACTGTAACGTTTAACCCTGTGCTAAACGTTGTGGGGTGAGTTCACTTGCGTAATACTCAAAGTTCGCAGATTGCTTCCAATGATTTATTTAGAACACACAGTACACGGCTTTCTATTTTAGTACAACTGTCACTATTTGTCACTTTGACTATCGCGTTCCAACTACTTTCGACTTATGTCTCCAATTGACTTCATAAGACTGACTGTGTCCCGTGATCGTCACGGCTTTATATATCTGAATCATGATATGACATTCATCGAGAATGTTCTATGATTATCTAGACGAACATAATTAATGTTCTAGATCCTTGTCAAGGTGATAATAGCACGACAAATTGTACCTCACATACAGTTTCTGGAAGGATCGAGAACAAATCTACTACAATTCCAGAACTACATAATGAAATACACAAGCAACACTACTGCAAACAAGGTAACAGAATGAATACAAGCTAAAAGAAATAATAACAGTAAGTACATGATAAACTACCCACGTAACAATACATTTATTTTCTGAGCTTTCGTCTTAATATCCAGACCAAGAAGACTAGAAACAAGGAGAGTAAACTTCCTATGCTTCTCTACGTAGCCACATGAGATTACAGAGGTTGCATGTCATAGCGTAGCCTCGTGTACGACGAACATTGACGAAAATCTTGACAATTACATTAAGGGTGTTCGAGCAGTAGTTTGGACCAGTTTCCAACTGTGTTCCGTGATTGTGGAGCATGCGCATATGAAATTCCGTCTTCTTAAAATTAAAATGCGCATGCCTCTGACGGTTTGAGTTTGGTTTGAAATCCTGCTCGAACACCCTTATTAAATATTTGTTGCCTTTATTTATCTTCGTGGTCATGATCTGCTGTCTTTTTCAAGCGAGAGCCACTCGTTGCGCACGGCATGGTGCTCAAAGACGCATTTACGAAAGATATGCGGACGAAATTTTACACGATTTTTAGGGCGAGTTTATTCTGCTATTTCCAGTATTCTTGATCCAGATATAATACAACTCAAATCTCTGTCACTATCTTGTTGAAAAGAAATACAGGATAGACAAACGAGTTACAGCAAACATTATAACTTTAACTGTTAGACGAGTATGAACTATGATACTTTCTAATGATTATTAATTGGTCGTAGGTATTAAATATGCCAGGATGAACTGTGTGCAGTGTAGCTACCTGCAAAAGCTAGAGAAAAAGAGGAAGATCTTATATTCCTTAGATTTCGAAATTACTTTAAAATTTAAAAAAGAATGGGATCGCAAATGTAAAAGAAAGGATAAATGAAATCCGATTGAAAATAGGCTTTGCAGTACACATTTCAATCCTGATGATTATGAGGATGACATGCAGGCTAGATTGATGAATTTACAATCGAAGATGCTGTTAAAAGATGGTAAGTATACTAAAATCTCAATTACTAACTTGCATAAAAAACGACTTCCTGTCTCAAATTAGAAATGTTATATATCTGTGCATGTATTTATCTAAACACTTTGTAATTTTGAAGATTTTTTACAAACTGTTCACTACTATTTTAAAAAAATAAGATTTGCTGTTCTACCTAATGGTATTGAAATATGTACGATCTGATGAATATAAACAAATTATTCAGGTAAAGTCAACTGAATTGTAAATAATATTAATGTTTTATTTTCAGCAATTCCATCCTCTATTAAAAAGCTAGTTGGTGACCGTAGTCAACTTATGCTTAAGAAGAAGAGAGAGAGACAAATGTTGGAAAACTACTACAAGACAGCAACATAAAATCATTGCCATCACCAAGATCATCATTGTTAATCAGTAAGTCATCATTATCTGTAAACTTTTATTAATATTAATTAAGTAGCTACTTCAAAGATTTCTTGGTTTTTAGTTGTAAAGTTTTTCTAAATAAATTATAAATTTTTGGACTTGATATATTCATTATCTTCTACGATACAGGTTGTTCAAAATATGAGCAGTGTGAACTCTGAAGCTGGTTGGTACTTAGAGACTGATTTAGATCACATGTTTTTTTTTTGGTTCAGTAGATCTGGCCACAACCTGTATAACAAAATGAACTAAATGAATATAAACCTTATGCAATTATTTTTTTAATGTATCACAAAGTCTAACTAACTTTTATATAATATACATGAATCGTGTTTTCTTAAAGTATATACCAATTCAACCTATGTATTTCTTTAAGGGAATAATAAAGGAGAATTTGGGAAGATATAGGCCTCGATATACTCATATAAACTAACGGAAATACCGTCAAACCATACTGCTTCCTTCTAGTTCAAAAGCTATTCATTCAAATGGGCAACCCGGGTGACGTAATTCACGCGTTTGAATAGCTGGCGCTGATTGCTCCGAAAGTTACCATACAACCTATGTATCTAAAAATCTTGCTCTCCCTTACCTTCTACTTCTATCACAGTATAAAGACATCTTTGTTTATACTGTGCTTCTATTCTCCTTGACAGGACTATACGTCCGTGCGCACGGGGTAGCAGTCACCACAGAATACTAATAAATAAAAGTCACAACGTTAAAACCACGTTCCTATAATATTAGGTCTTGCATCTCCACTTAAAAAAAGTGTCACACTTATTGAAGGCGTTTTTCGTAATTCTAGGTTTGGCCGCGCAAGTCGCTGTAATCTAATGTCGTTGCTAATTTCTTAAATAAGATTCTTGATTTGTACTGTACTGAATTCAAATTAATTTCAGGAACGGTAACCGAATTATTTATTATATAATAAGAGCGATTAAACGAATGATTGTCTCTGAGATTAATTTTAAACAGATACCAGCCATTGACACTAGTGACTAGCGCCACTCCCAAAATGGCTAGAATGCAAACTAAAAATATCTTCAAATATCCATGACAACTTGGCCTACCCAAACTCCGTGGTGTTGCAAGGGTCAATGCACAGACAGCCTCTATACTTTTTCTGCCCTTCAGTTGGAGGTAGTGTTCTCTGTTTGTTATAGTTGGCTAAACTGAATGTCACCGGAAGATCCGTCCTATGTAACATTCTATGCGGAATGCTGTCGTAGTATCGTGCTATTTTAATCTTTACGATAAAATATGGCATCAGGTTAGTTTGTCTCGCTCGATTCTTCCGTTTTTGAATTTCTTTTTAGAAATCTAATTTTATATTGTTTACATTTATCTATGTATCTTAGCAGTGATAATCATTGTCAGTGATTATTTGCGTGATTAAGCAGTACGCTAGCCAAACAAATCTCAATTTAACCACATGTTTAACTCATGTTCATATTCGTTATTTTATAGGTAAAAAGGGAAAACGGACCAAAGGTAAAACTTTGGCACTTACTGATTTTCTTCAAGAAACTACTGGATCTTTTCCAGTGCAACCTATTCGTAAAACAAATACAAATTGGGCTGATGATGTTGATGATCTTGGTAAGTTTTTCAATTCACTTTTTATTGAATTACTATGGCCTTATTTGAGATAAAGAAAAATATTAAGAATCCATGGCAAATTGTAGAATCTATATAACAGTTGCCTTGCCTGTCGGACAAATTTTTCTTTGAAACCTAGGTACCTAGATTATTTTCGAAGTGTTATTAAATTACGAATGATGGATTAATAGCTGGTAGCTAGTTGTAAAAGCGCGAACGGTCTTGCAGTTCAAAAAATATATTTAAGTATTTAAGGACTGAAAGTTATTTGTGCCATTTTATCTTTGATACAAAAATACAACTTTTTTGCATGTGTAATATTTAAACTCCAAGATCGTTATATCATACAGCGTTTCAAAGAAATTGAGTTTAGGCTTTCGATTTGCATTGCATTGAGGATATAGATATTTTTAATTACCTTAATTACTCTGTCAATCGCTTGTTTATTATGATGATTGAGCATTTATATGAGAACGCTAAGGTCCGTTGCAATCCTACACCTGGGGCTCACCTGCAGTGTACTAGTTACACTATTATAAGCTACGGGAAGGTCTGAGACAAGCTATAACCCTCTAGCAGGGGGACCATATTAGGTGGGGCGAGGGAACCAGAAATATGCTGGCAGACCTTCAAGCCCATGACTATCCTTGTGATATAGGTGCCATCGTTTGCCAGTTGGAAACTCTCGCGGCTTGCTATTTGAGTTCAATATGTAGGCTGGAATGACTTGACGGCATTCCAGAACTCAATTCAGACTAATCTGCCGCGGACCTTTTAATTCTCACTATGCTTGTGACTGAATAAATACACGAATTTTTGTAAATCTATTTTTGTTTTGAAAGCTTGCTAATGTAAATGAATTACTTTTCCAAGATGTGTATGATTTACGAAAGACCGTTAACGTGGTTCTACCCACTGCACCGAAAGCTTCAAGAGATTACGACGACATCAGTGATAAAGTGCCCAAAGAGCCTCCTTTTTGTGCCTATCTTTCTAATTTACCATACGATGTGGACGAAGATGAGATTGCTGATTTTTTCAAAGATATGAAGGTGAGATTCAGCTAAAGGCGGTAATTTGTTTATGTTTCTGGTTTTTAATCAGTGTTATATTTCAATTTAAAGGTCACTCAATGAAATCATTTTTTTTACAGATCGTTAGTATGAGAATTCCTAAGGACGGAGGTGGAGAAAGTAGCAAATCAAAAGGATACGGTTACGTTGAATTTGAAGATAGAGATAGTTTACTGGAGGCTCTTGTCTTACGTGATACAGTAAGTTATACCATGTAACAATTATACTAACAGATAGCAACCATTATCATCTATTTCTAATTATGGTATTGTGCCCACTCCTTGCGTCTTTGACGGTGTTGCCAAATGGATGGTTTAAGATGGCTTATCTATCAACCACCGATACGTCAACATTACATTTTTCATACGAAATTTATTTAGTGTGTTGTGAGGTGAACATTTCTTGGAGGTTTGGTGGGATGCTCTATCTCCAACCATCATGTGGGTTCGAGTACGACTAGGTCAAAGATTTCTGTTTACCAGTAGCAATATACAGGGATTCTCTAAAATGTCCTTACAAACTGCTACCACTATAGTTTGTCCAAAATTGTTGATGCAGGTATGGGTATCTCGGGAAAGAAACTATGAGAATGAAAAACGTTGAAAATGGAAAAGTTTCAGTTAATAATGTTGGTGACTCAATGTCATTTTACTTGAATTGATTGGATGTCATTCTAAATTACGGCAAATAAACGCATATCAAAATTATGTAAAAAATATCCCTAGGCGTACTATTGAATTTAATTTCATACTTCCAATATTTTTGCCCAATTGATAAAAATGAACTTACGGTTTTATAAAGTTTAGATTTTAGGTTATTGAAAAAACATTCAAAATAGGATACAAATAAATGCCATAAAATAATATTCAACAACTTTTCGGGAAAGTAAACTAGAATAAGGTCGAAATTCTGAACAAAGTAGGCTGAATAATTTTTTATAAGTATTTACCTACAAATTTGTTTTGGTTAAACTGATTTCAATGAAATTAGCTTCATGCTGAAGAAGTTCGATAGTACATTGCTTTAGTACCTACAGCTTCTCTGGGAGGGTGTGTCTTGATATTTATTTGTTGTACATTTACCGCCAAAAATATGAAAAAATATTTTACAAAAACTAGGACCAACGGAAGTTGTGCCGTTGTAGTTAGTTTGATAAATTTTGGCACCAACTTCACAAGTACCAGCACCAATAGAATTAATATTGTTTTGTATTTTTCAGTGCACCAGCTAATAACGTCGGTCCAATTTTTTGTAAAAAATACTTATTTCTCACTTAAGTGAAACATTGGTCACGAAAATCGGGTAACGTTCACTAATACCAAAGAAGATAGTACTTATCCTACTTCCCACGTATATTCTTTGCTTGTACTTGTTATTATTTAGAGATCTCAAAACATCGCGGCAGAAATGCGCGTAAGTAGTTTAGATTTTACTATTTTACCACCGCTGTAACTCGAAAACCGTAACTTTAAGGAAAGCATGTTTTATAAATGTTGCTACAAATAATCTGGTCTTTCATGTACTATCCTAAGATTTTTATTTGTCGGAAGAAATTGTCCCCTCCACATAGCGAAAATACACATATTTAAGATCATTGTAACTCAAAAACCGAAACTCTTTTGAAAAAATGTTCAATTTCCGTTTTCGGATAATGTCCTATCTTCATTTCTGGCACCTCAGATTTTCCAGAAAAATTGCCCCATTCATCCCCTCGGGGGCGTTTTTTGAAGGGAAGGAGATTTTGGATTTGAGTATTTACGAATATGGAACCATTTCTGAAGTCTCTTCTTTCGCATAAATAGTTGAAGCATTTCATGAATATTGAAATATGTTCAGTAGCGAAAATGGAAACGTCTCTACCTGTTTTATTTTCTGACCGAAAAGAGAAATGGTCCCATATTTAGAAAAACTCAAATCCAAAATCTCCTTTCCTTTAAAAGCCGCCCCAGAAAGGGCTTGGGGGGGAAAAGTTCCATTTCGTTTCATCTAAATACGCCGCGATTTTTATTGTCACGCGATAGACTACAAAAACCGCGTGCATAAAAGAGACCTAAATGATTTTACATTTTCATCCATCTCAATACATAAACACAAAATATGCGTTTGACTGCATAGAATACATAACACGGATAGAATCAGAGAACACTACCTCCAAGAGAATGATAACTCCCATGTTAATTTCGTTGACTACGTTTTGACCTTGAAGTACAAGTAGCGCTCAAGATGTTGACTCGCAAACTAACTTGTTTATGGCGGCAGACCCAAAGTATAGTAAAAGTATTATCGTAGCTTATAAGTATAGAGAGGAATAAAAATATTCAGAAATTGTTGAAGGATATTTTTTGAAAATAACTTTCGAGATTATTCATTTCAATTTTCCTGATAGTCATCAGAAATGTAATATGAATGCTGAAAGATTTTTTCAAAAAATCACTCCAAAAATTTCTGAAGATTTTTACTCCTTCCTCAATAGTTCTGATCTATAAGGGGTAAATAAGAATATAAAAACTGTAAATATTTTTAGTTGATTTTTTATTATTGCAAAATTATAACAGAAAGAATAAATAAGCAAATCAAAAATCAATCCACTGAATAACTTCTTAAATATGGTTATTTGTAAGTAAACACATTATTATATTAATTTATAGAAGTAACTAGTGCATTGTCTAAATAACTATTTAAAACAAACAATAATTAGGGCAAATTTTGATTAGCTAAAATCTGATTACTCATCACAAAAATATATTGACGAAAATATCGACATATAGAAGACAGATAGAAAATACTTAATATCAAAATAGGTTTTGAGTAGAACAAGTAAACTATTTTATGAGGAGACAGTGCATTAGTCATCTATATATGTTAATGTATAATCCAAAATATATAAAATATACCGGTTCACTAACACTAATTACACACAGAATCCACAAACGAATAACATGTGTTTCATTGTCGCTTCAGCCATCTTCTTCAGTTGTTCCTCATTTAGACATAAAAATAAAAAGAAACAAAGATCAGTGAAATATATAAAATATAAGCCAGCAATCATAAATGAAAACATGCAATAAATATTCGATTTTACTCACAAAAGCATAAAGGTATTGACACATTCAACGTACGATGGTTCATTTTTGGTTCGTCGTCTTCTTCAGTTGTTGTTCCTCATTTGGACATCAAATTAAAAAGAAACAAAAATCAGTAATGTATAATAGCAAAGCAAGTAAACTTAAATTAGAACATCTGATAAAAAATATTCAACTATACTCACCGAAGATATGTACTGACACATTCAATGTGTTGTTTCATTACCCAAATAGTTACCGGCATGTAGAAACTGAGGCACTTCAAAGGCATATCACTTTCGTTTCGTCTTTTCGTTGTTCCTAAACAAACATCCAATTCCTTCTAGAGCACCACCACTTCACTACAATCTAAAAACATCATTACAAATCTGATATTCGATAGAAGCATGATAAATTTACGTTGGGAACGAAAGGTTAGACTAAAGACAATCTTGTTGGAATAAATTGTCTATGGTTAGACTAATAATCAAATTAATAAGGTTGCCAAACGATGTTTAGTGCAAAAAATTTCAGATGCTAACTGAATAGTTGGTGATGGCTGTGCCTTGTACTTGTATATCTAGTTTCTCGGAAGCATTAACAAGGACTTATATATTTCGTGATAGCATTATATCTTTACTTACAGTTTGCTTAGTTACAGGGCGGATAGAAGAACAGCTGGAAGTTCTAAGTATATTATTGATTAAGCTTTTAATGATACTAGCTTCACTGGATACTCCACTATCAGGATGAACTTGCTTCAAAACATTGTATAAAAGGGTAGCTCTACTCGTTTTTCCTTCGTTTTTATTTCTTGCAATATCCCTCTTCGCCTTACAGACATTCCTGATGGCCTTTCCATATTTACTCGGGGGCATTCTCCTATAATTAAGATAAAAATAACACCGGAATGATAAGAACAAGATACTAAATATGTACCAATAAAGAATGATAATCTTTCAATCTTAACAACAGACAAACAGTAAGTTTCCTGTGAATATAAAAAAATCGATTCAAATCTAATATAGATAAACTTTAACACTCAACAAAGCTACTTATATTAATTAAAAATAATATAAAGTGAAACAAACAGATCGTTAGAAAAAAGAATTGAGGTTAGCCGATGGTATTGCCGGAGCCGGATGCAGCCATTTTAAATATGACATTTTTTTTCAAATTCTGCGGTTCCCGCCATATTTTGGTGAACGATACTAGCGACGAGAATGGGAACTTTGTCAACAAACGGTCAAAAATTTCCCATAAGAGTTGCCACCGCCTGGATAGAATGGACACTCAATGTTAAATTTTGTTGGTGCGTTTCACCGTTACCTAGCGGTTTGGTTTGAAAGTTTTTGGGAGAGGCGGGAATTTCGAACTATAGGTATAGAAATTAGGATAATTTTCCAATTTATTTACCTCTTCTTTTGAAATAAAACTATATTCTGAACAACCAAATAGTTTATTGATTCCATTTTTATCATACATAAAAATAAATTATATTCTTAGAATATTTTCTAACGACAAGATATACAGTAAAACTCCATTATCAGTTAATTTCAAATACAAATTAGTAATACTAAGTATGATTCTACTTCTTTATATAACTTTTCCAAAGTTCGTTTACCTCAAAAGCTGTTTTCTCAGACAGTTTTGTTAATTTTCTAAGTCACATTTATTTATACCCGCAAAATATAAAAATTCGCTTACAACATATTTTATTTGATATCAATCAATAAATTTTTGTGATTACACACCAAAGAATGTTGGCATAAAAGACATCTGTATTTCAACACCTCATGTTATCTCATTTTTATATGAGATACATCTTACATATACACCAAAAAGAAACATCATTGCGATATTCTAATCAACTGGAGTATCAACCAAAAAATATACCGTCAACAGTTAATTTAAAGTATAAATTATAAATAAAGTAAATATATGAGCTATTTTTTGTAAAATCCTGTTAATAATTCTTGATACGCAATTTTATCCGAGAAAGCTGCATTTTTCGAAACTAGAAGGAAAAAATAATTCAAATTATATTTTATCAACTTTCACTTCCAATAACATACCGCATCAAAACGAACTTGAGTAGTCTATTTAAATTTAAAAATAAAACTTGATGACAAAGAAATAAAAAAAAAACTCTTTAACGGATTTTAGATTTGTGTTCACAAATTTGATCAACTCAATATTATTTGTGAATTTGTCTCAAACAAATAAATTAAATATACATGCATACTTATCGAAGGAGGAATTTGTTGCCCAATTATTTTATCCAATTAAAAACAAAATATGTTATGATTTTAAATTTCCTTGAATATTCCAAACAGAAAATTTATGAACTCACTTTTAGGAGTGGTACAATGCTGACTTGGGTGTTATTTAGATTTCTTACTTTTGGAATCTGTAGCAGTATAATCAAATACTACGATTTCTTGAAACAAAAATAATAACTTACCTCCAACACAAAAAACAACACCTTAAACACAAAGTCTTACAAATATTCTAAAATAACAAGGAAAACTTGAATCACAAACAATAAACGAAACACTTTTGGACATTCAAAACTCAAAATCAAGTTCTTCTGTCAAATTGTTTTAGGATTCAGTAGAGCGCCATCTCTGGATATGGTTTAAAAGCTTAACGCTATTTAAATTCGTCCTATAAGTGTGCCCATGCCCGGTTTGACTGTTTGCCGCTGACACATTTGATTTTGTGTGTATTGTTTCCATGATATTATTTAATTTGAGAAATTGTGATTGGCGTGCAAGAGGGAATAATGAATATTAATCCCTCTTCACTTCATTATTACCTAAGTCTTAGGGCCTAAGGGAATAATATATAGTATTATACTGCTAAAAGCACAAGTATAATGCTTACATTATATATTAGTCGTACATAAAATAATCAAGGTTTTCGCTCAAAATTCTATTACAAGCTTACATGTTCAGAATACTTTATAATATATGTATATAAATGAAATTAGCAGATCGTAAAACACAATTATTCCTTTCAATTTTAAAATAAACCATTGAGTTTTATATTATTGACTGATACATCATGTATTCAATATAGGCAGTTTATTTGGCACTCCAGAACGTCTCTCAAAGGCAATCACTAGCCTGCTAGCAATACAAAAGTACCTATAGCTGTTTCTGTTCGCCTGTATGTTAAATTATTCTACAAAATACAGATTTTTGATGGGAGCGCCCTCGTCACTTGGTTAACGAAGCTCCATTGGTTTTCGCCTCAAATTTAGTATACGATGTACACTTCCATGTAGTATCTTATCTTCATTGGTATAACAGACTACCAGTTTTAAACTTTAAAATTTCACTTTAATAATTTTCTGACTAATATATTGTAATATTTTTTTATTATTAAATTAAATCATCGTTTTTCCCGTCACAGAAAAAAATAGTGTATTAATACACTATTTTTTAAAACGGGAAGAAGCTCGAAAGCTAAAATCTAATACTTTTTTCACTTGTATTTTTCTATAAAAGTAATAAAATGGCGCATTGATAATAATATGCGAAGTGATCCATTTTTTCATTTTCCTACGGTACCATGACACCGTGTGAGAATTTAATATTTCGTGCACTGCATATAAACCATATAAGATTTTTGTACTTTAACCTTTTTTTTTCACAATGAAGCAAAATCTCAAGGAATAATTTATTTCTAAACGATTAGCAATAATAAACACTATTCAAATTAATTAAGAAAAAAATATACTATCTATTTTTATTTATTATTTACAATGTTAACATTAATGGTACAACCAGAGCACGAATATTTATTCCTAAACCAGATAATTCAGATTCAGCTCGGGATATTGGAATTTTTAGGGTTGATAGACTATCCATTTTTGACGTGGAGGCAATTGCAGTAGAGGTAATAGCACTTGATCCTGAAATTATTTGAATTTTATTTTTGATAGAATTCTCGGCCACGGTCAAAGATTTCCATCCTCCGTGTCTCTTTAAACTACATATATCGCCCCCACATTAACAAGAAGTGTAGCTGAAATTCTCCGAAAACAATGACCAGTGAAGGCATTAGAATTCGGTAATTTTAGATATTTTGCTAATAAGCTAGGCATCTTTCCAATAAGATTTATTCCGATAACTGGGTTGAAACATCTCTTATTTTTATATTTCAAAAACAATCGGTGATAAATTGGACGAAGAGCTGCATATTTTCGGTAAATGTCAATACGACCAAAACCGACATTTCTGGATGTCAGTGAAACCTTGCGCCAAGCAGGTACACGTAAGTTACTCTTCGGTTAATAGAAGGTCCCATAAGTCGAGAAAAAATGAAAAATGAAAAGAAATATTTCGATGGCCAGTTTTAGAAAAAAACAGTGGTCCTTTTAAAAGGACGGTAGGATAAAGGGCTACTATTAAAAAAATAAATAAAGATTGAAAAATATGTTTATATATATATATATATATATATATATATATATATATATATATATATATATATATATATATATATATATATACGGGGCGTATCATTAATAATGGGAAATAATTTAACTGGAGAATCTTTGGTCCAAAACAATAAGATTTAACCCAATTCACTTAGATAAAATGTGTCTCCTGTCTGAGTTACAGTGTGTTTTATTTCATTATTTCAAAATGATTTTTCCCCATTACTTTTAAACCGTTTGACCAATCTTTATTATGTTTGGTAGGAAGTGTAGACACTGCAAACCTTACTAAATTATGCAAAAAACACGTTTCTAGCTACTACCAGAGGCGTACGACAGGGGTAAGTGAAAGGTTAACCCTCCTTAAATTCTACGCCACTGGCGGTATTTCCATTTTGGTACAATTTTTGTATTCTCCAATAATTTCTGTGTAAATAACGTACTCTTCCTTCGAAGCGATAAAGTCATTATTTTTCGAGATATTTAAAATTGAACATAACGCTGCACAATTTTAATGTGTATCTATCATGGCGGGGTTTTTGGGTCATAGGTTTGCATTTATTAGGCAAATGAAACTTTACAGGTGATTTTAAGGTTAAATTAGAAGACTAACACACAATTTTACTTATATGTAATTATCAAAAAGTATTTTTCACATTTTTGCTACAATAAATAATACCAAAATTTAGAAATACTTAACAAATGTTCAATGTGACCCCAATTTAAATCACGAAGTTTATCTATTCATTCATTAAACGATCTTCTAATTTTAAAAAATATGTTTGGTTGATTAGCAATAAAAATTAGCTGAATTCACAATTTGGTGCCATAGGTCTTGACGATTATTTATGTCTTGTTAGTATACTAATGTTTTCATATGCCCCCAGAAATAGAAATCTAAGGGATTTCCTTCAGGAGTTCTAGGTGGCCACGGGAATTCACTACCTCTGCCAATCCAACGATGAGGAAATTTCTGATCTAGATAGTTCCGTACACATGTCTCTTCTTCGGTCAAGTGGCAATCCCTCTAGATCGACGAAAAGTCTAGTTTGTAAAAACTCCAAATATGAGTTACCATTCAAATTTGCTGGTAATTCATTAGGACCCAACAAGCTATCTCCAAATATACCGCACCATACATTAATCTTAAATTCATATTGGAAATGTGATTGTCGGAATAGATGCGGATTTTCAATATTCCAACTATGGCTATTTCTCCAATTGAAAACTCTTCGACGTGTAAAAGTGGCCTCGTCATTAAAAATAATGTTTTTAAGAAAATCAGGATTTTCATTTTTCCTGTTTAACATCCACTGAGCAAAATTTAATCTTAAAGGATAATCTGTATCTAATAAGTTTTGTACAGGTGTAAAGTGGTAATGTCTCAGTTTTTCTTTTTTCATAAGCGAAAAACTGAAGAATGACTTACTCCTTTCATTGCTGCTATACGCCGAGTGCTTAGTTCGGGATTATCAGCAATTCGCACTAAAATGTCATCTTCCTCGTCGACAGTTAAATTTTTAGGTCGCCCCACATCGCTTTTGGGCTTGAATTGTCCAGTATCTCCTAATCTATTAAAAATATTACTGAAGGTTTTGCGACTAGGTTGAACTCTGGATACATTTCCCTATATCCTCGAGCAGCAGCAAGACACGATTAGTAAAATTGTTATGGCGGGGCATTTTTACTTGATGAGCTTTTTAAATTTTATAACCATCAAAATTTAATTGACATTAAAAATCAACAACTAACAACAATGACAGCCGCCTACTACTAACGATTAATTCAGATCGGATGCAACTTCACAAAACCTGAACTTATTTTGAATATGTCACACACACTTCGAAAGATATTACCTATTCTATCTAAATTATAAACAGAAATGATTCAAGTGCCATTTATTTCATTGCGATATTGTAAATAAAAAATCATTTTAGTTGTTAAGTATTTTTAAATTTTGTTCATATTATTTATTGTAGCAAAAATGTGAAAAATACTTTTTGATAATTACATATAAGTGAAATTGTGTGTTAGTCTTCTTATTTAACCTTAAAATCACCTGTAAAGTTTCATTTGCCTAATAAATGCAAACCTATGACCCAAAAACACCACCATGATAGATACACATTAAAATTGTGCAGCGTTATGTTCAATTTTAAATATCTCGAAAAATAATGACTTTATCGCTACGAAGGAAGAGTACGTTATTTATACAGAAATTATTGGAGAATAGAAAAATTGTACCAAAATGGAAATACAGCCAGTGGCGTAGAATTTAAGAAGGGTTAACCTTTCACTTACCCCTGTCGTACGCCTCTGGTAGTAGCTAGAAACGTGTTTTTAGCATAATTTAGTAAGGTTTGCAGTGTCTACACTTCCTAACAAACATGATAAAGATTGGTCAAACGGTTTAAAAGTAATGGGGAAAAATCATTTTGAAATAATGAAATAAAACACCCTGTAACTCAGACAGGAGACACATTTTATCTAAGTGAATTGGGTTAAATCTTATTGTTTTGGACCAAAGATTCTCCAGTTAAATTATTTCCCATTATTAATGATACACCCTGTATATATATATATATATATATATATATATATGCCGAAATCTTGGTATAAAGTTTTCCAATAACATCGGAAGACGGACAACGTGTGTTCTACAGATTTATCGCTGATAAATTCCAAATTTATAAGTAATATATTACTGAACATCAACACTTAGTAGTAGTAGTAGTATTCAGACAGCTGGTTTAGTTTTTTGACGTAAAACTTACCAAAACACATAGACATCTGAACACCTAGACCACGCATAGCCTCTTTTAGAGCGATCCAACATCTCAAGACCATTATTCTTCTGGTCCATAATGGTTCGTGTCCGCCCGATACGATTAACATATTTGCCAAACTTCTTATTTTTCATGGCAACTTCTGATTTATAAAGTAATAATCAAATACAATCAGACGTAATTAAAAGGTGGTTGTTGTAATAGTTACAATTGATTATTCAGACACACCTGCAGATTAAATTATGTACCAAATTTATATTTTACAACACGAAATAATTATTTTTCATTTGTGAAATAAGAGGATCATGAATCGATATCGATCGACTGAGTTAAGTGCGGCAACACAGGAATATATAATTTAGGCGTCCGTATGAATTCGTCGACTTTCGTCGCTAGTCTGAATATTGCCCATTCATAATTTGAGTGCTGCTACTACGTTTTACACATTTATACGCCTCTACACAGGTACACTATTGCCAAAATTTTCTATAGGAAAATTTTGTCTCTCTTACACATGGAAAATACCAAAACAATTCTCTAACAATAACAGATCGTCTTTAGATACAAGTTATGAATGAAATGCTTGGTCTAGGTGTTCAGATGTCTATGCCAAAACATAATAGCTAAGGAGCTGATTTCGAGCAATATAATCCAAGAGACGATATAATAATTATAATGGTCGATGCAAAGTGCTTGAATTGTAAAATAACAACGGTAAATACCTATGCAATACAGTGCTACAAATGCAAAAAATGGGCTCATATAAAGTGTATTAACATGACCAAAGCAATACTACTGGAACAAGAGAAGGAAAACAAAAAACCAAACGGAAAAAGATGGAGCTGCCAGTTATGTGTCAATACTGAGGATAAAAAATCATCCACAGATCAACTTACCGATACCAAAACAGCGGAGTACACAATAAATGACGTAATGGAAAAGCTACAAGAAATGTCATCAGAAATGCACCTGAAATATAAACTATTGCTTCAAAAATTTTATGAACAATGTGATATTATTGAAAATCTTAAATCACAGGTAGAACAACTGGAAGTAAAAATTAATAGGCTTGAGGGACAGGAGACGCAAGATACAACATCCCTAAAACTACAGATAGAACTGCTGGAAGTAAAAATTAACAAACTTGAGGGACATGACACTCAAGTAACAACACCTTTAATATCACACATAGAACAGCTAGAAGTGAAACTTAATAAGCTTGAGGGACAGGAGATTCAATTCAATTTTCAACACCGCTAAAAAACACGGAAGAATTCATCCAAGAGATAAATGAAAGAGAGGCCAGCTAAAAAAACTTGATAGTTTTTGGAGTCCCAGAAATGGACACAGATGAAGCCGAGGATAGAAAGCAACACGACATTAGTTACATCAACGATATGATAAAATGTACCGGCACAGAATCGCTTGCCAACAATAGAAAAGTATTTAGAATAGGCAAAAGGACTCGTGGGAAAATAAGGCCATTTAGGATAGTAATGGAGTCAGAGAAGGATGTTAGTAATATGTTCAAGAAGATTAAGGATATTAAAAAAGTTAGAAGGTTTGAAGGTGTGGTTTTGGATAATGATAAAACAAAACACCAATTGATCCAGTATAAAGAGAAGCGAGTAGAATTGACTAGGCGTACCGAGGAAGGGGAAGAAAATTTAAAATTTCGATTTTTTAAAGGTGAACCCAAAGTGATAAAATCAAAAAACTAATCATTCCTGACAAGAATGCTGCTATGCAGAGGAAAATATTAAAAAATGATAAAGTAACTTCTGATAGAATTAAAATCCTTCACCAAAATATTTAATGCCTGAAATACAAAACAGGCGAACTGGAAGCATTTATTGAAGATCAAAGTGACATACCTGACATCGTTTGTTTAACTGAAATTTGGATGAGAAAAGAAGAAACCTAATTTATCAAGATTAACAACTATAAAATGGCATCATACTTCTGCAGAAAGAACATGCAGCATGGAGGGGCTTGTATATTGGTATCTAGAAATACTACTTTCGAACCAGTGGATAATATAGTGAATAAATCAATTGAAGGACATATTGAGTGTGTCTGTATTATAAACAAAGTTTTAAAAGTTATTGTTATATGTTTGTATCGTACCAACCTTGGAGATTTTAATATTTTTCTAGAGCGGCTTGAGGAGATTTTCTTACATATTCAGGTAAACCATAAGTTTTATAATATCATTTTGTGTGGTGATTTTAATATAAATCTGCTGGAGTCCAGCAATGACAAATATCTCTTTATTGATTTACTGTCTTCTTTTAATATGACACAAACCATATATGAAGCCACTAGAGTAACCAAAACATCACCAACTCTTATTGATCATTTTTTTGTTAATTTTGAATATTTAGATAGCCCGATTTTGACCTCGGCTTTATCTGACCATTATGCACAATTTTTAGAGTTTGAAATAAAACTAGAAAGAAATGAAAAATCACAACACCCCTTAACAAAGAGATTATTTTCAGGAACTAAGTTAGGGCAATATCGGGATGAATTGCTGTGTGAATCATGGGAAAATGTGATGGGCGTGAATGACGTTGATAGAGCATATGAAAACTTTATTTATAGGATTAAAACAGTGATGGATAGAGTTATTACTAAGCGTAAAGTAAAGAATCAGAGCCCCAAAACTAATCATTGGCTCACAGGTGGGTATAAAAAAATCATGTGCCAGAAAGCGGAAACCCACCATAAATGGTTGAATAACGAGGTACGCGAATGTTATTACAAAACATATAAAAAAATATTACATCAAGTAATTAGGAAAGCTAAATGGTTACATAATAATAACTATATAATCCAAGCTGAGAATAAATGCAAGGCCACGTGGTCTCTAATTAATAATATAACTAAAAAAGAATCCAGAAGTACCACTATCTTTGATAAACTAAGAGATAATGGAAAATCTGAAAAAGAACTATTAGATTCAATCAACATTACATTTATAAACATTAAGCGAACACTATCTCCAGACTTCTCAAAAATAGTACCAAACAATCGGTCTATTTTTTTAGAGAGTGCTACACCCATGGAAGTCTACAAATGTATAAAAGTGTAAAAAAATAAAAAATCGGTTGGAGACGATGAAGTTCCTATTTCCCTGTTAAAAAAAGTAGCTGATATTATATCGGAACCACTATCACACATAATTAACCTATGCTTCCAATTTGGCGTATTCCCACATGAACTAAAACTGGCTAATGTAAAACCTATATATAAAAATAAAGGAGAAGATCATAATGAAAAAAATTACAGGCCAGTGTCACTTTTACCTAACATAAGTAAAGTCTTTGAAAAATTAATATATGAAAGATTTACAAGCTTCTTGGATGCGTGTAAGGTGATCAACAACTATCAATTTGGATTTCGAAGGGGCTATTCGACAATTAAAGGAGTCTACTCAGCATTGATACAAATCCTGGAATTAGTAAACCAAAAAAAAACATACTTTAGCATTATGTTTAGACCTGTCGAGAGCATTTGATAGTGTTGACCATGGTATACTTATTGAAAAGCTTGATAAATATGGAATTAGGGGAGTGGCTTAAAAATTGATTAGTTCTTATTTAACTGATAGGATGCAATGTGTGTTTGAAAGGAATGAGAGAGGTTTGATAATCAAGTCAGATATGTGTCTGATAAAAAAGGGGGTACCCCAAGGCTCAATATTGGGCCCACTTTTGTACATTCTATACACCAACGAGGTTCCCTCCCTAATCGATGATCATGTGATCATGTATGCAGACGACACTTTAGCTGTTATGAGTGAAACGGTTCAGAGTAATATAGGAAACATATTGAGGATTCATTAGGCCGTTTACATTCATGGTTTTCCAGTAATAATTTATTGCTCAATGTTGATAAAACGCAAATAATACAGTTTGCAGCTAGAGCAAATAATAGACAAATATATAATAGTCTACAATAATGAAATACAGACATCACCAAATATATCATTTCTAGGCATTACTATAGACCAAAGACTTGACTGGTAAGCGCATGTGGAGAGACTGTCTGGTGAATTATCCAGATATTGCTATGAGTTAAGAGTGATTGTGAATGAAGTAGGGATGGAGGCAGCTCTGTGTATATATCATGCTCATGTCATGTCCAGAATCAGATATGGTATCATTTTCTGGGGAAATTCAGTGAATGCAGAAAGGGTGCAGATTATGCAAAAGAGATTTATTTAAAGTACGACCCCGGGTTAGTTGTAAACCATTCTACAAAAACAATAAATTGCTTACCTTCACCAACCTTTATATTTTTGAATCTATAAAGTTCATATCTCAAAACATGCCTTTATTCGAGGGAAATTATAAAAAACACCCATACGATACAAGAACAAGAAATGATCTTGTATCAGATAAAGCAAATTATACTTTTGTACAAAAAAATGTAAAGTATAGTATGACAAAAATTTGGAACAAAATCCCACATAAAGTAATGTTAAATAAACTTAGGACATATCTAACTGAAAATCCGTTTTATACTACGAGAGATTTCTTCAATGCTGATATAAAATTTAATTGTTCTTTTTATTTATGTTTTAATTTTCCTACTTCAAATTCATCTTTTATAAGCCGTATTTTATCCATAAGTTGTGGTGTGTATTTTTATCTATATTGTGACCTGTTGAATTTAAATTTATACATGTATATTATGTGACAAGTTCCACACCTCTCAATGAGGTATTTATTGTAAATTTTCTTTTACTAATGGAACAAATAAAGTATTATTATATATATATATATATAACAAAATGCTTAGCAAAATAATAAAAACTCAAACTCAAAAACTAATTAGTATGATAGGCCACAAAATAGTTTTCGTAACGTGAGAATTGGTGCGCGGTTTTTGGACATTTTGAAGGTCTTTTCTTAGTTGTTTAGTTTTTTTCTGAACGTTTCGAGCAGGTGTGTCCCTAGGTCCCTCCTAAACTAATGTTGGTCAAGGGAACCACCATCATTCCTATGGAAGTGCCATGAGTTTTTTGTGGCTATGTCGACACAGTGGGAAAATAACGGAAAATACCACTTTTTACCTCGTATTGAAACTATTTTGACTTATGTTTTGGTCACTCTACACCTCCCATATTTTCGTTGTATCTACATAAATATCCTTTTTTCAGCCTGTGAAATTCGTTTGACCTTATTTACTGGCAAAACTGAACATGCATTGGTGGCTAAAGTAACAACGCTGTTGTCATTCCATTTGCATAAAGCGATTTCATTATCGGCAACACACCATTCAAATGTACCTTGTGCCATTTTCTTCAGAACAGCAGCATTGCTAAATGGAGATTGAGGGATCCGGTTTTCACGTATAGTACCAGTTGCCTTGGTGTTTTCCAATTTTAGGTCATTTAGAAGTGACAAAAATGTGAAAAAAATGTCAAAAAATAAGTGAAACGGCTGATAAGGCATTTTCTGTAAAACATCTGCATATTGGAGAACAACAGACGCTCCCAAACCCATGTGTTTATATTTGTCCGGAATTGTTGCCGAAGCACCTTGGTAGGGATCAAAATAGACAATGTACCCAAGGCGTAGGGTACCTACCCAAAATTTATACCCCCACCTTATAGGCTTGCCTCTAATAAATTGCCTACCGCTGTCTCCCAAAATATGGTATCATAGCTTCATCAAAGCTGTGGTTCTCTTCAACTGGAGCATAATCAAAAAACTTTTTATTTAGGTTGTTGAATAAAGGACGCAATTTAGTGTTCTTGCTTTATCTAGGAATTATTATCATTGTAATCATTATGAATTGAAATCTATCTCTAGAAATAGCGGCTGATATGAGTTAATTCTGGGGATCGTTGCAATTTTGCCAATACATTTGTCGCCTTGGAACAGTTGTATATCCACTGACAAGTAACACTCCTATGAAGCAGTACATCTCATCTACGGTAACGTTACCAGGCCGTTTTTTTTGCTGTGCATAAATATTTGTAAAATTGTCAATTTCTCCTACCAAGTTTTCATGAAAGAACAGCTTGAAAATATTTCCAGGGGAACGATGGTTTTGTGCAGTTTGAACTGGTTGCCATTGCACAAAGGTAGAATCTAAGTCCTCATTGAGATTATAGTCAAACGTCTTTATGGGTTTAGGTCGGCTTTCAACAAAAGTGGACAGTGTTAGATCGTCATCACTGTCCCAGTCGTCATCACCTTCACGTCAAATTCAATTTCCTCCGGTTAAATTATTTGGAACTACATTGTCCTCAGAAAAATTATAATGCCTGTAGGAATGTCGGGCATAGAGTCATTCTCCAATTCCTCTTAGAGTTCTGCCATGGTTAGCGGCCTTTTCCAATGCCTGCAAAAATCCGCATAATAGCATATAATCCTACCGTCCTTTTAAAACGAGTCGTTCGATTGAACTCCCCTGGATTGATCGAGAAGTGTGCAACATAACCACAAATATCGAAAAAAGTAAGTATATTATGTTATTCGTTAAAAATGATCAAAACAACAATGAAAAAATAAAAGACACCATATCTTACCATAAGTCACTCATTACAAAATCACTAGAAACACAGCGTTTTTTAACCGTCACAATCTATCCAAAACAACAAAATCCTAATGATCGCGATTGACCTTGTATAAAACGTCAACTAAATATAATGTGACACTAACGACATCTTCAAACCAACAGCTGAATCAGAAAAATACAGGTTTCTTTTTGAAATACTGTTAAAAGGACGGTAGGCATAAATGGGTTTAATATAAATATTTTTTACAAAAAATTGGACCGACTTTATTAGTTGGTGCACTGAAAAGTATAAAATAATATTAATTCTATTGGTGCTGTTACTTTTGAAGTTGTGCAGTTGCAGGTAGATTGGTAACTTTTGGCACCAACTTCACAAGTACCAGCCCCAATAGAATTAATATTATTTTATACTTTTCAGTGCACCAACTAATAAAGTCGGTCCAATTTTTTGTAAAAAATATTTATTTCACACTTTTGAGTGTAACATTAGTCACGAAAATCGTTGAACGTTCACTAATACCAATGAAGATAGTACTTATTCTATTACCCACGTATATTCCTTGCTTGTAGTTGTTATTATTGAGATCTCATAACATCGCTGCGGAAATACGCTTGAATATTTGAGTTGTTACCATTTTAACACCGATTTTACTCGAAAACCGTAACTCTAAGGGAAAAATGTTCAGTATAAATGTTGCTACAAATAATTATGTCTTTCATGTACTACAAACAGATTTTCAATTTTCGATAGAAATCGCCCTCTCCACATAGCGAAAATAGGTATATTTGAGAATTTAAAATGTCTCTATGTCGAAAACCGTTACTCTTTTGAAAAAATGTTCCATTTAAACGTTTCCGGATATTGTCCTATCTGTAATTATATCAACGCAGATTTTCAATTTTCGACAAAATTTGCCCCCTCCACCCCTTTCGGGGGCGGTTTTCGGAGGGAACGAGATGTCGGATTCCCGTTTTTATGAATATGGGACCATTTCTCAAGCCTCCTCTTTCAAATGAATCAAAAATCATCAAAATCGGAGTACGTTTACTATATGAAAGGCGCGCACAAACCAAAAAAAAAAAAAAAAAAAAAAAAAAAGCACACAATCGAATTGTATACCTCCTCCTTTTGGGAAGTCGGTCAAAAATATGAGTAACCATTACCATTGTGTGTGATAATTTAATAAACATTCTATAACCAATTTCAATTTATCTAAAATAACTATTTTCATAAAATAAAAATGAAATAAACAATTCCTTCTGAACCAATTTTCAATAAATTAAAAAAAAATGATCAGGCTTGGCGAATTTTAGTTAAATTCTGACTTAAAACAATAATCCGTTTCAAACTTGCTCAAGTCATAGAAATAATACAAAATGATATGAATGCTTTGAAAAATTAGAGTGTGGTGCTGTCCTTTCTCATAAGAACATTTGCGGTTGTTGTTATTGTTGAATGGATAACCCAGGAAGAACCATTTATCCAGAATATGAATAAACAGGTAGAAAATATGAAATTTTAATTGAGCATAACTTTTTTCTGTTTTATACTGTGAGATGGCATTTTGACAGGGTGATCAAGGGCGATCAGAAAAATATTGTAAAAAAGTTTAATAAAAATCCTTTGAGCCGTTTGAGCAAAAAGGTTTTCGGCTATTGCGCAGCAACGACTGCGATCAGGATTCTTATTCAGTGCCACCGGTGAGCAGAAACGAAAAAACAACCTCAGAAAACTCTGAAATGTCAACATTTGTTGAAATCTCGAGACCGAACATTTTATGCGAATACTCTCCTTACATAAGTTACTATAGTAGCGGTAGGAGTGTAAAAATTGGACCAAGTCTGATCTTTTTTTTCTGAATTAATATTTTTTTAAATTTATTGAAAATTGGTTCAAATAGAATTATTTATTTTATGAAAATAGTTATTTTAGATAAATTGAAATTGGTTATAGAATGTTTATTAAATTATCACACAGAATGGTAATGGTTACTCATATTTTATTAATATCTTGGCATTTCATTTGATTAAAAAAAATATTGTCTTCAATTCCAGAGTAAAATATGTACTTGGCGCAAGGTTTCACCGACATCCAGAAATGTCGGTTTTGGTGGTATTTCAATTATTTTTGTGGTTTTCATTTTAAATATATTATATTTTTTTAAACAAAAAAATTGAGAGAGAAAAGTTCACAATAAGGAAAAGTTAAGTGCAAGGAACTTATCCAAGTGTTATAATATTGGAATCGGCAAGCTGCAGATATAATTAAACATAAGGAAATCCATTTAAACAAATGGATGTCGAACAGCAATTGGAATAACAAAGAAGCTTTTTGAAGGGTGCCAAAATTGACAAATTTTGTTATGAGTGGTTTATAGCGGCTTGCCAGAGGGGGATACCTTTTACAGTTATGCATATGATTTTTAAGATAAGGTTTTCTTGCATTAATGACTTAATTTTCTGAAGATTTTGATGTCGATGAGGGTCCAGTACCAACACTAGCTATCCCAAATTATGGTGAAGCTATTGCCCTAACCAAGCAGCTCAAAAATTTTGCCGAAAATCACGGAGATACAGAGTCATTCCTATTCCTAAATTAGAAATACAATTTCAAGACGCCTTTTTTAAAGGAAAAGAGAAGACAAACGACAAAATATTAATTTTTGCGTCCTAAAACTGACTTTCATTTTTTTGTATTACTACATGCTATGAATGTGTTAAATATGCTTTGTATACATATATCTGAACGTAACAGTTTTTTTCTTGAGCTTACAGTTTTTTGTTTATTATTAAAGAAACTGGGACATTTAAAACGTACATGTACTTACTTATAGACATTTTCATTAAAAACACGATTTTTTTTGCTGTATTTCTTTTATGCGGACACCCCTCTTGAAAGGACACTTTCGGTCGGTCCCGTTGGTGTCCGCCCAAGGGAGATTTCACTGTATTATGCTTTTCAAAAACTTTCTGTATGCTTTTTGATTTTTAGGTAAATCTCTTATAGAAATGTACCTTTTGCGATCGTTCACACTTTTGAATTTCGAAAAAATTTCAACGGCATGTTGTTATATGTCTAAAAGGTAGTCCAAAAAAAAAATGGTTCAAAAGTTTATATATATATATATATATATATATAATGAATTTTTAATGATTGGGGTTGCAGTCAAAATGCCAATAAAATTAAAACTCTTCAATCAATGTCGAGCTTTCGGTAACGCTTGTTACCTTCATCAACTAAAATAACGAACAAATTAATTATAACAAAAAATATTAATAATATGAACTACTTACAATCGTGAGATTAATGAAATTTACCAGCTACAAACATTTGTTATTATGCATTTAACTTTATGATTGAACTTTTATGTTTCATAATTACAAGTTACTATGGAATTACGCATACTAAGATCAATCTATGTATGTAGCTAATAAAAATGGAACACACTTCAGAAGTTAATCACAGGATATATCATTTAAAAAAATGGATATAATATAAAAATATGGCATTATCTTGTATAATATGAAACAATATATTAATTTAGAGAAACATCAGATGGCACACTACGATAATTATCATTATATAATTTTAAAATATATGAGTAAATGGAACTAAGTCCATTTATATCCGAACGTTTATTCATAACGTTTGTTTCTTTTTGAATATGAATCATTTCTAAGAAACTTCGTTTAAAAATGTTCTTTTCAGAACATAGAACAATTGAGTTTTCAAAATCTATAGTGTGCTTTTTGTTTATGGCATGTTCGGTCAAGGCACATGACGGCTTTTTACATCTTATATCACTTTTATGAGACGTAATTCTTCCTGATAAACTCCTAGAAGTTTGACCTATATATGATAAATCACAATTATTACATTTGATCTCATATACTATTCCAGATTTTTCTGTTGTTTTTAAAGGTGTTTTTACTTTTGAAAATAACTTAGAAACTACTTTTATATTCTTTTTTGCAAATAAAATATTATATCCTTTAAAAACATTCATAAGTTTATAGGTTAATTCATCAATAAAATAGAGAGAACAGTATATAGGAAGAGTATTTGAGCGAGGTTGTGATTGATCAATATTATTTTCATTTAAAGACATTTCCAAAATTCTATCAACATTATTTAAATTAGGTTGGGTATGACTCAAGAGTTTATTTATCAATTTAATAGGATATGAATTTTCGATTAATATACTTTTTAATTTTGATAAACTTTCATTAACAAAAGCCGTCATGTGCCTTGACCGAAAATGCCATAAACAAAAAGCACACTATAGATTTTGAAAACTCAATTGTTCTATGTTCTGAAAAGAACATTTTTAAACGAAGTTTCTTAGAAATGATTCATATTCAAAAAGAAACAAAAGTTATGAATAAACGTTCGGATATAAATGGACTTAGTTCCATTTACTCATATATTTTAAAATTATGTAATGATAATTATCGTAGTGTGCCATCTGATGTTTCTCTAAATTAATATATTGTTTCATATTATACAAGATAATGCCATATTTTTATATTATATCCATTTTTTTAAATGATATATCCTGTGATTAACTTCTGAAGTGTCTTCCATTTTTATTAGCTACATACATAGATTGATCTTAGTATGCGTAATTCCATAGTAACTTGTAATTATGAAACATAAAAGTTCAATCATAAAGTTAAATGCATAATAACAAATGTTTGTAGCTGGTAAATTTCATTAATCTCACGATTGTAAGTAGTTCATATTATTAATATTTTTTGTTATAATTAATTTGTTCGTTATTTTAGTTTGTCCCGATGAAGGTAACAAGCGTTACCGAAAGCTCGACATTGATTAAAGAGTTTTAATTTTATTGGCATTTTGACTGCAACCCCAATCATTAAAAATTCATCATTAATTAGACAGTCAAGAATTTACAATTCATTATATATATATATATATGGGATATTACGAAATTTGTTAACACAATAGAGGTCGCAGTTTTGGAGGTATCAAGTTCAAATTTGCTACAAAAATCAATCTCTTAAATATCTCGGGCGAGTTCGTTATTGGGCAATATCGGGTAAGTAGTTTCAAAATGGCGACCGCTCAAGCATTTAAAAAAATTATCAAAAAAGAGCCGTAGTGTAAATATCATCAAAAATAATTTTGGGTTATAGATATAATCAGTACCTACACATTTTGTTCGAAACAATTTTCCATAAAATGCACCGAAAAAAAAATTAATAAAGAAAAAATAAGAAATATTGATAAAATATGAACACTCAATATAAATTTGATGTAATTGTACATTTTCTGGAGATCTTAATATAGATCCTGATTAAAACAATATATAGTATATTTATTGATAGATAATAGGCGAAAAAAAATTCAGCCTTGAAGTGGAACGCTATGATACATACGGCAATTTTTATGTAATGACACATAGGTATACCAATGAAAAGGTTGTTCAAATTTCAATTCAATGAATTTTGAGAAATTTACCTTTCCGCTGGCTACAGGCCATCGGGATTTTTTATATATGGAAGTGTACTTTTGTTTGTTATCTTTACGTCTTGAGAGTTTGTGTGTATAGTATGTTGCTTGTATTTTCGCCTTAAAAATTGAGTGAATAAGTTTAGTCGGATAGTTGTCTTGTGTTAGAATTAGAATTTATTTTGCTTTAATTATTTTCTTTGCGATATTGTAGATCTGTGAAATTGATTGATCTGTCTACAAGATTACTGATTACTGTTTTTTTTTTTGGATAATGGGTGTTCAGAGTTAAAATGCAAATATCTCACTGACCAAGTATCTTTAGTGTACCATTTTGTGCGTATATTGTTTTGATTGTGTATTAATGTTAAATCTATAAAATTAATTGTATTGTTTTGTACAGTTCATATTGTAAACTTTATTTTATTGTGATGTGTGGGAAAGAAAAATGGTATTAAGAAACCTGTTTTCGGTAAAATTTTGTTCTCTCTGTCTTCGAGGACTTGTTGTGTGATACAGCTTGAGATGGACGAACCCTTAGACAAGGAAAGTCCTAGTCTAAGGACGAACCCATACCGCAACCATAAATTTGTTGACAAAATTCTTCATTGTACTTAAAGTATGTTGTGCTAAGTGTCAGTTTTCTAGCTTCTTTTAATTCAGTTTGTTGTTTTATATCGTTCCATTATTTTTGATAATTTTTAGAGCTAAATCTGTAGGAATCGTAAAGGGATACTACACCAGCAGCCTGTTCCTAAATACAAACCATTAGCCTGGCCAGGCTTAAATTGGCCGTGGAAGTTCGACAGATATACGGGCTCAGTATAGGAATATGACATTGACTGATGACATATATTATATAGCTCTTTGACATTAAATTTAAATTGACAACTTTGAAATAGAAGATCCTCGAAATCAAGTTAAATTCATAGAAATAAAATATGTATATTTTGTTGGTTTTGATTAAATAAGGTTTTAAAGAATAACTTGCATGTAATTTCTAATAAATTATTAATTAAATGTTGGGATTGGCGTGGCTAGAAGTGGTAGAGGAGGCCACAATGTTGGTACAAAACTGATATATTCTAATCAAAATTGCTCACAAATAGGTAGTTTCATCTTTTATTGATGAATCGTAGTCTTTTGGTTTAATGTTGATAACAGTAATGGTAATAATACTGTCATGTTTTGACGGCCATTTAAGCACTGGTCAGCATACTGCTTTACATTACGAAAAACACAGTTACTCTGTCACATAAATATTTTTAAACCTAACGTCGAAACACAAGCTGGCATTACATGAGTTGTAAAAGACGTGGCTCACGTGATATGTGCGTAGTGCGTAGGCAACGACCCTGCCGTTTTTTTCGGCTCCAACGCTCCACATAGTTTCGTATAGACATTTGAATCGCCTGGCTAAATAGCTTCTTGGTTTGCTTAAATCAACTTATTTTGATTTGAGAAATATGTTGAAAATACATTTTAGAGACACGCTGTATATATACAAAGTAAATTGTTTATTTTCCAGACATTGAAAAATAGAAGAATGCGTATTGAAGTAGCTGCTAATTCTGAGAACGACAGACGTCGAGGCGGACGTATGGATATGGGTCGAGATAGAGGCGAAAGGGCAGAATCGACTGGCGATTGGCGCTCCGGTACACGTCCTGAAGCAGCTAACATGGATGATAGAAGAGGGGGGTTTGGTCGAGATCGTGATAGTGGTTTCTCGCGAGGTAGTGATAGAGAAGAAAGAAATTTCTCGCGAGAAGGAATGCGAGATAGTGGCTTTAATAGGGAACGGGATAGTAACAGGGATACATTTAGGAGCAATAGAGAAGGCATAGACAATCGGCCTGGTGGTTGGAGAGAGGGAGAAAGAAATAATAGGGATCTTGATAAAGGTTTGTTATTATTACGGTATCTTAGAGCCCGATTTGATAACGAATTCCTAATGCGAGATTAGTTAATTCTTCAATTTGTTTAACTCATATCTTGATGACGGAATAAATATAGTGCATTTTTCAATAACTTTTACAACGTGATTCACCTTATCTTTCGTTCTTTTAAAGTAACTTTGAATTATATAATATAAAAAAATGAAATATTTAATGTGGGATTAAAATTAATATGAGATTAAATTTGAATGAAATCGGCCCTTAAATTCCCCACAAATAATCAGGCCTTAAAAGTTAAGGAGGTTCCATCGGAATTGATGTTTTTTTTATGAAAATAAGGTCCAACTTTATTTGAAAATAAATTTTGAGATTGTGCAGTTACAGGTAGATAACTTTTGATAATCTTCAGAATTGTTAGTATCAATAGAATTGATAATATTTTGTATTTTTTAATATGCTATCTTATAAAGTCGGTCGTAGCGGCAACAATCTTGCATTCCCAAGTGCTCTAATTTGGCAAACTAAATTTTTGAAAATTCTACGATTTTGATATTGCCGGAAATTATCTTTTCTGTAATTCTGAGAGATAAAATTTCCTCTTTCAACTAAATAATACATTATTAAAATCGGAGCACGTTGACCATGCAAAGCACTATACTAGATATAGAAGAGAATACTTTAGTCATGTTTCATTGGAATTCTTTAGAGTTGTTTTTGTGCTAATCTGGAGGAAAACACATATAATCTTCCATAAGCCTAATTAGTCATTTGGTCATAATTTTATAATCACTCCGTATATTTTTTCCATTTTTGGCATACGGCCTACCATCAGAAAGAATATACTAAATTATTCTACTACTACTATTACTAAATCCAGGTTTGGTTTTAAGAAAAGTTAAAACACGTACTCAGATTAACGCCACTGTGTTATGCAACGTTCTCTAAGTCATCGTTATGGAAAATCCTAGATGCCACAAGGTATGCATCGGAAAGCTTTGAGAAGCATTTCTTTGTTTTATTCGATAAATTTAAATACGGCAACGAGAGCGCGGTAAGTCAGACAGTCTTGAACGTGCCAACCAAGTGAAATAAATATTGTGATATAAATTGTAAATAGTTAGGGCCTGTTGTTCGAAAATAAATGACATCGGCTGAGCCCGTGCTAAACACACGCTAATCTTTGACGTGAGCTATAGCGTTGTTCGAAGCAGACTTTTCAAAAGTTTAGCGCGGTCTTAGCTGGTGACCTGTTACGTATACGGCGATTTTGCGTTGTTCGAACGCCAAACGCCGCATTAGCCTGGTATTAGCCAGTGATTAGCCGCCTGCTTTTTAAACCAGGCAGGGGGGTTGATTTAAGTAGGTATTTGACAGCAGGCAACAATTTCGTTTAAACCTTCGATCGAAGTTATGAGTGAATAAGTGCAACAAAATTTGTGTTTGCAATTTACACTGTTCGACATAAGGTAAGTTTGTTATTACCTTTTTTATAATGCAAAATTCTGTAACTTTATAGTAAGTATTTACATTGACTCAAGTTCCGTGAGGCTGGTATTTGCTGTTAATATATTATGCATAAACGTAATTGCTATGACTTACAAAGGCAGAGTTTCTCAATATATGCCTACTTTATACAAATAAAAATCTATTACGAGATCTATCTCGGTTCTCGGTACAATAATTAGTCTACATCTGCACGTAATAAAGAAAATAATGTGGGAACATTTATCCGCTCGGCCAGAGACAACCCTTGCTCCGCAAACGTTCTTATACAGTTATCACATAATTCACATTTCACAGCTTTTATATCAAATATTAGTTACATGTTACATGTATAACGTATACCACAGTCACAGAGACGCGACGGAGAAAATGATGAAATGATGTTAGTATCATCGACGGTAGGCGGGGGATACGGGCGAAACGGCAGTCGCAAGCAGTAGAGTAGTGAGTCCTAACTCCTAACCTAACCTTTATAATCTGTGGAGTAGTTTGTCGTGTTGTGTTGTACTCAACTCGCGTAATAGGAATCATGGATGCGAATATGTTTACTGTTAAATATGTGTATTGGTTAGTAAGAAGATCACGGTAGAAAACTTTCGCGAAGCCTGGAAGCGAGGTATCTGGCCGAGTGGAGCCGTGTCTCAATTTTTTAAGAAGAAGAGGACGACCCAAATGACTCAGGGGTCCCTCAGCTAGAAATGGCAATCCTACCTCATCCTTCTGTAAATCTGTAAGTGAATATATATATTAAAGGTTACTACCAAAATTTTAATAGCATGCGCACGACGACCAATACAAAAAACGGTTATATCATATTTGCAATCGTCGAACGATGTAAGACAATACTGCAATAATTATCAACATAATTTTAATCAACTGCTTTACCAGCCTGCGGTAGAACATAAAAAGGTTTATTGTAATTGTAATTTAGTAGCTGATCATTGTATTTATGCTTATATATGTAGGTTCTAATGTAAGTTCCCAATACCAGAATTTTACTGCTAATCAAAAAGATGAAAACAGGCGGATATGTATTTCTGACAATATTCAAATTGAATTTAAAAGTTATAGCCTTTCACATTGAAAACTATTTTTCAAAAAGTTGAAATACTTGGAAAATTTAGTATGAAACATCCAATTTTGTAATTAGAAATCAAAATGACAAAATATTGTCAGCTGAGCAAAAGCTTAGTATTACAGAATGAATGAATTCAGTTCAAAGTTTTTCTAAAGAATTTTTAGTTTTCTATGCTTTCCTAATAATATTTTTTTTATCTTGTTCCACACTAATATTTTTTTCAGCACAGGACATTTTCTGGATCGAGAATGAGATGGATCTTTCTGTTAGAGAGATGGAGCTGGAGTGTTGGTGGTTCGAGGTTCTGGGAGTTGGCATTCTGGTTCCAAAGAAACGGAACATGGCAGAGCATCTATAATAACAACAGGGGTGTTGGCACATCAATATCTCCTGAAAATTAATAATATAGAATATTATTCTTGAAATTATATACAATAATTGCTAGTTGTTTTATGTGTAGTTTATAAACTGCAAGATATACATATTGTAATAAATATATGCAAATATTGTTAAAAAAAAATTCTGTATATTTTCAGTTGTAATTACAAAATTATATATCTTTCTATTAAAAATAATAATTGTATATTCCATTGTAATGTTTCTTATGGGTATCATAAATAATAATATTATTTATGCATCTTATCATTTCAATACCTTTTTATGTTCATTGAAAAATACACTTGAAAATAATTAACTTACCTTTCAATAAGCCGCAGGAGTGTAGCTCGGTCCACAAGAGTAAAATTCTTCCTTTTTGTTTCCATTTTCTCAAAATATATTTCACAGATAATATTTAGATTTTATTATTCACTACCAAAACAAACAACGATGACAACTAGTTTAACCTATTAATAAATAAAATTTTGACATATGACGACCCGCTCACGTAGCGTGAAGTTTGCAACGAAATGACAAATGGCTTAGCTGCGGCGAAGGTTAGCTACCGTTAATCTCGCTTCGAACAACGCTAAAAAAATTTAAGCCTCCATGCGAGCTAAGCACGGGTTAAAATTAGCATAAGATTAGCCACTGTTTCGAACAACAGGCCCTTAGTATTGAATTCAAATTGTAATACGTAGGGGTGAACTCCGAATTTTCGTTGTATTAAATAAATATACTTTAGTGTGTATGTGAATTTTTATCCACATAAGAACAATGAACACTACAACGGGAGTCAGGTGTAGTTGAAGGTCTAGGACCTTAAGAGCGAATTGGAGGAAAAAGGCGAAATACTACTGGAAGGAAACAGGAACTAAAGATCGACTTGAAAAAAGACTTGTTGAGGAAGGTTTACCTTCTTTAGAACCAGACACTTTTCAGTTTAAACTGTCGGACTTCGAAAAAATGGCACAGGATATAAAACAAGAATGTAAAATAAGTGCAAGTAAATTTGGTACAAAAACAAGAAGTAAATTTGACACAGAAATTAGAACAGAAACTAGTAAAAGAAGAAAAATTAAAAGCTGAGGTAAATTAACTGAGAAGCAAGTTGGAAACATCACAGGTGTATGGGGCCGAAGTATCGAAGAAAGTCCCTGAAACAAAATTTGTACATGGGGGGGAAATTACACTGTAACCTCCTCAATTTGATGGGAGAACATCCTGGGCGAGTTACCTTCTGCCCGTCGAAGCAGCAGCGAAAGTAAATGGATGGTCATATAGTGAGAGAGCCACAGCATTGACACTTCTTTAAGAGGAGAAGCGACATATATTTTGCAAACTTTGTCACCGGCGGAACAAGGTAATTACGAGCAACTTGTCAGGCGCTTAGAAATGAGGTATGGCCAGGCTCACTCTGAACACGTTGACCATTCTCAATTGAGGGACCGCAGCCATCTGTCGAAAGAATCTTGAGAGTTTGAAGCAGATATAGATCGCCTTGCTCGTCTGGCATATCCAACGGTGCCTGAGAATGTTTTGGAGAGATAGACAGCCCAAGCATTCTTGGACGGGCTTCGTGACGGTGAAACGAGGCAAGCCTTAATACTTAGACAGATGCTTTGACTCGTGCACTAAAATACAAGGCCGCGAGGAGGGCTGTAAAATCCAAGCTTATACTAACTACTCTATCGACTACTATGAACTATTAATATTCATTATTAACACTATATACAACCGTATTTGGACCAAGCGTTATTTATTTATGTTGTAGCCCCCCATGGTCTATAAACTGAGTGGTTGGCTCATTGACGAACTTTTGGGTGAGGGGAAAGTGATGGCAGACGCAGGTATTGGATACCGTATGGTGTTTACTTAAGCTAAGGAACAGCGGACTATCGACATGTACCGGGGTGATACATTTTGTATTCCACTAGCGTAGTGTTCGTCTGTGAAGAGTAATTTATCTTTTTGTGTGTGTGTTTTTCTTGTGAACTTGACCGCTTTTAATTTAACTAGAAGCTACTAAAAAATATGTAAGTACCTATATGAACTCATATTTTGTTTATATATTGATCTAAATTAGTTACCTATTGTGATTGTCCTTAACAGTGAAACGTAATTATGTATTTTACACTTTTATACAATATTTTCATGTATGATCAATAAATATTACATTGCGAAAAAGTCGAACAACCTTATCCGAATGGTAGTGACAGCGCGTCCATCTGAATCATCATCCGAATCATAACTTCAGAAATGCTTATAATTTTTTATTATGTTTTTGGTTTCTGATAAATTTAGACTAAAACATTTTGCTTACGTAAGATGGAATCATGGTCAAGGTACCATATGACAAATCAAATATATTATATACTAATATCCAACAATTAAGTTCATTTCCATGTTTTATCGTGTGTTTGTTTGGTTTATTATTTATTCTTGTCTTTTATTTCCAATCGATAAGATTATGTGGACATAAGAAGGTATTTTTTAAAACTATTTTTTACTGGTGACACCACAATATGCCTATTGTTTCTAGTAGCTACTGTCGATATGAAAGTATTTCTTATGATCTATAGTTTTTTAGAATTATAATTCCCGGAATAATATGTTGTATTGAAGTGTGTAATAATAGCCTATTAGATGCTAGAAAATCTAGTGAAAAAATTTCTTTTCACCGTTTTCTCAAGGATAAAGTTGGCCAATTCTGGATCCAAAAGTGCAGAAGACTTGCTGAGTGGAATCCAAAAAACTATCGTGTTTGTTTGGAGAACTTTACAGCAAAGGATTTCAAGCGTGACTCAACAAAATACTCCAACGCCAGTTACAGTTTTGTGTAATACTCAAAACAATTTTATTTTTTGTATATGTATATCTATATTTTATATTTTTCTAATAAATTGAGTAAAAAAATAACATGAGTTTTATTTTTTATTTATGTGATGCAGACGGCTCTTGTTTTTTCATATCTTCAGTTCATATTAATAATCCCTTGATAAAGCCTTAAAAAAGCAAACCATATGCCACATAGAATTTATCATATTATCCTACTCAATATTTTTAAATTGTAGCTAATCCTATACTACTGACTGACTCGGCTGCACCGGACTGACTGAACTCCGCAACAAATCCTACACATGAAATTTCCAACTTCATAAAATTGATATCTACTGATTAGAATCAGCTGATTGCATATTTAATAAGGTTATGATAGTCATTTGTTGCATTCGATGTTCAAAATATTTGACATAAATAAACGAATTTTTATGGGGATTGTTTTGGTATTGACGTATTTGTCACAATTCAGTCAGTTCATATATTTTTTCTACTGATGATTCTGAAACTTTATTAAAAAATATCCCGTTTTTTTATTTTTATCGAAATCTTAAAAGAAAAAAGATCAAAAACACTAAAAATTAAATTGGTTCAAAACGTGTGCGTTTTAGCGCCCTGTGACGTCCAGTTCCCGCTTATCTGGCATTGGCTGATCTTATGTATTATGTCGGTAATCATTGTGACAGTGACAATTAGTTGTCAACACGTTGTGAGAATAAATTCTCGTTTTACATTCGGTTTCGTGCACACCAAACGGGATTGTAAATGTTATATTTAGTGGTTATGGTGGACGCATATCAGACAATGAAATTTGCAAAGCAAGTGACTGTTGTAAAGTGTTGCGCACCCCACAACTACTTTTTCATGATTGGAGCCGGGAAGTGTGATGTTTTAAGTGGGAATCTGATCTCGTTTTTAAATACGTGGACAAACTGAAATTAAAATTTCAATAACTACAATATGTCTGAATATAATTTTAATGGTGAATTGCTTGTTTGCAGTATAAACTGTATTGTTTAAAACTAATAAAATAAAAAATCCAATGCATGCACCAACTCCATTAAATAACGATTATAATCTACAAACACGAGATTGGCCTTTGACATGTTTGTAGACGTCAATAATAAATTGACTTAACAACTCTGAAAAACTGTACAATTCGAACTGATAAACTTCAAAAGAACTATAAATATAGGTTGCGTTCATGGAGTTGCTATCTGCATCTATCAATACAAACACTACCGATGCTGTTCATGGAGCTAATTATGTGTTAGTGAAAGCAAGCTCCATGAACACTATTTTGCGTTTGCGTTCACACTGTTATTTGCTGTCGAGTCGAGAAAATTGAATTATTTTTTTGTCTTTGAAAAGACTCGTCTGAAAAATATTATTAATTGAAAATGCTTTTCAATCTGAAAAAAAACCGGTGTCAATACATGGATAAGTTTGGCTCTTATATTTTATTCGCATTCTCACCAAAGCTGGAATAAGTACAAATTGAAACCACTTTAATATGATTAGCATATCTGTTTGCCATACCATGGATTGAGAAAAGACTTTCACTTTCAAACTTGCGCAAAGATCTTTGCCTAAATATCTGGTTTATCCTTATAATAATTGTCTGAGTGACACCATCACTTATGTGCAGCCCTCAATGCATATTGTTACATTTGTACAGACTGTACACTCTTATTTTATTATTATTTTATTATATAGAACGCAATATCTTATCATATCCGCTTTGATACTCGCGGAAGTGACATTTCTTTCTACCGTAACATTGTGATATGGTGCATTATCTATTACTAACACTGAGTTACTGGGTAAATTTGGTACTAACTGTGCCTGAATCCACTTCATGAAATTGAGATGGTTTATGTCATCATGATAGTCACCACTCTTAAATTTGAATTAATCTTAACAATATCGAAATTATCTCAAACACAATATAATTAAAAATATTATATCCTCACTTTAGGTATACCGACCCATAATAGCATTATGAAATGCTATTTCACTATTCTCCACTCGAGAAACAAAATACTGCGCAATTGTGGGATGGGCCATATTTGTTCCTTCTCATGTTTGTTCGACTATACTACAACTGAGCTCCGTGAATAGATGAAAAATATTATTAATTGAAAATGCTTTTCAATCTGGAAAAAAACCGGTGTCAATACATGGATAAGTTTGGCTCTTATATTTTATTCGCATTCTCACCAAAGCTGGAATAAGTACAAATTGAAACCACTTTAATATGATTAGCATATCTGTTTGCCATACCATGGATTGAGAAAAGACTTTCAGTTTCAAACATGCGCAAAGATCTTTGCCTAAATATCTGGTTTATCCTTATAATAATTGTCTGAGTGACACCATCACTTATGTGCAGCCCTCAATGCATATTGTTACATTTGTACAGACTGTACACTCTTATTTTAAATAAAAATTATTACTTAGAATATAACACTTATTAAATTTTAGTTTAAATAAATAATATTTGTCATTAATTGAATTATTTTTTAATAAACTCGTAAAATTTACGAAACATGAGTTTTTAGGTACGTATCTCAAAAAATTGTTTGAAAATAATTCCAATAATATTGAGGATTGAATAAATTAGATGATTTTGAGAGAAATGGAAGAAATCAAACTCAGGCATACCGGTATATGAGTATACTCTTGCAGCAGAATTTGTTTATCGCTGCATCTTGAATTGCAACTGAGTTTCCTCATCGCCTAAAAATATATTTTTTAAAATATTTTACTTATCCCATAAAGTAGAAACCTTAATACGCTTCACAATACTTTGACCGGATCATAAACAATGACCTATTAACAGAGATAGACGGAACTGTAAACAATATATTGTGTTGACATCATCCCTTGTTCGGCCACGCCTCATCGCATATCAGTTTCTCCCCCCCATTATTTAAATACTTTGTGTTTTGGTTGTTTTTGAATATTCTATTGTATTCTTTGGTTTCAAAACGTCAAAAAATGAGTAGACGTTGCAAACTGTGGAATAAAATAGAATCCACGAACCCAGAAATAACTTTTCAAGTAGACCGTCTAAATTAAAATTTGGTAACTTATATATTTGAATTTTGAAAGAAAATTATTGACATATAAACGTCGGTCATGGGCGTAGTAAAGAAATTATTACCTAATCATTGTTATTTCATCAAAGAGATTTTTATATTGTTTGCGCTTTTCAAATCCTAGACTTTTAAAAGGAATTATACCTACGCACCTATTTAATAATATTAGTACGGGATAGGAACAAAAATCAATGTCCATTTAAGGGTAAACTGAAATTGATAAGAAGATAAACTTAAGCCAGTATGTATATAATAGGTATATATGTCAAAAACTATAATACGTGAGGAGCATGGATATAAATCTTCCTTGCGATTATTATATAAACACAAAAAAATTAGCAAGTTTATTTGCTGAAACATACAACATTCGGATATTATTGACTTTTTTACCAAGCTTAAGATTTAACTTGTGGTATTAATTATTTCGAAGTATAGCAAATGAAACCAAAAAGAACGAGACGTCACTGGTGTCATATTTTCTATGCGAAAAGACTAGTACAGTGAGGCGGGGTTTAGTTAAAACCGTTCTGTCCCCCCTTCTGACCGCTTCCACATCTCACCCCTCCTGGCCCTCGAAGATGTCAACAAACAAAACGTATTTTATCAATGAAGTGTTCTGTCTATCTCTGTTGATAGGTCATTGATCATAAACCATTTTCGGTATTTTATGTCAGTGTCAGTATGACGTCGTTATCAGTTGTACAATTTTCCTGTTCATGGAGCTTGCAGATGCAAACACCATCAATACACTACTCTGAAGAAATAGCGTTGATAACACTCATTTATGACGTGACACAAAAATTCATGACGTCATGATAGCGTTTGTAGTATAGTACGACCAGAATGAGAGGGGAAAACTCCTCCCACCAGATCTGCGCGAGACAAGCCTTGTCTATCAGTAGCGGAGGCGTTAACAAATTAGCAAAGGAGAGTAATCGTATAAAAACCATTCAAAAATTGAGGTACATATCTCTACATTGGAAAATACATAGCATCTCGTAACAATTATTAAATTAAATCATTTGGCTTATTCAGTTTACTAAAAAATAAAATAAATTGTTGATGAGAAAAGAAAAACCGGATTTAGGCAATAATTTATTTTAAATAAATAAATAAAATTTGTTTTCTTTTATTAGAGTAAATAACTCTGGTTTTGTCATTGTCTCGGAGAACGCAATATCTTATCATATCCGCTTTGATACTCGCGGAAGTGACATTTCTTTCTACCGTAACATTGTGATATGGTGCATTATCTATTACTAACACTGAGTTACTGGGTAAATTTGGTACTAACTGTGCCTGAATCCACTTCATGAAATTGAGATGGTTTATGTCATCATGATAGTTACCACTCTTAAATTTAAATTAATCTTAACAATATCGAAATTATCTCAAACACAATATAATTAAAAATATTATATCCTCACTTTAGGTATACCGACCCATAATAGCATTATGAAATGCTATTTCACTATTCTCCACTCGAGAAACAAAATACTGCGCAATTGTGGGATGGGCCATATTTGTTCCTTCTCATGTTTGTTCGACTATACTACAACTGAGCTCCGTGAATAGATGATAGCGCTAAATAGTGACTCAATGAACACCGTCTATATAGGCGTCCCTAACTGATGCTTTAATCACATTGCTCATTAACAAAATATAATAACTACTAGATTTCTTAATTACAATATACAATCTGATATAATCTTTGAAAATATAAACTGTCATTTCAAATCTTGAAATTAGAACACTTGGTCTTGACAATTTTATTTTAAATCTCGGATATAGGTAACTAATCTTTGATTATATTTATAAATCAAAAATTGTTAGCAAAACATTTTTTCATTTTCTTAAAACCTACAAACATGATCTCATTTATAAAATGTACCTCACACCATTTAAGAATGATATAAATTTTTTCGAAGTTTTACAATAATTTTGACTAGCTCGCACTGATGGATACTCCTTGACTACTAAATTCATCTGATTGGTTAGCGCATGAACTACTAATTATTCTTGACCATTTCCAACAGGATTTTCTAGGGAGCGTGGAAGTTATAGAGATTCTGATAGAACTAACAGATACGATGATCGAGATGACCGAAAAGGATACGGAAGTAGAAGATTCGATGATCAAGATAGGAACGAAGGATTTACCAGAAGTAGCTACAACAGGGAAGATCGAGAACGCGATAATGATACAACTGGTAAGAAATACTTAATGATAACGATGTTATCATACGTAAATGATACGTTGACTGATCAATAAAATTTTAAGAACCTCGTGAAAGACCACGCCTGGTCCTGGCTCCAAGAACAAAGCCGATTGAACCAACTGTAGTGGCACCTCCCGATGAGATTGTAGCTGCTGCTTCAATCTTTGGCAACGCAAAGCCTGTTGACACTAGCCAAAGGGAAAGAGAAATAGAAGAGAAATTGGCTAAGGTCGATACGACCGAACGCCCAACCAGAGATATAAGCAAAGAAAGGCCTATTACGAGAGATAGCAAAACAGATAACAGTTTAGAGAGAAGGCAAGGCAGCAGCGATAGGAGAACGGGAAGCAGAGAGAGAAGGCAACCTGAAGGAGATAAGAGAAATGTAAGTTTCATATAAATTGGTTGGTATGACGTCATTTGAGGATCAAATCATCTTTTGACTCATGATATCATGTGGTATACTATCACTCTCAAGTAAATATATAAATGTGTAAAGTTAAAACAACAATAAAGAAAAAAATATCTCCTCTGTTTGTTGATTTTCTTTTCTGTTTAATAGCTATTGCCGAGCCTTAGTGTTATCAATAAAATAATCTTGGAAACAGTTTGGTATTTTCCCTACATACATCATAGAATCAAAATCGAACCATTCATATATCCTTTATGTTTTGCTCAAATTTTTAATTATGATTATGGTCGTATTTAAAATTTGTAGGTGGACAGAAGTCGACAATCAACGAGACTAGATGAAGGTCCTAAAGGAGGTAGGCCATCCATGAAAAAAAATTGTAAGATGAATTAAAAATGATATTTATTTTCTAATAATTTATTTTATTTTCTTTCAAGATGATGATATGAGAAGTCAAAGAAATGACAACCACTCTCCAGACAAACTCAAAAGTGAGAAGCCAAAGCGAGACGATAAACGGTAATTGTTTATGTAGATTTTGGGTTTGATTGGAATTTCTAGTCTTTATAATAAAGTTACAACAAATTGATTACACACCACCACTTTATATAAATTTGAAACAGCTATCAAAAATGCTATTCATTTTATTAAGGACTGATGCCTTCATTTGATGTATTCCACAAAATTCTATTCATTTTTATTAATCCACAACCGTAAATAAATATTTAGTACACAGTTTCAGTTATGATAACCTCAACATTAATCGTAAGTGTAACAGTTTAAATGAAATGATCTCAAACTTACAATTCTACAATATTGTGGTAGATGGTAAACCGCTAAGATTCTTCATTGCACGGACCAATGGTTCAGTTGTACTTTTTGTATCAGCTTTATTAAATATTTGGAATGGCTATATTTCTAGTGATTCAGAATTGAAGGAATCCTTTTTGTGGAGATTTATAATCATTATGACGAATAACATATTTTTTCAGAGACAAGCATGATAAGGAAATGCCAAGACTTACTGAACCGGCAGCACCAAATTTTGCTGCTAATAACAAATTTGCGTTCTTGGAAACTGAAGATGTTAGTGACTAACGATAAAAGTTTAGTTTGTACATAATGGATTGTAATAAATTATGAATAGTAAGTGGTAGCCATAATGTTTTACATATTTATTGTTTTAGTGTTAGAATATGATTTTTTGTTGATGAGCCAAAATATTTTGTAAGTGTAAATTTTTTTTAGTTTCACAGATGTGGTTTCAGTAAATTACATATTCAAGTTTATTATGTATATCTTTGCAACCATTTTCAACCGATTCAGTTGAATAAAAATAATAAATTACCGTATTGCTGTTTTATTACTTAATTTGACCACTAATCTTGCGAGACGTGCTGTGATCCCATTCTAAGTCCTCGTAAAATCGTGGATCACTAATTCTCAGTGCAGCTCTCTTGTAGTGGTAGTAATAAACTGTTGACACTACAAAGAAAATGATATTTAATGTTTTTACAATTTCCCATATATGTGAATTACATTTACTCATTGTCAAAGCAATTTAAACTACTCAACAAAACATTAATGCAGATGTACTAAATTGATTAGGAAGATATAAAATGGGATACATTTTCACGAAATATTAGCGACCCACTTACAAAATCTTTGCAGTATAAAAATCACCAGAAACAAGATAGTCCATGAATGCTGGAGATTATTCCAGCGAATAACTAGGAACCAAATATTCACCAGAGTGGTAAGAATAAAATATGCCATGCATACCAATAGACTAGTCTTGAATCGCTCGTAGAGTAAATGAACAAGCCCTGTCTGAAATTTCAAATATCAAAATGTTTTTAGAAATGTAACTTACTTACCTGGAAAACGTAAGTCGAGAAGAATGTCAACAGTAAGGTCGATAAAGCCAGAATTAAAAAGATATCCTGGATTCTAAAAAAAATAAGAATATTATTCTGTTTAAGAAAAGGGGAGAAATATTTTACATAAACAAAACAAGCATAAGGGCATTGCTCTCTCTGGTAAATAACAAGGTGATGTTAATAAACCAATCAATGGATAAGAAGAATGTTTGCAAAACCAGAATTACTGAATACTTGCTGGTGGTTAATCGCATTCTCATTCAAAAACTTTTAGCCCTCTTTATAACTCTAGTAGACGTACAGTGCGAAAAATAGTAAATAAATTTCTAAAATTGTTAAGAATTTATCGATTTAAATGAAAATATCCTGATAGTTTTGTTGCTTTTGACATGACATGTGTCAGGTTTATATATAGAATAGAACACTACATGTACAATAAGACCACGGTCCATAGAGAGATCAATAAGACCTGTATCATGGAACACTATTTCCAAGTCAGACGACGATAAGACCGATTCACCACGTCGCATTAATACACTCTCGTGTATAGAAAAATTTTTGATACCAATCGATGTATTTTTAATTGCATTTTCCAAAAATAGAAATATTCATAACTGCATATACTACCGTTTTTGAAATAATATCGATCAAAGTTGTGAAAGTTCAGGTTATGATATCTTTGAACCTGTCTACTCTGGATGATCAGAAACAAAATTTAAAATTGCCAAATTTGCCAAACTTAATTGCCAAACCCTTAGTATTTTCATTTAAGGACTTGGATATTAGTTTATCCTATTCTTCAGATCATCTGCGCTATTTTACCTTTCAAAAGTCTCCATATTGACTTTGGAGAATATAACATGGGACGTAAAATAGCGCAGATGATGTGAAGAATATATGGTTATTCATTTCCAAGCATTCTTATTCATTAAATGAAAATTCTAAGGGTTTGGCAATTAAGTTTGTAGGCGTAGTGCTGGTCCTTTGAGATACCACTTTATTTATGTTGAAGCTGCATAGACCTTATATGCAAGATGCAGTGTTCTCTGGTAAAAGCGCATAGATGTCATAGTACATAAAGAAATTGTTAGAAAAGATCACAGACAGCAATTAGCAAGAAGACTGTATAAGAGGAGATCAGGAGGTCTATTCTGTACACTAATCGTTAATCGACATAATCTAACGATAACAGTTGAAGATCGAAATGTCATTCAAATAGATGTTAACTTTATTTATCCATATACTGGGTGATGTTATATTATTACAGATAGTAGGGGCAACATTATTTGATTCCGTTACAATAGTGAGAAAAATCAAAAGTAGGTTATGTTGGATAAAAAAAGAAGGTATGGAAAATAGGCCGACATTTGGAAAGAAGCTTTTTTAATTTCAATCAATCGAATTACTGTATAATGATAGCATTCACATTATTGCTTCAAGAATGAGAGTTGCCAATAATTAAGTTTGGCAATACCTCAGTTTAGGTATCTACACAAACACAAGTGTATTGTTTGAGCGAACAATCATATTGCAAATAGCTATAACAGAATTTTGCTGTCAGGGAGAAGAGCTTTGCTCAATTATCATACCACAAACTCGAAATCTATCTATTATACCTATCATAGAATTAACTTTACGTTTTACACAAACTAATGATTCACCATCAGAGAGAAAACAGATGAATATTATATAATGATTATGAATAACATCGAAGGCAAATCCAAAATATGTAGGTACTTACGGTAGGTAATCTCAATATAAACAACAGAGATTCATAAAGAATTTCACCATCTCATCTACTTTCTTCATTCCTTACATGTTTATTCGATGATCGATTAATTTAAAGATGAAATGGTTGTTTACAATCAATTCTTATTTATCAGGAAAACATTTTTAATGTGATTCAATCCAGCCCCAAGTACTTACCTATCTTAATCGGTTTTCTAGATTTATTCTGAATATGCATATCTAAAAACAGGTGGAGATATTCAGTTCAAAATATATTTCTTCTATTTTTTAAACTTGCATTGATAGGGTGGGAAGTCGCGAAATATTCCTTATTATTTCATGCTTTGGATTTGTTCATATATTTATGAACTGACCCAACGGCCGTTATAGACCAATGGGAGTCATATGGCACGAGAAACAATTATTAGTCATCCATTCTTTTGTCTCAGCCAATAATATCTCGAGATATACGGTCACGAGACTAATTTATGTAAGAAAGATCATTGCGAATTATAAACTTGGAGGGTTAATTTCTGTTCGTAAGTTTTGTGATAGTTTTCTGGTGATTTAAATTTCAATGATGGATACTGTTGCCGAAATGTAAGTAATTTTAATGTTCTCATAAAATATATATTGTATTTTTGTGTGTATAAAAGTTACAACAATAATAATATTATGTTATTGGTAAATTATGATCCGCATTTCTGAAGCAGTAAAGTAAATTTAAGTTTTTCTACGCAATTTTCTTAGGAGACAAAATAGATGCAACCGAGATAATAAAGAACAACTTACTTCTTTGGTAGCATTTATGTGTAGCCACCCGAAATTCGCTTCTGGGGCGCAACTTGGCTATGATGGTGTAGCAACAAATAAAGCAATTTGGCAAGAGCTGACCAATACTCTAAATCAGTTGGGACACCCCAAAATTGCAGAGAGGTGGCAAACTCTGAGTATCAAATAGACTCATATGAACTAATCGAAATAAGTTGTGAATAGTGACAAAAGTTCTTATCAGAAAAAAATATCCTATCTTTATACATATACAGGGATGGAAAATTATTTCTGGATCTGACATCATAAGTTTTACCAAATAGATCACCCTATATATTTTTGTATTTTCAGATAGTTATTTTCACATTTTAGATGATATAATAAGTTTCGGAGGATGTCCAACTTTTGTTTTTTTAATAGTTGTCAATTAATTCTCATTAAAACAAAATGAGCACTCTAACATTGAGGAAAATGAAAAAATATATAAAATTATCTTAACTGTTGCAAATCAAAATAAACACTATTTTTGTAAGAGAAGATTTTAATATAACGTAAAACGATATAGATGGTTCCACAAAATTGTTCAACTGTGTACATAGCCATTTTATATAATAATTTCATAAAATAACATTCTTCTAATTTACAGACTTATAATTTTAATAATTCCAATCTTTATCCAAGGTATACTAGAAATTTTGAATACATATTTTGCTAACCAAGCTTATCTTCCTAGTCATGAGTACTAAATGTCTAAAAGACATCAAAAATAAATCTATTAAACTCATTGTAAAGGAGATATTTTAAGAGCTAATACAATAGCAATATCCTAATCTCATCATAATTTCCCAGTCATTATTGGAGCTGAATTTCTTGTAGACAAGGAGAGACAAAGCTCTTGGTAAGGCTGCTCAGATCCGTGGTGCAAGAGGTAGAACGGGAGGCCTTCCGAATAATGAGCCTGCAGTTAACGAGCAGGATAAACAAATTAGCCTTTTTGGGTCAAATTATTGGGAGGGTTCCTCATGTGCTGACCTTTATTCTGAAGAAATATTGAGTTATTTCAGAGTTATATACACACCTACTTTAGTTTAAATTTTATATCGCTTCACCTCTGTGACATTGCATTTCTCCGTACAAATTAAATTTCATTTCTTTTCTCTTTTCTACATAAATAATAACAATTTAAACTTTCATTATAATTTATAATTCTAGACATTTTCTCACTTTTCTGGTTCAATAATTACATTTTTTTAATATTTTCTGGTACACTAGTTGATATTTACCTTATTTCGTAGGAATTCATAGAAAGGCTGGAACAGGGGGATGAGGGAGTTTTTAGAGAAGAGCCAGTCTGTACTCGGGTGGCTGAAGCTCTGAATATTCCCAAATTCCCAAAGATCCATGAATTGGTCTTCATGCATCTCAAAAGGATCATGACTCGCTCTCCACGCACTCCGTTCTGTTCTTCTATCCAAACGCCGTGCACGATGTTCCAAATTCATCACATCCAGTGCCAAGTAGCCCAAACCAGCATTGAAAATTATGAATTGATCCTAAAGTAATAGACAATTTATTAAAAACAACTACGATGTGTGCTGAACTTATGTTAAGCTCTTATAAAAATTAAAATATAATAGAATTAAAAATCTCACCAACCTTGCTTTCGTTAGCAAAGTATTTAGAAAAGTTATATTATTACGAGACATGATGATTTTATATTCTTTGCTGTATTTCTATTTAGATATTCTCAAAAATACTATACCAATTTCAACAATGAATAAAACTGAACTTACTTGAAGGCTAAATCTAACAAAAAAGTAATCAACACACTGAACTGAAATCTACTTACTTATTCGAACAACAGTAGGGATCCACTTATAGTAAGTATATCGTATATCTAGTTATGAACCTAGAATAAAATATAATCAATGTTTTACAAGTAAATATATATATATATATATATATATATATATATATATATATATATATATATATATTTATTGTATTTATATATAAAAAAATACTTACTCAGTGGTAGAAACAAATTGTTGTAGATACTTGAATTCACTCCTCATTTACTTATGTTTTATTAACCTAGAACATAATAATTCCCAAAACTGTAAAACGTACACACCAAAATGAAAATAACTTGCAGTTTGCAGTACTTACTACAATAATACTAAATTAATAATCATTACACTAATGGTTTCTTCTACACCATTTCCACTTTTATTTGAGAAAGAATACAGTTTATTTAAAAAAATATCAATTGTATTTGAGAGAAGTCAAATTTATTTAAGAGAGCACCAATTAGTTGAAAAAAGACAGTTTTATTTGAGTAGTCAAAATATTAATTTAAGAGTTCAATTGTATTCAAGAAATGGTAAAATGTAATTGAGAAGATATAACAAGATAATGAAAAACACAAAAGCACATGCATAACACAATCTTAACATTAGAAATGATGATTACACTGAACCTTTAGACCTTTTTACCAACTTGCTAATTCAATTAGGATACTTTTCTCAAATGCAATTAGCAACTTCTTAAATTCAAATCATACATTCTGAAATAGAATTACTTTCGTATTGATATTATAAAATAATTTCTCAAATACAACTGACTATTCTCCACTACGTTTGTTGTATTCTCAAATGCAATTAAAACCTTATTGAATTAAAGTGGAAATGGTGTATATTATGAAATTATTATTCTGTAACTTACCTATAGGATAGTATCTGTTATGTTACTTTCTGAGAACTTGCAGAAAGATTAATATAAAAGTATATAATTGATGAAAGTAACACAAGTATCCAATCCGATAACTACTTACACATGACAAAATAATCGGAATTCAGATTGCAAATTAACTAATACTATATGCGAAAGCTATTACTGCCTAGAATATTGGGTATAGGATCAATTCTCAAATAGGTGAGACATAAATGCGAATACCAATATATTTTTACTTCCTTTTGCAGATTGAAGTAACCTAAAAATAGAATAATTTCTCCTAAGACGTAAAATTCAAAAAAGGATATGATACTTACCTATAAAATTCTCACTTAAGAAAACTCACAACCATAGAGTCTTTATTATATTTCTGTGTTGACATCTCACAACAATTTATAACAAAGCACAAGAGGTTATAGGTTATAGTTGAACATAAACAAACACATACATACACAATACACGAAAAATAATTTCGATCCTCGAGATTGCCTTTGTAAAAACTAATTTATTAACTAAAGTTACAATGTTTATTCTACAAAGGTTACTACAGGACTGTTCTAATTGTTAACAAGCTTATATTTATACTATATACAAAAGTGTTTATATCAGCAGAAATAAGATTCCAATGGGAGACCTGATGGAGATATAATTCCTCCCCCTGTAGATCCAACTTTGGAGTAGCGAGGAAGTTGGACGTTAAGGAGCTCTATTGGTTGGGCTGGACCATTTTGTTTCCCATTTGGTTTGACTTTCTTATAGGTGAAGTAGATGATCAAGAATATTACAATGCAGTATATAATGATCGTCCAGGCATCGGGAATATATAGGTGGGCCATGCTGTCTTCTTTGATCGTTGGAATATTTTCAACGAACCTGGTTTTCAGATCTTGGAGTTCATCGAGCTGAAGTTGATCTAAATGTATGTTGATGTTGGGTATTTTTGAGTCGTATTGATTAGTATTGAGATCTGCAAATAGTATTGGTTTATTTGCAGTTGGCTCTTCTTTTTCGTTTTGGATTATTTTGGAATTTGTTTATAGTCTGCATCCTTGTGGAATTTGGAATAGATAGGTACCATATAATTTTAATATTTCTTCTTGGCTGGTACATCGAAGAGTCACTGGTTCTTCGGAAGGAAACAACCCTATCCAAGTTGATTCATCTAGGTTTCTAAATGTAGTTTGTGTGATGGTTATTTGTGCATAGTTACAACTAGAAGTATTCTTCATCCGTAGTAGCTGAACTTCGCAGAGGCTGAGATCGTCTATTTCGTAGATCTCAGTATTTTTACAGATGTATTGCCTATCTGCTATTTGTTCACAAGAGTTCCTCAATAGTGCGTAATGTAACTCACTTTTGATCAAAAATCTACCCTTCGGAAGAATAGTTTTGAATTGACCTTTCGAGAAGACTGGTATAGAAAATAAATGATAAAGGTTGAATTCGGAAGGATAAGTTATTGGAATTTTAAGTATATACACAATTCTATTATTGAGAATAAAGCATTCCACTTCTATTAATTTTTCAAAAAGAAGGGTATTTCCTAGATCAACAGGTATTGGAAATTGGTCAGGAGTGAATTTTGTTTGAAGAGTTTTTAATATATTATATAAATCTGATATAGGCATTATGCTTGGATGCATAGTTTTAAATTTTGCAAAGGTAATAGAATTCTCTATATCCTGTAAAATAGATATTATGGTTTCGTACAAATTGATTATTTGAATCATAACATCCTTTATAAAACTACTATTCTCTCTGTAGGCTCGTGTGGTTACAATTAATGAGATTTGATTTAGCTTGTCTTCCAAAAGTTTTTCATTATGATTAATCTGGCTAATTGTTCCATTAAATTTGTCTATCAAGGTAATGGCAAGTGAACATTCAGATTTTACGCTTGAAGTTATTTTGTTCTGATTCTCTTGAAGTTGTCTAATTAGTAGATCATATCTCTCGCCGTCTCTAGCATCAAGATTACCTGAAATTGATTTGAATATGGATCCTAATCCATTGATCAACCCTCGTTTCGTTCTTTGTGAATGAGGTATAATTTCCGATAGTTTTGACTCAGCCTTATTTTCAACATATCTTAATATTTTATGGTAATTTGAAACATCTCTAGAATAATTTGCATTCATTTGAAGGGATAATGTTAAATTCGTAGATTTAGTTTTAAGCTTATTGATTTCTAAAATTATAGGATTCAGATCGTAATAATGAAAGAGTGAATGTGAATATTCTTGTAGTTTAGCGGTACCGATCTTTAGGGGTATTAATCCTGGGTTGTCTTGTAAGTTTCTTACACTGATAGTTTCTCGGAGACCCAAGACTACGGGAAACCTGTAATACAATAATCTATCTTTACTAATCGAAAGAGTAAATTTTTCTTAAGGGACGCTTAAGGTTGTTCATGTGAATTTTTGCATGTTGATCAGTTTTCACCACTTTTCTTTCGGTATTGATATTTGTTAATTTTGAGGGTTTATCAAATTTATTAGCGTGCTTTTGCCTAATGTGTTTCTTGGGAAAAACTACTTGGTTTTCTTCAAATAATTCTGGTTTATCTCGTTTTTCATTAGCTTTTTCAATAACCTTTTCCTTTTGATTAAGTAACGCTGAATTTATCTTAGACTATAATAATCTAGACTTTTCTCTATGTTGATTAACATAGTCATTCAATATAAGTTTATCTATTTCAATATTAAATGGGTCGTTATCTGTGACATGTCCGTTTATAACGTCTATAGGTTTGAATTTGGTGACAGAGTGAATTGAATTATTGTATGCCAAAATTGCATATAGCATTTTCATTTTCGCTGGTGTTTTTGAGAAACCTTGAGTGTTTAGTAATCTGAGATGTTCTGTGATTGTAGAATGGAATCTCTCAACTATTCCGTTTGATTGGGGATGGTTAGGAGAACAAAAGTGAATTTTGACTTTATGCAAGTTCAAAAGCTCGGTAATAACAGAGTTTTTAAATTCTGTTCCGTTATCTACAATAATAAGCTTAGGTATACTATGATGTGAGAAAAAGTTTATTAGGTTATTAGCAATTTCTGTTCCAGACATAGAAGATATTGGGTATGTTTGTGAAAATTTTGAAAAGCTGTCCGAAATTGTTAAAAATTTTGTTTGTTCGAATGTAAACGTATCCATATGCACTATTTCAAATGGTTTAGAAGCTGTCGGTGTGATGTTCATTTGCATTTTTACGGGTTTTCTCTCGTACTTAGCTTGCTGGCATATTTCACAATCATTTATATAAGTCGTAATTGAATTTTTCATCAGCGGCCAATAATACTTTTCCTTGATTCTACTTAATGTTTCGTCTATTCCTCGATGGTTGGTTTTACCTTCGTGGTATCCCTGTATGTTTGATAAGATTTCTTCTTTTTCGATAACGTCAATTAGTTTTTTAGTACATCTTCTAAATTTAATAGAGGGCCATTTGAAATTTTGTTGGACTACTGCAGAAAACGATTCATAAATTTGTGGATCTTCGAAATATAGGTGATAATTTACATTGGGAGATACATACTCTTTTATAAAGTTTACTATATCTTTTTCAAAATTTTGTTCGGATATTTGGAGATGAATTCTTAATTTCTTTTCAAGTAGATGAGATAGCTTCGGTTTTGCTGGTGAATGATGTACTAATTTTATGAAGATTTGGTTTTGTCCGTAATTGATTGCATGATCTGTGACTGGTATATCTGCTATTGGATGTTGGTCAGCGTTCGAATGTATCGTTTGTTCATCCCTATCATCGTTGACATTGTTCGTGATTTGCTTATCTTCTCTCGAAGGCGACTGCGCCTGCACTTCTGCAATTGATTGATCATGATGTACAATCATTGAAATGTTGTCTTCATCGTCCAGAGTTCTTTCCATAGTATCTAAATCTAGATAAACTCGAGGTGATTTTGGAGATTGTGTACGAAGTTCGATTTCTCTATATTCCGGGGTATTCAATTCATTGTGATCTTGATTTAATGGTTCTCGCTGGTAATCGAATGTTACTGATGGGTTTTGATAACTTGGATATTCTTTCAGTATATCATCTAGTTGTTCCCAGAATTCTTTCGTATGTATTTCGACTCTTGAAAGCGCGTCTGAGTTTGTGTTTAATTTTCCTTTCTTGTATATAATGTTATAATCGAATTCTTCTAGTCGAATTCTCCACCGCATAAGTTTTGAGTTTGGATCTTTAAGTGAGAATAACCATTGCAAAGGTTTGTGATCTGTTACTATATTGAATTCACGACCATACAAATATGGGCGGAAGTACTTGGTTGCCCAAACGATGGCGAGAAGTTCTTTCTCTATTACAGAATAGTTAATTTCTGAATCGTTGAGAGTACGAGACGCAAATGCAATGGGTAAATCTCTACCAATCGGGCCTTGTGAAAGGACCGCACCAAGAGCAATATTTGAAGCATCTGTTGTTAGATTAAAAGGTTTCGAAAAATCTGGATATTGTAAAATTGGCTGGTTTGTTAAAATAGTTTTACAGTTTTCGAAACAATTGATAAATTCTTCATTGTGTTCGATTATTGCACCTTTCTTTAAACATTTTGTTAGCGGTTTTGTTAAATTAGCAAAATTTTTGATGAAACGTCTATAGTATCCTAAGAGTCCCAAAAATCCTTTGATTTGTTTGGTGGTCTTCGAAATTGGAAAATTTTGAATAGCCTTAATTTTATCCGGATTCGGCTTGACTCCTTGTGGTTTTACAACATGTCCGAGATATGCGACTTCTTTCCTGAGAAACTCGGATTTGTCAATCTGTATTTTGAAGTTTGAATCTCTGAGTCTCTTGAAAACACTTTCTTACCTCTCTAGATGTTCTTGCAGAGAAGTCGAGAAAACGATGATATCATCCAGGTAGACTAGACATTTTTCGTTTTGTATTCCTCGCAGTATATTATCCATTACACGTTGAAACGTGGCAGGCGCGTTCTTCAACCCAAATGGCATGCGGAGGTACTCATAATGTCCATTTTCTGTACTGAATGCTGTTTTCTCGATATCCTTTTCTTCCATCTCGATTTGGTGGAATCCACTTGCTAGGTCCAAAGTCGTGAAGTATTGGCACTTTCCGAGTTTATCCAACAAATCATTAATATTCGGAAGGGGATATTTATCATCGATAGTCTTTTCATTTAGTTTTCTATAGTCTACTACGACGCGCCATTTTTGCTTGCCAGAGGCGTTCATTTTTTTTGGAACTACCCAAATTGGGGAAGACCAAGGCGAATTGCTGGGCCGGATGATATTGGTTTTCAGCATTTTTCTTATTTGGTTATCTACTTCGTTCTTGTGAATAAATGGATATCTGTATGATTTCGTATAAACGGGGCTTTCGCCGGATGTTTTGATTTGATGTTTAATACGGTTTGTAAAAGTTAAGGGCATCTCTTCATTGTAGAATATGTCAGAGTATTTTCGACAAAGTGATAGTATTTTTGAAGATTCCTCAGAATTTAAATGGTCTAATCTAATTTTATTTAAATCTAATGTGTTATTTTCTTCGCTCGAAATATAATTTAAGTTCGAATCTAGTGTGTAATTTTCCTGGAATTTCTCTACAACGAATGGTTCACTAAGGTCAAGTTTAATGGTATCGTTAGTAGTATTCAGGATTGTGGTTAACGCTTCTCCGTTTTTTGCAACGCTCAGGCTTTCTGGAATCTCGCAATTATGAATTTTAATATGTGGGATAATGATATCGCCATGTTTTACAGATGTTCTTATCTTGATAACTTGTTCAACACATGGTGATACGGATATTAAATGAGTATTGTTTACGCTATTCACTTTATGGTAATGTAATTTAATCCTTGCATTCGGAGTAATAAGAATATCTCTACTAAAATCAACACTAGCTTGTAGATTTTTCATATTGTCTAGACCGATGAGGCCATTGAATGTTTCGTGGAATTTGAAAAGGTAAAATTCCATGTTGCCAGGGACGTTAAAAACTTGAGGAGTCGGAATTTCTGTGCTATATTTATGAGATGATTTTTGATACACTGTGGAAACTATAAAAGGGTCATTTTTAATTCTATCTGGAAATAATTTAAAAGCTAAATCTGGGTCAAGAAAAGATTTTGTAGAGCCAGAATCAATTAATAGTTTCAGATTATATTGTGGAATCATTATATAGGGAAGTTCATTGGATTCTGAAAAATTGAATGAAAAAACTTTAGGGGTTATCTTTCCTCGGAATTGGGAGGATCCGTATGAAAATTTTCAGTCTCAATGTTGTTTTCATTTGAAAAATCTTCTTGATTCTCACATTCTGCTGATAGTAATTTTGATATTCGTTAAAATAGTTTGGATCATAGTCAGATTCGCAATTATTTACTTCTGTGTTATACAGTTCTTCGACTTTATAGTGAGGAGGTTGATTAGATGGTTTGAAGAAATTCGAATGAGGTTTGAATGTTCTTTGAGATGAAATACTCATGGGAGTTGGTTTTGTTAATTGGCTAGGATTTTCTTGTTTAAAAGTACTTTGATAATTTTGTGATAATCTGGAGTTCTGGGTAGGAGCTCTGAAATTTTGTGGAGCTCTAGGATATTGTGGATGATGAGCAAATTGTTGCGGAGATTGATTGAATCTTTGTTGTGTTGGAACTTGCCAAAACGGGGGTCTAAAAGAATTGTTCCGATAAGATTGCATTGAATTTGGGTTTCTAGGAAATATTTGATTTGGATTATTTCTAAATTGAAATTGAGGTCGTGAATTAACCTGTGGTTTCATTGGAATCTGTGGCTTGAAAATTTCTGATTTTTGGTTTGTTTTGTTAGGGTAACTCTGAAAATAATGTACATTTTCCTCTTCAGTTACATACTGTAAGGCTTCGCTCAAACTTTTCGGTTTCATACATCGAATTGTTGTTCCTAACGGTTCGCGTATGCCTGCTAAGAATGTTTTAAGTGCTAAATCTTGGTATAAATCTATCTTAGCCGCTCGTGCTTCCTTAGTTAAAACTTGAGAATTAACGTGGCTGTACAATAAATTTAGAATATGTAAGATTCTATCGTAAAAATGTTGTGTTGATTCACCAACAGTTTGTCGTAACATGACAAGATCTCTATTTAGACAACTTTCGTCACGTTGATCAGCAAAATTCCTAATTAATAATTCTCTTAATTCTGTCCATGTGCTAATACCTTGTATATTGAATAGAGTTTTTGCATTTCCACTGAGCTTTGATACAATGGAATTCATTAAAAACGTATTTGAAAAACTTTCTGGATTCGCTTTATCATAGAATTGATTTATTAGCGATTGACTAACTAAAAGAAATCTCTGTAAATCATTAGCGTCGCCACTAAATTCAGGGAGACAATTAAGATATTCAGGCTTGAATTGGTTCATTTTAAATTTTTCTTTTAAAGACAATTTTAAAATAGCTGGCTTAATAACTGGGCTTACTACAATTGAACTAGGTAATTCTGAATCTTCTAAGGGTTTATTAGGTGATGAAAGCGCTTCTTCCAAACTTTCGTAAAGGTCAATCAAATTTCCGAAAGACATAAAATGAACAAAAATGAGTTAGACTTACATTAATATTAAGGCAACTCTGAGCATCCTCTCTATAAGGGCTTCGGCTGGATCGGCGATGGTTGTCCTTTACCAGGTCGATAGCTCTTGCGAATTTAGACGATTTGGGTTCTAAATTCCGATGATCTGCCAGTGGGTTGTGGTTTCCAGGTCTTCGATAGACTGGGATGAGCCAAGATTGGTTTGCCTCTCTGGATTTTCACTATCACTCACAGTTCAACAATTTCGAATGTCCGATTAATCGTTGACACGAAAAATAATCAAACGATTTGATTATTCTCAGACAATCCTACTGACTGAGCCAAAAATAATTTCGATCCTCGAGATTGCCTTTTTAAAAACTAATTTATTAACTAAAGTTACAATGTTTATTCTACAAAGGTTACTACAGGACTGTTCTAATTGTTAACAAGCTTATATTTATACTATATACAAAAGTGTTTATATCAGCAGAAATAAGATTCCAATGGAAGACCTGATGGAGATATAATTCACGTCGTACGGCGAGACGGCAAGACCACGTGACATCATCGACTGTCAAATGTTATCGTTCACAAGGATCTTCACTTATCGCACTCAAGAGACCGCCCGATAACTTTTTGAACAGAACACCAAAAGGTGACGACATAGAACAATTATTTTTGGTTGCGGACTGGCATCAAATGACATATCGCCATGTATAAGTATATCTATATATATATAATTATACCGATAAGCAGCTATCGATTAACAATTAGTGTACAGAATAGACCTCCAGGCGGTGGCAACTCTGATGAAAAATAATTTCGATCCTCGAGATTGCCTTTTTAAAAACTAATTTATTAACTAAAGTTACAATGTTTATGCTACAAAGGTTACTACAGGACTATTCTAATTGTTAACAATCTTATATTTATACTATATACAAAAGTGTTTATATCAGCAGAAATAAGATTTCAATGGGAGACCTGATGGAGATATAATTCCTCCCCCTGTAGATCCAACTTTGGAGAGTTCAGCGAGGAAGTTGGACGTTAAGGAGCTCTATCGGTTGGGCTGGACCATTTTGGTTCCCATTTGGTTTGGCTTTCTTATAGGTGAAGTAGATGATCAAGAATATTACAATACAGTATAATCGTCCAGGCATCGGGAATATATAGGTGGGCCATGCTGTCTTCTTTGATCGTTGGAATATTTTCAACGAACCTGGTTTTCAGATCTTGGAGTTCATCGAGCTGAAGTTGATCTAATTGTATGTTGATGTTGGGTATTTTTGAGTCGTATTGATTAGTATTGAGATCTGCAAATAGTATTGGTTTATTTCCAGTTGGCTCTTCTTTTTCGTTTTGGGATTTGTTGATAGTCTGCATCCTTGTGGAATTTGGAATAGATAGGTACCATATAATTTTAATATTTCTTCTTGGCTGGTACATCGAAGAGTCACTGGTTCTTCGGAAGGAAACAACCCTATCCAAGTTGATTCATCTAGGTTTCTAAATGTAGTTTGTGTGATGGTTATTTGTGCATAGTTACAACTAGAAGTATTCTTCATCCGTAGTAGTTGAACTTCGCAGGGGCTGAGATCGTCTATTTCGTAGATCTCAGTATTTTTACAGATGTATTGCCTATCTGCTATTTGTTCACAAGAGTTCCTCAATAGTGCGTAATGTAACTCACTTTTGATCAAAAATCTACCCTTCGGAAGAATAGTTTTGAATTGACCTTTCGAGAAGACTGGTATAGAAAATAAATGATAAAGGTTGAATTCGGAAGGATAAGTTATTGGAATTTTAAGTATATACACAATTCTATTATTGAGAATAAAGCATTCCACTTCTATTATTTTTTCAAAAAGAAGGGTATTTCCTAGATCAACAGGTATTGGAAATTGGTCAGGAGTGAATTTTGTTTGAAGAGTTTTTAATATATTATATAAATCTGATATAGGCATTATGCTTGGATGCATAGTTCTAAGCTTTGCAAAGGTAATAGAATTCTCTATATCCTGTAAAATAGATATTATGGTTTCGTACAAATTGATTATTTGAATCATAACATCCTTTATAAAACTACTATTCTCTCTGTAGGCTCGTGTGGTTACAATTAATGAGATTTGATTTAGCTTGTCTTCCAAAAGTTTTTCATTATGATTAATCTGGCTAATTGTTCCATTAAATTTGTCTATCAAGGTAATGGCAAGTGAACATTGAGATTTTACGCTTGAAGTTATTTTGTTCTGATTCTCTTGAAGTTGTCTAATTAGTAGATCATATCTCTCGCCGTCTCTAGCATCAAGATTACCTGAAATTGATTTGAATATGGATCCTAATCCATTGATCAACCCTCGTTTCGTTCTTTGTGAATGAGGTATAATTTCTGATAGTTTTGACTCAGCCTTATTTTCAACATATCTTAATATTTTATGGTAATTTGAAACATCTCTAGAATAATTTGCATTCATTTGAAGGGATAATGTTAAATTCGTAGATTTAGTTTTAAGCTTATTGATTTCTAAAATTATAGGATTCAGATCGTAATAATGAAAGAGTGAATGTGAATATTCTTGTAGTTTAGCGGTACCGATCTTTAGGGGTATTAATCCTGGGTTGTCTTGTAAGTTTCTTACACTGATAGTTTCTCGGAGACCCAAGACTACGGGAAACCTGTAATACAATAATCTATCTTTACTAATCGAAAGAGTAAATTTTTATTAAGGGACGCTTAAGGTTGTTCATGTGAATTTTTTCATGTTGATCAGTTTTTACCACTTTTCTTACGGTATTGATATTTGTTAATTTTGAGGGTTTATGTTAGAATTTTGGATTTGCAGATGCACATATACACAAAATAACGCCGATGGATTTGGAAATTTAATTTAGCAAGTAATCAAGCAATACAACAGACTGAATACGATCTCTCTAATAATTATCTCTCTAATAATAGTTGACATATCTGACATAAGTCAGCACATAGAACATAAACATAATACTAGGTCCAAGAACATAATTCTTGTTTGTCCATGAATACACTAGATTACGATATCCAACAACCCCCCTTAATCTAGTATGTTCATGAATACAAAAGAAAATAGCGATACAATATAAGTATACCTTAACCAAAAAATTTTCTTTGATCATCCAAAAAAAATATACATATTAAAGTATATAAATCAACTTTAATTAATCCCTAAATTGTTTATATAAAACTTATGCTTAAAACTGTTTAGACTCTTAGTGAAAACATCAGCAACCATTTCTGAGGTTGGAACATATTTAATATCAATTAAACCTTTTTCAGCAATTTCTCTAACAAAATAAAACCTAACATCAATGTGTTTTGTTTTGTTATGAAAAACAGGATTTGATACAAGTTTTTGAGCACTTTGATTGTCGTTATACAATAAAATTGGTTTAGTATCTCCTATTAATTCACTAAGCATTCTTTTCAGAAACACAGCTTCTTTTGAAGCTTCTGAAATAGTAATAAATTCAGCTTCAGTACTTGAAAGACTGGTGCAAGGTTGTTTGCGGGCTTCCCAGCTTATTGCTGCGCCTGATAAAATAAAAACAAAACCACTATATGATTTTCTATCTGTAATATCATTTCCCCAATCTGCATCAGTAAATCCTACTACATTATAATCATTATTACTAAAAGTTAAATTTTTGTCAATTGAGCCTTTCAAATACCTCAAAATTCTTTTGACATATGCGAAGTGTTCATGACTATAACAATTATTGAATTGGCTCATGAAATTGACAGCAAATGCGATATCTGGCCTTGTATTTATGGCAATATACATTAATGATCCAATTAACTTCTGATAGGGCAACCCTTCTGACATGTTACCTTTGGCTAATTTCAAATTCGGTTCAAGCGGAGTAGCCATTTCGTTGGCATCGTCCAATCCAAAATCATGAATTAGTTTAGAAATGAAATCTTTTTGATTCAACATTATTTTACCACCAGACTGTGAAATATTGATGCCTAAAAACTTTTTAGCAAGACCTAAATTCTTTATATCAAATTGACTCGAAATAAATTTGATAAATTTATCCTTCTCTTTATCATTGTTGCTAAATAATAGGAAATCATCGACATACAATGTTACAACAACCATAGAACCATCATTAAATTTTTTCAAAAAAACACATGGCTCATATTTTGATTTAGTATATCCAAACTTTACTATTGCATTTTCAGCATCTCTATTCCACAAGCGAGACGATTGTTTTAATCCATAAATAGCTTTTCGCATACTACAAACTTTAACAGGATCATCACAAAAGCCTTCCGGTTGTTTCATTAAAATATTTTGATCTAAATCACTATTCAAAAAAGCAGTTGTTGCATCTAGATGTGTAATTTTGAAATTCAATTTAACTGATAAAGCAAACAATAAACGCAAAGTTGAACTTCTAACCACTGGTGAAAAAGTTTCAGTATAATTTACCCCATATTCTTGAGTAAAACCTTTTGCTACTAATCTAGCTTTATAAATAATTTTACCATTAACATCAGATTTAGTGTTAAAAACCCATTTACAATCAACAATATTATTGTTATCTTTAGGTTGATTTACCAAAGTCCAAACCTGATTCTTCATCATTGCTCCATACTCCCTTTCCATTGCCTCCCTCCATTTGTCAGAGTTAGGTGATTTAATGGCCTCATGGTAAGTAGTGGGACAGGAGCGCTCTGTGGTGAAATACAGTTCATATCCTGGAAACTTCCTTGGTTTAATCACTCGTCCTTTGGAGCTGATTCTCTCATCATCGGAAAATACATCAATTACAGTTGAATCTTTTGGTTGATCAGGTTCCGGATCATCAATCACTTCCTGAATTTCACTGGTTGGTGTTTGATCATCCAAAGAAACATCATGACTTCTGTCAGGCCCCTCAGTCAAGCTAGATATATCATCCGACGGAGCACCTCGATGACTATCTTCTGACATGGATCCATTGATACTATCAAAAATTGATATTCTGAGCGATTCATTAGCCTTTTCTTCAGGAAATGAGAATTTGTTTTCAAAAAATTCAACATCTCTTGATATTGTGACGTCACGTGGCTTCTTAGGGTTGAACAGACGATATCCTTTCGTTGTTTCAGAGTAGCCAACAAAATAATAAGGTTCACCTTTTGGGTCCGTTTTTCTTCGCAATTGCTTTGGCGTTTGAGCAAAAGCAAGACATCCAAACACTTTTAAGTGATCCAGGCTGACTCTTTTTCCTGACCATAACTCTTCAGGGGTTGATCCTGGAATCGCTTTATGTGGAGAGCGATTTTTAAGATACACTGAAGTGTTTACAGCCTCAGCCCACATTCTTTCATCACATTTTGATTCTTACATCAAACATCGAGCTTTCTCAATAATTGTACGATTAGTCCTCTCTGCAACACCATTTTGTTCAGGAGAGTACCGAACGGTTTTCTGATGAATGATACCTTTGGAGTTCAGGTAATCTGCAAACTTTCGATTTACAAACTCCGTACCGTTGTCTGATCTCAGGATCTTTATTCGGCGTCCTGTCTGGTTCTCAACCATGGCAGAAAAAAACTTGAAGATGTTCAGAACCTCATCTTTCCTCTTCAGAAAGTAAGCGAAGATCTTTCGACTATGGTCATCTACCAATACAAAAATGAATCTTGCGCCACTCCATGATTGTGTAGACAGTGGCCCAACTATGTCGGTGTGAACTAGATCCAAGACTCCCTTTGCACGACTTCCTCCAGTAGATTTGAATGGTTTTCTTGCCTGCTTCCCAAGAATACACTCTGTACATTGTTCTTCTTTATCTTCATTGAAATCGATACCTGTTGCCAATCCATTTTTCAGCAGATTCATGCTAATTCTATTTAAATGCCCAAGCCGGCGATGCCACAGTTTTTGTGATTTTTCACAAACAGTAGAAATTAGAACCTGCTTTCGAGATTCATCCAACTGAAATAGTCCATCTTTCAAAGTTCCTTCGACGACGACACTTCCATTCGCCTTAAAATTCTCGTTACCATAAATCTCACATCCTCTATTATTAAAGACAACCGTGTAACCCTTTTCAGTAATCTTGCTGACTGAAAGTAAATTGGTGTGCAAGTCAGGTACATAAACAATATCTGTCACTTTCTTAGGTCCCAATGAAGTGTTTATTAATGAATTACCAGTACCATAACTATAAATTTTCTGATTATTAGCAACTGTAATATCACATGAGAAATTTTCATTAAAATCTGTTAACAAATTTCTCTGAAATGTCATATGGGACGTAGCCCCTGAATCTACATACCATGTATTCTTTTTAGGTGAAGTACATAACACAGTCTGTAAAGCCTTATTACCTTTATAAAATTTGCTTCTCTGTGGATTCGGTAACTTCTTTGAGTGATCTTGGTTCGAATCTCTATTTTTGTTAGTCTTTTGGCAATACTTTTTTATGTGTCCAGACATCCCACATCCAAAACAAATTAAATTCTTATTGAAAGTTTTATTGCGGTAATTGGACAACAACGCACTATCTTTGGAATGTTCATTAGACTCATACTTATCATTCATCAGCAACTTAGATTTAATCGACTCACTGGAAATTTTCTGTCCAGAATTTTCGATGGCCATTACCATTGGGTCGTATTCGGAAGTCAACCCACTTAGCAAAATAACCCCTAAGAACTCGTCATCAATCGGTGAATCAATGTCTGATAACTTCTGGGAAATGTTCATCACTTCGTTCACATAAGCATCCATCGCAGAGAAATTTTCAAGTCTCACTCTAACTAGTGCACGAAATAGACTCAGTCTTCTGTAAAGCCCTTTGTCTTCAAATGCATTTTGAAGGTTTTCCCATGCCTCTGCTGCTGTCGCAGAATTTCTTACATGTGAATAACAATTTGGATTCACCATTAGACATATTTTAGCAAGAGCTTTTTGATCCCGACGTCTTTGGTTGGATTCGTCAGTTGTATCACCCTCAGGATATCCCTCAATACAGAACCACAAGTTTTCATGGACTAGTGACATCCTCATACCAAATTTCCAATCATTGTAATTTTCACGTCCTGTTAGCTTAGCAAAAGCCAAATTTATACCACCTGCTTGGTCGCTCATGATTTACACCAATACCATAGACCAATACCAGCAAGATCTAACCTCAATAACTTAATCGGCAATTGCACAAATATCTGTTTTTTGTTCTGCCTGGGCCCATAACCTGTTAGAATTTTGGATTTGCAGATGCAAATATACACAAAATAACGCCGATGGATTTGGAAATTTAATTTAGCAAGTAATCAAGCAATACAACAGACTGAAAACGATCTCTCTAATAATTATCTCTCTAATAATAGTTGACATATCTGACATAAGTCAGCACATAGAACATAAACATAATACTAGGTCCAAGAACATAATTCTTGTTTGTCCATGAATACACTAGATTACGATATCCAACAGTTTATCAAATTTATTGGCGTGCTTTTGCCTAATGTTTTTCTTGGGACTTGGTTTTCTTCAAATAATTCTGGTTTATCTCGTTTTTCATTAGCTTTTTCAATAATCTTTTCCTTTTGATTAAGTAACGCTGAATTTATCTTAGAGTATAATAATCTAGACTTTTCTCTATGTTGATTAACATAGTTATTCAATATAAGTTTATCTATTTCAATATTAAATGGGTCGTTATCTGTGACATGTCCGCTTATAACGTCTATAGGTTTGAATTTGGTGATAGAGTGGATTGAATTATTGTATGCCAAAATTGCATATAGTTTAGTAATCTGAGATGTTCCGTGATTGTAGAATGGAATCTCTCAACTATGCCATTTGATTGGGGATGATTAGGAGAACAAAAGTGAATTTTGACTTTGTGGAAGTTCAAAAGCTCGGTAATAACAGAGTTTTTAAATTCTGTTCCGTTATCAACAATAACAAGCTTAGGTATACTAGATGTGAGAAAAAGTTAATTAGGTTATTGGCAATTTCTGTTCCAGACATAGAAGATATTGGGTATGCTCGTGAATATTTTGAAAAGCTGTCCGAAATTGTTAAAAATTTTGTTTGTTCGAATGTAAACGTATCCATATGCACTATTTCAAATGGTTTAGAAGCTGTCGGTGTGATGTTCATTTGCATTTTTACGGGTTTTCTCTCGTACTTAGCTTGCTGGCATATTTCACAATCATTTATATAAGTTGTAATTGAATTTTTCATTAGCGGCCAATAATACTTTTCCTTGATTCTACTTAATGTTTCGTCTATTCCTCGATGGTTGGTTTTACCTTCGTGGTATCCCTGTATTTTTGATAAGATTTCTTCTTTATCGATAACGTCAATTAGTTTTTTAGTACATCTTCTAAATTTAATAGAGGGCCATTTGAAATTTTGTTGGACTACTGCAGAAAACGATTCATAAATTTGTGGATCTTCGAAATATAGGTGATAATTTACATTGGGAGATACATACTCTTTTATAAAGTTTACTATATCTTTTTCAAAATTTTGTTCGGATATTTGGAGATGAATTCTTAATTTCTTTTCAAATAGATGAGATAGCTTCGGTTTTGCTGGTGAATGATGTACTAATTTTATGAAGATTTGGTTTTGTCCGTAATTGATTGCATGATCTGTGACTGGTATATCTGCTATTGGATGTTGGTCAGCGTTCGAATGTATCGTTTGTTCATCCCTATCATCGTTGACATTGTTCGTGATTTGCTTATCTTCTCTCGAAGGCGACTGCGCCTGCACTTCTGCAATTGATTGATCATGATGTACAATCATTGAAATGTTGTCTTCATCGTCCAGAGTTCTTTCCATAGTATCTAAATCTAGATAAACTCGAGGTGATTTTGGAGATTGTGTACGAAGTTCGATTTCTCTATATTCCGGGGTATTCAATTCATTGTGATCTTGATTTAATGGTTCTCGCTGGTAATCGAATGTTACTGATGGGTTTTGATAACTTGGATATTCTTTCAGTATATCATCTAGTTGTTCCCAGAATTCTTTCGTATGTATTTCGACTCTTGAAAGCGCGTCTGCGTTTGTGTTTAATTTTCCTTTCTTGTATATAATGTTATAATCGAATTCTTCTAGTCGAATTCTCCACCGCATAAATTTTGAGTTTGGATCTTTAAGTGAGAATAACCATTGCAAAGGTTTGTGATCTGTTACTATATTGAATTTACGACCATACAAATATGGGCGGAAGTACTTGGTTGCCCAAACGATGGCGAGAAGTTCTTTCTCTATTACAGAATAGTTAATTTCTGAATCGTTGAGAGTACGAGACGCAAATGCAATGGGTAAATCTCTACCAATCGGGCCTTGTGAAAGGATCGCACCAAGAGCAATATTTGAAGCATCTGTTGTTAGATTAAAAGGTTTCGAAAAATCTGGATATTGTAAAATTGGCTGGTTTGTTAAAATAGTTTTACAGTTTTCGAAACAATTGATAAATTGTATCCATGTCCATTTTCTGTACTGAATGCTGTTTTCTCGATATCCTTTTCTTCCATCTCGATTTGGTGGAATCCACTTGCTAGGTCCAAAGTCGTGAAGTATTGGCACTTTCCGAGTTTATCCAACAAATCATTAATATTCGGAAGGGGATATTTATCATCGATAGTCTTTTCATTTAGTTTTCTATAGTCTACTACGACGCGCCATTTTTGCTTGCCAGAGGCGTTCATTTTTTTTGGAACTACCCAAATTGGGGAAGACCAAGGCGAATTGCTGGGCCGGATGATATTGGTTTTCAGCATTTTTCTTATTTGGTTATCTACTTCGTTCTTGTGAATAAATGGATATCTGTATGATTTCGTATAAACGGGGCTTTCGTCGGATGTTTTGATTTGATGTTTAATACGGTTTGTAAAAGTTAAGGGCATCTCTTCATTGTAGAATATGTCAGAGTATTTTCGACAAAGTGATAGTATTTTTGAAGATTCCTCAGAATTTAAATGGTCTAATCTAATTTTATTTAAATCTAATGTGTTATTTTCTTCGCTCGAAATATAATTTAAGTTCGAATCTAGTGTGTAATTTTCCTGGAATTTCTCTACAACGAATGGTTCACTAAGGTCAAGTTTAATGGTATCGTTAGTAGTATTCAGGATTGTGGTTAACGCTTCTCCGTTTTTTGCAACGCTCAGGTTTTCTGGAATCTCGCAATTATGAATTTTAATATGTGGGATAATTATGTCGCCATGTTTTACAGATGTTCTTATCTTGATAATTTGTTCAACACGTGGTGATACGGATATTAAATGAGTATTGTTTGCGCTATTCACTTTATGGTAATGTAATTTAATCCTTGCATTCGGAGTAATAAGAATATCTCTACTAAAATCAACACTAGCTTGTAGATTTTTCATATTGTCTAGACCGATGAGGCCATTGAATGTTTCGTGGAATTTGAAAAGGTAAAATTTCATGTTGCCAGGGACGTTAAAAACTTGAGGAGTCGGAATTTCTGTGCTATATTTATGAGATGATTTTTGATATACTGTGGAAACTATAAAAGGGTCATTTTTAATTCTATCTGGAAATAATTTAAAAGCTAAATCTGGGTCAAGAAAAGATTTTGTAGAGCCAGAATCAATTAATAGTTTCAGATTATATTGTGGAATCATTATATAGGGAAGTTCATTGGATTCTGAAAAATTGAATGAAAAAACTTTAGGGGTTATCTTTCCTCGGAATTGGGAGGATCCGTATGAAAATTTTCAGTCTCAATGTTGTTTTCATTTGAAAAATCTTCTTGATTCTCACATTCTGCTTCAGGATAGTAATTTTGGTATTCGTTAAAATAATTTGGATCATAGTCAGATTCGCAAGTATTTACTTCTGTGTTATACAGTTCTTCGACTTTATAGTGAGGAGGTTGATTAGATGGTTTGAAGAAATTCGAATGAGGTTTGAATGTTCTTTGAGATGAAATACTCATTGGAGTTGGTTTTGTTAATTGGCTAGGATTTTCTTGTTTAAAAGTACTTTGATAATTTTGTGAAAATCTGGAGTTCTGGGTAGGAGCTCTGAAATTTTGTGGAGCTTTAGGATATTGTGGATGATGAGCAAATTGTTGCGGAGATTGATTGAATCTTTGTTGTGTTGGAACTTGCCAAAACGGGGGTCTAACAGAATTGTTCCGATAAGATTGCATTGAATTTGGGTTTCTAGGAAATATTTGATTTGGATTATTTCTAAATTGAAATTGAGGTCGTGAATTAACCTGTGGTTTCATTGGAATCTGTGGCTTGAAAATTTCTGATTTTTGGTTTGTTTTGTTAGGGTAACTCTGAAAATAATGTACATTTTCCTCTTCAGTTACATACTGTAAGGCTTCGCTCAAACTTTTCGGTTTCATACATCGAATTGTTGTTCCTAACGGTTCGCGTATGCCTGCTAAGAATGTTTTAAGTGCTAAATCTTGGTATAAATCTATCTTAGCCGCTCGTGCTTCCTTAGTTAAAACTTGAGAATGAACGTGGCTGCACAATAAATTTAGAATATGTGAGATTCTATCGTAAAAATGTTGTGTTGATTCACCAACAGTTTGTCGTAACATGACAAGATCTCTATTTAGACAACTTTCGTCACGTTGATCAGCAAAATTCCTAATTAATAATTCTCTTAATTCTGTCCATGTGCTAATACCTTGTATATTGAATAGAGTTTTTGCATTTCCACTGAGCTTTGATACAATGGAATTCATTAAAAACGTATTTGAAAAACTTTCTGGATTCGCTTTATCATAGAATTGATTTATTAGCGATTGACTAACTAAAAGAAATCTCTGTAAATCATTAGCGTCGCCACTAAATTCAGGGAGACAATTAAGATATTCAGGCTTGAATTGGTTCATTTTAAATTTTTCTTTTAAAGACAATTTTAAAATAGCTGGCTTAATAACTGGGCTTACTACAATTGAACTAGGTAATTCTGAATCTTCTAAGGGTTTATTAGGTGATGAAAGCGCTTCTTCCAAACTTTCGTAAAGGTCAATCAACTTTCCGAAAGACATAAAATGAACAAAAATGAGTTAGACTTACATTAATATTAAGGCAACTCTGAGCATCCTCTCTATAAGGGCTTCGGCTGGATCGGCGATGGTTGTCCTTTACCAGGTCGATAGCTCTTGCGAATTTAGACGATTTGGGTTCTAAATTCCGATGATCTGCCAGTGGGTTGTGGTTTCCAGGTCTTCGATAGACTGGGATGAGCCAAGATTGGTTTGCCTCTCTGGATTTTCACTATCAATCACAGTTCAACAATTTCGAATGTCCGATTAATCGTTGACACGAAAAATAATCAAACGATTTGATTATTCTCAGACAATCCTACTGACTGCGCCAAAAATAATTTCGATCCTCGAGATTGCCTTTTTAAAAACTAATTTATTAACTAAAGTTACAATGTTTATGCTACAAAGGTTACTACAGGACTATTCTAATTGTTAACAATCTTATATTTATACTATATACAAAAGTGTTTATATCAGCAGAAATAAGATTCCAATGGGAGACCTGATGGAGATATAATTTATGGGAAATTTTTGACCGTTTGTTGCCAAAATACCCATTCTCGGCGCTAGTATCGCTCACCAAAATGTGGCGGGAACCGCAGAATTTGAATGAAAATGTCATATTTAAAATGGCTGCATCCGGCGCCGACAATCTCATGGTCTAACCTCAATTGTCTTTTCTAACGATGTGTTTGTTTTATTTTACATTATTTTTAGTTAATATACGTAGCTTTGTTGAATGTTAAAGTTTATCTATATTAGATTTCAATCATTTTTTTCGTATTCACAGGAAACTCACTGTTTGTCTGTTATTAAGATTGAAAGATTTTCACTTTCGTTATTGGTACGTATTAGTATCTTGTTCCTATTATTCTGCTGTTATTTTTATCTTAATTATAGAAGAATGCCAACGAGTAGGTACATATGGAAAGGCCATCAGGAATGTCTGTGAGGCGAAGAAGGATATTTCAAGAAGTAAAAACGAAGGAAGAAGGAGAAGAGCTACCCTTTTATACAATGTTTTGAAGCAAGTTCATCCTGATAGTGGAGTATCAAGTAAAGCTACAAGTATCATTAAAAGCTTAATAAATAATATACTTAGAACTTCCAGCTATTCTTCTATCCGGCGTATAACTAAGCAAACTGTAAGTAAAGATATAATGCTATCACGAAATATATACTTAAGTCCTTGTAAATACTTCCGGTAACTAGACATACAAGACACAGCCATCACCAAAATGCCTATAAGGATTGCTTCAGTTAGCATCTAGAATTTGATTATTGCAGTGAAGTGGTGGTACACTAGAAGGAATTGGCTGTTTGCTTAGGAACAACGGAAGGACGAAACGAAAGTGAAATGCCTATGAAGTGCCTCACTTTCTACATGCCAGTTTCTATTTGGGTAATGATATAACACATTGAATGTGTCAGTATATATCTTCTGTGTGTATAGTTGAATATTTATAAGATGATCTAATTTGAGTTTGCTTGCTTGTATTATACATTACTGATTTTTGTTTCGTTTTAATTTCATGTCCAAATGAGGAATAACTGAGGAAGAGTACGAACAGAAAATGAAGTACCTCGAAGGCATTGAAGTATCCCGTTCCTGGTGGTGTAATGAGAGAGTACGTCGAATGTGTCAATATATGCTTATGTGAGAACATTCGAATATTTATTGTATGTTTTCATTTGAGATTGCTGGCTTGAATTTTATTTATTTTACTGATCTTTGTTTTTTTTTTATTTTCATATCTAAATAAGGAATAACTGAAGAAGGCTGAAGCGACAATGAAACACGTGTTATTCGTTTGTGAATTGTGTGTGTAATTAGTGTTAGTGAACCGGTGTATTTTATATATTTTGGGTTATACATTAACATATGTAGGAGACTAATGCACTGTCTACTCATAAAATAGTTTACTTGTTCTACTCAAAACCTATTTTGATATTAAGTATCTTCTAAAAGTATGTCGATATTTTCGTCATTATATTTTTTGTGATGAGAAATCAGATTTTGGCTAATCACAATTTGCCCTAATTATTGTTTGTTTCAAAGAGTTATTTAGACAATGCACTAGTTACTTCCATAAATTGATATAATAATTTGTTTACTTACAAAAAACCATATTTAAGAAGTTATTCAGTGGATTTTTGAAGTAAAATGGATAATCTCAAAAGTTATTTTCTAAAAATTTCCTTCAACGATTTCTGAAGATTTTTATTCCTTTCTCTATTTATAAGCTAGGATAATACTTTTACTAAACTTTGAATTTGCCGCCATAAGCAAGTTAGTTTGCGAGTAAACATCTTCAGCGCTAGTTGTACTTCAAGGTCTACTATTCTCTTGAAGGTAGGTGTTCTCTGGAGGAGATGCAACTACGGTAAAACAATGTATAGGAGAAGTGTATTAAATTGAGATAGTATTTAAAACTGTGCAGAAACGACTGCGCATCCTACACAGCCGTTGCACGGCAACGACTGCAACGCATAGATATAATAATAGGCAACGATTCTGTGCTAGTTCGTTTAGCAGTACGGTCATATTGTGGGAGATTTGAAATTATCCAAGAGCAGCAGGTGTGTTTTACAAATTCTTCACTAAAATTCCTTTCTAATAATTTCATTTCTGATTACTGCATATATATTTATATAATTTATATCTAATCAATTAAGTCTACTAACAACATTCAGATAAATAATTGAATTATGAATAGTGATTCAGGGGGTGAAAGACCCCCTAAGAAACCTATTATTAAGGAATCGGATATATTGGATGGCGATGATCGGATAGGAAATGATTTACAAAATAATAGTTTCAGAGGTTTTAAAAAACCCTCAACTTGCAATAATATTAATATAGTTAGCGAATCGGATAAAGTTAGGAATTTGTCACAGACTAAAAAACGCGAACAGATTTTATACCAAAACAATAATATCGGACCATTCACGGTCATAATAGAAAGTACAGATGTTTCAGGAGATAATATAGGAAGATATAACGAACTTAAATTAGCAAAACGCATATTTGATCTCGAATTGAAAGACATAATTAGAATTAGGACCAAAGGAAGAAATAAAGTAGGAGTGGAATTTAAAAATAAGGAATCAGCAAACTCATTTTTAAATAATCAAACATTGAAGGACAAAGGATATAATATTTATATACTATTTAATTTGGTAACCAGTAAGGGAATAGTTCGTAGAATAAGTACCGATTTTTCGGAAATAGAGATTAGAAATATGATAAAAAGTACAAAAAAAATTATCGATATCAGGCGCATGAATAGAAGAGTGATAGTAGATGGAGTCTCAGAGTTCAAACCCACGTCGACTATATTGGTAACATTTGAAGGGGTAATCCTACCCAAACATATAGAATTATGTTACATGTCCTACATGGTAACTCCGTATCTGCCTCCAGTCGTACAATGCTATTCCTGCCTACTATATGGACATACAAAAAAAAATGTCGAGGGAAAAAGAAATGTTTCTCATGCACGAATCAACAGGACGACGAAGAAAAATACAAGAATTGCGCCAAGGTAAAATGTCTACATTGTATAAGTGAACAACATAAATCGAACAGCAAATCCTGTAGAGAATATATAAGACAAAAAAATATCAAGGAAAAAATGGCATACGAAAATATTTCGTATTATGAGGCAGTACAGCTATTCCCTAGGGATAATCAAGCGGGGATCTACAATCGTAATGAATTTCGCGCTCTAAGGTCAGTGCAAGATAAGGGAACAAACAACGAAATCTTGGTCAAACAAAGACAAAGAGAAGTACATAATGATAATATCTCTAATTACAAGAGAACCTACAGCAGAATTACAAACAAAAAATTACCCATGTCAAACAAAGGATATGATAGAACAGAACATATGCAAGAGTTAATCTACCCAAATGGACACAGCTCTCTAGAGAAGGATAAAGGACTTGATTATACACCGGACCATGAGGTAAACCAATAAACATACAACAGCTCAGATGAAGGGAAATCGAATAGTGATAGAATCAAAATTAATACTGGCATCAAATATGTAAATAGACGAAACTGGCCTTTAAGTGCCTCAACCAGCAATAAAAGCCTGAACCAAGATGAGCAAAAAATTATAGATACGGTCCATGAAATGATAAAAGGAAAATCGACTGATTATAAAAGTAGAGTCATGGAATTACTACAAAAATACATAGGGTTACTTAAACCTAACAAAAATAAAAATGACATAAATAGCTACAGACCGATTGCATTAGCCCAATGTGGTTCATCGAGCATTATCATATTTTAGCCGACCAACAAACAGGATTCAGGAAGGGCAAGGGTATTATGGACAATCTAGCCTATCTTACTGCTTCCATACAAATGGCTTTCGGAACAGAACCATCAGTTTTAGCGGTTTTCCTAGACATAAAAGGAGCGTACGACAATGTAAATATACGGAAATTGTACCAATAACTCATTCATTACGGTATAAAAACGGATATAGCAAACTTAATATTTAAATTACTGGACAATAGAATTAATTACGTTATTGATGAAAGTGTAGAGTATCATGGTCCTGGATTTTCAACAAAAGGGTTAGCTCAAGGGTCACCTCTAAGTCCCACCTTATTCAATATTTACATCCGTTCACTCTTTCAGACAATACCAAGGTACAGTGAACTTATGGCATATGCGGATGACCTAGTGGTTATAGTTAAAAGCAAAAGTACGGCAGATCTACAACATAAAATGAACCAAACTCTGGAACACATCAACTTATGGACGAATCAGCATAATCTCGAAATCTCAATAACTAAAAGCGAAGCCATTCTATTTACCCACAGTAGGAAGGAGCAAGTACTAACAAACATAAGAATAGGGCCAGAAGCAATCAGCTTAAAAAAGGAAGTTAAGTATCTAGGAGTGTACATGGCACATAACTTGAGTTGGCATAGGCAAGTCGAACAGATGGTACAGAGAGCTATTAAAGGAATAAATGTACTGAAATGTTTCTGTCGAGTATGGTGGGGCGCCGATCCAAAGAGTATGATGTTAGCATTTAATGGGTTAGTTAAATCTCACTTGGATTACGGGGCCATTCTTATTAAGCCGGAAAATAAGAAGATTATGGACAAACTAAATAAAATCCACAACCAGGGGATGAGAATCATAACGGGTACAATGAAGTCTACACCCATCAATGCATTATTGGCCGAATCAGGAGAGATGAACTTTAGATCACAGAAGAAAATGGTTGGCGACAAAATTTTTGATAAAAAAATGGATCATAGTAACCCTATCATAGATAAATTATTGGGACTGAGCAGAATATGGAGCCAACAAAAGGGATATTATAAGAACAAGAGTACCCCATATTTGGTTCAGGCTTTACAATTAATAGAACCGTACAAACAATACACCGACATGCTATAGCTTCGATTACAAAGTTTATACATTCGCCCCTGTCATGTTAGATCTTAAGCTAAGGAAAAATAATCTAGGAAACAAGTTAAAGTTCGAGTCAGAGATGGGAAAGATGAAGAAGACAACACTAGTATACACAGATGCTTCAAAGATGAACAACAAGGTAGGAATAGGGATAAGTATTCCACAGTTAGAAGTTTCGTTTTCATCAAGATTACATGATATCACCAATATATAGAAAATTAAAACAATGCCCTTATAATATTACCTTAAGATATCAGTATATAGAATATAAGAAGATTCTTTCTAAAATGATAAATCAAGTCAAAAATGATTATTACAAAAATAAAATAAACAACACCAGTGACTCAAAAAAATTGTGGAATGTGATAAACCAATTAACCTCAAATAAAATGAAAGATAATGTCAGAGCAATTAAGAATTCTTCAAATGAAATAACTAATGATCCAACTTCCATATGTACAGAATTCAATAATTTTTTCTGTAATGTTGGAAATAAATTAGTAGAACATATGAAACAATCAAAATTTAACAACTTGAATGAAATCCGGAATATATCAAAATCTACAATAGTCTTATATCCAACTGATAAATATGAAATTGAAGATATTATAAATAAATTAAAAAATAACAAACCAGGTCCTGATCAGATAAAAAATGAAACACTAAAAATTTTATGTAAATATATCAGTGAACCTCTCTCGAATATATTTAATAAATCATTATCTACAGGAATATTTCCAGAAGAATTTAAGAAATCAATAGTTATACCAATTTATAAACATGGAAACAAAACAGATATGACAAATTATAGACCGATTTCTCTAACATCAAATGTATCAAAAATATTAGAAAAAATAATTAAAAATAGAATTTATCATTTTTTAGAAAAGCATAAATTACTCTCCAATATGCAATATGGTTTTAGAAATAAAAAATCAACCCAAGATGCAATAAAAGATTTAACCTGTCTGATTTATAATTCAATTGATAATAGAAAACCATCTATAGGTATTTTTTTGGATTTAGCTAAAGCATTTGACACAGTCAATCAAAAATTATTACTTGAAAAATTAGAACAAATTGGAATACGGGGCTTAGCTCACGATCTTATTTGTTCCTATTTATCAAATAGAAAACAACAAGTTAAACTAAATGGTACAATAAGTGAAACACAAATTGTATCATGTGGTGTACCCCAAGGAACTGTTTTGGGTCCATTACTTTTTATTATATATATTAATAACTTTTTTCAATAGAAACTACTAGTAAAATTATTTCCTTTGCTGATGACACTGTCATTTATTATGAAAACGAAAATTGGAAACATTTAAAACTTGAGATTGAAAATGATTTCATCAATATTATGAACTGGCTAAACAAAAATCTTCTTTCAATTAATTTTAATAAAACATTTTTTCTTCCTTTTTGTAGTTCTGGTAAAGGTATTCCGGAATTCAATGAAATCTCAATAAATTTAGAAATAATTATTTACTCAAAACAGGAAATTAAATATCTTGGTATTATTTTAGATAGCCATCTCAAATGGGAAAGACACATAACATACCTAGGTGCTAAATTAAGAAGAATATTATTTAAAATGAAAATTCTATCAAATATATTGGATTATAAATATATGAAAATGTTGTACTTCAGTCTTTTCAAACCACATCTTGAATATGGTTTAATAGGTTGGGGGGGAATTTCTAAAACACATTTAAAGCCAATTGAAATTTTACAAAAACGTTGTTTAAAAATAATATTGAAGAAAAATAGCAGATATCCAAGTAATTTATTATATAAAGAAATTAATATTTTTGATCCAATACAAATTTATTTCAAAATTCTTGTAATAGATCAATTTAAGAATAAAAAAGATCACAATATTGTTTCTCACTGTCATCTCACTAGACAGAACCAAAACATTGTTATACCATTTAAAAATAAAAATATAGGTCAAAAAAATTGTATGTACATAGGACCAAAAGCATATAATTATTTACCCAAAATTATAAAAAATATAAGTACAATCAGAAAATTTAAAAATGAGGTTGATAATTTCTTAAGAAGTAACTCTAGGGAATTCATCAGAAACATTATTCAAAGGTAATAGAACTTATATCTACATATTATATTCCATACTTTTATTCATTTGTAATGCTTTGTTTCTTACCAGTTAGCTATTAATTGATTTGAAAATATGTTATTTATAATTATCCTACAAACAGACTTTTTAGTCTCGTAGGTTTTAATATTGTTGTTTGTTGACAAAAATGTAAATTCTCAAATTGTCAATAAACGTTATTTATTTATTATTTATTTAATATATGTGATGCGGAACTGATATCAATACATAAAGGCATGACCATGTGTCTACAGCATAACACCTTAAATAACGTCATACTTACGGATTCCAGAAGCGCATTAGAAAGAATCTCTGTAAGAATAACTCAGACGTAGATTACATAACTCTCAAAATCAAACAGATGGCATATCTATCATTGTTGAATGGGATTAACTTTCAATTTGCGTGGATACCAGGTCACTCAAATATAAGTGGAAACGAGAAAGCTGACAAACTTGCTAAAGTTGGTACAGCTTTAAATATTCCAATGAATGTACATTTAGATCGCTTAATGTTACTATCTACTCTAAACAGTCATCAGAAGAAGATTTTATCAGCAATGGAGACATGACATCCAGGAAAAAGGGAAAGATTACGCTCATTATCATCCGGAATACAAAGTAGAAGTATGGCTCCATAAATATCCTTTTTTAGACAGACGTCACATCACAATGATAACTAGAATGAAAACAGGGCATTGTATGACTGGAGAGCATTTAATAGAATAGGTATCAAAGATAGCCCATTATGTGAATGCGGCAATAAAGAAACACTTAATCATATTTTTTGCAATGTCCGATCAATGTTATCCCAAATTACGATATATACATAGAATTAATTAACAAGGGTTTAAGAGCGCCTTTCAATATTAAAGAAGCTCTTAGATGTTTGGATTTCAGTATAATTAAAATATTAGTAAAATTCGCTAAAAATAATGCAATTAAATTATAAATACTTCTTTGTGGCGATATCAGGAATCAAATATATTAAATTACATTTCCTAACCCCTATCATATTCTATTGGGCTCGTCCTCGTGCGGCATCTGACAGTTGGAAGCGATTGGAGGAAAACAACCTCACTGTTTACATCGCGTCAAACGGAATTCGTAGTTATTATGATAAATGATGAGTTAAGTCTTTTGTAGCTTGGATTGTGTGTTGTGGACGTATTTGTATTAAAAACATTTGCGAATTAGATGTTAAGTAAAATATGCCGAATTTTTGCCTTGTCAATTGTTAAAGTAATGCTGCATGGAATGCAGGTTTAAAGTTTTTTAGGTAGGTACATCTAAAATTATGTTGAGACTGAATTAATTGTTGACTAATTCTTCCCTATTTTAGAGTGTCGCCTGTATATATTAAGGGGGGAAGAAATATAATGACCTAGGCAAAAAAAGAGATCGTTGGATTGCTGCCATAAAACGAGAAGACCTTACTGGAACCAAAATAAAGTCGTGTGTGTTCGAAACATTTTATTTCTGGTAATGTAATGTAATTGTCATCATTCTTAAAAATTGCCTTTTTTATTCGCTGACAGGCAAACCAGCCAATCTGTTAGATACTAGTAATCCAGACTGGTAAAAGGAAAGACTCTTGCGCAAAAATGCGATATGACCGTCAGCAAAAACGGAGACAGGTGGTATAAATATGTGTGGGTATCGATAAGGCCTGGTGTATTGTGTATGTTCCAGAGTGTTTTTGTTTTGTTTGCTTTACTTGGTGCATAGAGCTGTTTTACTTGGTGCTTAGGGCTGCTTTGCTTTCCATACCAGAGTTAATATATTTTTCTGTAGGTTAATTCTTTTTTATTGTGTTGTATTTTGTTAGTATTGTTTATTATAGAGTGTATTATTGTGATTACTTATAGTAGGTATATAGTAATTAGAATTTTAGTAATCGGGAGTGTGCAGTGTCGAAAATGCCGCGGTCGATATGTTGTGTAAGTGCCTGTGCAAACAGTCGTACTGTGAATATCCAAAAGGGTACATCATTCTTCTCTTTTCCAAAGGTAATTTTTTGTTCGATAATAATTAAGGGCCGCCACGCTTTAGGACTTTAGGGGAACAAGTAGATACGCACTTCGAGCCAATATTATACAAGTGTATTTAGTGGAAGAACTATACCATAGGGGTATTTGAGATATTTAGCAATGTTATTTGAGGGTTTTGTACCAGGACCTGGCCCCAAAATTTAGATTGATTGCAATACTCAAACGACTACACCTTTTCTAAATCCTTTATAATGCTCAAAAATGAATTAAAGTTGCTTGTATGCGACAAGCTTTTCAGAAACGAAGGTTTCAAAGAAACAGGCCCAATTGAAGTCTTAGTTGATGGAAAGCTAAAGCAACTCCCCCGCAAGCGGAAAAAAATGAAAAATGATACTGTTCCCAGTTTGTTCGAAGTGAGTGCTTGATTTTTAAGTCTTCCACGCTTGAAATATAAAATTTTACCATATTCTTACGCCTTTGTTCACGGCAATTCAAGTATATTAATATTAACTGAAGTATAGATGAAATAAATTGTGAATATTTCATTCTATTTTCAGGATACATTTTTATGTTCTACTTCTTCTGGGAATGGTGTGGTTTTGAACCATTTTGTAGCTGATGGCCTCCAAGGATACATCTTTACCGAGTTTGTCCACGACCTCGAAGACCCTCGTCAAACGCGCGACTTACCGTTTGCTTGGCATTTCCTTAAGCTGGAAGTGGGAGTGCTATTTTTATACATTAAGGAAGTATACGTGTCACGTTCGGTTCTTGTAAAAAAGAGTATGTGTCTTGAGGTATTTGATTGTATTACACCACTGACAACTCATTTTTTATACACGACATAGAGCAAGAGATATCCAGTTCAAATGAAATTTTATTTCACAATTTACTTCTCTTCTTTTCAGTTCAGAGTTTCCTGCGAAGTTCGAAGAGTTGGTCAGTTTAATTTTTTGCCGTCGTTCGCAGATTTGATATCTATTTGCGAAACGTTCCAGGCAATGTCAGTGTGCGAAGGGCCTGGAAATAATATTTCCTGTCCTGAAATACATATTAAAAACCCATGTTCACGACATCCAAGCAATCGTTGTGAGCAATGTAGAAAGCAACGAAAATTGGCTCGAGACAGATCTGCCAGAATGCATACCAGAAAGGCTTCTTCGAAATTGAAATCCCGAAATGTTATTCGCCAGCTTCGTCGCAACCTACTCAATACGCGAAGAAATGTATGGCCGCCTAAACTTCTGCATTTTTTTATCGTTATAAAAAATAATCAATAATTTTATTTTCAGTTAATATCTGCTAAGGACATGGAGTATTTAAAAAAACATACCGCTAGAGTGGAAAAAGATGCTCTTGAAAAAGCAATCTCCACATTGCCAAAATCACAACAAGAAGGCATAAAAGCATGTTTTATGGCAGCCCTTGCCAAAGATCCTCAAGGAAACCGATACACAAATGCGTGGATATTGGAGTGTCTTCTGTTCAGAATTAAGAGTCTGAGGGGTTATTTACGGAACTTGAAACCAAGCTTTGGTTTTCAAGAAGAGGTATTTGATTTGATGGAACAAAAGGCACAAAATATAGACCCCAGTTTGAGAAGAGGTGAACATTGATTTCTAATAAATAAATTACTTTTTTCGTAATTTTCTCCTTGCAGGTACGCTGTTACTTGATGAGATGGCACTTTCAGCTGGTGTGTCATTTCACAGCAACTCCTTGATGGCAATGGGTTTCATCGACCTTGGTAAATACACCCCTGACAACCAGAAAAACGAGAGAGGTGATCACGTTAATGCGTGACACGCATTCTCAATTATAAATGCTTTAAAATTAGCTTAAGCTAGCATATTTTACCGTTCTAAGGGATAAGCCAGATCAAACCCTGATAATTTGATTATGGGACCATCCCTCATTGGTCCTCTTTCTATAATGAAACGAAGTTAAATCCATAAAAACAACAATTTATTTCTATGTTTACGTTTTTGAGAAGTCGGTTAAGAATGATCTTGAACATTATTATTATTAACGTTGCTCACAAAAAAGTATTAAAACAGTATCTAAATATTGATTTAAACATTTATATATGTGGTATTTTATAATGAATTATTGTAATGAAGGTATACGTGAATAAAACTATTACAGTCACTTATAATCTTGTGCTTTGTGCTGCTTTATAAAAATTAAATTTACGAATTATTGTTCGATATCTAAAGAATATTTTATTTTACTTCTATGGTTCGGAACCTTCATGGTCATCAAAATCAATAACTTAATACATAATACTTAATATACCTACATATATATTTACTTCAATACAAAAGATTCGTTAAAGAAATATAATAAGGGTGTTCGAGCAGCGGTTCAAACCAGTCCCAAACCGTCAGACGCCTGCGCATTTCAATTTACGATGAAATAATATTCCCAATTACTAGTAAGATGTTCGAGCAGTAGTTTGACGATTTCCAAACTCAGTTTGAGACTGGCGCAGTTGAAGCGTCTTCTTCTTCTTAGAGTATAGTGTTCTCTGTTGTTGGAGAAATCCCTTTCAAAGAACACCGCCACAGTCCTAAACTAAACCCTGATTTTGTGTTTTGTCCATCAGTCTTTCATTGATGTTCTCTCTTATCTTTGGTCATAAAACATATCTATCGGCATAATCATTTGTTCTATGACGACGAAATTATAAAAAAGTGGAAGGGGTAGTTTGCAAACTGCAGTTTGGTGTTCGAACAACAAAATCCCAAACCACTTGGAAACTGTTTCAAATCGCACATGCGCATTTTAAACAGTTATCAAACCGTCCCAAACTACTGCTCGAACAGCCTTAAGTTAGGTAGATAGGTTTGTTTGACGTTCAACATTTGTTGTAACGATACTTTGACAAAAGTAAACATCAAATACCTATCCACAGATTAATTAACGAAACACGTTTACAGTAAAAAGAGCACGGTCAATAAGAATTAAACTTCTGACAATTACCTAGAGGCGTTGAAAGAATCAAATAATTTAGGTACAATTTGTTTTAGAGAATTTGAGATTATACCCTGTATATACACAGTTTGGATTCTAAAGATGCGCAGTAGTACATTGCACTCTACTCAATACTATCCCCACCACGCTAAGTTTTGCTTCAGAATTAGGAGTAGGAGCACCCCCGCTACCCAGAATTTGCCAGGAGTGGAATCCACATAACACATAAGATATTTTGTGGTTGAATATACTCACAGTCTTCTTAGCCATTAGCATGGAATTATTTGGGCACAACCTGGAGAGAGAATATGACTGGAGTAAGCCTATCCATTTAAAAGGCTCACGCACCGTGAGACCAGGTCGGCCATGTTTTAGCACCGTGACTGACTCATTCTGTTGTGTGATTGCGCTTGTGCGTCATTACAAAAGTGTATATAGTTTGTTTCAGGAATGATGACTATTGGCAATATAAGTAACCCTGTTATTTGATCAAGGGGGCAACGATCTCGTGGGATACTACCATACACGACATAGGAGAATTCAGTGAATCTACTCATTGAAACAGTGTATAGCCAAAATATGAATTTTATTCAAGTTATATTTATATATTAGCTGCCCCAGCAGACGTCGTCGTGCCCGGAAAAGCTTTAAGCGATATGCTGACAGCAGTGCCACCTACCGGGTTCAATTATGTTCTTAAATCATCCAGGGACCCATTGGAATCCCAATCGGTCCAGCCGTTTGACATACCGACAACGGCGCCATCTATCAGGTCCAATTGTTAATCTAAACTATTCTCGAATCCCCTCGAATACACACCAAAATTTTTATCCCACTCAGTCCAGCCGTTAGACATACCGACAACGGCCACATCTATCAGATCCAATTGTGAATCTAAACCATTCTCGAATCCCCTTGAATATTCACAAAAAAATTCATCAAAATTGGTTCAGCAGTTTAGGAGGAGTTTAGTCACATACACACGAACAGAAGATTTATATATATATAAAGATATGCTCATTTAACGGAAGCAGCGTAGTCTTTTTTGTATGTATCATAATGCGACGTGGATGGATGCGTTTAACCGCCATCACGTGGTTTGCTCTTCTCCGTAAAAAATGTCAATTGTCAAGATGGTGGTCGGCTAGCGCTTTCTTCTTGGCCGCTAGATAATTATCTCTAATGGCATTGACCGTGTCTACAACAGACACCTGCTAGCGGAGCAAATTAGCGGCAAAGATTAATTTCTAATCTTTCTTAGCGGTATATCTGACAGCTAGCAAGAAATAACCCATATTGACACGATATCATTTCAAAATTACCCTTTATAATTTGACCAACATTATTTCGTATACGATTCCTCTTAAATAATTAATATTTTTACCTTCGTGAATTTAGATTAAATTGACCACAAACAGGAAAGATTCATAACCATTAATGTTATATAATTTATAAATGTCATGGTAATGATGGCATATCTAGAGTTGAAAGTCTTTAGATTGAAGTTGTTAGAGAAGATCTTAGATGAATGATCTTTGTGTTTGTTACTTATTTGAACTATTCATTTCTGCATTAAAATTAAAAATATTAAGGCAGATACAGGTTCAGTGAAAAGAAAAAAGTTGTTAATTAATTAATTCAGGAACACATTTATAACACACAGAAACACATCATTTTTCTCTACCATCCGTTTGAACCACGGTCATACAGAATGTTGGATATTTATTTTCTTTACCGTGTATTAATTATTTTCCTTAATGTATTCAATGGAAACATATGTAAAAACAAGTGCAATAAAAAACTTTGACTGACAGGTATCATTTATTCTTCGACTCCGAATTTAAACATAGGTAACTGTTATAGGTAAATATTAAACACTAATTGGTCCTTCGAAGCATTTACCGAATCAGCCTATAGACAACATGTCAACGAGATAGAGCATACGAAGATTTCTTCTAGAGGATCAAACGTTGGACTTGAGAACGACGACAAGAAGTCCATCATGGAATCCTCTAATGCAGACAGCAAGAAGAAACGAAGCACACGTTCAAGGCAAATGCAGAAAGAGCTGACGATACAAGCAGATGTTAAAAGAAAGGAACTAGAGCAAGAATTATTGAGGAAACAGCAAGCGACATTGGACTTATAATTGGCTTTGAAACTAGGCCGAATGGATTGCTTGTCTTCTGAGAATGAAGAGGATGCATCTAAGAACGAGTCAGGGTCAGTAGTTGGTGGTCTGGATGTTCAAAAATGGGTTGACGAACAACCATGTTTGGATGAATGTATGGCCCCAAACTCCAATAGATATAAAACCATGCTGCTCCAAGGTATGTAATTCTTTCTCTGTTTTATCCCATTCGAATATATATTCTACTGGCGTCGAAAACTTGAGAAGGCCTAAATTAATACTGGTCCAGAACCGGAAAGAAGTTAGAGCGGATATTTTACTAATATACATAAATTGCTCCCTAAATGCTCATTCTGAACCTGAAATTGCTAAAGCTGGAAAGTTAATAATTAATATATTCTCAAATTAAATATTTGTTTGTAATTTCAAGAACATGTCGCTTAATAATTAGTACTTTTGGAATTGAGTTGCGTCAAAAAATTTACTCAGCAATTGCTCAATCAGAATATATGAGTATTTCTATGTTTTTCGATTGATAATTGAATAAAATTAATGAATAATACTTTTTCAGTATGTAAAGCTGTGAAGTCATCATGGTATATCGTAGTAACATATAGCAGAGAGATTACCAGTAGTGGAAATAACATCTAGTGATTGGCAGCCATGCCGTCTTGCCAATGTCTTTTTTCACTCAATTCGAATTTTCATATTTTCCCGCTCTCTTTTAGACAATCAAGAAACATACTTTTACCCATGGTACAATAAGACCAGGTATGTTCCATTGATGGACGCGTTTTCGTTCAGTTGGTGCACCTCATCCGAAATCCGCCATATTTGTTTTATTCCGCTTTCCAATTCAAATTAGAATATCATTTTCCTACGATTTTTGTGTGTATCATCAACTAATCTTTTTATATTCATGATTTTCATTTACTCTCTCATATTACGTATCAGAATCAGAAATGATTAAATTTATGTTTTTAATTAAAATTGACAGTATATTCGATTATACGGTGTAAATCACTTACCATAACTATGATGTTATAGCAGAGAACAGAGACTCTGTTATAGATATGAAAACTTGACGAAAACCTTATTGATATTTTTTAGAAACTAAGTGGGAAATTGTTGAGGTGTTTTTAGAGAGAGAGAGAGATGTTGGGTGTTACCCAAAGAATAAAAAACATCAGGAAGGAGCATCGCTATTATTTTTGAGAGACAAACAACACTAACCGGTGGAGTAAAAATATGGCCGCCGGCTATTTCCACTTTCCAGTGCCGTAAAATTCCGAATAATGAAAAAGTATGAGGAGAAAAATATATTTAACTTATTTTCTTCTGATCGTTTGAAATTTTGTAAGAAATTTTAATTACACAGTGATATATATCAAGACGATATTACCGTTGCCACCGAGATATAAGGCCTGCGGGCTGCTACGTCACGTATTCGTTAGTGGTCATGAATTCACTCGCAGCGCTGATGCGTATATATGCTAACTGCTGTTGCAACGTTATTCAACAGTATAAATTTAATTATCTAATGAGGGATTCCTGTTTAAACGGGGCTGTCAGTCGTGAACTGATCCCTCAGTCGCACCCCATTCGATTTTTTTGATAAATGGAAAACGAAATTTCAAAGCAAACCATTGGAACAGATATTAAAAATCCTATTTTTTCGACACGGTTTCTAGTTTTCTTTTTTATTTTTGCCCTTGCTGTCGTTTGATTTTCGGCAATAATTCTTTAATAAAGTATTCGCTGTAATTTTAATTACTAATTTCAAAATAGTTTCTATTTCATGATGTTGACAAGTGACGAATCTATAATTATCTGACTCATATCGCTGCCAGTAATTGAAAATATAATTTAGAAGAATTCGTCTTCATTATTAGAAATAATTTTATTGAACAAAATGTATGTAATTAGAACTATTTGAACTATAACAGCTTTAGGATAGAGAAGACCACCGCGAGTAAGGTTATTAATTAAGTTGTAGTTCTCTTCTACAATGAGTTGTTCATCGAATACTAACTCCAATTTACAAATTTCACACTTAATTTTCCTTAAAATTATATAACAACAATATCCGGCTAAATATGTTATAGATGGCATTTCGTTTTCTACTCCTTGGAAATCGCTAACTTCGATAGAAATTTTAGGTTGGCAGGAATTATCAACCCATATTTGGTCCTCATATAAATTATCAAATTTTTCAGAAAAAGCAGTTACAGATATATTACCTAAATTTTGTTTGTAAAATGCAATTATAAATACATCAATCGGTATCAAAAAAATTTCAATATACGAGAGTTCATCGGCTGGCGTAGTGCTGGTCATTCCATCAACATATTTAGGGTTTACTTAAGGCTAGGTAGAGAATAACTTTAGGTTAGGGGTTGATTTCGATTCAACCAAGCGAAATCTTTACCTAAACTGGTCTAGGGTCGCCCTATATTTAGGGGTCCAATTTTCTCCACCTAAACAGTCATTTAAGTAAGGGAATGGTAAATTATAACCTCATTTTTCAAGTTTGTGTATTTCTTTGTAAACTCTGTGTTGTATTTATGTATTTATCATAGATAAGATAATTTTAATTTCATTTCATTTATTTCATGGGTATTTCTGTAAGTAGTACTTCACGCGCTGTGAATAAAGTGACGGAAACAATAGCTGGTCAAAAATTTCTTCATGTCGGATATTGTTGCTTGGCTCAGGATAACGTCCTGTTATATATATTTTTTTTTCCATTTCGCCAGTCTTCTTTCTCAAATCTTAGCTCATTTTTTCATATAATTTTTTGAGTGATTCCATTGGCCTTTAATGTGAATTTGGTGAGGCACTATTTAATTCTTGACAAACTTTTTCCCGTGTCTCTTTTTCTGTTTTTCTGACACGCAATCGGTTCTTTTATTCTCAGTTATGTTTTTATACTTTTCAATTTTATTAAGCAAGTACTCCTTCTCATTCTTTTGTATAGTTTGGTGCTCTCTTTTTGGATACATTTGTATCTTGACAAAAAAAATCTTCTTGCCCCATTATGATATTATTTTTACTTAATTGCCATGCAAAAATACACAAATAAACACTAGATTCATTGTAACATCAGTTCCTTACGTATTTGGAACCAACTTGCCCAAATTCACAAGGAGCAGCGATTTGGAGAAGACAACATTGCCGAACCAACCAGCATTCATCCTTATAGTTAAGAGGTGCTAAGAATCGTTTTTTGGGTCAATGTAAGTACAATCCAATGTCTTATTCTGAGTTAGTAAACATTCTGGAAAATTTAGAAACGGAAATCCCTTCAGTTGACTCAAATCCAGAAACTAATCCTATTTTTCAGCAAAAGCAGTTACAGATATATTACCTAAATTTTGTGATGTCATTGCGAGTAGTGATTGAATTCTCAATTTTCTTTCGGATTCATATAACTGCCTTATTGTTATATGATATTGAGCACCAGCTAGTTGTCTGTATTTACCAAAACGATGTTCTAGTGGGTCTGTTTGAAATTTTCCTAGCAAAACATAATTTGAATGTAGTTCTTCAAAACAATATTTAACAATTTCTAGCATTTCATGAAGTGTGTGAACTAGAGCAGTATGAGTTTGGGTAGACAGTAATATGTTCTCCAGTTTTTTTCTCTAATTTTGATATATCGCGGATAATGTCATCAGTATGAAAATGTAACTCACAAACTTTGCTGGAATTCGATGGGATGAAACCTGCTCGGGGAATGGCGCGCAACCATTGTTTTTTCATCTCGTCGTTCTTTGGAAATGAAAACACTCTCACAGTCGGAGCACTATTATACCCGTAATTTCCTTTACACGATGGAACACAGCACTTGTGAGGCATTTTGAAAAAACTAGAATTCCCGAATCACGGCCCTGATCTAATGTAAAATGGTGGTCGTTGCAACGACAATACCACTGCACATGTAGTGAATCAAATTTGAACAGTTTTAACTATGTTTATGTTAATTAACAAATTAAAGTTTTGATCAAACAAAGCACAATCACTACTGTAATGTATTCACTACGTAATTATATTGATACTACGTTTTTTCTATGTAAATAAAGTGCATAGAGAAAATAGACAAATCAGTCGATAGCGTCTCGTCTACTGAATTTGCTACAATTACTACGCACTACGTTTGGTTTGTTATGACCACTAAGCGTGAGGGGAATCTTCTGTGACGTCAGAGCGGTTAGGCCTTATATCTCGGTGGTAACGATATTACAGACTATTCATTTAGAGTGGTTCGCAGTCGAAGGGGGATGTTGCTTAAAATATAAAAATAGCAATTCAATGGATGCTGCAAAGTTGTAAGAAGATTAACACTGTCTCCGTTAATATATTCCCATCTCGAACGGTCTTGATATTATGCATCATAGTATTCTGTGCTCATAAATCATAACTTTTTAGTAAGATTGAGGTTTTTTATTTTCAAAGTAACATCCCCTTTTCTCAATTTCACAGTGCCATAGGTGACTGAAATTTGAGAAATACGCTAAGCGACATATTTGCTACCTATGTAATTCAACCTTCGAATCCAGACCTGTTTGTACGACCGTGATAATAATGAATAGAAGTACTGCAAATTATTTAATTGAATAAATTTACTTTGATTATGAAATATTTTGAATCATAGGTTATGACTCGTATAACTTTTATACAAAAATTTAAAAATATAACAACTGAAATGTATCTGTCCACTGGCTAAAGGCCACAATATTTTCTAAAATTTATTATGGGCTTGGATTCGAAGGATTTCGGAAATAATACACTTTCATTTAATTTATTTCAAAGTAGGTATTAATTAATAAATTATTTATAATATTTTAATGGCCAATAAATATAATTACTTTAAAATACATATTCCTAATATTATTATCCTTAGTAGGTATTGCTCTTTCTCACATCACGATTAAAATTTATTTTACTAAATAATTTTCATGCTACGTCTATGTATTATTATTGTTTACATTATGAGAACAAGAAAACCAAACGAATGAATCCTGCACAGTGTTCATGTGGTGTACCAAGATGGGGCCTTCCGTCGCAGATTATTATTGAGTGTTTAGATGGCGATGCTCCTACTTGATGTTTTTTATTCTTTGGTGTTACCATTATCTTGGAGGTAGAGTTCTCTGCACAAGAGTGTTCGTGTTCTCTGCACAAGACACAATATGACAATAAATATGGCGGTTTTGGGATGACTCTCGGAATACGAGGAATACCCCCACCAGACTCATATCTGCGCGAAGAACATACCTGATCTTATTGTACCATGCTTTTACCCATATATATATATAATACTCCTATATGGCCAGTGAAGAGAGAGGTCTTGAAGCTTTTAATACGGTACAGACAAGCGTTTCTATCTCGCACAGTTGTTTCTGCTCATCCTCTTGCGGATCTCGTATCGTGCTATCATTTGTGATATTTATACATAACTAGGATGTGGTTTGCCAGCAGCCAGCACATGTTTGAATATACATATATCATATATGAAGCAGGGGTCGCGCACGCGCATTAGGAGCAAAAGCAAACCATTTCTATCTCTCTTCAATGGTATCATTTTCCACTTGTGTATTAGATGAAACGCTGGGCATATAGGAGTATTATATATATGCTTTTACCCACGATACACATACAACGGTATGCTACGTTTTGAGCTCAATTTGGTAAAGTTCACGCATTTAATCACTAACGTCACCACTGCGTGGACAAGAGAAGGTTGAACATGTTCGAATGCGCTCGTGTATTCGGGCTCTTTCGGATCTGTCACCTGCCTTAGATTTGGCTCAAATAAACTACTATATTCAATAGTCGTGACGTCACTGGAAAAAAGTGGGAGGAGCTAGATGCTGGTGGATGCGCCTCGTCATACCATTGTTTTTATATGATGCTTTTACCTATGCTGTGAAGAAACAATACTCAGATTGTATTCAAAATTAAGTGTAATCTGTTCTAACCACGGTCGCTCCAACTTTTGCTAAAACATGACCTCCTGGGCTGCTGTTTCTCATTTAGAATTCCTTCGAATGATCCAAAATTATGACCTTTGTCAAGAAAAACCTCGAGCCCATCCCATCTGGAAAGATATTTATGCAAATTGGAGATATCCTAATGGGAGTTTCCTGATGACACCTATTAATTTATATATGTACCTATGTACGTCAAGAAAGGAATGGTATATACCGAAGTTATATCTGGTTATATGAAGTTATTTCCTCTACTGGTTATCTCTGCTATTACCATTCATATATACCATGATGACGTCATAGCTTTTCAACCGTATTTTAAAACTATTAATCATTAATTTTATTCAATTATCAATCGAAAAACATAGAACTATTCATATATGCCGATTGAGCAATTACTGAGTAATTTTTAGACGCAGCTCAATCCCTAAAATACTAATTATTAAGCGACATGTACGTGGAATTACAAACAAGAATTTAATTTGAGAATATATTACTCATTATTAATTTTCCAGCTTGAGCAATTTCAGTTTCAGAATGAGCATTTAGTGAGCAATTAAGGTATATTAGTAATATTGTGAAAAATGCAATATCCGCGCCAACTTCTTTCCGGTTGTACCAGAAATTAGTAACCGTCACTGTCAAATTGATAACCATGACATTCGCAAGATTTTAACAAGTCAGAGTGTTCAAGTTTTTAGTGGTGATCCTACCGAGTGGCCAAATTTCATATATCAATTTAAAAATTCCACAGCTTTATGCGGCTACTCGAAAGAAGAAAATTAAAGTAGACTTCAAAAATGCCTCAAAGATGATGCCAAGAAAATCACTCAAGTATTACTAATTCTTCCACAAAATGTAGATAAAGTTATCGAGTTGTTAGAGAATAGGTTCGGGCGTTCTGAACATATAATCTTATTATTACTTGACCGACTCAGAAAACTTCTATCAAAGAGGAAAAATTAGAAATGTTCATTGAATTTTCAGATGAAGTTAAAAATTTTATATCCACTATCCAGTCTTTGGAAGAACACGAACATCTATGCAATCCATTATTACTTCCAGAATTGTTGAATTACCAACAAGTTACAACATGAAATGGGTAGAATATATTACTGGAAGAACAGTCAAAAATAAACTCGTTGAATTTGGTTCATGGGTAGACTCTAAAGAAAATGCCGCTTCACAACTTCAAATTCCACAATTTTTTGAGTATAAAGGTAGCAAAGAAAAGTTCAAAAATGAAGACATAACCTTAGCTACGAAAACAAAAACAGTGCATTTGCTGCCACAAAAACATCCATAATTTGAGCACTTGTTCTGTATTCATATCATTCACAGTCGATAAAAGGTGGTCATTTGTGACAACAAATAAAATTTGTCTTTCTTATTTATTACCTTACCACGGTTTGAAATAATGCAGAAAAGAAAGGCTTGTAAAATTGACGGATGTAAAAGAGTTCATCATGATCTCTTACACAATGATATTGTCGAAAAAGAAACTAGGAAAACATAATCTAATTCTGAAGACTACAAAGAAATTGAGACCATCTGTCATATTTTATCAAGTAGACGTGTTTTATTAAAAATTATACCTGTAATTAATTCGAATGGTAAATAAAACGTTTTTACACATGCTCTTTTAGATAACGCATCCAAAGTTATATTATTAGACGAAGATTTAGCTAATGAATTGAATCTTCAAAGTCCTCGAAAACATTTGTGTATTTAAAGGACAAACAATCAAACAAAAGAACAAGACGATTCAAGAATTGTGACCTTTAAAATTTCATCTCAGACAAGTATTGACTCGCACTTTTTATTTACGACGTGTGAGAACTATCAAAAATTTTTCATTACCAAGAGAGACAGTTAACATTGAAGAAATCTGCTCAGCGTATCCATATATTAGCAAAAGAATTCAATCTATGATAGAGGTGCAACCGAAAATTCTCATTGGACTAAACAATTGGCCGTTGCTAGTAGGGAGAAAAACGATTTCTGGACCCTGGCACGGGCCTGTTCTAAGTAAAACTTTATTGTGGTGGGTTGTTCACGGTAATTTTGGACAAGAAATGAAAATTCTGTTTGTTTTGTTAACTCTGCAGAAAAAGGCGAATTGGATATTTTGCACGATATGGTTAAGGAACAGTGGAAATTTTAATCTTTCTGTACCTTCAAGAGACCCATGTCTAAAGAAGATATGAAAGCTCAAGATATTGTATTTATAATTAAACTGGGTTCGATTTATTTTCACTTATTTATTTACACTAACAATTACACAACTATAAAATACACATTTATATTCAGAGTGCCATCTAGCGTTTAGCGGTATATTTATATTCAGTGTTCTCTGCTTGCTCGCGTTCAACTCACTGACCATGCTCTCTGTCATTGTCGCCGGTATTATATATCTAACCTAAAAAGGTCTCGAAGATTCCAGTTGATACCAGTCTCCGATTTCCTGTGTGCTATTATCAGGGCCCCATATTCTCGGTGCTTCTAGAGTGGTGTTATTCCCGGGTGTTCTGGAATGTGTTTGTTGGTGTATTTCATTATTTGGGTAAGTCTTCACGTTACAATATATTGAATTCCACGATGCGAAGAATTGGTAATAAATTCTAAACAGGTCATCTTTGGAAAAGAGACAACCTATAGTTCCTCCAAATAGTAAGGATAATGCTCTGAAAAGGCTTTTCTCTGTGTAAAGAAGAATGGATAAAGATAAGCGATATGGAAAAATGTATTGTGAAAAAATGGATGATATGCTTAAGAAAAATTATTTGACGCTTCTTCAAAGTCCAATGGAGTTTCCTTGAACGACTTCTGACTGGACCTATTCTCTTAAATTTTCGTATTCGAAAATATGCCTTTATAGCAGTCATAAAAGAGATGTTTCTACAGGTGAATGTTAGGAAGGAAGATAATTTTATACAGGGGAATGCATCGAGACATCAAACCTAAAGTATTCGAGTTAAATGTAGTATTCTTTGATTCATCTAGTGGCCCATGCCTAGCCCAGGAAGCTAAAAACAGAAATTAAAGAGATTTTCATTAAGATTATCCGGAGGCTGCCAAATAAATCGTCGAAGATCATTACATGGATGATTACCTTGGAGGAGCAGACATCATAATTCATGTTGATAAAAGACATCATACATGTGCATAGTAAGGGAAGATTTACTATATGTAATTGGATTTCCAATAATTCTATCATTCTGGATGACATAAATGAGTCACTTTTGGCAGAATATCATCAAAATCTGTTGAAGGAAGTGGACTCATCAGATGAAATAATTCTAGGCGTCTGGTGGGACCCGAGAAGAAATATATTTTGCTTTAAGACCAGGTTTCATAAAATAGACAATGACCTTTTAGAAGGAAGAAGGAGAGCAACAAAAAGGGAAGTACTGAAGGTGGTTATGTCGGTTTTCGATCCTCTTTGATTTTTTTGATCATTATTGCAAGGTACTTGGCGAAGTCAGATTGGATGGGATGATGAAATATCAGACAGTTTGAATATCAGGTGGCAGAAATTCATTCAAGATTTAAGACATATTGGTGAATTCAAACTAACGAGACAGTATTGTACAATGGAAAGAACTAATTCGAAAATTCAATTGCACATTTTCTGTGACGCCGTATGCTTGTGTTGCTTATTTGAAGTGGACGGGCACAGATGAAAATCAAGTTTGTTTTCTGAATTCTAAAGCAAGACTATTTCCATTGAAACCTTTGTCTATACCGAGGCTTGAACTCCAGGCAACGTTGATGGGAGCACGAGTTTAACGAAAAGCTTGAATTTAAAAATTGATCAAATATTTTATTGGACTGATTCCAAAATTGTTCTTTACTGGATTCGCTCAGAAGTTCGTCGTTTCAAAATGTTCGTATCACAATGTCTTGGAGAAATTCAAAAAGTGACAAATGTTTCAAAACAGAACGTGGCAGATGAAGCAACAAAACAATAACCGAAGATGGACTTTTCTATCAATAGCAGATGGTTTTCCGGTCGAAAATTTCTACAGGAAGATCATGAGTTTTGGCCTATAGAACAAACAACATACTCTGTAGAAAACAATGAAGATGTGGAGATTAGGAATGAATCAGTTTTAATACAAACTGAATACGAAAACTCTAAGAAAATAGTGACGACAGATCTTGAGCGTTTCTCGAAATGGCAACCACTACTGAGATCAAGAGCTTGGATATATCGATTCATGATAGAGCAGAAAATTACTCAAGAAATGTCAATATGATTCATTTTAAGATGAAATATCAAGTCTTAGAAAAGAAGAAAAATTGAAAAAGAAAAGTAGGCTGCATAGTTTGGACTGTTTTCTTGATGGAGAAGGTCGTGTTAGATTAGGTGGAAGGTTAAACAACTCACTTCAGCTAGATGAATATGAAAAAAAAACATCATATTAGACAAGAAACACAAAATCACAAGATTTATAGTCCTGTTTTATCATGAGAATTCCAACCATTATAGCCAAGAAATTGTTCTTAACAATCTTAGAAAAAAAATTTGGATATTATAAATGAACAAGCAGTGCGAAGTTGTTTGGCAAACTGTCAACTATGTAAAAACAGAAAATCATTTCCGAAGCCTCCAATTATGTGGCAACTTCCTCTTGGTCGACTGGAACCTACTGTTGGACCGCTCATAAAAACTGGAATTGACTATTTTGGACCAATCGAGGTTACAGTCAAAAGGAGTCACGAGAAGAAGTATGGGGTGATTTTTACGTGTATGGTCACAAGAGCTGTCAATTTTGAGATTGCCAATGATCTATCAACAAATGGATTCATGCGAGGATTTCCCGAGGAAGTATATAGTGATAATGGAGGAAACTTCAAGGGAGCTGAGAAAGAACTCAAAGAGAACTTGGAGAGACTTGACCAAAAACAAATAATGCAATTCTGTTCATTAAAAAAAGTTAAATGGTTTTTTAATCCACCGTTGGCTGAACTCCAGACCACTCACTCACGTATTGATTTGACCCTAACGATCCTGAGGCCCTTACAACAAACCATTTTTTAATTGGATCATCCTACTCAGGACTGCCCTGCACAGAAACAAACGAGAGGGATGTAAATCTCTTAGAAAAATGGAAGGCAGCACAGAAAATCACGGACATGTACTGGCATAGATGGGCCAAGGAATATCTACCTTCCTTAGTATGAAGATCCAAATGGCACGAGTAGCAAGAAAATGTCAGCCTTAGCAAGATATGCAAATGAAAAACGGCATACTCCTAATTTTGAAGGTGCTTCAATTCTTGTGAGTCTAGCACAACTAAAAGAAAAATACATGAAATGATTGAAATTACCAAATATCCCAAAGCAATGAATACATGTATCTATTTATTCTTACGTGATTTCAAGATACTGCACTAACAACACAACATCAACATAAACAATTCAACATAGAGTGTATTGAAGCCTAAATATATTTCTATTTATTACTCTATGACATATGAACCTAACAGAGTTTGTGGGTGTTGAGATCCTTGACATAAGTAACGTCATGTATCATTGTCCAATGTGCTATCTTTATGTTTTGAGTAATATTAAATTTCCCACCTTTTTTCGAACAATAATAACGTTGCAATGTAAAAAACTGTTTGGAATTTTTCTCATACATTACTTTGTGTTTGAGCCTCCTTCAGAAAGAGTAATTGATCCATAAAATTAGTTATAATATCACCACCAACTATGTAACATCATACACCACTTCCATTTCAATAATTTTAACCGTTTTTATTTTAATTTTAATCTGTATGTGATGTAAGTTGTGTTTAATTGTAATTATGAGTGATAATCCTTTCTTAGTTAGTCTGTGCCTGTTTAAATTATGATCCTCACTTGCATTGTAAGTTTCTTCTATTTTAGTTTTTAATTAACACTCTGAAGTAATAATTTGTATGAAAAAAAATTTCCAGCCTTAATAATGGTAATAAATTTTACCGAAAGCTTGGGTAGCAGAAAGAGTATAATAGTAAATTATTTTTTTGTTTATTTTTTTGGGTGCTTTGCTAACTTGATATAAAGTTAGCAAAGCACACCTACAAAAATGACTTTAGAGCGTTCATAGAAGAATGGGAATAGAACAAAAATTTGCCTCTAATTAGTCGCTAATTAGTTGTGAAGGAATTTCTTTCCGCAAAGAAATACAACAGAGAAACTTCAAAGTTTCGCGCGCATATCAATCAGCGAGTAGCATCAATGCTCGTTGTTGCGCTTGCGAGTTTTTCTGTGTGAAGGAAGCATAGCAGTATCAACAACGAGATCGTGTTTATTCTTCATTTATTCTAACAGAGTTCGAGATTTTATTTCTTTCCGTGATTTCAAAATGTCCTGAAAAGTGAATTAGAAATGCCAATTCATAGAATCTGAGAATTTTGTACGTTTTAAAAAATACTTTTGCTTTGTATTTTATGAATACATTAAGTGCTATGTTTATTTTATAAACTACTATAAATATCTGAATTATCATTACCTTTAAATGATTTTGTTTGGTAATAAAACGGTTTTTGGTAAAAGAGAAATCGTCTCCGCATTAAATATATATTTCTCTCAGTATATCAGTTTCTGAATTTTTCAACCAATCTTAACGAATTTCCTTAAAATACTAAAATACTAAAACAAGTACTAAAATCGAGAAAAATACATCAAGGAATTAGGTACTTGGTGGAATTTCTTCCTGAATTTGTTGAACTGGGGCTATTATAATAATCACTTCCTATCACAATTCTTATTTCAAAATTCTCAATTTGATACAATGTCAGAGCTATATGAGGTTACTATAAAGGATAATTTCTTCAATATTTATTCAAGATTCTACATTGTGGTTGCAACTCTGCAAGATTTACTTCATTTTTTGCTGACAAAGTTTGACTTTGATTTTGATTTTTTTAGGTTGCAATATTTTGGATACTACTCTAAAAGAATAATCATACTTAGAGGGCGCCCACCTTCTGTCGAAAATAGTACTGTAATTCAGGCTATTTTGAATCATACTTTGTATCAAGTTAGCAAGGCACCCAAAAAAACCAAAACAAATAATTTGGGAAATTAATTTCTTCACAACTAATTAGCGGGAAAAACTTATCCCATTCCCATTATTCTACGAACGCTCTAAAGTTATTTTTTAAGGCGTGCTTTGCTAACTTTATATCATTTTAGCAAAGCACCCAAAAAAACCAAAAAAAATATTTTAGGAAATTTATTTCTTCACAACTAATTAGCGACTAATTAGCGGCAAATTCTTGTTTTATTCCCATTATTCTACGAACGCTCCAAAGTCATTCTTGGAGGTGTGCTTTGCTAACTTTATATCAAGTTAGCAAAGCACCCAAAAAAAACTAAAAATTAATAATTTAGGAAATTAATTTCTTCACAACTAATTAACGACTAATTATCGGCAAAAACTGATCCTATTCCCATTCTTCTACGAACGCTTTAAAGTCATTTTTGGAGCCGTGCTTTGCTAACTTTATATCAAGTTAGCAAAGCATCCGAATAAACAAAAAAACAAAAAACGACAAAATCGGTATTTTCACAACTAATTCTCGACTAATTAGCGGCAAATTCTCCTCCTACTCTCGAGTCGATTCATGACAGGTGCTTAGCTAACTTTATGCTCATGAAGTGATGGGTATGGAGGTGTAGCCACTCTCATTATGAATAATATTAAATACCAAACTATAGAATTGGATCCAATTTTGATTGATGAGGAATGTCAAATGATAATAATTAAAGTAAATCAAATTAACATTATTAATATGTCCAACAAACCAAACAATAATTTATCAATTAGAAAAATAAATCTAATATTAGCAGAACTAAGCGGAGAAATTATTTGTATGTTTTGAACAAAATCGTGTGAATAAATATAATTTTCGGAAAGCCAATTGGGTTCTATACTCGAGGAACATAGAAAAAAAAATCGAAAGAAGAATAAGTAGTTATGGAGACTTGGAAAAAATTATTAACGAGGCAGCAGAATTAGCGATTCCAAGAATCAAAGATAAGAAAAATATAAAACTTAAAAATCCATGGTGGGACGAGGAGCGCGAAAAAAAATAATGGAAAGGAGGGAAAGTATAAAAAAATTTAGAGAGACGTGTACTATAGAGGATTATATAGAGGCTAAAAAAACTATAGCAAAAACAAAAACAAATTTAATAATAAAAAAATACTAGGATTTAGAAAATTTTGCAATTCAATCACTAGAGAAACTAATGTGTCAATCGTATGGCAAACCATAGGGAAATTTTCTAAATATGAAGATTTCACAAAGAAAAAAATCTTCCGAACACGGAAATGGCGAAGGAGATACTTAAAGATTTATCAGTATGTAAAATATCGATAGAATTCGAAATTCAAAATCATGGACCCAAATCCAAACCATTCGATCTAGCAGAACTAGAAAACACCTTAGAAACAACAAAAAAATCATCACCAGGAATGGATGAAATAACATACACAATGATCATGGAACTACCAAAAATTGCGAAAATAAAAATGGTGAAAATATACAACAAATTACTAAACGAAGACACATTACCTACAGCTTGGAAAAAATATCTATAATTGGATTTCTCAAAACCAACAAAAATCTTAAACAAACAGCAAGTTACAGACCCATTGCACTTGCGCCATGTGGATTGAAAACACTAGAAAAAATCATTAAAAACAGACTAGAATGGTTCATTAAAGAAACCCAAATACTATCAAAATACCAAATGGGGTTCAGGAAAGGAATGGGAACCATGGATTGTATATCTTATATAACTAAATATATTCAAATGGCATTTGGCTTAAAGCAAACGGTAATAGCGGTATTTCTAGACATCAAATCAGCATACGACAACGTCAATATACATAAATTATATAATTACCTAATAAAATATAAGATACCAATAGATTTAACAAACTTAATTTTTTCAATAGTCAACAACAGACAGAACTACACAAAAGATTATAGAGGTGATATCCATGGACCCGCATGGTGATTATGTAAAATTCCGCGACCCAGTCGCTACGGCATTGCAGTCGCGTTGCAGTTGTTAACGGCTAGCTAGTCGCAAAATAAAATCGTATTATGTAAAGCAGTCACTGGCCAAGCAGTCGCTGTCAAATACAGCGCCACTAGCAGCTTGGTAGCAATCAGTGGAACTAAATAATAAAAACAAATACGTACGTAATTAACCTATTCGACGGAAATAACCTTAGAGCATGAAATTACCAAGAAGATATCGCATTCGAAGAGCAAGTGAAGTCAAATGAGTACTAAATCAATGGCCGCCAGTAGACGCAACACCATATTTTTTTTTCGACTGAGACTCTAGTATCCAAGAGCCTCACATTTCACCATTGTGTTAAGATAAAAAAATCGTGGTTTTAATTAAAAAATAGCACAAAAAATTAAAATCAAAATGAGCTGTAAACACCAAGGTGAGTGCGAAACTAATGACAGCCGACGAAAAATTGGCTTCACTTTCGTTTCACGGCAGCTATACAGAGCAGCACCTCCTGTCCTGTACGCACGACTTTTCAATACTCTAAGGACATTTTTGTTGAGCTAAAGATGCTTAATTATTACTCTGTGCTAAAGATTCTACAAAATATGGAAACATAATTTCAGGTAAATTAAATATGAAAACCTAATCAAAATAGGTAGGTATATAAATATGCCTATGTACTTATTCAAATAATATTTCTTATAGATTTGTTGGCTATGGTCTGAAATATCCGAAAGATGGGCCTGACGCCGCAGGTTGCTTCGTAAACGACTAATAAGTCTTTCACCTCTTGGAATCTCTAAATCTAGGGCATCTCTCAACATCACAGCGCGAGCTATTTCTTTCATTCCAATACAACATCCATCAAACAAAGACCGAAGATAAACACAAAAACTAAATAACACAAGTAAAGACAAAATCCCAAATCTGCACATATTATAAAAGTTAGGGTCATCTGAATCTGTCATATAGCGATAGTCGCAAATTTTTTGGCTACGCAGTCGCAATTACGTAATACGATATCTTGACGCTCTATACAGAATTCAATGTAATTATAGCTCACCAGTCGTTCGGTAGAGGCAGCAATGTTTTCAGTTGCTATTTCCTCGCGGTTGCTATTACTTAATACCAAAATTGATGATTGACAGCGACGATCGCAAAATTTTCGGCAGTCGCGTTGCGGTTGCAAGTTACATAATCACCCTGCGGGAATCTCTTCATCCGGGTTAGCACAAGGATCACCACTGAGTCCGATCCTGTTTAATATATATATGAAATCACTATTTTCTGACATACCAAAGGAATAGCATACGCAGATGATTTAGTCATTATGGTAAAAGGTAATAGCATAACTGAAATGAAGGATAAAATAAACAGTACCTTAGAAATAATAAAGAAATGGATGAACAAACATGATTTGGAAATTTCGCAAAATAAAAGTAAGGTAATATGGTTCAAACCGGGAAAAAATCAAACTCCTCCAAAAATACGAATAGGGGCACATAAACTGTTACATCAAAACGAAATAAAATATTTGGGGATGACATTAACATCAAACCTCAAATGGGATAACCATATAAACAACATTGTAATAGAAGCAAATAAGGGAATCAACATATTAAAAACTTTCTGTAAAGTATGGTGGGGATCAGACCCCAAAACAATGATAATGGCCTACAACGGTTTAATTAAAGCTCACCTAGACTACGGAGCAATAGTACTAAAACCAACAACTCAAAAAAAATTAAATAAACTAAACAAAATTCATTATCAAAGTATGAGGTTGATAACTGGTTGCACGAAATCTACACCGGGGAATGCCCTGTTGGCAGAAACAGGCGAAATTGATCTGGAAAGTCGAAGAAAATGGTTGACAGGGAAATATCTTATAAAAAGAATGGATTACAGACCTCCAATTTTTAACATACTGGAAATATTGAAAACATTATGCGAAAACAGACAGAATTACTGGAAAAATAGGGATAAACCTTACTTGGTACAAATATTAACTGATATTAAAAGATTTGATAAAAATATATATAAAAGTAACATATTACCAATATTTAGTTTTGAATATGCGATCTTCACACACAAAATTTAAGTAATAAACTTTAAAGTAAAAAAAATGATATAGCAAATAAAATAATATTTAGAAAGGAAATAGAGAAATATAAGTAATACAATCTCATATATACCGATGCATCAAAAAAAAACAACAAAGTAGGATTTGGAATATACATACCTTCAATAGACTTCTCCTTTTCGTCCAGATTATATGACATAACAAATATTTGTGCTGCGGAATTAATAGCAATCCAAATACAGATTTGTCTAGACAAAAATTAAAAAAAAATCTAATAATATCAGATTCTAAAAGCGCCATAAGTAAAATTCAAAGTACAAACATCAATGTTAAAATAGATCACATAACAATGCAAATTAAACAAAGCTTACTTATATCGTGCATTCCGGAGTGATATCAAAATTATAATAGGGTGGATACCAGGACATGAAGACATTGAAGGAAATGAAAAAGCGGACAAACTGGCAAAAATAGATACTATATTAAATGTCCCGATAAAAATTAAATTAAATAAGGAAACTATCTTACCACACATAAAAAAGAAAATAACAAACCAATTTGAAGAAAAATGGAAAAATAATATCAAAATCAAAGGTAAAAGTTATGGAAAAATACACCCACAATATCCCAAAACTACATGGTATCTCAAATACCCCTACGTAGACAGACGACATATCACGACAATAATTAGGATGAAAACAGGACATTGCATGACAAAACATCTTCACATAACAGGAGTAAAAGAAAATCCTTTCTGTGAATGTGGACAGGTAGAGATATGAAGTCACATCTTTCTGACATGTCCTATAAACAAGCTACCCCAATTAGATCTGTACTCAAAGTTTCAGGAAAATGGAGTGCCTACCCTCTTGAATATGGATATAGTAGTAGTAGTAATCTCAACATAACAATTATTAATATCATCATGAGATTCCTAGCGATAAATAAAATAAACATGTAGATCATGAAATAGAAACGTAAATGAGCATATATATTCGAACAAGTGGACGCGTATATAGAGCTAGATGTACAAGGAAACGAACCAAATATAGAGAATCCCTTATCCTAAACTATCTCTTCAAGGGTTACTTATCCGAGGCAGCATCCTGGGGTGTGTAACGCTTCGCCCCTGCTCCGAAGCGAGAAAAGTCAAATCCTTTGTTCGTCGCTGTCCATTACTAACATTCTAACACACAGAAGAAAGAAACATTCGCAGAAGTTACAATATAATACAAAAGAAGAAGAGAAAAACAGCTACTAAATAGAAGAAATAATAACAAGGGCTACAATATGATAAAAAATCAGACCAATTGTAGCCCACCGAATGAGCTGGCCAAATGCACCAAGGGGAGCAAGGGCCATTAACCACAGAGAGAGAGAGAGATCCTGTGCGCATGTGCAGAAAATCAAATATAATAAACCAATTTTCTTTAGATTATTAGATATTCCAGCGATGAAATAAACTTTTTATAAAGGCGCTAATCGGTAGCAATTGAACGCCGTTTGAAATTTGTAAATTGAAGCACTCTAAGCTGAGAAAATAAAAAACAAATTTCAGCACTGCACAATAAATCCAGATTTTCATTTGCTTCTCTCTCGAAAACGCAATTTGCGGAAAACAAAACAAAAGTAGTGCAAACATGCGCAAATAAGTTGCAATCATCTTGTAAGGAAATATATGGTGCCTCCGCCTCTGCAGTCTGGTGTGCCAATGTGTGTACCTGCTCTTACCTGAATACCCACTCCAGTGCTCTCGATCTCGATGGATATCGAAGGGTTTCGGGCTGGTCAACGTCCCTGCGACATCTAGGAGCAATTTTGGTATTGGATATATTATATAGTTTTTGTTGGGTGTGGTTGAGACTCTGATTTAAGATTATATTATTTTGTAAAATACGATCTTTCATTTTATAATCCCATATAAATTTTATTCAATATAAACCATTTTAAAAATTTGATTGTGCTAACTTCACAAGTCTGTATTATCGCTACTCGACCAGCACTACGCCAGCCGATGAACTTTCGTATATTGAAAAACTTTTGATACCAATCGATGTATTTTTAAATGCATTTTCCAAAACTATAAATATTTAAAACTGCGTATACCACCGTTTTTGAAATAATCGCCATCTTTGAACCTGACCAATCTGGATGTTCAAAAACTAGATTTAAAATTGCCAAATTTTACAAACTTAATTGCCAAACCCTTAGAATTTCGATTTATTGACTTAGAAATTAATAAACCATATTTATCTTATTCTTCACGTCATCTACGCTATTTTACGTCCTATGCTATATTCTCAAATAGTCAATTATCAATGCCATGTTGCCATAAACTATCTTAAGAAATGGAATAAAAAATCATTTTTAAAACTTTCCACACCAAAAGATGTACAGTTTGTTTCACGAATCATGGCTATTATGTGTAATCATTCACGAGCTACTTACATATCGCTATACGTCTCATCGCATCTCATTATCATGAAATTCTCTACTACGTTTGACGATCTAAGCTACGACATCAGTATGTTAAGCTTATGTCCTTTTATACAATGATAGGGCGCTGCACGTATGTCCGAAGGCAAAGTAATGTTTATTTCATAGGCGTCACAAAGTCATTGTGACATTTCAGATAATTAAGGTGCATAAACTTATATTTCATAACTCAAGCAATAAATTTGTTTTTGTCTGTCTGCATTATTGTTGATAATAAATCTTTCATATTATGTTTGCTTATTTAATCAATCGATATTTTTTCCTCTAATTATATGAACTTCCTTAAATGCCATATCTTAGCTCGAAATCGTTACGCCACTGATTTACTCCCGTCAGTTGATCCATTTTTCGTATTTTCAAGGCAGACGCCAACATTCGTGAAACAAACTGTATCTTTGATTGCATTTTTAGAAATATGAATACTTAAATTTGTTTATGTTACTGTTATCGACATAAGAGATATCAAAGTTGTGTAAAGGTAAGGTTCTGACATATTTGAAACTGATTCAGTTAAAAAAACTAGTTAGAAAATTGCCAAATCCGTAAGATTTCCATTTAAAGCATATTTGTTTTATTATTAAGTTTAACTTATTCTTCACGCCTTCGCAGCTATTTTACTTTCCATGCATGATATGTTTTTATACTATGGACTCATGTTCTTGGTATTCAAAATTATGTAATTTGTGTTGAGTGCCATGTTGATTACATTTTTCAGAAATATGAAATTTTTAATTTACGTGTTCCTGTTTTTGAGATAATAACGATAAACATTGTTAAGGATATGACATCCTTGAAGGCGACAACATGGATGAAATTAAAATTTTAAATTATTTTAGAAATGGCCAAACAGGCAAATTTTAAAATTAATGAGTTAGCAATTATACAATACGTTAGAAATTAGTAAAAAATAATAGTCTTATTTTTCACTATTCCATAGTTATTTTGGCGTATGTTAATGGTTAGAAAGAGTTCACAGTTTGTTGATTGTGCTGTCTTATCCTATATCCACCAACACACCACCTAAGTCGCCCGCTCCCAAAAGATTTGCGTATAATTTCTTTCAAAAATTTAAATTATTTCCATTGACAATGTGTTTTATTTCTTCTAAACAGTACAATTCATTAGAACTCGATAAATATTTTTGTTTGTTCTATTTTTTCACAGGTCTTATCTACTTCATATCTAAATTATATATACATATTTACTTAATATCTCTGTTTTAGTACCAACATTTTATTTTCTAATTTAAATATATTTTATGGGGCAACATTTCCTCAATATTTGTTTATCGGACTAGATTTATGTGTATCCTTCCAAGCTTTTTGTTTATAAAATGAGACACTGCATCAATCGTTCATGAAAAAAGATGATTATGATCAATAGGCTCATTTCTTCTAAATTTTAGTTCTCATGGGGCCTCTTAAATTAAGTAACTGAACTCAAATTTCACTCAATTCTTGGAATAGTTAAAAAAAACTATTGCCTCGGTCATTTCGTTTTTTCCAGATCTAAGTACTGCGTTTTGTAAAATAATTGATAATTGTCTAGTATTCTAGTATATACGTGCATTTGTGAAACAGTGATTTTTTTAAAGTAAAAAGTAATTAGTTAGTGACGAAGCAACTAATTTTGCATCGGAAATCGTTTAAACAACAGTAAATGATGCTTAAACTTGGGATCCGTAAATTCCATTGAAACGGCGAAAAAACTCGCGAAAATGAGATTAGGATAGTGCAATGCCATATATTACGTTGTAGTGCCGCGAAAATGAAAAATAACGCTATAATTAATAAATTAGAACAGTGACAAATGTTGCAGCTATGCCGAGGTTTCCGTTCCCATTGAGGAAAAACCCGTATACCAGATATTCAACAAATAATTATATAGGTTATATATTTACCAGTTGTAAGCTTGAGTGCTTGAGGAAGTGTGATGGTAATAGTGGGACTTTCAGGTTTTTATTATCCTTAAACTTGATGGAAGAAGGTACTCTGCAATTGGACGCTCATTTATTTTCTGCTTCTAACACTACCATGGACAAGATAGTTCCTATCGTCAAATTCCTCTTGCAGACTCCCCTATTTATAATCTAGTGGTAACCAAATCGGAAGTCCAGATGTCAATATTTTGCAGATTAGTTTCTAAAGCAACAGCACACTAGATCCTATAAATTGAGCCTTCTTATTAAAATAAACGTTGATTTGTCTATCTGAGGGCAAGGTAATGTTAGGAAACATACTCACTTGAGTACAGCTGACAACAATACCACAGATTACCTAACTAAGCTGTGACAGTACTAATACTGGACGCATTAGAGACATCTACTTCAATGAGCATATTTTACAGCTACCAGCAGCTCAGAATCTGGGTATATATACTCATTCGCTCAGAAGCTAAAAACTGTTGTTGATTTAATGCTTACCTAGGAAGTTTAAAATGTCACTTGCACTTGAACAGTCCAATGAATACAAAGCGTGAACTATAGATATTTGTTTTATGTAGCAGTGAACCCACATAAGGCAACAATTAATTTAAGGTTGCAGCTTTTCTCTGAAGAATCATCCTTCACTGGCGACAAAATATTCAATAATCTTCATGTTTTAAACATGCCTCTGTGAAGATTCTAAAATTAGGATCATGTACATAATACATAAAGATAAGTACCTTTATTAGCTCAAGTATTATTACCTGTTAAGATATTTATGTTCCATTGTATTTTGACAGTGTTATATGTTCTGTGTTTTATGTCATTAGCTTTTTAGTGATATGTCAAAGAATAAAAAGATGGTTGAATAGATGCATCAATAGTTCGTTTATGTTATCCAAAAATATCCTGTAAATCATTAAGAATAACAGGTTATGGGCCAAGTCACGATTAAATTGTGAGAAAAGGAGAAGATCAATATATGTATGTAAAGCAGAATCGAAGAAATATTGAAATAAATTTTTGAGGTTAAGGCAAAATGATGCATACAGCTGCTATACCACTGTTAAACTCGGATAACTTCAATAATTGGACATTTAGAGTAAAAGCAATACTTGAAGAGAAACAATTGAAGGTCACACTTGAACAAGAGATTGATGATTTTACTCAGGATAGATAAAAAGAGGAATTCAAGCTTAAAGATGCAAAAGCAAAATCAATAATAGTGCAGTGTGTAACTGATAAGCACTTAGATATAATTAAAGATTCGAAATATGCCAAACAGATGATTAAAGCACTTGAAGGTGTTTTCCAAAGAAAAAGTGTATTCACAAAATTAACCCAGAAACGACGGTTATTGACACTAAAACACAAACGCGGTGAAGTACTTGAAGACAACTTTCAAAATTTTGATGCTTTGATAAGAGAATTAGAAAGCATGGGATCAAAAGTTGATGAAGAAGACAAGGTTTGCCATCTCCTTTTAACATTGAATGAAGAATACGAGGCAGTCATTACAGCCATTGAAACCATGAACTCGAAAGTAACGATGGAATTTGTAAAGTCTTGATTGTTAGATGAAGAATTGAAATTAAAGACAAAACAGGGAAGTAACATCGTAGAAGTATCCTTTAAAGCAAATCCTCACATGCCAAGATATACCTGTTATTCATGCGGCAAGCAGGGGCACAAAGCTTCAGAATGTAAAAGCTCAAGCAATAGAGGAGCCAGTAGAGGTCACAGAGGCAGAAGTTATAACTGAGGCAGACATAACGGGAGAGGACGAGTATATCAAGAGGAATCGATCTCAGAGTCAACAAGCACATGCTCAGGAAGCTGAAGAAGCATTCATTGTTTTAAGCAGTACTATGGAAACTACAGAAGATAACAGCTTTATACTGGATTCTGGTTGTACGCAGCATATGGTGAAAGGTGAATTACAGAAGTACATGACAAACGTTACAGCCTTAGGAAAAGATGTCAAAATTGGAACAGCAAAGAATAATCAAGTATTGTATGCCAGGAAGCAAGGTACAGTTAAAGCAATTTGTCAAGGTAGAGATATAACATTTCAAGCTTTAATAGTAGAAGGTATGTCTCATAATTTGCTATCTGTTACAAGATTAATAAAACAAAATTTTAGAGTAACATTTAGAAAAGATAAGTTAGGTAAAAACCAAGCTATTTTAGTTAGTAGAAATAATTCTGTATTCTATTGCAAAACAGTTAATGATTTATTCTTATTGAATGTTGAATTTAAAAATAAGCACACTGAGAAAAATGAATGTATTAATACAGCAAATGAAAAATTAGATGTAAACATTTGGCATAAAAGATTAGGACATGTTAATAGAAACAGTTTGAGGATATTAGGTTTACCATATAGTAGTGAAATTTGTAAAAGCTGTGTAGAAGGTAAAAGTACCAGAAAACCATTTCATAAGTGTATAAAAAAGACTGTTGAAATTGGTGAGTTGATACATTCAGATGTAGCAGGACCTATAGCAACACCTACTGTTGAAGGTCATAAATATTTTCAGGTATTAATTGATGACTTTTCTCATTTTTTGTTTGTAAAATTATTGAAAAATAAGAATGAAGCCGAGCAAAATTTAATTGATTTTGTTAAGTTGATTAAAACACAGCATGGTAAAAGAACAAAAAGAATTAGGTTAGATAATGGTGGTGAATTTACTTCAAATCATTTTAAAAATTTATGTAGAAGCATGGGTATTCGACTTGAGTATATGATGCCACCTAGTCCACAAGAAAATGACGTTGCCGAACGGATGAATAGAACTCTATTAGATAAAGTAAGAACGAAATTTGCAGACACTAACTTACCAAAAGATTTATGGGGTGAAGCAGTACGATGTTGTGCTTATGAAATTAATAGATCTCCAACTGAAGCAAATAATTATGAAACACCAGCTTCAATATGGTATGAAATGAATGATTTGTCGAAATTGAGAATCTTTGGAAGCCAGGCATGGGCAGTAATTTTACCAAAACAAAATAAACTGGAAAGACGTGCACAGCCATTTATTATGGTAGGATATACTGGATCAGGTTACCGATTATGGAACTATGAGGAAAACAAAACTATTATTTCAAGAGATTTTAGGTTTAATGAAAATGAAATAAATTATGATAACATTTTAAAAATTTCTAAGAATGAAAACCCAAAAATAATTATAGAAGAAAATGATAAATTACATATGGATAAATTTGAAACAGAAGAACTAAGGAATGAAGAATCAGAAAGTTCAGATGAAAACCAGGAAGAATCAACAGAAATTAGAAGTGGGAGAAGAAAAATGCTACCAAAATATTTAAACGATTATGAAGTATATAATGCATATTGTCTTTTATCAGCAGATACAGAAAATGATCCAATTAAATATGAGGAAGCAATAAAACATGAAGACTGGAAAGAGGCGATTGATAAAGAACTAAATTCACATGAAAAACAAGGCACATGGTCTGCGGTGAAACTACCAGAAGGAAAAAAAAATCTATAGAGGTAAAATGGGTATTTAGAACAAAAGAAGCCGGAACAAAGAAGGCAAGGCTTGTAGCTAAAGGTTTTCAAATAAAGGAGGAGAATTCATTTGAGGCAATTTATTCACCAGTTGCTAGAACATCTACCATTAGACTCTTGTTGTCAATAGAATTGCAACGTAACATGAAAATAACACAACTAGATATTCCTACAGCATTTTTGAACGGAACACTCGAAAATGAAGTTTATATTTTACCCCCACAAGGACTTAAGACAAAATCACACACATTGAAATTAAATAAGTCTTTATATGGTTTAAGGGAAGCACCAAAAGTTTGGAATGACACTTTTAATAAGTTTTTAGAACAAAGTAACTTTGAAAGATCAAAGCATGATTGTTGTTTGTATTGTAAAGAAAACGTTTGGATTTTGATATATGTTGATGATATTTTAATACTAGGAAACATTGAAGATACTGAAGAAATAGTAGAATTATTAGAAGATCGATTTCAAGCAAAGAATTTAGGAGAAATAAAAAAGTTTTTAGGGTTGGAAATCACAAGACTAGAAAATAAAATAATAATAAAGCAAAAGAAATTCATAGAAAAACTTCTAACTGAATTTATTATGGAAAACTGTAATCCAAAAAGAACACCAATCGAAAAAGGATTCCAATATAACCCAGAAAGTGAAATAATCGATGTTCCATGTAGAAAATTAATCGGTGAATTAATGTACTTATCGACAACAACAAGACCAGATATAACCTTCGCAGTTTCTTTCTTAAGTAGATTTTTAGATAAACCAACAGCAGAAACATGGAAAGCAGGAAAAAGAGTTTTACGCTACTTGGGAGGTACTAAAAACATAGGACTGACTTATAATAAAACAGATGATAATAATTTAAATCTTAAAGCCTTTTCGGATGCTGATTGGGCAACCGATAAAAATGATAGAAAGAGCATTAGTGGCAGTATCATATTTTATGGAGAAAATCCCATCTCATGGTACTCAAAGAAACAAAACTGTGTAGCAATGTCAACTGCAGAAGCAGAGTTTATTTCAGCAGCTACTTGTGCACAGGACCTTATAAATATTGAGGGAATTTTAAATGATTTGAAAGCTGAGAATAATGCAATACTTTATTGTGATAATAAGAGTTCAATACTTATGTCAAAGAATAATGAAAACTCTAAGAGAACCAAACATATTGATATAAAGTATTATTATTTAAAAGATTTAGTTTTGAAAAAGATTATAACATTTGAATATGTGTCAACTGATCACAATTTAGCAGACATGTTTACCAAAGCACTCGGTGCAGATGTTTTTGTTAACCTTAGAATTAAAGCTAATATAATATAGGTGATTTTTATTTTATTTTAGGAATTAATAAAATAGAAATCAAGGAGGAGTGTTAAGATATTATGTTCCATTGTATTTTGACAGTGTTATATGTTCTGTGTTTTATGTCATTAGCTTTTTAGTGATATGTCAATGTTATCCAAAAATATCCTGTAAATCATTAAGAATAACATTACCTGACGTAAATGTGAAATTGTCCAATGAAAATGTAGAGTAATAAATTGATAGGTATAATAATTATAATTTTTCCAATTTCAGTTGTACAATGTACAACAAATTTACGCTCACAGCTCACATAACAGGTAACGTTATTATTATGATTGCATTCTGATATCGATGTCCTGATCTGATATACTGATAGCAGAGCTGATATTTCTAAAAATGAGAGTATAGCATATGATGTAAAATAGCGCAGATGACGTGAAAAATAAGATAAATATGGTTTCTATTCTAAGGGTTTGGCAATTAAGTTTGTAGAATTTGGCAATTTTAAATCTAGTTTTTGCACATCCAGAGTCGTCAGGTTCAAAGATATCATAACCCGAACTTTCGCAAATTTGATGGCGATTATTTCAAAAACGGTGGTATACGCAGTTTTAAATATTTATAGTTTTGGAAAATGCAATAAAAAATACATCGTTTGGTATCGAAAGTTTTTCAATATCCGAAAGTTCATCGGCTGGCGTAGTGCTGGTCGCTACTCGCCATTGTGTGTCCTGACTGTCACGTCAGTGGTATAGGCAAGAATATATAAAGGGAGGATGACTAACTCTGTATCCTGTTCTATAAGCAGAAGTGGCTGAAATAACGTCCCGTGATAAGTTGTCAATTTGGTATGTTGCGCAGTATTTCACTGAGTGTCTATTGTTGCATTTAAGCTCCCATCGCCCATACTACTTAAGGATGCGCAGCGTGATTTTGCGCAACCCACCGAAATCACAAATGATAACCCCATGTTTTTTGTGCTACTCCCACTACTCGTGTTACTCGTCCTCCTTATATTTGTTCATGGGTGTAAGTTAAGGAAGAGCCAGAGAATATATACCTACAAGAGAATGGTAACTCCCATGTAAATCTTGTTGACTATGTTTTGACCTTGAAACACTAGCCCTGACTAACATTGTAGTGGCGGCAAATTTAAACATAATGATGGCCGCAAATTCGAAAGTAACAAGCTAGCTAGAATTAAAGAAAGGAATGGAAACTTTCAGAAATTGTTGAAGAAAATTTATAGAAAAAATAACTTTCGAGACTTTTCATTTAACTTTTCATGATAGTGACCAAAAAAAGTAATATCAATGCCGGAAATATTTTTTCTACAACTACTCCAACAGTTTATGAAGGTTTCATTTCTGTCACATTTTTTTTAAATTGGATTAATAAGGTCATAAAAACTGAACAAATTGTTAGAAGTTCATTCTTTAATATTGCATAAGTTATCACATATATAGTATACAAAGTAAATTGTTCAAAATAGTTAATTGTATCATTTTTAAGATATAGTTACAAAGAATTTCAAATATATAACATATATGAGCTCCCTAACATAAAACATAATAACACACACATTACACAGACGAATATTGAGGGCTTCATTTGTTTCGTCCTTCTTTCTCCGTTGTTCCTCATTGGACATATAAATCAAAAATAACAAATTTTAAAAATATAACATAAGCAAGTAAACACAAATATTAATAAACAATAGATATTGTACTATATTCACGGTAGATATATACTTACACATTCAATGTGCTTTCTTATAACGCCACCAGGAACCAGTAACTAGATGGCTGACAGAATTTAGCCCATAATCTGCACCAGTAATTAAGAAAAGTGGTATAGTTTTAGAAAGATACACCCTAGAGATAAGAATTTTATCGGAAAGCAATTTAAACTCAGAAAGTCTGAAGTAATTTCAGACAATAAAGTTGTCGTTAAGGTATTCTGGAACATTGATTTCATAGACGAAGTAATGAACAGTGATTTTTTGGGAATTCAGTTGATTTCCGAGTGCGAAGCGCGAATTTGCTAGTGAACAATGTTTTGATATAAGCGTTATTCTTGATTTATTAACTATCGAAAATGTTGAGGTAGTTATTGTTTTGATCATCCTATATGTCTGTTTGTAAACACTATAACTCGGAAAATACTTAACTGATCAAAACCAAATTTGGTATACAAATAATACCTTCTATGCGAATGATTTTCATTTATCCGTTTGTCTGTCTACGTCTACCAGCAAACACGATAGTGACCTATCGACATCAAACTTGGTACACAAATACGTAAGGGTAATACCTGAGGCAGTTCAATGCTGTAGTATTCAAGTAAGTATTGAAAGAAATATAACAAATGCGGAGCTCGGATAGTTTACAACATTCAAGCAACACTAAGTAACATTAAGAGTAAGCATGTGTTATTACACTCACCTATTAACATTTATTTTTCCGTGTCTTGAAAAGCGGTAAAAACTTCCTCCCGCATTCTCATCACTGGCACAGTTGAGCACAGAACAGTTATCCTTTTCGGAGCCATTTCGAAAATTCAAACATCAATTGGAACAAATCGTGATTAAAAGCGATAAAGTTTCACTCTCAATATAAATCACAATTCAATTCAAGTCTGTAATATCGTGACAAGCAAAACGCTCAGAAGTGGGATTCTCATTTTAAGCGATTCTCATCTATACGCATTCGGTATCTCCCAATCTGCAGTGGAACCAGAGAACACTATCTAGTCACAATCTAGTGGGACTCTGATTCACAAACTCGGGACGTTACGTACCGAATGGACGTTTTAGCGATTACAGACATAAAGCAACATCATAAATTACAATACTTATCCGCATCCTTATACGTTACGGAAGAAGATAAGTGACCTATCAAATAAAGGTATAAAATGTATACGTCGTAACAACCAGAGATCGCTAAGAACCGACCAAACACACAACAACAAACTTCATATGGATTTTGCCCTTGAAGTTCCCTGGAAAACAAAACTAGAGCCTAAGCACATAGAATTGGTCCGCTTGGTTTCGATCAATTTGTTCTGTGGTTTGGATACGTCACTGATCGCGATCTAATACGTGTGCCGCATCGATAAGTTTCATGTAACGTATCGAAGCAGACGTATCGAGTGTGCACATGCGCATTTCGATAAGGATACGGATACCTGACGATTTAATATTCTGCTTTATGTCTCTATTCTCATCCGTTCACGCATTCGATAGATCCCGAGCTGATCTGTCAAATCTACTCAGGACCTAATGATGTACCGAGTTGATAAAAAGTATGGTTACAGTAATCTTTCCGTCTCTTTTTTACATATTTACTACATCTCTTTTAAATTAATGAGTAAGAACATGGTAAAAAGTAAAGACAATAGACATAATTTTTGTATTTACATTTTACATAAAATTATTTGGTATTTGACGTCGTCGTGTACTGTTTTTTTTATTTTAGGGTTTATTTTATCAGCAATAATGTCTTCTAAAATTAACGAGAAATATTTAAATACTGTATACTATGTACAATCTTCTCCGATGACCCTCTGATTTGAACCTGTAGCATAAAAATGTAATGCTACTAGTATTTTTATTTCAACAGGAATGCCCGAACGATACATATTTTTTAGATATGCTGTCAAGATCGGACATAAGCAGCCATACATCATTTTATTGATTCTAAACAGTTCTATAAAACGTGCGCTAGATAGATATGCCAATTAAACTTATTCTTATTCGCATTTGTAATAATGCATTGTTAGTTATGTATGCATTTTATTTTATTTTTTATTTTACATGAATAAACTTTATTATTATTATTGATCGCCTTCTTCGAAATGTTATATTTTCATAACATTTCATAGAAAATTAACAGTTTTCTGTTAATGTTAAGTATTTAACAATATCAATATACGAAACTGAAAAAAGAGAAATATGTCAAATATGCGTGAAAAACTAAATATAGTTCTCATTTCTAGTTGTTACCTTCAAAAGACTCGTAGCCAATCGGTAGAGGTATGTTTTCTCTGATCGGTACTACGTACTACGACTCGGGAGAGAGAATCAATTTCATCTCGCTACTGGGTTGGCTACCGACCTATTCGGGATGTACCGTCCCGGGTAATGAGAATCTTCATGCTGGTAGCATGTTTAGTATTTAACGATATCAATATATGAAACTAAAAACAAAAAATAGGGCTTAGAAATATGTCACATGTGCGTGAAAAAATTAAGTATAGATTTGTATTTGTCATTAAGTTCCAAAGATTCGTAGCAAATCGGTACTACGACTCGCGAAATGTTCAGAATCACTTCATCTCGGTACCGAGTTGGCTACCGAACGATATATACCTAGTCGGGACGTAACGTCCCGAGTAATGAGAATCCCCATGCAGTTAGCTCTGTTAAGCTAGCAGTGACAAGTTAGCAGAAACAATCGAAACCAGCATGGGAATTTGTTGCTAATTAGTTGCTAAAATCCCGATTTTGTTGCTCAAACAAGTTTTGAAAAAATTGAGTTACTGCTATCTTAACGTGTAAGAGAGTAACAGGTTTGTACCACCATGGCTATCAAGATACTTTGTCAGCACTGCCATCCCCCCATCAACTATCTACTTATACTGTTGCTTTTGGTTATTCACCTAGCTGCCTACTTTACGCTATTTTAATTGATTCACGATTTCAACAGAAAATTACCAACGTATTTTGAAGCAGGCACGTGGTGGTAAAAGTTTATTGTTTTTCAATATAGTTTTTCTTAAAATCTGGAAGACACTCCCGAAGAGGTATAAAGGATACCTGTGCACGGGTCCAGTTTACAAACAACCATGGCTCAGGCGGGATTCGAACCCGCGCTCACGATGAGCTGCGGCAAGCTACGAACGCTCTTCCGGCGCCTTAGCCCACTCAGCCATCGTGAATCCTTGAAAGTTAGCTTAAAATTTTCTTGAATAACTTTTGTTGCGCCAAATGACGTCATTTGCTAACAATTATTGTATTACTGTAAATGAGTCAAAAAATGTATAGAATCTGTCCCATCTCCGGAAACCAATGAATGCAGAGGCTCTGGTGGAGGTACCACGGGCGTCAATTTGACTTTACCGCTCTCGCAACACAATCCAGGGGCACCGTTTTTAAACTTAAATGGTTTACAAATTTAACAGACAACCCTTATTGATCCAATAGCAACGATTTGCTGTGAATTGTAACCGATTTCCACGTTATAATTAAAGCAGTTCGATAAGGGTTAAGAACAACATTTCTAAGCTGTTGATTTCGATTCTCTCGATTCCGTACAACTTCATTCTGCGTTTGGTGTTGTTCGTCAGTTTCACGTGCTCTTATGTATGTCTGACTTACAGCATTGCGAGTTTCTTCGACTTATGTTTGTACGTCTAATTGCTGGCATTTTTAAAAGCAAAATTTCTACTAAAAATAAAAAAATTGTGTTGTCTTGTTGTGTTGAACGATATTTGCTCGCGTTCTGTTAATCGTTGACAGTTATTTCAAACAGCTGACAGTTACGTCAAACAACTGTATGTACTGTTGTTTCCGACCGACAAGCTGTCAATTTGCCAATCCGTGAATGAAGGACGGCTGAAATTATTTAAGATATAAATAACAATGAAACTGTTAGTTACAGGGAAATTGAACTGGTGATTTATATTAAGGTCCTACCTTTGGCATTGAATTTTCAAAGTCATAAACAACCGTAAAAAATCAATAGGTATAATTTTACCATTATGAGCTGTATCAAATTCCTCTCTTTTCACTTTTATTTCATCATTTGTCCCGGTACATTCATCCAACAAGATTAATTCCATATTTTGAATGAAAAAATATTTTTATTGGATTATCTATACATAAACCACAGAGTAAATAGGTTAACATAAATTGGAGATAGTTGGTGTTCTTTGAACATAAACAACAATATGGCGTCTTCTACTCTCACTCTCAATGCACCTGCTTACCACAGTCTGTAGTGCCCTATATATACTCTTTGCTGTAGTGTCTCTCTACGGACCGTGCTTGCTTACACCACCTCCACGGGAAAAGCAAATTTAGCATTTACAGTAAAGTTAACGCATGCGCAGCATCGTATCTAATAGCAAACAAAACTTGCTTCAGTGAATTTTAGACCACCAATTTTTTGCTGTCAGTGAACGAAGTGTGTTATCGACCGCACCCCAAATATAATAAACCAATTTTCTTTAGATTAGGGAGTTATTGGAAATATTTTTTTACGTTACGTATTTCTCGAATAAATAAAGATCTATTGGAACGCACTCTTTAAATTGACAGTTTGTCTGGATAAGCAGCAGCAATAGCTAATTTAATACTTTTGTCTGCGTCTTTGCTTTGTTGTTCAAAAGTGATTTGGCTAATTTTAACACAAACAAACTAAATATTTGAAGGTTTTAATGAATTCATGTTTTTAGTGAGGTTAGTTTCGTTGAAAAAGGAAAACAAGGAAACCTTAAATACTTACGGTAACTTGTCGCAAATAGAGGAAGGCAGTATTTTATTATGGTTCCCTTATTAATTTGTTTAAGATGCGCATGCTAGCTGTTATTTTAAGAGCAACTATAATAAAGCATTCACCTTATAGCGCTTCCAATAATTCCCTATTAATAGATATTCCAGCGATGAAATAAACTTTTTAGATAGGCAAAGAAGTATCTCTTAATAAGAATCCAACTAATAAATCCTTCACTCGAAATAAGAAGTTTTATTACGGTAGAGAAAATGAGTTTTCTTTTTATATCTCGAATGAGCCCCGAAACGGAAAGTGATGATGTGAAGTCTTACTTACAGAATAAGAAGGAAGACACTAATTTTACATTTGAAAAATTGGTGTCTAAATATCCCAAAGACTATTCCTCATTTAAGGTAGGGATATCTAATCATGTAATGAATGAATTTTTCACTGCAGAGTACTGGCCTCAGAATACATATGTCTCTAGGTTTATCACCAAGAAGAAGAATAAGAATTTAAACGAGAGAGCTCAGATTTTACAGGAAGCGACTTAGGGCCATGCAAGTTAGCAATAACCAACTTGACCTTTAGACGTGATACAGATTTATTAACTAGCCTAGAGTTAGAAGAAATGAGTGTGAGAATGAACCTGGGACTCAATTAGTTCGTAGATCCGGTGGGACATCAAAGAAGCAGGATCAAGGCCTAGTGAGTTTTAAATTATTACATTAGAACATTGCCAACATTGACTATTTCACTAGACTAGAATTGTGAAGTTAGCACAATCGAATTTTTAAAATGGTTTATATTGAATAAAATTTATATGGGATAATTGCAACCCATTTGAGCATGTTTGCTCCACTTTTGTTTTGTTTTCCGCAAATTGCGTTTTAGAGAAAAAAGCAAATAAAAATCTGGATTTATTGTGCAGTGCTGAAATTTGTTTTTTCATTTTCTCAGCTTAGTGTGCATCAAATTACATATTTCAAACTGCGTTCGACTGCAACCAATTTGCGCCTTTATAAAAAGTTTATTTGATTATTAGAATATCTATAAATCTTAAGAAAATTGGTTTATTATCAATGACCTATTAAAAGAGATAGACGGAACTTTAACAATATATTGTGTTGACATCATCCCTTGTTCGGCCACGCCTCATCGCATATCAACTTCCCCCCACCATTATTTAAATACTTGGTGTTTTGGTTGTTTTTGAACATTCTATTATTGTAATCTTTGGTTTCAAAACTTGAAAAAATGAGTAGACGTTGCCAAGTATGCAATAAAATAGACTCCACGAACCCAGAAGTAACTTTTCATCGGTAAGTAGCCCGTCTAAATTAAAATTTGGTAACATATATTTGAATTTTGAAAGAAAATTATTGACATTTAAACGTCGGTCATGGGCGTAGTAAAGAAATTATTACCTAATCATTGTTATTTCATTAAAGAAATTTTTATATTCCTAGACTTTAAAAGAGAATTATACACACGTATTTAATAATATTGCTGAAACATGCAACTTTCGGACATTGACTTTTTGTTCACCAAGCTTCAAATTTATTTTGTGGTATTAATTATTTCGACGTATAGCAAATTAAACCTAAAAGAACGAGACGCCACTGGTGTCATATTTTCTATGCGAAAAGATGAGTGCAGTGAGGCGGGGTTTAGTTAAAACCGTTCTACCCCCCTTTTGACCACTTCCACGACTCACCCCCTGGCCCACAAAGATGTTGTCAACAAACAAAACGTATTTTATCAATGAAGTGTTCTGCCTATCTCTGTTAATAGGTCATTATATTTGATTTTCTGCAAATGCGCACAGGCTCAGAGATTATTTATGAATTGGTGATCGTGAAAGAAGTGTATGCCATATATTATCAGGAGGAATTACTCAAAGCAGTGGATCCTCAGAGGAGGCCATGCCTCCTCTACAATTCATATTTTTGACGTAGGTGCGTATCAAATCTAAGACGTTCGTTCTCTCACTAATTAAAAACGACCTAGCACAAAAAATGTAAGGTGCCTTCAGGGGTTGTATGAAAAGTGCACTGACTAAATAGAGGTGAACAACAAACCATCAACCTAACCTATTTCCTCTATGAAAACATCATATCCATTTTACCTGTTAATCTAATTACATTACATATTCACTCACACCGCTCTTCCTATTGGTATCCCAAGTGACAAAGAAGTACAACAAATCTCTTGTTAAATAATATTTTTACGCGTATATCTTTCACCATTTTCTACTGGTATTTCTCTCAGTAAGTGGTTTATTTCTATTATTTTGTTAGACAGATTTATTTCGTATATAAAGAGATCCTTTGAGTTGACCTTTCAGTGTTTGTATTCTTACATTAGGGACAAAACTAGCATCTAGCCCGCAATGTTTATTAAATTTATAGCTGTTGGCGCGTTTTCTCATCATCAATTTATTTGTTGTTCACCGTGTTCACCTCTATTTAACGCCATCTATTGGCGTTTTATTTTCGCCCTTAGACTAGGAAAGAGTGGGGACTCGTAAAGATGCAGCCGAAAATGAGGCAATTTGTCACCAAAAAGGGGTTCGCCAGTGGCGTAACCCACGTTGCGTCTGAATTTAATATGAATCTATTGAAATGATCAATGACAGAATTTCCATTGAGTTTACCTCAAGGTGTAGATTTTAAACATACTGAATTAAAATATAGATTTAATAAGAACGGTTAAATGCATCAAAATTTATCCAAATAGATTGTCGTTGAATGTTACGAAATAAAACAACCAAGAATGTTATCCTTCATTTTAATTCTTGGAAATTAGAATACATGGTATCACAGAATACTTCAATACCTTTTACATTTTAATTCAAATTCACATAGGTAGACGGAAACATTTATTTGTGACTCTCCAATTACATGATTGTTTGTAGCTATTGTAATTATTTAAATAAAAACAAGAATATAGAGTTCAAATCTTATAAAATAGAAATAACAATTATATAAAATATTAAATAACAACAGGAAAAGAGATTCAGCATGTTCAATTATTTACCAATTCGTGAAACTTACTGATAATTTACATTATTGTCCCTTAAATAATACAAGATTAGTGAACTGATTTCTTACATGATCTACTACTTCAAATTATCTCTTCATCACAAAATGTAATCTTAGTTTTTTATACTTAAGTAACTAACTCTCTTCACATTTTGTTCAATAACTGGCATGTCACAAGGCCTGCAATATACTTAAACAACAATTTGGAATTAGCAATTGATCAAAAATATGATAAAGTGCTTTGAGCTAATTTTGTTATTTTGGGTGACTACCCAAGCATCCCTGTCCATTTTTTGAGTCCAAAGTACAACTTTGTTGGGATCTTTGATAGCAAATCTGAAAAACAAATATTTTACATATTTACATTACAGAACATTTCTTTAAATCCTGAAAAGTGACAGAAAAGCTACTATGTTGATATATCATTATATTAAAATAAAATTGTTATGTAGGTGCAACGCCACTGGAAAAACCATTTACGATTAGTTCACGTTTTGATTTCTAACTAATATTATAGAATAATGAACAAAAAATACAACTTGAAATGAATAGGAATAGGATGTTTTAGTTAAGGCCTAACTAGAAGTATGATTATTTTACCAAATAACAGAATAAATTTGAATTTTCTAACCAGGAAAAGCAACTATACATTGTTTTTTACCTGTTAAATGTAATTCCTGGCTCCTTTTAATCACTGCTGCTTTTGCAGCCATAAGTAGAACACCCTACCATAATAATCCAATGAAAATATTGAAGTTTTTATCACAAATTTAGTCACAAAATCACAAAATTCGATCGATGTCACCAGCAATGTATATCACCAAAAAATGGCGTCTTCATAATTTGGTCACAAAACCCAACACGCGCAGGTACTGGATGTTACGAGTCCCCTCTCTTTCCTAGTCTAAGCTTTCGCCAATCAACAGACTTTCAACGGAAGAAACAGAGACATACAAGAATATAACCGTAGAACTCATAAGTAGACAAATAAAAAGATAACTTGAAATAACGATGCTCTGGGGCAAGAAGACTGGAAACAAGGAGATTAAACTCGCCTAAAAATCGTGTAAAATTTCATACGCATATCTTTTGTAGATACGTCTTTGCGCACAACATAGAGCGCACCATGCCGTGCGCTAGAAGCGGCTTTCGCAAAAAAGACAACAGATCATGATCACGCAGATAAATAAAGAGAAAAAATATATAAGGTAATTGTCAAGATTGATTTCGTACTCACTTGGCTTTACTTGCTTTCAGAAATGGGATGTCTCCTGGGTAATTCCCTGCTCTAAGTCAAGACTTGTCATGGGGGGTACGGCGTGCCGTCATTCTTCTTTGTTTACATGGTGGTTAGGAGTTCTTTTGAGCTTTTCTGGTTTAATTTTCAAGTTTGAGATGTTTTATTCGACTATTTTCTTTTAATAACTATATACATTTGTTGTGATTCGCTTCGCTGTGATTATTTGCATAGAAGCTGAAAGCTTTCCAAAAGACATTTATTTTGCCCTACACCTTTGTGAGCTTGTGTAATATTTTATACATTGTAATAAGGTAAGTTTTATACTAATAGTTATTTTGGGCTTATAAACAATCGTTTCTGCTCGTCTTAATATCCAGACATAATACAACTTATATCTCTGTCACTGTCTTGTTCAAAAGAAAGACAGGATAGACATAAGAGTTACAGCAAAAATTATGACTTAAACAGTTAGACGAGTATGAACTATGATACTTTATAATGATAATTAATCGGTTATAGGTGTTAAATATGCCTGGAGGAGCTGTGTGTAGTGTGGCTACCTGCAAAAGCAATTCTAAAAAACTAGAGAAAAAGAGGAAGATCTTATGTTCCTTAGATTTCCAAATTACTCTAAAATTCAAAAAGAATGGGATCGAAAATATGCAAGAAAGGATGAATGGAATCCGATTGAAAAAAGGCTTTGCAGTATAACTTTCACGCCTGATGATTATGAGGATGAAATGCAGCCTGGATTGCTGAATTTACAACCGAAGAAGCTGTTAAAAGATGGTAAGTATTCTAAAATCTCAATTACTATACTTGCAAAAATATCGACTTCCTGTCTCAAATTAGAAATGTTATATATCTGTGCATGTATTTATCTAAACACTTTGTAATTTGCCTCTCTCCCCTCTCCTTCTCCAGCTGGCTTTTTAATAGAGGATGGCGAAAACAGTGACGGAATTGCTGAAAAAAAAACATTAATATTATTTACAGTTCAGTTCACTTTACCTGAATAATTTATATGTATATATATATATATATATATATATATATATATATATATATTCATCAGATCGTACATATTTCAATGCCATTATGTAGAATAGCAGATCTTATTTAAATAGTAGTGAACAGAGTTTGTGAAAAATCTTCAAAATACAGTGTTTAGATAAATACATGCACAGATATATAACATTTTTAATTTGAGACAGGAAGTCGATATTTATGCAAGTATAGTAATTGAGATTTTAGTTAACAGCTTCTTCGGTTGTAAATTGAGCAATCTAGCCTTCATTTCATGCTCATAATCATCAGCCTTGAAATGTTTACTGCAAAGCCTTTTTTCTATCGGATTCCATTTATCCTTTCTTGTACATTTTCGAACCCATTCTTTTTGAATTTTAGAGTAATTTGGAAATCAAAAGAACATGAGATCTTCCTCTTTTTCTCTAGATATTTAAAAATCGCTTTTACAGGTAGTCACACTGCACACAGTTCCTCCTGGCATATTTAACACCTATAATCAATTAATTATCATTATAAAGTATCATAGTTCATACTCATACTCATCTAACTGTTAAAGTAATAATTTTTGCTGTAACTCTTACGTCTATCCTGTCTTTCTTTTGAACAAGACAGTGACAGATATATGAGTTGTATTATGTTTGGATATTAAGGAGATATTAAGACGAACAGAAACGATTGTTTATAAGCCCAAAATATCTATTAGTATTGTTCGGGATGGATTGTTTCAAACAGGAAGTTTGACAGATGGACTGTAGATCCAATGGGTAGAAACAGGAAGTTCCGTTGCTCCAAGTCAGAAGCAGGGTTGAGGTATTCACTGACACGGGGTGTAGTAATAATGATGTTAACGGCACGACGTTCAAGCGAATTCTGATTTTTATTATAAAAAATAGAACATATATCAACAGTCAAATAAGCTCTGATAAATTGGTCAACGACCTACAAAAATGTAAAAATCGCAGAAATAGAAGTATCGCGCGTTGCTACTTCTGCATAGTAAGCAACAACCGCGACCTGGTTAATGAACGTGGCAATTTGGTTGATATGTACAAATAAATTAAATAATTAGAAATAAGTTCAATGACATGTTTATTAGAAATTCTGGCGTCTCTCAGTAGGCCATAGCGCAGCTAGCCGGAATGATTTTCTTCCTGCTGCCTGTGTTGCGAATGTTGGGCTTGAATTGCCTCAATAGCACCTCTGATTGGACCCATCTCTATGTTGATGATAGTTTCTTCTCGCGATGGAGATGGTCTTTGGGATGTGAGTCTCTTGATAATGCAGTATGTGCCCCATACCACAAAGTCAACTATGCAGATTAGTATGGTGGTTCCAACGCTGGTCAGCACTGGATGGTGACTCAAGGTTTTCCAATGGGTCTCGTTGAGGCTCTGGCTAATCTCTAACTCATTAACTAACTCTATTAAGGTTATCAGATACTCGCAGGACAGGTTCCTCTTGCAGTTTGAGCAAAACAGATGGGACAAACTCTGAGGCATTGTCCATAGCAGGCGGTGCCTCTTTCATGTAGGTGTTGAAAACCTTGGCAGTTTCCGTTCTTGTTGCGGCGAGAATGTTGTGCTTTGTATTGATGGCACAATCTTGGGTTATTCGGATTATCCCTGTTGAGTTGAGCACGATGTCTTCTCTAGCTCCGTTACAGGTGATGGCTATTCTGGTGGATCTTGATGCAATGTACATCCACGCGTTCATCATATACAACTGCTTCCAGACTACTCCGTTGATCACGTCTATTGCGAAACTGGGGCTGTTCTCGATACTTTTGATTACCAAGAGGGAACACACGTAGTTGTGCTTCGAAGGATGGTAGCACTTTTTGAAGTCTTCATCAGCCAATTGGAAGTAAAATTGGCTGTCGTAATTCACAGCAACGAAGTCTAAAGGAACGTCATACTCCCAAAATGTATCATTGATGGTTTTCAATGGTGTTGGAGTAATTCGTAGCAGGGTGAACTCGTTCAAGTCGACAATTAAGAAGTATCCACAGATGTTGACATGATTTCCTTCTCGTTCATATGTTGTTCTTACTAAGGGGTGAGAGAGAATTCGGAGGTGTGATGGTAGCTTCTGGTTTGAAGCTATGATGGTTTTTTCAATCATGGCTGGCATCATCACGTCGTAAAGTGTTCCGCGATTGAAATGAATGTCAGAGACTCTAGAATAGTACTCAGGTAGTTCATTAATAAAGTTTGAGGCTACCTGATAAGATGCTAATATGTGGATGTTGAGGGTCTCCACATATACTTTGCTGTACCAATGTGACATCGAATTGATGGCGGCAAGACCTTGATTCAGCTTCATACGGAACCGATCTAGTTGATTGGCCATCCTTTGTTCTGTGTGGTTCAGAGATGAGAGGGTAGATAGCATGATTTTGGTTTGATGGTGGGATGCCTTCATTAGTTCCTTTTGATTGCTCTCCAAGTCGTTGATGTCTCAGTAAACTTCATCGTTTACCCCAAAAATCGCAGTCATCATTTTTCCCAGCAGTCCTCTTCTTCTTCGAATCTGATAGGTGATATTGGTACTGTTGAGAATTCAAGATAAATGCTTTGCCTGATCGACAAGGTGGTTCGTGAGCAGCATACAGTGCGTGTCTTCTGAAAGAGACTTTGATCGGTCACATAGATTACGAAACTGTGTAATCATTGTTGAAACGTTGGTCATGTTGGCTTCAATCTTGACTCTGGTTTGAAGTCTAAGCATTCCTCGTTCAGCGTTCACTTGGGCCAGGTGTTCCACGTATAACCCACGTTGTAGTTGATGGATAGTGTAGTTAGCAAGAGCCGGTGTGCTACAAAAAGGCAAGTAAATAGAAGAAACACCAAGGATCTAAATAACTAATGACATTTCTGATTGCTGACTATGAAATCTTTCCTGTTTGTGGTTAATTTTATGTATATTCACGAATTTTGCCCCGACGAAGAGAATAAACATTCTCGAAAGCTTGGCATAATCCAAAGAATTTTATTTATTAAATGACTGTATCCCCAACAAAAATCTATTTTATCATATATATATATATATATATATATATATATATATATATATATATATATATATATATATATATATACTCTTTCATTTATGAAATATAGATATCTTCATTTATATATATAGAAAATTATTTTTATATTTTCAAATCATTTGAACCGTCAAATATTTTGAAATTCTGTTGCTTTCCATTCCATTCCATTGATATTATGGTAAAAAATACTCGAAAACTGAACATATATAGGTAACTTATTTGTATTTTTATTTCCGAATTTTTATTTTTGAATGAAAATTATCTGCATAGTTTTGATCTAGAATTTTTAATCTTATATTAGACTAATATAGGTATATTAGAGTTGTGTAGGTAGATAAATTTGAAATTCGAGTCGTCATGTTTTATTCTTGATTTTTTATTATTGAAAACTAGCAAACGCCCGCGACTTCACCTGCGTAAGTCAGCGGAATCCCCTACAATGGACTTCAAAATAAACAATATTTTCGTAATTCGAGTCCCCTTATTTTCAGAAAATCACGAAATGTGTGTTTGCTTATTTATTTTTAGAAGTACTCCTACGAAGTATATGTATATTAGAAAAAATCTTACATATACCGTACATACGTACACACAAAAACGCACACACGAACATTTTCCTACAAATCATTTTATACAACTCTGGGTATCTTGAAACGTGGAGATTGTCCAAATTTACAATTTCAGAAAATCGACTCCAATGCAATAACTTCCGACTAGAAAGTAAAGAATATTCTTAGATTTTTTAAATATCTTGAATTTGAAAGTAATTTGAGTGAGCATTGTAAAATTGTAAGAAAAACTGTACGGATTAATAAATAATTGTCGAGTAGTATTGAAATAGAAACCAAAAATATTTGGTTGAACATTTTTAGAGATATGAGACAATTGATACTTATTTAATTTATTTTGTAATGAGTGCGTAATAATTCTGGCTTCAGTTTTTTATGATTCCTGGCCTCTGGCAAAACGCAATATAGAGGTCGATGACCCGCGATTTTACATGAGGGTTGATTATGTGAATCCCATAGACAATGATATTATTCACTCGTCTACCAAAGATTAGGTGTATTTAATCTTTACTTCTACCTTGTATGTACCCAACACCAAAGACTGACTTCTATTATCATTGCTAACACTTAACAGATCATGGGACCAGAAACTTTAACGACTCTGAAGCGGGACTCTGTGTCATATAGTATTCTATTAATCGACAAGATTCAATGGCAATGTTAATAGAATCTTGTCGATTAATAGAATACTATATGACATAGAGTCCCACTTCTGGTCCCTGGCTATTCTTTATAGTTATTTGTTAGTATTCCACTTATATGTATTCAGTATATTTTTTACGAAATGCCTCACACAGAAACAGAATGGGATCCGTTTTTCTGGGGAAGTACCTACATGTGATATATCTATAAATTGTATGTATACAGGGTTGGGCCAATGTGTGGAATCAGCTGATTTCTAGCTAAATTATAAGTTATAATAAAAAGTATCCCAATAAAAGTTGGCTAAAATTTTCCGTTTTATCATATAAAATGAAATGATGCTGCTTATCGACTGACAATTATACCAATAATTTAAGCTCTGTTAAAGAAATAGCCATGGCAACAAAAAATATCCATTGTTTTTAGATAAAGATGCAGCCATCATTTTATTCAATATTATTAAAACTACAAGTCACATATCTACCAAACCCTTTGGAAAATTGATAAATTAAAGGTAGTGGCTTTAGATGACGAAGATTTTTGTGATCACGGTTCGATTCTATTCGAAATAGTTTGTGGGGGGTTTTGGGGATGCAAGTTATGAATTTTAGTCATAATTCAATAAGAAGAGGAATTTCATGAATGGGTAGAGACATATAACTAAAACCGAAAAAAAATATAGGGTGGAGCTACTCTCCCGGGACGCACTGGTTATAGAAAAGCAGTTGTCAACTTAGTTTCAATTATGGCTTATTTGGTTGACAGATTAGAGAATTTTAAGTTGGATAATTTGGGTCGTATCCTTATAATGACTTATAAGAGCTATCTAATCGATGAATGAACTAAACAAATATTTAGAAGTATTGTGCAGTGGTAATTCATGCTCTCTATGTTTAAGTTACTTTTAGTATATCTTTAGGAACTCGCAACAAAAATTCCGTGTCCAGTTTACTTTCGGCATAACTTTAGGATTTCTCAGAATTCAGAATATATTCTTCTTATTACATTCGCGCTAACTTTAGGAACTCGCAGTAAGAATTTCTGGTTCAGGTTACATTCGGGATATATTTAGAAACTCACCAGGAAAATGGACGGTTGGATCTTTCAGAAACCTCGTGAGAGGTCTATGCTACCTAGATTACATATAGGCCCAATTTTATTTATTCTTATAATTCTATAATATAAAAGCGTGTTGTTTTAGTTCTTTTCAACTATTATTTGTTATGCAGAGTTTACTTTGTAATAACACCTTGACATAGGCTGTTATATAGCCCGGCTTTCATTTTATGAGAGAATCATCCCGTATAATGTCCTCAAAACATCTATTACACATATAAAAAGTATACATTTGTTAATAATACAAATAATTAAACAAAAATTATATACATCAATTCCTAACAAGATATATGACTAATGTATGTACCAAAATGTACAAATATATATATATATATATATATATATATATATATATATATATATATATATATATATATATATATATATATATGTATATAAATTTGGTTGCTCATGTAATGGCTCTTGAACTTGATCTATCGATATAAAATATTTTCAGCGATGCAATGTTGCCGCTTATACCAGAAAGTAGCAGCATCTTTGTTATTTAAAATAGGACACCCTGTATATTACCTCATTTTTAAATTTGTCATTACTTTCTGATTATTTTTGCTTTGCACTCAACTATACCTATTTCTAACGGTTTTCGAGATATTGATTTTTTCCCATATTTTTTATCCAAAACAAAGCTCGAATTAAATGTTTATTTCTGCGGTATTTGGATTCCTAGGAAGCTGCAATTTTGTTTGTAATTCATCAAGATAATGTATAATGATTTTATGGAAAAAAATGTTCAAAGTGCATTTTTTCAAATTGAACACCCTGTATATTATGAAATATCCTGAAAGGTGACTAAATTCTCTTCGGATTGATAGATCATATTCCTATACCTAAATAGCCATAATTCCATATATATAATAAAACTATAAGGCCAGTGAAGAGAGAGTTCTTGAAGCTTTTAATACGGTACAGAAAATAGTTTCTTTCTCGCACAGTTGTTTCTGCTCATCCTCTCGCGCATCTCGTATCATGCTATCATTTGTAACATTTATACATAAAATAAATAGGGATAGTTTGCAACATATAACACCTATAGGTGTTATGTGGTTTGCCAGCGCATGTTTGAATATACATTTATCTAGAGGCTAAATAAATGTGCCGGTTCCTAAAAAATGTTTGACATTTTATGTCTGTTGACAGGTGACAAAGTATCACTTTTTTCTCGGGTAGATAAGTATATATATATATATATATATATATATATATATATATATATATATATATATATATATATATATATATATATATATATAAAATGACATTTCTGATTGATGACTATGAAATCTTTCCTGTTTGTGGTTAATTTTATGTAAATTCATGAATTTTGCCCCGACGAAGAGAATAAACATTCTCGAAAGCTTGGCATAATCAAGCATTTTATTTATTAAATGACTGCATCCCCAACAAAAATCTATTTTATCAAATAATAAACCAGGCAAGAATTCAGAATCAAACTATATATATATATATATATACATAAATATCAATCAAAACACAGAACACGGTCATACGACCATACAGAATTAAACTGACAGATATTTGATTACTTTAAAGGTTTCCTTAGCAACGCATGTCTAATTGTCGCCTACCACTTTAAAACAATGTATTTTAATATCTTTTAACCGACCCCATAGATAGAAGTCCAAACAGGAGAGTTCTGGAGATCGGGGTGGCCAAGGAAATAGACTTCCTCGTACAATCCATCTCTGGTGATACATGCGATCTAAATTATCTCGCACCTTTCTCGAAAAATGTGCTGGGCAACCATCTAATTGCAAAAACATAATTTGACGTAATTGCAATTACGTTTCTTGAAAAAAGACATCATTAAAGTATGGAATAAAGTACTGGTCTCCGATAACTCCCTTCAGTGCTTCCTGACTGTGAAACCTTTTCGGAGAAATGTATCGACAAACAACATTTATTGAATCGAGGTACACGGTCATCTCTTTGTAGTAATAAAAATTCTTCATAATTTTAATTACAAAAATTTGATTTTTACTTACGCAATATTTCCGTCACTGATGTGTTTCGGGGATTTCTACCATTTCTTATTAATCATTCTACTTGAAAACACATAATATTTTATTTGCTCCATGGTAAAACAGCCAACATAACATTATGCTATTTTACATTATGGCATAGATATTTTAATACATATATATATATATATATATATATATATATATATATATATATATATATATATACTCTTTCATTTATGAAATATAGATATCTTCATTTATATATATATATATATATATATATATATATATATGTATTAAAATATCTATGCCATAATGTAAAATAGCATAATGTTATGTTGGCTGTTTTACCATGGAGCAAATAAAATATTATGTGTTTTCAAGTAGAATGATTAATAAGAAATGGTAGAAATCCCCGAAACACATCAGTGACGGAAATATTGCGTAAGTAAAAATCAAATTTTTGTAATTAAAATTATGAAGAATTTTTATTACTACAAAGAGATGACCGTGTACCTCGATTCAATAAATGTTGATTGTCGATACATTTCTCCGAAAAGGTTTCACAGTCAGGAAGCACTGAAGGGAGTTATCGGAGACCAGTACTTTATTCCATACTTTAATGATGTATTTTTTCAAGAAACGTAATTGCAATTACGTCAAATTATGTTTTTGCAATTAGATGATTGCCCAGCAAATTTTTCGAGAAAGGTGCGAGATAATTTAGATCGCATGTATCACCAGAGATGGATTGTACGAGGAAGTCTATTTCCTTGGCCACCCCGATCTCCAGAACTCTCCTGTTTGGACTTCTATCTATGGGGTCGGTTAAAAGATATTAAAATACATTGTTTTAAAGTGGTAGGCGACAATTAGACATGCGTTGCTAAGGAAACCTTTAAAGTAATCAAATATCTGTCAGTTTAATTCTGTATGGTCGTATGACCGTGTTCTGTGTTTTGATTGATATTTATGTATATATATATATATATATAGTTTGATTCTGAATTCTTGCCTGGTTTATTATTTGATAAAATAGATTTTTGTTGGGGATGCAGTCATTTAATAAATAAAATGCTTGATTATGCCAAGCTTTCGAGAATGTTTATTCTCTTCGTCGGGGCAAAATTCGTGAATTTACATAAAATTAACCACAAACAGGAAAGATTTCATAATCATCAATCAGAAATGTCATTTTATATATATATATATATATATATATATATATATATATATATATATATATATATATATATATATATATATACTTATCTACCCGAGAAAAAAGTGATACTTTGTCACCTGTCAACAGACATAAAATGTCAAACATTTTTTAGGAACCGGCACATTTATTTAGCCTCTAGATAAATGTATATTCAAACATGCGCTGGCAAACCACATAACACCTATAGGTGTTATATGTTGCAAACTATCCCTATTTATTTTATGTATAAATGTTACAAATGATAGCATGATACGAGATGCGCGAGAGGATGAGCAGAAACAACTGTGCGAGAAAGAAACTATTTTCTGTACCGTATTAAAAGCTTCAAGAACTCTCTCTTCACTGGCCTTATAGTTTTATTATATATATGGAATTATGGCTATTTAGGTATAGGAATATGATCTATCAATCCGAAGAGAATTTAGTCACCTTTCAGGATATTTCATAATATACAGGGTGTTCAATTTGAAAAAATGCACTTTGAACATTTTTTTCCATAAAATCATTATACATTATCTTGATGAATTACAAACAAAATTGCAGCTTCCTAGGAATCCAAATACCGCAGAAATAAACATTTAATTCGAGCTTTGTTTTGGATAAAAAATATGGGAAAAAATCAATATCTCGAAAACCGTTAGAAATAGGTATAGTTGAGTGCAAAGCAAAAATAATCAGAAAGTAATGACAAATTTAAAAATGAGGTAATATACAGGGTGTCCTATTTTAAATAACAAAGATGCTGCTACTTTCTGGTATAAGCGGCAACATTGCATCGCTGAAAATATTTTATATCGATAGATCAAGTTCAAGAGCCATTACATGAGCAACCAAATTTATATATATATATATATATATATATATATATATATATATATTTGTACATTTTGGTACATACATTATCATATATCTTGTTAGGAATTGATGTATATAATTTTTGTTTAATTATTTGTATTATTAACAAATGTATACTTTTTATATGTGTAATAGATGTTTTGAGGACATTATACGGGATGATTCTCTCATAAAATGAAAGCCGGGCTATATAACAGCCTATGTCAAGGTGTTATTACAAAGTAAACTCTGCATAACAAATAATAGTTGAAAAGAACTAAAACAACACGCTTTTATATTATAGAATTATAAGAATAAATAAAATTGGGCCTATATGTAATCTAGGTAGCATAGACCTCTCACGAGGTTTCTGAAAGATCCAACCGTCCATTTTCCTGGTGAGTTTCTAAATATATCCCGAATGTAACCTGAACCAGAAATTCTTACTGCGAGTTCCTAAAGTTAGCGCGAATGTAATAAGAAGAATATATTCTGAATTCTGAGAAATCCTAAAGTTATGCCGAAAGTAAACTGGACACGGAATTTTTGTTGCGAGTTCCTAAAGATATACTAAAAGTAACTTAAACATAGAGAGCATGAATTACCACTGCACAATACTTCTAAATATTTGTTTAGTTCATTCATCGATTAGATAGCTCTTATAAGTCATTATAAGGATACGACCCAAATTATCCAACTTAAAATTCTCTAATCTGTCAACCAAATAAGCCATAATTGAAACTAAGTTGACAACTGCTTTTCTATAACCAGTGCGTCCCGGGAGAGTAGCTCCACCCTATATTTTTTTTCGGTTTTAGTTATATGTCTCTACCCATTCATGAAATTCCTCTTCTTATTGAATTATGACTAAAATTCATAACTTGCATCCCCAAAACCCCCACAAACTATTTCGAATAGAATCGAACCGTGATCACAAAAATCTTCGTCATCTAAAGCCACTACCTTTAATTTATCAATTTTCCAAAGGGTTTGGTAGATATGTGACTTGTAGTTTTAATAATATTGAATAAAATGATGGCTGCATCTTTATCTAAAAACAATGGATATTTTTTGTTGCCATGGCTATTTCTTTAACAGAGCTTAAATTATTGGTATAATTGTCAGTCGATAAGCAGCATCATTTCATTTTATATGATAAAACGGAAAATTTTAGCCAACTTTTATTGGGATACTTTTTATTATAACTTATAATTTAGCTAGAAATCAGCTGATTCCACACATTGGCCCAACCCTGTATACATACAATTTATAGATATATCACATGTAGGTACTTCCCCAGAAAAACGGATCCCATTCTGTTTCTGTGTGAGGCATTTCGTAAAAAATATACTGAATACATATAAGTGGAATACTAACAAATAACTATAAAGAATAGCCAGGGACCAGAAGTGGGACTCTATGTCATATAGTATTCTATTAATCGACAAGATTCTATTAACATTGCCATTGAATCTTGTCGATTAATAGAATACTATATGACACAGAGTCCCGCTTCAGAGTCGTTAAAGTTTCTGGTCCCATGATCTGTTAAGTGTTAGCAATGATAATAGAAGTCAGTCTTTGGTGTTGGGTACATACAAGGTAGAAGTAAAGATTAAATACACCTAATCTTTGGTAGACGAGTGAATAATATCATTGTCTATGGGATTCACATAATCAACCCTCATGTAAAATCGCGGGTCATCGACCTCTATATTGCGTTTTGCCAGAGGCCAGGAATCATAAAAAACTGAAGCCAGAATTATTACGCACTCATTACAAAATAAATTAAATAAGTATCAATTGTCTCATATCTCTAAAAATGTTCAACCAAATATTTTTGGTTTCTATTTCAATACTACTCGACAATTATTTATTAATCCGTACAGTTTTTCTTACAATTTTACAATGCTCACTCAAATTACTTTCAAATTCAAGATATTTAAAAAATCTAAGAATATTCTTTACTTTCTAGTCGGAAGTTATTGCATTGGAGTCGATTTTCTGAAATTGTAAATTTGGACAATCTCCACGTTTCAAGATACCCAGAGTTGTATAAAATGATTTGTAGGAAAATGTTCGTGTGTGCGTTTTTGTGTGTACGTATGTACGGTATATGTAAGATTTTTTCTAATATACATATACTTCGTAGGAGTACTTCTAAAAATAAATAAGCAAACACACATTTCGTGATTTTCTGAAAATAAGGGGACTCGAATTACGAAAATATTGTTTATTTTGAAGTCCATTGTAGGGGATTCCGCTGACTTACGCAGGTGAAGTCGCGGGCGTTTGCTAGTTTTCAATAATAAAAAATCAAGAATAAAACATGACGACTCGAATTTCAAATTTATCTACCTACACAACTCTAATATACCTATATTAGTCTAATATAAGATTAAAAATTCTAGATCAAAACTATGCAGATAATTTTCATTCAAAAATAAAAATTCGGAAATAAAAATACAAATAAGTTACCTATATATGTTCAGTTTTCGAGTATTTTTTACCATAATATCAATGGAATGGAATGGAAAGCAACAGAATTTCAAAATATTTGACGGTTCAAATGATTTGAAAATATAAAAATAATTTTCTGAAGCAAAACAAATCATTTATTTACAACTGCAATAACCTGTGCCATATAGTATATATTTCTGTGGCTATGAATTTCTTCCAAGGTATAAGGAATGGCTAAAAATAATTCCTTTGCTTCAAAATTTAAAATTGAGAGAGACTTTTAACATTCGCGTAAGCGATTAAAATTTATTCTTTGTGGCATGCTTTCAAACACAAGACACAAAATGCCAAATTAACAGTTCATTATTTACTAATGAACTCTTAATTATTCAAGAGTCAATAGCTTCGAGACTCTCTCTCTCTCTCATGAATTTCTTTGTGAATAGTTTTCTTTTTTGAAAATTTTGATTATTACTCTGTATTATGTAATTTAATAGCAAAACTGCGTGCCATAGGTTCAGGAGATGCAATATGTTTTTTGACAGACTTTGAAAAACGAGGAGGTATACAATTCAATTTTATGTTTGTATTATCTTATGTATGCATGTTTGCGGGTTTGGCATATTAAACTTACTCCGATTTTGATGATTCTACTTTTATTCGAATGAATCTAATTGAAAATTAGTTCTAAAAAAATTCTGAATCCAGTATGTATTTCCCCCCGAAAATACCCTCTAAATGTGGGTAAGGGATAATTTTTTTTAGAAAATCAGAAATCTAAGATAGCTAAATTGAAGAAACTTAATTCGGAAACCTTTTATCTGGAATGTTTCCAAAGACTTCAAAGGTTTCCGAGTTAGAGACTTTAGTACGGTGTAGTTATCGAAAAATTTATAGTATCATCATTAAAAAATACAAAATAATATTTATTCTATTGGTACAGGTACTTCAGAAGTTGCTGCCAAGAGTATCTACCTGCAACTGATATGTATATACTTCATCTCTTGCACAACTTCAAAATTACCAGTACCAATAGACCAATACCAATGTTATTTTGTATATTGTAGAGCCTCAACGGATTAAAACGGCCTTGTTTTTGTAAAAATTTATCTTGGTGAAATTTGAAGATGGAGTTCAGTTTGTTGTGATGAAAGAAAAATTTCTATAGAAACGATGTTGAGTTTTTTATGCTCCCTGGCCTGTGGTAAAACTCAACATAATAGTCGATGACCCCCATTCCTCGTTGAACATGATGGCCGATATAAATCCCATAGACAATGATAATATACGACTCTCGTCTCGAGTTTTTTTGAGGACAGTTCGACAATAAACATGTTTATCAGCAATTGAAAGTGAATGGAAATCAATGAGTGCTAACTGCATCATAGACAAATATACCTTTAACAAAATTATATCCTTATTATTTGATAGTACGTACTTTTCTTTCAATGCAAGATTTCACAAACAAATTCTGGGTACACCTATGGGAGCGAAAATATCGCCAATATTAGCGAATTATGTTTTGAATTTTGTTAGATATAGTTATACCAGTAGGTACTCTATTTTTAACCACTGTCCATTAAAAATATGTCGACTATTTGATATTAGCCATACCTCAAAATGGTAATCGAAGAGAAATTGTACATTGTACATATATATATATATATATATATATATATATATATATATATATATATATATATATATATATATATATAGGGTGCCCCACGGTCATGGCCTATTAGAAATTTCTGGAGAATGACAAAAGCTATCGATATGAAAATTTTATGGCTTCTATTATATATTTCAAACTATCTTTGGAAAATATTTTCATAAAAAAATCACTTCCGGTTTTGCCGGAAGTAATAACAACTTTGTTATTTCAAATGGGATACCTCATATTTTGATACATTTTTGAATTCTACACAAAATTTTGAGTAAAATGGATATACCTTTCCCTATACTTAAAGTTAATAGTTTTAGAGTTATTTAATTTTATTCGTTAAAAATCGACAAATACGAGTTGATCGAAAATATATCATAACTTTTTTGTTATTTGCTTGATAAACATGGTGTTTGAATTTATGGAATCTCTGCACATTATTTTAAAGATTTCATTATGATTTTTCTTAATTTCCTGAGAAATTATTAGAGAAAAATTGATGTGAAGATGACTTAATTTCTAACGTTAATAACTTTCTTATTTCAAATAGAACACCCTGTATTTTGTTGCACTAGCATATTCAAAATTAAAATACCTTTCTATTGATGTAACCACTTCCATATCTAAAGCTGATAGATTAAAAGTTATTGAACAATTTCCGATTTTTCAACAATTATTTTGTATTACCTTAACTTTGGAACGCATCAAAACGGTAACCATAGTTACCACTTATTTATATCAGTGTCAAAGTGTAAGATTAGAAATTGTCTCATTCATAGTTTTTTTATTGAAATTAATCACAATCATGAATCAAGAATACACAAATGCCGATCTGCTCAACCTTTTTGCAATTTATGGAGAGTGCAATACGATTGTCACGAGAACATGCAGGACGTTTAACGCCCGAAATCCAAATTTGTCGCCGATGACTGCAAGGAAATTTTGCCGGATTCAAGATAATTTTGTTCAATATGGCCAATAAAATGCTCCATAAAATCGTATTCTTCCGATTTCCGCTGATGAAGCAACACAAATTACCGTATTGGCTTACTTTTACGGAAACCCTCAAGCGTTGATTCGAAGCGCTGAACACGACTTACGTGTTGCAAGATCGTCAATTCAAAGAATTTTAAAACAGCACAACATGCATGATTTTCAGATCGATAGCTTCTGTCATTCTCCAGAAATTTCTAATAGGCCATGACCGTGGGACACCCTGTATATTTGTGTTTGGTTCTTTTCGGGACTATGGAAGAAATGGGGTTTGAATAAAGTTTGTTATTTTACAGACGTTATTTTAGAGTGCAGTTAGTCAGATATCTTGTTGGGAATTTATATATGCAATTTTTTTTAAATTATACGTATTAATAATTAATAATTCTTTTTCTGTATTAAATGTTTTGAGGACATGAATTTTCTCGGTTTATTTTTTCAATTATAGGAGATGATTCTCTCATAAAATGGTTGAGAACTGGGCTGAATAACAGCGTGGGCCAACTTTGGCTAACTTAACTGGATATTACTGTATAAGCGGAAATTATGTTCAAAAGATTAGTTTTCATCATTTCAAAGATAGTTTTTTTCATTTCATTCATCGATCAGATAGCGTTCATTAATCATTATCAGGATATGATTTAATTTATCATCTTATTCATCTTAAATTATCTAGCTTGTCAACTAAATAAGCCATAATTGAAATTCAATTGACAAAAACTGCTAACCTATAACTATTGCGTCCCTGGGTAGTGGCTTTACCCAAATATCTTTTTTAATTATAAAAAACGAATTCTTGTTGTCTTATTTCCTTTCGATTTTCAAATAGCATATAATATATTATTCTGTATATTATTCCATGATCGGTTATGTATTATCATTACAACTTCAACGAGTATTAGAGACAATTATTCTATCCTCTGCATATCATATCATGAAAAAATATATAGAAACGTTGCTTTTGGAATTTTGAACAATACAATAATTGTTATTTTTAAATGTGATCAGAAAATCAGAAAACATAATGGATTTTTTACAGAAAGAACTATTTGCTAAGATTTTGAAACAATAATTCTTCTCGTACTTCTTATCTTATCATTTCGTAATATATTTAGTGAGACAATATAATTTATAATCATTGAAATCCAAATGCACAGGAAAATCCGGTAGCTCAAAAAATATTGTTTTTCGACTTTCTAGTGAATATTATGAATATTCTCTTTTCTTTTCAGATGATAAATAAGCTGTGTTGGTCGAATTGTGCCCAAAGGAGACAGGAGAGACAGAATATTAAAATCCACTTTTTGACTTAAATTTCCAGATGCCGTGAAATTATACATGTAACTCGAGTCATCTTGCCATGCGCGGAAATAATAAATATAACTGCGAATCTCTGGGTTATTTTGTTTAAACTTGGTTGGACCAGTAGTAGGTACCTAATGGATATAACAATTCTGGATTTTCTTTTCAAATAATTTTATTTTAATATGAATATTCCATGAATAGTTTATTCCTGTATAATATTCAATACAAATGATAACTGATTCATCCAAAACGATTATTACATGGCAGGTCAGTTTATCGGCAATATTGCTGACCGGTCTGTTGTCGCGGCTATTGTTTGGTAGTTTGGTAGGTAGCAGAAATTAGGTTCGACTATAATTACTGATTTGCACGGTAGACTTGTATAAATAAACCTATATTAATACATTATAAGATACTATAAACTAAACAGAATCAAAAATACTTGACCGATACTACACAAAATTCGTGTGTGGGGTTTTCGAGATTGGAGAGTATCTTTTTCCGTCAAAATTCATAAATTTATGATAGCATCATCAAGATGGAGTTTTGTGGATATGGTCCGATTCTATTGAAGATTAGTATGTGGGGGTTTTGTGGTCGAAAATTATGTTTCTTGCCAAAATTCTACAAAAAAAATGATTTTAGAGGTCAAAGACTTTTACTGAATTTCACCCTCATAAGACCCAAAATCAAACTGTAAATATTTCAATTAAAAACATTTTGTAATATAAAACATTTTTAAAACAGTCTAAAACTCACCTACCACCCTACAGACTTATAACCCCATACAGATTCCTAAAACGAGGAACGTGGCTACCATGCTATATAGACAATATACCTACCTACCTAGCATATGTAGCCCGTGGAGGAACCCAATGGAATAAAAAATATTTTGTAAATTTTACAATTAATAAACTCATTTCCTGTTTTTGTAAGAAATATTTATTTTATCAACAGGGTGAGGTATGTAATAACGTAAGACAAAAGACATTACCTATTGTAAATTCGATTATTTAAATGAAGTGTTCCCCATAGTAAGAATGCGATTTATGATATACCATACGTTTACACGATTTTCGTTCTAGGAATCTGTATACGGCTAGAAGAAGTTGTTTTATATTTTTTAATTCGTTTAAAAACGAGGTAAGTTGGTAAGTGAAAAAATGTTTTTTATTCTTATTAATTTCTTTAATACATTTGTTTGTGTCATTGACCTCGAGATCAGGTGCGCCCAATATGTTATAATCATATTATATTACCAATGTAATGAATAATGAATCAAAGCTTAGATTCCTTTCTCAAAAAAGGAAGATATCTTCAAACACACAATTTCGAGAGATGTCCTTAATAGTTATTCACATTCTTAAAGAATATTTGAATTCATTGAAAAGATCACGGTAGGTAGGTGGTAAACGTAGTCCACAACGCCTACCTAAACTGCGCCAAAGTTATGCCTGGAAGAACAAGTTTTAAATTTTTAGGTCCTCAAATCAACCATTAAACATATAAAGCAGAATTTGTGTTTGGGGACAGTCCCCAAAAGCACCGCTGGATATATAATTGTTTTGAGTATATACAGGGTGTCCCAATATTGCTGGGACACAGAGCTACCACGTATTCTAGAGGTCAAAATAAGTCGATTGAGCCTAATTTACCTATATACCAAAATGTACCGTTTGTCCGTGAGAAGAGTTCAAAGTTTACTAAAAAAAATACATTTTTGTATGTTGTTCCGAAGTGCTTTATACAAATTTAATGAAATTTGGTAAATGTGTATTCTAGATGATTAGCTTACTTTTAGTAATCAAAAAAACCCAAAGAAAATTGTAGAGGGGTTGGAACCACCCTCACCCCTTGGCATTTTTTCCCCCATTTTTGTAGGGGTGGGAATACGGTTTTAAGACTTTTTTATCTGGAAGGCCTACTCATTATCTTCATTTTCTTACTCTTGTAAAAACTCCGTATTTTGCGTAGTTTTCAAGAAAAAAAATGTTTTAGCAAACACTGATAACCGATTTTCGGGTATAGGTTTAATAAAATTGTAATACAAAATTTAGTTGGCCGCGGACACAAAGACAAAACCAAATGTTATGATTTTGACAGGAAACATAGTTTATTGTTAACAGTAAATGTGTCAGTTATTTGTTCTCTTTTGCTTGTTTTTTTATTATTTCTTATTGTCATCACTGTTTTTGTTTAATTGTTATTGCTGTTGTTGCTGTTCCTTTGACGTCCCACAATTATGAATTTTCCTTTTAATGAACAGACCGACATGTTATTAGTTCTTGGATATTGTCAAGGTAACTGCCGCGAAAGTGTTCGCGTGTATCAAGAGAGGTATCCAAACCGGAGAATTCCAAACCATAAAACTTTTGCCCGAATCGAAAGACGTCTTCGAGAAACGGGGAGGTTGACCCCAGTAAGAGTTAACGCTGGAAGACCTCGACAAGCTCGAACACCTATTGCGGAAGAAGCTGTTCTTCAAATGATTGATAACAATCCTAATACCAGTACTAGAAGATTGCAACGAGAAGCTGGAATTCCAAAAAGCACTGTAAGTCGAATCATTAGAGATCAATTAATTCGGCCATTTCACATCCAGCCAGTGCAAGAATTGTTGCCACCTGACTACGAATTACGTTTAAGTTTTTCACAAACTATTCGGGAGCGCAGAGTAGTCGACAACGGATTCCATACTAAGATCTTGTTTACTGATGAGTCTTGTTTTACACGTCGCGGTATGACAAACCTACACAACGATCATGTTTATGCAGATGAAAATCCACATGCCATTAAAAGTAGACATTATCAACGTGAATTTAAAATTAATGTCTGGGTCGGAATTATTGGCGAATTTATAGTCGGACCGTTACGATTACCTGATCGTCTGAATGGCGATAGTTACCTCCGTTTCCTTCAACAAAATTTGCCAGAATTATTAGAAGACTTGCCTCTTAACTTGCGTAGAAATACGTTCTTCATGCATGATGGTGCACCACCTCATTTTGCACGTGCAGTAAGAGAATATCTTGGTGAACAATTTGGTGGCAGGTGGATAGGTAGGGGACAAGAAGCACCCATTCAATGGCCTCCGCGGTCTCCAGATTTAAACCCTTGTGACTTCTTCATCTGGGGAGAATTAAAAAGACAAGTGTACGAGGTTCAAATAAATAACATCGAACAACTGTGGAATAGAATTCAAAATGCTGTAAATGCGCTACGAGAAAATGACGATGTTTTAAGAAGAGTGCATTTCAATTTTTTACGTCGAATTGACCTCTGTATTAATGAAGGTGGAGGTCACATTGAACACTTGTTATAAAAATTATTGTTTGTCTTGTGTAAATGTATTGTGTAATTTGTGTCTAATAATTTTATTAAACCTATACCCGAAAATCGGTTATCAGTGTTTGCTAAAACATTTTTTTTCTTGAAAACTACGCAAAATACGGAGTTTTTACAAGAGTAAGAAAATGAAGATAATGAGTAGGCCTTCCAGATAAAAAAGTCTTAAAACCGTATTCCCACCCCTACAAAAATGGGGGAAAAAATGCCAAGGGGTGAGGGTGGTTCCAACCCCTCTACAATTTTCTTTGGGTTTTTTTGATTACTAAAAGTAAGCTAATCATCTAGAATACACATTTACCAAATTTCATTAAATTTGTATAAAGCACTTCGGAACAACATACAAAAATGTATTTTTTTTAGTAAACTTTGAACTCTTCTCACGGACAAACGGTACATTTTGGTATATAGGTAAATTAGGCTCAATCGACTTATTTTGACCTCTAGAATACGTGGTAGCTCTGTGTCCCAGCAATATTGGGACACCCTGTATATATATATATATATATAATGTTTTATTACGTTTTCTTCTTATTAAAGGGAATTATGACATTAAACCAATAAAGACACCATGTGTTGCAAAAATTAAGTATCTATAAACCCTACCTGTAATTCAAAGAAACGACATTTAATGTCCTTAATTACAATGTCAGTTTCCCAAATACAAGTTTTAAATAATTATTATAACACAAATTTTTATCAAACAAACTTTGACAGTTTCTCCTGACATATAATTATTATTATTATCATATCAACGAAGAGTTGATTATTTACTTTCTAGTTTCACTGTCTACGTAGTCTACACTGCCGGAGCTTAAGCGAGGCAAAACCAAAACTAGGAATTGAATTTCTTACATATATATATATATATATATATATATATATATATATATAATATATGCGCAAGACTTGAGGATGTGAATATCCTAGCAACCGTTTATCGTAAAGAAAACAGCTTTTGTAAGCATTTTCCACTAATAAGTTGAATTTTGAGTCAGAAACAAAAATTGTTAAGTCATAATTGGTGAAGATTTTGAAGTGAGGGTATTTTTCTCCCCAATTTCTACGCCAATGGAAAAAGTTCGGTTTTGAGACGCCCATTTGAACCGCCAATATTTTCTACACAAAAATATACTTTGGTCGTAGCTCCAAAGTTGACCGTTTTATTTTGAAAAAAAAACACGTAAATTTTTTCAAATAAAATGTTTTATTTACTAATTAAACAAAATTTATAATATAGTTCTATGAAAAATCTAAGCCATAGCTTCAAAACACAAAAATACACAAATTTATTGGGACAATTTAGTTTTAATATCATAGCGATGATAAGATAGAACGTTAAAGAAAAAAACTTATAGAATATTACAGAGGATATTTTATTGTCATTAATAAATGGGCGAAATAATACAATAACAACAGTATTATTACAAAAGTTTCCATTATGATGAAATGAGATAGGCTAGTACCAATCTCCAGCCATGAACCAACGTTGGTTATCAAATAACTGAAATGGAAGACCATGAAATCGGCAAATATGAGAATAATGCAAAATAGACTGAGAACATTTTCCCTACCGACAGCATTGATTGCTCTGAAAACACAACAGGTGAAGATAAAAGGTACAATTAGCTTGAGAAGGATAAGTCCTGTCATTTTGAAAGGGCTGAATACAGTTAAGAATGCCCTCACCCACATGGGGTCAAACGAATTCAAACTTGCAATATTGCCCGTACCGAAGAAACCCATAAATATGAAAACCATGAAAAAAAATGCTCGGCGAAAAACTTGAGTGTCAATAATATTCGCGCTTTCGTACTTTGAAAATTTGGAAAAATATATAAGCTTGTAATTTACATGGGCGAAGGTTTTAGTTTCTATAAACAACCACGTGCAGAGTAAGACAATGTATAATAAAGCGAATAATACTTCATAATTCGATGAGACTAATAAATAAAATGGTGCAAATCCAAAAAACGTTGTAATTAGTCTTATAGGAATGAAATGGTCGGTGAACGGAATAACAAGAATTGGAATCAAGGAAAAGACCCAAGAAAGATATTTGAAGGTAGTGTCATTTGGGATATATTCATATTCAATCAAAACCACAAACAAAGCAGCTGCTGTCAAACACAAGAATTGAAGTACAAAACATTTTATATGAAAACTGAAACCAGAAAGTTGACTATATAGTCTCGTATCTTTCATATAAATTCTGATGAAAAAAGTCATCCATCCAATGTATCCGATAACATATATAGGAACATTAAAGGATGTTTTCATTACGGGGAGACTAGGAAATATTGATAACGTTATACATGTGCTTATCCATATAAACTTCTCAAACTTGTTGGTGTTTGTATACAAAATTTCAGATAGAATAACCCACAAACTCATCAAAAGCATCAGAATTGTGAAGCCAAGTCTGTTGAAGAACCCATATACTAATAATTCCAATCCCAATAAATAAAATATTATCACTGGCATATTGTTACCTATAGCTCTATTTACTGTATTGTAAATAGTGAAATTCCAAATAAAGTTTCTATAGACGACCATGCACATGAAAAAAGGAAATGAGAAATAAAAAAAATACGTGAGCGGTAGTCTGCTTCTGTAGCATATTAAAAGTATTAATGCGACAGGTACATAGAAATAGATACCTGAATTTTCTCTATGAACAGGACTTGTAATTTTTTTATTTAATTTTACGACAGTGAATCCTAAGAAGGCAATCCACAAAAAGAAACCAGAACTAACACTAATCAAAATCGGATACTTATAGTAATTATGATAATACTGTATACCTTCCTTGATAGACCTCATAAAGTCTTCACAATTTTGCACAAGATCATTGTATTCTTCATTGTTTAACATTTTCTGCCATGAATTTAATTTTGCTGTGATATGATCGTCGTCGATGCTGTCATACGGCACGTAGATGAGAGCATTGTGCTTAGTTCTCAGTCTTTTTGTATTGAATATTTCTAGTAACTGTAACGTATTGGAGATTATAATTTCCCCTAAATTTTTATTATCAGAATCTATATATTGAATGGGAACAACTCCCAAAGAGTTGACAGGGATATTCACACCAATGAGTGATGCCATCATGGGTGCTATATCGATTTGATTTACATCATTCTGGATAGCAGCAACCTTGATCCCTGCGCCCCATGTTATAAGAGGAACTTGAGTTTCATGGTCTGACCCGGCACCATGCGAACCCCAATCGGTCATACCATGATCAGCAGTAAAAATATACACAGTAGATTTATCATTAAAAACGGACTCAAAGATGTTATACACTTCTCGGATTCTCTTGTCCACCACTTCGATGTTATGAAGATATTCTTTTGAATGCGGTTTGTATCCATGCCCTGCAGTATCGATACCTAGAAGGTGCAAGAAAAACACATTTCCGCCCCTTCTATAATCATTGCAATATTGGTTACAGGCCAATACATCATTTTGAAGAAAAGATATCACTCTATCAAAGACCCAATTATCCAGAAGCTCTGTTTTCTGTTTGCCAAAGTCCTCCATGGAAGAAGAGTAAGTATGTATGCGAATCTTTGACAGGTTATCCTTATTAAACATGTTAACGATATCCGGACTACCCCAGCACCACGCATTCGTGCTCTGATTGATTATAGAATCGAAGTATACCGGGTTGGACTTCCAGCCTTTTAATATGGCACTGGGATCTTCGTATATTCCCGCTAACATTGCAACATGTCCTGGTCTAGACTCTGTAGGGACTCTAGTGTGACCGACGCCCCAAGATCCATTGTTCTTCATTATACCTAGAAGAAAAGAAAATGAAAATCCCTGATCAATTTCAATCATCATTGTATACTTTGTAAACAAATTATTCTTTCCATCAGTGTTTTTCATTAAACAAATATAGTCCTGAAGTTATAGTTTTAAAGTTTTATTTGATACGGCGACACTGATTAATAGGGCATATGAACAGGGTTGCCAGATAAGAATGCAAAGTGCTGTATCTTGGAAGCTAGGTATTCATCATAGAGACCTGCGGTCACTAAAGTGGCCAAAACGTATCTCTTAAAATAAAGTGGTGGGGCTGATTCAATGTTCTTTTAAATAAACAGCTGTAACCCCTTAACAAACTTGGTCTCATTGGAAAAAGTGTTATTATTCCATCAAATCTATCTTACTCGTAATATGTCTAATTCTTAGTGATGCCGCTAGAGCGTGTTTTTTGATATAAAGTCGTATATAGTCCGAGAGATAAGTGTGAATATAAATGTGTATATAGTAGTGTAGGTTATTGGTATAAATAAATAAGTGAAAATAAATCGAACCCAGTTTTAATATAAATTCCCGTTACAATATATGAAAATCAATTGCTGTTCGTTAGTCTCGCTAAAACTCAAAAACGGCTTGACCGATTTGAATAATTTTTGTTTTGTTTTGTTCGCCCTAATACAGGGGAGGTTTAAAAGAGAAAAAAAGGGAAAACCCATAAAAACAGTTGAAAAATTATAAAATTCAAAATTGGTAATTTTGTATGGAAATCGCCTGTTTGTATTACTTTCAATAAGTTGCATAGTGGTGGACCTATCGTCTTTTGTCTAACAGATGCCAGAATAATATTTACTGTCAATCTTTTCGTGCAGTTGTGTGAAATTCGTTATTTTCTTAAAATGAAAATACTATTAGTTTTGATAATGATAATAGTCGTATTTGAATGTCCGAATCGCGTGCTAGAGTTTGTAAAAACGATTGAGAAGTGGATAGATTAGGAATTCAACGTGCTCGTGAACATCAAACAAAACAACATCGAGCACAATACAATGAACATGGACCATGCGGATCTTTCAAGAATATATCACCCTGTATGATCGACGGTAAGTATTCCAAGTGATATCCGAAAGACCTAATCTGACTTAATTGATGACACATCATAGGCAATGACTGATCCCATTATATCGTCGCCAATCAGTTGCGGACAACGGACGATCTATAGTTATGAAGGTGCAAGGACAAGACGTTATTGTGGATAATCGTTGGATTGTGCCATACTCGCCAATATTGTCCAAAACTATTGAAGCTCACATCAGTGTGGAATACACATGTATATGCTTCAGACGCTTTGGGCCGCATCTACACTGTGCATCCAAATAACACGAATGTTATTATCTACGATTTTTGTTGGTGAAAGTTTTTGGTCCAATTTTGTTTCAATTGCTGAGAACAGTGAATATGGAAATACGTGAACCGTGTCAACTCTCACTCGAGAACGATTCGCATTAGGATAATACACTAAAAGATTCCGTCATATCTTCATCACCACATCAAATTCGCTATCAAAGCAACATGTTTCCCTTCGAATCCGAACGATTTGAGCTCCGTGAACCTAGAACCCGACTTGAAAATAAAATTAATTAAAAAGTATACTCGTAAACTACAAACGACGTAAATGTTTATAGTTAAATTTTATTTTTTTGTAGTTTTTCAAAAAACCTTGAAAATCGTAAAAAAATATTTACTCCCACAATTTTTGATGTTTTTATGTAATTTTTCCGGAAATGTGTTAACAATCGTTTGTAGTTTTTTATAGTGATAATAGATGTTATGTTATGTTATGATAATAGATGAATCGCTTAAACAAATTGACGTCAAATAAATTTGATAAAATTTTTGTGCTTCCAGAAACTACAAACGATGTAGATGTTTGTAGTGAAATTTATTTTAAAATAGAATATTTATTCCTACAATTTATGCTGTATGGCCTTTTTCCGGGAATGTGTTAATAACCGTTTGTAGTTTTTTTGTAGAGACAATATTTTCTTTGGTAATTTTTTGAGCATTATTATTCGCTTACAAATTTACGTAGAATAAATTTCCAAAAAAAATTGTGGTTCCCAGAAAATAATTTACTCCTACAATTTTTGATGTTTTTATGGCATTTTTACTAAAATATGTTAACAATTGTTTGTAGAGACTTACGAATAAATCTAAGATCACATATATTATTTTATGAAAGTGAAAATGGCGATAGTTATTAAAGAAATGTAAGAAAAGTCTATTGATAAAATAGTTAGAAAAAAAAATTGTTAAATTTAATTTAAGTGAAATCTTGTGATGTTCAATGATGTTAATAGAATGTGAAAACCAAATCTGTTATTACTAAAAAGTAAACTAAAAATAATTCAAAAACAAATAAATTCCACTAAAAACATCTACGTCGCTTGTAGTTTCTGGAAGTAAAAAAAAATTATTAAATTTATTATTTGTAAATTTGTTTAAACGATAAATAATGTTGAAAATTTTTAATAAAAAAACTAATGTTACTACAAAAAACTACAAACGATTGTTAACACATTCCCGGAAAAATGCCATAAAAACATAAAAAATTTAGGAGTAAATCTTTTTTTTCTATTTCCAAGGTTTTTTGAAAAACTACAAACAAATAAATTTCACTACAAACATCTACGTCGTTTGTAGTTTCTGGAAGTACAAAATTTTATTAAATTTATTTTATGTATTTTTTTTAAACGATTAATAATGTTGAAAAAAATTAATAAAAAAAACTAATGTTACTACAAAAAACTACAAACGATTGTTAACACATTCCCCATAAATGCCATAAAACATCAAAAATTGTAGGAGTAAATCATTTTTTTGATTTTCAAGGTTTTTTGAAAAACTACAAACAAATAAATTTCACTACAAACATTTACATCGTTTGTAGTTTACGAGTATACTTTTTAATTAATTTTATTCGCAAGTCGGGCTCTAAGTTCATGGAGCTAACGATTTGTGGGTCAAAAATAAGGACGATATATCTGAAGATGTTTTGCATAATGTGCGCTGTCAATCTTTAACTCCAACCCTACAAATGATGGCAGAAGTATACAATAAACATTGTTTATGATAGAAGACATGTGTTTGTTGGTGGCGAATAAGTTGTTGCCATGTTTAGGTATGATATCACCCAATCGTTCAATGCACAATGCATTTAACCAAGAGTTACAAAAAGAACAACAATACGACACCGAAGCATTAGCCAAAGCAGTTTGTACAAATGTTCCAAAATTAAATCAACAACAAAAAAATGTTTACGACTCTTTGACAGAAGCTGCAAACAATGGAATTGGTGGAATTTATTTTCTGGGTGCTCCAGGAGGGATCGGTAAAACTTTCTTAATTTCATTTCCTTAGGCAAAAATCCGATTCCAGAATGAAGTTGCCTAGCATTGGCTTCATCGGGAATAGCAGCAACTCTACTAGAAGGCGAACGAACTGCACATTATGCCTTGAAATTGCCACTGAAGAAAAGTTCCAAGGAATTTTGTTGTCTCAGTTGACGTCATATTAATGTTTTCATTACGTATTTCAAAAAACGTGTTGGAATCATTTGTTATATTAAATTTCATCAGAACCGTTTTCCTATAATTCAGAATTAATTGATTGTTGAAACATCATTATAAAGTAAACTCAAATTGGGGAGCGCCTACCTGCGGGCAAACACTGACCTACTTCGATCATCGAATTTAAGCAGCACAATACGTTGGGAACGGTTCGGACGAGTGACCAATAACGCGGGCGCGCGTTCTAATATCTGTTGTATTGCATTCTCCTCCTCTCGCAAGGCAACGGGAAACCAGCGGGACTATATTTCCCTAGTACAGTTCTCTGGAATGGTGTGCCTTGAGATTTATCTTGAGACATATTGGTGGTTCAGAATCCACGTTAAACTGTAAACTGTAGAATAGTGTCCCAACATTTTTTTTTGTTATCAAGTTGTTTATATATGGGTTCGTACAAAGTGCCTTCTATTGATCTCCCAGGGTAGAAACCATTTTGACATTTTGTTATAGTTTTGTGTTTATCTAGATAATTTATCATTCTCAACGACTTTGCTAATCACATTTGAAACAGTTATCTGTCTGTAGTTGTCCATGCATAGAGGATGATCTTTTTTATAGATAGGTGTAACCATTCCAGTTTTCAGTTTTTCCGGAAACTGGCCAGTTTCATTTGAGATATTTATTAGTTCAGACAGAGGCAGTGCAATGTTCTGAGCTATATATTTAATAATTTTTGTTGATATACAGTCAATACCACTCGAGTTAGCATTTTTTAAGCTAAATATTATCTCGAAACTCGAAGATCACCTGCGCTTTAACAGGGTTAAAAAGAATGAGTTACTATTGTTTAGATCACATTTTATACAATAAGATACAGAATTAAAAAAAACAATCAATAATCTATGTCCTTAAAGTTACGTTTTTTGGAAAATAAATTATCTTTGAATTTTTTTTAAAGGGTGGTAATGCTAACTTTAACCTGATCAAAGTTTGCAAATGCAACGTCTTACAAAACGGAACCTATGAGAATTAATTTGTTGTGAATTAGTTATGACACAGAAACGGATGAGAAGAAAATATTTCCTTTTTTTTGTGAAAATCTGACGTGGTAGTGCTAACTTGAGGTCAAGTGAACACTACCACTTGGTAAAAAGTAGTTTTTCCTGTTTTCCAAAAGTTTATTCTGGAATAAATTTTTTGTCGCTAATTAGTTATTATGGAAATCACACTCGTTATCATTTCAAGAAGAGAAGGTCACTTCAGTGGAGTAGTTTTCAGAAAGCGAAGTCAATGGGTGGTTTACGACGAGCTTCGCGAAAAAGCACAAGAAGTACCTTCGAACCACCACCCTGGCTATGGTTATCTACAATATCAGTGTAGGAAAACTGTAAGAACTGATACAATAAATTAAAAAAAAAAATATGTGCAATTACATTTTTTACAAGTGCCATTTCATATTTATAGTAGCCACAAAATCAAATTCGAGTGTGATTTCGATCATAAGTAATTAGCGACAAAAAAAGTTATACCAGATTGAACTTTTGGAAAGCAGGAAAAACTATTTTTTACCAAGTGGTGGTTTTCACTTGACCCCAAGTTAGCACTACCACGTCAGATTTTTACGAAAAAAAAGGAAATATTTAGTCTCATCCGTTTCTGTGTGATAACTAATTCACAACAAATTAATTCTCAAAGGTTCTGTTTTGTTTCACGTCATAACTAATTTGCGACAAATAAGTTACGCACAATACAGTCGAAAACGAACAAAATTTTATGTTTTTAAGGGGTGGTAGTGCTAACTTTAATATAAAGTTAGCATTACCACCCAAAAAAAATAAAACTAAAACACATCAATAATCTGACAGAGGTACTGAAATCATTAAAAAAACTATTCACAACAAAGTCCTTATCAACAACTGACCCATTGATATTCAGTTTGATTTCCCTAATATTATTATTTTTTCCAGTTTTTCCTCGTAACTAATTTCCAAACACAATAGGATCTATTTTATTTTCAATAATTTTTTGATAGTATCGCCTTTTGTCTCATTTTAGTCTGTTTTTATAAGTTTTAAGCAGAAGTTTAAATTTAATTTCTATTTTTACATCATTGAAGTTCAGCTTTAACCAATATAAATTGTTTAGTGATATACATAACTCTAATGATCCTCTAGTAATCCACTTATTTTTAAGTTCATCTTCTTTGTTTACGAATTGTTTTCTTGGTGGACAAAATTAATCAACAGCAAAATTAGTAATTCCATAAAAAGAATTGAACATTTCATTAATGTTATTACCATTAAAAATATCACAGAAATCTTCATGTTGCAAGTTGTTACTTAAGCCAGTGATGCTAGTCATTGGAATGTCTAGTTAGGAAATGTTTCTTAACAGGCTTACTTGTATTGCTTGATTTGATATCCATCATCAGGTCATGACTTCCAAACTTAAGCTATGTACAGTTTCCCAGTAACCTTTGTTATCAATATTTGTGAATATATAATCAAGTTTGGATATTGATAAATGACCGTTTATGTTTTTAAATACCCTAGTCGGTTAAGTGTTTTGTGTATTTAATTGATTGCACTGCATAATGTTTAGGAGATCATTTTTGTTGATAGATTCTGTTAAGTAGTCAATATTTAGATCACCACAGAAAAAAATATCAATATCTTGAATTGTATATTATTTCGGACTAATTTCATTACTCCCCCATGTTTACGGTTGGGTCTAACGTAATAGCTTGCAAGTACATAATTTTTAAAAAATACAAAATTAACATTAGTTTCTGAACACCATTTTTCTGTCAGATATATAATATGAGAGTTATATTCTTCAATTAATATATCAACCTGTTCTAATGTATTTGTTATACATTGACTACTTACACACAGCAACCTAATTATGTCTAACTTTCTGTACGGGGTTCAAATTCCCTTGCATGATAGTGTTTGTTTCGAAATTGAAATCTTTTCACTGTCACATCTTTCGGCTAAAAACTTGGAGTATAGAGTTGATTTTACATTTCCAAATCTGCTTTCACTTTATAAGTTGCGTCCTAAAACTATCCCGTTTTGTAACAGTAAATTCCTGTCGAGGTATCCTTCTCTCCAAGTATTTTTTTATATCGTCTGAAGTTGACGTACTATTATTTTCTTATTAGCACCAGCAGCAGATGTTCTCCTGTAAGGATGTTCTGTTTTCATATGTAATCTTATCGCCAAAATGGAAGTCTGTTTCAATAATTATATTTCCAGATAAATTTGATTCTTTCAAGCTGTCAATTAAGTTTAGATCACATGTTTTAGGAGTAGTAGCATTACTTGACAATAAACTAACCATGTCTAATTAAGCCCACTTGCGCTAGAGAAGGAAACTTTAATATAATTTCCAGCACCCTCTCTTATGCGAATTTGTCATACAATTATTTTTCCCTAAGTTGTAGGATATATAGTTTCGGAGATACAGCCGGATAACTATCTTAATCAGACACTCGGTACATGTATCTTATAGGTCGCTTATTCACGCTAATTACAGCCGATGATCAGATTTTTTTACCCTGAAACAAAGCTGGTATCCTTAACGCCAGCAAGGCTTCTTCGATACGCAACTATAAAGTCGTCCACCGAAAAGTAGATCACGTACACGTTGATTGCCTTTACAGAGTTACTTATGCTAAATCACAAACTAGCTCCTCTACAGAACGCACCATGGGCCTCGAAGCTTCAAGCCTTTTGGGCCAGATCATTAATCCGATTTCTACTGACATCGTCACTAGTTCACATATTGCTGAATAAACATCCAAAGAGGCACTTCTCTCAAAAATTCATCCAAACCTCATTTCTGGAAAACTACAGCACTTCAAATGGCATTGTTTTCAAGAACCAATGTGGTTGCATATCTCAAGCCCTACAACAAAAAGTAATCTTGGAATTTCATCGAATACATGTAGGCATAGTAAAAATGAAGGTGTTTGCAAGTCGACCCTGTTTCTGGAAAAATATCGACAAAGATATAGAAACAATGGTCAAGAAGTGTCAGGAATGTGCACTATCTCAGAAAAAACCGGCTAAAATTTATCTCCGTCAATGGGATGATCCACAACATAATTTTGAATGCGTCCCCATATTGATTATGCTCGGCCGTTTTTGAATCACCATTTTCTGGTTCTTGTCGACTCCAAGTCGAAGTGGGCAGAAATTTGCATTTTCAAAGACAACTTCAATCACCAGAGAGCTGCTCCTGGATATATTCTGTACTCATGATTTCCCGGAAATCATGGTATCAGATAATGCGAGAATTGTTTATACTAAGCTTTCAAAACTTTCTGCAAAAAAGAATTTTGCAAAAGTTCATTGCACCAGGACATCCTGCAACCAACGGCTTAGCTGAACGCTATATAGAAACTTTGAAATCAGAACTCAACTGTATGACCGATCCAGGTTCCATTCAAAACAAGGTACGTGAAATATTATTCAGATACAGAGCCACCCCTCTCAAGAACGACAAAACTTCAATTGAATTGTATTTGAATCGAAATATTCGGTGCCAACTCGACGTTTTCAAGCATCACACACATCACGACATTTCAGAATTGGGGAGAGAGTACTCGCAAGATGGTATTCGAACAACAAGAATACTTGGAAAACTGGCAACATCATCAAAAAATTCGGTTATCTTCACTACCAGGTCGAACTCAATAATGGCTACCGTCTCAAACGAGAAACGAACTAGTTGAGAAAAACCAATGTCCAGATCCGGAATTATCTGAAATCAACCATCACAACGAAAAATTAGCAATCCTGCTCCTATCAGCCAATTCTAGTTTGGAGGATATTCCTGTTCTGAATACCTAGCTTTCAGAAACTGGACAATCTCCAACTGTAATATCCATCGGTCGACCTGTTCGAACTAGTCGTCTTCCAGAACGTTCTAAACTTTTAATTTTATATTTTTTTGTGAACTTTGTTTATTCAAATTGCTTTTTTTTAACTTAGAACATAGAGTAACTTGGCCAACAAGAGTTTCGGAGAATATCAATAAATAAAATCGTTATGTTTGTAATTTAAGAATAACTGGTTTTAGCTATTGCTTATGGAAGTATATGTATAATAATAACAAAAAAACTTTTTTTTTCGGCGAATCCCCGTAACGGCTAACAATACCGATTTCGACAAGATTTTCACGGGCAGGTAGCGCAGACGAAGCCGCGAGTAACAGCTAGTCGATAATATATTTGTCAATTTTCCATTCAATGGAACGTGCTATGTCATTAACAGCAACATGTCAGCAGCAATGCCACATATCCAAGAAGACTCTTCTTGCACTATCATTAAAGTGTGTGGCAGGATCCGCTTTCCTATTATCAGTTGAAACATTTCCTCCCTACTTATTTCTACGTTAAAATCATCAACTATTAGCGTCACATCATCCCATCCCCATCTGTTGGTGCGTGGACGGAGAGGATAGATATATTTTCGAGGCTTACTTTGATTCTTATGTACCACAATTTTTTATTCTATTAATTGACTGAAATTCTAATATGTAGCTTGGTCAATGTAGTAGAGATCCCCGTGATTCTAAATTAAGTAACATTGAGTCAACATGTCGATAAGTGATGTATGTGTGTTAAACTCTGAACGGAATAAATTAAGACATTATTGATATCCTGGTGAAGTTAGTGGTTCCCGATAACGTTCAGGCTCCTACACTTTATTGTCGAGTATGTCGAGTTATTATGTGAAAACGTTCCTAAGGGCAAAAATAATAATAACTAAAACAATGGAGTATCTCCTTGTCCAGAGGATCGCCCTCTCATCAATAATTGTTCAATGCATGAATACACAATCGACGATTCGAACAAACAACTGATCTCACAGGCTATATTATGTCACCACTTGGAAAAAAGAGCTAATGAGCAAGAAGAATTGATTGTTTTTCTTAAAAAAAAGTAAAAAACTACAGTGACTCTAATAACAGTGGCGACACAGGCATGTCCTATTTCTAATGGGCTGGTGAAGTCACATGCCGCCATTAAGAGGCTAATTCTGCGTTTGTTAACATCGGTTGACGTAAGATTTTCGTGGCGTTTTGTTTTATTTTGATTAAAATTGTACATTATTTATTATTTCATAATTGTTAAGACCAGTTAGCCTGTACAGTAAGTGGCCAAACGTTGCACCCAAAATGTAATTCCTATATGTTTCTCGCTTGAGCCCACATATAACATCTGATAATCTCTGCCAATTTTAAAAAAATGATTTCCCGGAAATTAAATGCGAGAGTGTCCCTTCCAAATTTCCAGAATATTATTCTTCTTTCAAAGCTACCATATACCCACACCGTTTGGAAAAGCTATGGACGCCCAAATGTGGCCAGCAGGAGCACACATATCTTGGTTTTTTCGATCCAGATCCAAGAATAAAGATGACAAATAATAAACATTTTCTTATGCTACTAAATGTCGAATCTCTCAATATTGAAAAAAAAATCTATATACGCTGAATACTTACGTAATTATAATAATAATGTAGATTTTTTGTTATTTAATGAAACCTGGACTACAGTAGAATCAGTAACCTCCATTGTATTTTCGGGGTATCAACTAGCAAATAGCTTTTCCCCGTCTGCTAGCAGAGGTGGCGGTGTTGGAATTTGGGGTAAGTCCTATATAAAATTCAAAAAATAGAGCTCTCAGAATTTTGCATCTAAAAGCATTTTGAGATCTGTGGTATTAAATTAAATAATAATATGAACCATGAGTTTATTATACTCGTGTTCTTCCTTCTCCTAATGGTACAGGTGATTTAGAAATTTTTCTTAAAAAGATGTTTTTTATTCTAGAGGTTTATAAGCCGGATAATACTATCATCTGTGGTGGCGATTTTAATATTGACCCACAAAGAGATTCTATTGGATATTTCGAATTAACAGATCTTTTTTCAAATTACAACATGCTCAACCATGAATGAAAACCAACAAGACGTGATAAAAGTCTGGATCATATATTTTCCAAGATAATTACTTACAATGAATGTAAAGTGATGATTAATACGATTTCTGACCACAGAACCTTGTTCTTCAATAATTGTGAATTTAATTTAGATGACAAACCAACCTACAAAATCTATTTTAAATGATCTCCTGAAGCCCACAATATAGAAAACTTCCTTTACGGCATATCCTCAGAGTCATGGTCGGATATATACTTGGCAACAAATCTGAATGAGGCTTACAATACCTTCTCTAGAATTGTACAATTTTAGTTTGATTTGCACTTTCCCCTGAAAAGTGTGTGTTAATGATGATACAAAGCAATCTATTTATGTGCTCAAAGACTTATTCTTTCTAAAAAAGAGCTTTCCTGAACTGTCGAATATGTATAAAAAATGCAGAGATTACTTTTATCCGATATAAAAAATTATCAGAATATTATCAATTTTTCAAGCAACCCCAATAAAACAGCCTGGGCCATTAATCTTGAGATTACTGGAAAATCAAATAATTATACTAGAATTGAGCAAAATGGTGAATACCTACATTACTAATCCTAAAGAAATTGCTATTGCTTTCAATAAGTTTTTTCAAGAAGAACTTATTAAAATTGTTCATAGTATTCAACCAGTTAATAGATCAAGAAACATTAATTTATCCAACCCCTATAGCCAATATCTGCATTTTCTGACACCGATATATTCGATATTATTAGAAATAAGTTAAAAAATAAGAAGTCAGCTGGGCCTGATGAAGTTCCATACTGTCTCATAAAAATGATGCGCCATATATAAGTACACCGCTTTCATTTCTAATTAATCTCTCTTTTGAAGAAGGCTCGTTTCCTTCGGCATTGAAATCATCGTCTATCATACCATCATCCACAAAAAGAACGATATTCGTGATATGGAAAATTATAGACTCGTGGCACTCTCTTCGGGCTTCTGTAAGATATTTGAGCATTGCTTTCAAATCCGCTTAATCGACTTCCTAAATAAACACAACATCATCTCTAAGAACCAACATGGCTCTAGATCAAATTTTTCAACATCGACTGCCCTGTACACCTTCTGGGAAGGAGTGGTATCATGATTAGAGCGTGGAGAAAGACCGATCGGAATATTCTGCGATCTCACAAGGGCATTTGACTGCATAGACCACAGCATGCTGTTACACAAACTAGAAAACTATGGGGTGAGAGGAGAAGCTTTTAATTGGCTTGAAGAGTTTATTTATCAGAGACGACAGTTTGTAAAAATTTTCAGTCGGGGTAAGGGGGTATTATCTGAAGAGGTTACAGTTAAGTTGGGGGTATTCCAGGGCTCGATACTAGGCCCTTTGTTGTTTTTAATATACACCAATGACGTAGAAAGTGCTTTTGATAGCTCTTAATGTAAGTTAACGATCTATGCAGATGATACTACTTTACTTGTGAGCGATGACATGTCAATTATGGAGAATAAGTGTAATTCCGCCTTATTTAATCTAACATGGTGCAATAGAACTCACTTTTCTAGAATAATTTAAAAACGCCCATAGTAAAATTTCACCATACTCAAAACAGAGGCAGCAATGACATTACCATCCAAGTAGGTGGCGATGTTATTCAGTCTCCGGAATCAGTGAAATTTCTTGGGCGTACAGTTAAACCATGGCTTAACATGGAATCAACACTGCACTTCAGTGGTATCTAAACTTAGTTCTTTCACATATCTCTTTAAAAATTTAAGAGAAATCTTAGCCCAGGAACATCTCTTGATATTATATCACGGGCAAGTGGTATGTATACTCTCATATGGCATTGGCCTACGGAGTAGTTTCACAATGGCACCAGAAATATTTCTTGGACATAAGAAAATTGTTAAGAGTAATAGCTGGAGCTGGTTTAACATAAAGAACATCATGTAGATCTGCATTCAAGGATTTGGGGATCAAACCTTAGTCTCCCTTTATATTTTAGATTTAGCCACGCACATTCATACACAGCATCATGACTTCTCAAAAAACAGTAATTTTCATAATTTTAATACCAGCAGTAAAGATGATTTTCGGCTTCCCTTTTGCCGCTATCCTCTGTGACAAAAATCGCCCCAATATTCAGGTCATAGAATACAGGGTGTCCCACGGTCATGGCCTATTAGAAATTTCTGGAGAATGACAAAAGCTATCGATTTGAAAATTGTATGGCGTCTATTAGACAATTTAAACTATTTTTGGAAAATATTTTCATAAAAAAATCACGTCCGGTTTTGCCGAAAGTAATAACAACTTTGTTTTTTCAAATGGGATACCCCATATGTCGATACATTTTTGAAATCTACACAAAATTATGAGTACAATGGATATACCTTTCCCTATACCTAAAAATGACTTAATTTCAAACGTTAACAACTTTCTTATATCGAATAGAACACCCTATATTTTTTGCACTAGCATATGCAAAATTAAAATACCTTTCTATTGATGTAACCACTTCCATATCTAAAGCTGATAGATTAAAAGTTATTGAACAATTTCCGATTTTTCCTACAATTATTTTGTATTATCTTAACTTTGGAACGCATCAGAACGGTATCCATAGTTACCACTCATTTATGTCAGTGTCAAAGTGCAAAATTAGAAATTGTCTCTTTCACAGTTCTTGTTACGGAAATCCTCAATCTTCGATTCTAAGCGCTGAAGAGTAGAAATTTGAGAAATGTTTCTGCTAATAATTCAAGAAGACGAAAACTTTATGAAAAAAATAATTTGGACAAATGAATCAAAATTTTCGCGAGAACGCACTTTTAATTCAAAAAATAATAATTTCTAGGCAGACGTAAACCTTCATTTGACTAAAGAACAAAAGTTTCAAATTAAATTCAGCTTCAACGTTTTTGCTTTTATGAAAGAGACTTGAGTTTTATATTTACGACGAAGTGCTGGATAGCGAAAAATATCTTGTAATATTGCGTACCATGTACTATTCTTACAGACTTTGTAGATGACTTGCCAATTAACGAAGTCATAAGGTGCTGGTATCAGCTTGACGCAGCCCCAGCTCATTGTAGCCATGAAGTTACCGAACAACTTTATGAAATGTTTGAGGACAGGTGGTTTCGACGGTTGGGTCTCTGGAATTGGACACGAAAGTCTTCAGATCTAACGCCCCTAGATTTTTATTAGTGGGGGATCATAAAGGAAAAAGTTTACATTAACCGTCCTATTGCTCCCTCCATAAATTGCAAAAAGGTGGAGCAGGTCAGCATTTGTGTATTCTCGATTCATTATTGTGATAAAATGCAATCAAAAAACAGTGAAAGAGATAATTCCAATTTTGCACTTTGACACTGACATAAATGAATTGTAACTATGAATACCGTTTTGATGCGTTCCAATATTAAGGTGATACAAAATAATAGTTGGAAAAATCGGAAATTGTTCAATAATTTTAATCTATCAGCTTTAGATATGGAAGTGGTCACATGAATAGTATGGTATTTTAATTTTGCATATGCTAGTGCAAAAAAATATAGTTTGTTCTATTTGAAATAAGAAAGTTTGAAATTAAGTCATTTTCACATCGACTTTTCTCTTATAATCTTTAAGGAAATTTAAAAAAAAACATAACGAAATCTTCAAAAAAATGTTCAGAGATTCCAAAAATTCCAACTCCACGTTTGTCAAGCAAATTACAAAAAAAGTTATAACCTATTTTCGATCAACTCGCATTTGTCGATTTTTAACAAAAAAAATTAAATAACTCTTAACCTATTAACTTTAAGTACAGGGAAAGGTATATCCATTTTACTCATAATTTTGTGTAGATTTCAAAAATGTATTGACATATGGGGTATCCTATTTGAAATAACAAAGTTGTTATTCCGGCAAAACCGGAAGTGCTTTTTTTATGAAAATATTTTCCAAAGGTAGCTTAGATTGTCTAAAAGATACCATAAAATTTTCAGATCGATAGCTTTTGTCATTCTCCAGAAATTTCTAATAGGCCATAACCGTGGGACACCCTATATACTCAAAGCTTCAGCAAAAGCTGAAACGTTTATTAGTAAATACAATAGAGGATTTTTTTAATAGTGTTTGTTAATGACTTATGCTTATGTAATTATCTGTATTGTAATTTGTATTTGTATCATGTAATTCTGTATTTTTGATATTAAATAAAATGGAAATATGAAGATCTAAGCATATGGACATATATATACATTTCGTAATTTTGATATGGGTTAATTTGCCCTATTTTACAATGTCACTAGACCAAATATCAGAAATATCCCGTAAGCTGATAATTAATTATAAAAAAAACTAAACTAAAATTATAACTTCAGGACCATGTAGCGCCCACAATACCCAACTTTTTACTAAGGTAAATTTGCTTAAATCAACTTAATTATACCTAAACAAAATGTAGCATTGCATAGTGATCTGTTGGAGACACCCTGTATAATATATTAATATAATACATAATCCCATTTTTAACACAGCCCAACCCTGTAAACTCTGATCGCATATCGCATGTTTGCAGTAGTGCTTACGCACTTATCTAAAAAAAAAGTTGCGGATTCGGTAGTTTTATTGTTAGTAGGTACGTAGTTTATATACTATTTTGTGTCCATCTGTTTTGTTTATCTTACTCACCTCTAAGAAAAGGGGCTTTTTGATCATTTTCAACGTCAAACAAAGCTTGTGCTCTCAATCCATCGGCAACAAAAAGCACCAATCGCTTAGCAGGAGGCATAGTTGTCGAAAGTATTGGTTTCATACCATAGTCTAATGGACTAGCAAAGTATACATCGAACATCGCCACCAATAAAAGCACGTGAACAAATAGCCCAAGAATGATAACGGTGTATTTCTCGTCCTTAAAAAACTTCATTTCTAATTATCTGAAAACAAAAAAGGCAAGTAATTTCCCGGTAACAGACTTATTGTTTGTATTTATATCAATCAAATTTTTTTTTAGCAAAGTTATTGAAAGCCTTCGTGGCAATAGAGCACATCATTCATTGTTCAAGTTATAGATGTAGGCAGTTCATAACAATCAGCCACGGAATAACATAAAAATATGGTTGAGGATTTTGTATAAAAAATATTTTTAAATCTCCTTAGGTACCCCATACTTGATGATAATAAATAGTAGCACAGTAGAGTATAAGTAATTTTTACAAAAAAAATTACCAATTTTATTGGTTGGTGCTCTGAAAAATACAAAATAATATTAATTCTATTGACGCGCTGGTACTTTTGGAGTTGGTCCCTACAACATCAAACTACAACGGCACCACTTCAAAAGTACACCAACTAATAAAGTCGGTGCATTTTTTTAAAATACTTATTCCGCACTTCTAAGTGTAACATTAGTCATGAACATCGTTGAACATTCACTAATACCAAAGAAGATAGTAATACTCATCCCATTATCCACGTCTAGTATTTGCTTGTTGTTATTATTCAGGGATCTCAAATCCTCGCGGCGGAAATACGTATATTTCAGATTTTACCACTGCTCCAACTGGAAAACCGTACCTCTATGGAAAAAAAGGAAAAAAATAGCAGAAATAAACACATTCCAGATTTTAACATTTCTATAATCCGAAAAGCATAACTCTTTTGAAAGAAATGTTCAATTTAAACGTTTCCAGATATTGTGTTATCTTTAATTCTGCCGTCTCAAATTTTCGATTTTCGAGAGAAATTGTCCCCTCCCTATATATATATATATATATATATATATATATATATATATATATATATATAGGGTGAATCACGACCAACGGGATGGAGGTTTATGGCGAAACGGTAAAAGTTTTAAAATTTTTGTCACTTTAGTAGTTTGTACATTGATAAAGGCCACATTTTAAAATTATTTTGGAAAATACACGATGTCCCAAAAATTTGTGGCATATCAAAGTTATATTTTTTTCTTATGAAACACCCTATATTTTATTGCATTTTCTGGTTGTCCCTAAAAATTAAGATACTCTTTCATAAGGGTTCCCTATACCTAAGTACAAAGGGTTCTGAGTAATGCTGAATTTTCTTAAAATGTAAAAAAAATCATATCTAACTAATATAACAAATTCTAGCAAATTTTCTCTTACATTTAAATAGTTGGGCGTTCGTTGAATGTATTCCACGATTGAGTACTAAACATCTCTTTACAGGGTGTTAACAATTTACAGTTTCATTATTAAGTCATTCAATGTGTAATATCGGGCTTATTTTAAATGAGACATCCTATATTTTATTAATTCACCATGTCAAAGAAGAATTCTTCTTTCGAATGGTGTACGGGTGTCCTATACCTAGGTATTATACTTTTCGTGCAATTTACAAATTTCAAATTTAATGGTAAATCGAAGTTTAAAACATTTACAGTTCTCTCTAAATTTTTAAACAAATCATCTTGGCATAGTTGTTGTAAAAACAGTGTAGTTGCTGAGGTACACTAGCTCCTTTTTTTACTGATACCTAAACATTTGAGTACATAATAAAACACAAACACATTTTTAATAAAGCAAATATATAAATACTACAAAACGAACAACAAATTATTAAAAGCAAAAAATAGCAAAAAAAATACTATAATAGATGCTCAAAATGCTTGCCATTTTGTGTAATGCAACATGTGATTCTATATTCAAACGATTTATTTACATTATTCAACATATCAGGTGTTATAGACGCGAAAGCGTTTGAAATTCTTAATTTCATATCGCCTGGAGTAGTAGGGGGTGTAGCATATACAATATTTTTAATAATTTGAAGAAATCCATCCTGGTCAATTCTGGTAACCTAGCTGGCCAATTATAAGGACCGCTTCTACCTATCCATTTATTTCTAAATTTTTGACCGACTTCAAAAATAGGAGAAGGTATACAATTCGGTTGTAAGATTGCTTTTTTTATTTTTTTTATGGCTGTTCGCGCGTTTTTCATTGTAAAAGTACTCCGATTTAGACTATTTTTGTTTCATTTGAAAGAGGACAGTTGGGAAATGGTCCCATATTGAGAAAAATCAAATCCAACATCTCCTTTCCTCCAAAAATCACCCCCAAAGGGGATGGAGGGGGCAATTTTTCTCTAAAATTTAAAATCCGAGACGACAGAACTAATGAAAATTCCATATCCGGAAATGTTTAAATTGGACATTTAAAAAAATAATCATATGTTACCGCGCTACAGTCTGAAATATGTGTTTCAGCTATGTGGAAGGGGCAAAATTTTCCGAAAATCGAAAATTCGAGATTTGAAAATTAGAAAGGGGACCATATGCGGAAACTTTTAAATTGAACATTTTTTCAAAAGAGTCACGGTTTCCGAGTTTCGCAATGGTAATGTCTGAAATATGTGATATGCGTATTTCCGCTATGTACAAGCTAAACCTACCTATAACTGTTTGGGTATTAGTGAACACTCAAAAATGTGAAATAAATATTTTTTACAAAAAATTGGACCGACTTTATCAGTTGTTGCACAGAAAAATACAAAATAATATTAATTCTATTGGTGCTGGTAATTTTGAAGTTGTGCCGTTGTAGTTTGTTGTTGTAGGCACCAACTCCAATAGAATTAATATTATTTTGTATTTTTCAGAGCAACAACTGATAAAGTCGGTCCAATTTTTTGTAAAAAATATTTATCTATTTAGGTAGTACCTAACAGCACGTGAAAAGTGAGCAGGAGCTCCCTCCAATTGTAGCCACATTTTCTTTCGGATGGTAAGTGGTAGGTTCTCGAGAAGGATCCAGAAGTCTTTTTTCAAAAAATTCAAAAATTTTCTTCCATTCAGGTGTCCGTCAAAAAAAATACGGGCCGATAACATATTCGCCCACAATCCCTCCTCAAACGTTTACACTCCGTCGGTGTTGGCGATCAACAGTACGAAATAATTGTTTGTTTACTGTATCGTAATAATGGAAATTATGTCTATTTACTAACCCATTATTGTGGAAAGTAGATTCATCGGTAAACAATACATAATTAAAAAATCTTCTCCAACTTTATCCTAAGTCCATAAACAAAAATTTAGACGTTTATCATAGTCCTGTTCTGTCAACTGCTGTTGTAGTTAAATATGATATGGATGGTAGCGATTTTTCTACACACACTCATTTGACTTATTCCTAATTCACTTGAATTTTTTCTAGTACTATTATTAGGATTCTCCGTAACCGACAGCAGTATATCAAATTCATTGGCGTTGTCACCAGTAACTGGTTTAGTTTTATTCACCTTCTCGTATGCAACGTTACCAGTATCACGGAATCTATTGAGTAGTCTTTCAAAAACTTCCTTTTTTGGGTGAGCTCTATCAGGGTACTTTTAAGCATAAACTCTAGATGCTAGGAGACAATTTTCTAAACATTCCCCAATGCAAAGTATCATGCCGACTCTTTCGTTTAACGGGTACTGCTTCATTTTTAATAGCAATAAAATTTGAAACTAACACAGGATTGTTAAGATAATTAACAGAGAAATGTCATAAAATGACATTAAGTTAGGTAACAACTAGATTATTATTATATTTTTTGTTTTAAAATCGATTTACCATTAAATCTAAGAAAATTGTAAATTGTACGAAAAGTATACCTAGGTATAGGACACCCTTATACTATTCGAAAGAAGAAGTCTTTTTTGACATGGTGAATTAATAAAATGAAATAACAGCATAACTCGGAATACTCTGTACTTAGGTATAGGGAACCCTTAGGAAAGAGTATCTTATTTTTACGGGCAATCAGAAAATGCAATAAAATATAGGGTGTCCCATATGAAAAAATATAACTTTGACAGCCACAAATTTTTGTGACATCCTGTATGTTCCAAAATAATTTTAAAATGTAGCCTTTATCAATGTACAAACTACTAAAGTGACAGACATTTTAAAACTTTTACCGTTTCGCCATAAACCTCCATCCCGTTGGTCGTGATTCACCCTATATATATATATATATATATATATATATATATATATATATATATATATAAACACTTATTGGAGATAACTAACTAACAGTTCCCTGTAAATGGTAAATGTAACAATTAACTGCAAATGTGTATGTTAACTTAGTACCGTATAATACTTTCATTTATATTGTTTATCATTATACATAAATCTACTTCTGAAATGAAAAGGGGAAAGGAGTCAATAAATAATATTCATTGTAGGTTTGTTTCTTTTATTGTAAAAACCTATACATATATACGTCCGTAAGTAATATACTACCTACAATTCATTACATACTATAAAAAAAATATTTATTTTTAAAGACAAAAAGTACATGTGAAAAAAGACATATTTAATAAAAAAGTCTTTGAAATCACTGAGTAGAAGTGGGGACATTATAAAATATAAACATTATTTACAAGAATTTGGACCGATTTTATTAGTTGGTGCACTGAAAAATACAAAATAATATTAATTCTATTGGTGCTGGTAATTTTGAAGTTATTCAGTTGTAGTTAGTGTTTGTAGGCACAAAATCGTAACCGTAATCGAAAACCGTAGCTCTTTTGAAAAATTGTTCAATTTAAACGTTTCTGGTTATTGTCCCATCTTTAATTTTGCCGTCTCAAATTTTCGATAAAAATTGTCATCTCCGACCCCTTTGAGGGGCGCTTTTTGGAGGGAAATAGCAACAAGAGACTATACACTAAAATTACAAGAATTGATGAAACCTTTAACTGGCTTAATTTAACAGTGAGAGGTAAACAAAATCTTACGTCTAATTTCTTAGAAATTGACCTTTAACGGTATGCTGTATCCGATATTTCATCAGATAATGCTCCATTAAATCTGTGAGTTGTATCCGATTTGTTTGCTCTAAGCGATGTATTCGTTGTAAACAATATAGATGTTTTTTTGTATATTGCTTCGTTGGAATGGAATAAACATTATAAATCCGAAATGAACTAAAAACAGCGATCATTTTCAATGTTCTTCAAAAACTACTTTCTGAAATAAAAACGCTCACTCGAGAAAGTTTTGTATTTATATAGTTACAGATAACATATCTTAGCCTATGTTACAGTTACAAAGTTATTATTCAGAAATAATATATGAAAAGATTAATTATCAACGACGAGTAACCCTTTCTATATATTTAGTCTGAGTGAGAGCTGAACTGCCGTTAGACGTATCCATCATTTTGTTCCAATCGGTACCAATTGTGAAGCCTATTGCTCTCATTTTGGCATGTTTTCTCTGTTCCTCCAAATCTGCCCACCGAACCTGCAGAAAACAAACATCTCTTATTTTATATTATTACTTTGAAATTAACAATCTAGCTAGATAAATTGCCTACCATAAAAAGTGTCAAGGATGAAATATTTACTAATTTTGGAGTTTCAACTTCTGTACGATTATCAGATATCAATAACACTAAAATTTATGTGAATTAAATTTTATTAATCATTATTTCACAAACTACTGAATCGAAAATAAAGGCAGATAACGGCTACCTAGAACTAGCAATCCAGTTGTCGAAATCCGAAATTTATTATTGTCTTCAGTTAGCGCTAACTCAATTCTTAAACTGATATTAGTCATGTTGACATCCAAATAAATACGTGTATTTTATATACTATAGATACATTTAGTAACAAGTATTACATTACATGCAAATTGGCATGGCCGAAATTCCCAACGTTGTTATATCGTAAATTCGAAACTGATTAGAATCTACTGATTAACTTTTAATGTTTATGATAATCTCCTGTCCACTGACATAAAGACATGGACTGGTAGACAGAGCTAGTGTGGGGACATAACTACTGACCTTACAATTATTCTATCTTTCTGAGACTCGTTTGGTCATTTTCCACGTATAAGCAAGATAGGGAATGCACGATCCATATCTCTATGTCAATGCTCCCGTCACATTCAAGGTTTAAAATATTTGACATAAAAAACGAACTTGTATTGTGATTGGTTTGGTATTGACAAGGATTGTCAAAATAAAATACGAATCATAACCTACAAACACAACAATACCCTTGTCATGCAAGCATGCAAGCATTTGTATGTTGAGGACACAGCAATTGATATCATTCAGCATTATTCATAAACAAGACTAGTTCAGCACTAGCTTGAAACCAACACTTTCACGTATGATATTAATATTCATAATAACTAACAAACTAAACTAGTATAGAACTTAGGAACAAACCCCTTCAGACCCCATGGTAGTAATTACACACAAAACATTTCTATAGCTGTCAATGCTTTCCCAAAATACAACGTTTAAAAAATAAAGTTATTTTATCACTAATACTGTTTTATTTAGAAAACATAATAGTGAACCGAATTGTGCATAATTTTGTATTTTTTTTAAATAACAAAACAAATAATCTTATATCAATCTAATATTAATTCAGGTCTAAAGGGGTAAAAAAACATCCTTCAAGTAGGTGTCTAGGAATATAAAATTACGAAAGGCTAGTTCCTGGGATGCAGCAGCTTGAAGTAGTTATTTAGTGAACTCAATTTCAGTACTATACAATTTCAACAACCCTCTCCCCGATAGCCAAATTTTACTAAGATTCGCCGGGTGAAAAGTCAAAAGTAATCTAGTTCAAATCCAGTTTTTACATAAATTGAACACAACGAACCTCTTTTTTCTACATATTATTTTTTTTCCTAACCAAAACCTTTTGAACGTCATCATATGACAAACATGATAACAAAATCAAAGCTAATAGTCAATTTACCCTTACCCTCTTCTGTCCGGGTTTGGTGTGTTGAAGTGGTTCCCACTCGTGTTCGATCCTGAGATACTCCTCCATGGTCTCTGATCTGCGTAGAGGTTTGCTGACGCCATCGAGCTTTGCTGAAAAAGAAATACCTGATAAAGATAATATTTTCAAACAGTAGTTTAGCAGCAACCAAGATAAACTAAATCAGATAAACAACAAAATAGAGTATTATTTTTTAATCTGATAGATTTTTTTCTTCCCTAGTACTTTATGGTGAAAAGTTGCAAGAAATACATTCTGCATGACGAAAAAAAATTTAAGAAATTATTCTCAAATTTAAAAACAAATTCTCGAACAATATTATTCTATTATTTTTCTTTATTATTCATCAATCGCAAAATCCCCTATAAAAAAGTTCAGGAATACTTTTCACCCGAGCAGTGGTTTTTGAAACATTTTGAAATAATCCAAAATAAGTGCTATAAAAACACTTAGTAAATAAATAACAAATATATTTTATTAAAAAAATCATGAAAGGTTAAAATTTTGGAAAACGCTGAACTAGCAATATTTTAATACCTTTCATCAATTTTTTAGGGTAATAAATTTATGTTACCACTAAAATAAAAGTGTTTTGATACCAGTTGCTGGATTAAAACATAGTACTGAGTTGAGTTATTTCAAACAATTTCGCCTGTCAGATTCAAAAACAGTAATACTGTATATATTTAATATCTATTCGTATAACTACATAATCAAGATGATCTTGCAACAAAAACCGTTTTTACATTTCGTATATAATCTAACGGTTCCGACCAATTACGTCAGTTCTGTTCGCATATGAACTATTTTATCGTCGAAATATTAGATAGCACTGGAATGCTTAATTTGAAAAACGGTTTCATAACATAATTATCTGAATTGATTAATACGTCCAATGGTCAAACATCGGACAATAATATTATGAATTTTATGTCTATTTTCAATTATTTCAAATTATGATGCATTCATATTCAATAAAATTCTTTGATTGAAGCCGAGCTTTCGAAAATGTTTATTCTCTTCTTCAAGGCAAAAATCGTGAATTTAGAATGACATTTGTAATTGATGGCTATGAAATATTTCCTGTTTTTGGTTAATTTATTCTAAATTTACGATTTTTGCCCTGAAGAAGAGAATAAACATTCTCGAAAGCCCGGCTTCAATCAAAGAATTTTATTGAATATATGACTGCATCCCCAAGAACATCTTTTTATTTATTATAAAACCAGTCAAAAATACTAAATCAATATATATATATATATATATATATATATATATATATATATATATAAATAATATGTGATCTTGGAGTAACCTACTTATTTAAATGCGTCATTTATTTCATAACCTTAACCTTGATTCAGTTTCATATTTCATACAACAGCATTTCCATGAGCTATCAAAGACCATTGTATTAATGTCCAGATATGTAGTCAGCAGATTCATCAATGCCTATTGTATCTCTATTTCATCATTTAATATGTAAAACTTCTAGAACCTAAGTATTCTATTTCTCATTGTATATTATATTTTTATGATTAATCAACTATTTTTATTATATAAATATGAGTGCTTCACACTCGCGACTTATGAATCTGTCATACAGTCATTTTGTAGTTTTTTTGTTTTTTATATAATTTTGAGTTGTTTTAAAGTTAATAAATATTTTTTTAAAAGACTTTCTTGTGTGCTGCAATATAACATATATATATAAAAGCTATCCCATCGGACGTATGCCAACATGGCTATCTTTGTTAATCGTGGAGATAGGGCGATTAAATGGGGAAAGTAGTGCAGAATTTTGAACTCATCAACATGTCATAGTGAAAACGAACGAATTCCAAATAGTTCCGAAATTATAGAGAAAAAAAACAGAAAATCGTGTATTTCGACATATTGCTCTAAGTTTTTTATTTTTAGATTTATCAAAAAACTGTTTCGATACTTTTCCTCAAGTTTTTATGTTCTTTCGAAATGTGTAATTTTTAAATTTTTAATTGTTTTCATCCAATGATTTCCGAGAAAACTACATTAACTTCAGTTTTATTAATGGGCGCCATATTGGATATTTCCATATTTTAATTATGCGTTTTTTCTGATAAATTTGATATGTAATATGCGGCATTTACCACACTCGTATAGTAACTTACAAGAAAATTATTCTTTAAATTGATTTACGATATCATTTCCTTATTTTATCGTGTGTTTAGGAAAAATAAAAACATTTTACTCTCAAATCAGTCATCGTCATCTACGTTTCCCGAAGTGAGTTATTGTGTTTGGACTGAATGGTAAAAGATTTTTTTTTCGAAAAAAGTATAATTTTTGCGTACTTTCATTCGGTGCAACAAAAACGTAACGTTGGCCCAAACTGAAATTTTTATTGAATTTCCGGAAAGGCGACAACCCAATTACACGGCCTTTCGGCGTTTGGATACAAATTTAAAATAACATGGTGTATTTTCCAAGAAAGAGTTAAAAGATGACATTAACCTACTGTGTGGTTAATACAAACACTGGTACTGAATCTTTAAACAAATAATTCAGATTCATAACAAATTACAAATAATGTTCAATAATTTCGCCATTGTCATCGACTAATTTTTGACATCGCTTCTTGATACTTCTCGTCGCTTTTCCCAGTATTCTTCTATCGGTGCTGTTAATGGCATTAAAGACCGCTCTCTGTAGTTATTGCACGCTTTCGTAGTTAACTACGCCATACATTTTAACTTTAACATAACTGTGATCTTGGGGTCCAACTAATCTCACAGTGGGCAAATGCAAACGCTGCATGTTACATATAAAATTATTCAGAAAAAAACGCTTAATTCTAATATGTAAAGTCCAATATGGCGCCCATGAGAAAAACTGAATATTTCTCGGAAATTATTGGATGAAAAAAAAAATCAAAAAAGTACACCGTTCTAAGGAACATATGCAGTTGAAGAAAAAGTGTTAGAACAGTTTTTTGATAAATCTAAAAATAAAGTAGAGCAATATTTCGAAATACACGATTTTCAATTTTTTTCGATAACTTCGGAACTATTCGGAATTCGTTCGTTTTCACGATGGCATGTTAATGAGATCAAAATTTTGCACTACTTTTCCCATTTAACCGACTGTCTATCTCCACGATTAAATAAGATAGCCATGTTGGCTCACGTCGGATGGGACAGCCTGTATAACCATATTTTTTGAGTATATATGCTTCAAAACGCATCAACGTTTTTCAAGTTTTGAAACGAATCCACACATCTACGATTCAACAGTCAATACGTTTAAAATGATGTATACCCAACATTAATTTCTGATCCATGAAAGTACCTTAAAAATGCGTGACTTGTCTGCCTATTAATATAAACATAAGATAAATCATTATGACTGGCAATAAAGTCTGTGACAAGTCGATAGAATAAATAAATTGATCCAGGCAAATGCAATAAATCACCACAATAAAAACCTCCTTATTTTAAATAAGTAGGTATTCAAAGATACCTGTTTTTGAATGTTTTTAAGATACACAAATATACTAAGTAAAACGTCTCAGTAATTATTGTGCGCATCCTTAGAAATAGCATGTGTTTGTTTTACAATTGGAAAAATGTTTTCAGAAAACCATTGTTCTGCAACACAGTTCCAAACGCCATCTTATTTATAATAATAAATACACGAATAACTTTAAGATATAAATTATTGCTCTTTATAATTTTAATGTAAAATATTCACAGAGAGAAGTTATTGAAATTTGGTGTTGTTTTATTTTAGAATTCAAACAATTCTGAAGACCGAAAACGACCTTCAAGTCGTATAAATGAATTCTCAGTCCAAATAGGAAGCTCAACGATTGACATGCTTATTTTCTTACAATTACTAAGTCAAGGGAATGAAATAGCTTTGAGGTGGTGAATGGTTAAAGAAAAAGATTTGATCCTAGCATGAACTTTGCTATCACTTCCAATTCAACCACAAACAACAAAATAAGAATTTTATATAGAATACTCTGTAATGCATCAAGATATATCTAACCATAAGATACAGATATCGTCTTAAAAAACGTAATGTGTGTTCTTTTTCTTTATTTTGCAAGTTTGCGCAGAATGATAATGTTTTCTACTATGTCTGTATTTTCGTCAAATAAAATATTTGTAATAGTTTATTTGTTCCAGCATAATAGCAACGACTATTTTTCTTATTAAATGGTATCTACTTTTCTGCAGAGTCCATCCTTTGGTTTTGTTTCTTGAGGTATACACGAGCTAACTTTCACATATATTGTAAAGGTAGTTTTTCTACGACCAGACTATTTTCGATTTTTTCTGTATATCTCTCTATGACGTTTTGGTTTACTGGTTGCAGAGCCAAAATCATCGTCGGTAAGTTACTTCCTCACCGGTCAGGTGCAGGTGCATATACAATTTTAGAATATTTTTCAATCTGTCGGGCAGTTGTCACATACATTTTCATATTTTTTTCAATATTACTAATATGATGAGTGATTTACATAGAATTCTGTCGTAAGAACTAAAACATGGATTTTAATATAGAAGATTCTTCAATACTTATAATTCAATCGTACAAAAATAGAACATATGTTAGTCAATATATGAATTTGGGCATTATATATACTGCCAGTATATATATGATTTTTAAAGGTTGCTCTGCTAGCCTTAGATCTAAAGCTAAGTTTTCAAAAAACTAGTAGCAATTAATTTTGGAATACAGCTATTAATTAGCACTTAATTAGATAAATGAGAATAAGACGAAATAAGATTTTCTTGAAAAAGGTGATTTTTAAAAGCAAAGCCGCCATTTTCCCAAAAATCATAAGGGCCATTAATTTCGGGATACAGCACTTAATTAGCCCTAAAAGCACTGAAAAAAAAGTTGATTTTCAACTAAAGCTAGCAAAGCCGCCATTTTTCAAAAAACTATAGGAGCAATTCATTTCGCAGTACAGCAACTAAATAGCACTTAATTAGCTCTAAAAGCATCAAATTTGTATTTTTGATTCTGCTCACTTTGCTCTGCTAGCTTTAAGAACGAGACAATTCTCCTGATATAAAAAATCTATAGTCACAACTAACCCCGGTTCAAACTGCCGATGTGACCAGGATGCCCGAATGCTTCGAATTACTTAACAAATCGAAAAAAGTTGAGTTTAATAATAAGATAATATCTGAATCAAAAATAAACAAAAGTCAGTCTGGCAAATAATAAATACAAATTTAGGTACAACTAACAACCTAAAGAATGAGAGCAATATATTCGCTGATGACTTTGCCAACTCTTTTAAAGATTGCATTAACAACTTAATGCAAAATTCTGCGAACTTTGTTGGAAATCGCTTCGATTCTTTCATGCAAAAAACAAAAAATACCAATAAACCATTTGACTTTTTACTTACATCTAACCAGTCAAACAGAAATATTGTACATTGTTCATAAACTGAAAAATTCTAGAGCCGCGGATATTTATAGCTAGCTTCGTTTCTCATGAAACTCATAAATAAATATAATAATATTTAATCTTCGTATGAGTACATGTATTTTTCCAGATATCCTCCAGGTTTCCAAAGTTACACCTATCTATAAAAAGGGAAATACTCCCATGTAACTGAAGCTGAATGTGGATAAAGACTATCTAAGAAAAACATGTTTTGCTATGTTCCATAGCATAATGACGTATGCTTCGATAATCTGGGGAAACTCATGTCACAGCCATAAAATATTCATTGCGCAAAAAAAGTAATTGCAATAATAACATCCATCAAATATGATGATCACTAAAAGCCATTGTTAAAAAAGTTAAACATCCTGCAATTACCATGTTGCTGCATTTTGGAGTGCCTGCTTCATATAACAAACATAATATGTCAAAGAATCCAGCACAATTATGTTCACTCTTATAATACAAGAGAAAAAACGATATCTGTCCACCATTATTTCGACTTACACACAGAATTCCTATAGATTTCTGGGCATAAAATTGTATAATGCTTTGCCAAAACAATTCAAAGATAACAATATGTCTTGTGCATCACTCAAAATTAAGATCCATAAATAATTAACACAACACTGTTGTACTTCATAGATGATTATCTGGAACATGTTGTGCATGTGAGAAGGTAAACCTTTTTTCTACATTGGTATTTCTATTATTTTTTAAATATGTTCATAATCCTTGTCTTAAATTAAGTTATATATACTTTGTCACTTGTATGTTTATTATGTCTTCATCTGAAGCGTATTTTACTTTATTTTATGTGATCTATATCACTATCCAGGACGAATGCGTACATCGCAAATTCTTTACATGGAATAAATATTTCTATTTCTATTTGATGTTGGAGACAGAAATGAAGAGGCAGCTACAACTCCATTTTGCATAAATTTAATTATAGAATATATGACATTTGAGTGATTATAATAAAGTTTAAGGAACCAGTAGTCAGATGAAATACTATTCGGAGAAAAAACCAATGCTAGGCAGCCGCTGGTAGTTGCAGGTTATACTCAGCAAAATACGAGAAATATATTTTAGATCAGTTTTCATCATCCTATTCCACTGCACAATATGGCAATAGCGCTGGACGCTGTATTTACTGTAAATGAAATAAATATACAACGTATGGACGCTCTATTGTTTGTAAGATTGAAATTATTATATACATTGGACGCCCAAAAGGCTATAGAATGTACGGAGCTCACATTGATAGCGCAAAGAAAAATATACGGCAAGGACGCTTTATTACTGTTTCTTGAAAGGACGCCAGAATGATACCGAGATGTATATCAAACTAAAATAACGAACAAATTAATTATAACAAAAAATATTAATATGAACTACTTACAATCGTGAGATTAATGAAAATTACCAGCTATAAACATTTGTGGTTATGCATTTAACTTTGAGTTTTTTTATAATCATCATCATCATAATTACAAGTTATCAATCTACGTATGTAGCTAATAAAGATAGAACACACTTCAGAAGTTAATCACAGGAAATATCGTTCAAAAAATGGATATAATAAAAAATATGGCATTATCTGATATAATAATAATCAATATATTAATTTAGAGAAACATCAGATGGCACACCACGATAATTATCATTGTATAATTTTAAAACATATGAGTAAATGGAACTAAGTCCATTTATATCCGAACGTTTATTCATAATGTTTGATTATTTTTGAATATGAATCATTTCCAAGAAGCTACGTTTAAAAATATTCTTTCCAGAACATCGAACAATTGAGTTATCAGAATCTATAGTGTGCTTTTTATTTGACCGAACATGCCATTTTGCTTTTTAAATTTCGATAGCAGCCGATCAAATTATCAGTTGTTCGATGACTGTGATTGGTATTTGCGTTGTGGGTATATCTTAGTAATTTTACGCCAGGAATCTCGTTTGTGACTCTGTTTGACGACGCCGGATTTCTTGCATTCTATAATTGAGCTAAATCTCTCAATTTTCATGAGAAGATTCTGCTCCTCAATGGTGAAATTCGGCGCTCTCGACAGGATTTTTTTTTCTGATGGGTCAGAATTCATTTTAATTCTGAATAAGAATCTCCAAAACACAACTGAACACGAATAACACAACTGAAACTGTAAACTGAACACGAAGAACACAACCACCGAAGAAAACGAATTTGAATTTATTCGCAGTTTGACAGCATCAGGCGTCTCAATCGTCAATAGACGCCAATCACAGGACGACAAAACATATTATCTTATTACAAAACATATTTAGTTAAATGTTAAATGTATTTAGTTTGATTTTAAATACAGAATGGTGCAAGTGACCCTAAGTATTCTGTTCATAAAATTCTATGAAAACATAAGTGGCGTCCTTTTAAATACTGTCTAGTACAAAATTTGTTAGATGATTTAAGAACTCGAGTCACTTATTGTGAATGGCTGTTGACTAGAACCCAAGAAGATGCAGATTTTTTGAAGAATATGATTTGGACAGATGAGAGAAAGTTTACTAAAAATGGACAATACAACCATCGTAACACTTATTTCTGGGCCTTAGAAAATCCTCGGAAAACACGTGAAAGAAATTTTCAACAGTCTTGGATTTTTAACGTTTTCTGTGCAATGAGAAATAACTCCATTTAATGTCTATATTTTTATGATGAAAATTTTGGATTCTCCAAAATGTGGTTGCTGAAGCGTTTTCCCGAGGATTCTCCATTATTTTACCAAATGGACGGAGCGTCAGTACACAATTCACGTTTCGTAGGTGAAACTTTAGATGAAATGTTTGGAAATCAGTGGATTGCCAAAAATGGATCCTACACATATCCTCCGCATTCGCCAGATCTTACGCCTATGGATTTTTTTATATGGGGTCACATTAACGATCTGGTCTACGCAAACTCAATTACATCTAAGGAAAACATGCGCAATAGAGTTATAGAAGCGTTCAATGGAATGGATCCAAATATTATCCAGGAAGCAACAAATCGTTCTGTGCAGACAAGAGATTTGGCTTGTCTTGAACAAAATGGGAGCGTTTTTGAATATTTGTTGCTTTGATACATTATTGGATCAATATTACAATAAATTTTTCCTGTTATTTCTTAACTTTATTTTAATCGGAGTATTGAAGAAAGTATTGCTTTCGTCAGAACATCGACTTAATGATGGATCTATAAAAAATCTTCTAGAACAAATTATGCCTGTTTGCCCGCTGCCTAATGGCGCTCAAATTCAATACTTAAAATTCCTTCGTGATAAGCTGTTTCTTTTGCTCTAAGGTCTAAAATAAAAGTCGTTTATCCATAATAGATTTAAATTGTCTTCGTTCGTAAATCCTGAATGTGACATAGTGTTTTACAATATTTATGGTCATTTGCACCATTCTGTATTTAAAATGAAGCTACATACATTTAACTAAATTATATGTTTAACAACCTAATCATGTTTAGTTTAAACATATTTAAGAGTGTCTTGCACAAGAGGTCCTTAGTACAAATTTAACTAAATATGTTTTGTCCTGTGGTTGGAGTCTATTGACGATTGAGGCATCTATTGCTGTCAAACTGCGAATTTTTAAATTCAAAATTCAATTTTTTTTTCTTCAGTGGTTGTGTTATTCGTGTTCAGTTTACAGTTTCAGTTGTGTTATTCGTGTTCAGTAGTGTTTTGGTCCCTTGTGTCAAATTCTTATTCAGAATTAAAATGAATTCTGACCCTTCAGAAGAAAAAAAAACAATCCGGTCGAGAGCGCCAAATTTCACTATTGAGGAGCAGAATCTTCTCATGAAAATCTTTGAGAGATTTAGCTCAGTTATAGAATGCAAGAAATCCGACGTCGTCAAACAGAATCAATATAAATAATATAAATAATAATATAAACGGTCTAATATGGGCAGTCTTTATATAAACGGTCTGCGCTGTATATATACGATGTCTTTTCACAAATTGACCGTAACATTGATTTCGGGGTTTCACGGGATTAGTGGTATTTGGTATTGATAATGAGTCAAACTCATCCCCAGTAGGCCTTTGAAAATAAGAACATGTCTTTACTTGAGTCATCTGCAATTGCATTTATACTGAATGAAATATCACTTGTCAGTTTTAGCTTCCTATATGTGCTTAGCAAAGTCATGTTCTCATTTTCCAAGGCCTACTGGGGATGTGTTTTTTTTTTTGGATCCCTCGATATAATATATTTTTGTTATAGACCGTCTTCTGTTTCCCCTAAACGTACAATGTCAGAGACGTTTAAAAGGGAGTTACGGATGGACTGTGTATGTCAACGCTAACCTATTTGCGTTTACAAGTTCTAACTTTCCAACAGCTACTCCAAGTAGGTATGTAAGGCAAGTGGTATTGTAATTAATGACCTAAAACAGAGATAGAGGGAACGGTAAACAATAAATTGGGTTGACATCATCCCTGGTTCGGCCATACCTCATCGCGTAACCGCATTTTGCCCCACTATTTAAATACATGGTATTTTGATGTTGTTTTTGAAGATAGATATTCTATTATTTTCTTTGGTTTAAAAAAAATTAAAATGACTAGAGGTTGTGAAGTGTGCAATAAAATAGAATCTACGAACCCAGAAATAACTTTTCATCGGTAAGTAGCTCGCCCAAATTAAAATTTGATTATGTTTGAATTTTGAAAGAAAGTTATTGACATATAACCGTGGGTCATGGGCGCAGTAGAGAAAATAATACCTAATTATTGTTATTTAATTAAAGCTATTTATATATTGTTTGCGTTTTATAATCCTAGACTTAAAAATAAGTTTATAATAAATTAATATGCCAAAAACTATACCACCTGCGGAGTACGGACATAAATCTTCCTAGCGATTATAACACGAACACATAAATTTAGCAAGTTTATTTGCCGAAACATCCAATCTCCAGATTTATTTTGTGGTATTAATAATTATTTCGACGTATAAAAGATAATAAACAATATTTGATTAAATTTAAAATAACCAATAACCAATAAATGAAAACTAAAAGAACGATACGCCACTGGCGTCATGTTTTCTACGCGAACAAGGTGAATGAAGTGGAGGCGAGGTTAGCGTAAACAGTTGTATCTCCCTTCTAACTCATTCCACAGTTAAATTCCCTTGCCTGAAAACATGATGTCAACCAAACAAAACGTATTTGATCAAGGGAATGTTCCGTCAATCTGTGGTATTAGGTCATTGAGTGTAATCGTGTAAAATTTTTGCTATCTTGTTTCTAACAGATGTTTGCGATTTACTGGATCCAAAAACATATTTTCAGCAGTTGGTCTGTATGTGCCAAAATTATCTAGGGAATGGATAAAACGACTTTTTTGCTCTCTTTTTTGTTTTGTAGGGATTCCTAAGAGACAAAATGGCCATCTTGCTTGCACTAGTGGCCAGGCAACAGCCGAAAAACGTGTTTTGCTCAAGACTGTTGCGCGAAATCGGCACTAACGATTTGGATGAAACTGAACTGAAACATTTTTCTTAAAACCCTCTACCAACATCTCAGGGCGAGCCCTCTTGAGAAAAGGCAAGAAAGAAATAAGGCTCAAATAAACTGTCAAATTTTCTAATTAAATATTCATATACCTACTAGCTAAACGGTCCTTCCTACGTTAAAATTGAATATAACCAAATATTGCATACACTAATCTTTGTTAACCATTGTTGTTTGTCTTGGTCTTGGCAGATTTTTTTTAAGCCGTCGGTAGCTTTTTTCATCAAATACACCATTTGATTATTAAAATGATATTACTTCGATCTGAAATTTAACTGATTTGCCAGTATTATATTAAAAGAAATCTGTATATTCACACGACTTTCCTACAGCTCTCAAACGAATTCCATCTAATATAGAAATTGCTCAGGTTAATTTTTTCAACATTCCATGACAAACACAAAGATCACATTCAATTGTAATGTAGGAGGAACCGTTTAGCAGAATATGTGCAACCAGTTAGAAAATCTAACAGTTCATTTGAACACAGCCTTTCTTCCTGTTTTTCTCAGATACGCTTTTTAGCAGATAGAAGAGGGCTTCAAGCCGAATGTTTTAGACAAGTTTCATCAAAACCGATAGAGCCAATTTTGCGACACAGCGAAACACATTTTTCGGTCACCGGCGGACGGTATCGAAAAAAGAAAGCAACTAAATCGGTCCATCCGTTTCCGGTTCAGAGATGATCTTGGCACTGACAGACGGACCAAAGACTGAAAATCTTTTCTTTTCGAGATGGCATAGTAAATAGAAAACATTGTTCAAAACAAGTTATTGTATAATTTAAATGATTTTTACTATATATATCTTGGAATGTAGCAGAGATCGAAAGAAAACTAATTCCTTCGAATATCATACCTGAATTCCCATTCATTCTAAAATGGAATTAATTTCCAACATGTTAAGTACTAGTTTTTTGACCGACTTCCCAAAAGGAGGAGGTATACAATTCGATTGTGTGCTTTTTTTTTTTTTTGTTTGTGCGCGCCTTTCATATAGTAAACGTACTCCGATTTTGATGATTTTTGATTCATTTGAAAGAGGAGGATTGAGAAATGGTCCCATATTCATAAAAACGGGAATCCGACATCGCGTTCCCTCCGAAAACCGCCCCCGAAGGGGGTGGAGGGGGCAAATTTTGTCGAAAATTGAAAATCTGCGTTGATATAATTACAGATAGGACAATATCCGGAAACGTTTAAATGGAAGATTTTTTCAAAAGAGTAACGGTTTTCGACATAGAGACATTTTAAATTCTCAAATATACCTATTTTCGCTATGTGGAGAGGGCGATTTCTGTCGAAAATTGAAAATCTGTTTGCAGTACATGAAAGACATAATTATTTGTAGCAACATTTATATTGAACATTTTTCCCTTAGAGTTACGGTTTTCGAGTAAAATCGGTGTTAAAATGGTAACAACTAAAATATTCAAGCGTATTTCCGCAGCGATGTTCTGAGATCTCAATAATAACAACTACAAGCAAGGAATATACGTGGGTAATAGAATAAGTACTATCTTCATTGGTATTAGTGAACGTTCAACGATTTTGGTGACTACTGTTACACTCAAAAGTGTGAAATAAATATTTTTTACAAAAAATTGGACCGACTTTATTAGTTGGTGCACTGAAAAGTATAAAATAATATTAATTCTATTGGGGCTGGTACTTGTGAAGTTGGTGCCAAAAGTTACCAATCTATCTGCAACTGCACAACTTCAAAAGTAACAGCACCAATAGAATTAATATTATTTTATACTTTTCAGTGCACCAACTAATAAAGTCGGTCCAATTTTTTGTAAAAAATATTTATATTGAACTAAATTATAATGTTATTATTATATAGGGTTTCCCATTAGGAAAAAGGAAAAACGTCAAAGATGGATAAAGGAATCGAGGTAGCTGAAAATCTTATTTTTTGGTCCTCAAAAAACACCCTAAGTTTACGAATATCTAAAATCCTCTTATTTTTATATTTAAAAGTGGCACCAAAAGCTGAAAGGAAATGTGGACTCTTATTTTCAGCATGCACTTTCTCTACTAAATTTCAGAATTTCAAATAAATGTTTTGTATATTAAGAAATCTAAAACCGAAATTGGAGTTTTTAACACTGAATTATTTGCGATTTTGCATGCGCATGCGAATAAATGGAACAGTTGAATGAAATAAAATAGTTTCGATAGTTTTTTCAAATATTTCTATAAATACCTACGTAATAACATTTATTGAATATTAAATAGTAAAATTGAAGTATGTGGAAAAACACTAGCGTATTCTTTCGTATTTGATGTAGATTTTTGTTATATATTTAACTCTTAATAATTCTATATGAAAAACTCGGTTTTAGACTTCTTGATTCACAAAACATTCAATTCTTCAGAAATTTAGTAGAAAGGAGCATGTGGGGAAAATAAAAAGGAACTACACATTTTCTTTAACTGACTGATAGCCAACTCCTTCGGGTACAAGTAGGAGAACTTGTGATCAAAATATAAATGACATGTACTGGGTGACTCGCAAGTCATTATCTCAGAAAGAAATGAGCAATATTGATAAGACACTTTGTATTTTAAAACTTGCGATGCCCAACAAATATGCTATACTCAGATTTCCTCTATCTACCGTTGACGTTTTTCCGTTTCTCAATGGGACACTCTATATTATTATATGTAATATCATAAATGACAAAATATAAAACTTGTTGCTTCGTGCAAAATAATTTTCAGATCAAGATATTAACGAAGGTGAGATGAGAAATGTTAATAATATAACTTATATCTCGGTTTTAAAACTTATGAGGCTCAACAAATATGCTATATTCAGAACCACCTTGGTCTCCTCTATCCACCATTGACGTTTTTCCGTTTCTCAATGGGAAACTCTGTATTATAATATATAATATCATAGATGACAAAAGATATCATTTGCAGCTTTTGTGCAAAATAATTTTCATATCAATATATTAGTTGGTAATACCCATAGTTCACGAAGAAAATATCTTGGTAAACTTAAAATGAATGGACTAATAATTAATTATTAGAAGAAAAATAAATTATCATCAAGTAGAGATTATAGAGCTACCCTGTTGGCAAAACAGTTTCCGTCTATTAGATCAGTAATTACTTTAACCTATAAATATGTGAAATCTACTGATTTCACAATAATGATTATTTCCAAACATATCAGTATCAGAATAATAGTGAAATCGATCTAATCAGTACATTCAAATATAAAATTTTATGAAATACTCTACGAGATATGAACGTAGATAGAACGCAGACAATTTGGAACAATAGTATCAGTGTTATTTTAAAATTTGTTATTTATGAGTGTACGATAATTCATAAGGTAAATACGATTCAGGAAACCCCGAATCGCTTTGTGAATAAAATCATAAGCTCATCGTAATTTTAATGAATAAACTTACCGAGGGTATTATAAGAACAGTCGAAAGAGTCCCACTTGCTTCTTGCAACGTCCTACGAGGATACTCAACTTTTAATGGAGAAAAAATAAACGAAACTATCGAATAAATAGAAATCACAACATACAAGCTGTAATGTACAATAATATTTATATCAAAATAACATAATTCTTAAAACCGAAGATTCAGCCTATCTCTGTAAAAATTCGTCTATTAGTTCACTGTTACTTTTCCTCACCCTTACCTCAGTGACCATATCGCAGGAACTTTCGTCTTTGCTTTCTGTTCGCATTTCATCTTCCATTTCAACTTCAGCAATGGAAGATTGTAGCAGGCTAGAAGCGTCAATAGTAGGATGATGATCGGGTGTTGGCTCCCAACCGGATATACAGTCCTCAATTTCCTTCTCACTTCTGTTGTGAATATTACGTTTCGTGCACAAGACCGGATCTAAATCCATTTGACATATGTAAACCTAAAAGTGACAAAATAAACGTATTCGAAATGTGTGACTGTTATTCCTTATAATATCAATTCATTTTTTGAGCTTAGCATAGACATCCTATGGGAGAAATTATTTTACAAAATCATTCATAAAACCTTACGTGGAATCCGTTCTGCTTTGCAAAGCTCCACATTTCTCCAAAATATTTCACTTTTTCGTTCACATTATCTACAATGATGAATGGAAAATAACCATCTGTTATTGTTTTCTTGAAAGATTTAATGAACGATGCCCTGTATGATTCCTCCATTTCGGCCTCATATTCGTATACCATTTCTTTGACTTTCTGCCTCTTTCCGTCTTCTACTACTTCCCTCTCCTGTTCCACCATAAAATAGTCATCCAGTGAAAGGATTCTCGGAGCTGAGCCACCATTCTCTATCTATAAATATTAAAATAAAACAATATGAATTATTATTTAAATTCATATTGAATCTGAAATTAAGTTTTAATACCTCTTTGTCTTTGATCAATTTAGCTAGGTATGTCTTCCCACTGCCAGGTGGTCCTCTCAGAATAATAACAATTCGAGACGGCCGGCTAAAACGACCCGGTGAATTTATAATATCTTCAATCATGGTTTCTTTAGAAGTTCTCAGATTAACAGCATGCGAAGGGTTGCGTGACGATGATCGAATTTCCGAGTATTTCTCATCGCTCTTATCTTTGTGTGATCTTTTTCCTTCATCCCGTTCCCAATCCATATCATCATCAGACAGTTCTTCAAAATCATCTCTTATGTTATGCTTCTCATCAGAAGAGTTCTTCGGCTGCTCTTCCGGTATTATGTCAGTGGTTCTATATTCTTTTTTTATATCAACAGGTTTCCTCCTCTTGAGGTCTGGAACATCTCGAGTATCTCTACGAATAACCCTATTGTATCTATCATCCCTATCCCAGTCATCATTACGGCATTTAACGTATCTATCCTCATTTCTTTCAATAATTCTTCTATCAAAGAAGGTTCTATCGTACTGTTGTGTTGTATTTAATGACGCGAGAGGATCAAATTCTCTTATAAATCTGACGGAATCAAGAAGCCATTTTGGTCTCTGAGAATATGGTATTCGGTTCAAGGGTTTGTGTCGATAGTCAAAAGCGTAGAAAGGTTCTATTGTGACTTCAATGTCATCTGGAAATATAATAGCATTTCATTAATTTGGATTTGTAATTTACAAAAAATAGCATACAAGTCTTAAAATAAAAATAATATCCAATGTATATTGCAATACTGCAAAAAAAAACACTAAAACTTACCTGAATTTTTAGACTTATGATCATAATCTATAACAATTGATGGTTCAAATATCTGATCCACAGGATTTTCCGTTATTGAAGGAGGCTGGAAATTAATTGGTTTTGATGATTTCTGCAAATCTATATTTTCCTCTTCATACATTCTTTTTTCACGGGCACTATACTGTTCTTCATCTTCATTGAACATGTTGTGATACCTATCATAGTCCTCTTCATAATGTTCATACTCTCCGAAATCGTTGTTAGAGAAATTTCTCGCATAGGGGTTCTCTGTTTGATCGAAATTCCCAGGACTTTTAGGCAAGAATCGGCCATCGTTTCTGTAGAACTGCTCATCAGTTTTATCGAATCGTTTATTTTGAAAAAACCTATCATGCTCATCTGGATGAACATTTTCCATTTCTTCATACGGTTTTCCTCTTGTAATAAAACTTTCGTTCCTGGAATGGATATCAATAATTCTTTCGTTCCTGGAGCTGCCGTTGCCATCGTCAATATGTCTGTTATCAGAACAAAAAGTATTTCTAATAAGAAATCTGTCACTCTCAGCCATGCCGCTCATTCTATTTGGCGAATATCTGTTTCGATAATTGTGATCCAGATCTCCATTACCCATAGTAAAGCTACTTTGAGTTTGATCATCAAAATTATTAACGGATTCTCTTTGCCTATGATAATCATCAGGGCCTGATCTATCATCGAAGCTGTGGCTAGATTTTTCGTTATAACTGGGTGGGGGTTCATTAAATGTCGGTGGTTTCCCTTCCCATGGAGGCATACCATAGTCATCTTTTGGAAAAATGATATTTGGTTTAACATTAGGCGGTAAATTTGCGCCAGAGCTTCCGGGAGGATTCCGAGAAACCATTGATAAAATGCTCAAGAGCTTTTGGTCTCCTAATATATTATTAATTCCTTTGGATATTGCATCGAAATCTGGACCTTTTTGAGATTCTCTAGAAACTTTTTGCTTCAATTGTTCCTCTTCTCTATCGAGATCAATGATTTCATCCCTTGAGTTGTTTCCATCTTTGTTATCATCTTCTCGAACTAGATCCAGGCCAGGAATTCGGCCAGATGTTGAAGAGGTAAAAAAACTAGTGCTTCCATCATCTTTGATATTGGCCTGGTATGTAGCTGATTGTTTCACAATTCGAAAATCGTTACTTTGTTCTAATGTTTCTGCTTGCGTAGCTCCAGCTTGGAGTGATTTCTCACTCAGATTATTTGACCCAGAAATTTGTATCGTTGCAGGTGGTTGACTTGTTTGGGTAGTATTAGTTAATGGTGATGGTTTGCTGGTATTTATGACTAAATTAGACGCAGTCAGTGATAACCGTTTCTTTCGCATCTGTTCTCGGCGTTCCAACAGGGAGTTTCTCCATGATTCCCATTTCTTTTCATACTCTCTGTACTGTGTTTTGTCCGGATGGTTTGCATTTTGTTCCTTCCACTTATTGAACTGCGCCTCCCAAGCCGCAAATTCTTTATCAAATTTTTTTTCGGCTTCTGAGAGCTCCTCAATATTCGGTTTAGCAATGCTAGGTGGAGGTTGAGTAAATTGCTGATTATTTACAGGCCACTGTGACTGAGCTGATTGCCACAGATAAGATCCGCCTTCATTAGATGATTTTTTGGTAGTATTGCTTGGGGTATCGGGTGGGTGAGGTCGCTTTTGTCCCAAAGCATTTATTGTTTTCTGTTGAGTTTGCTGATCCACTGATTGCTGTATTGGTGGAGGGACAGTCTTGTATCCCCCTATGGGCAAGGCAGGAGGCATCGTAGCATACGGGTTGATTATTGGAGGTGGAGCATGAGAAGTAGGGGGTTCTTCTGGTGGAAGAGGGGGCTTGTTATCAGTTGGAAGAGGAGGAGCTAATGTTGGAGGCACAATGGCAGCCAAAGAAGGATGTGTACTGGTGGTAAGGCCCTGCATGGCAGTTTGATACTAAATAGAAGGAATCAGACATAATTATATATTCATTTTAAAGTAAATGCCACTCTTCAAATGCAATTAAGAAATAGCCATTAATGTTCAATCGGACATACTGAAGCTAGTACGGTCCGTACAGGCTGTTCTTTTGAAAGTGCATGCGGGGAGCCAGTCTAGGTATATTCGATGAAATTATTACTGATATAGTGAATGGTTACTAGCTTAGTTTGATACTAAAACTGTCACGATATTATGGATACCGTAGTAAGTAACAAACTAACTAACTAAAATTAGAATGATAGAAACTCTCCCCACTATCAAATGAAAGAGAGAAACAATTCTCAAAAATGTTTCTTTGTCTTCTCAGAGCAAAATACGTATTTTCTATCAGCCACACCATATACATTGTTTTGTGATAACCTATTTTGGTAATTTTTTTTTCACTATTTTTAATAATTTCACTTTTATTTACTAGCTGTTCCAAAACTTAAAACATTAGCCTGGCCAGGGTTAAAATGGCCGTCGCAAATTGACAGATATATGGACACAATATAGAAATATGACATTGACTGATGACATAATTTAAGCCTGTCCAGACTATTGTTTTTTATTTAGGAACACACTGTTAATGTTATAAGTCTCGTTGTCAATATTTTTATACTGTTTATTTTGTCCATATTTTTATTTCTTCGGTTGTCTTTGCTTATTTAAGAATGTAACCTCGCTTGCATAGTAAGTCCAATAACATTTTGTTATATCTTTTAAACGATTCTACTAAACCTTGAATGTATTGCAATTACATTCCGTTGTAAAATAGACCACAAACGTATTAAAAAATCAAAATACTACAATTTATTGCAAAAAATGCGGTTTTAAACTGTTTCAATTCTTGCGCGAAAACGAACCTACAGTTCCGATGACGTCACTCATGTCTGTCATATATTTCCTCCTTATAACTTATGATAACAACTTGTTTGAGGTTATATTTGGAAGCTGGTTTGATAGCAGACTCCTGGAATTTACCAAAAGTTAATGATGAAATGGTACGTTTTTTGTTGAAAGTGCAGAATTTTCAGGTGTAGAAATGAAAGGGATTAAATTATTACGGTATGTACAAATCAAAGTTAAATTGTTTGTTTCATTCAGCAGATGACTAAGCGTACAAGCATAACAAGTATATTTCCCGACTTACATCAAAGTAATCTTCACAGCATTGAATAACAGTCTTTGGAGAATAATTGTCATCCCTTTTTGCAACTTGAAACCATTTTTTTTCTCAATTTTGGATCAGATTTTTTTTATAAGAAAGAGCATTAGTAGCATTATTATTACTACCTGATGTTACTTTACGACTTATACAAAAATTGCAATGCAATACTTATGAAAGCCAATGACGAACAAATATGAGTGACAATCATGAGTGAATTCATCTGTAGCCCCTTTTTAGCGCGAAATTTGAAACAGCCACCTTGAAACCGCATTTTCTGCACTTTGTTTAAATATTTAATTTTTTAAATATACTTGTGGTCTATTCTACATAGAATTCTTTAAAATTAAAATAAAAATATTCCATCTTGCCCATTGGAGAATGACATGGAAATTGTCTTTTGGATTCAAGAGTATACGCTCAAAAAGATATCCAGCACTGAACCATCCAAAAAGGGCTGCTTTTGAACTTTTGCTTCAAGAGTTCCGACTATATGGAACTGTAGTTTATGCGAGAAAAAATGCGATAATACCTGTACTTGATAATGAAGAAAGAGTTTCTTGTGTTAGAATATAGCACTCTTATACTAGTCAAAGAAAAACAGAAACAGAAACTGAAACAGGTATCAGATTATAATATCTAGAATATTGAAAAAATATAAGTATCATCCATACCATATACAGATGCACCAGGAGCTTTATGAAATGACTACCATGGCCGAGTTGATTTTTACCACTGTTTTCATTTTTCGTAAAACTGATCACCAACATAGATGGTCTTTTAACGTTTGGGGGTATTCTAGGATCCAAAATAATAGGTTCTTACTTTTTTATGGTATTTTTAATGGTCGAAAGTTTTTAAGGTTTTACGTCATAACCTATCTGAACTACTAGAACCTATGACATCTTTCAGTTGCTTTTGTCTCGTCGGATACAGCTTCCACTTATGTGGCACTATCGAAAGCAAACGAGCTTGAAATCGCGTGAGCCGCTTCTAGTGGATGAGTGTAACCGATTAATAAAAGCATAAAGGGGAATAGCCTCGTCTCATTTTGATATTATTATATCTATTTCAGTAATACTGAATTATTAGAGTTCTCTTTATATTTGATATATACTTTACGTTAAACGTAATTAGCTATCAATACCTAGGTGGCGCGAATTGCGTCCCACTGAGAGGTAGTTGTCATGAACCTATATGACATCTTTCAGTTGCTTTTGTCTCGTCGGATACAGCTTCCAATTATGTGGCGCTGACGAAAGCAAACAAGCTTGAAATCACGTGATCTGCTTCTAGTGGATGACTGTATCCGACGAAATAAAAAGCATAAAGGTGAATAGAATTGTCTCATTTTGATATAATTATATCTATCTCAGTAATACTGTATTATTATAGTTCTCATATATATATATATATATATATATATATATATATATATATATAAGCATTGCTCGTTTAATATAATTAGATATAGGTTACTCCAAATAAAAATTGAAAATGAATAATAAGGCCTCAGTGGATTTTTCAAGAGGACTAGACAGTGAGCATTTCATGGTAGAAACGGGGAATAAAACTGACGGAAAATGGCGCTACGTGGCCAAAATTTTCGAAAATTAAAATTATTTTTTTTCATTTTGGTTAAAAAATATGAATGAAAAAAATCTCTCTTTAGCGCGATTATTTGAGGTATTCCTTTGATAATATGCTAGTTGGAATTCTCATTTGCCTTATAGTTTCTTTTCTATATTAAACCGAATTAAACGTCCTAATATTTCAAGAAAATCACAAAACATTTACATTTTGGGAACGCGTTGGCAACAGTGCATAGCCATAACTACCGAAAGCCGTTGCGCGCTCTCGAGCTGGGACGTCGAGACATTTTACTCTTTCCCGCTTCGACCAACTCTTGCGACGCCGGTGCAATAACATTGTTGCCATATGAGCCGATTTTCGTCTCCCTGTCGCTCGCAGCGGCAAATCCGGAATCGCAATCGACGGGTCACTGGATACTCTTCTTAAATAAAACAAAATTAAAATATACTAGCCGAGCCACATTATCTACTCCATAATAGCCTTCGGCTATGACCCTACAGTTGCTCGATATAACTAATCTCATTGCTACGTGTATTCTGGGTATTCTGTTTAAAATAATGGACCCGTAAGTTATTTTCTTTGAAATTGGTGTCGTGTATAATAATGTAGAAACTTTCACTAAAAAAAATGTCATATGGAGGAAATTCTGGGATATATGACAATAACTTGATTATTTTGTAGGGAAATCTCTAATGAATATCGAAAACTTTTTTCCTTGCCCTAATTGACAAATCGTAACCACTAATATGAATTAGGACTCAATTAATGAATTAATTTCTAATATTCAGAAATCTTGTGAGTTTAGGTAAAGGGGACCCTAGTACAGTTTAAAAGTAAATAGAATTCTCCGTAGGAATATAAAACTAAATAAAGGGTGTTCTATTTGAAATAAAAAGTTTTTCAAGTTTCAAAATTGGAATATTCAAATCGTATTGTTTCAACCTCCTGTATAATTTTAAATATTGAAATATGAATGGGAGTATATTTCCAACCTTCATCGGCACAATTAGAGTAACTGCTGACTTTTAAAATTATGTGCTGTTTGGAGTACAAAGCTTTTCTTCATACCAAACATTATAATAAATCTTCGGATATTTCGAAAACGGCAAAAGATAGGTATAGGGGATATTGAAGTAACTAATGTTTATTTGTGCTCTTAAATCCGAAAACAACCTTTTTTGAGGAACGCTCTGTATAGCTCTAAATAGTTTTAGATTGGGCATATAGAGTCAGTTGAACCAGTTGAAAACAGTTACATGACATTTCTTGGTTTCCCATACACAAACCGTTCCGTATACAATGCCCCACCCTGTATATATTGATTTTGTATAAAAATACTTATAGTCGTGAATTTAGAATAAATTAGCTAAAACAGGAAAAATTTCATAGCTATCAATTGTCATTATTTATATTTGCGATGGTAACATAATAAGTTAGTAGGTATCTAAATTTAGTTTTTTTATTTTTATATGTATTTGAACAAGAAGCACAATTAAACTTGAATTATTATCAAGGCAGATACAGGTTCAGTGTAAATTTATTTTATTTAAGAATATTACATATATACCCAAACATAGACTAAACTACTTTGAATCTTGGGCTTGAAGTGACCGTTTAAAGACAAAAAAATAATTTAAAATTTCTATATGTAGGTGATCATAGGTATTCTCTCACAATACGACACACATCAATTCATTCAAAAAAACAGGCCGATTTCTCACTAATCAACCTCTAAATTTTTGGGTGAACTCATTGGGGTGAACTGAAAATTGATTAAAAAAATATTGAAATCGGATAAGCACTTTTCCAGATTTTTGTGGTCATACGAAAAATCGTTACTCTTATATATATACAGAGTGACTTATTCCTTTCAGGAGGTGACAGTAGAGCTTAGTTGCTACCGATGAAACATGATTGACCTCTATACCATTCTTAACGGTTTTCGAGATATTTCATTTTTTCAGTTTTCAAGAAATTCAGATTTGCAAAGCAAATATTTAAAATCAACGAAAATAATGAGAGCCTTTCTAAACGTCGCTTTTTAATTTATAAGCTCACAGACATACCCAAATTATTAGTAGATAAAATTATTGAAATACTAATGATAACTACAAATTATTCTGGTTTAAACTCAACTTTCCTTTCCAAGTTTCTAACTAATGGTTCCTTTATGAACAAAAATTTTGAAAATGTCATAATACACCAACGTAAAAATTATTGTTAAAGGTTCTCCATTCTATTGTCTTCAAAATAAGGTACATTATTTCAGAATTAACCTTTTTTTATTTATTAAATAATGTTCATAGTAAGAGGTAAGAGTAGCGAATTTATTTTCAACAATATTCACATTTCAAGCAAGAGAAAATTACTTGGTTTGTTTTCTCAAGTGTTACAATAAAAATATTGTCAAATATTGGTATTAAAATTTACATTAATTAGGTACGGCCTAAACTATCAAATTTCTAACTACATAATAGTAATATTTACTAGTAAAGAATTAGTAAAATTATTAATATCTGCTTTGAAATTTTGAGATTTTTATAATCAATTGAATGTGCAATTGATTGCCAAGCATTCCCGATTGCACTCCCTTTCAAGTACGGTAGACCGGGGATAAAAGTTCCAGGGGTAAAAAGTGCCATCCGTCGTAATATTTGCAAATCAACGAATATGTATCTATGCCATGACATCCTGCAGCTCTTGATCGTAAATTAGTAAGTGCCACGAGTCGTGATAGTGAAGACATACGAGGTTAGGTTTTTTATATCCAAACGTAAGTAAAATGAACCATATATATAGTCCTATAGCCGGACCATCGCATGTTATGTCTCTAAGTTCATGTTCTAATTCTGAAGTTCTGATCAGTTTTGAAGTTCCAGTTAATTCCTCGACTTTGAGAATAATATTTCAACAATTGTATTTTCACCAATTGCGTAAGACCACTTCCAAAGGCAGGACCCAGACAGATTCTAAATAAAGGAAGAAAACGAAGACATGCTGCGATTCCGACCGATACGCCAGAAAAGAATGAACTTGAAAAAGAGCAAGCTGAAAGAGCGCAAAAGAGAAATAAAGTTAATAAAACAGATAAAGACGGGCATGTAAAAAAGAAGGTGTTTACGACGAAAAAGCGGGCTAAGAACCCTGGGAAAGTTTCTGAATCAAGCAGTGAATCAGAGTCAGAGTCTCTATTGCTGTAAACCATATTCCCAGAGTTTACCTTCTGAAGAATGGATACAATGCTTGGAGTGCAAACAATGGGCTCATAGCAAATGTATCTCTGGTGAATAATTTTCTTTTGTTTGTGTAAACTGTGTAAACAATAGTGATGATGAGTTTGAACCTACACAGTCAGTTTGAATGTATAGTCGTATATATATATATAATTCTTGAAAGCATTTTTTGTTTGTTATTATATTATTTTAGAAAAGAAATAATCTTTATTTGTTGAGATATTTAAATTCCAATTTTACTTGGTACTACTTACCCCAAGCTCGGTACTATTGACCCCAAAGTTGGGGCAAAAAGTGGCAATTGAAAAGTTATACAAATACGTTAATAACGATTTCACATTTTTTTGTTCTATTTCCTAACTTGCATTGTATTTACTAATGTTCAAATGATTTGAGAAATATTAAATCTGGCCCTAAAATTATACGGTCGACTTGTAAAAAAATGAAAATTAGAAAGTGGCACTTTCATCCCCGGTTTACCCTAATGTACTTAACTGGCACCTTATTTTCGCTCTTTATAATAAAACACTAATCAAAAATAAATTATTCTCTACAAAAGAAACAACATTCTCAAAATGAAATGGAAAAACTTCTTTAACAAATGATATAATTTTAATTTATAACTCATTCATTTTAAAAATGGCTACCTCTATTCCTTATGCAAGCACGAGCCCTTTTTCTTATTTCTGACCTGGTAACACGATTCGAAAAGTTGTATTGCAATATCTCAGCTTCATTCCGTATCCTTTCAATTAATTCTTCAGGCGTATTTAACTCTTTTGCTTATACGGTTTCTTTTAGGTATTCCCATATATAAAAATCTAACAGAGTTAAATCGGGGCTTCTAGCAGGCTATGGTAAAATTTCACCATCAATATTGGCGTCTGCAGGATTTTCTACACGATCTACTCGTTGAAGACTGCCTGTTTCGGAAATGTGAAGGTAGGTTGCACTAAACACACTTACATGCGGACTGCGCCTATTTGGAAAGCGATATACATATTTTCGTTGAGCTTCAGCTGAATTTCCATTAGAAAAGCCATAGGTATATAAATAAAATATCATCTTATTCAGCATAACTAAACGTTGCCATTTTAGATACCGTAAATAAAAGCCAAAGATTTTGTTTAGAACTGTCGATTCTTTTGATGATAAACTGAAACCAAATGTTAAAAAATAAATAAATATGGTGTATTGATAAATACCAACATTATTAAGCTATTAAGTAGTAAAAAATGCAATATGAATTGCAATGTGACTTAGTTCTTATAAATGCGAAAACAAATTGCAAATAAAAATTATTAAGTTAATAATAAAATAAAAAGATAATTCTGAAATAAGGTATCTTATTTTGAAGACAATAGAATAGAGAACCTTCAACAAGAATTTGTACGATTGATTATTATATTTTATATATTTTCAAAATTCTTGAGTATAAAGGAACCATTAGTTAGAAACTTGGAAAAGAAAGTTGAGTTTAAACCGAAATAATTGATAGTTAACATTAGTATTTTAATAAGTTTTACTGCTGATATTTTGGGTATGAGTGTCAGCTTGTAATTTAAAAAGCGACATTTAGAAAGACTCTTATTATTTTCGTTGATTTTAAAAATTTGCTGCGCAAAAAGCATTTCGAAAACCGTTAAAAATGCTGTAGAGGTAAATAATGTTTAATCATTAGCAAATAAGCTCAACTTTCAGCTCCTCAAAGGAAAACTTTTGTTTTCAGGGGGACCCCGTAACGGTTGCGACTTGCACCCTTATTTTTTCAAACGGGAAGGAGTATTGTGTGATACATCGTTTGAAAGGGCATTAAACTTAAATGGCGCTTCGTTTTTTAAGCTTGAGCTAGGCGTCACGGAGCAATGAAATATGAAACATATGATTGGTCCTCGTATTTACAAATAGGTTTGTGAGTAAAAAAATATTTTCAAACGAACAAATATTAGCGGAAAATTCAACTTTATTTACAGTAAAGTAGTTGATGTGGATACTTCGTTATTTCTGTGTGATTCAATAAAAAATGGTACATACTATTGCGGAGAGAGTTGAAATTATTGGATTATATTTTACAATCAATGGAGATCTTTAAATATTTTCTTAAAATTTTAGGTCTACCTTTAATTTGTGAAAATGAAAGTAACACACTGTATAAAAAACGCCCAATAATTAATAGGAAAATCCTTTATAGCTACGCCATATCAATTTTCAGTAACATTAGTCAACCAAGTCTGAATTAACTGTTTCCTAAATAAAATTGGTTTAATGTAATTTAATGTTGAAAATGCTCAAGCAATGTGTGTTGTTATAATTTATTCTTGATCTTGATGCAAGTAGACAATTTTTGGAACAGTCACTATTCTAAGACCTGTATCATACCTGGATACAATTCACTAAATTCACTTGTCAAATAACCAAGTATTTGTATCAGTGTTGGCATTTAGAATAAATAGTATTATTAACAGTGTGTGTACAACTTTATATTGTTCTAAAGGGAAACTGAAGTTGATGTTAAATTTAGAATAAAATACAGGGTCTCATTTAAATAAATATTTCTTACAAAAAATTGGACCGACTTTATTAGTTGGTGCACTGAAAAGTATAAAATAATATTAATTCTATTGGGGCTGGTACTTGTGAAGTTGTGCAGTTGCAGGTAGATTGGTAACTTTTGGCACCAACTTCACAAGTACCAGCCCCAATAGAATTAATATTATTTTATACTTTTCAGTGCACCAACTAATAAAGTCGGTCCAATTTTTTGTAAAAAATATTTATTTCACACTTTTGAGTGTAACAGTAGTCACCAAAATCGTTGAACGTTCACTAATACCAATGAAGATAGTACTTATTCTATTACCCACGTATATTCCTTGCTTGTAGTTGTTATTATTGAGATCTCAGAACATCGCTGCGGAAATACGCTTGAATATTTTAGTTGTTACCATTTTAACACCGATTTTACTCGAAAACCGTAACTCTAAGGGGAAAATGTTCAGTATAAATGTTGCTACAAATAATTATGTCTTTCATGTACTGTAAACAGATTTTCAATTTTCGACAGAAATCGCCCTCTCCACATAGCGAAAATAGGTATATTTGAGAATTTAAAATGTCTCTATGTCGAAAACCGTTACTCTTTTGAAAAAATGTTCCATTTAAAGTTTCCGGATATTGTCCTATCTGTAATTATATCAACGCAGATTTTCAATTTTCGACAAAATTTGCCCACTCCACCCCCTTCGGGGGCGGTTTTCGGAGGGAACGAGATGTCGGATTTCCGTTTTTATGAATATGGGACCATTTCTCAAGCCTCCTCTTTCAAATGAATCAAAAATCATCAAAATCGGAGTACGTTTACTATATGAAAGGCGCGCACAAACCAAAAAAAAAAAAAAAGCACACAGTCGAATTGTATACCTCCTCCTTTTGGGAAGTCGGTCAAAAAATACTTTTGATCTGGCACTTATGAAACACTAACTAATTATAAAATATGGAGATCAAAGCAGGCTATACCTTTGTAAATAACTTTTTTTGATATCTCGTATAATAAGGGATATACAGAGCTTTATCACACTGATCAATCACCCTGTAGATTAAGTTCTTAGTTAAGTGTTCATACCAAACTCACAGGTAACGTCAACGGTCAGTTAAGCCGAAATGACAAACTCACCTGCACGTAGAGTATTTTGCTGGAAACTGACGATCTGTGGACCGAATGATAGCCAACAGCTTCAAGTGCAAGATCAAAAGATAGAGCCATCTCTGATTCTGGGACTGAGAAATCGATTCAAAAGGCGGATGAATCAACCACTGCATTAAAGATCATATTGATTTACCCTACACCTTTTTCAATTGTATCTCAGAAGTCGTCAACTGTAATTCAGAATAGCTGTATTTTAGAAAGCATCACATGTATTTCGGATTAGTCAATTGAAATCCAGAACTCTACAGATGAATTTCAGATAGGTCAATTGAAATTCAGAATTCGTCAAATGTATTTCATATTGGTAAATTGTAATTCAGAATATATCAAATGTAAAACAGAAAGCGTCAGATGTAATTCATTATTATTAATCTAATATACTATATATTATTAATGTAATGATAACGGAAACAATATTATTAAATCCTAATATTAAAGTTAAAATATGAAATTTAAAGAAATACTAAAATTCTGTTTTATATTTGATATATTCTGAAATACATTTGATGAGTTCTAATTTACATTTAGTAAGTTCTGAATTAAATTTGACGAGCTCTGAATTACAATTCACTAATATGAAAAACATTTGACGAATTCTGAATTACAATTGACTAATGAAATGCATTTGACGCTTTCTAAAATTTAATTGATTATTCTGAATTACATTTGATATCTTCTGAAGTTAAATTGATGCTTTCTGAATTACAGTTGGAAAAGGTGTAGTTCAGATATCATAGCTATGTTCAGATCATCATAAATCCGGAGAAATAAGTTTCCCGATCGGATCTCCAGGAGGAGCGGTATTGAACAGAAAAATGAACCATAATAATATCAACACAAACCAAATTAAAAGATTGTGCACATACAATTTTATCCATATCCAATCCGTTTCACGAAAGAGAAAATGGAACGTAAGAAAATCAACATAATGGATGTAAGTAAAATGAGATTACCCGGCTCAAGCTACTGCAGTAGCGAGTCTAATATACAGGATCCATGAATGGCAAATACGAATATAGAGTGGAAATGCCTGTTCATAGGAGCGTAGTAAAAAAGCTCAAGTAAACACACATCAGAATCCTGTTCATACAACTTAACGGTTCACCAGTGAATACCAACCAAAATCATTCAATTCTCTGCACCTACAACTGATCGTAGTGATATAGTGATGAAGAAATTCACATCAGCTCTTTTTAGTAACTTACTTTGATATTTGCAACAGTTATTTGCATTTCCGATGGTGTGTGCGACTTGTGGTTTTTTATATAATAGATGAAAAATGACATTAAAGGAGTAATAAATATTTATTATTCAATGAAGAAAAAATAATTTTATGACAAAAATTTTATTGATAAAATAGGAAAGACTTCAGATACGTTATGACATAAAATCCTTAGGAACTTTCGACCATTTAAAATACCATAAAAAAAGTAAGGACCTATTATTTGGGATCCTAGAATGCCATTCCAAAAGTTAACAGACCATCTATGTTGGTGATCAGACACAATAAAAGTGTGAATTCTATCATCACTATAATAATGAAAATTGCGTCTTTTAACAAGACCGTTGTTTTGGAGTGTAAATGTAAACTCATCAGAAAATAAAATAAGATCGAAAAAGTGTTCATCTTCATCAAATCTGTCCAAAATCCAATGGCAAAAATCAACTCGGCGATGGAAGTCGCCATATCATAAAGCTCCTGGTGCATCTCTTTATGACTGAATGATATTTATATTTTTTTCAATATTCTAGATATACTCCGCCTAATGATACAAGTTTCAGTTTCCATTTTTCCTTGACTAATATGAGGGTGCTCTATGACAGATCCTAAAACAAGGAACTTATTTTCTTTATCAACTACGGGTTTATCACATTTTTTTCTCACATACGCTACAGTTCCGGATACTCGAAAGCAAACGTTCAAATGCAGCCCATTTTTGATGGTTCAGTGCTGAATATCTAAGCGTATACTCTTGAAGCCAAAAGACAATTATTTTCATGACATTCTCCAATTATCAATATCATATTGATTCGCTCCTCGGTATTGTATTTCTTTATTCTGGATACTGTAAGTAGGAATACGGTAAACGTTAAAATCACGTGCTTTCATTACCGTCTCTGAAATAGTGTATACGAAAGTAAGGGTCATTTTGGATAACGTTCGGTCCTAACGCTAAACGGGTGTGACTCTGACCTTGTGAGTGTGTGGTGTATTGGTAATATTGGTATTTGCGGTATCATAACACAACACTTATCTTAACAAACACAGGTCGTCGGTAATAGTAAACTTTCTTTTGAAGTGGCCATGGTTTGCTCAATGAAATACGGGTAGATATTAGATATAAAACTTATAAAGTGAAATAAGCCAACAACTTTAAATAGTTGTTTGTTTTAATTTCAACTTGAAGCTAGCGCGAAGGTAAAACTGATACCAACAGTAAGCAGGTCTGCCAACAGAATATATACGATTTTCCTACTTACCGTTAACGTTAAACCAACACGCTAACCTACGCAGATTAGCGTAATACGGTAAACGCTATTTGCTAAACGCTAATCATAGTACACAATGCGCAAGTGCAGTAGCTCATCACGTGATTTTAACGTTTACCGTATTCGCACTTACGGTGTCCAAAAACTCTCTAATGTGAAGGTAACGATAAATCAGACGCTTTCGAAATGATAGAAATTTCGCATGACACCTGAATCATGAATGTCTACATTGCTTTTTTTAATAATGTTTATGTTGCGAATAAATTAGAGAATATCTTGTGATTTAGTTTGCTAGGATTATTTTGCTTTCATCATTCATTATTACAAGTATTAAAACCTATTGACATAATTGTGGATAATTAGTTAAATCATAATGATCCATTCTAATTAAAGTTGTTTTCCGAAAAACTGTTTAAATTTAACAAACAATCAAATTGCGCATCTTCTTCTTACATTACGAATAGCATTTAGTAAATGTACATTGCTAAACCTTGTAGGTAGAGATTGTCTCTAATGTAGCCCCTGAAGAAAAAATCTGTAATCGTAATCTGTAATCTGGGTGTCCATGTTGCACTCTCATTATATTGTCGCCAAAATAACTCGAGGAAAGAATTTCATGGATTGTGAGGTGACGTTTCGTCCTGCTTAAAATATTTATAATGTTCGGGGCCATACTACCCAATAGTTGTTCAACATTCTCTTGTGAAATACGTGTTTGTTGGGAGGTTAAAACCAAACTATATATCTATATCTATTGAATATGCCAGCACCACAAATCTTAGCTCTTGAGGTAATCAGATATCTGGATTTTAGGTAAATTTCTTATGGAAATGTACCTATTGCGATCGTTCACACTTTTGAATTTCAAAAAAATTTCAACGGCATGATGTTATATGTCTATAAGTTAGTCCAAAAAAACATTTGGTTCAAAAGTTTATATATATATATATATATATATATATATATATATATATATATATATATATATATATATATATATATATATATATGGGATATTACGAAATTTGTTAACACGATAGAGGTGGCAGTTTTGGAGGTATCAAGTTCAAATTTGCTACAAAAATCAATCTCTCAAATATCTCGGCCGACTTCGTTATTGGGCAATATCGGGTAAGTAGTTTCAAAATGGCGACCGTTCAAACATTTAAAAAAATTATCAAAAAAGAGCCGTAGTGTAAATATCATCAAAAATAATTTTAGGTTATAGATATAATCAGTACCTACAACTTTTGTTCGAAGCTATTTTCCATAAAATGCACAGATAAAAAAATAAAAATTAATAAATAAAAAAATAAGAAATATTGATAAAACATGAACACTCAATATAAATTTGATGTAATTGTACATTTTCTGGAGATCTTAATATAGGCCCTGATTAAAAAATATATAGTATATTTATTGAAAAGAAATAGGCGGAAAAAAATTGCTGCCTTGAAGTGGAACGCGAACCCTGTCTGCTTTATATTTAACAGCCAAAACAAAACCTTCTAACCGCAAGGCTATGACACATACGGCAATATTATGTAATAACATGTAGGTATACCAATGAAAAAGTTGTTAAAATTTCAATTCAATGAATTTTGAGACATTTACCTCTCCGCTGACTACAGGCCATCGGGATTTTTTATGTGAAAGAATGTAACATTCGATATAAGAAGCTTATTATGCTTGAAAAGCCAATCATGATTCTTTCTTAGAGGCCTTACAAATTCTAGTTATTTTAGTCCGGTCAAAATAGACATTCGAATTAACAATAATACTAATAATAAATTAATATCTGGGCGACCGTGATTTGCTCGGGTAATACAGGATTTAGAGTGGGTCTGTAAGAGTTATTAAGGATGTTTAATCTCAGTTCAAAAATGTGCATAGTTGTAGTTAAAATGTATTGCGATCGGTAAATACTGCTTTTATTATTCATATATTCTATGAATGATAAATATACCAAAACTCTTGAAATAGCTAGTGTGGACCTCGAGGGTCACACCGATTAAATATGAAAGTATCGTCAATCGAATTATCGACTCCGAAAACCTCATTTTGCTATTTTTTACCAAAATCTGCTAACCCTTCCTTGAAATAGCTAATGTGTACCTTAAGGCTCGCAATATATTAGAAATGTACACATTTTCATTGAAAATTTCCGAATAAATAATTAGAAACTTTTATTTAAAAAAAATGGGTTTTGTTAAAAAAACATATATGGGTGATCAGAATTCGAACCGAGGAACTCTAGATTAATACTCCGAAGCTTAACTATAGGACTATCTTACCTATGATATTATTGGGTTCATATTGATATCTGATATATAATCTGTAAAACTTCTAAAATGAGAATATTAATTGCTGAAAACGACTTTTCTTGTGAATGTGAATACAACCAATCGATTCAATACACTCTAGAACCCATATATATGAATTTTTATCGAAATCGGTAGACCAGATTCCGAAATAAAATTTGCTTATTTATACAGGGTGTCCCACTTAAGCGAACTTTCTCGATAGCTCCCTTATTAATGAAAATAGTGAAAACTTTGCTGAACAAAAGTTTTATCAATTCAGATTTTCCATCTCCTAAAATTATTTTCAGTTATACAGGGTGCACCATATCTGCCGGGCCGGACTTCATTTTTTCAAATGAAATGATACTATTTTTATAGCATTTTTGAATTTCTCATTAAAAATAAGGGTCCGTTTCATAAGCCTTCTTCTTACTTAGAATCATGGGTTTTTGAAATAATCAGAAAAAACAACTTTTGCAGCGTCTTGCGCCATTTTGAATATCTCGTGAACAATCAAACTTAAGGCAATGTAGTTTGGACCATTGACTTGAGAAGAAATGAACCATCATTTTCACTATTTGCACAAAGCTTTCTACAAATAAACTCTTATATTATTAACTGTGATTTTTTTTATATTGCTAATAACTTTTTTCTTAAATGGAAGTATGTATTTTTTTCTTGATAATGAAAAGCTAAATTTAATTTACAATCTCCCGATATAAGGTTGTTTATTTATTTACAACGGTTTTTGAGATATTTAGAATTTTTGGAAAATTCTGTTAATGCACTATAATCTAGTATGCCTTGGAATATGATTTGCTTTTTTTTCAAAGCTGAATAGACGGCTGACTTCATCGAATGTGGCTCCCGTTGTAATTTATTGCTGTTGCACGTCGTAATAATCTGAGTAAATGTAATTATTGAAGTTATTTTAAAAACACTGAAAAATAAAATTTTAAAACAGCTTTATAATATTTATTAATTAATTACAGCAAATGTTCGAAATGCATGCCATTCTGCTCTAAACACTTTCTCATTCGCATTTTAAAGTTGTTGTCGACATTGTGTAGAACATCTGGCGTAATCTCTCTGAAGGCAGCTGTAATTCTTTGTCGCATGTCCTCTGCTGTAGTAGGTTGATACGCATACATTTGATTTTTTTATGTAACCCCAAAGAAAGAAATCGCATTTTGTAGTCAGGCGATCTTGCTGGCCAATGAATTGGCCCACCTCTTCCAATCCAGCGATCGTGGAAACGCGTGTTTGAGAAATTCCGAATTTCTCGAGTAGCATGACATAGTGCTATATATTCTAATAATTCTGGAAGCTAATTCTGTAGAAAGTCCAGAAAAATTCTTCCATTCAGGTTCCCATCGAAAAAGTACCAACGATATTGCGAATATGTACGAAAAATATTAGGGTTTTCAGTATCGTAATAATAAAAATTGTGTCTGTTAAACAACCCATTTTTGTGGAAAGTAGATTCGTCAGAAAATAGCACTCTTTTAAAAAAGCCCTATTCTTCGTTAATTTTGTTAGTAGCCCATTCCGCAAAAGTGATTCGGGACCCAAAATCCCTAGGCAGTAATTCCTGATGCAACTGAATGTGATACGGATGGTATTGATGTTGCTTTAAGATTCTTTGCACTGTCGTCCTGCTAATTTCAGTGTCCCTGGCTAGCTCCCTAATGCTGATATTCTTATTTTCTTGAACACGTTATAAGACCTGGAACTGATTTTCTTCTATGCGAACAGAATTCCTTCTGTTCCTTGGTAAGGGAGTAACAGAGCCACTGGCGAGAAACCTTCTTAAAACTTTTTCAAAACTTTTTCGTCCCAGAACTCGCCTTTCTGGGAAATGATGAGAGTAAATTCGTGATGCCAACTAGGGATTTCTATTGCACTCTCACACAAGGCAAACTTAGGAACACCGAAGAAATAAACTTAACTTGCGGCTGTCAAACGACTGTAACAAGTAAATCGTTATACAAAGCATACAAGATTATAGTGCATTAATAGAATTTTTCAAAAATTCTAAATATCTCAAAAACCGTTGTAAATAAGTGGAAACAACCTTATATCGGGAGAGAGTAAATTAAATTTAGCTTTTCATTAACAAGAAAAAAATACATACTTCCATTTAAGAAAAAAAAGGACCTTTATTTTTAATGACATATTCAAAAATGCAATAGAAGTTGCATCATTTCATTTGAAAAAATGAAGTTAAGTTCGGCCTAGCAGATATGGGACACCCTGTATATATATATATGATATTTCTGAATATGAATTCAATTGTATAATCATGATGATTATATAACATCAGCCGTTTCTGGTAAAATAACTAGATTACGCTAGGACGTCTAACTGTGCCGACAACAACTACTACGAGGGCAAACACCCTACCACCATTGAATAACGTCCACAACTGTTAGGCCAATACCTACAATTGTACATTGTCACAATATTGCATAACAGTTGTTGACGTTATTCAATGGCGCAGTAGTTGTTGTCGGCACAGTCGGCACAGTCCTAGAGTAATCTAGTTATTTACCAGAAACGGCTTATGTTATATTATCATCTTGATTATGTATCAATTGAATTCATATTCAGACATATCATATATATATATATATATATATATATATATATATATATATATACAGGGTGTCCCACGGTCATGGCCTATTAGAAATTTCTGGAGAATGACAAAAGCTATCGATCTGAAAATTTTATGGCTTCTATTAGACGTTTCAAGCTATCTTTGGAAAATATTTTCATAAAAAAATCACTTCCGGTTTTGCCGGAAGTAATAACAACTTTGTTTTTTCAAATGGGATACCTCATAGTTTGATACATTTTTGAATTCTACACAAAATTTTGAGTAAAATGGATATACCTTTCCCTATACTTAAAGTTAATAGTTTTAGAGTTATTTAATTTAATTCGTTAAAAATCGACAAATGCGAGTTGATCGAAAATATATCATAACTTTTTTGTTATTTGCTTGATAAACATGGAGTTTGAATTTTTGGAATCTCTGCACATTATTTTAAAGATTTCGTTATGATTTTTCTTAATTTCCTGCGAAATTATTAGAGAAAAATCGATGTAAAGATGACTTAATTTCTAACGTTAATAACTTTCTTATTTCAAATAGAACACCCTGTATTTTGTTGCACTAGCATATTCAAAATTAAAATACCTTTCTATTGATGTAACCACTTCCATATCTAAAGCTGACAGATTAAAAGTTATTGAACAATTTCCGATTTTTTAACAATTATTTTGTATTACCTTAACTTTGGAACGCATCAAAACGGTAACCATAGTTACCACTTATTTATATCAGTGTCAAAGTGTAAAATTATAAATTGTCTCTTTCATAGTTTTTTTATTGAAATTAATCACAATCATGAATCAAGAATACACAAATGCCGATCTGCTCAACCTTTTTGCAATTTATGGAGAGTGCAATAGGATTGTCACGAGAACATGCAGGACGTTTAACGCCCGAAATCCGAATTTGCCGCCGATGACTGCAAATAAATTTTGCCGGATTAAAGATAATTTTGTTCAATGTGGCCAACAAAATGCTCCAAGAAATCGTGTTCCTCCGATTACCGCTGACGAAGCAACACAAATTACTGTATTTTCTTACTTTTACGGAAACCCTCAAGCGTCGATTCGAAGCGCTGAACACGACTTACGTGTTGCAAGATCGTCAATTCAAAGAATTTTAAAACAGCACAAAATGCATGACTCTAAGTTCACACAAGTTCAACATCTACACCCCCAAGATGGTCCTAGAAGAGTAGAATTTTGCGAAATGTTTCTTCTTAAAATCCAAGAAGACGAAAACTTTATGAAAAAAATAATTTGGACAGATGAAGCCAAATTTTCGCGAGAAGGAATCTTTAACTCAAAAAATAATCATTTCTGGGCAGACGCAAACCCACATTTGACGAAAGAACAAAAGTTTTAAGTTAAATTCAGTTTCAACGTTTTTGCTCTTATAAAAGACAACGCACTTAAGTTTTATATTTACGAAGAAGTGCTGGACAGCGAAAAATATCTTGAAATATTGCGCCCCATCGTTACAGACTTTGTAGATGACTTGCCAATTAACGAATTCATAAGCTGCTGGTATCAGCTTGACGGAGCACCAGTTCATTGCAGCCATGAAGTTACCGAAGAACTTTATGAAATGTTTGAGGACAGGTGGTTTCGACGCTTAGGTCCCTGAATTGGTCAACACAGTCTTCAGATCTAACGCCCCTAGATTTTTAGGTAAATTTCTTATAGAAATATACCTATTGCGATCGTTCACACTTTTGAATTTCGAAAAAATTTCAACGGCATGTTGTTATATGTCTATAAGTTAGTACAAAAAAACATTTGGTTCAAAAGTTTATATATATATATATATGGGATATTACGAAATTTGTTAACACGATAGAGGTCGCAGTTTTGAAGGTATCAAGTTCAAATTTGCTACAAAAATCAATCTCTCAAATATCTCGGTAGAGTTCGTTATTGGGCAATATCGAGTAAGTAGTTTCAAAATGGCGACCATTCAAACATTTAAAAAAATTATCAAAAAAGAGCAGTAGTGTAAATATTATTAAAAATAATTTTAGGTTATAGATATAATCAGTACCTACAACTTTTGTTCAAAGCAATTTTTCATAAAATACACAGGTAAAAAAATAAAAATTAATAAAGAAAAATAACAAATATTGATAAAACATGAACACTCAATATAAATTTAATGTAATTGTACATTTTCTGGAGATCTTAATATAGACCCTGATTAAAAAAATATATAGTATATTTATTAAAAAGAAATAGACGAAAAAAAAATCTGCCTTGAAGTGGACTCGAACCCTGTCTGCTTTATATTCAACAGCCAAAACAAAAACCTCTAACCGCAAGGCTATGACAATTTTATTTAATAACATGTAGGTATACCAATGAAAAGGTTGTTAAAATTTCAATTCAATGAATTTTGAAAAATTTACCTTTCCGCTGACTACAGGCCATCGGGATTTTTTATTATTGGGGTATCATAAAAGAAAAAGTTTATATTAACCGTCCTCCAGTGCAATCGATAGAACAGAAATAGAATAGATAGAAATCGTATACAAAATGATTCAGAAGATCTAGACCCTGCAGAAATACGAAATGCAACATCTAGTGTGGAATCAAGACTTATTGCATGTTTAGAAGTAAATGGGGGGTACTTTGAACACTTGTAAATTTACATTCAAAGTATTGTTATGTTTTTTTTGAATAGGTTACTGATTAATATTTTTTGTGTAGATTATTAAATTTGTTATTGTTTTAGTATTCTTTCGTTTTTTAATGCATACTGTAGCATGCCAAAGTTAAGATAATTAAAATAATTTTTGAAAAAATCTGAAATTTTTCGATAACTTTCAAGATATCAGATTTAATTGCATTGCTTCGGAAATCGGAAGAATACGATTTCTTGGAGCATTTTGTTGGCCATATTGAACAAAATTATCTTGAATCCGGCAAAATTTCCTTGCAGTCATCGGCGGCAAATTCGGATTTCGGGCGTTAAACGTCCTGCATGTTCTCGTGACAATCCTATTGCACTCTCCATAAATTGCAAAAAGATTGAGCAGATCGGCATTTGTGTATTCTTGATTCATGATTGTGATTAATTTCAATAAAAAAACTATGAATGAGACAATTTCTAATCTTACACTTTGACACTGATATAAATAAGTGGTAACTATGGTTACCGTTTTGATGCGTTCCAAAGTTCCAAAATAATTGTTGAAAAATCGGAAATTGTTCAATAACTTTTAATCTGTCAGCTTTAGATATGGAAGTGGTTACATCAATAGAAAGGTATTTTAATTTTGAATATGCTAGTGCAACAAAATACAGGGTGTTCTATTTGAAATAAGAAAGTTATTAACGTTAGAAATTAAGTCATCTTTACATCGATTTTTCTCTAATAATTTCTCAGGAAATTAAGAAAAATCATAATGAAATCTTTGAAATAATGTACAGAGATTCCAAAAATTAAAAATCCATGTTTATCAAGCAAATAACAAAAACGTTAAGATATATTTTCGATCAACTCGTATTTGTCGATTTTTAACGAATAAAATTAAATAACTCTAAAACTATTAACTTTAAGTATAGGGAAAGGTATATCCATTTTACTCAAAATTTTGTGTAGAATTCAAAAATGTATCAAAATATGAGGTATCCCATTTGAAATAACAAAGTTGTTATTATTTCCGGCAAAACCGGAAGTGATTTTTTTATGAAAATATTTTCCAAAGATAGTTTGAAATGTATAATAAAAGCCATAAAATTTTCATATCGATAGCTTTTGTCATTCTCCAGAAATTTCTAATAGGCCATGACCGTGGGACACCCTATATATATATATATATATATATATATATATACATTGGAAATTCTCTTGAGTATACAGTTCATTAAAAAAAAATTATAGAAATATATTTGCCATAATTATTATATTTTGATAACGTTTCGTTTGGAGGTTTCCAAACTTCATCAGATCTTTAAGTTAGCAACAAACACAAATAAGCTTAAAACCAGTTGGTTACATAATAATAAAATGTTTAAAATGCAAAATAATAATTTTTGTTTGTTATTTTTCACTATCGTTGGTCTGTCAGATATTCGCTGAATTGAAATATCTGACAGACCAACGATAGTGAAAAATAACAAACAAAAATTATTATTTTGCATTTTAAACATTTTATTATTATGTAACCAACTGGTTTTAAGCTTATTTGTGTTTGTTGCTAACTTAAAGATCTGATGAAGTTTGGAAACCTCCAAACGAAACGTTATCAAAATATAATAATTATGGCAAATATATTTCTATAATTTTTTTTAATGAACTGTATACTCAAGAGAATTTCCAAAATATCACAATATAGCGGTTCAAGATAAGTAAACAGAATATATATATATATATATATATATATATATATATATATATATATATATATAAGCATTGCTCGTTTAATATAATTAGATAATCAAGATTAAAAAAAGTGAAACCTTACCTACTAGGAATTCAATACGCGATCTTTGGGAGCTTATGGGATTGGGAGGTGAAGGTTCTACCGCTGCAACTAAAAAGGCTCGGTGTATCGAAATCGTTTAGTTGATGAATCAATGAAGAAGCATAGCTTTTATGAAGCTTTATATTATTATGTTTTATGTCCTATGTCTTTATAGGGGGGCGATTCCATATTCTAATATCATTTTATTTTGCCTGTTGCCTAAACATCTAACGATACGATACGATATGAAAATCTATTTATATTATCAGGTCCTACTACGAAACCCTTGTATTTACTATGCTTTACTATAATATAAAAATATAAATAATGTACAGAACCCTCGGGTATGAGGTGTACAGTGCATCCCATTTTGGTTGACAGCCAGGTATCTCGGTTGTTGTTGAAGATAGAACCTTGCGGTTTTCGCGTTCCTGTGTCACTTTTTTGTGAAACTCAAGATGGCCTGAACTTCTTTTGTTCATAAGTTACAGGGCGTTTTTGAAAATTCATATTTTTTGGATTGCTTACAGATCTACGAAGTTTCTCAGCGATAATGTCAAATTGAAAACTTATCCCATAGAGAATTTTATGCAGAATCCAGTGGCGCACGCTTTTTTTTCGGTGTATGGTAATGGATATACGACTCCAACTTATAATTTTTTCAATGGAACATCCTGTATTTTATTATCTCATTAAATTCCTCAATTTTTTCCCTTCAAAATAATGTTTAATATATGAACATAAAGTTTTAAAAAATGCTCCAAAATCACTAAAACATTGAATTTTAATAGTGGGCTATCGTTTCTTCATAACAAAAAAGGTTCCAATTAACGAAATATTACTTGTGAATTTTCCATGAAAGATACAAAAACAATACTAGCGCTAATTCACTAACAAAAGACTAAAATTATTTATTGAATTTGATGTCCATTTTCCCTAACACATAATTGATTTACTTTATCAATACGTCTTAATGCATTTAAAATATTAAGGGCCGTCTTTGAAAATTCTAGAAAGCTTCCTCTGTTGTTGCTCATAATAGTATATAAACATAAAGTTTTCAAAAATGCTGTAAAATTACTTACACATTGAATTTTAATAGTACCATGGATTTCAAAGTCTTACTACAGGGATTATTATTTGTGACTTTTTCATAGTAGGTCACAGAGGATACAAATATTGTTGTTGACTTTTGTTATATCAAGTGATTGTGGAGGAATCAACAAATCTGCCGTCATGATAATCAATTTTGATGTGTAGAGTTTGACAATTTTGTGAATTTGTGAAATTTCATAATGGCTTTAAAAATTTTTAGAACGAAAAGTGTGATATCATAAAATGTTTCAATTAGTGCCATGAACTTGACGAAGCTTTAGAATCATATTTAAACAGGAAGTTTTAAAAACAAGATGTCATACAATGTCTTATTGTAAAATACTCGTTTACCTTTTAAAATATGATATGAGGCTTCGTCAACATTTTCATGGCACTCATTGAAACTATTTATGATATCATACCTACTGTTCGTTCTGAAAAAATCTTAAAGCTATTATAAAACTTCTCAAATTCACAAAATCGCCAAGCACAAACTCAATAGAACAGATCAAAATTGATTATCATGACAGCAGATTTGTTGATTTCTCCAAAATCACATAATAAAACAATGCTCCAAAAGGCAACAACAATATTTGTATCCTCTGTGACCTACTCTACAAAAATCACTAATAATAATCCCTGTAGTAAGACTTTGAAATCCATGGAACTATAAAAATTCAATGTGTTAGTAATTTTACAGCATTTTAAAAAAAATTATGTCTATATATTATTATGAGCAACAACAGAGGAAGCTTTCTAGAATCTACAAAGACGGCCCTTAATATTTTAAATACATTAAGACGTATTGAGAAACTGAGTCAATTATGTGTTAGGGAAAATGGACATCAAATTAAACAATTCAATAAATAAGGTTTGTGTTTTGTTAGTGAATTAGCGTTAGTCAGTTGGAACCTTTTTTGTATGAAGAAACCATAGCCCACTATTAAAATTCAATGTTTTAGTGATTTTGGAGCATTTTTTAAACTTTATGTTCTTATATTATTTTGAAGGAAAAAAAATTAGGAATTTAATGAGATAATAAAATACAGGATGTTCCATTTAAAAAAATATAAGTTCGAGTCGTATATCCAATACCATACCCCGAAAAAAAAATTACGTGCACTACTGGATTCCGCATTAAATTCTATATGGGGTAAGTTTTCAATTTGACATCATCGCTGAGAAACTTAGATCTGTGGGGGAATCCAAAAAGTGTGAATTTTCAAAAACGCCCTGTTACTTATGATCAAAAGAAGTTAGGCCATCTTGAGTTTCACAAAAAACTGACGAAGAAACGCGAAAACCGCAAGGTTCTATCTTCAACAACAACCGAGATACCTGGCTGTCAGCATGCATACAGGGCGGGGCGTTCAACAGAAACCGCGCTGTATCAGCTAACCGCTATCATTCAGAGCACTCTGAACAATGAAGAAATCGCAATGTGTGCCTTCCTGGACATATCTGGGGCTTTTGACAACACCACACATGTGTCAATCAGGGAGGCACTCACACGGCGAGGAGTGAACAAGACCATTATCAAATGGATGTATGAGATGTTGAAGACGAGAATAGCTGAGGCCCAAGTAGGTGATCACACCACCTCTGTTAAAGCTACTCGTGGAACACCTCAAGGAGGAGTAATATCTCCCCTCCTATGGAGCTTAGTAGTAGACGAGTTACTCCACAAACTCACGGAGCTTGGCTTCACATGTATAGGCTATGCCGACGACATAGTCCTAATAGTCCGAGGAAAATTCGCGAACACCCTATGCGAATTATTGCAGGAGGGCCTCAGAACTATTGAGCAATGGTGCTTGTCAGTGGGGCTTAGCATAAACCCATCCAAGACCACAATTATTCCATTTACTAGGAAAAGAAAACTTCCAGCTATGAAACCTCTCACTTTAAGTGGAGACATAATAAGCTGGAAGGCTGAAGTCAAATATCTGGGATTAACACTAGATAGCAAGCTTCTGTGGAACAAACATATTGAGGCTACTGCTAGCAAAGCAATAAAGGCCTTAATGGCGTGCAGAAATCTGACTGGTAAGACTTGGGGATGTAACCCAAAAATACTGCGATGGATGTACGTCATGATTGTAAGACCGATAATATCATATGGGTCAATAGCCTGGCATGGCAAGGCAAGTCAGAGCAATACGAGGAAAACCCTCGATAGAATACAAAGACTAGCCTGTGTCTGTATCACTGGAGCCATGAGAACTTGCCCGACCAGGGCACTAGAGATCATCACAGATCTCACACCTCTCCATCTAGTGATAGACAGATTGGCCCTAAGACTATCTAGGTAAGGTTCAGAAATGGTGGGAATTCGGAATCAGAGGGCTTGGTCCTCTTTGTCCAAACACATCCCATCAGCAAACCTTCCCAGTGATGTAATGACAAAGAAAATTAGCATCGAGAGAACTTTCACCACGGTGCTAAGTAGCAGAGAAGATTGGGACAGGGGGCTCACAACCCAAGCTCTCAAAAAGAATACCATCAAATGGTACACTGATGGTTCTAAGACCACGACGGGGACAGGCGCTGGAGTGTTTGGGAATCGCACCAAATGCTCATTTGCGCTAGGCCGCTGCCCAAGCGTCTTTCAAGCAGAATTGCTTGCAATTGAGAGATGCGTGGAGGTGAACCTTGAAAGAAACTATCAGAAATGTGACATTGCAATACATTCTGATAGTCAAGCTGCAATTAATTAAAGCACTGAACTCTCATACCATTGACTCTAAAATGGTATGGGAGTGCCGAAGGAAGCTCAATGAGCTAGGCAAGAACAACAGGGTCTACTTAGTCTGGGTTCCCGGCCACTCGGGAATCAAAGGCAACGAGGAGGCCAACACACTGGCCAGGAAAGGAGCACAAACTCCATTTACTGGCCCAGAACCCTTCTGTGGCACAGATAAAAGCACCTACAAGAAGGAGTTTCTGGAGAAGGAAAAAACCGTAAGAGAAACACTCTTGCGGGATACCCCTGGATTGGATCATTCCAAAAAGTTTCTAAAAAACTTTGATACTGCAAGATCCAAAAGGTATTTGGATCTCAGCAAGAACAAGCTACACCTACTCACTGGATTTCTTACAGGACACTGTTGCCTCAAGAAGCATCTAATGAGATTAGGTCTAGCAGAGGATGACGAGTGCAGATTCTGCGGGGAAGAGGAGGAAACTCCGGATCACCTGGTGACGGAATGCCTCGCCATTGCTAGCCAACGCAAACAGTGCCTTGGACTAGCAACCTGCAGTAGTGAGGAAGTATCCTCCTTGAAGCCAACCCAGATACTGGAGTTCATTAGAACTCTGGAACTGGAAGGCGAGTTGTAGACCGCGTATAGGCGAGTGCAACTCAGGTGGGGGGCACAATAGACCTTATGGTCGCAGTGCAATGTAACCCCCTCTTAAATCTAAATCTAAATCTACCTGGCTGTCTCAACCAAAATGGGAAGCACTATACTTGTACTTGCCACATTTTTTTAGAATCTATATAAAGTTTAAGTTGACAGTAATTGTAAGTATACGAAAGAACAGGGGATCACTTCCACATCAATATCATTTTTTTATTAAATGAAAACAAAAATAAAGCTCTTTTTATTATTTATTTTATATTAAAATATGGGAAAAGTATTCCAGAAAACATAAAGAGATTGTTGAACTCAAAACAAACACAATAAAAATAATATTAACATAACATTGATTAATATATGAAATCAAACACATTTTATTCTTTAAACTGAAATGTAAACAAAACAAAGAAAATTTATGATGAACTTATTTATTGCAACAATTTAAATTCCCATGACACTTACACAAAAGTCTCTTGCTCTTACAGCTACATTTAGCCCTGGAACACTTCTTTTTGCAGTTACAACGTGTATAGCCTATAGCCTAGCCCCAAACTTTTGGAATTGACAGAATCTGCTTCTTTTCATTTCTGTGGTTAAAATCTCATCCATGGAAATTAACTTTTCTTTACAAATTGCGAATTAATTACGCGTGAGAAGCTGCTTCAAGGTACCATTTTTGATTGCTAATTTATAAATGTCTGAATCCTCTATTCCAATACTAATACATTTCGGGGGTCTGTACGACCACGGCCGTCAGGAACTTTAATTCTTATGGTATCACCAATTTGGGCCGGAGGAAACTTTTTTTTGAGGTTCGCAACATTTTTGTTGCTTGAAGTAGAAGATTCTCTTTTGCGGCTACTCTTTTTGAATAAATTAGCTCGTGTTGTTCAGTCGGCACCTGAGATAAAGACGAGCTCAGTTGCAGATCAGTCAGTGCTTGAGATGAAGACGTGCTGGGTTGTGAATCAGTCAATACTTGAGGTGAAGAAGACGTGCTACGTTGCTGATCAGTCAATACTTGAGATGTAGGTTGCCGATTATCTCCAACAGTATTTTGGTCACCCATGGTCATCAATATGATCACTAACCAAATTTTCTTTACCTATTAACGTAAGCTTCTAGCTGTTCCTCGGTTGCAATGTTTCCAATTTGTCCGTATGGGAGAGATTACGATGCTATGCCTCTTTTTGATTTAACACCAAATAGAGCTTCACATGGACTATGGCTTATTCCCTCATGATAACCCTTTTGACCATTTATTTGAATCATTATCGTGCAACCCCGCAGTTAACATAATCTGTATGTCCTGATTGACTCTTTCGACTGAGCCTTGTGTTTGGCTATGACGGGGCTTTCCGTGCACTATTTTAACATCTTTCCACATAGCGCACAATTCAGATATAATTCGGGTATTGAACTCTCTACCATTATCTGAATGCAATATGGCAGGAGAACCAAATATTTGAAAAAATTGAAGTTGATATGCTACTTCTTCCACTCTTCTGGCTTTTAATGGTCGTAACTGGACAAACTTCGTTAAATGATCTTGGTATACCATTATAAATTTATAATCGCCATCGTTGTGTTATCTATCAAATCGACTTGACATCTAGAGTTGAATTCGGAACTAACCAGTGGTTTCACAACAATACCTTTTTTAGACGCACTGTTTCATTTGACATTATTTACACAAATTTAAATACAAAATCACGACTTTATGAGTAATATTTTTGTATTTAATTTGCAATTCCTTAAGCCATCGTGTTCTTCCTCCATAGCCTGTTCTTATGTGAAATTTTGGAAAGGAAATCAAACAACTCTTCATTTGTAACATAATACTGAATATTCGTTTCTCCTGGTTTTAATGACACAATTAACTTTTGTTCGTCACTAACTCTTAAGATGTCAAAACGTTTTAAACTTCTGTAGTCCAAAGGTATACTGCAATTACTTTTAGCAGAAGTTACTTCAGAAACAATTTTAGAGTTCCTTTCTTGAGAAAAATAAAAACAATTGTCTTCTCGTTTGCTTCTAATTAGAGCACGTAACTTTTCAAAAAATGGATCACTATTTACTACAGTAATCATTGAACACAAATTATAATAACTTATATTAAAATTAAATTAGTAAGATTGCACGCACTCTATCAAACTTTGCGTGAGACACAATCCCACAGAGAAGCAGACCAAAGAAATCCCAAATAATCGAGTTTTAACCTGTCGTTTCCGATATTGACCGAAGATCATTTGTGTTTCTCGACAAACACCGGTGAAGGACCGAAATTATAATAAAGCTAATGTAACATGTAACATATACAAATAATATCGTTTATTATAATACGAACTAATAATTTAATTTTAGTATAAACTTCAGTAATTCATAGTAGGTTAATAACGAGGTTAAAAAGCTTCAGTAATAATGAGTATTTTTTTTTAATGGAGGCTTCTGGAGTCTTATATACCATTTTATGACAATGGAACTAAAGTTGTTAAGATTGTTCAAGACTGACACTGACATGGGAAGTTTCAGACACGACGCCAAAGACACTTATAGCAAAGATTAGAATTTAGTTTTTGCTCATATAACAGCTTAGACCTTGCCTTACACGTTATTTCCACTAATATACAAAGTCCAGATTATTTCATAGGGACAGTATTGCTATTTCTTAAAAGGGTAGAAGATAGAAAGATGATTAAATAAGAAAAAAGTTATATAATATAGACCTCTTCAATATTCCGATTTGCAAACTGGAAAAATTTCAAACGCTCCTGAAATATTATGAAAAAACTGAAAATCTGAAATTTAGTTTTTATATATTCTCTTATTACTTGGAGAGGAACGTTGAAATTTTGAATACGCAAATAAAGCAGAAATACGAAGATTATGGTATTAATAAAAATATTTTATCTTTTTTATTTTCAAAAATATGCCATACAACTTTTTTTTTCTTATGGGCGCCATATTTGTTTTTAAAATAAAGCTATCTACCATTCGCAATATCTAAGCAAAGCTCAGAATTTCCAATGTGGAATTTATGAACAATAATAAATTTGGAATCATTGTATTTGTGTTTTGTGTTATAAACCAAGATTTCTAATCTCCCACAATACTTGTACTTATACATTGTATTTTTAAGAATGTTCAGAATCTATATTGAACTAATACATTGATTTCAACGTATGCTTTATCACATTGTATTCTTTTCGCCTAATTAGTTAAAATGTTTTCCTTCATGGTGCAATAATTATTTCTTTCACTCGCTAATATCTGCTGTAAACGTCATACATACTTTTTTCACCATCATTAAAGCCTACCATTTTCAAAAAAAAAATAATTAAAAAACAATCTATGAAAATCCAAATGATAAAGAAGGTAATGAGTATTTCTAGTGTAGTCATGGTTATTAAAGAATATTTTTCTCATCATCATGGTCTACTGCATTTGCATATATGAATTTTCAAAGTTTTTCAGTTTTTCATTCGTTTGAATGTTGATATGTTATACATAGTTGATAGTTGTAAAGGATATCTTAATTTGAGGGTATGAAAACCAAAAGTTGTAAGGCATATCTTTGAAAATATAAAAAGATAAAATAGTTTTAATAATTTCAACATCTTGGTCCATTACTTGCATATTATGTAAAATTTCGATGAGTGTATTCAATGTGAAAATAAGTAAAAACAAAATCTCCGATTTTCAGTTGTTTCAAAATATTGGTTGCACAGTTAAAACCATAGACATCTGAACACCTAGACCACGCATGGCCTGTTTTAGAGCGATCCAACATCTCAAGACCATTATTCTTCTGGTCCATAATGGTTAGTGTACGACTTATACGACTAACATATTTGCCAAGCTTCTTATTTTTCATGGCAGCTTCTGATTTATAGAGTAATAATCAAAGACATTCAGACGTAATTGAAAGGTGGCCGTTGAAATAGTTATTACTGATTATTCAGAAACACCTGCAGATTAAATTATGTACCAAATTTATATTTTACAACACAAAATAAAAATTTTCATTTGTGAAATAAGGGGATCATCAGTCGATATCGATCGATTGAGTTATGTGCGGCAACACAGGAAAATATAATTTAGGCGTCCGTATGAATTCGCAAGCTTTCGTCGCTAGTCGGAATATTGTTGTTCGTTGTTCCATTCATAATTTGAGTGTTGTTACTACGTTTTACAAATTTATACGCTTCTACTCAGGTACACTGTTGCCAAAATCTCCTATAGGAAAATTCTGTGTCTCTCTTAGACATGGAAAATACCAAAACAATTCTCTAACAATAACAGATCGCCTTTGGATAAATGTTATGAATGAAATGCTTCGTCTAGGTGTTCAGATGTCTATGTTTAAAACTTTTCCAGATTGCAAATCGGAATATTGAAGATGTGTAAATTACACAACATCTCTCTATTTCAATCACCTTTCTAACTCTTACCGTTTAGGAAATAGTAGTACTGTCCCTATGAACTCAGGACCCTATATATTATAAAAGTAAGTGTACAATGTGCGTGCCTTTAAAACTCAAAAACCAGCCCCGGTACGATCAAGGAGTTCTATTTTTTACCTGAAAAGCGTGCTGTTGAAGATAAATCGAACCGACAAAAACCACCGAACGACGATTTAATGCACCTGAGATAGTCAAAATCACCATCGTACTTACGGTAAATGGAAACACAAGCCATCACATAATTATACAACAAAGAAGAGAGGGACTACATCACATTGCAAAGACACATATGATGCCTTCCAATATTCATTAATATTTCTGCGCGGAGAGGACGGATAGGTATCATTTTAATGTGAAATAAATCCAACCTGAAACAGGCGTTGGAACAAACAAAAAAAAGTCACTTCCAAGACTGAATCAGAAGAAACTAAGCACTAAAAATACATCCACCTTCAAGACGCAATCATACATGTAGGCCGTCATGTATCGTACATACGAAGCCCGAGACACATACACGCATACACTTAAGATAACATGAACGACATAAGAAAATATGGAAGACCTGACCTCTTCATAAAATTCACATGCCAGAAATCAGAACAAAATAAGATACGGATAATCCCCTATGGATCTACACAACATAATAGTCAGTCCTTTTCCAGCAAAAACAAATAAGATTTATTGAAGTTATCACAAAATACATCTTTCGAAATGTTAAATGCTGAATGTATACAATTATTGAATAGCAAAAATAAAGGCTGCCTTACTCAGGCATCCCAATTCGCCATTTATGAGGGATGGAGAATGTAAAAAAAAATACCCAAAACCATACTTGGACGACACACAAACCAGATGGCTATCCGAAATACAGAAGACGGACAACCAAAACGGTGGCTTCAAAGCAAAATACAAATACGAACTGGAAATAGATAATCAGTGAATAAATAGTACCATATAATCCAGTACTTTCCTAAATGTTCCAAGCACACATGCCAAGAGCAGACGATCAATGCATGCTTGAAAAAATCAAATATCTGGCCACACATACAAATACTGCGACCAACAAAAAATATAAGAATTGAATTCTTTAGAAACGAAACAACAGCAGTTTGCTCAAAAACTTTTAAAAATATATATATTGAACTCAACAGCGATTTTTGCAACATATACTGAAAACGAACTGATCGACCAAATGTATCCAAACATTGTTCACAATTGTACCAATCCGGAGAGGCAATTTTAAAGGGCAATTTTGGCAACTAAAAATAATATTGTCGACGATATCAACTTTTAACATTCAAAAGAAAATTCCCGGTGAGTAGACGATATACAAATCGATCGTCAGTAAACGTCATTGTCAACTTCCCTACAGAATTTCTAATCTGATTGAAAGTACCAGGAACGCCATTACTGACTTCGAGTGAAAATTGGACTTTCGATCATGCTCAGAAATCTGAACTCATCAAAACTATGTAATAGATGATCGTCAAACAGCTATCGAATAACATCATCAAAGCAGAAATTATCACTGGAAAGGACAAAGGACGCAGATTATTTATTCCCAGAATACCACTGATATCTACTGAACTGTCATTCCAAATTAAAAGACTACAATCTGCAATCAAATTAACGTTTTTGTAATTAACAAAGCGCAAGGGCAAACTTTAAAACATTGCGGCATCAACCTCAAAGACTCCTGCTTCTTCCACGGTCAACTAACTATTCACATGCCAGAAATTCTAAACATTTGTATATACATAGGTACCTAAATGTTTCGAATTTCCGGCTATCAATATGATTTTTTTTTTACAAGTATTGTAAATAGAATATGTTTGTCATATTTTTATATATCTTACATTTTAAAGTTTATCCTTTCATTCATTCCAACTACCACACAATCTCATATCAACTCCCTGAGCGAAGCCGGGTATCCCAGCTAGTTAGCAAATAATTCTTAAATTGAGTTCATAAATATTTTAAAAGTAATAACATTATTTGGGACAAAAAAGTATATAATCAAACTGAAGATACTATCACGATACACATACGATATGCCGAATTCTGAACTCAATTTTGTAGTGTTCACCCATGTTTACCACCCGACGTCGTCATCATCATAGTGTTGGTTCTCAGGATTCGAGCACTTTCGTCAGCACTCTTACTTTATATATTGTACAATATACTCGAGCAATGAGAAAACAGAGAAACAGTAATTCAGTAAGAATTCATATATGTAATAGTTTTTCTTTCTAATAAAAATATTTTGATTTAAATAAATACCTCAGCACCATAGCGCTGCTGCCACTGCTGAAATTGCTGCTGCCATGTTGCCCACTGCTGCCAATTTTGCTGTTGTGCTTGGGCCCACTGTTCGGGACTGTATTGTAACGTTGAAGGCATAACTGCTGGGGCTGGGTTGATACCACCAGACAGTAGGGTTCCAGCTGTTGGTGTCGTTACCGCCGAGGGCATAGGTGGTGCTCCGGCTGACCAGTTCCACGACATTATCTAAAAATATGTATAGGTAGAATGTGAATAACAAATCTCTGGTCTAACTTACCTTAGAGGTATGGCAAAAAAAATGATCCGTTCTTCTACGTAATCCTTACCTACGAGACTGAAAATGTGAATTTCATAAAATAAAGAAATTGCAACATCAATGTGTTTCTCTTCACTGAATCTTCCAACTCAAGAAGAAAATAACCAATATGTTCAGTAAATATTTGGAACACAGAAATTCTTCTCAGTCCTTATCAGGTTAGACTTTTGAATGTATTGTTTTTTTTTATTTTCCCAAAACAAGAAACTTCAGAAATATATATGTTAAAGTGATATTTTTGATATAACACAAAATTCAGATAGATTTTTTTGTAATAAAAATGTTTACTAGCTGTTCATTATTATACAAAATGTAGGCATCTAGTTGATCTCTGTATACCTACACATATTCATCATACATTATTTTGTAGCCTTTTCCAGCTTGTTGTATGCCATTTGATAAATGTGAAGAACATTAAGTTCTAACAGCTAGCTGTTCAAAAACACTCTTATCAAGTGATGGAGGATACAGATGAGTTTCCATCATAAAATATTATTAAAAGATAGACAATAAACTTTCAAAAATTAACTATATTTCATGGTAGAAAATACATAGAGACAATACTGAGAATTACATAAAACTGTACAGATAACCCTCATCACTTTCTTCTTCTGTGTAATCGGTGTCGTGATATACATGAAAATTAACAATATATTCGGCGTTTGCTCTTTGAACGGATATAGCAAAAGGATCTTTTGGGTGGAATGTGAAAGCAACCAAACGTCTAACAGAAGGCGTCAAAATTCTAGCTACACCAGCATAAATAAGAAATTTCAAGAATCCTGATTCCCTCGAATAAAACCGAATGGGATACTCTCCGCACGCTTTTGGTCGTTCCATCACTGACACCCACTTTTCGTCATAACTAAACAGTGCTAAGTCAAGATAAGGGGAACTGCTATACGACTGAGCACTAATGGGCAACTGAGCGAGTAGCCTCTTGGTGGCTTCTGTTTTTCCACCAAATTTTGCATTAATGATAGTCTGTTTGAATCGTTTCTGTAGCAAACGGGCGTAGATGTTGTTTGAAGGGCTGCAAGTAAATTGTGTTTCATTATAAACGTTCGCATTTCTAAACAAATCACAGAACTTTTCAAAAAGTTCTAGCAACTCCGTTGATGTATTCTCATACACTGCCAGGATGTTTGTAGATTTCAAATTGTAAATAACAAAGAACTGAGGTTGGCTGTTGGCATCTGTAGATTTCAATGTAACTACATCTTCACTAGCATATTTAATGAAAAGATGATTTTCGTCAAGCAGTTGCATTTTCCACATCTTCAAAGAATTAAAATTGTCGAAGTAATGATAGAATTTACGGAGCTCAGAAGGATTATTTGAAGCTGCGCTGACCTTTGCCGCTCTTTTATAGAGGAACGTCAGCAACCTATGCTTCAAAGAGTTTATCCAGACTTCCCTGAATGCTCTTTCTGAAGAATACACATTACTGTAGCAGAAGCGGTCATCTTCGTAACAAAAACGGCCAATTTTTTTTATATCTACAAACATACCATCCAATAACTGAAATATATGGATAACCTGATGTTGCACGGACAAAACTGCCAAAGTGTCTTTGTATAAGTACATTCCTTGATTGTGCGAGAGATATATCTTATCTACTTTAAACTTTCTCGAATCGCACAATTTTCCCAACTGTAAATCGACAAGATGGAGAGTATAATTCTCTAATGGTGACTGCAAATTAGGGGTGACAGATTCGTTGTTTGTGTAGGTTTCATAGAAATGTGGTCGTATTTCATCTGGGATAAACGACGCTGACCCTATAATCACATATCTACCATCTTCGCTAAATAAACTACATTCTCTATTCAACTGTTCCATTCCTTTAGCTACATTAACACGATACTTGAAGCCAAAGAAGCGGTCGAACATCCTCGCCTTAACCAAATAAGCTTTATGGTCATGATCGGCGCCTTCGGTATCTGCTAATAAATCAGCAGCGGCAGCAGGTCCTTTGTAAAAATAAATTTCCAAAGATGTTTGATCAGCAGAAAACGCAATAAAGTGTTTACCATCGGGACTGAATTTTCTCAGGAAACAAGGTGGTTTCTCGACATTTATCACAGTGAAGTTAGGAAAGACGTTCTGATAGAACTGTCTCGCACAGTGGAAGTGAGTGCCTGCTTTCCTAGCTCCGAACGTTTGTCTGTTATTCAAACGTATCACAATATTTTCAGATCTATGCTTTTTCGTTTTAAAAACAGTTTCCATTTTAAGACACGCTAGTTATTCAAACCTCTCAACCAGTTCTGATAACACCACAAATGTGGATGATTTCTAATTAGAAAGTTTAATCTGTAATAAAATATACGAAATCACTTCTCTCAAATGAGATAAACCAAAAGCATATTATTTATATATTCATTATCTTTAATACAGTTTTCTATTTACGCAGCATATCCGCTGCTATTCTTATATGTATATAGAAGGTAAGGAAATAGTCTGCAGTGGTATATAACCAGTTAAGTAGTAAGCACCTAGTAATATGAGTACTACTAATTGAATGAAATTGCTGAATTACAAGGGATCCACACTTGATGGAAATTCATACATAAAGCATTTTCAATAAATTCGCATTTTTTTATGAAAGTGTTAAGACCAATAGGTAACATAATTTCAATAATTCCCAAAAAAGCTAAAAAGCAAAATAGGGTAAAATCAAACTAGTGAAATATATCAGAGGTAGATCTACCAGGACATTTCGTCGCAATATGACGAGGATATTCATGGAAAAGTTTGTTCGTAGTCGCTAGAATAACGATATTAGCAAGAATGGGGATTGTAATTCTGGATAGACATATCAATCAAGATTTCACATCGGTATCAAAAAGTTTTATTTGGATAATAGTCCAAGTCACCCAATAACTATCAGAATTTCTCAAAATTTATTTAAAAAAAAGATGGGTAAATATACATTACGTATTTCACACTAGCCTTTCACATTATTTAGTGACTTTTATAACAACTTGCTTGAGCAAGCGTGCACCAACAATCCTAATACTTACTATGCTTACTCCTTATAGCGTTGAAACGGCATGAACAAAGAATTCTTATCAGAACATATTCTGAGTACGAATTTAATGAAAAAATAACGAATAAATCCATGATGTAAAAGAAAAATTATAATCATTTCTAGTATGGTGCTTGTCAGATAAAGAACCAAAAATGTGTACACATTTTTTTTGTGCTGAGTTACAATTTGCACTTGTATTCTAAATGGTTCGGTTATCCATTGACTGATATAACGATTATATACTAGGTATTATAGTTACAGTATATTGACATAACCATGATATAAACACCGATTATATATTATCACGATATAACGATTATCTTCACTGCCAGATACCTTATCCTAAGACAAATATAAGAGAAATAGTACATTATCTCCCTCATATTATATGAAATAAAAAATAGAAAGTGTAACAGGAAAAATCACTTATGCTAATGGAATTTGAGAAACCAAAAGGGTAGAATGAACTTACCTTTTATTGATCTGTAAGACTGGTGAGTTCTTTTCCTGAGGAAAGATGAAAATCCATATTAAAACTAGGTAATATTTCTACAGAAACGTTCAAATTATAAAATTCAAATACTTGTAACATACCTTCAAGGAAATAGTATATTCTAACAACTTTTACTCAAATAGTTACTATTTACCGACCATTCAACGATTACGAGCCATTTTGTTTATTTTATGAATGATAGAATGATGGATTCCCGAGCTTCGTGTTCCGATTATCGTCGAATACGAATGTCAAATACCACAGATTGTATCTTCTGTCTCTGTCTGCCACAGCCACAGATCATATGTTGTCAAAAGTCAACAAAGGAGTTTTATGGTTGTCAACTGTCAAAAATAAGATTATCATAGAATCAGGATTCTAATCGACCATAGAACATAGTTTACATAAAACAGTATATAGACATAGAACTGAACAGAGGCAACCATAAGACGCTCAACTAGATAGGCAATTTTATACCAGCACTACGCCAGCGGATAAACTTTCGTATATTGAAAAACTTTTGATACCAATCGATGTATTTTTAATTGCATTTTCTAAAACTATATATATATATATATATATTTAAAACTGCGTATACCACCATTTTTGAAATAATCGGCATCAAAGTTGTGAAAGTTCAGGTTATGATATCGCTTGCTTGGAGTTATCAGGTTCTATGTTACAAAAACAACTTATCTAGAAAATCGCTTTTGAAATATCATAATGCTAGAACTATGGTATCCTTTTTGTTTATGGTGTGCATAGCTACTCTTGCACTTATTTATTGTTATGAGACAATATCAGCTGGTGAATTTAGAAAATATTTCTATTTCTTTATTTTATAAAAATAACGCAAAATAAACATAGAACCCTGAATTATCAATATGCATTTATTTATGAAAATACATAGAACCTTGTATAGATTATAGTGGAACAATATAGGAAGTATAATCTACAAATGAACATTAAACACTCTTAAGGCTAAATAAACTAAGGCATACTTAAAAGAAAGTGAAAGATTTATAACGAAAATATGGAATTAAACATTCTATCATAGTTTTGCGAACTATTTTTTGATTTTTTTATTCTTTTTTTCTTTAGAGATTTTTGAGTCTTTGTTTGGTAAAATAGCACTGTAAAATTGCTGATCGATAAGTGGCATCCATTTCAACATGAACTGCAATGCATCGGTTTTATTCTGAGGCAGTCCACCGGGTGATTTTGTTGGCTTTAATACTTTTTGTAGCAAGTTTGTTACTATTTGTAAACTCCCAATTTCTATTTCTGTAAATTTATCTTGAGCGTAAGAAGTTTTAACCTTTACAATGTGAGGTGTTAGTTTAGAAAACTGAAGCACAGAAACTTTAGAGAATGGGACATTTTCATAATGAAGAAGAGATGAAATAGCTTGAAAATCCAAGAAATCTTTCGCTTGCATTTGATGTATCTTGTATGGATTTCTCAGATTTACTTTCAGAAGTATCCTCATAAGTGACAGAGGACTGTAGTATTCTGTTTTTTGTAGTACTCTCTCTATGGCACTGTGCGTAGCATCCACTTCTTGCACAGATGAATGACCTGGAACAGAATATTTTATAGTTATAGTTCCCAGGTTTTTGTTCTCCCACAAAAACTTCAACATTGCAAAAGATAACATAGAGTTGCGGTTTTGGGCTACGCAACTATCGCTCCATAGCGTGAGCTCAGTTAAATGGGGATGATCCATGAGAACTTTGGACATGATGTTAAAAAGCGCACTGGCTATATCATTTCCTTTCCTCCCCATTAGGTGTTCGCTCCAAACCGAACAGTAAACTTGCTTTGTTAAAGATAGGTGTGCTGTTAGATTGTACACGGAAAGTTTGCTCTTATAAAAGAATTTATTCACGTCTGCTTTGGGGCAAGTCAAGACATTCTCAAGGTCAAAGCATAAGACCATTTTTTCTCTGTCTTTTCTGTCACGGTTCCTTTCTGCTCCACATAATTTTTTCTCTGCTACATGTTTTTCATAATGATCCTGCGTTTGATCATCTTTGTCCCTCTGTTCCTGTCTATGCAGCTTTACTAATTCGCACACGTCACAGCGGTCCTTTTTTGGAGTTTGAAAGAAAATATTAAATTCTGTACAGAATATATGCCTGTACTGAGACAGTTTGACCGGGACTTTTCCTTTTTCTTCCATATATTTTTTATACAGTTCATAGAGTTTCACTACATTTAAAGTTGACTCCATATACTGCCTTTCAGTATTGGCCCGACAGTAATGGCTATCGATTTTCGGTATAGAGTTAATATGGTCCCGTACAGATTGTTTCATGTCCTCAGGTATTATGTGTTTAATATGCTTTCCGTGAACAGATCGCTTAGGGGTATTTCCTACTATATTTTTGGAAGCGTGTGCAGAATAAATAGTTTTTTGACTCACACTTAAAGTACCAAGGAAATAACTCTTACAAACTTCTATTTTCTTGGCACTTATATCGAAGAAAAACTTAAAACTGAATTTTTTCTTGGAATTATCATCACTTTTGCCATGTCGTCTCCTTGAGGGTATGCATTTCGTTGTATTTGCCAGTAAAAATAGTTTTTTCTCTTCTTTTGTTAATTGGTAGTATCCCTCAAACACCTTTTGCCGCTCCTCGTTGTTAATTTTTTCACTACACTTCCTTCGACAAGATGTTGAACAATTTTTGTAGGTTTCAACCACTTTTGCTGGAACCATTTTTTTTCGAGAAGAAATATAAGCCTCACCACTGTTTCTTTTTTGTTTCCTAACAATCTGGGCCCATTTAGATGGATCACGTTTTCGTTTTCTTGTCTTCGTAGGCGTGATTGATTCAGGTTCATCTCTTTCTAGATCTCTAGATGTTTGAATTGTACCTGACAACGATGGTAGGCTTGAAGATCCTGCCAGGCTGGTAACGTTGCTTTGGTACGGTGTAACCATGTAATTATTATTAAAACTGGAATAAAAATCAATAAAATAAAAAAAATCATAACCTCAAAATCTAACACATACCTGTTACTACTTTCTGACCCATCTGAAGGAGCATAATCTTTGTCAACATCACTATTAGTTCCTGTAAAAGGATCTTCCTCTCCTGACTCACTCATCACTGTTTATTTCACTGTCCCTTTTATATTATGAAGCTAAACACTCAAGTCACACAACTTATCAAAAACAACAGAGTAACGCTGAGTTTTATGTGAAAGACAACATGACTGCACATTTGCGAATGCAAAGTTCTATGTTGTACATAGTACCCTGCATTATTTAGAGTTCGTAACACTTTCGTAAATTTAGTTCTATGTGGTACATAAAACTTTGTTTTCTCAAACATTACAAAGTCATGCAAAATTGTAAGTTATTTGCTTGCAATATACAGTGACGGTGCTACATAAAACCATGGGTGTCTTATGAGATACAAGAGTAGGCAACATAGGACTTGGTGGTTTGAAAATCACAATATTTCAAATTTTGTTACATAGAACCTCATAACTCCAAGCAAGCGATATCTTTAAACCTGACCACTCAGATGTTCAAAAATTAGATATCAAAGTTGGGTAAAGGTAAGGTTCTGACATCTTTGAAACTGATTCAGTTAAAAAAACTAGTTAGAAAATTGCCAAATCCGTAAGATTTCCATTTAAAGCATATTTGTTTTATTATTAAGTTTAACTTATTCTTCACGCCTTCGCAGCTATTTTACTTTCCATGCATGATATGTTTTTATACTATGGACTCATGTTCTTGGTATTCAAAATTATGTAATGTGTGTTGCGTGCCATGTTGATTACATTTTTCAGAAATATGAAATATATAATTTATGTGTTCCTGTTTTTGAGATAATAACGATAAACATTGTTAAGGATATGACATCCTAGAAGGCGACAACATGGATGGAATTAAAATTTTAAAGTAGTTTAGAAATGGCCAAACAGGCAAAATTTAAAATTAATGAGTAAAGCCCGCTGCAGATGGAGTATGTTTTGCTGCATGTTTCCTTGATGGGAGCTAGGCTTGGTGCTGTGCATGCTTCCGTGTAAGAAAATGACATCGCGTGCACTAAACACGTAAACTAGTCGAGTCGAACTCAAAAGTTATTTTGCACAAAATAACATGTTATTTTAATTGTTGGGACCTTTTCTCTGTTGTAACAATGATTAAAAATAGAGCTTGATTAGAATGATCAATATTTTGTATCATTTATCACAGTCATATTTCTCTGTACTGTCATTTTACATGCATGATGGCCTGCATCGTGTGAAGCCAACACAAGCAAGGGAGCCATAAGCACACCATGCGCGGCAGCATTTATCGAACCGTGCAGCAAAACAAGCAAGCAATCATGCAGCAAAACATACTCCGTCTGCAGCGGGCTTTAGCAACCATATAATACGTTAGCAAATAGTAAAAAATGATAGTCTTATTTTGCACTATTCCATAGTTATTTTGACGGATGTTAATGGGTAGAAAGAGTTCACAGTTTGTTGATTGTACTGTCTTATCCTATATCCATCAACACACCACCCAAGTCGCTCGCTCCCAGAACATTTGCATATAATTTCCTTAAAAAATTTAAATTATTTCCATTGACAATGTGTTTTATTTCTTCTAACAGTACAATTCATTAGAACTCGTTAAAAATTTTTGTTTGTTCTATTTTTTCACAGGTCTTATCTACTTCATATCTAAATTATACATATTTACTTAATATCTCTCATTTAGCACCAACATTTTATTTTCTAATTTAAATATATTTTATGGGGCAATACTTTTCCTGAATGTTTGCATATCGGACTAGAATTATTTGTATCCTTCCAAGGCTTAAATGGGACACTGCATCATCAATCGTTACTGAAAAAAGATGATGATCAATATGCTCATTTCTTCTCAATTTGAGTTCTCATGGGGCCCCTTAAATTAAGTAACTGAACTCAAATTTATGAAAATTATATTAGAATATTTTTAAAACATCAAAATTATGGCAATGAAAATTAAAATACATCAATTCTTGGAATAGTTAAAAACTATTGCCTAGATCATTTCGTTTTTTCCAGATCTAAGTACTGCGTTTTTGTAAAATAAATTATCTAATATATACCTGCATTTGTGAAACAGTGATTTTTTTCAAGTATAAAGTAATTTGTAAGTGACGAAGCAACTAATTTTGCAGCGGAAATCGTTTAAATAACAGTAAATGCTGTTAAAACTTGAGACCCGTAAATTCCATTGAAACGGCGAAAAAACTCGCTAAAATGAGATTAGGATAGTGCAATGTCATACATTACGTTGTAGTGCCGCGAAAATGAAAAATAACGCTTTAATTAATAAATTAAAACAGTGACAAATGTTGCAGCTATGCTAAGGTTTCCTTTCCCATTGAGGAAAAGCCCGTATACCAGATATTTACCAAATAATTATATGGGTTATATATTTACCAGTTGTAAGCTTGAGTGCTTGAGGAAGTGTGATGGTAATAGTGAGACTTTCAGGTTTTTAGTATCCTTAAACTTGATGGAAGAAGGTACTCTGCAATTGGACGCTCATTCAGAATGATTTTTTCTACTCCTAACACTACCATGAAGCAGAAAGTTCCTATCGTCAAATTCCTTTTCAGACTCCCCAATTAAAAATCTAGTGGTAACCAAATCGGAAGTCCAGATGTCAATATTTTGCAGATTAGTTTCTAAAGCAACAGCACACTGGATCCTTTAAATGGAGCCTTCTTATTAAAATAAAAGTTGATTTGTCTATCTGAGGGCAAGGTAATGTTAGGAAACATACTCAAATATCTTTAACTAGTTAGTTCTACCTGGTACCAATCCCCCTCAAAAGAGATGATATTTGAGACTTAGACTTACTAAGTTCATAACTGTAACATAAATACCACCAAAACCGACATTTCTGGATGTAGGTGAAACTTTGCGCCAAGTACACATTTTAAGTTACTCTGGAATCTGGAATTGAAGACAAAAATTTTTTAAATCAAATGAAATGCCAAGATATTCATAAAATATGAGTAACCATTACCATTCTCTGTGATAATTTAAGAAAAATTCTATAACCAATTTCAATTTATCTATTTTCATAAGAATAAAAATGAAATAAATAATTCCTTTTGAACCAATTTTCAATAAATTTAAAAAAATATTTATTCAGAAAAAAAAATTGATCAGACTTGGCCCAATTTTTACTTACCTACCATAGTATGTAGTATGTAAAAAAGTATTGTAATCGTGTTAAATTATCGGTTTTAAGATTTCAACTAATGTTGACGTTTCAGAGTTTCTTGAGGGAGAAACGACAAAGCACCGCATTCAAATTTTTCCATTGAAATGAATTATTGTCTTAACCCTTTAACGCCTAGCGTGATCATATGATCACACCCAACATGTCCTTAGATTTTGAGTTATAACTGGCAACCCTGCACAAATAATACCTTCCGCTTCACACATCTCAACGCAGAAGGGTCAGTGTGCCCTGTGCTAACGTGCGAAAAGGATTGTATTCTGTTATTGCAAGTTTACATCGTTTTGAATCTACGCCATATTTTATGCTGCGTTGCAACCATGACCCATCAAGACATCCGATTTGTGTAAGTATGATAGAATTATTATATAATATTGTAATTCATGTTTTGCATACAAAACTTAACATACATTATGAGGATTATCTAACATTGATTAACTAATTTTGTATTTTTCTATAAATTACTATACAGTATAGCTGTGATCTTGTGAACACGCTAGGCGCTAGTATTGGCGGTCTGGTCAATATATGAAAAATGTAGTTTTTGATAATGACTTGAGCATATTTTCCATGTTCCAGTGGTATAACTATGGAGGAAGCATTGGCCATGATTTATGATGATGACCAAGAAGTTTCTCAGATATTTATGGAACCTCCCGAATCAAATGTGCTCACTGACGAAGATTCCGGAGACGAGGATGCTGGGCTCTTGGATAACTTATCAGGCAGACAGCTTCGCGCCGGCACCGAAGTTGTTTTGAGAAGTCAAGGTGAACCATTAGAAGAACAGGAAGAGGATGAAACCCATGAAGAAGTCCCCCACGTTTACAAACAAACCACTAATCAACGTAAAAAAAAATCAAAAAAGTCCTCAATTGAGACAGAATGGATTGATGGAGATTTAGTTTCATCGCCACATTACTTTCCCAGCTCTGACTATATGAGATGAGCCCCTATGATATATTTCGCGAGATATTCAATGACGACATCTTTGAGTATCTCATTGAAGAGACTAAGAGATATGCATTTTCGAAAAATCATCCAGAATTGAATGTTACGAAACAAGAGCTTGAAGTATTTGTAGCGATTTTGATCCTTTCTGGTTACAACACCGTACCTTCAAAACGCCACTACTGGGATTCACTAGGAGATCTTCGCAACGAGTTTGTCTATACTTCCATGAGACGAGACAGATTTATCAGTATATCGAGATTTCTACACTGTGCCGACAATTCCTTTCCATCAACCGATGATAAAATGTGGAAACTAAGACCACTCATGGTTATGTTGCAAAATCGATTTTTAGAGCTTTATCGGCCAGAACAACATATTAGCTTTGATGAATCAATGATCGAGTATTTTGGCAGACATGGGTGTAAGCAATGTATTCGAAATAAACCAATAAGATTTGGATACAAGGCTTGGTGTTTGAACACCCCCGATGGCTACCTCATCAACTTTGACATATACCAAGGTAAAAATCCAACTGGTGTCACCGACTATGAAGAAAAATTCGGTAAATGTGCAGCCCCGCTTATTCAAATGCTAGATATGCTTCCAGATCGTGTGAAAAACCTTTCCATGTATATCTATTTTGATAATCTATTCACAAGTGTGGCGCTACTACAAGAATTACGTAACAGGAACTATCATGGCACGGGAACTATACGCGAGAACAGAATTCCTGCATCTTGTAAAATAAAAGATAAAAAGCAGATGAAAAAAGAAATTCGTGGAGAGTACACCTCACAGTTAGATCGCCGGAATGGCATCATAGTTGTTAAGTGGATGGACAATTCAGTTGTCTCAGCGGCATCCACTGCTTATGGTGATGAACCGTTGTCATATTGTCAGCGCTACTCACAACAACAGAGGAAGAAAATCCGTGTTGCTCGTCCCGCTCTTTTTGGACAGTACAATAAATACATGGGTGGCACAGATAGGATGGACCAAAACATATCATATTACAGAGTGTCAATTCGAGGTAAAAAATGGTGGTGGCCCATATTCACGTGGCTCTTAGATGTATCTGTACATAATGCCTGGTTGTTGAAGAGGAAATCTGGAAGTGACATATCCCAACTCGAATTTAGAAGAAGAATAGTTCAGGTTATCTTACAGAGGTACAAGAATAATCCCCAAGGACCAGGTCGTCCACGAGGATCAAAATCAAGTTTAGATAGTAAAGTGCCTAATGAACTCAGATTAGATGGTTTAAACCATCTGATTGAGCCATGCAACAGGCGCAGGTGTGCTGGAATGAACTGTACCAAAACTGTACGCACCCAATGTGGAAAATGTGATGTAGGTCTATGTATTGAATGTTTTAAAGCATTTCATGTTCTTTAAATTGATTGAATAAATATATTTTGGAAACAACATATTTGTCCTTCATTAACGCCTAGCGTGATCATATGAACACGGGGTCTAAACTAAAAACTATTAACAAAAAAAATATTTTATAATTTTTTATACCATTACTATATTATATTTTCTTGATATATAGAGTATGGAGCAAATTTGCAAAAAAAAATAAAATCAGGCGTTAAAGGGTTAAGTTAGACGTAAATTAAAATTGGGCCAAGTCTGATCAATTTTTTTTCTGAATAAATATTTTTTTTAAATTTATTGAAAATTGGTTCAAAAGGAATTATTTCATTTTTATTCTTATGAAAATAGATATTTTAGATAAATTGAAATTGGCTATAGAATTTTTCTTAAATTATAACAGAGAATGGTAATGGTTACTCATATTTTATGAATATCTTGGCATTTCATTTGATTTCAATTTTTTTTGTCTTCAATTCCAGAGTAACTTAAAATGTGTACTTAGCGCAAAGTTTCACCGACATCCAGAAATGTCGGTTTTGGTGATATTTCAATTATTTTTGTGGTTTAAATTTAAAAATATTCTATTTTTTTAGAATAGATATATTCTTTGTTATGTATATACATTATAAGTGTTATCTTTCGATATAGTATTATTGCCATGACTATTAAAACATTAAACCAAAACACTGCGAATCATGAATAACGGAAAAACAATACCTATTTGTGAGCAATTTTGCTTGAAATATAACAGTTTTGTATCGAAATTGTGGTCTCCTCCACCCCTTCAAGCCCAACAATCCCAAACATGTAATTAATTATTTATTGGAAATTCGGTATTTTTCGGTTATTGAATTTGTTTCATGTATAAATAATCGAAATAGTTATAAAAGTATCATTTTCCAGTTTATTTAGTAATAAAGATGCATTTTTAATATCGAGGCAGCGGTAGTGATCTAGGGCAATACCAATACTTTCATTAAATAATAATACTTATTAATAAAAATAATTATTTCCATAGTTCTTTATTTCATTCTTTACATGCAAGTTATTTCTTTAAATCCTATATAATCAAAACCAACAAAATATAATTACATCTATTCTAATTCTGTGAATTTCAATTGATTTCGAGATTCTTCTATTTCAAAGTTGAGAAAGAGCTGTATAATATATACCATCAGTTAATGTCATATTCCTGTATTGAGTCCGTATATCTGTGAATTTCCTAGGGCCAATTTAATCGTTTGTATTTGGGAACAGATGTTGACTTTAAATATAATGAAGAATTCTATCAAAGAACCTATGGTTGCACCTGATTTGATTTTAAGCAACTTTGTATATTGGCGAAAGTATTAAAACTTAACACTTGTGTTTTTAATTTTTATTCATATCAACTCACTTTTGTTTTTTCTTGTTTTACTATTGACAAACAGTGATACCAATCATAAAAATAACAAAAAAAACTGTTATACTTCCAACAGCACCATGGGTTCGTCCATCTCAAGCTGCATCGCAAAACTAGTCCTCGAAAACAGGTTTTCCAATACCATTTTTTTAGATACGGTGGCGATTGTTTATAAACCACTCCCAAACGTAAAGAAAACTTTATAATAGATCTTTTCCACACATATCACTATAAAATAAAATTTACAATATAAGCTGAACTAAACAATTCAATTAATTTTCTAGATTTAACATTAATACACAATCAAAACAATAAATGCACAAAATCATACACTAAATATATTTGGCCTGGGAGATATTTGCATTTTAACTCGGAACACCCATTATGCCAAAAGAGATCAGTAATCAATAATTTTGCAGACAGATCAATTAATTTCACAGATTCAGAATATCGCAAAGAAAATAATAAATAATAAAGTCTATAACCTTCTGAAAAAAACATACATCTACTTGCCGGAAAGAAGTTGGCGCGGAAATTTTGTTTTTCTCAATAATACTAATATATATAAATTGCTCACTTAATGCTCATTCTGAAACTGAAAATGCTCAAGCTGGAAAACTGATAATCAATAAGATATTCTCAAATTAAATTTGTGTTTGTAATTTCACGAACATGTCGCTTAATTATTATTTTCGGAATTGAGTTGCGCCTTGCGCCAAAAAATTGCTCAGCAATTGCTCAATGAGAAAATATGAATAGCTCCATGTTTTTCGATTGACAATTGAATAATATTAATGATTAATAGTTTCTCAATACGGTTGTGAAGCTATGACGTCATCATGGTATATCTGAATGGTGGTAGCAGCAGAGATAACCATAGAGGAGAAAACCAGTACTGGATCAAATTGTCAAATGTGCTCTATTGTTATTATTTTCCAGCTGATGTATATTGGTTGCATTTAGGTCAAATAGTAGTTGTATAGATTTATTCTTTATTATTTTTATTATTTAGGTAAATAACTCAATAATAAAGAATATCTCAGACACAGATAATTGATGTCCGTGTTAGGTTTTGGAGGTAGTGTTCTCTGGTTATGTTAATGTCCATGTGTCAAGAAGACTGGAAACAAGGAAAGTAAACTTCCTATGCTTCTCTAATTAGAGCATGGAATTACCAAAGAGGCATCGCATACGGAGAGCAAGTGAAGCCAAATGAGAACTAAATCAATGGCCGCCAATGGTAGTAGCAACATATTCTTTTTTTGACAGTGACTCTTGTATTCAAGTGCCTCACAGTTCACCATTGTTTTAAGTTAAAAAATCGTCGTTTACATTAAAAAATAACACAAAAAATTAAAATCAAAATAAGGTGTAAGCACCAAGGTGAGGCCAAACTAATGGCGGCCGACGAAAAATTGGCTTCGCTTTTGTTTCACGGCGGCTATACAAAAGATATGCGTACGAAATTTTACCCGATTTTTAGGGCAAGTTTAATCTCCTTGTTTCCAGTCTTCTTGCCGCGTGTCAAGAAGAGCAAAGTTGACAATTTTACAAGCGCATTGAAAAACTATTAATCATTAATTTTATTCAATTAATAATCGAATATTGGTCCCAGTCACGTTGGTTATCAGACGTGAACTTCTTCGTTATTTTATAAAAGCTGAAAGTTTGTCAGCGCATGCTCCCAACACAGGTAAGAACGATGGCCCATTATGAAGTTTGGGTTGCAGTGGCTTTGGCAGGTAAACTATACTAAAGGTGTGTAAAATACAGATCTAATTTCGTTAAATAATAAAGAGCGATTTTTTGGTATTACCTTCGGAATATTATTAAAAATCACATTATTCATTGCCAGACACTTACCATCGTGTCAACCCCTTGCCAGACACCCTTAATTTTCAGGACTACTTACGTTAAAGTATAAAAGCTGATTTTTATACATGATACTTGGGTAATGAGTAGAGGATGTTTCCTCAGTAGTCAGACATTTTTGATAGTTCCAACCCCTTGCCAGACAGGGTAGGGTAACTGTAGGAGCGAGCGCGAGGTAGTATATATATGTGGGTGCGAGTGAGATGCGCTTGTATTGTTTAGTATTTTGTACATGCGTATATCAGCAAAAATAATATATGCTATTTTCAAAGATTAATTTAATATTCATTATTAATTATAAGAGTAATATTATTAATACTATTACGTTATAATGTAATCGCTGATTTCTATATATAATACTTAGGTAATAATTATTTGATATTTCCTCTTTAGCCAGACATTTTCCCTATTTTCAACCCCTTTGCCAGACAAGCAATGTAAATGTTAAAAAAAGATTCGTGATTATAATGACTTATTTAAATAAACTTTTTGGTCGATTTATGTGACTAATCGATGTAAATTTTAAAAATATCTTCAGAAAAAACATTCGTTGCTACAACTGATTGGAATTGTTAAAAATTTCAATTTAGTCTGTCAAATAGATCAATGGTATTACATATTATTATACTGTATAAAAGATACTGTTAATTCATTCGTTATCATAATTATCATCAATGCTATCATTTTCTTCGTCACTATTAGTCCATTCGATATCGTGGTCTTCTTCTTCGTCAGTGTCTGTAAAAATGTGAAAAATTTAATTGGATTAAAAGTATAATAAAATGTTCAATGGTTGGAAGTAATATTTATACCTGAGACAGTTTTTAATGAATCTCTGAGAAAATTTGGTAACTGATCACCTTCGAACCATTTAAAATGATAATGATTATCTTCGAGTACCCATCCATTTTTTTCAGGTTGATAAATTGATGGAATTTGCTGGTTTGCATTATTTCAAATGCTAGATACATAGATAGCTCGTAGAAATTGTTGTAGCATTCAGATTTACAGGGTGGTAGACTACTAGCATCAAAATTTCGTAGTTTTTTACGACTAAATGCTTCATTAATATCTGAGACCTGATACGTATTGATGAATAGTTGAAGTCGTGCTGCATCAACATCAATTATCGAACCGACATTGTATACTTCGCAAATAAACTGTTGAATAATATCAAAAATTCTTTGTCGTTCATCATCATTTTCAAATAATTCGTTCTCACCTAATTTAATGAAAGCTTTTTGGTATTCTTCCGAACCGCTCTATTACCAACACCAGATCACCGGGAACTCGCGAAAAATCCTATAATCTACGTATCATACATACACTACGTATCATCCACTAATAATATTGAATTCACTTTATAGTTTTGATATATTCGAAACATTCTATGTTATAATTTAATAATAAATATTAAATTAATAAAACTTCAAGATAACATATATTATTTTTGCTGACATACGCGTGTACAAAATACTAAAGGTATGCTTAAAAGGTTTGTATGGAAATAGTTTATTATAATTGTTCCGAATGTTATTTATTACGTTTCGATGAACTTTGTCATCTTTTTCAAATAAAAGTTCAGTAAGGGTACTAAAATCTACAAAATTTAATTAATAAACAGAATAAACTTTGAAAATAATTTGACTTACCTAAGACATAAAATGGAGGAAAACATTTAGAATTAAAAATTAAAGAAAATTCTTCTTATACCATGGTTAATTTGTAAAAATAAACTTAAAATTTTAATTCTTATTAGATGTAATATGTCCTCTACATTTTCTTATTTTCCTTTTCATTTTACGAAAAGGATGCGTTTGGATGAAATTTTTGGTGTTATATTTTGGAAAGGAATTTGTGTCTGTTTTCTAAGTAATGGCCGGATGTTGTGTGCAGGAAATTTGTTTATTGTTATGTTTTGTGTGCATGGAACAGGTTATTGTGGTTTGTGAGCTTGTTCGTGTAGTTGTATATTTTTCTAATGTGTTATAAAATTTTGTTATAAATAATACTTCATTTTTTTAGATCTGTTTTTGCGTTTATTGCATTTGGTTGTCTTTTTATATGTATCATTTCATATATTATACGTTTGAAGGTGTTTTTTTCAGTTGTTAATATTTTAAAATCTTTGAAATTAAATTTATGTTTTTGTTGGGATTCATGGTTTGTTAACGCAGTTTTGTTTTTCTTATCGATTTGTGTCCTTTTATTCTATTTTCGATGTATTGACTTGTTTGCCCTATATATGTGCAGTTGCATGGTATTTCGTATACAGCAAGGGTTGTTTTATTTTTATTATTTTTAGCTTTTAGTTTGCTGAATGTTGCTTTTAACAGATTGTGTGCTTTATGACTAGTGCAGATGTTATAGTTTTTGAATAACGTTTGTAATTTATTTGATAGGTTTTCTACGTATGGGATGGTGAGGTAGTTTTTGTTTTTTTCTAATTTTTGTTTTATGTTATTGTTTGTATTATATGCTACATTGACTTTGTGTTTGAACTTAGAATTAATTAGATATGTAGGGTAGCCATTTTGTTCAAGGGTGGTTTTGGCTTTCTTTATTGCTTTTTCTCTAAATTCTGGGTCTCAGAGTTTAATAGCTCTGTCCGCAAGGCTGTTAATGACCGATCTTTTTTGGGCAAGGGGATGTTGTGAATAATAATTTAGATATCGACCTGACCATTTGTTTTTTGTGTACCATTCTGTTTTAATATTATTATTATTATTATGTATAGTCAAGTCAAGGAAATTGATTGTTTTGTTTTATTTCTATGGTAAATTTGATCTTATTATGGTAAGATTGGAAAAGGTTTAAGATGTAATCTTCTTTGCCTATGGGAATAGCTGTTAGACAATCATCGACATATCTATAGTAAAAGGGTACATGGAAATTTAGTTTTGGTAATATCTCGTTTTCGAGGTCTTCAAGAACTAACTGCGTTATACTGCCAGAGATGGAGGATCCCATGGCGCAACCGTAGATTTGTTTGTAGTATTTATCTTTATATTTGAAATAGGTGGAGTTTAATGTGAATTCAACTGCTTTTTTGAATTCTGTTTTCGGGATGTCTGTGTGTTTTTCAAGTTCGTTCCATTTTTTATCTATTATTTCCAATGCAAAGTTTACTGGTATGTTTGTATAGAGGGAGACGATATCTAGGGATACTATTATGTAGTTGTTTGGAATTCTCATATCTCTTATTTTCTCTTTGAACTGCCACGAATCTTTAATATATGAATCGGTTTTATTTATGACGTTATGTATTATGTTTTTTAGGTATTTTGATAGTTTGTTAAAAGGTGATTGTATAGAAGAAACTATTGGTCTTAATGGGATACCTGTTTTGTGTATCTTTGGTTGTCCATATATTTTTGGTGGTAAGGCATTATGTATGATTAATCTTTTTTCCGTTGTAGTTGAAATATAGTTTTGTTTTTGCCACTTTTTAATTAGTTCGTTGTTGGTTGTTTGATGTTTAAGAGTAGGATCAGATTTTAATTCTTTATAAGTTGTTGAATCTGTTAGAAGTTCATTCATTTTTGTGTCGTATGTGTTTGAATTCATTATGACAGTTTTGTTTGATTTATCCGGTTTCAATACGATTAGATTTGGGTTATTTTTTAGAAAAAAATTTGTTTTTTTATTTATATTTCTTTTTTATTTGTTCCTGTTTTTTTTTTGTTTTATTATCATTTTTCTTACGGTTTGTTAGTATGTTACAGACTGTAGCTCTAATTTAATTTTTGCCTTGTATTGGTAATTTTTCTGTTTCGATAGAGTATTCTATGTTAGCAATTATTTCTGGTATGGGTAGTTTATCTTTGTTTTCTAGAGGCATAGCGAAATTAGGTCCAAGACCAAGAATGTTGGTTGCATATTCGGGTAATGTTGTATCAGATATATTTTCTATCCATGTATTGGGTATATTTATATTTGTAATTTGTTGTGATTTCCGTTTTATGTTATTGAATTTATTCTTTTTGGTCTTTATTTTGTTGAACCGAATATTATATTGTTGGTTTTGGTGTTCTGAATATAGACTGAAAGTGTTCGATGGTATTAGTGTCTTGAGTTTATTTAGTTGGAAAGTTAGTTCTTTTGTTAGGTAATTGATTTGTTTTATTGTGTCTGATATGATAGTGTTAAGTAGGCTTACCTTAAAATTATATAATATGTGGTTTTCAAATTTATGTCTTAGGTTTACATTGTTGATATTGATGTGATTTAATTTGAAATTAAGGAAATTGGGTAAAATTTGTTCGCTTAGGCATCTCAGTAGGAAGTTTCTTCTGTTTTTGATGTTAGCTATCTTCATATAGATTTTGGTGGTGTTGTTCATGTGTTGAACGGTTTGTTGTCCATATATGCGTTGAATTGTCTGAAATAATTACAAGCTAAATTCAGCTATACTCACATTTATGCACTCATTATACTCTTTCTGTACCACCAGGACCCGGAAACTAGATTCTTCAAATGCCTTTGAGGTGTTTTACTTTTGCCACATCCTTCTTACGTTGTTCATCTGCAAACATTCGATTTTGCCTTGTGCCCCACCATTTCACTGCAATAAAAAATACATCATTACAAATGGGCGGATATGAGAGAAGCATGCTCGGTACAGAGTTCACAAGACAGTCAAATTTAAACGTTCTCTGAAGTGTAACTGTAATAGTCGTCGATTTTATTAGGGATCTATTGAGTATTCTCTGATCTCTTTGTATAATGAGCTAGACGGCAATCTTGAACAGCAATACATTATCAATCATGCCTTACAGCATGTATTTAGTGGCATTTTCTTGCCACTGAGCCATACCAACACTGAAATAAATGAGATACGAATGATAAGAATAAGATACTAAAATAGTAATAGAGAATAAAATTCACATTCAACAACTTTTCTATATTTTTAGCTTCACCCTAATTTACCTGGTAGAAGTAAATTAACAGTTGTTTCTTATATGTTATTTGCGATCTCTTTTGTTTACTCTGATCTCTATTTAATGAGCTTGACGGAAAGCTTAAGCAACAATACTTTCGAAAATATCAATCAAAAAGCTATTCATGATACACATACCTTTGCTTAATATTCCTGTTTTAGGATGAACTTGCTTGAATACTTGGTATAAATAAATTGGGTTGCTCTCCATTTTCCTCCGTATTTTCTTCATGCCATACCTAATTACAAATAGTGATGCTGCGAGACTGGTCTTGGTCTTGGTCTTGCAATTTTGCAAGACCAAGACCGAGACCAAGACCGTCTATGGAAGACCAAGACCCAAGACCAAGACCAATACTGGGATGCAAGACCAATACCAAGACTAACCTGGTCTTGGTCTTGCTGCAAGACTTGCGAGACTTGCAAGACTCTTGCAGTTCCGTAACCAAACACCAAATCGGTAGGAAACATATTATTTTACTCAATGATTAGATAAGAAACTCTAATAAATAACCTAATTAATTTAATCTTTGAACTCCCTTATGATCGATCTTTATTTTACAGATTTTAAAAATATTGAATTAAAAGTTGTTGGGTGAAAAGCGAGTTCATTTTACCCTTCTAGAATTTCTGGATTTCAAAATATTCTTAAATACCCTATACCTATACCGTAATTTCAACCCTTCTAGGATTTCCCTTACCGAGCTGTTTTCAAAGAATCCCGACAGTTCGTAGCCAGGGGAAGGTAAACTACACGATTTTTTATTTTTATTATTTTTTTCTATCGCGCAGAATGTTTTAAGCAAACGTTAAGAATCATCTATAAATCTGAATTTTGTTGATGAAATTTATCCAGTGGCCACTTTTGGAGATATTTGAAATTTTATATTGCCCTTATTTTGAAACTATTTTTTCGATCATGCTCATTAACTAACTCAACTGAGATATTCACTCGACTGACTTTTTAAATAGATACCTAGTTTTATAAATGCGCGTATTAAATCTCTGTTTTTAATTTTCATTTTTTGGAAAAAGCTTTCTGCAAAAATTTAAATTAGTTTTATCAGAAATACTTTTGATCGCTTTCAGAGATTCTTTCTATTTTATTAAAGAAAATGGTACAAAACCATTTAGAATGAGCAAGAGAATGAGTTGAAATAGAAGTATGAAGTAGAAATATGTAGTAAAATGAGTGCTCAGTTGGGACGGAAGATACCAAGAAAACATAAGCAGACTAAGTCGCGCTATTAAGATACGATTCTCATATGTGAATGGTGATTATTAATTTATAAACTTTTACGCATCTCACTTAATTCTAGGCACCTAGTTTTATTCTCATTACTTATTCTACATTACCAGACGTGTTTGTTCTGGACAATGACAATTTTTTTATATTCGATATTTATCCATTTCGAATGATAATATAATTATAGGCAATCTTATAAGATTATGAATTACATACTTCCCAATCATATTACATTACATATGCAGGGTTCTTCATTTGGATTAAGCAATTACGGTTTAAAATCGCAACATTTTTTTACACTTATAAAAAGATCAAAATTTTTGCAAGAGTCTTGCAAAGTCTTGTAAGTCTTGCAGCAAGACCAAGACCAATACCAAGACCGTATATGCAAGACCAAGACCCAAGACCAAGACTAAGGATTTGATGCAAGACCAAGACCAATACCAAGGGTGCAAGACCAAGACCAATACCAAGACCATATCGGTCTTGGTCTTGGTCTTGCTTTGCGCATCACTAATTACAAATGTTTTCCTGGCTTTTATCAGCTTTCTCGGCAGTCTTACAGCATGTCTTTAGTGGTATTTTCTTGCCACTGAGCCATACCAACACTGAAATAAATGAGATACGAATGATAAGAATAAGATACTAAAATAGTAATATAGAATAAAATTAATATTCAACAACTTTTCTATACTTTTAGCTTCACCGGAGTACTAGTTGGTTCTTTCACCTACAACATGGTACGCTAATTTACTTGGTAGAAGTAGATTAACAGTCATTTTCTACATATTATTGGCGATCTCTTTTATTTACTCTGATCTCTACATAATGAGCTTGACGGAAAGCTTAAGCAAAAATCAAAAAACTATTCATGATACACATACCTTTGCTTGATATTCCAGTTTTAGGATGAACTTGCCTAAAACTGGAATATTAAGCAAAGGTATGTGTACCATGATTAGCTTTTTGATTGACATTTTCGAACATATTGTTGCTTAGGCTTTCCGTCAAGCTCATTATATAGAGATCAGAGTAAACAAAAGAGATCGCAAATAACATGTAGGAAATAACTGTTAATCTACTTCTACCAAGTAAATTATCGTACCATGTTGTAGGTGAAAGAACCAACTACTACTCCGGTGAAGCTAAAAATATAGAAAAGTTGTTGAATGAGAATTTTATTCTCTATTTCTATTTCATTCGTATCTCATTTATTTCAGTTTTGGTATGGCTCAGTGGCAAGAAAATGCCACTAAATACATGCTGTAAGGCATGATTGATAGTTTATAATGTATTGCTGTTTAAGATTGTCGTCTAGCTCATTATACAAAGGTCGTGTCCACAGCAGGGCCTGATTACTATAATCGATTAGTAATCAGTAATCAAAAATCGGTATCTTGTGGACACGACTGTTTACTGATGCATCATTTGTCAAACTGACACTTGTCAAATGATTTGAAATAATTTAATTCGACAATTACACATATTAGAGGAATTGAAAATGGAAGAAGAAAACGTATTTTCTATTCAATATGTTTATAATGAAAAAGATTATGTGTTAAACGGAACGATAGAGGTCCATAATAGAATTGAGAAATATCTAAAACAAAATATAGCTTATGTTACTATGGTTTTCTGATAGCTGTCACATTGAAGACGTCAACTTTTTGATTACTGATTACTAATCAATTGGTAATCAGACACTGCTGTGGACACGACCAAAGAGATAAGAGAATACTCAATAGATTGTTTGTCTTGTGAACTCTTTACCGAGCATGCTTCTCTCATATCAGCCCAGATTTGTAATGATGTATTTTTATTGCTGTCAAATGGTGGTGCACAAGGCAAAATCGAATGTTTGCAGATGAACAACGGAAGAAGGCTGTGGCAAAAGTAAAACACCTCAAAGGCATTTGAAGAATCTAGTTTCCGAGTCCTGGTGGTATAGAGAGAGTATAATGAGAGCATAAATGTGAGTATAGCTGAATTTTGCTTGTAATTATTTCAGTTTACTTGTATTATACGGTGCAGATTTTTAAAATTTGTTTTTTATTTACATGTCTAATTGAGGGGCAACAGAAGAAGGCTGAAGGAAAAATAGAGGAATGCAAGGGCAGATGAAGTATCCAGCGTCCGAGTCCTGGTGGTGTAGAGAGCATAATGAGTGCATAAATGTGAGTATGGCTGCATTTTGCTTGTAATATACGGCGCAGATGTTTAATTTTTTTATTTTTATTTATTTATCTAATTGAGGAGCGGAAGAGGACTGAAGAAGAAATGGAGCAATGCATGGGCATATGAAGTATCCAGCGTCCGGGTTTTGGTGGTGTAATAAGTGTTTTACAAAAGCAGTGCTTCTGAGTAATAATATATTATAATAATAAGTATATTATATAAGTATATTGTAATAGTAATGTATGTCGATGTTTACATTGGCGACCTTCAAGTTATTAAAAAAATACTTCTAACTTTTCGTGTATTTATTATGACTTTATTAATTTCCCTTAGACATAGTGAAAGCAGTGAAACTTTCAGAAATTGTTGGAGAACACTTATTAAAAAATGTATACTGCATTCATATAATGTTTTTTTAACTTACTTCAACAATTTCTGAATTTTTTATGCCTTTCTCTACTTTGCGCTACTTTTATATTCCACCGTTAATTTGAATGTCCGATTTAAATCTGCCTCCACACGTAACTTCGTAAGTGTACCGATTGAGCGCTAGTGTACTCAAGGTCAAAACAGTGTCAAAAAGATTAACATGGAAGTTACCATTCTCTTGGAGATATGTTTTCTCTGCTTACCTGGGATGTCTCTGTCACTCACACACACGTTGAAATTTAAATCTTTAAAATTTGCAAACCTCTATTAGTACCAATTTTTTATATAATTTGAGATTGTCCTGAAAGACATTAAGTTTTAAGGAACCTAATTTATTAAATTATTTGCCGTAGCAATCACTCGTTAACGAATTATATTCAACTAATGCACCTAGTTATATAATTTGCTGCATTTGTTCTGTCAAAACATTAGGTAATTTGTTTCTCATTTTATACTTTATAACATTTCTTAGGCCTTGTTCGATTCACTCAAAAAATATTTGTCTGGAAATCTTCTTTCACGGAAGTATCGTCGATAGTCTCTAATTGTTAGGGCAACATTTCTATTGCTAATAATAAAATGTTCAAACAAATCAAACTTTCCTGATAGTCTGACATTTAATTAAAAAATCAAGATGTCATTTTTCCATAGCAACCCCTACGTTAACGAATATGAACCTCATTTACAGAATTTTAAATTTTGGCTTTTATCTCAGAAACTCTTGATATTAGGTATAGGGACGTAAACTCAAAGTACCCTTATTCTTAGATGTAGAATACAGTGCAACAGAAAAAAATGAGGTTTGCATTTAAAAAATCGGAGATAGTTGATAATATGCAATTCAAAGTTTTCATCGTTTTCGTATTCACCCTGTATATTGCCAGAGATTGTTTCTAGTTCGATTACAAATTTTCACCTCTGGTTGTTAGATTTATGATAGAGACTCTTCAATTTATGAATTACTACTACATACACCTGCAACTGCCATTTTTTTCACAAAAATGATAAAATCTCATAAACCATAAATACTAGGTATATGGTTTGTTACACAAAGTTAACCTAAAATTTTACATAGAATCCAAAAATTAAAAAATATATAGGGTGTTCCATTTAAAATGAGCGAGTCGATACCTGTATCAGATGTATGAAAGACCCTGTGAATATGGCAGCAATAAAAATAAAAAAATTAAAGAAATTCACAAGTATTTTATCTCATACTTTTTTCGTATCTCTCATAGTTTTTGAGATAAGGGGGTAGTGAATCTTATTCTGGACAGCTTGTACATCCATTGCAGTATTTTTGGGTTACATCCCCAAGTCTTACCAGCTAGACCTCTGCAAGCCATCAAAGCCATTGTTGCTTTGCTAGTTAGTAATCTCAATATGCTTGTTCCACAGAAGCTTGCTATCTAGGGTTATTCCCAGATATTTTACTTCAGACTTCCACTCTATGATGTCTCCATTTAAAGAGAGCCCCACTGACAAGCACCATTGCTCAATAATTCTGAGGCCTTCTTGTATTAGGTCGCATAAGGTGATCCTCTATCAGGACTATGTCGTCAGCGTAGTCTATGCAATCGAAGCCAAGCTTATGCAATAGATCATCTACTTCTAGGCTCCATAGAAGGGGAGATATTACTCCTCCTTGAGGTGTTCCGCGAGTGACTTTAACAGAGGTGTTTTGATTACCCACCTGTGTCTCAGCTATTCTCCTCTTCAACATCTCATACATCCATTTGATAATGGTTTTATTATCCCCTCGCCTTTTGACTGCCACTTTGACCAACACATGTGTTGTGTTGTCAAAGGCCCCAGATATGTCTAGGAAGGCACACATTGCGATTTCTTTGTTATTGAGTATTGAGTACTCTGGATGACTTCGGTCAGCTGATACAGAGCAGTCTCTGTTGATCGGCCCGCCCTTTAAGCATGTTGAGATTTATGAAGTGGTTTATTCTCCAGATTCTCCGTTCTTAAGTGTTTATCCACTACTTTCTCCATTGACTTAAGTAGAAGCGATGTTAAGCAGATAGGTCTGAAAGATCGGCGGTCAGTCCCATCTTTCTTCCCTATTTTGGTGTAAAGGTTACTTTTGCCCTTCTCCGTATTTTAGGTAAACAGCTTCTTGTAATCTTCAGAAGATGGGGGAGAATCTCCTCAATTCCCTTTTGCAGCAGTACTGGGAAAATTCCTTATACTCCTGGTGAGTTATACGGTTGAAAGGTGTTTATTGCCCATTCCAACCGTTGCCTTGTAAATATTTTTTTAGCAATATCCCAATCTTCCTCGCGAGGATTCATGGTTTGAATAGCTGTGTCAATACTAATTATGGGTTCACTACATGGGAAGTGTGTTTCTTCCTCAGTATTTGACCCGTCTCCCTTCTTGAGCGACATTGTGAGGTTAATTCCCCCTTTTACCATGGCATTTTGCATTCTGGCTGCTGTTGGAGTGGAAGTGAGGCACAAAAGGCTTGAAAATGAAGCCTTTAGGCCTTGCTGATCTCTTTATCATACTGAGTAAGCTTTTCAGTGTACCCCTGCCAATTACCATCTCTTTTGGCCTTATTGAAGAGCCGATGGACTTCTAATCTAAGGATTGACAGGTTCCCGTTCCACCAAGGTGCTTCCTTGCTTGTTCAAACTTTCGAGAGTGGATAACTTGAGTGAAAGGCCTCTGTTATTACCACACTAACCTGTTCTACTACTTCTACTGTTCCAGATCACATTGCGGGTGTTTGAACCCATTTTTTCGACCTGTTCCAAATTTTGCTTCAGATAGATCTTATAGACAGACCAATCCGTATTTCTAGGATTTCGACTTGAGGAAGACGAGGTGACCTCCCCCGTTATCCTGAATTTGATAATCCTATGGTCAGAAAGTGAAGGTTCGTCCATCACTTTCCAGGCTGTTACATCTTTTCTGGTAGCAACGCTGGCAATTGTTACATCCAGAACCTCCTCTCTTGCCCCCCAACTTTGAGGTATACCATAATTGGGAGCAAACACAAATATATTAAATATTGTTTCTTATGAGCATACAGGCACAAGGAGATACCTGCCTCTGGTCATAAATCAATTTTGAGTCCTTACATGCCAAACCTTTGATTTGGCCTACTTTGTCAATCCAGGTGTATATGTGTGGAGTCAGCATAGGTTATGTGCGGCAGGGTCGAGTGCCTGAGTGATATCTTCCACACATAATCATAAAAAAACATCACATCTTCACCTAGTCTACGTATTGTAGATTATTAACCTAAGTCAGGGCTATGTCCATCACACACCCCTTGGAAAAAAAATTAATATCTAATAAAAATAATTAAGCATTTGACAAAAAGAAATATACAACGAAACAAAATAATTTAACAACAAACCAGCTTTATCTTTGACACTTTTTAACGAATTATATATTTAATTAATTAATAGATTTTTATTAATTGTTAATTCCCTTATCAAAAATGTATCACAACATGGTATTTTGTTACAAAATAAGGCCGAAATAATTAAGTCAAAAATATTTCTACTTAATTTTGCTGCTCTGTTCAATTTGGTTTAGCAGGCGAGCCAACAATATGTATTAGAACTGTCCAATTACAGTTTGTTTAATTTGAACTGTCTCTAGATTTTATTCATTCATTTTCATTTCGTTAATTGATTTCTGTTTGTTTAATTTAATTACCGTTACGTTGTTATTATTTTCAAATATGGCTGTTAATTATACCAATGAAGAAAAATTAGACATGATGGAAACTTACTTCGTAGTAGCTTACAGAAACTCGACGGCAGCTGCGGAAATTTATGAAACCAAATTTCCAGAACCGCATCAACCAAACGCAAGAGATCTTAGGGATCTGGTACTAAATTTGCTGAATTATGGAAGTTTTGCAAAACCTAGAAATCCTAAATATGCTGTTGAAAATGAGGAGAGAATTGATGCTGTATTACAATACACTAATAATAATCAAATCAAATCAAATAATGAGCCATTTTACAAGGTTTATCGGCAAATGATTAAGATTTTGTGAATGGAACATTCAAAATATGCGAGAAAATGTCCATTTTTCCATGAACATATTATGGACTGACGAAACTCGACCAATTACGGACTTTTCAACAGGAATAATCACCATCACTGGGTTACAGAAAACACAAAACTCAATACTCAGAGAAGGTTCCAAACAAAATTTGTATTCAATGTTTGGTGCGGTATAGCAGGTAACTCTAAAAAGGGATTTACATTTAAATATGGAATTATTGAAATTTTTATTTTTAGGGAATCAATTAATTGGACCAATAAATTTTAATTTCAAATTAAATGTAGCACGATATCTTCAGCAAGAACAAATAATTGTATAATTAACAGCCATATTTGAAAATAATAACAATTTAACGGAAATTGAATTAAACAAACAAAAAGCAATGAACTAACTGAAAATGAATTAATAAAATCTAATGAAAACAACAAAGAAGACAGTTCAAATTAAACAAACTGTAATTTGACAGTTCTAATACATATTGTTGGCTCGCCTGCTAGACCAAATTTAACAGAGCAGCAAAATCAATTAGAATTTTTTTTTCATTTAATAATTTCAGCATTATGTTGAAGGAAAATACCATGTTGTGATACATTTTTGAAAAGGGAATTAACAATGCTATTCAATAAAATAAAAATCCAATATGGCGTCCATGAGAAAAAAACAAAGTTATAGTGGTTATCCTAAAAACGGAAAGAGATATTCTTTTTTAAAAAATTAAATTCTAACAGTAAAAGGAAGTGCCCATAGAATGTCTAAACCACAATACCTCATTTTCTCAAATTATAGAGATACGGGGGATTGTCAAAACTCACCATTTCGTTTTTTCACGATTTATTCAAAAACCAAAAACAATTGACAAAATGTAATAACAGTTCTGAAATAATAATAGGATCCTGAGAAACATTGTCCCTTTAACCGATTTTGTAGCTCTTGAAATAACCGAGATAGCAATTCATGCAGCATCAATCTGGGACAGAGTGTATATGTGTGGAGTCAGCATAGGTTATGTGCGGTCATGGTCGAGTGCGTGATATCTCCCACACGTAATCATAACAAAACATCACGTCTTCACCTAGTCTACGTATTGTAGATTATTAACCTAAGTCAGCAATGGCCATATACATTCGCCCAATACACTTCCTTCGCGTGATGCAGGTTCACCTGCGCTACCTTTGTGAAAGTGAAGGCTATTTGTATGGGGTGGAATAGCTGGGTTGTCCGGTCTCTACATATCTCCCTCCATTTTCTCTCCCTGCTCGTCCTCGAATTCCATGCGGAGGTATTCTCTCCAGAATTCGAGCAGGTCTCTTGGTCTCGGGTCAGACTCTCAACCTATACAAGGCTCTGTGCAGCCCCCAGGGATGCAGAAGAACTCTCTGCCACCCCGGGCGCCTCAGCAGAGCTGGCGGAAGCCCTAGAATCTTGGGATGTAGAGGACATCTCCACATTGCGAGAAAGATCTGAAGGGTTCCCTCTCTTTCCTAGCCCCGAGACTGGGATGTGTCCGAACCGTAAGTTCATTGCGCACCCTCCAGCCTTTAGAGCTTCCCCCTATTGGTGATTAATCCCAATCGTGCGGACTGTTCCTTTTTCCTCCTTCTTGGAGTTTAGAACCTTCCAAGCCTCAGTACTGAGGTTGGAGTTCTGAAGCTCGACAATAATAATAATAATATGACTTTATTCATCACATTCAGTTGTTTTCAATTATAAAGGGTAACACGTATGATCAATGGGCGGAGTTCAGCTATTAGAGCTGCTTTTAAACCCAACCTGGGACACACTTAATCTTATAAAGTCTATGTCAGCAGACACATTATCAACAATTATTTATCTATACATAAAGATAAGTAAATATATTGTGTTAGATATAAACCAGTAAATTCTTATTTCATATATAAGAATAGCGCCAAAATGTTTTAATAATGATAGTGTTAGAACTGAGACTTCATTATACATATACCATAAATCATTGTAAGAGTCATGTGAATATCAATGACCTCATTACCTTGATCTGAGGACGACTTCCAAACGCTTTTTAAAATTTTTTCAAGCTAAGGTCTTTGAGTTCATGTGGTAGCGCATTATATAGTTTTGCTGCATTGTATGAAAAACTGCGTGTGTATAAAGCGGTTTTGTGTTCCGGAATAGACCAATTGCATAATGATTTCAATTCTCCGCATGCGCGACCCATTGGCCATAGGATACCTCTATTCAACTGTATGTAGAAGCAGTTTTCTTTGGTACAAGCGCATAGATGTCATAGTACATACAGAAATTGATGGAAATGGTCACAGACAGCCATTTGCATGGAATTATTTGGACACAGGCATATTACATTCTGTCCAAAAGAGTAGCATTTCAAATGAAAGTGATCGTTGCAATCTTCCCGCCGCGCATGCAGAGAACAATTTTTGCTTATTGCAATCGGTCTATTAGCAAGTGGTATTTATTACGCGAATCATTCTTTCGTGACAAGAAAAAGTATTTTTCCTCAAATATGCTGGAGTTCCTGATAGCAAAATTTTATGTGTTACGGTTAGGCGGTGTTTTTCTCTCATTTGATTCATTTTCAACCAACCTGAGTCGTTAAAAGCCTGACCATATATAGTGTCGCAATACGCCATTCGTGAGAATACTAGAGATTCGCATAGATTCAATTTAAGGTTTTTTGACATCATGTGCCTACTGGGGTATAGCTGCCGTAACACGTTATATGAAGCCTTACACACCTGATTAACATGCTATATGAATCTCAAATCAGTATCGATCCACAGGCCCAGATTTTTGCTCTCATCTACTGATTTAATGAAATTATTATCAATTTTTATGGTAAGTGAATTAGAAGCGGACTTTCTTTTCCCTTTGGGACCAAACAGCATTACTTGCGATTTTTTTGAATTTAACTTTAGGTTGTGTGCGAGGGATGTATCAAAGAGTAGTTTTAGGTTTCTATTTATAATATCCTCAACTGTGATGACTTCACTGAAATTGAATGACATATATAATTGTGTGACATCCGCGTAATGATGTATTTTAACTGATCTGACCTGAAAATCGGATATTTAGAGAACAAAAAGAAGAGGTCCCAAGACAGCCGTGATGTCTTCTTAAGGACAAGGACTGTGCACCTTTCAAAATGACAGTTTGAATACGTACAGTTAAATAAATTTTCAGGAGTAAGACTGCACCGTCAGAAGAGCCAAAATATTTCATTTTCTTACCCAGAACAGACGGATCCAATGTATCAAAAACCTTAGTGTAATCTAATATAATGAGACAGGTCAACTTTCCCTCATCAATATATCATCGTAATCAGACTCAGTGCTGTGGTTGTACTGTATTGGGGACGGAATCCAGATTGAACATCTGTCATAAGATTATTCATAGTAATATATGTCGTTACCTGTTTTTTAATTATCATTTCAAACGCTTTCGAGAGAGTTTGAAAAATGCTGATTGGTCTTAAATCAGACAATTCAGTTGGATTATTACATTTTGCTAAAGGTCTAATGTCTAATATAGGCGTGTTTCCAAAGAGAGGGAAATGTATTAGATATAATAGAGAAGTTAAAAATATATGTAACTAGCTGACCCGACAGACGTTGTCCTGTCTTAACAAAAGCAAAAGCAATATCATGGTTCTCTAAATTTTCACCCATGACAACAATAGCAACTTCATCAATTGTTGCCGTATTATAGCGTCTTGCGTGTTGTCCTGCAGGCGTCTTATCGGCTTTGCTGACAATTTTGTGGTAATCAGATGGCATGCGGTTGAATGCAGTCTTGAATAATACAACCAATTCGTTGTCTGATGGAAAAACATTTGAAGTTGCTCCACTCTTGGTCTGTTCACCGATTTATTATGTGCATAACGCTGATCGACTTGTTTTGCTGAATCGCGCATGAAATAAATTTCAAAAATTGTACCACCATGTGACCTTCAAGATACTTTGTCAGCACTGCCATTCCCCCATCAACTTTTTACTGCCTGGTTTTTATTATTCACCTAGCTACAAACCTACTGTACGCTACTTCAATTGATATATGATTTCAATTGAAAATTACCAAAGTATTCAGGCACGTGGTGGTAAAAGTTTATTGTTTTACAATATTACCTTGAAAGTTAGTATAAAATTGTCTTGAATAACTTTTGTTGCGCCAAATGATTTCATTGGAAACCAATTATTGTATTCCTGTATATGAGTTAAAAATGTATAGAATCTGTCCCATTCCCGTAAACCAATGAATGCAGAGGCTCTGGTGGCAGTACCAATGGCGACAATTTGACTCCCGTAACAGAATCCAGGGGCTTCATTTTTAAACTTAAATGCTTTACAATATTGACAGACAACGTTCATTGATCCAATACCAACGATTTGCTGTGAACTGTAATAGATTTCGACGTTATAATTAAATGCAGCTCGTTAAGGGTTAAGAGCAACACTTCTATGCTGTTGATTTCGATTCAATCGATTCCGTTCAACTTCATTCAGCCTTTCGCGCTGCTCGTCACATTGACGTGTTCTTGTACCTATGTCTGACTAAATCAAGTCAATCAAAATAGTTTATTAAAACCTATCAAAATCTCTATATTAAATTGAACTTTCAATATTAGGTGTGATTGATTTAATTTACCGAGATGAATAAACACTTCTCAAAAACTCACTGTATAATAAATTTTCAAACAACTGACATTTGTCAAACAACTGTATGTACTGTATGTAAAATTAATATTGTCTTTAGGTTTTCATAAATGTTCTTAAATTTTCTAATGTTCCGCTCAATTTTCTTATTTTTTTTGTTCATAAGAACCTTCTTCTGATAATAATGAACCCAACAAAAAAAGAATTAGCGAAATCGGTTCAGCTGCTCTTGAGATTTGCGCTTAGCAACACATTCAGCGATTCATTTTTATATTTTAGAAGATATGCTTCAATATATGAGATACTACGACACTAAATTTGAAATAAGGATCGTGTAAAGATATTGAATATTTATCAAGCAGGGCTGTTTGTCCTTGGGTTTTATTCAGTACTGGTGAATTGGTGAAATATTCATTTAGTAGGTCCAAGTTTTTTAGTTGTGGAGGAATTTCAGTTGTATTTTTAACAATAAGTACTTCAAGTGATCTCAGTTTTTTTCGAGATTTTTTGGTTCAAAACATAATTCAGGATGTGGCTCTCTATGGCACTACCGACATAGTTCCGTAGATTCTTATACTAGTTCCAAGATCCAATTGTTTTTAGTTTTTTTAATACGACAAAAAGCTTTATGTTTGAGTTGTAGCATCTGCTTTATGTTATATGTGACTTGGTTGCCTTTATAGTACGATAAGGCACATGAGCATCGAATATATTTACAGCCTGTTCATTGAAAAAAGTCAACATTTCATCAGCGAAGGAATTCTCATCAAAGCTACTGATTTCACGGTGATATATTTGACGTATTTTAGGTAAATTAATATCACAAGTAAATGCTTGGTAATCTGAAATACCATCGATATCCAGAACATTTATTGATGAATAATGTTGTGCGTTATTGACAATCATCAAATCTATGAGTGTTTGACTTACATCCGTTATTCTCGTTGGGGTATTTATTAGCTGGTCCAAATTGTTTGAATCTAATATATCAAGTAACAATTTACTTTTACGATCGTACGTAAGCTAATCAATCGTCCAAGACGAATATGTCACTTTCAGGAAGATAATTATTTACTGCATCCTCTAGTTCATTTAAACAGTTTGTTACAGTGGAGGAAGGTGAGTGGTAAACCACCGTTACAGTGATTGACTTCTGTTTATATTTTATTGATAGCCATAGCTGTTCAAGATAGTAGATAGGGAGTAATTTTTGAAAATAAAATAATACAATTCAGATAATTCCTTATGTAGAAGGCAACTCCTCCTCCTTGGCCATGTCTGTCTACATGATGAAATTTATATCCCGTAATAGCAAACGTTTCAAAGTCACTATGGTTATTGAGCCAAGTTTCTCCCAATGCAACGATTTCTATGTTGCGTATGTGGGTTCGCAGATAAGTGAGACTAATTTAGAGTTATTAAATTAACTTTATTTACACTCGAAATAATATAAATTACAACTTAACTTTACTATATTCGCACTAGCTTACTCGGACTATTCTATTATTCACACTATCTTCTACATTCTGTCTCTCATGCCGACAATTCTCCCATATATATATCCGACAAAGGCTCCAGATCATTCGAGCGGCTTCTGGTCTTTGATTCGAAAGCCGCCACTGGACGTTTCTCGAAATCCCTCGGTCGGCATTCTAGGAGTAGATACCGACATGCTGCCGTCGCTCTCTTTGTCAACGCCGCATTCGATATTTCCACCCACAGCATAGATCTCGCGCTTTCTTCAAAAGGATGCTGCCACTTTGTAGCCAATACCGGCGGCTGTTCCCCTTACACGTTACACTATTATCTAATATATAATTCCTTAACATTACAAATCCAGTAGAGAGGGACCTGACATTGAGATGTAATAATCTGAGATTTTGCTGCATCTCGAAGAATGTACACAGTCGAAATAAATTTATAATCTTATTTGGATTTACAACTTAGTTTGAAGATATTTACATATTGGGATACTCACGAGATCTACTGATGAATTTGAACAAACACTTTAAAATGTATATATTCCGATATATAGTCTCCTGAACAGTTACTGTTTGTTAGTATCCGGCCTATTTGAACGAAGGCTTCTTGCTCTTTCCTTCAGGAGAGGTTCGGCTGCCGGTTTAGTAATCTTCTTAATGGTTCCACTGGTTATGGGTGTATCCGTGATAACTAACGATTCCTTCTTTTCTTTTTCTTCTATTCAGGTGTCAGATTCCTCTTGATGTTCAATTTCATTATTAAAAACTCTTATATTAGGAGTTTCTGGGGCACTACTAATATTGCGTTGAGAGTGATTTATATCCTCAAGCTCTTCAACAGTATAACTTTTACCATTAACAAATAGTTTGTTTCCCCTGGTATATGATTTATCAGCGGGTTTTTGTCGAGCTTTATTCAGAGCGGTTTTTAGAGTTTTGAGTTCTTCTCTTTGTAGGAACGTAAGGTCATGTGAGATCGAAACACCTGTGCCTGTCATTTTTTTACACTCCTTTAGAACTTCATTCTTTTTTAAATAGGATATAAATCCAACCTTCACAGGAGGCTTTTCTGTCTTATTTAGGGGATATAGATTATTTAAATCAGATACATTAATATCAACTTCTAAGAGTGTATTGAGTTTATCACTCACAGTTTTGGGAGATATTTTTTGTAGTTTAGCCCGAATATTATTATATTATTCTTTTTTGAAGTTCTTTCTATAATTTCCACCTTATGTTTTAGTGTGGTGTTTTCTTTTTCTAAGTAGATGACTTTTTGTTTAAGCTCCTCAATCTTCATAAAAAGTCTTGATTCAGTAGCCTCGATGGCAGATTTTATTTCCGTTCTATTTCATTTCACTCCATGTTGCAAACTTTCAATCGCCTTCACTAATTCAGCTTCCATAACTCAGTGAGATAAATATTGAAGATATATATATACAGGCTGTTTCAAATTCGACTCTCACCAATGGGATCTCGGAAACTATAGGGAATACGAAGATGGTTAAATTGGGGCAAAGTTATTTATGTGCTCAACAATACGTCGTTTAAAACATTTGAAAATTTCGAGTAGTTCCGGAGATATCCGGAAAAAAACGAATTTCCGGAAAATCATTTTATTTTTCTCCTGGCTTTATTTCTTAATTAATTTCTAAATAAATAGCACATTTACATTGCGACTTTTTTCACTCTTTCCAATGGAGTTAATAGTTTTGTAACCTGACGTTTCCCGAACTTTTTTATGGGAGCCATATTGGCATTCCACGATTTTGAATAGCTCTTTTTATTACCTTTTTGACGATAAGTTGGCCTTGTTGTCCTAAAAATCCGAGAAATTAAATAAATTACTTTTATAGAGTAGTTGGCTTTGATTTTTCCAATCGCTGATACGTAAATGACACTCTGTATTATTGTCAATTGCTGAGTCGTTGAAAATGGAGTTCTCCAATGAAGAAAAATGAGATATGATAAAACTTTATTACAATAATGATAGAAACAGTATATAGATAATGGCTATCCAGCACATTTGGTCAACAAGTTAGTATTTAGCCCACCATTCAATTTACATAATGAGCTGGATAATAACGTACAGGCTCAAACGGTGAATATTAGTGCAGTAAATAATAACACAACTGAATCTTCATTAAATAATAATGCCAATGTTAATTACACATATGTCAGTTTACCTTACATTAGAGAACTCACACGTAAACTTATCTTTAGAATGATTAACAACATCAAAATCGCCTTTAGAAATGTCTTTCAAATAGATTCCTTGTACAGTAAAATGAAGGATAGGACACCACTGTTGTTCCAGTCAAGTGTGGTTTACAGCATACCTTGCGCCGAATGTAACAAAAACACATAGGTGAAACATTGAATATGATATGTACCCGAATAACATCGCACAGAAGTGACTTTAGATTACATCCTGAGAAATGTAGTCAGAGTATTATATCAGGAACTCAAGGAAGAGACTTTTTTCAGAAATGGCAGAAATTTTCAAACCTGACAATTGTGTTAACACAAGAAAAGGCATTCAAAATCTGAGCGCACTTTAATAATGAATGACTAGTGAACAAACACACACACCAATGATAGATTACTAAGCTCCTGGATTTGTTTTGACTTCTGAATATTTTGTTGAATCATCTACTTCATATATTTCACACAATTTTATATATAAAGCAATTAGATCAACAATTTCTACAGTTCCCCACCTTACACTCATATTTAGTTGTTAACCTGATGATTTTACACATATATAGTCTTCATATTAGTGTAGTCCTCCATAGTGTATATATATATATATATATAACCAAAGTGACAAACATTCATAGGGTTGCGGCACTATGGGCTGTAGGATAATGAAAACTCTTTTTCAATTACCAACGTTTCGATAGCGGTGGCTATCTTTTTCAAGGATTGATTTGAGTGTTAAATATAGTTAGGTACATCATTAATTCTTATGTTATCAAAACTAAATTGAATTTCTACATCTCATATTAAAATACTGAACTCAACTGTGAACAGTTGAGTTCAGTATTTTAATATGAGATGTAGAAATTCAATTTAGTTTTGATAACATAAGAATTAATGATGTACCTAACTATATTTAACACTCAAATCAATCCTTGAAAAAGATAGCCACCGCTATCGAAACGTTGGTAATTGAAAAAGAGTTTTCATTATCCTACAGCCCATAGTGCCGCAACCCTATGAATGTTTGTCACTTTGGTTATACATTCTCGGCAGTGAATTACTAAAATTATATTATATATATATATATATATATATATATATATATGTAAATATATTGGGCAACATCTGCAATTATTACTTCAATAGAACATAAAGAATTGCTGTGCAGATACATGGCGCGTGATGCGTTGCCGAGCCAGCCGAGCTTCGCGTCGTGTATCATGGTTGACTCGCTGATGCTCGCGGTTCGTGGATCGTGGCTTGCTATTCCCATCGGCTGTCGGTAAAACTGCCGCGAGTCAAAGTGCGCGAAACGTAAAGACGAGCCATTACGCGTCGTGTAGCATAGATGACGAGTAAGCTCGCGAGTAGACTGAGAGACTGAGCTGAGGCAATATTTATTGTGTGCACTACCCGTACGCATTACAAGTTTTGGTAAGTTCGTCGATATTTTGATGCTACGCGACTCGTAATGGCTCGTGTTAACGGTTCGCGTCCTTTGGCTCAGGGCAGTTATACCACAGCTTAAAGCTGTGGTTATACCGACAGCCGATGGGAATAGCAAGCCAAGATCCACAAACCGCGAGCATCAGCGAGTGAACCATGATACACGACGCAAAGATCGGTTTGCTTGCCAGGGCTCGTCAACGAACCTCGCGCCTTGTATCAGATTTCGACTCGTCATTTGAAAAAACACAAGGCAAACTTTGCGAACTGCAAGCCCCGAACCACGAGTCACGAACCAGGCGCCGTGTAACTGCCGCTTAACAGTGTACCCACGGATATGATCATATTAATAAATGATGATGAATTACAACTTGAAGTGGGAACATATTAAAATATTATTAAATAAGTGTAGATAATTCTTGTATATATATAAAAAATTAAGTTATTTACCAAAAAAGGTACTTGAAACAATGTACAATGGATATGTGTATAGTATCTTAAATTACGGAATTACTATATGGGGTAGAGCTTATCCCATCACTTTAAAGTATCTAAATAAGTCACTACAAAATAAATTTATTACTCTTTTGAAATCTGATAAAATATCAACCTTAGGAGAATTATATAAAACTAAATGTAAAGAGTATCACTTATTGAGTACTTAGTTCACAATATCATCAAGTAATACAAGAAATAAATCCATCGAGAAAAAAATAGTCTATTCACTGCAATTACTTACTTTAATCAATTGCCAAATGAATTAAAAAAATTAAACTTATCTAATAAGATCACTATGAAAAAAATATTACAATATATTAAACAGTTGTAATGTAGGTATTTTTATATATATCAAGTATAAAAGATAAACGAATATTGTTTTTGTATGGGTATTTTCCAGTTTTACATTTTTTTCCTTATCACTATATTTACACTTTTTTTTTCCTTTTTCTCTCTAGATATAGTTGTTTTTTACTTTAAGTTGTTTTTGGTTATAGGTTATTAGTAGCGCTTGGGTACAGAAGGGATGTGTCCCTCTCTTCCAAGTTATATGCTATATGTATTTCACCCGAAAGAAATTACAATGTAGTACATAAAATGCTAAATAAATTTTATTATTAATATTATTAAATATTATATATTATATATACATATATATATATGTTTTTTAAAGAAGTAAAAATGTTATAAAGGTTGAATAAAGGTTATCGCCCACTTGGCCTCACGTCCCGTCCCGTTCCGGCCCATCAAAATACGGATAGGATTAAAACTAAGCAAATTAATAGACTACCGCACATTAGCAAGTCACGGCATGGAACGTCGAGTCCGTCGACGGAACAGATTCCAGCTCTCCGACTCTCACCGTCAAACAACGGGCACGACGGGTCGTGCCGGGAAGGGCTGGCCAAGTAGGCGCGGAGTCGGCCGTCACCTGCCGGCGCAGGCCAGCATCAACTTGTGAAAGTCTGTCGATGGCATATATATGTCCGAACGCAGAGAAAGTAGTCCATAGAAAAAAATGGAGGATGAAAAATTTATTTGTTTAGCGCAAAAATATAGCGAAATTTATCATATAACTGATTTATGATATAAGTGCTTATCATAACCTACAACAAAAGGACAACATATAGAAAGAAATTGCGGGATAAATCAATAGTCCCGGGATGTATTTATTAAAAATATATCATATATTTTTGCTTCCCTCGTATGAGGGAAGTATTGTAAGAAGCCCATATCACATTTCAAATTTCAAAGTTTTGGCGATCTTTTGGGAGCTCTCACAGTCCAAAAACTGCTGTATTCGCACTTACTTGACCCTGCCACTGCTACATGTAAACTAAAATAAAAAGAAATTCGGAACAGACGACCGCGACGTCACGGTTCCCACCGGGAAAGTGGGCGATCAAGCTATCCGTCGCCTGCAGGCGACAGGTAGCAACGGTCCGTGCTGTGCCGGACAAGTGGGCGACAACCTTAAACAGCCAACTGTTTTCAATGAGTCATGTCTGTTGGAATTTATTTGTAAGGAATTTGTTTCAGCAGCTGACCCAGGTGTCATCTAAATACAGTTGTCTGCTCATGTTAAAGATATACGGAGCTGGACAAATTCGAATAGGATTTTCAATGCATATTGCCCAGATGTGTTGAAAATAGTTGATCATCTGAATACTCTTCATTGAGGATCGATGTCAAATCAAGTATGCATCTGGTGCTGTGTTCCTCTTTCTGCAGACTGTATGTCTGCCTCGATTGAATTCACATACTGAGACTCAGTTAATTAATTGCTAATAACGTTTGAATATAAAATCATTTCATGTGAATTCCAAAATGTATAGAATGCATGAAAAGATGCAAATCTTAAAGTGGTATTTTGGGGGTCACTCGATGCAAAATACTATAAATTTGTTTATTGTGGCATTTAAAATAGGCCAATTTCGTCACAGTCCACCATTTCTCGAATTATTCAGAACTGCCAGAAGTGTCATAATGTTGATGAGCCACCACTTGTAATACTAATCAACGAAGAACGTGAGAATAGGGAAGTAACTGTTTGTGCCACAGTTAAAGCCAGTGAAACTTGTACAAGTCGAAAAATTGCAGATCAAGTTAATATGAATGACAGAACTGTTCGGCGTATTTTGAAAAGGAATCGATACCAATGGTGACGGGCTTAGGGATGTTATCCCCACACAAAGCCACCAACTCGGGTCCCTCCCAAGGGCTCAGCTTCGGTACTGACTTTATAAGCGAGTCTGCCGATTCTTTAGATCCACAATCTACCCTTTTCCACACTGCGGCATAACTCCTCTACCAGAATATCCTCTAGGGAAGAGAGTCGCTCGGCTTTCAGAGTTACCCTCGGGTATTCCGTGGGTAAAAATCCCACTCTGATTGCCTTCTCTTCTGTCGCAGCTGTCTTCGGCTTCTTTATGTGACGCCGTTCCGGAGGTGTGATCTGCTCCGGGCGTCTTTTTCCTTTCCTTTTCCCGTCAGTGTTACTCTCGGGGTACGGTGGGTTGTGTGCTGAAGAGCCTATTTCCTGGCCTCCATAGGTGCAAGTCCCTGATGGAGGGTCGCAGGTACTTCCGCACTCCTGCTCAACTGAGACCCTTTCTCAGTGGATCGTCCCTGCCGCCTGGTTGTCCCAATTTGGGCAAATCGAACGGCAGACAATTTTTCTACCGTTTGACCTTTTTCAAGAGGCCCGGATGGACCAAGACCGCTCCACTGGCCCGCGAGACATGACCACAGACAACGAGGTAGCGTTGGTATGACGAGATGGTCTCGAGGTTAGCTCCAGAAATCACTTGGCATCGTTTAACTGAGTGCAATCCCTCAGCCACGACAATACAGCTGGGACAGGTGAAGTTGGTCCGCGGCAAGGTACTGTATTGAGTGCTGCCAGTTGAGTTTTTAGGCACAACAAGCCCCCCTATTTCCCTGCAGACCTCCTCCTGATCTGAAATGATCGTCGGAGGCCCCGTCCTATCCGCCACCTGGAGACGCGCCGGGTTGGCACTTAACTCCGGCCCGGGCAAAAGCCCATGGTATTAAACGTGCTATTCTTAAGATTTGATCTCAATGTGTTGGATGTTGTCACATTATTTATTTATATATTTGTGTGGTAAATACTTTAATTGAAAATAGTGATGCAGGTTTTATAGAAGGACATTCAGATAATTTACCTATAGTTAATATGTTTATGGCTGCGTCATTCATATGTTGCCATTAATAATTCATTGTGAAATAAGTACTGCGATTTAAGGGTTAAAATTTGGTAAAGGTTGTTTTTATACATAAACTCACATATTAATGAAATAAAAACAAAATATAGGCAAGTTCCCCATTACGAGTAGATAACAAAGCCTTTCGGCAATACACAAGAATGCTTCCAGCTACTTTTAATTACATAACCCCATTCTTTATCAACCTCAAGTCTGTCCTTATAGCGAGAATTTCATCTATTGCACAAAACATTTCGTTTTTGAATCTCAGTAATGAGTAATACCATAATGCAAGAACAACGAAGACTGCGGCAAAACCGCAATGAACTAATCGCACGCATACCATGTTCAGTCTGGCGTCTGGACAAAATCATTTATATTTATCAGTACAGTTAAATCGCATACGTTCTTCGCATCGCTCGAAAAGCAATGCACGCACCGCATGTATTGTGTTAACTTAGGACATAACGTAATTTCTTTGGTTAAATGTAGAGACCTTCTATCTATGGGCTGCTGATCCTCTATTCTCTATGCTTACCAGCAAAAGCAAATCAAAGCGTCCCAGAGTCCCAGCAAAGATTAAATACACCAAGATAGGACAGTCAGACAAGGCAGATAAAATGTGAGAGAGATAAAATTTGCTAACCAGCTCACCAATTTAAAGAGCCAGGTACGCGATTTTAATGGCGTCGGCGCATCATTTTGTCAAAGGGGTCATAAGCAACGATTAAATACTATAAAATCGTTGATATTGCTCTATTTGTGTCATTGACTGAATGTATTCTGCAGAGTGAGTTTCAATTATTTTGTTTTATTCTTTGTTTTTGAAAAATAGAAGGTGAAGAAAATCGGAAGAAAAGAGGTGGATACTGTATTTACAAAAAGTGTACACCTTATTTGTCTTATTTTGAAATAATCTTAATTTTCCAGTGATACTGAAATAATTCGTACATTTAATACTTATATGAAAAACCATCGTGTTGATTTTTTCTATAATTGCTCAGTATTATTCAAAACTATAATATAAAAACATTAGTAATAAGAGATTACTATTCTATATCTACAAAATATTGGAAATGTTATATTAAAAAATCCTGTGAACTCATTATTTCAAATATTTATGAGTGTAGAATATCATTATCCCTGCCCAAATGTTCCACTTATTTATTTAATAAAGCTGTAGGTATATTAGATTAAGGATATATTTTCTCTTCGTTATATTTTTATATTTATATTTTATTTTTCATAGTTTTGTTTTATTCCAATTCCACACCCAAGCCAGATGTATTTTAAGATTAGTTAAATCCTCATAATTATGTTTAATCGTTTCATTTAGAAAATTTCGAATGCTATTAAAATGATGATAAGTTACAGGAAAAGATTATCGTTTAATTACTTTTTTCTGGAATAGAGATTAGGTATATGTTTTTATTATACATATCTAACTAATTATCAAGCGATAATTATCAAAATCAAATAAAATAATTCAAATTCAATTTCAAATAAAACGATTGAATCCATACTGACCCGAACCTACGCTCATGTAAATCTCATTTGCATACAATTCCGAGGTCTGGAGCCCCTTGTCCATTGGCTCAGATAAGTAGTTGAGGTGTTCGCATGGATGTGAGTTTTCAAAAAGTGTTGGGTCTAGCATAACTTTCTGGTACACTTATACGAGGATGAGGTGTTTATTACAATATTTTATATATGAACATTAACAGAAAAGGCCACAATTTCGATTTAACCTAGTAGCACAGTATTTTCTAAAAACAGCACTCAAGGTCACCAGGACCCGAGCTAAAAGTTCAAAGGAATTCCGCCGGGTGTCCTATCTTGGTGTTTCTAATCTTTGGTCCCAGCATACGTGACGTGTTTCAGGCAAACCACAGTTGTCACATCGACGTATATGCGTAGTCTATGCTTATGTGCAGACTCTCCAGTGGCGTAACTATCTTTGCAGTGAATATGTAGGTACAATTTTTTTTTATGTGCCCTGTTTTTAAATTATCAGTCGTTCAAATAGGATATAATATTGGTTCATCTTGAAATCAAATAAGACAAAAATAATATTAGTTCATCTTATTTCATTCAAATATTTCAATTTACAGAAATAGTTGAATAAGTCTGTATACTTACCGTTTTTTAAATAATCGCGATCAAAGTTGTGAAAGTTGAGGGTTGAGGGTTGAGGTTATGATATCTTTGAACCTGACCACTCCGGATGACCAAAAACTAAATTAAAGATTGACAAATTTTACAAACTTAATTGCCAAACCCTTAGAATTTCCAATTAACGACTCAGAAGTTAATAAACCATATTTATCTTAGTCTTCACGTCATCTGTGCTATATTACGTCCTATGATATGCCCTCAAAAGTCGATTATCGAAGGCCACGAGTTATGTTAATTAAGAAGGAGAATGAGAAATCAAGTATTGAAAACTTTCGTTACCAACAGATATATCTTTGATTGTATTTTTAGAAATATGAACACTTAAATTTGCTTATGTTATTGTTGTCGATATACGAGCGATCAAAGTTGTGTAAAGGTAAGCTTATGACATCTTTGAAACTGGTTCATATCAAAAACTAGTTAGGTTAGGTTAGTTAGTTAGAATATTGCCAAATTATATACAACTAAATTGCAAATCAATGGAATATCTATTTAATGTATCTGCCCCCCTATGTCGAGCACGGCCGTACCATCCTTTTCTCGAAGCAATTCAGGCAACTTTCGACCCCGCTGTAACTTCGTTGTTGAGAAAGCTAGAAGTCTGAATTTACAGAGACTTGAAGGATATAATATATCCAGCTATAGTTCGTAAGGACATACAATTCATAACTTTAGTTTACGAGCTATCGTCAGTCGAATTTCTGTAATTCTGTCACTGACACACTCACCGATCATCAAAACTCTAAGGTACTTCTAGGAGACTCAGAAACTTCAAATTTGGTATCTTTTTACGTATAATGAAAGGAAAAACTCAAACATTCCTAAATTTCACTATCGTTTTCATAATAATAAAAATAATTATGTTTACGTTCAAATACCACTCAGTAAACAGTAAATATATAGATTATATTGCCCTCAATTGCAAATTGTTAAGAATATGACATCCTTGAAGGTGACGAAACCGAATGAAATTGAAATTTTAAAATAGATAAGAAATGCCCAAACCAGAAAAAAATTAAATATGTGACTTGTAAAAAGCAACTGTTATAGCATTTTAGTATTTGATTTAGGAAAGTTGAGTTTTTATTCATCTAGTTTTTTTAATTGTTAAATAGATACCTAGTTATCTAAATTTTTGATCTCACAAATTTTTATTTATTCGTAATGTCAGTATTAAGATTATTTTTATTTTGCCTCTTGAGTAGTCATAGAATATTCGCGGGAAATCGTTCGTTTCACTTTACTTTACAAGCGGCCAAAGAAAACCTTCGAAAACGTAGATTTTTGTCAAAATTTCCATGCCTACCCCTTTGAAATTTTTCATCTCTCGGATTTTCCTCAAAACAGTTCTCCTTAATAATTTGAAGTCGCTGATGACGGAAAAATATTAATTTTTCGATATAATGTAAGGGAGGGTCATTTTCGACTATGTGAAATTTTCCGCTAGCACACCCTGTAGTTAAGGTGTTGATATGTGTCATGTAATAAATTCAAACCCCTAGGGCACGTAAGAAAAGTTACACTTAGTTGAAAATTACTAAAAAAATGTACTGAAGGCTCATCTTTCTCACAATCTGGGTATTTCTGGTGACCCTAGGGGTAGTTAGGATGGAGTCTGACTCTAAAAACATGAGTTTATAAAGACTTCTCGATTTCTAGCGATTTTCCTACAGAATGAGCCGTAACAATCGTCTCATCGTTGGAGTGACAGATTAAACCTCCTCTGGATGATGCACCACCAACAAGCAGGTCAGTGTCAAAGTGGAAAGTTTCGCCAAGCCGTCATTTCGTTTCTGACATATCCACATCGACATTATCGGCCCGCTCCCTCCAGCTGTACCATATCGATACTGCCTTACAGCAATCAACCGGTTGAAGCGTTGGCCTGAAGCCTGGCCAATGGAACGGATCACAGTGGTAGACGTCGCCCCGACTCTCTTTAACGGCTGGATCTCACATTTTGGCACTCCATCTGACTATCCTACTAACCAAAGATGTCAGTTTGATTATCAACTTTTTAGGGCCCTTGGTGCTGGCGTTGGATTCGAGTGCACCCGCACCTCAAGTTATCATCTAGCTGCGAACAGTATGGCCGAACGCCCTCATCGACCAGCTAAAAGCCGCATTAATGTGCCACCACGGATCAACTTGGTTTCAAGCTTTCCCCGCCGATTTTCTCGGAGCAGCTTTTAAGGATTGCCTCCAAACATCCGCCGCGGAATTAGTGTATGGAGAACCCTTACGCCTTCCCGGTGAGATGCTCGCCTCTACTTATTGCCAACAGATTCCGACTGATATCACCGTTTTCATTGACCACCTCCGACACATCATGGCGAAAATTCGCCCCACACCTACATCCCGTCACGCTCAACCATCTGTATTCGTCTTCAAGGATCTCTCAACTTGCACCCACGTATTCTTGGGGGACGATACCGTCCGCGGTGCCCTGGAGTCCCCGTATTCTGGTCCTCATCAGGTAATTACCCGTAACGACAAGACTTTTACGCTACGCATCCGTGGCGAGCCCATAAGTGTGTCCATAGATCGATTCAAGCCAGCTTTCCTCATCAAAGACGACGCCTCAACTGGTCCTGTTGCTGGTCATCGTGAGCGCAGCATCGACCTCGGTAATTCACCTACGTCTGCTGCGCCACCCACTGCATCCAGTCCTATGTCGCCATCTCCAACCCCTACTCACAAGCCTGATTCGCCCGCCTACATTACACGTTCCGGCTGACGCGTCCGTTTCCGGGCGCATCTTCAACCCTAGGTTTCCTCACTGCCCAGGGGGGTGATGTGGCATCCTCCATTGGCATCACTTTACCAACAGCCATAGCGCGCTTGCTCCACTCACCGACAGAACGCGCTAGGAATGGTTTAACTACGCCAAATCTAATGATATAGTTCAGAATAATTTTAGCTTCGTATTCATTTCAATTCCATTCAGTGTATGTATACATATTACGTAAGAAATAGAATGGAAAAAGAAATCAAGTAACACGAAATATAGCTGCGCGTCGAATTTCGAAGAGGTCGAAACGCTTGGGCATCTAAATCCGAGGATATCGAATTCCGAGGTGATCAAAACTTATCCCCACTCAAACCGACTGCGCTGACATACGAGTACCTTGCCTAGAGAGTAGAAATGCATAATATATCAAATGGCTCTGTTGGAGTAGGGATCTTTCGGTCAGCTCGGAATTTGATCTGCAAGGCTTTCGACCTCCTCGGAATTCGACCCACAGCTATGTACTCAAATAGCAAGATAAATCTAAACAACAAAATGAAAATATACAAAACAATAATAAGACTCACCTTAACATATGCTTGCTGCGCATGGGCTCAATCAGTCCACGCCAAAAAAATCTAAACTCACCAAAACAAAGTAATAAGAAGGATAAGTATAGCACGATGGTTTATGTCCGATAAGCTTATTTACAACGACCTAAAAATAGAAACAATAGGCGAAAACATAAAAACTTGTTCAAAACGTATATGACAGAATAAAAAATTACCCCCATGAAAAACCTTCAAAATGCCATTACCCCAACAGTAAAAGACACAATAGCAAAAGTCAAAAGACCAACAGACATAAACATGAACTGACCCTAACTCCCTCCCCAGCTCGCACTCATCAATTAAAAAAGAGCATACAAATAATAACCTATGTCCAAAAACCACAAGATCGCTCGAAACAATATGAGTTAACCATCCTGCTCGCTAAATAAAAAAATGGCCATCCCCCCTACCCAGCTCGCAACAAAAAAGAGAACCAAAACCAACAAACAACCACCAGCCAACACAAAAAAGAATAAAGAAGATGTCCTGTAAGGATGTAGAGACACTATAACAAGCAGAAAATCAAAAAGAACGAGAAAAGCTTTCAATTCCATTCAGTATCCAGTGTATCTATATACATGTGAGTAAAAGAGACGCCAATGATAAAAATTTCGCTTGACCTTCAACAGATTAGTTCAGGTGTTCGGCTCTGATGACGCAATGGAGAACATTCATACATCAGAGTATACGTAGTGTTGTATTAGTAAAGTATGGTTAGTCGCTGGTGTTTGTGTTCGTATGCCATTGATTTCCTCCACACGTGCAACAACACTTTGGAGAAAATGTGATAATTGTATTCGACGTTTATCCGACTTACATGAGACTCGTAGGAACTAAAACATTCGGAAAGGGTACGATGTTCTAGGAAGAACATCACCAGAATTCACATTCAGTGAAACTACTGCTCCGAAAATTGGCACGTTTCCGATAACTGTGGCGCCAAGATTTAACGGTGTTTTTTGTTAAAACACCCTAAAGTAAGACGAAAATCAAGAATACCAATTTTCTCGTTTTCGTCTCCTTTTAGAGATATTGGCCCCTTTTTGTTCCAACTAGCTTGCGGGATGTTGAAGCAAAAATGGTATTTGGTAAGGAAAAATACGCATTCAGAGGTATAAAAGAAGTCGCACTTACAAGAAATCACAACGTAGAAAACGTCCCAAAGAAGTATTTTTTTGAAAAATTCACATTAATCACTATAAACATGTAAATTTCACCTTGCACTCCTTGATTCTTGTCTAGCCGCTATTATTGTCATATGTCATATTATTGTGGTTTTGAAATTATGTTACAAATACTACACCGTTGCCTTTAAAATGTAGTTAATTAGCAAATATTAAGGAAGCAAACATGTCACCAAAACACAAATCTAGCCAACCACAAAATACTAAATCTATTTAATTTTATTCCTTAGTTTCCTTAATTTCATATAAAAATACTTATTTCTATTGTCTACAACGTATTCTACACTATAGCAAGAATACTGAATGATAATTCTTCTTCTAAAATGAAGCTTATTTCAGTAATTACAATATGGCGGCTGAGCAAAATGTGAAATGTGTTTACAGAGTAATATTCAATAAATATTTTTTACAAAAAAATGGACTGACTTTATCAGTTGTTGCACTGAAAAATACAAAATAATATTAATTCTATTGGTGCTGGTTCTTTTGGAGTTGGTGCCTACAACAACAAACTACAACGGCTTTCAAAAAACTATAGGTAGGTTTAGCTTGTACATAGCGGAAATACGCACATCACATATTTCAGACTTTACTATTGCGAAAAATGTTCAATTTAAACGTTTCCGGATATGGTCCCCTTCCTAATTTTCGATTTTCGGAAAAATTTGCCCCTTCCACATAGCTGAAACACATATTTTAGCGCGGAAACGTATGATTATTTTTAAAAATGTCCAATTTAAACATTTCCGGATATGAAATTTTCATTAATTCTGTCGCCTCGGATTTTCAAATTTCGAGAAAAATTGCCGCCTCCACCCCTTTTGGGGGCGTTTTTTGGAGGGAAGGATATTTTGGATCTGATTTTTCTCAATATGGGGACTATTTCTCAACTCTTCTCTTTCAAATGAAACAAAAATCGTCTAAATCGGACTACGTTTACTATGCAAAACGCGCGAACAGCCATAAAAAAAATAAAAAAAGCAATCTAACAATCTATACCTTCTCCTTTTTTGAAGTCGGTCAATTAAAAATGGAAATTTATGAAGAAATTGCCTCGTTGAGACGGTGTGTACAGTAATTTTACTAGTAAGTACGAATTTCTATTTACCTCTAAACGCGTTTTTTCCTAATCCAACACTCCTTTTGCTCCAGGCTTGTTGAGAAAAGAAGGGGAAATATTTCCAAAACGAGAAAATTGGTATTCTTGATCTTCACCTTATTTTGGGGTGTTTTATTAGAAAACACAGTATTCGGAAAGTCCCCCGAAAGGCAGCCAGGAGAAGTTTCTTGCAAGGGTCCAAAATAAAGACAACTTACTGCAAATGCTTCGCCTTTATTTTACAAAAACCGGATTAAAAGAAGAGCAGTCTTTTGAAGACGCTGATCACCCCTTATTGTAACCACGGCATCATCGATTTATGACTCTGGAAATCGTCGGCAAAAACAAAAAAATGTTTTTCACAAACCAGCTAAAGGCAAAACTATACTCTCCGAATAGTTTCAAGCATGATAAATCTATTCTTGAAGAACATTCTTTTCATTCATGCTTTTATCGGTTGCGTCACCCGTCATCTTTTTATATTTTTAAAAAATGACTGCCTTCTACTATTTTTTACTACACAAAAATTATTTGTTCAATAAATCTCATTTGTTTGATTCATAATTTGGATCGTTTGTTAATTTATTTTGTATGAACAACCTTTCATCCGTTTTGACGTGTGGATACAACTGTGCGAGCGGCTAAATCGAAACGGCACAGACTTACCGAATTCGCGGCACTCTAGCATCGTAATTTTTGTCGAAAATAAAAAAATAAATGTAGGTCTGAACACGCTCTACAAGTTTCATACTAGATATTTTTTCGATATCTTACGAGAAAACGAGAAAAAAACAAATTCCACTCCCCAAATTTATGTTTTTTTTATCGATATCTCAATAACGATGAGCGATATGTGAAAAATGTAAAGGACCTTAAGGTCCTTAATTAATCCTTAATTAATTGTACATCGTAAAAAAGTAACAAAAAAGTATTGCATAAAAATTTTCGTATCTCAAGGAAGAACCAAAGGCGAAATCTCAGAAAACTGAATTTAAACCTTTTTCCAAGATGGCAGAAAATGCACAAGGAAATTTTAGTCGACAATTTGAAGTTAAGCTTTCCTAGCCGCCCCCACGTAATATCCAAAATTTAGCCTTCTCGGTTCACATGCATTTCCAAATGTATATAATGAGTGGAGTACTGTTCCTAAAAGATATTGTAGGCGGCGTATAGGCATCAAAGGCCACAGAAATATAATGTGTTTATTATATTTCTGTGTCAAAGGCGTATATGATTTATAGCATATGGATCTAGATAAAATGCGCCAGTATTCTGCGCACCAAAATCGAAGTATAAAACTGATAATGATTTTGATTGATTGTTTCTGAAACTACTTACGGACTCGTCCGTTGAAAACTAAAACCAGTGAGGAAATAACCAAAACATTTTCCGATATTTGGACACACCGAAAAATATAAGTTTCTAATATATAAAAAAAATAATATATAATAAAATGCCTTTAATTAATACGTATGTTCACAACTTCAATTTCTTAGCATCCCATAAAGACTTCACCTTCTTTTCCTTTAGTTGCTTTCGGTCCCCAATGTGTATTTGAACTTTCTCTTGTAAGTGCTGGAAGAATGCTGTCGATGACTTAACTGACTTTGAGTTTATTTTTTCATCCATCTGAAATAAAGATCGCGTTTAATAAGATAGATAAAGGAGGCCTGACAACTAATTGGAAAATATACTTGTTTGTTGGAAATTTTCAAGGTTCAATCAAATATTATTTCAGTTATTTATGGTGTGAAAATGGCAATCGGTCCCAAGATTTGTGTTTTTAACCAAAATTTGATATTTTTAGAGATGAACCTGTTACTAATCCCAAAAAACAAATAGAAGTGCATTTATAAAATATTGTAACGTTTAACCCTGTGCTAAACGTTGTGGGGGCTTCATTTGCGTAAATTTCGAAAGTTCGCAAATTGATTCCAAAAACGTTTATTTACAACACCTTGTACATGACCTTCTGTAGTACAACTGTTACAACCTGACTTGTAACTTTGACAATATAACCCAAATATAATGTTGATTTCGAGATACAAAACACAGCAAACTAGCCGAAGTTTCAAACGCACCAATCATTATCGGTAATGTGACATTTTCTCAACAAAACACTTGTTGTATTTCGATCTCGAAATCATTACCTTTCAGCGTCTTTACCGACTGAACTAATTTTATAGACTGACTTTCATCTACTCCCATAATCTGACTACGTCCCGTAATCGACAAGGCTTTATATACCTGAATCTTGACATGACATCCATCGAGAAAATTCTATGATTATTCTAGACGCTTGTAATAGTGTTCTAGACGCTTGTCAAGAAGACTGCAGACAGGAGATATGACACCTGTGGAGGGGGTGACGCTGTGAACGACGGTTATGTGGGGGGTGATTTATGTGCTAACGTGATTTTTCAGATTTGCGCATAACGAAGTGCGCATCACAGAATATCTTGCACTCTATAAACATGTGAAACTGACAGTCATAGAATTTTGAAGGTTAGATTGTTAATATCAGAGTGACTGTTCCTTCAAGGTGCCTTTTGTGCGCTGGAGATTTGGGGATTCAGGTATTTGGAGATTCACGTCTTGGCTGAAATGGTCACGTGACCATAGCAAGAAACGTCAAAATCGCCGAATCTCCAAATACCCAAGAAGTTCGTTCAAGATCAACTTTCTAACAGTATCCAGAATTAGGCGCACGCGCAATTTTCGATTGTTTGTTGGTATCGGCTTGCTGCCATCTTATCAGGGTCAATTGTCATTAGATTAAATTTATAAATATTAACTCAGGACTGTCGTTTTAGAAAAACAGCTTCGAGCAGTTGATAAAACCACAAACATCGTCTGCTGGACCGTCTTCATCAATTGCTCCCTCAAGTAGTATCTAATATTTTTTTACATTAATAGATTTTTTAATACAAAGAATGACTTTTCCAGGGAAAAGAAATTAGAATATAGTGGCTTAGATGTCATTTCTGCAAGATTTTAGCCACTTGCTTCGAAATGACGAAATTGGATGGTCGCAGAAGATCCATCTATCTGTCAAGTCAAAGTCTCCATTATCAAATAACCGAAGGTGTAAATACTAAATGTCAATGTTCACGACATTGACCTTTCCTCCATCACTTTAATCTCAAAATTCCCAAATTGCCAAATAACCAATTCTCCCTCGCACAAAAGGTAGCTTTCATGTTGCAAGGTGAAGATGTTTAGGGTTGCGTCAAGAAGACTGTAGATATACACAGGAAGAATAGACAGGAGATATGACACCTTGGAGCGGGCGACGCTGTGAACTACGGGAAAGTGGGTGGGTGATTTATGTGCTCACGTGATTTTTCGGATCTGCACATCCCTGAATATCTTGCACTCTATCAACATGTGAAACTGATAGTCACAGATTATTAAAGGTTACATTGTCAATGTCAGAGTGACTGTTCCTTTATTGTCTTCTTGACATAAACATAACCTACATTTTCAAAACTAACTTCAATCACATGTAGTTTAGGCCACGACCCTGTCGTCGTTTGCGGAGACAGCGCGCCACATGTTTTCTTAGACAGTTGAATCTCCTGTATTATATAGCTTCTCGCGCTTGTAAAACTGAAGGCCCTGATCGATGAACGAGTAAATCCGCGGTTTTATGGCTTACCGGTGAAGCTCGCCCGTCGATCAGGCTGAAAACATCGCGCCGCGAGTAGGCTCGTGCCTCTTCACTTTTTTTGATATTATGTAGGCGAGCCAGACACGATACAATACGGCGATCGCCGAAAGCGACCTGAATCGTTCAGACTCCCTACGGCAGCGGCAAAGATAAAAAAATATCTTCAAGACATTATAATAGGGAATATATTTTAGAATTAATTTATTGTTACCGAGACAATTCTTGCCTAAGGAATACTACACTGAAAGATTATAAAAATAAAAATAAGGCATACAATCAGTTGTTAGAAATTGTCATAAAATACATAGATAATAAATGTAACTATCGACCAGTTGAAAAAACAATTGCAAACCTTGCGTGCGTGTTATTGAAGAATAAAGTGGCAGCTAGTAGGAGAACGGGTAATGCGGAAGAGGGAAGACGAAGTAAACCACCCTAAATTATGGTACCACAAAGAACTATAGTCCGCTTGCTCAGAAGACAGCTCTTTTATAAAGCGCAAATGAGACAAGTTATTTCGTTGTTTAACCGATGCTTCATGCAAACTCTTGGATGTTTTTTTAATTTCAAGTGACTTCCAGGCTTCCAATTCGGAATCACACATTGTAGACTCCCCGTCGATTAGCACCAACGATGACGAGCCAAACTGTCAAAATTTATAGTCCGGGGTGTTTTGGCTCGTACGTCGATCAAACCATTAGCCTGGTCAGGGTTAAAATGGCCGTCGAAAACCAGTGGCGGCTTATACTATGAGGCAGTGCCTCATCACATTTTTCAATCGTATTGCCTTGCATTTTTATTTAAAATAAATAATAATAATAAAATTTAAACGCTGACCAGTTGAACATTGCTATCCTCGGCGCGAATTTAAAAATTAAACCGCTGTCCAATTTACTGCTACCCACAGACATCGAGAAATGGGAGATGCGAGATGCCTCATCTTATGTTTATTTGTTTCTTTCTAGCCTACAGAAACACGCATACACTTATTTCTCTCTAGGCTGTAACACTGTCGATATAAAACACGGCGCTAGCGATCGGGATATAGTTTGCTAGAAAAGGACCATCTTGAGGCTAGCATCAAACTCCATATTACAACGCGTCTGACAGAGATACATATATAGCCGTAGCAGCAGTGTGTGTATAGGGTAATAAGTCTATGGTGTATAATGGTAATGCAAATGTGATTATTGTAGGGTTTCTTTTTTAATAATAATTATATAATAAAATTCTTTATTTAGGGAAAGAAGATTTATTTTAGTTCAATCACAGTTTTTTGTGACTTATCCATGTTATTATTACCGGAAATAATTATTAGGTATTGAAAACTTCAAAATATGGTACTTGGTGATTAGGTATTTCATCTGAACATTGTGTTAATGATCTTCTTAAATTTCTTTCGCGGTTTCTAGCAATATTAAATGTTAGTTTAGTGCAATAATTATACACAAATGGAACTTCCGGGATGCAGTACCCAAGTAGATGGAATCAAAGTCGACTTAAATGTAGATATTCGAAATTGTAGATATGAGCAAACTGGTAAATCTTAGTTCTGCGGGAAAGCCAAGTTGTGGTTTTACTAACGATTAGTAAAAAATACTGACAGAAAGTCTAGATATAAATAAATTATTTTGGTTAGTCATGTGTATATATATTATTCGCATATAAAAGTAGAGAAAAGGTCTGAAGAAAAACTGGATTTTCAGATTTGAAAGTTTTAATGGCGGAACTGCCTATGTCATGCTTATATATTGGCATGAAAACGATCTAAAATCTTGCATGCCAGAGCTTTTTAAACTGATTTGCGTCGCTGTTTTTCTCGTTCTACCGGTATCAACGGCATCCATAGAGAGACGTTTTTCGGCACTTCAAAGAATAAAGTCTTACGTACGAAAAAATAAAAATAAAAGCACAAATCAACGATCATAATTTTATAGAAAGATAGTTTTACCTCTATCGTATGCTGCTTGTCGAGGTGCTTCCACAAATTAGTATGTTCTCACTCAGATTTTTTTTTATTTGTGAACCTCTTTTTATTTTATTTAAGGTTATTTAAGATTTTTTTATGTTTTAGCATAGTTTTACCGATTATTTTCTTTTCTTTTGAATAGCAAATAATTTACTTTTACATATTTAAATTATTTTTTAAATAATAAGAATCCTACCGCAAACATATCTAAATAAAAGTGTTTACAGATTTTTTTACAAATATTGTCACAAAATTATGGAACAAACATCTGACCTAGTTCTAAGGTACACATCCCCCCTTAAAATGCACTTCTGACTGAATAAAGATCAAATCCCGTAACTTTCTTATTTTCGTAATCAGTATTGGTAGCTAAACACCGAGACATTGGCGAACCTAAAGTAAAGAAAATAAAACTTAATTTTGATTGGAATTATGCCCCTATTAGGGTGTGACCTTGAAAGTGTGATTTTTTTTTGCCTGCGCCGCATTTTTTCAATATTACATATTTGCCTCATCACTTATGTTGACCACAAGCCACCACTGTCGAAAACTGACAGATATATGGATTCAATATAGGATAATAACATTGACTGATGACATAATTTAGGTCTGGCCAGGCGAATGGTTTGTAATTAGGAACAGGCTGGTAGTTTCTGGAAGGTTCGAGAATAAATTTACCAATGAACACATGAAACAACTAGAGCAAATAAGAAATTAGAACAAATACTTACTAAATTGGATAATAACTGTAAGTACATGACAAACTATCCACGTACAATACATCTATCTAATATATTAATAAAAGCAATTCGTATATACAGGGTGGTTCTCCGGGAAAGACATCGATCGATTGTGGGCAAACTATAACTACAAACAATCTGAAAATATGGTGACATACTAATGTCACTGGGGGACATACGTCTAAAATATTTTCATGTTTGTCGCATTTCCGGTTATACCGGAAGCAGATGCTAACTTTGTTATTTTAAATAGAATAAACTGTATATTACCACATTTTTAGATTTCTTGTATAATTTTGAAAATATTTCATGTATAGGACATTATACCTAAGTCTAACCGTTTTTTACATATTTCAAATTTTATGTCAAAAATTAAGGTTGCAGCCCAAAATATAATTATCAATCTTATGAGCAAGCCATTAATATTTAATTTGGCATGATTTTTTTGTAGAAGAAGATCTAGTTTATCTTTTAAGATATTTTGATAATTTTTCTACAGAGTGATCAAAAAATGAACTTGAAAACTAGATCCAAAAAAACGCCCACAGTCATTTTTGTCAAATGGAAACACTCATTTTTTATCATTCTATTGTATTAAGCTGTAAAAATAAGGGGTACTTTGTATAAGGATTGATTATCAGACACGGCTCGACGCGCTGCGGCAAACTGAAGATAGGAAACAACGAGGGGGAAACCACTGGGGTATTTTATTGTATTTTTTGGTATTTTTAGGTACTTTTGGGTATTTTTTGGGCATTTTTGGGTATTTTTTTGGTAATTCTGGGTATTTTAGGTACATAAACTATTAAAAAGTAATGGTTTGCCAGCCATTTTTTAAATTTAATGGCGATTGCGCATGATCGGTGAAACAATATTTCACTACAATACGGCCCTGGAATAACACGTGTAGACAGTAAGCACGACAGGTGACAGGTTGATATGAAAAGGCAACTACGGGCAATTATTATACAGAAAAGTGTGCCCCTTTTGTAGTATTCTTGGTGTTTTTATATTGAATAATTATTAATTTAAAAGTGCGTTTCGGAACTAAAATGTTAGAAGGGTAAGTAGATATTTTCATGGGTGACAATCCTAGCAACAGAATTTGTCATTTATCTATCAACACAACAAACCCGAATATTAATTTCACGGGTATTTTATATATATATATATATATATACCAATTGTGATATATATAAACTTTTGAACCAAAAGTTTTTTTGGACTTACTTATAGACATATAACAACATGCCGTTGAAATTTTTTCAAAATTCAAAAGTGTCAACGATTGCAATAGGTACATTTCTATAAGAAATTCACCTAAAACAAAACATTATCTATTAACTGACATAAGAGTCATATATATAGAAATATATATTTATATATATATCTATATATATGACTCTTATGTCAGTGTTATGGTAGGATAATGTTTTGTTTTAGGTGAATTTCTTATAGAAATGTACCTATTGCAATCGTTGACACTTTTGAATTTTGAAAAAATTTCAACGGCATGTTGTTATATGTCTATAAGTAAGTCCAAAAAAACTTTTGGTTCAAAAGTTTATATATATCACAATTGGTATATATATATATATATATATATATATATATATATATATATATATATATATATATATATATATATAAAATACCCGTGAAATTAATATTCGGGTTTGTTGTGTTGATAGATAAATGACAAATTCTGTTGCTAGGATTGTCACCCATGAAAATATCTACTTACCCTTCTAACATTTTAGTTCCGAAACGCACTTTTAAATTAATAATTATTCAATATAAAAACACCAAGAATACTACAAAAGGGGCACACTTTTCTGTATAATAATTGCCCGTAGTTGCCTTTTCATATCAACGTGTCACCTGTCGTGCTTACTGTCTACACGTGTTATTCCAGGGCCGTATTGTAGTGAAATATTGTTTCACCGATCATGCGCAATCGCCATTAAATTTAAAAAATGGCTGGCAAACCATTACTTTTTAATAGTTTATGTACCTAAAATACCCAGAATTACCAAAAAAATACCCAAAAATGCCCAAAAAATACCCAAAAGTACCTAAAAATACCAAAAAATACAATAAAATACCCCAGTGGTTTCCCCCTCGTTGTTTCCTATCTTCAGTTTGCCGCAGCGCGTCGAGCCGTGTCTGATAATCAATCCTTATACAAAGTACCCCTTATTTTTACAGCTTAATACAATAGAATGATAAAAAATGAGTGTTTCCATTTGACAAAAATGACTGTGGGCGTTTTTTTGGATCTAGTTTTCAAGTTCATTTTTTGATCACTCTGTAGAAAAATTATCAAAATATCTTAAAAGATAAACTAGATCTTCTTCTACAAAAAAATCATGCCAAATTAAATATTAATGGCTTGCTCATAAGATTGATAATTATATTTTGGGCTGCAACCTTAATTTTTGACATAAAATTTGAAATATGTAAAAAACGGTTAGACTTAGGTATAATGTCCTATACATGAAATATTTTCAAAATTATACAAGAAATCTAAAAATGTGGTAATATACAGTTTATTCTATTTAAAATAACAAAGTTAGCATCTGCTTCCGGTATAACCGGAAATGCGACAAACATGAAAATATTTTAGACGTATGTCCCCCAGTGACATTAGTATGTCACCATATTTTCAGATTGTTTGTAGTTATAGTTTGCCCACAATCGATCGATGTCTTTCCCGGAGAACCACCCTGTATATACGAATTGCTTTTATTAATATATTAGATAGATGTATTGTACGTGGATAGTTTGTCATGTACTTACAGTTATTATCCAATTTAGTAAGTATTTGTTCTAATTTCTTATTTGCTCTAGTTGTTTCATGTGTTCATTGGTAAATTTATTCTCGAACCTTCCAGAAACTACCAGCCTGTTCCTAATTACAAACCATTCGCCTGGCCAGACCTAAATTATGTCATCAGTCAATGTTATTATCCTATATTGAGTCCATATATCTGTCAGTTTTCGACAGTGGTGGCTTGTGGTCAACATAAGTGATGAGGCAAATATGTAATATTGAAAAAATGCGGCGCAGGCAAAAAAAAATCACACTTTCAAGGTCACACCCTAATAGGGGCATAATTCCAATCAAAATTAAGTTTTATTTTCTTTACTTTAGGTTCGCCAATGTCTCGGTGTTTAGCTACCAATACTGATTACGAAAATAAGAAAGTTACGGGATTTGATCTTTATTCAGTCAGAAGTGCATTTTAAGGGGGGATGTGTACCTTAGAACTAGGTCAGATGTTTGTTCCATAATTTTGTGACAATATTTGTAAAAAAATCTGTAAACACTTTTATTTAGATATGTTTGCGGTAGGATTCTTATTATTTAAAAAATAATTTAAATATGTAAAAGTAAATTATTTGCTATTCAAAAGAAAAGAAAATAATCGGTAAAACTATGCTAAAACATAAAAAAATCTTAAATAACCTTAAATAAAATAAAAAGAGGTTCACAAATAAAAAAAAATCTGAGTGAGAACATACTAATTTGTGGAAGCACCTCGACAAGCAGCATACGATAGAGGTAAAACTATCTTTCTATAAAATTATGATCGTTGATTTGTGCTTTTATTTTTATTTTTTCGTACGTAAGACTTTATTCTTTGAAGTGCCGAAAAACGTCTCTCTATGGATGCCGTTGATACCGGTAGAACGAGAAAAACAGCGACGCAAATCAGTTTAAAAAGCTCTGGCATGCAAGATTTTAGATCGTTTTCATGCCAATATATAAGCATGACATAGGCAGTTCCGCCATTAAAACTTTCAAATCTGAAAATCCAGTTTTTCTTCAGACCTTTTCTCTACTTTTATATGCGAATAATATATATACACATGACTAACCAAAATAATTTATTTATATCTAGACTTTCTGTCAGTATTTTTTACTAATCGTTAGTAAAACCACAACTTGGCTTTCCCGCAGAACTAAGATTTACCAGTTTGCTCATATCTACAATTTCGAATATCTACATTTAAGTCGACTTTGATTCCATCTACTTGGGTACTGCATCCCGGAAGTTCCATTTGTGTATAATTATTGCACTAAACTAACATTTAATATTGCTAGAAACCGCGAAAGAAATTTAAGAAGATCATTAACACAATGTTCAGATGAAATACCTAATCACCAAGTACCATATTTTGAAGTTTTCAATACCTAATAATTATTTCCGGTAATAATAACATGGATAAGTCACAAAAAACTGTGATTGAACTAAAATAAATCTTCTTTCCCTAAATAAAGAATTTTATTATATAATTATTATTAAAAAAGAAACCCTACAATAATCACATTTGCATTACCATTATACACCATAGACTTATTACCCTATACACACACTGCTGCTACGGCTATATATGTATCTCTGTCAGACGCGTTGTAATATGGAGTTTGATGCTAGCCTCAAGATGGTCCTTTTCTAGCAAACTATATCCCGATCGCTAGCGCCGTGTTTTATATCGACAGTTTTACAGCCTAGAGAGAAATAAGTGTATGCGTGTTTCTGTAGGCTAGAAAGAAACAAATAAACATAAGATGAGGCATCTCGCATCTCCCATTTCTCGATGTCTGTGGGTAGCAGTAAATTGGACAGCGGTTTAATTTTTAAATTCGCGCCGAGGATAGCAATGTTCAACTGGTCAGCGTTTAAATTTTATTATTATTATTTATTTTAAATAAAAATGCAAGGCAATACGATTGAAAAATGTGATGAGGCACTGCCTCATAGTATAAGCCGCCACTGGTTTTCGACGGCCATTTTAACCCTGACCAGGCTAATGGTTTGATCGACGTACGAGCCAAAACACCCCGGACTATAAATTTTGACAGTTTGGCTCGTCATCGTTGGTGCTAATCGACGGGGAGTCTACAATGTGTGATTCCGAATTGGAAGCCTGGAAGTCACTTGAAATTAAAAAAACATCCAAGAGTTTGCATGAAGCATCGGTTAAACAACGAAATAACTTGTCTCATTTGCGCTTTATAAAAGAGCTGTCTTCTGAGCAAGCGGATATAGTTCTTTGTGGTACCATAATTTAGGGTGGTTTACTTCGTCTTCCCTCTTCCGCATTACCCGTTCTCCTACTAGCTGCCACTTTATTCTTCAATAACACGCACGCAAGGTTTGCAATTGTTTTTTCAACTGGTCGATAGTTACATTTATTATCTATGTATTTTATGACAATTTCTAACAACTGATTGTATGCCTTATTTTTATTTTTATAATCTTTCAGTGTAGTATTCCTTAGGCAAGAATTGTCTCGGTAACAATAAATTAATTCTAAAATATATTCCCTATTATAATGTCTTGAAGATATTTTTTTATCTTTGCCGCTGCCGTAGGGAGTCTGAACGATTCAGGTCGCTTTCGGCGATCGCCGTATTGTATCGTGTCTGGCTCGCCTACATAATATCAAAAAAAGTGAAGAGGCACGAGCCTACTCGCGGCGCGATGTTTTCAGCCTGATCGACGGGCGAGCTTCACCGGTAAGCCATAAAACCGCGGATTTACTCGTTCATCGATCAGGGCCTTCAGTTTTACAAGCGCGAGAAGCTATATAATACAGGAGATTCAACTGTCTAAGAAAACATGTGGCGCGCTGTCTCCGCAAACGACGACAGGGTCGTGGCCTAAACTACATGTGATTGAAGTTAGTTTTGAAAATGTAGGTTATGTTTATGTCAAGAAGACAATAAAGGAACAGTCACTCTGACATTGACAATGTAACCTTTAATAATCTGTGACTATCAGTTTCACATGTTGATAGAGTGCAAGATATTCAGGGATGTGCAGATCCGAAAAATCACGTGAGCACATAAATCACCCACCCACTTTCCCGTAGTTCACAGCGTCGCCCGCTCCAAGGTGTCATATCTCCTGTCTATTCTTCCTGTGTATATCTACAGTCTTCTTGACGCAACCCTAAACATCTTCACCTTGCAACATGAAAGCTACCTTTTGTGCGAGGGAGAATTGGTTATTTGGCAATTTGGGAATTTTGAGATTTAAAGTGATGGAGGAAAGGTCAATGTCGTGAACATTGACATTTAGTATTTACACCTTCGGTTATTTGATAATGGAGACTTTGACTTGACAGATAGATGGATCTTCTGCGACCATCCAATTTCGTCATTTCGAAGCAAGTGGCTAAAATCTTGCAGAAATGACATCTAAGCCACTATATTCTAATTTCTTTTCCCTGGAAAAGTCATTCTTTGTATTAAAAAATCTATTAATGTAAAAAAATATTAGATACTACTTGAGGGAGCAATTGATGAAGACGGTCCAGCAGACGATGTTTGTGGTTTTATCAACTGCTCGAAGCTGTTTTTCTAAAACGACAGTCCTGAGTTAATATTTATAAATTTAATCTAATGACAATTGACCCTGATAAGATGGCAGCAAGCCGATACCAACAAACAATCGAAAATTGCGCGTGCGCCTAATTCTGGATACTGTTAGAAAGTTGAGCTTGAACGAACTTCTTGGGTATTTGGAGATTCGGCGATTTTGACGTTTCTTGCTATGGTCACGTGACCATTTCAGCCAAGACGTGAATCTCCAAATACCTGAATCCCCAAATCTCCAGCGCACAAAAGGCACCTTGAAGGAACAGTCACTCTGATATTAATAATCTAACCTTCAAAATTCTATGACTGTCAGTTTCACATGTTTATAGAGTGCAAGATATTCTGTGATGCGCACTTCGTTATGCGCAAATCTGAAAAATCACGTTAGCACATAAATCACCCCCCACATTACATTGCAATAGGTACATTTCTATAAGAAATTCACCTAAAACAAAACATTATCCTACCATAACACTGACATAAGAGTCATATATATAGATATATATATATATATACTTTTGTAAAAGTTTTTTTGGACTTACTTATAGATATATAACAACATGCCGTTAAAATTTTTTCAACATTCAAAAGTGTGAACGATCGCAATAGGTACATTTCTATAAGAAATTCATCTAAACCAAAACATTATCCTACCATAACACTGACATAAGAGTCATAAACCTAATTTAAGGTAGACCTCCGCACTTAATTTAGTAGCGTACTAAGTTTCAATTAAGAAAACGCCTGTTGATTTTTAGGGCTTATATAGCAAAAGCCTTCAGACTAGACTAGTATCCAAATAAGGAACAAATACATACTAAAACGAATAATAACCGTAAGTACATAATAAACTATCCATGATATCATGTTTTTAAAAGATGGTAGAAGTTACAATCTACAATCAAACGTTTTGCTTAAAACATTATTTAAAAGAAGTTATCTACATACCATTTCAACATTCCTTCCTTTCACTACTCTTTTGGCAAGTAGTTTTTGCTTCGGCTTTGTTTTCGAACTCAGAAGATTTTTGTTGATTTCTTGCACATGATGCTTTTGCTTCCTTTTTTTCTTTCGTCTCTCCCGCTTCTTGTCAGTTGCCGTTTTCTCTGATTTGCCTATAAAATACACTAATGTTATATATCCACTCAAGAATTTTGACAAAATCTTCTAAGTATACATTTACTTCTTCTCAATGAACCATATTTCTCTATTAACTATAAATCGAGGCATCTATTATATTATTAAAACGCTAACCCTTAAGCTGTGGTCACTATTTAAGACCCTTTGTCATAAGAAAACCCACTCATATAATACACGAAATTATAACTGACAATATGTAGATTTGCCAAAAACTATATAGGGTGTTTTCCGGGAAAGACATCGATTGATTGTGAGCAAACCATAACTACATCCTGAAAATTTGATGCCATACTAATGTCACTAGGGGACATACGTCTAAAATATTTTCATTTTTGTCACATTTCCGGTTATACCAGAAGTAGATGCCAACTCTTGTTGTTTTTAATTGAATACCACATTTCTACATTTCTTGTACAATTTTGAAAACATTTAATGCATAATGTCCTATACTTAAGTCTAACCATTTTTAAAATATTTCAAATTTTATGTCAAAAATTAAGTTTGCAGTCCAAAACATAAATTATCATTTCTATGAGGAAGCCTTTAATATATAATTTGGGATGATTTTCTTGTAGAAGATCTACTTTCTCAGTATTTTTTATAATATTTAATTTTTTATATAATTGTCAATTTTTCATTTTTCTACATAAATAACGCTGCACATCTTTAAAGTTGTATTAGAAGTGGGCCATGATTGCATTAGAAAATAACAACAAATGTCAATAAAAGTCAAATAAACGTCAGAAAAGTCAATATAATAATTTTCATCTGCAAATTTTCCTGCCGAGAAGACATAATTTATTAATTATTATGGAGAATGTGATAAAGATATTTCAAGAACATGTTATACAATCGCTATGCGATATCCTCACAGAAACAGCAACCAACACCAAAATCTGTTAAGAAAATTACAGAAAATTTTAAGAACTTTTGAACTATAAAGCCTAAAGTACGTTGAAATAAACCAATTGTTAACAATGAAAATAATGAAATAGTCGTTTTTGAAATAACTGGCAAATTATCATTTTTCTATGTAAAAATTTATTCTAGTAAATGTTCAAAAAATATGTCAAAAACGGTTAGACGTAGTAAAGGAAATTATACATATTTTTTTTCAAAATTGAGTAAGAAATCTAAAAATGTGGTAATATGCAGGGTATTCCATTAAAAATAACAAAGTTGGCATCTACTTACGGTATAACCGGAAATGCGCCTAACATGAAAATATTTAACACGTATGTCCCCCAGTGACTTTAGCATGTCACCAAATTTTCATACTGTTTGTAGTTATCGTTTGCACACAACCAGTAATAATTATTTTAATTTAGGACTTATATATAATAAATTAATTATTATAGTTGTGGTTTTAGCAGCATACCATATATTATCCCCTTAGGGAATAATGAAGAGGGATTAATATTCATTAATCCCTCATGCATGCCAATCACAATTTCTCAAATGAAATAATACCATGGAAACAATATAAAAAAACTCAAAAAATGAGAGCGTCAAATGTAGTGTTTATGCATTTGAATTGAAATGGATGAATATGAAGAATCTTTTAGTTGTACACCTCCAGTCTCGTAACGCAGTCCCTCCAACGCAAAAAGTTGTGAGATCACATGTAAAACCAAGTCAGTTAGCTTAGTTCCTATCAATGGAAGTACCTATTCAACAAAATTTTCATAAATTTGATCTAAATATTTACCCACCATCATTTATAGTCACCGAATAATTTTATTACAAATCTTTTTTCTGTAATACATGTATAATGACTTGGCAATCGAAAGACAATAATCATTTAAAAATTAAAGTATTTTAAATAGTAATTTATTCTTACGTGATCATGTTGCCGTGATAGTTTAGTATACCTACATGTATACTGTTTTAAAACCCAAGTTCATAACGTTGGTGTATTTGTATTTGATTTTCTCTGTCAGTGAGGGAGCCGTGCGATTGCCAAGTCATTATACATGTATTATGGAAATAAAGATGTCTAATAAAATTATTCGATGACTATAAATGATGGTGGGTAAATATTTAGATCAAATTTATGAAAATGTTGTTGAATAGGTACTTCCATTGAAAGGAACTAAGCTAACTGACTTGGTTTTACATGTGATCTCACAACTTTTTGCGTTGGAAGGACTGCGTTGCGAGACTTGCATTTTTTTACATTTTATGTTTTTTATGGGATCTAATCTCTTTTTGTATGTAATTCCCCTTTATTTCTTCTCATGTAATATTGCTTGTATTTATAATTTAGCTTTCTTTAATTTTAAGTCAATTGATGGCAATATAATCTATATATTTACTATTTTACTGGTAGAGCGCTATAATACTAGCAAATGCCAGTAATAACTGGAAAACCGGCAACCTTGCACTTTGGCTACGCGCGCTTAATCCACGTTCTGTAGTTAGACATATTACGGATATTTTGGTATCTTTAATTCCGCCATCTCAGATTTTCGAGAAAATTTACCTTCTTCGAGGGCAGTTTTCGAAGGTAAGGAGATTTCGGATTTGCGTGTTTATCAATATGATATGAATAAAAAATCCACAATCGGAGTACGTTTACTATATAAAATGCACGCACGAGACAAAAAAAACAAACAGTCGAATTGTATACCTCCTCCGTTCGGGGTTTGTCGGTCAAAAATGAAAAAAATCGTGACTTGATTTAACACACAAAAAAAACGAACACCTGAATTTTTTCGGTTTTAACTAATACCTTCGCATAATTTAGCTTATTTGGTCATTCAAGTTGTAATATTAAGAGATATCTGAATCAAAATTTCAGTGAGGTAGGTACCTATTCTTCTTTAAACTGGAAACCTGTTGTTTTTCGATTTGTACCCACCACAACTTTCGAATAATTGCAAAAATTTGTGATTTCCTTTTCAGCTTTTTTTCGTTTATTGATTGATTTTCAACAATTTTATGAGCAATGCTTCCCGAAATTGTAGGGCAAGTTTTTGCTTTAAGCGGTATATTGCATGCAATTTTCAAAGTAGCTGTTTTTTTTGTCTGCCAGAGTAATTTACTACTACTGTTCTTATGTTTATATTTACCTACCTTAATAAAATACTGGTTTGCTTGCTTTTGTTACTGTTATTATATGTAAAAACTAGGATATATGTAGTAAACATATAGGCAATACATAGTGAGAGTGGCAAACGATTTAAACTCAGGTCTACGGTCTACGTCAAACGCGCGCTCGCTCCCGATTGGTGAACTGCTGATCGAGACAACCGTGTCTCTCTACGGACCGTGCGCTTAATCATATATAGGACAGTGAGTAGTAAGTACGTTCTGTGTTAAATCTGTGTTCTGAGTTCTGGTTCTGGGGTCAGTAGTCAGTACTCCAATGCCAGCGTGAGGAGTCGCAATCATTTTTATTATTATGAAAACGAAACTGAAATTTAGGAATGTTTGAGTTAATCCTTTCATTATACGTTAAAAGATAAACAAATTCCAAATTTGAAGTTTCTGAAGGTGAGTTTATACAGTAAATAAAATAAAATAACAAACAAATTAAGATAAAATAAGAAAGTTGAACATGCTCATTTCCATGGGAGGGTTTATACACGAAATAAGCTAAATTAAGAAATAAGAATAAGAACTAAAGATGGCCAACTTTCATCTTTATTTCTTATTTTATTTTATTTTGTTTGGAAACTGATAATGCGCTTGATCAACCACCAGAAAACACTCAACTTGCATACAACACAAAAATTTTTGTCAAAAAAGCTGTGATTTGATTGGTTCATTCTTATTTCTTGTTTTATTTTCGTCATCTGTATAAACCAATCTTTTTTGAGATTATTCTTATTTCAATTTTAATTTGTATCTTATTTTATTTTATTTACTGTATAAACTCACCTTGAGTCTCCCAGAAGTACCATAGAATTTTGATGATCGGTGAGTGTGTCAGTGACAGAATTACAGAAATTGGACTGGCAATAACTCATAAAGTTATGAATTGGTTGTCATTTGGAACTAAAGCTAGATATATTATGTCCTCTAACTCTCTGTAAATTCAGATTTATAGCTTTCTCAAGAACGAAGTTACAGGGAGGGCGAAAGTGGCCAGAATTGCTTCAAGAAAAGGATAGTACGGCCGTGTTTGACTTGGCGGGGGCACTGCCATGCCCCCAGACTATTATTTCTCTCAAGTTAACTTCCAATGGTTGGCAGCAATAATTTAATATCCAACATATTGCTTACAGTTGACATTTTATAAGGTACGATCAAAAATTTTCGGTGCCGACGCATCTATGTCTATTATATTATTAGAATGCTAAGCCCTCTCTACAGGGTGGTCCAAATGATCGTATTTCCCGCATAACTCCGTAACCCTTGAAAATATGAAAAACTTTCTTATACAAAAAGATTCTTGAACTGCATATTTTAAAAATAATTTAGAAGATAAGCCACTTCCGGTTATACCGGAAACCCATACCAACTTCGTTATTTTATATGGAACACCCCGTATATTATTACATTTTTGAAATCCTCGAATAATTATAGGGCCACTTTAGTTAACATACATGTTGTCTCAAATGCACCGTTTTCGAAAAAATGGGCACTAAATAAAAAAATCAACAATTGCAGTCTGCGCCATCTAGATTTTTTTTGAAACTAGGACACTTAAAAGAATGCTGTTTTCGCACGTCGCTTTGTTAAGGAATCAACTAACTTTTGCAGTAATAAACGAAGCTTTAACTTTTGAAATTTATTAAAAACACTGCTTTGAAAATGCAAATTTTCAAACATCAAAAACTTTTTATTTTCAAATGAAACATACTACTTTTTTTGCAACACTGAATGCAAAATTCAATTTCCTTTCCCCTGATATAATATTATTGCTATCTGTTTCCTACCGTTCTCGTGAAATGTGCACTTTTATGTTTATTTCAATTAATTTATTTTTATCGCGTTAGCCAAGAATTGTATTGTGACAATTGCGTGTGCAGAAAGAAATCTAATCAATAAATGACGCAAGAGGAAAAGGGTGATGAAAAAACATACATAAGTTATTAAATTTGATTTTTTGTCCTAAAACGCTCATGCAGAACTTTTTCTACTGAATAACATTACAGTGCAAATGGCGGACAAAAACAAATTTAGCCACTACCTACTAGTAGATAATTAAGTATTTACTTAAGAACGCACATTTTTAGCACATCTCTTACATTTTAACAATGGCATGTTTAGGTGGACACTATGATAAGGCCCACTACCAAAATAATGTTTTGTCCTTAGAAACGAAATGAAGTTTGAAGAGGCAGAAACTTATTCACTCATGTACATTATCTCTCATCGATCAAGAAAGTATATGTTCAAAATGAGCTCCATTTTGTTCAATGCACAATCGAAGTCGCTTTTGGAATGACTGCTCAACTCTGAAAAGCATCTGAGGAGTGACACACTGAAATGCCAACCTTATCCTATTGCGCATATCATCAGCAGTTGTTGGAGGAGTGCGGTAGACCTGGGTTTTTACAAAGCCCCACAAAAAGAAGTCCAGCTTGGTTATATCTGGAGATCTTGCTGGCCAGTTTACGGGACCTCTTCGACCTATCCATTTGCGGAGAAAGTTATCGTTCAAAAATGATATGGTTTGTCTTGCACTGTGTGCAGGTGCCCCATCATGCTGGAACCACATATCCCTAAGTGTCCCTAGAGGAACATCCATTAATAAATTGCCGAGTTGATTTCGTAAAAATTCCACAAGTTAAATGTTCGTTGAAGAAATATGGGCCTATTAAATGAGTGCCTAAAATTCCTGCCCAGACGTTTAAGGACCATCGGTGCTGACTTTTTGTTGTAAATAGATGTAGGTTTTCGGTGCTGTAATAATGGAAGTTATGACTATTAACAAAATCATTCCGATGGAAGGTCGATTCATCCGAAAACAGAACTTTAAAAAAAGAATCATCTTCAGTCAGTCTGTCAAAGGTCCACATACAAAATGCACATCTTTTTCAAAATCCTCATTCTGTAATTCTTGATGCCGTTGAATGTGGTAAGGATGATATTTATTTTTCCGTAAGATTCTTTGGACTGACGTTTTGCTGAGGTTACACGTACGACTAATTTCCCTCTGGCTCAAATTTGGATTTTCCTCAACTGAACCGAGCACCAAGAATTCAGTCTCTTCGGTAATAACATTCTTAAGTCCACCCTTTCTTTCATATCTCACAGCTCTATTTTTAACAAATCGTTGAAGTAATCTTCAAAAAGATGTTTCCTGTGGATGCCGCCGGTCGCGGTATCTTTCTGAATAAATTCTTGAAGCCAACAATGGATTTTTGTGTCATTCACCCAATATGAAAATCATGTCGGTCAATTCTTCTTGTATCAAAGACATTGTCATCAATTTTCTTATAACAAACTAACAGAAATTATCGAACACAGGAATAAAATGACAAAAGTAACATTTTTTTGAAATTCAAACAATAGTCATGGCTAACGCGATAAAGAGAAATTAATCAAAATAAACATAAAAGTGCACATTTCACGAGAACGGTAGGAAACAGATAGCAATAATGTTATATCAGGGGAAAGGAAATAGAATTTTGCATTCAGTGTTGCAAAAAAAAGTAGTATGTTCCATTTGAAAATAAAATTTTTTTGATGTTTGAAAATTTGCATATTCAAAGCAATGTTCTTAATAAATATCAAAAGTTACAGCTTCGTTTAAAACTGCAAAAGTTAGTTGATTCCTTAACAAAGCGACGTGCGAAAACAGCATTCTTCTAAGTACCCTAATTAAAAAAAAACAAGATGGCGCAGACTACTGCAATCGTTGATTTTTTTATTTAATGCCCATTTTCTCGAAAACGGTGCATTTGAGACAACATGTATGTTAACTAAAGTGGCCCTAAAATTATTCGAGGATTTCAAAAATGCAATAATATACGGGGTGTTCCATATAAAATAACGAAGTTGGTATGGGTTTCCGGTATAACCGGAAGTGGCTTATCTTCTAAATTATTTTTAAAATATGCAATTCAAGTATCTAGACTACTTTTGTAGAAGAAAGTTTTTCATATTTTCCAGGGTTACGGAGTTATGCGGGAAATACGTTCACTTGGACCACCCTGTATATGTTGAAACCCAAGAATTCATGTTATACCAAATTATTTGTATAAATAAATATTTACCCAAAATATCTCCCTTGGGTTTGTTTCTTATCTCTTCCGGGGCCAAAAGAGCAGCGTCACTTGATGTTAAAGGAGAAACCTCTTCCATATTGATTGCGGGTAGATTATTGATAACTTTTAACTCCGGTATAGCAGGCTTTGGGGTAAAATGGAAGTTTGATAGAGCATCGAGCTTTCTGAACAGATTGTGAATCATTTTCTTCACTTCCTTGTGCAGTTCCGGCTCCTCTTCCTCCATTTCAGCATTTTTCGGATCCAATGCAGCCTGTTGCTCCATGTACTCTTTCTCATATATTTGAGCCAAGGAGTGTTTACTTTTTTCTTGATCCAAAACTAGCTTTTTCTTGTACTCAAGAAGAGTTTCTAAAGGCTTGGCTTTCCGTTCAACGCTATCGAAAGTTCTGTCTTTGATTCTCTGCCGTATTATATCTTCCAACTGCATAGAGGTTTTCTCGGTAATTACAGGTGCTTTAAATATAAATAAAAAATACAATATATAATCCTAGCCTAAACAAAGCTTATTTAAAAGCATATTTCAAAGACTTGTAGGATCGGTTCTTGTGTTATGTCTATTAAGATAAAAAAAATGGAATCTTGGAAAATTATTTTCGATGGGTAATGTGGGACATATAAACCTTTAAGAGATCAAAAATCTAAACGATAACTTCTTTGCTATACAGGAAGCTTATGCTGCTCTAGAAATATCAAATAGTTTCGAAAATCTATTTTTCAAATAGATGGATGCTTCTAGATCATTGTCTACAACTTAGTTAAACATTAAAAATGTATGTATTATTCTAGTCCAAAATTAAGAACAAACCTGTATAATACATTTTATTTTATGAGAAAGAGATCCCTTCCAAAAAATTGACTTAAAATTTATATCACAATATCATTATAGATTTAAACTCAACAAAAGTTAGGATAATTCTGAGGTTTGGACATTTCGTTCAACTAAATCTACGTTAAACCTTAGCGGTCGTTTCCGATAAAACAACCTCCTGTATTCTTTCTTTCTTATAAACAATTAAAAAACTTTATTTTTTCATTATTGAAGTATAACATGCGTTATGTACAGTAGAGTCTTGATAAATCGAATTATTGGTTTCATAGAAACTAGAACTAGAAACTATAGAGAAACGTGAAAATTATTTTTTCCAGACCAAGTTTGGCCGTCAAAAAAGGTACTACTAGTGGCTTCGTCATTTATAAAGGGCAGCGGGAAACTCGTGGTGATTTCCACTTTTTGCACTGAATAACTAATACCTAATGAAAGAAGAGCGACTATTTTACACGTCGAATAATAGATTCTTATTTAGAAACGATAACAGTAGTTATCAAAAATATTATGGTTAATTTACGTTAACCACTGGGTAGTTGCAGCATTAAAAATACATTTTATAGGGCTTTCGACAATGGAACCAGAGCTAATAATTATTAAAAAAAAAATTACCAGGTCTGGACGTCATGTCAAACTCTACGACCTCCTCGAGAAGTGAATTCTGTGGTCTACTATCCGCGGATATTTCACCTCTGAGAGTCCATGGTTTCTCTCTTACGGCTTTCTGCTCCAAACTGTCTATTCTCTTCTGCAGCCTCTCCATTCTCAATTCGAGAGACGATTTTGCTGGAGACTCATCACCATCATCGCTCATATTCTCTAAAAATTTATTTCTCTTAGGTTTCTTCGTATCCTCCTTTACGACAAAGAAATCCTTGAATTTCGCTGTTCGAACATTATTTTCCTCATCCTCAGGGTCTTCTCCGAAAAAATCAATTGAACCATCATCTTCCGTACCTTCTTCAGATCCTTCTGAGTCATTGCCAGAATCTGTATCATTTAATTTTTTCTCTTCATTATTCAGAAACTTTTCCATCTCATCAAGTTTGAAGAATTCATCATCTACGACTGATTTCATTCTGCTACCTGTATTCAGTGGCTGAATAGATTCATCATCATCGTTCTCATCATCGGCATCCCTCAAATCAATATCATTTTCACTATTTTCAACACCATTAGATTCAATAGTTTCTTTCCCTGCGTCAAGTGAATGTTGTAACACTTCACTATCATCGCCATCCCCAAAGTCATCATTTTTTTCCAACAATTGTCTCTCCAGGTTGGTGAATAATAATTTATCTTTATTGATAAGCAATCTACTCACCGTCTTTAAGGAATTATCCAAAAGAAAATCATTCTGAAGCTCAATCTGTTGCCAAATCTGTTCAATGTCAAAATTTTTCACGAATAATTCGTGCAATGCATTTGGAGATGTATCTATTATCTCTTGAGACTTGGAGAAATCATAACTTTTTTTCAAATTACCCTTTAATGCGTCTAGAAGCAATGTATCACACCTGCAATAATTCATAATCACAACGATGTCACCCTAGGTCTAAAGAATGATTATATATACACATAAATCAGTGTTTTCTAAAATATCAGTAAATTTTAAAATAGATATTTAAACTTTTGATTGAGATCAATGTTTTGCCTTCTTTTGTATTTATAATCATAAACGTAAAAACAAATCCTTTATTGACAAGTGTTGTTATGGCATGAATTACATAAAAAACTTCTAGTAGAGAAATTCTAACTTACTCTAAAAATATTTCTGCTTTTTCCGTTATGCCTTTGAATTCATCAATCAGACTGGTCAAATCTTTCGCCATACCTCCAGAAATTGAATATTATCTTAGCAGAGAACAGAGACCTGGTTGAGCTCTTGTTCAGAGTTCGAATTCAAAACCATGCAGGCATAAAGAGCACTAGAGCACCAAATCTAAAAATACCCCAGGTTCAAAACGACGAATAGAAATTGGAGATAGTGAATAATTAATAGTGTTCTTATGAACAACAGAGAGATTTAATATATCTAATCTTAATCTTTTATCTTCCCCATAGAGTAGGTTATAGTTAGGTTTTAGGTTATTAGGCAATCAATTATTAGTATTAGGTAAGAAGCTATTTAAACAGGAGATATAATACCTGAGGAGGGGGTGACGCTGTGAACGACGGCTGGGTCGTGGCCTAAAAATCGGGTTTGCGCATAACGAAAGTGCGCACCTCCATGTGCCTTCTCTGTCTCCGTATCTATATATTTTATCTATGTTCTCTGTCTCCTCTCTCTGTGAAGTGAAATAGTGAAATTCAAATAAGGTTAGATAATTGAGCTTTTAGAATGCGTGAAGATCAACATAAGCTTTTCTGCAAGTAACTATTAACTATTCATTACAATAAACAAAAATACTGATATGAAGATGATTTTCTTAAACAAAATGCCATTAGTTCTACTGTTATATTTCTCCGACTTGCAAAAACATTATTCAATGCAACAAACGTGAGCCATAATATAAAGTTGAAAACTAATAAACACTAATAAACACCGAAACGTCAAACAATAAGATTTTCCTTGACATGAATTTGAATTTAAAAATACATCAAAGGCAAATGACACGTGCGCACTAACGTAGCGCGCATACCCGATTTTATTAGGTCACGACCCTGCCGTCGTTTGCGGAGTCAGAGCGTCACATGATTTTGTATAGACAGTTGAATCTCCTGTCTACAGAGCTTCTTAGTACACGGTAATTCCACAGCTTACGCAACAGGTAAGCTGTGCTCTAAGAGATAACCTAATACTAAGAAGCTCTGTAGACAGGAGATTCAACTGTCTATACAAAACCATGTGACGCTCTGACTCCGCAAACGACGGCAGGGTCGTGGCCTATTAAAATCGGGTATGCGCGCTACGTTAGTGCGCACGTGTCATTTGCCTTTGATGTATTTTTAAATTCAAATTCATGTCAAGGAAAATCTTATTGTTTGACGTTTCGGTGTTTATTAGTTTCCAACTTTATATTATGGCTCACGTTTGTTGCATTGAATAATGTTTTTGCAAGTCGGAGAAATATAACAGTAGAACTAATGAGCATTTTGTTGAAGAAAATTTTCTTCATATCAGTATTTTTGTTTATTGTAATGAATAGTTAATATTTACCTGCAGAATTCTCAAAAATATCTTACGTGGTTTGATGCTGCGGTCATCATTTCAAATATGTCAAAAAAGGTAGAGCAGCTATGAAAAAAATATTTATTTGAGATCTGCATATCGAGGACAGATGCTTTGATCCAAATAATTCTATAACAATATTGAGAGACGGTGTCGAAGAGAAATATATTAAGTGCAAATTGAGCGAGAACGACAATACGAGTTTAGAACCTATTATGAAATGAACAATAAATACATTTGGATCGTTTTTTTAATACGGAATCCCATAAAGACAAGAAACACTACTTAAATATTACTACCAATTCAATACCATATACAACGATTTTACTTTTATGAGAATAGATAATTAAAGCAGATCTTATAACTATAACAACTCTTATGCGTTATGCTATCCAAACGATTTTCATACCTATATTATAATACGAGGAGGTCATTTGCTATCTGTTCATATTTCACATAATCGCCGCTCTACCACGTTTCAAGTCACTCCATAGACAAAAAAGTCACCCACTTTTTAATGATAATTTTTTTTCTGGAGCCCGTTTTATATCGCAGTTCAGCGCGCCTTGTTTCATGTACACTCAAGCATTAAGTTTCAAATATAGCATGTTTTGCAAGCAATCATCAATAGACAATGAGGAATGTAATTTTCTAAAAGCTTATGTTGATCTTCACGCATTCTAAAAGCTCAATTATCTAACCTTATTTGAATTTCACTATTTCACTTCACAGAGAGAGGAGACAGAGAACATAGATAAAATATATAGATGCGGAGACAGAGAAGACACATGGTGGTGCGCATTTTCGTTATGCGCAAACCCGATTTTTAGGCCACGACCCTGCCGTCGTTTACAGCGTCACAACCTCCTCAGGTATTATATCTCCTGTTTAAATAGCTTCTTACCGTGTACGCACGACTTTTCCATACTCTAAGGGTTATCTTCTTCTCTCTGGTGTTTTTTCTGTCTCTGGTGCATAGAATCAGAGAATATATACCTACCATAGAAATAATACTCCTAGCAGGCTAATAGAGTGAGAAGTTGGAGGTAGTGTTCTCTGGTGAGAAGTCCCTCACGTAATAGGGTTTCGGACACGGTCTATCTTTTATATGATCGTTTATGTACTTTTCTTAAGAACAGTGTTGTCAAAACTTGAAGAAATTTCCCGTTTTGGAAGATTTTGAAATAGAAAATCTTGCACTTGGTGGTCTAATTTAGAGCTCCCCAATGCGCATGACCAAATTTCAAAAAAGGACGTCAACGTTGCCGGATGTTTTGCTGTTAATTGACGAATGATACTTTTAGAAGTAGTTAATTTTTACTGAATCTAATTTACATTTTTAAGGTTACGCGGGAGATTTAACATTTATTTAATTTCGCTAAAGCGTTATACACTATCTTGTGAGCTCTGATAAATCTGTGCAACTACATAGTCTGTTTTGGTTCTGATTCAAATACTTAAAAGTAAATACTAGTTTTCCAGCTTCTTGGTTACCAAGACGATTTGTGGAAAAATATCTTTCCAATCCTGCGGTTGCCCCTATGGCTGTAAGTAGTTGCTCGTATAGTCTTACGAAATTATTCTTATTAGGCCATTCTAAATCCTGTATAGTTAAGATTTTCCACCATATCAAAGGAGCGGTGTTCTTGAAATGGGCATCAAAAATACATTTGGGAAATGGCTTTGATTTTGTTGTTAAGGCAATAACGAATGGGACAAATTCTGGGTTAATATCGTTCAGAAATGCATAAGCTTGTTCTTTCTGCAAATTGCTTAGTCTATCGCCTAAAAATCTGTGGTCTAGCATATTTGTCAAATAATACGAAAAGCTTCCAGCCTATTTAAGATATTAAATAAGTATAAACCAATAAATATGATATTTATCTGATATATATCGACTAATATATGTATATCTGCGAACCCTGCTTTATAGTAAACAAAATGCAGGTCTCCTTTAAGCAAGTAGCAAATACGTCTCTGTTGAATTTGCAAGCTTGAGAAAAAACATTACAATTTACATTCAAGTTGTGCCTATTTGAGTATTTGAGTGATGCGAACAGAAGCAATAAAATTAAAGTCTTCTATTTCAAAGCTTAGGCAACTAACTCTACATTACAAAGTATATTATATTGTATATAAGTCAATGAATTAGTAATTGGAGAATATTATTATTATAAGTTAACCTCTAGTAATAATTATTAGAAGGCAGGGCGGAAGACGGCAGAAGTTCCTCCATATTTTATCGAATTAATATATAAGCAGATTACATTTTTAATCATTTCTATATCTATTGTTTGTTTTTTATGGTCTATGAATCTTCTTCACAGAAAACAATTAATTAAAATACGTAGCTTGACCTACTGAATGCACATTTATATTCAGTTTATATCTTATGACAGCAAAAGATCCGGCAACGTTGACGTGCTTTTTTGAAAATTACGCATGCACAATGGAAGCTCCAAATTAGACCACCTAAAGTGCAAGATTGTCGAAAGGACATACCTACCTCTAAGTATTATTTTTTGATTTATATAATATTAAAAACTTAAAATTCATTATGCTTTGAATGAATATTAAAAAAACAATATATATTTTTTAATTAAGAGTACCTATACTAAAACATTTTGTAATTTGTACCTTATACTAGGCAACAATGCCATGCCAATCTTATTGTTGGACGTCATTGATGATTACTTTTATACCGGTGATGTGATATAAATTGTTTCCTGTGGTAAAATAAAATTCGTGGAAGATGCCATCGATTAGAGGTTATGTTTCATATAATATATAATGAACCATGGATAAACACCAAACACGACGAAAATTAATTATTCTTTTTGGTGTTGAATGTTATTTTTAGGTAAATTTCTAATAGAAATGTACCTGTTGTGATCTTTCGCACTTTTGAATTTCCAAAAAAATCAAACAGCATGTTGTTATGTCTATAAGTAAGTCGAAAAAAACTTGTTGTTTATGTATGTATATCTAATTATATTAAACGAGAAATGCTTCTATAAAATATATATGTATATATATATATATATATATATATATATATGCAAATTTTATCTCGGAATCTGGTCTACCGATTTCGATGAAAACTCATATGTATGGGTTTTAGAGTGTATTGAATCGATTGGTTGTATTCACATTCACAAGAAAAATCGTTTTCAGCAATTAATATTCCCATTTTACGAGTTTTGACAGATTCTATTTCAGATATCAATATGAACCCGATAATGTCATAAGAAAAGATAGTCCTATGGTTAAGCTTTGGGGTATTAATCTACAGTTCCTCAGTTCGAATTCTGGTCACTTTTAAGTTTTTTAACAAAACCATTTTTTTTATATAACATATGTTAATATTAGATTCTGAAAATTGATTCGGAAATTTTCAATGAAAATTTGTACAAATCTAATATATTAAGACCATTAAGGTACAAATTAGCTATTTCAAGGAAGGGTTAGCAGATTTTGGTAAAAAATAGCAAAATCGATTGACGATACTGTTACGTGGGTAGTTTATCATGTACTTACTGTTATTATTTCTTTTAGTTTGTATTCATTCTGCTACCTTGTTTGCAGTAGTGTTGCTTGTGTATTTCATTGTGTAGTTCTGGAATTGTAATAGATTTGTTCTCGATCCTTCCAGAAACTGTATGTGAGGTACAATTTGTCGTGCTATTGTCACCTTGACAAGGATCTAGAACATTAATTATGTTCGTCTAGATAATCATAGAACATTCTCGATGAATGTCATATCATGATTTAGATATATAAAGCCGTGACGATCATGGGACACAGTCAGTTTATTGTATCAGTCAATTGGAGACATAACTCGAAAGTAGTTGAAACGCGATAGTCAAAGTGACAAGTAGTGACAGTTGTACTATAACAGAAAGCCGTGTACAGTGTGTTCTAAATAAATCATTGGAAGCAATGTTCGAATTTTGAGTAATACGCAAGTGAACTCACCCCACAACGTTTAGCACAGGGTTAAACGTTACAATTGGTGTCAGAAAAAGGGATCTTCGCATTTTGCTGAGAATATATGGTGAATACCAGATCGAAAGATTACGACGAAATGGCAAATTTTGCAGAAATAATGAAGTTCCTAGAAAATCAAGAAAGAAATAGACAACAAGATAAAGAAGAACAAGAAAGAATTAGAAAGGAAGACCAAACAAAAATAAGTCAAATTCTAGAAAATCAAGAAAGAAGTAGACAAGAACAAGAAGCAAAAATAACACAAATTCTAGAAAATCAAGAAAGAAATAGACAAGATAAAGAAGAACAAGAAAGAAGTAGACAAGAACAAGAAACAAAAATGAATAAATTTCTAGAAAATCAAGAAAGAATTAGACAGGAAGACCAAACAAAAATGAATCAATTTCTGGAAAATCAAGAAAGAATTAGACAACAAGAAAAAGAAGAACGAGAAAGAATTAGACAACAGGAAAAAGAAGAACAAGAAACAAGAATAAGACAAATCTTAGAAGAACAAGCAAGAGTGCGACAAGAAGATAAACAGGAAGTTGACCAAAAATTAGAGAAAGTTGACCAAAAATTAGAGAAAGTTCAAGAAGAAGTTGAACAGAAATTAGAAAAAGTTCAAGAAAGTGTTGATCAAAAATTTCAATTAATAGAAGAAAAGATGTTGCAAACGAAACCTGAAGTGCCTCTGAGAAGATCGTCCAATGAAATTCAAAATGGTGTAGTTAATCCAGTAAAAATTGAAGCCCCAAAATTCGATGGTAAACAGTCTTGGTCTACATATAAAAAGCAATTTGATGCTGCTGCTTTGGCTAGTGGTTGGTCAGATGAAGAGAAGGCCACTGCATTGATCTTAGCATTACGTGGTGATGCATTGGAAATCTTAAATACCGTAACTGGCGGCGAACCTTCATATGAGATTTTAGTGGATCAACTTGAAATGCGTTACGGTGACCAACATCTACAACAAGTTTATCAAGCACAGTTAAAGAATAAGCAACAACGGTCTGGAGAAACATTACAACAATATGAAATTGATGTTGCCCGGCTCGTTCGACTGGCATATCCTACAGCACCAAAAGACTTTCTTGATAGGCTAACGGTACAAACATTCATAGATGGTATAAGAGATATTGAAATGCAAGAAGCCCTTCGGTTAAGTAGTCCTACAAGAATTGAAGATGCCCTTGCACGTGCACTTGAATACGAAGCTGCTAAACAGGCGTCCAGAAGTCATCTCAGACTGCGACAGACACGATGGGTCAGTTCAACCCAAGAGAAGTCGTATGGCAATGGTAACTCCATAAAACACATTATTAAAATGTTACAAAAATTGGATGGGCAAACAAATGAACAAAGAACTAAAACTTTGTGTTGGAATTGTGGACAAGAAGGACATATAAAGAAGAAGTGTCCACAGCCACAAAATAGCAATGTGCAGGAAAACTCCAGTTAGCCAGTCTTGCGGGGCGAAGACTGGCTTACTCCAACCAAGCCCCAACATCATTAAAAATCCAAATTTCCCGACTGAGTCATGAAGGATCCAGCTTGGTTGTGAAAGGAAGAATATGCGGTCGGGATTGTAATATTGTTATTGATACTGGTTCATGTTCTACCATTGTGCGACCTGATGTTATTCCTGCTTGCAAAATTGACCATCCCAATAGAAGTTATGTACTTGAAACTGCAAATGGAGTGACAATACCTGTCATTGGTACTCACGAGGCAGATATTCAGCTGGGAAAATCAAAATTCAGACATAAAGTATTTGTTGCCGAGATTTTGGACGAAGTTTTATTTGGGCTAGACATCATGAATAAATTTGGCTTCAATCTGAACCTCCAAAACCGAATACTCAAAGTTAATGAAGAAGAGTTGTTTATGTCAACATCTGAATCTAGAATAAGAAAAATTAAGGTAAACAGGACAATTACGATACCTGGATGGTCTGACAATCTCATCCATGTTAAAATAGAAGGTTCTAAGTGCAAGGAGGCACTGGTACTGGAAAGTAATCCAGAATGTCTTCCAAAGGAAATGATTATAGAAAATGCATTAATAAATCCATCAAGTGAGCATCCAATTAAGGTGAGAGTTTTAAATCTGTCCGAAGAACCTAGAGTTTTAATGAAAAATGAAGTAATTGCCTGTGCGGAACCTATAGTATCTGTCAAAATCTCAAGCAGTCAAGGGAAAACCATGTGCCAGAAAGGAAGAGAGTTGAAAGAGAGAATCATTTCTCAACTTCATAACCAACAGAAGGCGAAATTTGGTGATTTATGGGAGAAATACAAAGAACTATTTTCTTTTTCGGAAACAGATCTAGGACGAACTAATATGGTACAACATCGCATTAACACAGGCAACCAACAACCAATAAAACAAATTCCTAGAAGGGTACCATTAGCAAAACAAAATGAAATGGCAATACTTATAGATAACATGAGGAAACAAAAGGTAATTGAACCTTCGAACAGTCCTTGGTTGTCACCGGTTGTCTTAGTCACAAAGAAAGATGGCTCGACTAGGTTTTGTGTTGATTATAGAAAATTAAATGAAATCACAAAAAAAGACAGTTATCCTCTTCCTAGAATAGACGATACACTGGATTGGTTGTCAGGAGCGAAATGGTTTTCTACATTGGACTTGAAAAGTGGATATTGGCAAGTCGAAATGCATCCTGAGGATAAAGAAAAGACAGCATTTTCAGCCAATACTGGTCTATGGCAATTCACTGTAATGCCATTCGGATTGTGCAACGCTCCAGCGACTTTTGAGAGATTGATGGAAAGAGTACTACGTGGACTCATTGGAAAGAAATGTTTAGTATACCTTGATGATGTAATCGTTTTCAGTGAAACATTTGAGGAACACTTGAAAAATCTAGAAGAGGTATTTCAACGATTCTCACAAGCAAATCTTAAACTTAATCTAGAGAAATGTGCTTTCCTAAGAACTGAGTTGAAGTATTTAGGACACATAATATCCGCAAATGGTGTAAGAACAGATCCGGAAAAGACAGAAGTGGTTCATAATTGGCCTGTACCAAGGAACAAAACAGAACTGCGAAGTTTCTTAGGCCTGTTTTCATATTACAGACGGTTCGTAAAGAATTTTGCTACTATTGCCCGTCCATTACATCGACTAACTGAGAAGGAAAGACCTTACAATTGGACTCCAGAATGTCAGAATGCTTTCGAATATCTGAAAAGTGCTTTGTGCTCTTCTATTGTTCTGGCTTATCCCCAGAGAGAAGGAGAATTTATCCTAGATACTGATGCCAGTAAAACAGGAATTGGGGCAATTTTGTCCCAAAGAATAGAAGGAGTGGAGTATGTACTAGCATATTACAGTAAGAGTTTATCAAAGGCTGAACAAAATTACTGTGTGACGCGGCAGGAGTTACTAGCTGTAGTCAAGGCAATAAGACATTTCCACAAATATTTATACGGTCAGACATTTGTTCTACGGACCGATCACGCATCACTTAAATGGCTGTTTCAGTTCAAGAGCCCAGAAGGTCAGATAGCGCGCTGGCTCCAACAACTTCAAGAATATGACTTTAAAATTGAACATCGTCCTGGTATTAACCACAGAAACGCTGATGCATTGTCAAGACGGCCTTGTGCAGAGGACTGTAAAAACTGTTCAAGACTTGAAAATAATGTACCAGAAATTCTTAAAGTCAAACGAACTTTGATAAATGGCGACCCAAACTGGAGTTCGGAAATACTCAAGCAAGACCAACTGGATGATAATGATATTGGACCAGTGATGAGGTGGAAAATGGATGAAGCAAGACCTACTTGGCAGGAGATATCAGATTTGTCTCCTGTCATAAAAGGATACTGGTCACTTTGGGAATCTTTAGTAATTGATGATAACGTTTTAAAAAGAAAATGGGAAAGTAATGATGGTAAGACTGTCCATTTGCAAATAATTCTTCCACGGAAAAGAATTGCACAAGTACTGCAAGAGATTCATTGTGGAGCAAGTGGTGGCCATTTAGGTATCAATAAAACGTTATCGAAGATTAGAGAGAGGTTCTACTGGTTAGGAAGCCGTGCTGACGTAGAGGACTGGTGTCGGCGATGCGACACCTGCTTTACCAGTAAAGGCCCAAATACCAGAACCCGCCATGGGATGCAGCAGTACAATGTGGGTGCCCCATTTGAGCGAATAGCCATCGATATTACGGGGCCATTTCCAATAAGCAGCTCTGGAAACAAATATCTCTTGGTCATCATGGATTATTTCAGTAAATGGCCAGAGGTAGTCGCAATTCCAAATCAGGAGGCAAAAACAGTGGCCGATGCCCTAATTGAACATTGGATAAGTCGGTTTGGTGTGCCGTTAGAGATTCACTCGGACCAAGGTCGAAATTTTGAGTCGGAAATCTTTCAGAGTGTGTGTAACCTAATGGGGATTAACCCATTAGTGCATAGCGTCCCCTTTAAGGGACGCCCACATATTTTTTTTTGTGCCGTTGCCATTGTTACGCAGGTAGGATAGTAGTCGCTTCGAGATAGTTTAAGTAATCGGTCGACAGTGACATATCTTTGTTCGTGCTAATATTTCAGTTTGAATTGATAATGGATGAAAACCTTTATTCTACTAGGCACGGCGGGTAAGTACTTTTTTTTTTTGCGAGTAAAAATAATATCTAGTTCACAATATTTATAGATTTTGATTGTATCTGACTGATGGAACTATAGCCATTGTCATTATTTATTTCGAATTATTTTTTTTTATTGTAGACATGATTTAGTGGTGCGTCCCTTATAGGGGACTCCATGCACAGAATACTAATCGCGTATTCTCAGTAAAATATGTCATTCTTACAGATTATCGCTTCATCAGCTTATAGAAATAATTGAGAACGATTCTATTGAAGATGAGCCGTTGGATATTTACATAGAGCCTCCGGAAGTGAATGAAGGGGACACGGATGAGGACAGCGATAATTCGGATGACGAACATATAGGTGACATAAACCATCTCCCACGAGGCATTTTACGCCAGGGAGGCGAAATAAGACATGTAGTTGACGATGAATACGATGCAGATGATTTGATTCCACTTGCACAACTATTTCCACAACCTGGACCAAGCCATAATAAAAAAAAGGAGAGTTAGTCGTGCGAAAACCAATTACACTTGGTTACGAGAAATTGCTGACTTTCCAATGAATAAAATTTGTGAGCCTCGTCTGCCATCTGCAGAAGCACAGTTGGCAAAAAATCCAATAGATTTTTTCAACCTTTTTTTCGACGAAGAACTTTTGGATATTATAATTTACCAGACTAATGTATATTCACAACAGAAAAACATTGATCTTGGTTTCACTAGAGACGAGTTGTATGTAATACTTGGAGCTTTGTTACTTTCTGGTTATGCAAAATACCCGAATAAGAGAATGTTCTGGAACACCACATCTGATGTACCAATAATTTTGAAAAACAGTATGCGATTGAATCGCTTCGAAACCATATTGCACCACATACATTTCAAAGATAATTTGCAAATTGATCGATCCGATAAGCTTTACAAGCTAAGACCTGTAATAGAAACTCTAAAAGATAGATTTAAAAAACATGGCGGACTAGAGGAAAATATTTCAATTGACGAGTATGATTCCGTACTATGGCAAACACTATGCCAAACAATATATAAAAGGGAAACCAATTCGTTTTGGATTTAAAAACTGGGCCCTTTGTACAAGCTCTGGATACATGGTGTCTTTTGATATTTACACAGGTAAATCACAAGATAATACTGAAGAACGAGGCTTTGGTCTTGGAGGCGATATAGTGCTCAATTTACTGGAAAAATCAGAAATTTTACCAAATAACGGCTACAAAGTTTTTTTCGACAATTACTTCACTAGCCTGCATCTACTTGGATATTTATCGGAGAAAAAAATCTGTGCCACAGGGACTATACGTGAGAACCGAACAGGACACTGTCCGCTTCCTGAAAAGAATTTCTGGAAATCACAAGATAGGGGCACCTATAAATTTGTGGCCAAAAATGATACGCTGGTGGTCCAATGGAAGGACAATAAAGTAGTTACTGTGGCATCAAATTTTGAAACGGAAGAAGTCGTTAATACCACAAGATGGTGCAGAACTTCCAAATGCAAGAAACGCATTCCACAACCAAAATTGATTGCCAACTACAACAAAGGAATGGGAGGTGTCGACAAAATGGATGGCCTGATAGCACTTTACAGAAGCAGAATACGGCAAAGAAAATGGTATTGGCCAATTTTCGCCTATCTTCTGGATGCCACAGTTTCCAACGCATGGTTACTTATGAAGCGACTGAATCCTGATGATCCAAACTGTGCATCCCTATTGGTTTTTAGACGTTATATTGCTGTTGGTCTTTTGAACACACATGGGAAAATGCCATCAAGAGGAAGGACAACTTTACCTTCTATGCATCCTTCTCAATTTGATAATGTGGGACATATTATTAAATATAATGAATCTGACAGAAGATGCCAAGTGTGTAAAAAAAAAGTAACTTTATTTGTAGAAAATGCGATTGTGGACTGCATCCAAAAGTATGTTTTGAACAATTTCATTCAAAAGTGTGATATATTCTGACAATTTTTATATGAAAAATACATATTCTCACACTGAAAGGTATAAAAATAATGTTTAAATAAATGTTTTAATAATATATGTTTTTTTTATGATGTGGTATTTTATGCATAGAGTCCCCTTAAAGGGACGGGTGGTACCGGAGTATCTATAAAAGTTAGGAAAAAATGTTACATAAAAGTTTTACTCCTTTTTATAAATTAAAACAATCAATAATGAGAAAAATTGCAAAATCATTAATTTTTAACTTCATGCACTAATGGGTTAAGAAAACTCGTACAACTCCACTGCATCCACAATCCGATGGAATGGTAGAGAGATTTAACAGAACACTAAAAAATTATTTGAGGTCAGCAATCAATGAACACCAAACAAACTGGGATAAGTGTATACCGCTCTTCCTACTGGCCTATAGATCTTCCACTCATGAATCGACCAAAGAATCCCCAGCTGGTATTGTTCTTGGTGGAAATCTGAAACTTCCGTCGGACATCTTGTTTGGTTCACCAAGCGAACCTCCCACATCTGTAGATGCCTACATTCAGAGTTTGAGACGAAGACTCGAGGAAATACACAATCTGGTTAGAAAACAGTTGAAGATTTCTAGTGATCGAATGAAGGTCCGATATGATATTCGTGCAGAAACCGGACAATTAAAAATTGGTGATAAAGTGTGGTTGTACAATCCACAAAGACGAAAAGGTCGTTCTCCAAACTTTGACAAACAATGGGACGGACCCTATACCGTTATCAAGAGGATAAACGATGTGGTATATAGAATTCAGAAATCCCCACGCAGTAAAATGAAAGTGGTTCATATCGACAGACTTTCACTGTACAAAGGGACTGAGGTGACATTTGATCGGGACGATCAAAGCTAAGAAGGGGGCAGTGTTACGTGGGTAGTTTATCATGTACTTACTGTTATTATTTCTTTTAGTTTGTATTCATTCTGCTACCTTGGTTGCAGTAGTGTTGCTTGTGTATTTCATTGTGTAGTTCTGGAATTGTAATAGATTTGTTCTCGATCCTTCCAGAAACTGTATGTGAGGTACAATTTGTCGTGCTATTGTCACCTTGACAAGGATCTAGAACATTAATTATGTTCGTCTAGATAATCATAGAACATTCTCGATGAATGTCATATCATGATTTAGATATATAAAGCCGTGACGATCATGGGACACAGTCTGTTTATTGTATCAGTCAATTGGAGACATAACTCGAAAGTAGTTGAAACGCGATAGTCAAAGTGACAAGTAGTGACAGTTGTACTATAACAGAAAGCCGTGTACAGTGTGTTCTAAATAAATCATTGGAAGCAATCTTCGAATTTTGAGTAATACGCAAGTGAACTCACCCCACAACGTTTAGCACAGGGTTAAACGTTACAATACTTTCATATTCAATCGGTGTTATCCTCGAGGTTGACACTAGCTATTTCAAGAATGGCTCAGCAGATAAAACTTTCAGTATGTATAGTGTTTGGGGGTTGAGAAGTCGATTGGTGATACAGCTGAGTTCTGGCATGTTTCACATTAATATTTATTTTGAAATCTTTAAATTCTGTGCTATGTGAATGATAAAAGCAATATTTACCGATCGCAATACACTTTAAGTATAAATATGCACATTTTTTAACTTTAGTGTAACTATTATACATCCACTCTAAATTCTGTGTTACCCGAGCAAAGCTCGGTCGCCCAGATATTAGATATATATATGAGATATTACGAAATTTGTTAAGACGATTGAGGTCGCAGTTTTGGAAGTATCAAGTTCAAATAATTTGGTACAAAAATCAGTCACCTAAATATCTCGATTTCGTTATTGGCCATTATCGAGTAAGTAGGTTCAAAATGGCGACCGTTAAAACATTTATAAAAAACAACATGCTGTTATTTTTTTTCGAAATTTGAAAGTATGAACGATCGCAATAGGTACATTTTTAAAAGAAATTTACCTTATTATTTATTAATAAAGAAATAATCTATGAATGTTCAAATTTTGAGAAATTTACTCTTCCGCTGGCTACAGGCTGTCGGGATTTTTAATGTTTTATTTTATATAGTTATTATCCTCACCAGGACAAAAGTAGATATTAATTGATTGAAAATTTCTTATCAATTTTAAGTACTGTAACGTTTAACCCTGTGCTAAACGTTGTGGGGTGAGTTCACTTGCGTTAGACTCAAAGTTCGCGGATTGCTTCCAATGGTTTATTTCTAAACACTCAGTACACGAGCTTCTATTATGGTACAACTATCACCACTTGTCGCCTTGACAATCTATACTGTCACTGTCTTCACCGACAGAACTACTATTAACCCCTGATTCCACAGACTGACTGTTATCAACTGACTTTATAAAACTCAGTGACTTCATAAGACTGACCCTGTCCCGTGATCGACACGGCTTTATATACCTGAATCATGACGTGACATTCATCGAGAATGTTCTATGATTATCTAGACAAACATAATTAATGTTCTAGATCCTTGTCAAACTGACAATAGTATTACAAATTGTACCTCACATATAGTTTCTGGAAGGATCGAGAATAAATCTACTATAAATCTAGAACTACATAATGGAATATACAAGCAACAACTATTGTAAACAAGGTAGTAGAATAAATAGCTAATAAACGATTAACAACCGTAAGTACATGACTACCTATCCACGTTACAGTACTTTAGTTCAACTCTATCTAAATTGACTTTGGAAAATTTAAATATTAGCTGATATTGAAATAAAATATATTGGAAATATCTTTATTTTCTAAACCAACAACAAAATAATTTATTTTTTAATAAACTGGCTTAAACCCCATAAAAAATTTCGGTGTCGGTATTAAAACGATCCAGTAATGGTCCCTGATTGATGTATATAAATAATATATATATATATATATATATATATATATATATATATATATATATATATATATATATATATATATATATATATATATATATATATGATAAAATAGATTTTTGTTGGGGATGCAGTCATTTAATAAATAAAATTCTTTGGATTATGCCAAAAATCTATTTTATCAAATAATAAACCAGTCAAGAATTCAGAATCAAAATATATATATATATATATATATATATATATATATATATTTAGTAATATTTCTCTACCAGGTAAATATACAAAAGTGGTGATTTTTTTATTATGTTGGAGCATATAACGATTATATAACACAATGGAAATGTTTTATAGTTTAAAAAAATAAAAAATAATATTTCAGTGAAAAAACAAAACTTTTTTATTGACCCCTGTAGGTACCGTTAGACATGCCGTCCTATAATCATTCTTTGACACATGCGCAATAGTCTCTAAATCCTATCATTTCTTTCTAATACATAGATTGGTTGTCTCTCTTTCTTCGTGAATAGATCTGCTTATATACTCTTATATACTAGCTTTCTATGAGAGGTACAGAGCAGAGAGAACAAATTGTCTGTTCTCTCTGGTACAGAGCAGGAAGACTATACAAAAGAGGAGTATCTCGCGAGTGGAGACATAGAACATTGACACAATAAACCATGGACCGGCCTTTCAAGCAGACTATTGATTCCATCGAAGACAGATAGAACTCTCGTATATTGAAAAACTTGATACCAATCGATGTTTTAATTGCATTTTTCAAAAATATAAATATTTAACACTGCATATACCACCGTTTTTGAAATAATTGCGATCAAAGTTGTGAATGTTCAGGTTATGATATCTTTTTCACCTGACCACTCTGGATGATCAAAAACTATATTTGAAATTGCCAAATTTTACAAACTTAATTGCCAAACCCTTAGAATTTCCATTTAATGACTTGGAAATTATTTTATCCTATTATCACCCAAGATACAATTTCTATGGCACTTCATTGGCAATATTATTTGATAAGGCTGTTCGAGCAGTAGTTTGGGATGGTTTGATAACTGTTTAAAATGCGCATGTGCAGTTTGAAACAGTTTCCAAGTTTGGGATTTTGTTCTGCTCGAACACCAAACTGCAGTTTGCAAACTACCCCTTCCACTTTCTTACAATTTCGTCGTCATAGAACAAATGACTATGCCGATAGATATGTTTTATGACCAAAGATAAGAGAGAACATCAATGAAAGACTGATGTACAAAACACAAAACCAGGGTTTAGTTTACGACTGTGGTAGTGTTCTCTGAAAGGGATTTCTCCCACGGTCCGTAGAGAGACACGGTTGTCTCAATCGCAGTACGTAGCTGCGGGTCAAATTCCGAGGAAGTCGAAGTCCTTGCACATCGAATTCCGAGGACACCAAATTCCGAGCCTGACCGAAACTTATCCCCGCTCCAACAGGGCCATTTGACATATGCATACCCTCTTAGAGGCTAGAGAGGAAACCACATCCACCAACATGAAGTTGTTTAGTGTTCTCTGAGTTGTTTCCAATCACAAACAAATGGCTGTGAATAAGGCATCACAACGCAAACTGACAAGTGACAATTATAGGAAAATTTGGATTGGCAAAAAAAATATGTATTTTTGTAGAGCTTGTTACTATACTTAACCACTTCATTCTTCAATAATTGTGCATAATAAATTAATATGCACACAGTGTATTAAAAAGATATAATAATTTATGAGAAACTAGCAGGTATAAATTCTGTTGAAATTATTAAACACCAACGTATGTCCATGAAGATCTTTTAGATAAAACTAGTTCCTGGAATCGGACTGAGAAATCAATTGAAATTAGGAATAAGGTAAAGCCCAAATCCTAATAAACATCTGTCTAAAAATGCTCGGTATTAAATATACAAAGTTGTTATGGTCACAGACATGTTGAAATATATTGTCTGTGGAATGGTGAAAACTAAATAAAATGAAAACTACAATAGTTGTACAAGTTGACCAGCACCATGAACAAATATAAGGAGGACGAGTAACACGAGTAGTGGTAGTAGCACAAAAAACATTGGGTTATCGTATGTCATTTCGGTAGGTTGCGCAAAATCACGCTGCGCATCCTTATGTACTATGGGCGAAGGAAGCTTAAACACAACAAAAGACACTCAGTGAAATACTGCGCAACATACCAAATTGACAACTTATCACGGGACGTTATTTCAGCCACTTCTGCTTATAGAACAGGATACAGAGTTAGTCATCCTCCCTTTATATATTCTTGACCAGCACCTATAGAATTGATAATGTTCTGTATTGTGACGTTCCATACACCAATAATTATATTCCTTGACGACTAACAGTGATGTATTGTTAGTTGCCTGAACCGTCACATATTGAAATCAATTTAGATTTTTCTAAACCAATAGAGAGTCACAAACGATATTATTTATTATTATATTTGTGTTTCGCAAACGATTTCTAATAAATTGAGTAGAATATAGAGAATATAAGGTATATTTGTAAGACGTGTCTGCTAATCGGTATTAATTATTTAACAATTCAATAACTCATTGAATATTGAGTCTCAAAAAAACAAACGCGTCACAAACGGTTACAAATGACTCACAAACGATCTGTGTAAAACAAAATTTGAAAATTTAAATTTTTCAAATTCGTGTTGGCTATTGGGTATATGGTCACAGTAAAATAATTTATATATTATAAAATCATAATTTTTACACAATCATTGTACAAAAATTAATTTAAGTAGAAAACTGTAATATACGTTATATAGTGGAAGTCATTTTTTTCTTTGTGAAAATCGTTAACTAATTAAATATGATTGAGAATTGTCTGGACTGGACTTTTTTCTTTGAGCTCATGTTTTTTGATACCATAGCGATATAATAATTCAATCACAATAAATCCTTGGTTCAAGAGAGACAAATGTATATAGGTAGGTATACACTTTGTACTTTGGTTGAATATATTAGTTACTGTACGTAGTCACGGTTGTCTGTGCTATGTTGGATACAGGGAATGATTAGAAATAGAGCTTGATTAAAATGTTCAATATTTTGTATTATTTGTCATAGTCATATTTCTCTGTACTGTCATTTTACATACATGATGGCCTGCATCGTGTGAAGCCAACACAAGCAAGGGAGCCATCAACACACCATGCGCGGCAACATTTATCGGACCGTGCAGCAAAATAAGCAATCAATCATGCAGCAAACCATACTCCGTCTGCAGTGGGCTTAACACGAGTAGTGGGAGTAGCACAAAAAATGTAGGATTATCTTCTTCTTCTTCTATTTGTTTTATGGGCTGGGCAACATGGCCATTTACCCAGAATCGATGAAGTTAAAAATTCATCCTATTCGATATTCGAGATCTTTCAAGATTATATAAGAGTGAGGCTTAGTCCGGTTCGAAGCCGTATCTCACTCTCGATCTTTGTATTGAATTTTAGCCTTGAGGTTATTGTTTGTTATTTCCTGGCTTTTCGTATTCTCTACCTTTGGAAAGGTTGTTAAACACAAAACAATATTAACATCACAACGAAGGTTTTTGAGGATTTGGATATCTGGAAATACTTATATGTTACACAGTGCACAACAAAGTGAGAGTTTGATGATAGGGATTAGAAAGTTTTTTTTTTAAATCTAGATTTTTATATCATTTTGTAGGATGTATTTATTTAATAAAATGAGAGAGTCTTTATTTATATTTCTGAGAAGTGATACTACCGAGATTGGGCTAGGTATGTCGCTTTTAACCAACGATTGATACAGGTCGAATTGGGCTCGATTATTCATAGGGCAGGCGAAAATAATATGATTGAGGTCGCCAACCTCCCCACAATCACAAAGTTTATTGGTTTTAATCTTAATTTCTTCCAAGTGTTCTGAAGACAAGTAGTCTCCCGACCTCAACCTGGACACAGTGGTGACAATTCTACGGTTTAAAAATGGTACAGCTTCAAACCAAGGATATTCGGGAAATCTATCTTGAATTTTTAGGTATTGAGTGTTGTTTGCTGTAATTTTACTATTCCAGTATTTATTAACTTGGGAATGTATTTGCTTTTTCAAGATTGGCATGTACTCTCTGTAGTCCACCAGAATTCCCAGAGGGGTATTCAAGTTTCGCCCTATATAAGCCAGTCTATCCGCCGTTTCGTTACCTTTTATGCCTTTGTGTCCAGGAATCCAGCCTAACCTTATGTCGTACTCTATACTCCCAGCCTCTACTATCATCCTTCTAGTGAGTCTTACTATATAATTTTTGTCGTTACATTGAGTCCTGGTGATCTTTTGTATTGCACTCTTAGATTCTGAAATGATTATGATATTTTTTATTTCTTTCTCTAGGCACGTATATACCGCCTTGTTGATCGCAATTACTTCGGCCGTACAGATTTGTATGGCGTCGTGTAACCTCGCTGAGAATTTGTAATCGATTTCTGGAATATATACTCCAATCCCTACTTTTTGCGATTTAGGTTCTTTTGAAGCGTCAGTAAAAGGAAAATTTTTTAAATTTATTGGGAATACTATTTAAGAAATCCTGATTATTTAGGAACATCTCCCTGTTGCCGTCAATGTTAATTGTGTTGATATGCTCCAGTTGCGAGTGGATGTCAAGGTTGAAGCATGGAATAATATCATTTACGTACCGATTGCCTGTCAGTTCATTGCACAAGGTTAGACTTTCTATCAGATAAGGATGCTTCCTTTTTCTCCAGTAATTTTGTTTATTCTGACAGTATAGCTTAAGAGTTGTTAAGATTTCAACTAACGAATTGTTATTAACCAAAAGATTTTTGTTAACAAATTTAACAGACAGCCATTTCCTCCTGTATTCTAGTGGCCATTCCGCGCATTCCCCTAACAAGGCTAGTATGGGGGTGGACTGCATATTACCCATGATTATTCTCAGGGAGCCGTATTGTATTCTGTCTAATTTTCTTTCATTAAGTGTGTTGAGGTTGGATAGTAGTTGGCACCCATAATCTAATTGCGATCTGATTGTGCTTTTGTATAGCAGTAAAAGGGTTTCTGGGTCCGCTCCCCACCACGTTCGCCATAGGGCTCGAAGTATGTTCATCTTCCGGAGGCAGTTGAACCTCACCGATTCTATATGTTCAGTCCATCTGAGGTTACTGTCGAACGTAACACCCGTATTTAACGCTGTTCTTCCACTCGATAATATTTCCATCTATAGAGATTGTTGGTGGGGCTGTTCCTGTTCTACCTTTCCTAAAGATCAGCGCAGAGGACTTGTGAGGGGATATAATAAAGTTATGTTCTGTACACCACCTCGATATTTTTTGTAAAAAAGTGTTTGTTGTTTCGATTATTCGTTGTAAATTAGTCCCTGAGATTAGGAACAATATATCGTCCGCATATTGAATACATATAATATTGTCTGGTGTTTGAGAGTGAAGAGACAGCGTGTATATATTGAATAGTGTAGGGCTCAAGGGAGAGCCCTTTGCCAATCCTGTGCTAGTAAATTTCGGGCCAATAATTTTGCCTTTGTTGTCTTTTGTGTATATTTCCCTGTTCATCAAGAATTCCCGAATTATCCGAGTTAGATATGTAGGGATTTTTAATTCAACAAGTTTGTTATATAGTAAAGAAATATTTACATTGTCATTAGCAGCTTTGAGGTCTATGAATACTGCTACCGAGAGATAATTTTTAGAGAAGTTTAAGAGAATGCTGTGGTAAAGTATAGATAGAGCATCAGAGCATCCTTTGCCTCTGCCTCTGCGATGTGGAGGAAGTATCCTTTCGTTCTCCAATATCCATTCTAAGCGAGTTTTTATTATCCCTTCTAATGTTTTGCCGACACATGATGTTAAGGCTATAGCTCTATAACTGCTTGCCTCATCTGGACTTTTGCCTACTGTTTGTATGGGGATGATTAATGATTTTTTCCATTCGGATGGAATTGAGATTGACCGGAGGCAATGATTATAAAATTTTGTGAGGAATGTTATCCCGCTAAAAGGTAATGATTTGAGCCTCAGGTATGCTATCTGGTCTAAGCCCGAGGCTTTGTTCTTTTTATTTTGTAAAATATTTTCTAGTTCAATAAGAGTTATCGGTGTTTGAATTTCTATTTGTTTGTCTGAGACATCAATAGGATCTGTCGATTGCTTACAGCATAAGTTATCAAGGATTTCAACTGCTATTTTGGTTTGGGGAAGTCGGAAGTTTCTACTAGTTTTTTTGCCTTGACTGAATTTATTAATCACTTTCCAGATTTTATTAATAGGTGATTCCCGGTTAAGTCCTGAGCAAAATTCTTTAAATTTGGATTTCTTTTTTTCTTTAAATAATCGTTTAGAGAGTGCGATATGTTTTTTCAAAGAGATGTAGTTTATCATAGAGGGTTCTTCTCAGAACTTTTTGTATGCTAGTTTTCTATTTTTTAACATATCCGAACAGTACATGTCCCACCGTGGGGTTACTAGTTTGTTCCTTTGATTCTTTTTTGTCTCATGTTTTCTTGGCCGATCTGCTCGCGCAAGAATGGTCGGGTGAACTGCAAAATATGCAGTATTGTTGGCATGGCCCTTCGTGTCTTTCTTTGCTACAGGTGACACATTTACTCTTTTTGTTTTTGCATAGTTTCTTTGTGTGACCATATAAAAGGCAATTGAAACATTGGATAACCGGGCTGATGTAGGGGATTATTCTGTATGGCATTCCACAGATCAGAACTTCCCGCGGAAGCGATGTTCCCGAGAAGGTATAGCATACTGTTAATGACGGTATGTAAGTTGGCGTGTCTTTGTTGTTTCTGTCTCTGGTCGTGATTCTCCTAACATTGACTATTTTTGTGTTGGGTGCAGGTATTTGGAAACTGATGTTAGTTGTGAAAGTTCTAAATCCGTAATTTCCTTGTCTATATTTCTGGCGATACCTTTGCAAAGGACCCTATGGGCTGGAATAAATGCTTCCAGATCTCAACTTTTTAAGAGTTCGTCTTTGGTTACAAAGCTGTTAACATCATTGGGTGATTTAAATTGAACGCTAATTCGGTTCCTTCCTTTTTGCTTATTTTCGCCACTGAATCGAGTTTGAGGTTTAGAATCTGCTTGGCAATGGAGATTACTCTGTAGTTAGCTATATTTTTATTAGTTGTGTTTTGTACATATAACTCATAAGGGGGTAATGAATTTATTGAGTATAAGTTACTTGTGCGTTTATTTTCATCTATGTTAATGTCAGGGGGGTCTTTCCCCCTTCCGGGTTAATCATTGAAATTAATTTTAATCTATCCCTAATTAATTTAACCTTTATTGATTTCTTAGAGAGTAAACAAAGGATGTTAGTAATAAGGTGAGTCACTCACTTTTGTTACTTCTGATTGGCCCTTTCTAGGAATAAACTTAATCTTCGCTTTTCCACGTGGTCACTCAATTTTAGGTTATCATAAAACCGCTAGCGGTTATGTTTTCAATGTAGGGTTATCGTATGTCATTTTGGTGTGTTGCGCAAAATCGCACAGCGCATCCTTACGTAGTATGGGTTACGGTCGTATAATATAAGGTCTTGCAACACCACGGAGTTTGGGTAGGCCAAATTGTCATGGATATTAAAATATTTTTAGTTTGCATTATAGCCATTTTGGGTGTAACGCTAGTCACTAATGTCAATATGTCAGTGGCTGGTACCTGTTTAAAATTAATCTAAGAGACAATCATTCGTTTAATCGCTTCTATTATATAATAAATAATTCACTTACCGTTTCTGAAATTAATTTGAATTCAGTACAGTACAAATCAAAAATCATATTTAAGAAATTGGCAACGACACTAGTTTACAGCGACTTGCGGGGCCAAACCTAGAATTACGAAAAACGCCTTCAATAAGTGTGACACTTTTAGGTAAATTTCTTATAGAAATGTACCTATTGCGATCGTTCACACTTTTGAATTTCGAAAAAATTTCAACGGCATGTTGTTATATGTCTATAAGTTAGTCCAAAAAAACATTTGGTTTATATATATATATATATGGGATATTACGAAATTTGTTAACACGATAGAGGTCGTAGTTTTGAAGGTATCAAGTTCAAATTTGCTACAAAAATCAATCTCTCAAATATCTCGGTCGAGTTCGTTATTGGGCAATATCGGGTAAGTAGTTTCAAAATGGCGACCATTCAAACATTTTAAAAAAATATCAAAAAAGAGCCCTAGTGTAAATATTATCAAAAATAATTTCAGGTTATAGATATAATCGGTACCTACAACTTTTGTTCAAAGCAATTTTTCATAAAATACACAGGTAAAAAAATAAAAATTAATAAAGAAAAATAACAAATATTGATAAAACATGAACACTCAATATAAATTTGATGTAATTGTATATTTTCTGGAGATCTTAATATAGACCCTGATTAAAAAAATATATAGTATACTTATTGAAAAGAAATAGGCGAAAAAAAAATTCTGCCTTGAAGTGGAACTCGAACCCTGTCTGCTTTATATTCAACAGCCAAAACAAAAACCTCTAACGGCATGGCTATGACATTTACGCCAATTTCATGTAATAACATTTAGGTATACCAATGAAAAGGTTGTTCAAAGTTCAATTCAATGAATTTTGAAAAATTTACCTTTCCGCTGACTACAGGCCATCGGGATTTTTTTTTATTATAATATAAGCATCTAATAATGTTAAGTAAGTACAATCATTCATTAAAATTACAAAGCGAAATGATTATGTACACGTAAATTTTGCTTATCTTGCAGATATGGTTGCTGGTATCATGGAAGCGGAGATACAAAAATTGTTTTTATGTTTATGTACATTTACGTGAATATCAGTTTCCACCAATAGTAATATATCTGATAGAATACAATTTTCAGAAATCTGTATATTAACTGACAATGTATAATAGGTGGTGATCATCAATATAAATAAAATTGAAATGACTTTGCCAGCAGTTTTGTTTATATATTTCTGTCTAAATGATACTAAACGACCATTTTTAACACAAGTGTTTTTTTATTCTTCGTTTTAAATAAAAAATATACAAGTTCTATGGATTCCGTCATAGAGGAGATCGTTTCAGTTGATAATTTGAAACAATAACGATTAGCTAGCGGCTTTCACCAGAAAATCCTGAGATAAGAGATATTTTAAAGCTGAGGGAATCAATATACATAAAAAGTACATCAACATCTAAAGATATACAATATAAGACGTTCATCATATTTCCTTAAAAGAGCAAATATTTTTATCTGAGAAAGCAGTTCTAGTACAAAAAAGTATTCAACTAAGCAGTACTGTGACTCCATATTATGAGATGTTTCGCAAATTTTCTGAACAGAGCAAGTAAGTTACTAATAACTTTGGAGCCATAATACACAGTAGATATTGAATATTAAAGCTATACTTTGAGAACATAATATAAATGAGTTGATCACATTATTAAAACTGTTTCTAAAGCTAACATTCAATCCTCTTTCTCTAACACTCCAAAATTGTTCATAGTATAGACAAATCCTTATCCTTTATTGGGAAAACGATGAAAATGGATTGTATTTTAATTATTTTTCTGCTGTGACAATTATATTACACCACAATTTGTATTAAAAACAGTTTTCTTCGACATGATGAGTGAAATTCACGTGTTAACAGATACGAATGTAAACAAACGATTACCTATCTGTTCTCAGTTGGCACTTTTCCCATTAGAGGGCGAGTGCTTGGGTGGATTCACCTATACAGAGTTAATATGTTCTGTACTCGTCCGTTAGATGGAGCTAGGTGGAAATAATGAAACAGGCTAACGATATTTGACTTTCTTCGAATTATTAAAATCACCTAATGCACATATTTTGAATGCAAGACATAAGACTTTGGAGAAATGGAAAAAATACAAGTGACTTGCAGACAGCAATGGTAGAAATATTTCGCTCTGAACAAAGAGTGAATCCCGACATTTCCATACTAGTTGGAGACTTTTCGTCCGTGAGAAGCAAGCACCATGTATAAGGCAAGACAGTCAGGAACTCCCCCTGTACCACAGGACTTGGCAATGTTCGATAATTTGATACGAGATGAAAGGTAAGTAAGTACATAATTAGACTAAACTAATCCTAATACTAAAAAACCTTACTTAAAATCGAATGTTAAAAATTTTCGATTTTTTTAATAATTCGATTCATTCGAATAGGTATTCTCAATATTCGAATATTCTCAATATTCGGTTTTTAAATAATTCTATTTATTTAAATATTTTCAATATTCGATATATTCGAATTTTCCAAACTAACTAAAAATTTGTACAGATGGAGGGACAGGTACGCCACAGATCTGTCGGATGCTCATGGACAATTTTACAGAAAGCTTTTAACATCAGAAGATGGGTCAAGAGCCGCCATTTTCGTATCAGATACAGTTTTAGGGTTTGTTAGGTAGCATAGGAACATAAATTTGCATGCGAATGCTTTATATAAAGTAGTGCCACGTCGTGGGGGAGGTGCACAAATATTTATCGTACATGTTTACGAGTACGAAAAAGGAGAAGGTACCTGTACAATTCGACTGTATGATCCGATTTTTTTATCTTTATTTGTACGCGCGTTTCACATAGTAATCGATCACCGAACTGGATGATTTTTTTGCATTCGAAAGGCGACCTTGGATTAATGGTCCCATATAAAGAGAATAGCATTTAAACGCCTCCTTCTGTCCCAAAAAGCCCGCCAATCAGAGGCGGGGGGATTTTTTTCGAAAGTTGTTTTTTTTTCTTACAAATCGAAAAAAAACAAAATCCAACATACTTTAAATTGAACATTTCTTAAAACAGTCAATATTTACCGAGTTAGAGCAATCAGAATGTTCAAGTTTTTGCTGTTGTGAATACACACATAATACATAGTAAAAGTTCATCTATCCGAATTATTCATTCTATATTAGAAAAACTGCAAATTGTTTGGGCATTTGTTAAAAGAAGTCGGTTCAATTTTTTCTAAATCGATCTTGTTGCCATAGATAATTTACTAAAATTATTAACCATTCAAACTATATTGTTCTTTAGGTGTTCCCCCTGTTATATACTTTTATGGAAAGGAAGACGGAAGCATCCTACTGTGCTGTGCTAAATTTTTTAAATAGTTTATTGCCTGATTTCACTCCAAATTCAGTAATGCCAGATTATGAAACCGCTCTAAGAAATGCCATATTAAATACGTGGCGAGGAACTAATATCCTGGGCTGTTGGTTACATTTTGCTCGGGCTGTGTTTGTCAAACCCAGAGACTCGGTACTTCAGGTATGTGTGAAATTATATTTGTAAAACTGTAAATCATTCTATATTCAATAAAATTCAGATAACAAGAGGTAATGCTGAAACAACCCGATTAGTAAGAATGGCAATGGCACTACCATTAGTCCCACAAGAAACAATTGATTAATCTAATTTAATCTAACTTTAAAAATGCGTCTTTATCAGATCTATAATGTTTAATGGAGATTTAAAGTTATCCTGAAAAACACTTGTGATGTTTGTCAAAGTTTTGAGATAGAATCTTTGGTCATAGTTTCAATATAAATAAAGAGCAGCTATGAACTTTTTATTAGATACAAGTAGCTCTTCATCAGAAGATGAATATGTGAGACGAAACAATACAAAAAGAGAAGAAATTACTTCGAAATATACGATGAAATAGATTTTTTTTAAAGATTTCGTTTAACAAAAAACACTTTCAACTTTCTGTTGCAGCAAATTGAACCTCAATTGAGAACTAGGTCGAGAAGGTAAGTAATAATTTATATTTCTTGCTTGGAAATACAGCATAATTTTCCATCTCTTCAAAATGTTTGCAGAGGTGGCAGTATTCAACTTTTACTGACTCTAAGGTTTTATGCTACTGGAAGCATGTAAAGATCAGTTTCAGACTTTTGTGGAATATCTACGCCATCCGCTTCACGAATAATTTCAAAGAAGAAATGGAAAGAACTGCTAGAAATTTTTATAATATAGCAAGATTTCCTAGGGTTATAGGAGCAATAGATTGCACACTAATAAAAATTTCATCACCTGGAGGAAACGATGCTGAGATATTCAGGACTCGTAAGAATTTCTTTGGAATAAATGTCCAAACTGTTTCTGATAGTAGGTTGTACATCAGAAATATTGTTGCAAGGTGGCCAGGCTCAACACATGACCAAACTATATTTAATAATTCCATTTTAAAAAGGCTCTCTGAAACAGGAAATTTTGGACGATATTTGCTTGTCGGAGATAGTGGTTACCAACTAAAACCTTACCTAATGACTAAGTTGCAAAACGTAGTAACAGAAAGAGATAATTTATATAATGTATCCATCATAAGAACAAGAAATGTGGTGGACAGGCAATATGGAGTCTGGAAACGTCGCTTTCCAATTTTACAGAAGGGCTTAGCTCTGAAACTCAAAACGACCCTCATAGTTATCGTAGCAACTGCTGTTTTGCATAATATGGCTCTTCAACAGAATGAAGATATTCTAGACGAGTGGCTGGATCCAGTAGAACTAGAGAATATTGACCATATTGAAGGAGCGGTAGAGCCATTAGCAAGTATCGCAAGACGTAATATAATTGAAAATCATTATGCAAGATTATAAGGACTATAAAATATGTAGATGTTCAATTTATTGTGTTTTATTATTAAATATAAAATTTATTTCAACAAGTGTTTTCTTTTTATCTGAGTATCTAAATCCATCAGAACTAGCTGCCTCCTATGAACTTCTGTGTCACTATCTATTCTTTTTCTTATCTCTTCCTGTTCTAATATAGATTTCTTCGTTTCTTCATCTAAGTATTTAATTGTCTTTTTATAATATTCTTCTTTAGAGGCGCTATTTATAGCATTTTTATTTTTGCCCTTAATTTGTTCGATACGGGCGTTTTTAATCGTTTTGGGGTATATTTGTACCATTCTGTAAGAAAATAAGATATTGAAATAAATAAAATAAGTCAATTTCGATAAATACCTTTCCTGAGTCCTCCTCAAAAGTCTGTTGCACTGCTACAATTTCCACTATTTGATCCTAAAGTAATGTAACAGGAATTTATATTAAAACTGGGTTCGATTTATTTTCACTTATTTATTTACACCAATAACTACTCGTCTATATACACATTTAAATTCACACTATATTTCTTGGACTATAACGACTTTCTACTGTCTATGTGATCTATCACTAACTGTCACTGACCGTGCTCTATGACTAACTAACTAACTGGCATTGCCATCAACCTTATATATCTAATCCAAAAAGCTCTAGATGGTTCCAGTGTTGTTTTCGTTGTTTCTGGAGGTTATTTCTCGAGAATAGAACAGGACTTATTCTCGTTGCCTCTGATGTCTCCCATGTTTTCCGGAATGTGCATTGTGTGTGTAGTTTATTATTCGGGTAAGTCTTCACGTTACACTGCCCCCTCCTTAGATCTGATCGTCCCGATCAGAATCATCCTTGGTAGTACCTTGCTGGATTTCCGTTCCATGGCGGAATCTGCACTTGGTTCCTGCCAGGCAAACATCCTTGTTAAAGAAGTAACAGTCTATCGTCTTTCCCGAGTACACTCCTTTTGGGTTGAAGCAACACATATCCGTCTCCTGCGACACTGTCCACCGTAGGTCTACGGCCAAATTCCAGGTCGCAGGCTAGGCGTAACTCACGCCCCAACATTAAACTAGCAGAAGTCTGACCAGTTGTTTCATTCACAGCCGCCCGATAGGTCATCAGGAACAAATGGATGTACTGGTCCCAATCTCGCTGATGTTCTGAAACAATCTTAGAAAGATGCTTGCCCATGGTTCGGTTCATTCTCTCTACCATTCCGTCCGATTGAGGATGCAAAGGGGTCGTTCTGGTCTTGTTCGCACCTGTTAGTCTGCACACACCTTGGAACAGGGCTGACTCGAAGTTTCTTCCTTGGTCCGAATGGATTTCAAGAGGAACGCCAAAACTTGAAAAGAATTCCTTCACCAACACCTCGGTGACGGTCGATGCTTCTTGGTTGGGGATTGCGTACGCCTCTGTCCACTTTGTGAAATAATCCATGGCTACTAGCATATACTTATTCCCATTGTCCGTTTCAGGAAATGGCCCCGCAATATCCACAGCTACTCGCTCCATGGGACTCCCAACATTATAGTGCCTCATAGGTGCCCGCTTTCTGCCAAGTGGTCCATTGCTGGCTGCATACACTTCACACTTACGTTACCACTGTCTCACATCTTCTTTGCAATTCACCCAATAGAATCGCTCCCGAACCTTCTGCAGAGTCTTGGTGATTCCAAAATGCCCACCCGAGGCTCCATCATGTAGCTGACTTAGTACCTCCGGCACTTTGCTTCTTGGCACAACTAGTTGTAGTCTGGATTCAGTGCCATCTTCAGACTCAAAGTTTCTATACAGCAGATCATCTCTTAACACAAAAGAGTCCCATTGGCTCCAATATGCTTTCACTTCAGGGCTTCGTAAACTTATATCCTGCCAAGACGGCCTCTCCTTACGGCGAATCCACTCCAAGACCACTCTCAAACATGGGTCGTTCTCTTGGGCCACTTTCATTTGTGCGAGCTACCATTCCTTATTTTTTACGGTTGTTCGTCGTATAGGACAAACCTTGTCTTCCATCTCGACACGTTCTAGTTTTTCCGACTGTGCCGCCTTCTTCTTACAACTGTGGCGTACGTGTCCTAGCTCACGACGGTTCCAACACTTTGGGTCTCTCTTGATTGATTGCGCCCCCGTAACTAGCTTCCTTATCATTTCTAACAGGGACTCTCTGTCGGACTGATCTTCTTCCTCAATTGTTCTTAAACGGTGCCCTCGGGAAGTTTGGCTTGCGGCTTCATGCTCCAAAGCAATAGCTAGTGCTTCTTCTAGCAATTTTGGCCTGGCCAGCTTCAACGCCTTCTGCAGCTCGCTCTCCCTCAATCCATTTACAAATGTGTCCACCGCAATTTCATCAAGGAAGCTATCGGCAGCTGTAGGATATGCTAGTCGCACAATACGAGCTACCTCTCCTTCAAACTCTTGCAGACTCTCATTTGCACGTTGCACCCGAGATCGCAGTTGTGCTTTGTATACTTGCTGGAGATGACTGTCTCCATACCGATCCTCCAATTTAGAAAGCAAGACTTGGTAGTTTGCCTGGCCAGCCGGAATAGACCTTAGGATGCCTGCTACATCACCTCGTAAAGCGGCAGTTAAGGAAACAACTTTCTGCTCTTCGGTCCACTGGTTAGCCATTGCCACAGCTTCAAATTGTTTTCGATAGGTTGACCAGCAGCACTTTCTATCAAAGTTTGGCAGCTTAACCCTCATACTTACTTACCTACATACTCATACTCATTCTTGGAGTTGTTTCACGGTTAACTGCACTAATTTCATTTTGAATTGTCTTAATCAACAGAGTCAATTAGTCAATAGAGTTTTCCAAGTCTTCAACACCAAAAGGAACAAAATTCTTCACACACGAGAACGAGCAAAAGTCTTCACATTCACACGAAAACGAACGAAAAGTCTTCACACGAAAAACGAACTAAAGAGTCTTCACACAAAAACGAACAAAAAGTCTTAAACTTAAATCTAACAAAAGTCTCAAAAACACTCAAATCTGCACGAAACCGCAGTCTCTTAAAGTCTGTCCAATTTTATAATCACTCACTGATTCCACACTGACACCAATGTAACAGGAATTTATATTAAAACTGGGTTCGATTTATTTACACCAATAACTACTCGTCTATATACACATTTGTATTCACACTATATTTGTTGGACTATAACGACTTTCTACTGTCTATGTGATCTATCACTAAATGTCACTGACCATGCTCTATGACTAACTAACTAACTGGCATTGCCATCAACCTTATATATCTAACTTAAAAAGCTCTAGATGGTTCCAGTGTTGTTTTCGTTGTTTCTGGAGGTTATTTCTCAATATATGGCTTCAAGAATAGACCAGGACCTATTCTCGTTGCCTCTGATGTCTCCCGTGTTTTCAGGAATGTGCATTGTGTGTGTAGTTTATTATTCAGGTAAGTCTTCACGTTACAGTAATATATCATATGAGAAGATCTATAGTTTATGATTTTTTTGTATTATGTAGCCACATTGCAATGTTTTTTTCGTGAATAAACACTTTTTATTACCTGAGAAGCTTCATGAACGAGTGAATACGCTGACTCCCCAGCTACTACTTGATACTCACAATCAGGGGACATAAAATCCTCATCTAGTTCCATTGAACATGATGCTACTGGATTATTTTCTTTATTCTAAAATGAAACAAAATATAAAATAAGATATATAAATCTTGGATTTAGATATCTGCTAGCTTCAATTACGGCATCTGAATCAATTGGATTTTCCTACCCGACTAGGGTCTTTACATTTATGATTCTTAAGACAGCGTCCAGTATTGGATCATCCACATTAATAGATGGTGGACCACCTCCAGTCCCTTGCATGTACCTTTTTTCTGCTGATATTTTTTTTGCTTACATCTTCAGGTTCTCATATTTATTTTTTAATTGATCCTGTGATCTTGCTATGGTATTTATGCTATTCAAGCTATTCATTATTTTTGTCCAAGCTTCATTCTAAAATGTGTAATCTTAAAAACGTATTGTTTCAATTACCCATATAATCAAACCTTTTCAGCTACATGTATTTTGTGTTAATTTATTTTCAATAATTTTTTTGAACTTTTTAACTGCATTCAATAGAAGAAGTTCTTCTTCTCTAGAAAAGATTGTACTTCTACATCTTTTCCTATCCATCTTTACTTTTTCAGTATTTGAAATCACAATACACCAACACTTCGTAATCTAGCTCAAACAATTTAATATCAATTTCGAATTTGAATTTATATTTGACAGTTGTCAGAAAGAATGTAAATTTGTAGTTCCAACGTAACATTTGCAGGTTAACCAACATACTCACTAAACAATAACGAGTGATTAGTTAATTGCTGTTAGGAAAGCGATTATGAAACGCATTATTTTTAATGCGCCATTAAATCGTCTGTTAAGCAATTTGGAGATTTAGTTAATCCCTCATTACAGATTTGATTATGAAATCGGCCCTTAGACATACGATAGAAACTAAACTAAATCAAATAAAACTATACACACAAGCAACAACCTAAACCACAAACAACTAATGAATAAAATAAATATTCTTCTTCAATAAAACACAATACCCACTTCTATTTCACAGGTTGGTCGTCCCCACGTCCATATTTGGGGACTAATGGAAAAACTTTTGGCAATAGAACACTCTAAGAGTTGTGACTTGGCGAGGCTTCAGACAGGAATTGTTATTCCACGGCATAGAATCCGAAGATATTGCAATTTAGACCGTCGTATAACCAGGGCACAAGAAGTTTTAAGGGAAAACAATGATTTATGGGCATATTTACAAAGAATAGCTTATACCACTCATGGCCAGAGAAAACATACCTCCAAGAGAATGGTAACTCCCATGTTAATCTTTTTGACCTTGAGTACACTAGCGCTCAATCGGTACACTCACGAAGTTAGGTGTGGCGGCAGATTTAAATCGGACATTCAAATTAACGGTGGAATTTACAAGTAGCGCAAAGTAGAGAAAGGAATAAAACATTCAGAAATTGTTGAAGAAAGTTAAAAAAAACATTTTATGAATGCAGCATAGATTTTTTATTAAGTTTTCTCCAACAATTTCTGAAAGTTTCACTCCTTTCACTATGTCTAAGGGGAATTAATAAAGGCATAATAAATACACGAAAAGTTAGAAGTATTTTTTTAATAACTTGAAGGTCGCCAATGTGAACATCAACATACATTATTATAACAATATGCTTATATAATATACTTATTATTATAATAAATTATTACCCAGAGCACTGTCCAAATAACTGCTTTTATAAAACACTTATTACACCACCAGGACCCGGACGCTGGATACTTCATATGCCCTTGCATTGCTCCATTTCTCCTTCAGTCCTCTTCCGCTGCTCCTCAATTAGACAAATAAATAAAAATAAAAAATTAAACATCTGCGCTATATTACAAGTAAACTGAAATAATTATAAACAAAATTCAGCCATACTCACATTTATGCACTAATTATGCTCTCTACACCACCAGGACTCGGACGCTGGATACTTCATCTGCCCTTGCATTGCTCCATTTCTCCTTCAGCCTTCTTCTGTTGCCCCTTAATTACACGTAAATAAAAAAACTAATTCTAAACATCTGCACCGTATATTACAAGTAAACCGAAATAATTACAAGCAAAATTCAGCTATACTCACATTTATGCACTCATTATAGTCTCTCTATACCACCAGGACTCGGAAACTAGATTCTTTAAATGCCTTTATGGTGTTTTACTTTTGCCACAGCCTTCTTCCTCCGTTGTTCATCTGCAAACATTCGATTTTGCCTTGTGCACCACCATTTCACTGCAATACAAAAAAATCCCGATGGCCTGTAGTCAGCGGAAAGGTAAATTTTTCAAAATTCATTGAATTGAATTTTGAACAACCTTTACATTGGTATACCTACATGTTGTATGTGTCATAGCCTTGCGGTAAGAGGTTTTTGTTTTGGCTGTTGGATATAAAGTAGACAGGGTTCGAGTTCCACTTCAAGGCAGAATTTTTTTTTCGCCTATTTCTTTTCAATAAATATACTATATATTTTTTTAATCAGGGTCTATATTAAGATCTCCAGAAAATGTACAATTACATCAAATTTATATTGAGTGTTCATGTTTTATCAATATTTCTTATTTTCCTTTATTAATTTTTATTTTTTTACCTGTGTATTTTATGAAAAATTGCTTTGAACAAAAGTTGTAGGTACTTATTATATCTATAACCTAAAATTATTTTTGATGATATTTACACTACGGCTCTTTTTTGATAATTTTTTTAAATGTTTGAATGGTCGCCATTTTGAAACTACTTACTCGATATTGCCCAATAACGAACTCGACCGAGATATTTGAGAGATTGATTTTTGTAGCAAATTTGAACATGATACCTTCAAAACTGCGACCTCTATCGTGTTAACAAATTTCGTAATATCCCATATATATATATATATATATATATATATATATATATATATATATAAAAGAATATGAATAATAATTTCACGCCTAGCTGGCAAATTGAACCTACATTTCGTAGGGTGCCGCAATAAGAACGAGGTTTGTCGTCTACATATTGCGTTTGTGTGCATTTTTTCCACTATACTGCTCAATCAGATTGATTACCAAACCCTACGAAATGTAGGTTCAATTTACCAGCTAGGCGTGAAATTATTATTCATATTCTAATATGGTCATCTGGTACGGATAGCTCCTCATTTATTTATATATATATATATATATATATATATATATATATATATATATATATATATATATATATATATAAACTTGTAGACATATAACAACATGCCGTTGAAATTTTTTCGAAATTCAAAAGTGTGAACGATCGCAATAGGTACATTTCTATAAGAAATTTACCTAATACATTATTACAAATCTGGGCTGATATGAGGGAAGCATGCTCGGTAAAGAGTTCACAAGACAAACAATCTATTGAGTATTCTCTGATCTCTTTGTATAATGAGCTAGACGACAATCTTAAACAGCAATACATTATAAACTATCAATCATGCCTTACAGCATGTATTTAGTGGCATTTTCTTGCCACTGAGCCATACCAACACTTAGAAATAGAGAATAAAATTCTCATTCAACAACTTTTCTATATTTTTAGCTTCACCGGAGTAGTAGTTGGTTCTTTCACCTACAACATGGTACGCTAATTTACTTGGTATAAGTAGATTAACAGTTATTTCCTACATGTTATTTGCGATCTCTTTATAATGAGCTTGAGGGAAAGCTTAAGCAACAATACGTTCGAAAATGTCAAAAAGCTATTCATGATACACATACCTTTGCTTAATATTCCAGTTTTAGGATGAACCTCCTTGAAAACTTTGTATATATAAATTGCGTTGCTCTCCATTTTCATTATTATATTATTAATTACAGAAGTTTTCCTGGGTTCAACCAGCTTTTTGGCAGCCTTACAGCATGAGTTCAGTGGCATGTTCTTGCCACTGAGCCTTACGAACACTGAAATAAATGAGATACGAATGATAAGAATAAGATACTAAAATAGTAATATAGAATAAAATTCACATTCAACAACAGAGAATTGCAGAGAAAACGTGCATATTCTCTCATTTCTCAGATATATACCTTCAAAACATCCAAAAGCTACAAAACCAGAGAAAACATACCACAAATACAAATACAAACAACGTTTCAGAAAAATGAGGTTAGAGGTGTTAGACAGATAACATATTTATAATTTTACATTTACGTATTTGAATGTTACCGCCACTAATTGTCGGAAGCGATCAATCGGTACACTTTGGCAACTTACGGTCAAAATTTTCCCATAAGAGTTGCCTGCTCATGGTCTCGAAAGACTTTTCAACCCTGCTGCAGGTAATCAGATAAGTTCCAGGTTTATATAAATTTTTTATCCTTGAGTACTTTATAGCTTTAAATGTAATGAACATCGACGAAGAGGATGTCAACCACGCAGAGGTACTTTCTGGTGAATTTGCTGCAGATGCTGCCGAAGAACCTGAGAACATACCAGGAGATGTAGTACAAGCAGGTACTTATACAGGGTGTCCTACGACATGACTGCCAAGGCTTGGGAGTGTGTTGCTGGGGTGATTTAAAGTGAAAAATGTCTAATGAGCTAATACCCGGAACGTTATCCTAACTGAGCCAACGAAGTGGCTGTGAATCATTATTTACTGTGACAGTAAACGTCAATTAAAATAATTTACGTATTTGTTTTCGTGTGTTACATTAAAATAATCTTAAAGGTATCTTTACTTTTTCGAATAAAGATTACGCCGATATTAATTTTCGGTGAAGGTTTGGTGTGACATTATTGGTACGTTTATAATGGAAGATCTTAGACTAGGGAAGAGAGGGGACTCGTAACGATGCTGCCGAAAATGAGGCAATTTGTCAACAAAAAGGGGTTCGCCAGTGGCGTAACCCACGTAGCTTCTGAAATTGCAGATAGTGTTCTCTGGTTTGAATATACCAAATATGAATATGTTAAAATTAAATTTTATATGATAGAATTTCAATTGAGTAACATCTAGGTATAGATTTTTAACATGCTGAAGTATAATTTTATGAGAACGGTTAGATGCGAAATAAAACAACAAAGAATTTTATATTTCACTTTAATCCCTTGGAAATTGGAATAAATTGTTTCACATAATAAATACTTTATACATTTGAATTCGAATTCACATAGACAAAAACAACTACACACATATTTGTAACTCTCCAATTACATTATTTCTAGTAGCTAATGTGATTATAAAAATTCTGATACAATCCAAAAGTAGAATATACAGTTCAAATCTTGTAAAACAGTAAATAACAATAGTATAAAATATTAAATAACAATATGAAATAGTAAATATCAACAGAAAAGGACTTTCAACCAGTTCAATTATTCTCCAATTCATCAAACTTACTCATAATTTAGTTCAAATCTTATAAAACAGTAAATAACAATAGTATAAAATATTAAATAACAATATGAAATAATAAATATCAGCAGAAAAGGACTTTCAACAAGCTCAATTATTCTTCAGTTCATCAAATTTACTCATAATTTACATTATTGGCTTTTAAATAATATGAGTTTTGTTAACTGATTCCTTACAGGATCCATTACTTCTGATTGAATCTGAAACAACAAATATTTTACATGTTTACATTACAGTTACATTTCTTAACCCTGAAAACTGTCAGAAAAGTTATTGTATTGATATATCGTTTTATTACAATAAAATAGGTATGTAGGAGGAACGCCACTGGAGAAAGGCATCTTCTTCATAATTTGGTCACAAAACCCAACACGCACAGGTAATGGATGTTACGAGTCCCCTCTTTTTCCTAGTCTAAGTGGAAGATCGCCTCACAGCCATTCGTTATAACGTTATAACGAATTAATAAACGTTAACGTTAAAATGATCTTCCAATATTACTGGATGATGTTCCTCTTAATGTAAGACAAGGAATATGGATTCAACACGATGGCGCACCTACACACTTTGGTCGACAAGTAAAAGAATTTGTAATCAAAATTATACAAATTGGTGGACTGGAAGAGGTTCAGCAGTTCCTTGGTCAGCAAGGTCACCAGACTTTAATCCCCTAGATTACTTTTATGGGGAAAGATTATTTTAAGGGAGAAACTGAAAAGTGTAGTATATGAAGAAAATATTGAGAACAGAGAACACCCAGTAGCTAGAATCAAGGATGCCGCAGAAACTATTCGTGCTGATCCTGAGACTGCTAACAGAGCTACTACTTCAATTGAAAGAAGAGCTAGACTATGTATTCAGCAAATGGGTGGACCTTTTGAGTAACTAATTCAATAAAGCGGTTTCTTTTTAAATGGTCTTTAAATTAGTAGGGAATTCCTACTACTACTTAACTAAAATTTCAACTGCTTCTTGCTCAGTTTGGCAACAGTTCCGGGATATGTTCGTTAGACATTTTGCACTTGAAATTACCCCACCAACACACTCTCAAGCTATGGCAGTCATGTCGTCGTGGGACACTTTATTGTCTTTCTTACGTAACTATTCCAGCACTTCGAGGGATTGATTATCTGAGTGATGATGATGAGGAAGACATAAATCTGGGTAATTTAAAATATAATATTTAGAATCCCTAATTTTTCACCTGTTTTAATTGCAGATTTTGAAGAAGCTGTTAGGTGCGCGGTGTGCAGAATTAACCCCAAATCTTACATGTTGCAGGATGGCAGACATGTTTGTCTGTGTGACCAGTGTGCAACAAGATTTGGTGTTAGCAACCAAGCTGCACTTAACAGTTGCCCATGTTGCCAAGTTGTTATAATTCAGGCCCCATTACGTGTTTACTTATAAATTGTTTAAGGAACATGTCTTTTATTATTTTGACTTTTTGATTTATAGGTAGAAAACATTAAAATTTGAAATTGCTAGAGTACTAGCTCAGCTCTATGCACCTGTAGTTGCAAGTAAAAAGTTGAGCAACCGTAATCTAGGTTCGAATGCAGGAGTCGGTACTTATAGGCTAGTCAGTCCATAATTCCTTTCTTTCAGGGTTCGAGATTTTGTTCAATTTTGTCAATTTCTTTGCCATTTCATGTCTGAAGAAGAATCTGTGAACTGTAATATAAAACCCCACCAAAAAGGAAAAACGTTTAAAAAAGTACCACCTAAAATCTCATCATTAAGCAACTAGTTATTACACAGGATGCAATCCAACTTAACGCCCACAAGGGAAACAGTCAGCACAAATAAAATAGAAACGGTGAAATACACAAGCGAACGAAACATGAAAGTAATTAGTATCTTCACCTCCAAATATCTTAACGCACTAATGGAAACTTCGCAATTGCACCCTATAGTTTCAAAGTAGCGTCTCTTTCTTTGCTCTTTGCTTCATGATCATGCGCTATTAACAAAATATCAACCAAAGGACATACTATCCACTGTTATAACAAGTTGTTTTGAACCCCAACTGGCAAGAAGAAATATTCTCGGTCTGGTCACTCAAGGGTTAAACTTGCAGTACGTAAACACGGTCTTTACAAATAACTACGACATCAAAATTACAATTAAAATATTTAAAAACTGTCATTTTATACTTTTTAATGCGTATCATGTTTTTAAATGCGCAATTTGATTTTTTTAAAAATTGCTAGCCACAATTGTTCAATTAAAATATATAGTTATTATAACCTGATGAGAATACTATTTTTTAAATTCGGGACACTGTATTAGGTTTTATTTGTGCGCTAACAAATTTATATTACGGTGATTGAGACTGAATCCACATTTGACATACTGTATCTAGTTTAGTTCACTAAGGGCTTAAGTCACATATGTATGCTTTTTAGTTTACCAGTTCACTAAAGGCAAATTTTCGAGCTCTATTCATTGTCCGATGTCCTAGGGTTAATAATAATGATTTTATGCATTTCCGTTTAGGCGGTTGTCCTATATTTGTTTAGTTCACTACGGGTATATATTTTCATCTGGCTTTTTGAGTGACTTCTATCAGATGCTATAAACGATGAAGAGAAGTTAGCTATTTCTCAGTAAAGAGAGAAATATCACAATGATTCAGAAAGCAGTGATAATTTGAAGAAAGAAGACAAACTTCGATCTCGGGTGGAAGGTTCAGGAGAACAAGTCTGTTCAGATGATTTACAGAAATGTTCACCTACTCCATATCTAACAAATGCTCATTGTTTCTATTTGCGGTCAAAATCGAGACATAAATTTAGTATTTATGTAAATGTGGATTCTCTATTAGTGTCCTCACATCGAAACAATTGACCACATGTTTCTATTGAAGGGCCACACCCACATGGAAGTGAACCTCGCCATGCAGTAATCGAACGGAAGCGCAAACACCTTAAATCAATGTAAATATCTACCACCCACGATTGGGTCCAGTTAATATGAAATTGCTTTGATAAAAATAATGATTTATACGAACTGGATCTTCACTACTTTTATGACGGTAGTAGTTCAAAACCACATCGTCTCCATTTGATAAGCGCAAGAAAGGTTCAGATTCTCAAGGTTCTCTGTTGTCCAAAGTAGTAGATTTGCAATGTAACTCATCGAATATTGGACTATTGCGATATAGAACTAGTTTTGATGAGAAATTGAAAGAGTTATATCTGATAAAGTACACAAAAGAAAAGATATATCTGCCAGATTACCTTTTTGTCATATAGAAATCCCAGACCTATAAGTGTTTTTTAAATACAATAACTTGATGGAACTACTGCAGTGGCTACCAGACTTTTTTGTCAATTTGCCCCTTTGCAATCAAATTCAAAATAATGAAAATGATTTTAATTAAAGCTATCATCAAAGTGTGACAATCAGCTACAATTTTAGAAATAAGCGCAATATTTCTTAAACTTTTGGGCAATCGCCTTTATAAAAATGTTTTCGCAAAACAGCATTATTAAATGACTTGATAAATAAATTTAACAGCAGCTTCATCTATATATGTTAGTGTTCTCTGATATTTCTACTCTCTACAACAGGTACTCGTATGTCAGCGCAGTCAGTTTGAGTGGGGATAAATTTCGGTCAGCTCGGAATTCGTTCTCCTCGGATTTCGATACAAAAGTGTTTCGACTTACTCGGAATTTGACGCGCAGCTACATTTCGCTCAATCGTGGGTACTAGGGCGGGGGAAGCGTTCGGTGAGGGAAGCAACCTGTGACGTAGCCGGTAGACCCGCGGACTCAGCGATTGCTTATCTAGCATATTTTATCTTTGGTATCTAGGCTGGGCTTCGGCGTTCGACTGGCACTTTCGTCTGATTAATGTTTTTGCTTACGATATACATACATACTTCTAATCTGAATGTAATAAAAAGTGACAAATCACAATAGGTGAACGGGCGGCAGGAGCGAAGCTTTTAGACGAAATGTTTCTACGTTTAAATAAAACCATTCCATTTCAAAAAACAAAGAATATTGTGAAGAAAATGACTAATATTGGAAAAAGTAATCTATCCGCCGCATTTACCGGAAGAAGTAATACAATCATATCTGCTACAGAGAACTTACATAAGAATCAAATAATTCAACGTAAAACAACTGGTTGCTGCAGGAATGAAACACAATTACGTAATAAGTATTTAAGGAGAAACAAAATAAATATTATCACATTATCAGTTGGTGCACTGAAATGTACAAAATTATGAAAGTCTATCACCTTAGATAGACTTTGATAATATTAAATCTATTATTGGTGCTGTACACTTTTGAGTGTTATATTTGTCACGAAAATCGTTGAACGTTCGCCATTATCCATTAAGTTCATATCGAACTTAATAACAACCATGTAGTCGACTAGTCCACGTCAAGTTAGAATTTATTTTTTGGTTTTTATTTTTTAGAATTTAATTTTATTTTGGGGTTCACAATGTGAAAGTTAAGTTTTTCTTCTCAATTTTATTTTATTGACTAATTTTGGTTCTAGATCAGGTTTATTTTCATCTCCACAACCTTTTTAAGATTGATAATGAGACTATATAGTATCGAAACATGTCTCTTCTGTTAATTGTAATGTAACCAATATATTGTGGAGAAGATATAGAGTTTCTTTTTTTCAACATTCTACTTCACTCCACTTTGAGATAATGGACCTTCACCTACAATTCTATTAATTTCCCATTCACAGATTTTCAGTTTTCGAAAGAAATTGCCTCTTACACATAGCGAAAATACACATATTTCAGATTTTAACATCAATCAAAAATCTAAAATCGGAGTACGTTTAGGTAGGTACTATATAAAATGCGCGCATGAACCAAAAAAAAGCAAACTGTCGAATTGTATACCTCCTCCGTTCGGGGTTTGTCGGTCAAAAATGAAAAAAATCAAGACTTGATTTCACACACAAAAAATGGACACCTGACTTTTTTCGGTTTTAACTAATACCTTCGCACAATTTAGCTTATTTGGTCATTCAAGTTGTAATATTAAGAGATATCTGAATCAAAATTTCAATGAGGTAGGTAGATACCTATTATTCTTTAAACTGGAAAACTTATCGACCTGTTGTTTTTCGATTTGTACCCACCCCGAACTTTCGAATTGCAACAATTTGTATCACACGAGCGCTCGCTCCTGATTGGTTAACTGCTGATCGAGACAACCGTATCTCTCTACGGACCGTGGATTTCTCCAACAACAGATAATACTATACTCTAAGAAGAAGAAGACGCTTCAACTGCGACTGTCTCAAACTGAGTCCGGACTAGTTTGGAAATCGCCAAACTACTGCTAGAAGCTAGAACATCTTACTAGTAGCTAGTAGTTGAGAATAAATTATTTCATCGTAAATAGAAGTGCGCAGGCGTCTGACGGTTTGGGACTGGTTTGAACCGCTGCTCGAACACCCTTGATAGTGAATTTATCGATGCCACGTGCAGGCTGGTTGCAGATGTCTTCCTTGATGACTCAGCTGGGAATAATCTGATTTCGACTCTCACTGATTTTTGTTGTACGAGGTCTCTAGAAGAAATGAACTGCTCGTCGTATAAAATTTGCAGTTTATATAGGAAACTAGATTGATCCATCCTTTTTCCACTTATTTGAAGTGCATTTAGCTATTTTTCACACTCCGTAACACATGGGTTTCATCTGGACAGATCCTTGGCATTCCATTCTCATTCCAAGTGAAATTCCTTCTCTTGCTTTTTGTTGTTTGTTGTAAATAGAGGAATTTTTGTTTTTCTTAATTGACTATTCAATGTTATTGAATAGAACCCTTAATTTTCATACACTATGCTCTCCAAAGCATAGAGATTATATATTAACACAGTGTAAAGAAATATATATATATATATATATATATATATATATATGCTGTGATATTAACATAGCAGGCAAATCGATAGAAATTGCGTACCCTCAATAAAAAGAAACAGAAAATAAGACAGGAGCATATATATTATTGAGGGTATAGAAAGAGAGATATCTTAGGTTAAGAAAAACTAACCGATTTTGGTTGCAAATAAGGGTGGCGCTGTTGGTCTTTAAATTGAACATTTTCAAGTAGATCTACAAAACGCGGGAAAGGGTTGCATTCACAGAATACTATTGGTGATTTCGAGATGGAAACACAAGACGCGTTTTGATGACAGAATATCAAAGTTCTGAAACCTGACTGGTTTGTTTGAAAGTTCAGCAAGTTTCCATTGGCCTCGCTAAACACAAAACACAACGCTAGCTGCGTTTTGTATCTCGAAAACACCATATTATAGTTTAAATACCCATCGAGTGGGGTTTCGTCACGATTGCTGACGTCATCTGCCATTTTACGCATGTCGTACATAATTTAAATTAAATTTTAATTCCCAACCCGAAAACACTGACATTGACATATTTGTAAAGGGGCTAAATCACGGTCATACAGAAAGGTCTTGAAACGAGCGTGAAAAAAGTGGTTCGGTTAGCGTCCAGTCTTTTCAGCTTCCAATTTCTGCCGCATGGTTCGCATTTGAAGGGGGATGTTGCTTAAAACATAAAAATACCAATTCAAAGGATAATGCAAAGTTGTATGATGATTCAAACCTTAATTCTGTGGTTCAAACTGTATAGGTACGATAACATATTTCCATCTCAATAGGTCTTTATATTGTATTCGGTGCTCATAAATTCATAACTTTTCAATAATATTAAGGTATTTTATGTTCTAAGTAACATCCCCTTTTCTCAATTTCGCAATGCTATCGTTGACTTTGACATTTGAACAAGAGTCTAAGCGACCCACTTTCTACCTATGCAATTCGACCTTCGATTCCAGACCTGTGATTTTACGACCGTGGGCTAAATCACTTTCAAAAAGAAATGTTTGACAATAAACGTCAAAATAACAATCAGCCCATCTGATCGAAGACATATGTTTATGACGTTAAAATTTTATTTCACCTAGTTTACAAACGAAAAAAAGAGATAGACAAGGTATGACGAAACCCCATTCGATGGGTATTCAAACTATATAGTTATTAAATACGTAATAACCAACAAAAGTAAAATAAATAAGAACTTTTTGTGTGAAATTGGTCATTTATTTAACAGACATAAAACATATTTCGATTTCAGTAGAGTAATCTAATCAAATTTAAATATAAGCATTTCATTCATTTCGTGATGGCGTTGGCGTACGTACGTATATTGTTGGCTCTCCGAAATCGATGCCTATAAATAAGTGAAAAAGTCAAATAAGGCAACAACGATTGTTTGCGTAATGTGTAGTGAATTTTGCTAAGCACATTGGTGAAAGTTTAATCGAAATCCATCAAGAATTGACGGAATTAGAAGCAAAATTCTTCAGATAATCCAATAACAACAAACAATTAGGTTACTGCGCCAAGTGAAAAGTTAATCTCATAGCGAAGTCCACTCAGATAAGTGAGGTAGCATATTCGTGAAATCTATCACCGTGATCTATCAGAGACACATCCGGACAACGAGGGGCCCCATCAATGTGTTCCCCAGATGTGCTGAGATACGCACGTGCCAAGACTCTGCTCTCTTTAATATTGCTTGTTCAGTGTGTTTTTCAAGAATAAATAATTCTGTGAAAAAAGTAAAAAAGCTTGTCGCGGGTCAATCAAGATGGCTGACAAAAAACAACAGGTTTCCGATACGTGCAAAGTTTTTAAATGTCATTCTAACATGAGAGTGCCTAAAATAGTTATTTGCCTTGTGTGTGAAAATGTTTATCACGAGGGTGATTTTAATAAACATTCCAAGGGCAGATATATAAGTGAAATGCTAGTAATATGTCCAAAACATCAAATGGACGCTATAGCTAACAAATCTAATGTGAATTTAAACACACTGGATGAAAATGCTCGACAAATAATTGCACAGATTAAATTGTTTCATAAAGAGGAACTTAGAAATGACCTATGTCACAATTTGTCGTTAAATTCGCCTAAACATAACCAGGAAATTACTGATTCAACGGAGCTTGATGAACTGTCCATGTTGAGGATGGAAAATGAACTATTAAAAGAATTAAATAGTGAACTAAAGAGTAAAAACAAACTACTGGATAGTATTGTAAATAAGGTAAATAATCAAGTGAGTGATCTGTCGTATGCTAGTGTAACTAAAAATGAACCAAATAATGCTGATCGAGTGCCTAATATTTATGTAAAACCGAAAGAGAGTACTAAAAATCCTCAAACTTTAGCTAAGGTTAAAAACAAATTAACTTGTGATCTTGCTATTCCTATAAACACGGTCAAAGAAAATAAAGAGGGTCATGTGGCTATTAAATGTAAAAACAATCTTGATGTGTCCAGAGTGAGATCTATGCTGAGTGATAAACTTGGCCAGGATTTTAGTGTTGAACTGGAGCAGCTAAATCTACCAAAAATTAAGGTTATTAATGTTGATTGTGACTTAACTAAGGATGAGCTGTGTGATGATATTTACAATCGTAACTTTCTTGAGATTGATGGTGCATTTAACATAATTGCTGATTATAAAGGTCGTGCTGATAATCGTACTCTTATCTTAGAAATAACTTCTGAGTCTTATCTATATTTAAAAAACAATGGCTTTAGACTGTACGTTGGTCACCAGTGCTGCAGAATTTTTGATTATTTCAATTTCAACCTGTGCTATAAATGTGGTAGATCAAACCACAAGCATAAAAACTGTAGTAATGAAATCAGATGTCTAATATGTGCTGGTAGCCATCTTACTAAAATGTGTACAAGCCAATCTAAAAAGTGTATAAACTGTTTTTTCTACAATGATAAATTCAAAAAAGATAGAGCTACTGATCACTGCGCTACTGATACGTGCTGCGAATATCTCAAGTACAAACTGAACAAGATTATCAATGAAACTGATTATCCCATCAAACCTATTTTACCAAATTCAATTGGTAATGTAGGAAATAGATTGATAAATCAAAATCAATAGTTTCTTATCAATGGAGGATAATAATTCTTCTATTGAAGAAAACTTTAGTGATCTTTGCAGCTTAAATAAATTTCTATGTCATGATAACTTACTGATACTGCATCTCAATGTCAGAGGTCTAAATTCTAATTTTGAAAATCTTGAAATTTTTATTCGTAACTTAAGTGTCAAACCTGAAGTCATAATATGTTCCGAGACTTGGCAACTACCCTGTTTTACTTTTTTTCACCTTGATGAATACAGTTGTTATTATAATCATAGTAATGTCAATAAAGCCGATGGAGTTGTTATGTATATTAAGAAATCTCTACAATTTAGCACGTCAATTGAAGTGTCGGGACAAGTTAAGTTTTTGTCTACTAAAATTAATCTGAATGATGGTAGTGTATTTAAAATATCTGGTGTGTACCGATGTCATGATGTGAGCAAGGAAGACTTTATTAAGGCAACATACGAATACATTAATTTAAATAGTCATGGCAAAAATCATGCTATAGTTGGTGACTTTAACATTAATTTGTTGTCAACAGATCTGTTAGTAAATGACTTTCTGTCAAATTATCTAGACAGAGGTTATTTACCGCATTTCAATTGTGTAACCAGACCTAATGATTCTGGTGGAACTTGTATTGATAACTTCTTTATCAAATCTAACTTATGTAATTTAAAGTCCTTTACTTATACTAATACTTTTACTGATCACTTTCCGATCTTTGTCAGTTTTGATCATCTTAAAAGAAATAATAGTAGTAACAATAATTGCAACAATCGTATTGCTCCTATAAATTACAACCAGCTTGCTATTCTTAGTAGTGAATTTAATTGGTCGACGTTACTTGAAATACAAGACCCTGATGAATTTTTCAATGTACTCACTGATAGTATTAAGTCTTTAGTTAGTGATGCTAAGTTTAAAATCAGAAATAAAAAAAACAGAAATAGCCCACGTAGTCAATGGATAACTCAGGGCATTATGGTTTCATGTAAGACTAAAGAGCAACTATATAATATTTGGAATTTAGACAGGGATAATGCAGAACTTAAAAGTCAATATAATACATACTGTAAAATTCTTAACAAAACAATTAAATTAGCCAAAAGTAACTTTGAGTCAGAAAAAGTCAGAAATTATTGTAATGATAGTAAAAAACTGTGGAATTATGTAAAAAGCAAGCTCGGAAAAAATAATCGAGCTAAAGACATTGATTATATTATTAGTGATGATGAAATTGTTTCAGATAAAAAATTAATTGCTGATAGTTTTGTTGACTTTTTTACTAATGTTGGTGAAAATCTTGCGAGTAGGCTGGGTAGCAATGATGAAATGAATGATGAAACTAATTTTGAAAAAAACTGTTGAATATAACTGTATAAGTATATTTTTATTACCTACTAATAAATTTGAAATAGAAAAAGTTATCCATGAAATGAAAGACAAAGCTGGTGGAGTGGACAATATACATAGCAAGATACTAAAATGTATAGCCAAAGATATTAGTCTGCCTTTAGAATATATCTTTAATAACTGTATAAGCAGAGCCATCTGGCCCACTGCTTTGAAGAAAGCTGATATTATTCCAATTTACAAGTCTGGTAACGCCCATCTGGCTACCAATTACAGACCTATCGCTTTGATTTCTAACCTGGCTAAAATCTTTGAAAAAATCATATATGTTAGATTATATAATTTTTGTATTGGTAATAATTTGATCGCAAACAATCAATATGGTTTCATGAAGAATAGGGGTACTGTTGATGCCTTAGCTTATACCTCTAACTTTATTTACAATAATTTGGATAAAAACCTAGCTACCGTGTTAGTTTTCTTGGATCTTGCTAAGGCTTTTGACACAGTGAACCATAAAATTCTTCTAAATAGACTGTGGCGTAAGGGAATAAGAGGTCTGCCTCATAAATTGATTGATAGTTATTTATCGAATAGAGAGCATTGTGTCAAAATAGATAATTGTACTAGTGGTTTTAGATCTGTGAAAATTGGAGTTCCTCGAGGGACTATTTTGGGACCACTTCTTTTCATCTTGTATATTGATGATATATTTGATATTGTACCTGCGAATGCACTAGTTTCTTATGCAGATGATACTGCAGTTCTGTGCAGTGGAAGTAGTTGGCAAGTAGTTCATGAATGTCTGACTGAATGGTTAAAAAAATTAGATATGTGGTTAAAAGGCAATCAGCTTACGCTCAATGTTGATAAGACTACATACATTACTTTCGGAAGCTACATTGATAGTGTTCCCACTAATTTTCATTTGTTTATTAAAGATAGAAAACTGAAAAGAGTAGAAAGCTGTAAATATTTAGGGGTTGTGTATGACTGTCACATGAAATGGAACAAGCATGTAACTGAGCTAATTAAAAAAGTCAAGTATTTCACTTTTTTATTCTATAAATTAAGTAATTGGCTACACCCATCTATACTGAAAACTATATATCATGGTCTATTCGAAAGTGTTATAAACTATGGAATCATTGCTTGGGGTGGTGCATACGATAATACGATGAAACCTATTATAAATTTGCAGAATAAATTGATAAGTAAAATGAAAATAGAAAATGAAATGTTAGTACCTTTAAAAATTAACCAGTATTTTGTTGTGAATGCGCTTACTTATTATTTTACAGAGTGTAAATTAATGCACTCTGGGAGATTTATAAATACACGTAATAGACAGATAACTTTACCAAAAATTAGTAAGACTTTGAGTACCAAAAATGCGTTTTTTGTGACAATAAAATATTTCAATTTAATTCCGAATAATCTAAAAGAACTTGATTGTAAAAAGAACTTATTAAGAAAGAATTTTGGGATGTGGATTAGATCTATTGAATTATAAATTAAGATACTATATAGGATAGCAAAATATTATATAATTAGTCGTAAGGAAATATATACTTTGAACATTGTATTGGATAATGAATATTTTTCTTTAACTCAATGTATATATAATTGGATATTATTGTATTTTTCTGGTGTCTATGCACAGGTGTTATGCACCTCTATAGAATGTATGTCAGAAGTAAAATAAATAAAAATAAAATAATAAATATGATTAAAACGAGAAATAACATTGAAGGTAAGTCGCTACTATTAAAGATTATCTACTCTTTTATAGTATTTAATTGTTGCTTTATAATAATATTAATATTGAAATATGAATATATTACTGGCAAAAACATATATTCCTTAGGTAAATAGATCGGCACATAGGGAAAGGTCCATGTCTTCTTAAATTGTTTATTTTTACAGATTATGTTTTGTATATAAATATATGATATTTATAATCTATTAAGAATGCAAACTTTGCGCTTTGAAATGCTTTAAGCCTTAGCAAGCTTTATAAATTGTTGAGATTTGTTGATCGTTTTCAAGTGCCAATGTCAAAAACTTTGTTGCTTAGCTGCTTTTACACCACAGCATCTTTCAGAGGCACTGAAAATGAATAAAATAATAGTAATCCTTTCTATTTATATTTCCGCTGGAACATAAATTTATATCAAGTTCAAAAAGTAACCAAAGTAGACAAGAAACCAAGTTATTTTTAATTTCAAGCTGGATTTTTGTTGCAGATGAAATGAAACCTACGAACATTCTAAATAAATTTGAAATTCAGGTTTGTTGAAGCTATATGACAATCAGCGGTATACATTTTGTTACTTACCTTTACAGATATGTTCTCATTTAGGAACACACGAAGCTTTTCTGGGTATTTTAAAGACTCTATATGTACGAATATCATTTCGTTCTTACGAAACATTGAATACCAAGTTGGAGGAATATTAATAAAACTTTGTATGTCCTTAAATATCATTGAGGGGTATAAAAACAAATAGAGATTTCAGTGAAAGGTTTCGTATGAAATTGGTACATAAATATGTAAATAACAGTCCATGACCTAATAAACCTTGTGAGAATTTATTGTTTTCGAAAATACTTTCACGTGTATAAGCTGGAATATCTCTCTTTATTATCGCAAGAAGTTTTTGGAAAGCCCGATTGTTATTTTGATGTAGATGGAACATTGCAAAAGCGAGTCTTGAGGTTTACTATCAGAGTTCTTTATTTTTCGTTTCTTTGTCAGCAATCCTGAAGCATTCTCTGATAATGAACGTTTAATGGAAGGTTGGGTTTCCAACTGTAGGAGCGGTTTGCGTACCTACACATTAGAATTCTAAAAATGCTATTTCAATTAGCAAAAAAGCAATCCGAATTTTACAAGCATATCAAAATAAAAGCTTAAGCAAAAATTAATTATATCAACTTACCACTGAACATTAATCATTATGAAGGAGTTGAGCCTATTGACAAGACAACAGTTTTTTTTCCATCGTCTTTTATTGTATAGTTTTAATACTTTATGAAATGATTTTAAAAGTTTAATTTTATAAAAAACACTTTGTAAATGAAGATTGCTGAAGATATCAATATCAATTTTGATTAGTGTAACTTCAACTTATCGACAATCAGCGCCATCGCCCAGCTATTTTCTCTACCCTTATTTGCATAGAAAAATTTGACCACAATTTGAAGGCTTTGTACATAAGAGATCGCTGTCCTTGTATACCGTCCATAATATATCTAATACTCCTACTAGTATTATATATATGAGGCAGGAGTACCTATCTCTTTTAATTTAGACACTCGTGATTGGTGGATTACTGTACCTATCTGTCATCTGCATCCGACTCTTTCCTCTATATCCGTCATGAAACAAAGACAGATATGGGCACGATATTTTCTATCTCTTTTTATAAGGTAGTTATCGCGAAATAGTCAGTGAAAAAATATGAGGGTCTCTGCGTCAACATTTTTGGAAAATATTTCAATATTTATATATTTATTTTGTAAGAACATCTTCAATAGAGAGTACGACAATATTTTTAATGTTCTATTTCTTGTAGGTACTTACTTTTTATGTTTTCAAAGATAACATCTGTAAAAAACTTTTGACTATGTACAGTTCATTTTTCACACACTCCGCCGTATTCATAGAGCTTCCTTGAGGAATTAGGATTCCTTGTTCCTCATTTCTCGTTTCATAATCATTCCTTCATCAAATAAGGAACCTTATTGGCTCTTTATCTCAAGAAAGTGTTAGAATATTGTAACTGGTAATCAGACATCCTTACTCTTAATATACTTTACTTTCTTGTTCTATAAAAATTGTTAATCCATGTCATTCTGTCACTACTGTCATATACATAGATAATGACATAAATATATACATGATGCATAAAATGTGTTATTCTACTGTACTTTTCTATCATCAAAATTAACGTGTGTAAATAAAATTAAATATCAAATACTATCGTATCAATCGGCTAATTATTTCTAATCCCAACAATGGTTATGGGCCCAGGATAACTCATAGAGCCGATTGGATAAAGTATTTTTGGTGTTTTTGGTGTGATGAAGTGGACTCAAAGATAAAGCACATTTTCATTCCGAAAATTTGATTGTATTATCTTTAGTGCGAATATGAGTACCACTACGGATACGGGTACCACTTCAACCATGACGACTAACACAAATACCTTTGTTCCCATGATGTCAGTTATGTCGGGAGGCTCTTCAAATGTTGAGAAATTGAATGGCAGCTCCAATTTTGGCACTTGGAGTTTTATGATGCAACTTCAATTGATAAAAATGGGTCTATGGGACTGTGTAGAAGCAGCAGCACCAGTTGATCGAAACATGGATAGACGTGCGTATGCAGAAATTTGTCTAAATGTCGAACCTGTGTGTCATGTACATGTTCGGAGTGTATCAACGGCGAAAGATGCCTGGGATAAGTTGAAAAATGCTTATGGAAAGACTGGTGTTAGTAGGCGACTATTTTTGAAGAAGAAATTATTCCATATACAGTATTCAACCTATGTTTCAATGGAACAATATATTACAGAATTTTTGAATATTGTGCAGCAGCTATCATCTGAATTGGGCTGCACGATGAATGATTCCGAGTTAGCTGAACTAGTACTTATTGGTCTTCCTGAAGAATTTAGTCCTTTTATAATGGCACTAGAGGGTGTTCATGAGACATTAAGCCTAGAAACAGTGAAATCTAGATTGTTGAAGATAGCTGAAGACAAGAATGAAGCGGAATCATCAGCATTGTTTGCACAGAGTAGGTCCAAGAAAGATGTTTTCAAACCTACTTGTTATCATTGCAAACAGAAAGGACACATTAAGCCAAAGTGTCCCAAACTTCAGACGAAGCATTCTAAGATTACATCAGAATCTCCGAAAGGGTCCTCACTGAAGCCAAAGAATATGACTGCTACATCAATTCTGAATCGACTGAACTGTTGTTGTCAACCTACATGCAGGAAAATTCAACTTTATGTGCAGATGTGACTGGTGATGATGCTATGGGTGTTGAGGGTAAAGGTGATATATCTCTTTTGTTAAGTAACCAAGTACATACCAAATTAAAAGATGTTGCATATGTTCCTGGTCTAACAGGAAATCTTATGTCAATAAGTAGAACCACGGATACAGGGAAAATTGTTCTGTTTGATGATAAAGGTTTCAAAATTTTTGATAAAGAAAATTTTCGAGTATCAGGCGACCCAGTTGCCACAGGCTCAAGAACTGGAGGTATATATGTTTTAGATTTAGCATCAAATTATGTAACTCCTGATTTTAATGCATCAATATGTAACTTTGTTATTTCACCAAATCTTTGGCATGATAGACTTGGGCATTTAAACTATAAATCAATGGAAATTTTACGTAAAAGATTGGCACTTGATATTCGTTATAAACCATGTAGCAAACTGGAATGTGTTTCCTGTGTTGAGGGAAAAATGTCAAAAGTAAATACTCCTAGAGGCCCTACACAACGTGCCAAGGATTTGTTAGAACTTGTTCATACCGATCTTTGTGGACCTATGTCTGAACCAACCTGGAAAGGTGCACGATATTTCATATCATTCACTGATGACAGAAGTCGAAAATCCTTTGTTTATTTTCTTAAATCAAAAGATCAGGCTCTAGATGCATTCAAGAAATTTAAAAATATGACTGAAAAGCAAACTGGTAAACAAATACTTAGACTTCGGAGCGATAGGGGAGGTGAATATTGCAGTAATGTTTTTAATGAGTTTCTTTCTTCAAATGGCATTGTACATGAGAAAACTCTTCCAGAAACCCCTCATCAGAATGGAGTGGCGGAAAGGTTAAATAGAACGTTAATCGAAAAGGCAAGAACAATGCTCATTAGAGCTGGTTTATGTAAACGATACTGGGGAGAGGCGCTAAATACTGCAAATTATTTGAAAAATAGAAGTCCGACAGCAGCATTAGATGATACTCTTCCAGAGGAAGTATGGACAAACAAAAAGGTTAGTTTAAGCCATTTAAGAGTGTTTGGTTGTAAAGCTTATGCCCTTACTTCGGATCAAAAGAGAAAGAAACTTGATCCTAAGGCAAAACCATACATTACATAATGATGGGATATGTTGAGGGATCAAGAGGCTACAAGTTAGCTGACCCACAAATTGGTGGCAAACTCATAGAGTCTCAACATGTAGCGTTCATTGAAAATGAGTTTTTTATTTCCAAAGTTGAAAAGGAAACGCAAGTAACTCTAATGAATTTAAAGAGAATATTGTTGTGACATTCTCAGATGGTTTTGAAATAATGAATACACAAGGTGAAATTATCAAACCTGATATCTCTAGGACTGAGATAAGCAAAGAAACAGATAACCAGCAATATATGCAATCAAATGACAATTCAAATAATACTAATGAAGTAAACAATGAACAAAATTTAGATACTTCCACTTCATCTGAATGTAATGAAAATTTGAGAAATGCAAATCTACAAGATGTAGATGGACCAAGATCAAGTCGTGTGAAGAGTCAACCTGAATGGGTGAAGGACTACCTAATAGAAACAGAAAGCTCTTTTGTTGCATTGATAAGTTACTTGAATACTCGAAATGATATTGATTGTGACTTATCTGAACAAACTGCTTTTTTGGAAATACCAGGTGAGCCGTCAACCGTTGAGGAAGCATTACAGGGTGAAAACAAATTGGAATGGAAAAGAGCTATGCTGGATGAATATAAATCATTACAGAAACATCATATATGGGAATTAGGGGATAGACCGAAAACGGGGAACGTAATTAAATGTAAATGGGTATTTAAAATTAAAGGGAGCTTTGATAACCCAAAATTTAAAGCTAGATTGGTTGCTCGTAGATTTTGTCAGAAACAAGGTGTTGACTATGAAATACTTTTGCACTTGTTGTGCGGCACTCAACGCTTAGATTTCTATTAGCTTTGGGAAATGAGCGAAATATGGACATGGAACATCTAGATGTAAAAACAGCGTTTCTCCATGGCGACTTAGAAGAAGAAATCTATATGGAGCAACCTCAAGAATTCGATGATAATAGTGGTAAAGTTTGTCTTCTACGTAAAAGTCTTTATGGACTCAAGCAAGCCAGTAGAGCATGGAATTTAAGGGTTCATAAAGTTCTTATCAAATTAGGATATACTCAAACAGCTTGTGAAAGATGTGTATATTACATATATTTGGAAAATAAGATGCTTGTAATCGCTTTATATGTAGATGATTTCTTTATTTTTACTGAATCATTGACATTAAAGAAAGAATTGTATATTTGTCTTAAAACACATTTTGATATAAAATTGTTAGGTGAGATCAAAAACTGTATTGGCATGAAGGTTGAGCGTAATCGACAAGCAGGAACTTTAAAAATGTATCAAGATGATTATATAAACAAATTATTGTGTATGTTCAATATGACTGCCTGTAAAGGAGCTCAAACACCAATGTCTTCATCAGTTAAGTTTACAGTTTTTGAACAATCTGAACCAGATTTAGATGTACCTTACCAGAAACTGATTGGTGGGCTCATGTATCTGAATGTTTGTACTAGACCTGATTTATCATTTGCAACTAGTTGTCTTAGTCAATTTAATAATAATTATGGAAAGATACATTGGCATGCTACTCAAAGGATTTTACAATATTTGTCAGTAACTAAGAATTATGGTTTGTTATACAAGCGAGGAACTGGGAAATTAACTGCATTTGCGGATGCCAACGGGGGCGACAATACAACTGATAGACATTCATTCACAGGTTTTGTAATCAAATTTGGAGACACAGCAGTGTATTGGGAAACAAGGAAACAGAGAAAGGTAGCTTTATCAACTTGTGAGGCCGAATATTATAGCATGTGTAGTGTAGCGAGAGAAATTTGTTTTATAAAGAATTTGTTGTCTGAATTCAAACTTGATTTGTATACAATTCCAATTTATAATGATAACTTGAGTGCTATTCAATTGATAAAGAATGAACACCATCACGGTCGAGCAAAACACATAGATATGATTTTTCACTTCATAAGAGAATTATGGATTGATAAGACTATTTCAATCAATTATAGGCAAACATGTGATATGGTTGCGGATGTTCTAACAAAACCATTATGTATAGAAAAACACTATCATTACCTAAATGAACTTGGCATGTCAGATTAAGTGGGGGTGTTAGAATATTGTAACTGGTAATCAGACATCCTTACTCTTAATATACTTTACTTTCTTGTTCTATAAAAATTGTTAATCCATGTCATTCTGTCACTACTGTCATATACATAGATAATGACATAAATATATACATGATGCATAAAATGTGTTACACTACTGTACTTTGCTATCATCAAAATTAACGTGTGTAGATAAAATTAAATATCAAATAGAAGATATAATAACAAAACAAATTCTCTCTGATTACAACCTCTAAATAGACCGTTTAGAACTTGTGGAAAATACACGTTCAAATTTCTTTACGGAGCATAGTGGACAATATTAAATTTTTATCACATAATTAACCATGGGTAGGTAATCCATTCTCATATGTGGTTAGTTGTGATTTGCGTGTTGCATAGATACAGCCAAGCATCAGGGTAAAAAAATGTCACTCGAGTTTTCAAAATTGCATACTCAGCTGACAGCTGTCCATATATATTTTTTACAGAACCAATTCGTTTAAATTATAAAAATTAATTTTGTTACCAATAATGAAGAACTAACCTCACAAATGAGAACTGAACGAGACACGGGGCCTAGTTTATTGTGATTAACGATGTTGCTATCAGAAAGTTACAAAAATCCCTAGTAAATGTCTTCCTTTTGAACGAAAGCGTTAAGATTTGACTCTGAAATGAGGCTCCCTATATAATTTGAGGAACCCTCAATGAAGGCTTCCTCAGCACTTAAGATAAGTACAGGCTATGAATTCGGCCGTAAGGTTGATATATTTTTTATTACAGACGGAATGTGGCAACCTAAAATTGTCAAGTTTCCTGAACCAAGCAAGGTTAGTTACCGTGCTGTCAGTAGAGCGTTTAAATGTGAATAATACGATGTCTAGTCAATTGCTGTCAAAATTAATTTATTAAAAAGAGAATAGTAGAGCTACAAAATCTTAATATACCTAAGGAAATCCAAGCAGAAAATGATGATTTGATATAAAATATTTGTTTCTTGCAAAAAATTTAAGTGTTATGTATGTTATACTGTACCTATGCTGTAATAGTAGACAAAAGAGGAAATTTCCATAACGCAGCATATGATGTGCAAATATTAAAAAAAATATCATCAAAATGTCTCCCGAAAGAAAGATTGTTTAAGGAATGAAGTGAAGTAAAAAACATCATCACCAGATTTAATGGTTTTAAGATAAACTTATGAAAATGATAATCCTGTCAAATTATAATCGGGGCAAACGTCACTTAACAATACTAAAATGAAGAAGAACGGAAGATGTATAAGTAATATTCAGCGTTTCTTTGAAAAATATATTTCATTCCCACTTTCATCAGTATGGAAAAAAGTAAAAAATATATCGGGGATCGAAACACATTCTGATATAAACGTAATACAGAAAAACGACAGTATTATCACCCGGAAAGATGACATAGCAGAAGAACTGGCCGAACACTATAAGCATAACTCTACTAACGCAAATTACAAAGAAAGCTTTCTTACACATAAAACTGCCCAAGAATCCACACCAATTGTGATAGAGAACAACCAAGATCCAATCAACACACCAATTACGAACTCAGAACTCTCAGAAGCACTTACATCAGTCAAGAACACTGCTCCAGGCCCTGATGATATCACAACATCCTTTTTAAAGAACTTACCGCATGCAGCGAAAACTACTCTATTAGAAATTTTCAACATAATTTGGAGAGAGCAGAAATTCCCGCAAATCTGGAGGCACGCAATCGTTATCCCCATCCTAAAACCAAACAAGTCAGCGATTCAACTACAATCCTACAGACCGATTTCACTGACATGCACAATGTGCAAACTCCTGGAGAAAATCGTCAATAAGACTTATTTGGACACTTGAAAACAAAAGACAAATCATTCCAGAACAATCAGGTTTCAGACCTCATAGATCGACACACGACAACATAATAGACTTGGAAAGTCAAATACATGAAGCATTTGCCAACAAACAGAAATGTTTAGCAATTTATTTTGACATCAATAAGGCCTTTGAAACTGCGTGGCGCCATCAAATACTAGTCAGACTTCAAGAATGGGGATACCAAGGAAATATATTAGCCTTTATTAAAAATTTCTTGAGTCACAGAACTTACCAAGTCCGCCTCGCTGGAACACTATCACAATACAAAACCCAAGAAAACGGCACACCGCAGGGCTCAATAATAAGCCCAACACTTTTTCTAATAGCTCTCAACGACGTCCTTCTGTCCATGAATAAACCAGTTCAAGCAAGACTTTATGCAGACGACCTTATAATATTCGCTAAAGGTAAAAATATTGATACCCTGGCAACCACTATACAGGAACAGATACATTCGCTCGAAACATGGTCCGAAACTACAGGCTTCACCTTTTCCACTGACAAAACAAAATGTATATTATTCTCGAAAAGAATAACAGCAGAGACACCAACAGTCACATTATATAACATACAGTTAACCTTCACAGATAATATACAATTTTTAGGGATGATATTCGACCAACAGCTCAACTGGAAAGCACATATCCAACATCTTATTCTTTCGTGTCACAAAAGACTCAACCTTCTAAAATACTTGGCCCATAAACAATGGGGTGCAGATGGATCGACCCTCCTCACTCTATATAGAGCTCTTATACGTTCGAAGATCGATTATGGTTGCACTGCCTATGCATCCGCAAAACCATCAGTGCTGAAACCTTTGGATAGCCTTCACAATTCAGCCTTACGCACAATCCTGGGAGCTTACAGAACCACTCCTATTGCAAGCTTGGAATGTGAAATAGGAGAACCACCTCCACAACACAGAAGACAACAATTGAGCCTATGCTACGCTGCCAGAGTAGCTTCACTAGACAACATCCCAACATATAGAAACACAATAACAGCACGCTTCCCATCAGCATACGACCAACCAAGAACCGACCCACCTTTCTATGAGAGAATTCGAAGGTATCTCAAGCTAATTCAAATGCAGCAATTTCCTCCTCTCTACCCTACGAACCTAAACACTCCTCCCCCTTGGCAGGTATTCCAACCAATCATTAACACCCAACTATCCCAATTCAATAAAAACGACACAAATACACAAATTATAATCCAGAACTTCCGTGAAATCCTACAACAACACAAAGACTTCATTGAAATATACACCGATGCATCCAAAACAGTTTCTGGTGTAGGAGCAGCTGTTGTCACACCTGAAAATACCCTAACCTATAAACTACCGGAAACCAATACGATCCTCACAGGAGAACTCTTCGCAATCCTCCAAGCGCTAAGGTACGCAAAATCAAACTCATCTAAGAAGTTTATAATTATGTCAGATTCATTAAGCTCTCTACAAATACTTCGACGAATATACGTAAACCATCCAATTGGAAGACTGATCAAAAGAGAACTTTTTACCATCCAAACACTAGACAAAGAAGTAATACTGCTCTGGGTACCTTCACATATAGGAATAACTGGAAACGAATCGGCCGATAAAAGTTCTCGAGAAGCGATCAATAATCCGAATCAGACTGCGTTACAATACACCCCTTCGATAGACATGAAATCCTACATAAAAAACAAAATGAAAAACGTGTGGAATACTCACTGGCAGGCCTCACAATCGAAATTACAGGAAATCAAACCAAACGTAGGACCGTGGCAAAATCAGTTAACAAAAAGAAGACAACAAGTGATAATGACCCGACTTCGCCTAGGACACACCAAACTCACACATGAACACTTGATATCTGGACAAAATGAACCAACTTGTGAATTTTGTGATGTGAAACTAACTGTGAAACATATTATAGTGCAATGCCCGTTATACCAAAACCACAGAGACACATTCAACATATCTTGTAACCTGAAAGAAATGTTAGACTATAGTAATAGCAACAAAATAATTCAATTTTTATATTCATTAGATTTACTTAAGAAGCTATGAATGTTATTTATAAACTTCACCGCTAATGACCCAAAGGGTTGAAGCGGTTATCTGAAATAAAAAAAAAAAAAATATATATATTTCATTAAAATCGTAAATATTCGTAATATTTAGTTTTCCAATTTTATTCTGTTGTTATCTATATAAGACGTTTATTTTCAAGCCTTCGAAGATGTACAATAAATATGCATAAAATCGTTTGCGAAGTAACAGGTCTGTGTTACTTTGAATATTTTTAATGCTTACATAAAGAACGCGCCGCCACTGTGTGCTACGGCTGCGTATTGCGTGCCGGCTACTTCACGACATGCAGAGGATTCTGGGTAGGAAAGCAGGAAGGACAGAGACAGAAGACGATAGGTGGTATGATATGCGTCGAGAAAGCATCAGACATTGGTCAAGCGAATTCCACGAGTGGTTATTGTTGGTTTTATCATTAGTTTTCCTTTGATTAAGGGCGCAAGTATTCAATTAATGTAATTGGTTTTGATTTTTTAAGAATCTACGTTGGATTCTTATCAGAAGCAGTGGTAGGATTCACATATGAAACTGGTGTGGAATTAGTGCTGTGTGTTTGAAAACATAAACATTATTTTTTAAAGTCGGGTGTTATGTTTATGTGAGTTTTTTAAGACGAATGTGTATTAAGTTCGGGAGGATTATCCGACAGAATTGAACTAGTTCATAGACTTGTTGCTATTTATAGCCAATTAACGTAGAAATTATGCTTATTCTGCTGTGCAAAATGAACGTAAAAATTAAGCACATTCAAGTTTAAGTTTGGTCTTACGCCTTATTTTGTATATAGTTTTGTAATTTTTTTATGGATATTTTGGTGGTTAATATTAAAGTTTAGTTAACGTATAAACTAAGATATTTTCGTTTATGCATTTAATGAAAGAAAAGTTAAAGAGCATTTGTTATGATTCAGTATAGAACATATTTTTTTGACAAAATTGCTCAGTTAACGTATTAAACTGAATGTTCAACGGGTTACATAGAATTAAGCAGCATACATACACTGAAAGAAAAAATGTAAATAAAATTGGATAATATGCCGCGTAGTAAATCATCAAGTTCTAGTTCTGATGATTCCTCCGATATTGAGGATACGTCTAATTATAAACGTGTCAAATCCAAAGTTGTGGGAGGACTTAAGGTTAGATCACCTGTTAACAAACGCTCAATGTATATGAGAAATCGATCAAAATCGCCACCAATTCGAAGGCAAGAACCAGAAAGTTTTACACCATCGCCATCTACTTCAAGTAAAATTATTTTGGATGGTTCGGAAGATTAAGTAAGTCGTTTAGAGTCCTTGGTAGAGAAGCTTATAGAACATAACATTGCTCAAAAGCCGACGTTATCAAAAAGTTTATGTAAGACCTGAATGTATTCCGGAATTTAGTTGTGGAAATCCTATTTTAAGCTATTCTAAGTGGCTTGAAAAAGTGGAGCATCTTGAAAAATTGAATAACTGGGATGATAATACCAAATCTTTTCACCTGCAAAGTCGTCTAACCGGATTAGCTAAGAAATGATACGAACAACTACCAACTTATGACTTCACATGGCAAGAGTGAAAAAATTGTTGCTTAAGTCCTTTCCCGAACACCAAGATTATGCTGCATCTTTGAGAGGAATGATGAACAGATACAAAAAAGCAAACGAAACGTGGGAAGAGTATTATTTTAGCAAAATGGATTTAATAAATGCTTGTGAAATTTCTTCTAATGCTGTATCTTGCATAATCGATGGTATTACTGACCAGACCATAAAGGTATGCGCACAAGCTGGAAGGTACAATACTCCGGACGGATTGTACTCATAATATTCGTATGCATTAAAATCTGAGCCTTTCCATGATTTTAAGGCGAAAAAGCGATTTCATACAGAAAATGTTCATCACAGATAAGGAACACATGAACCAAAAGCTAAAAACCCATGTTTTGAACAAAAATCGGAGCAAAAATGTTACAATTGTAGAAAATATGGACATTTTGCGTCAAGATGCCCTAAACCGAAGTTAGAATGTACCAAATGCAAGCGTTTGGGTCATTTAGAAAAAAACTGCAAACGAAACGCAATCAAGCATCAGTTTGATTTGTCCAATGCCGTCGACAAAGCTTATTTCTTCGAAAGTTTGTTAAATAAAACTAGATGTTACGTGGATACAGGTTGTGGCGCAGTCTTAATCAAGGAACAAACTGCACAAGAATTAGAGTTAACGCATAAACCTAGTTCTATGATTATATCAGGATATGGTGGATCTGTAGTTTCTGCTCTGGGTGAAGTAGAAATCAGCTCAAAAGTAGATAGCGCTGAGGCGAACGTCAATGCCTTGTTTCAAATAGCGTTCAAGAGGTACCTGTGATGGTGTGTCAGCCCTTTTTGAATTCAACTGGAGTTGTAGTTATTATTTCTAGTAATAAAATTTTTATCGTAAGCCCAGATGATGACCTAATTGAAGTTCTTAAGTTGGAACAAAGGAAAATTCCTATATGTCCTGAGGAAGACGTTGTCATCCCTGGAAAGACATCAGTTCTTGTAACCATAATGACACTATAAATTTGATGGCGAAGTTTACATTCCTGGAGGTTTACAATCTATCCCTGGCCACGAGCACTATTTGGGCGAGTGCATTACTATTGGAGAAAATGGTTTTGTGTCCATCACAAATGTGGCACAACAAGAAATAAAATTAAGTACAAAAATTCGTTGTTTTGAAGATCGATCCCAACGTATAGGGTTTAATAATTTTATAATAGAGTCTAAAGAGCGAAAGTTATTTAGCAGAAACGATCTGCTATGTAACGAAAATCTTGAATCTCATCAAGTTGATCGATTGTTAAGTTTGATAAACGAATTTCTAGAATGCTTTGCCATAAATACGAGCGAGTTAGGTAAAACCGATATAATTGAAATGTCGGTTCATTTAAATGATGACAAGCCTGTGGTCTATCGTCCTTACCGTCTGTCATATGCCGAAAGAAACGTTGTCAAAGGTATAGTCGATGATCTCCTTACAAACGACATTATTAGAGAAAGCGAGTTGCCTTATTTTACCGGGCTCAACTCAAAAACAATGAAGGATCGTTTTCCATTACTGCATGTTAATGACTTTCTGGAAAAACTTAAAGATAACCAGTACTATACCAGTTTAGATTTAGCCATCTGTTACCATCAAATACGAATTGAAGAATCTTTAATTCCAAAAACAGCCTTTATAACGCCTGATGGGCACTATGAATATTTACGTGTTCCTTTTGGGCTCTGTAATGCTCCGGCAATTTTCCAGAGAACAATTAATAAGATTTTAGGTAATCTACGCTATGGAAATGGTAATGTTATAGCCTACATGGATGATGTTCTGCTACCTCAAAAAGACTTTAATTCTGGCTAAGATGTTTTAAGAGCGGTGTTTGAAGCAATCAAAGCAGCTGGTGTAAACTTAAGATTATCAAAATGTTTTTCATGGAAAGGGTAGAATATCTTGGACATGAGATACGCAGAACGGGAGTTTAACCTGGTAAACGAAAATCGGAGGCCATCAGGAGTTTTCCAGTTCCCACTGATGTCCATGTCCATGACAATTCCCGGGTTTCGTTAGCTACTTTAGAAAGTATATTAAGGACTTTGCTACGATCGCTCGTCCTTTGACATCACTAACAAAAAAAGATGGAAAAACTATCATCGCGACTGGTACTAGCTATTTATGACCCAAGTCTGAAGACCAAAGTGCATACAAATGCATCAAAATGGGGCATTGGCGGTATACTCCTCTAAGAACAAGAAAATAAGACTTTAAAACCAGTAATGTACTTTTCTCGTCAAACCACCAAAGAAGAACAAAGGTATCATTCCTACGAACTCGAAACTATTGCTGTGGTAGATACTCTTAAACAATTTCGAGTTTACCTTATCGGAATTAAATTTAAAATTGTCACAGACTGTAATGCAGTTAGAACAACGTTCTGTAAGAGAGATTTGGTACCTCGTATAGGAAGATGGTGGCTTGCTATACAGGAATTTACATTTAACATTGAATATCGAGCCCTTCTTAAAATGGCACATGCTGACGCACTCAGCCGAAATCCAGTTTCTTCTTCTGAGATATTTGTTGGTGACATTAATATTTCCAACGAGGATTGGGTACTGAGTGATCAACTAGCTGACTATAGATGCAAACTTTTGGTAGAGACGTTGGGGAAAGATCCTAAAACTAAAGAAGAACAAAATATTTATAAGGAATATAGCTTAGAAATTGGTCGACTCTACAAAATAACAGAAAATAATAAAAGAAAATGGGTTGTTCCAAAAGCAGCAAGGCGGTAATAATAATATAATATATAATAATTTTAATAATAATAATTTTCCCTCACAAAAAAGACTTCCAGGCTCTCTTGTTTCTGGTGGCATTTGCTGCGTGTCGACTAGAGATCCTGTATTTGCTTGCTGTTACACAATGGGTGACCTCTTTGGACGTTTGTCAGTGGGAAGTATATTTCATGGTGAGAATGATTGCATCTATTGGCTGGACAAGTCTTCTTCGTTTTGCTGTCCCGTGATCTATGACCTCGCCCCAGGCATGAGATGCACACTGCACACCCGTTTCTCTTTCACTATGTTCCAGTGATCTTCGTTTGTCATCTTCTCGAACTTCCAGAATTTATCAAACGTATGTCCGTTTCTGTTGCAGTACACACAAGCTTCAGATTTCGTGAAGGTGACATTGATGGCACATGGCCCTCGTTTTTGTCTGTATTCCATATTTTCTCTGAACGAGCGGGAGGTTGTGGACTGAAGCTCATACAAGCCATCGTTTTCTCAAACATTACATAATCAAGGAAGGAATCAAGACTATTGACTCTTTCTTGCTGCAGCAGCGACTTCTTCCACTCTCGTAGCATTCCTGCAGGTAAACGGTCGGCCAACTTATCGACTAAATAAATACTGTCTAAGTATCACTGCTGGCCATGAGACTTGATGGTGGCAACAAGACTATGCACAGCTCGTGTAAACGCGATCACTATTTCTGGTTTGTGAACATCTGGCCTGGACGTTGACTCTGAAATACTGATAAGACTTTTGATAATGATATCTGACTTACCGAACTCGAACTCTAACGTGTACATGATCTGTGGAACGTTATCAGGGCTGTTGAACATGGACTTCACAGAGTCAAGTGCAGCTCGTACTGAGCCTCAAACCCCAGGTACTCTTCTGGCTTTCCACAAAATATGGTAAATTTTAATCAATGAAACTAGCTGAACGGGGCTGAGCTACTTGATGAAGAGCATTGAAAAGCTCCCTCATTGACACTGTATCACTCTGTTGTTCAGAGCACTGACCAACTTCACTCGCGTTTTGTTGAAAAGCACAGAAATGTTGCTGCGGAGGCGGCGTTTGAGGAAAGGCGGTGTTGTAGTAGTGGGGGTACCGGAGACTCTCCGACTACTATCGGTTGAGAGAAAGCAGCGAACATTTGCTTTCGTGGAGGTTGCTGGTGCAGAATCGGTGGGACTGGATTTGCTTCCAGTACTGAAGGTTGAACTACTCCAGTTACGATAGACTGTTGAGGCACTGATCCATCATGAGCTTGTTGTTGATCAGACGGAGGTTCACTGGTTGTTTTCTTAACCCAGTCTTCAACTTCATGCTTGTTTTCTTCATCCTCGGAGTCGTCGAGTGAATTCTCTTCGTCGTCGATCTTCTCCACATCCAAGTCGAGCTCTTGATTGATTCGCTCTACACCCTCTAGTGTACTTGATAGCATCTTCCATTTCGTCTTTCTTTGCTACCAACACTTCCAGCTTATCGTTACGTTGGTCAAATGGAGGGGCATCTTCAAACTTCTCAATAGCTTTGAGAACTCTTTCCAACTAAACTTTATGCTTTCTCAGCTCACGCTCCTTTTCAGTTACAGCTTTGTTGAACGCTTGTATTTTCTTTCAAGCTTCAAGCTGAGCTTCCTTCTTCCTGACATTCACGGAGGATTTTGAGGAAACAGAGGTTGGTTTTCTTCGAAAATGGCGTTGTTGCTCATTTCTTAAATAACCGAATGTTCCTGATTGCACACTGTCCTGAGGATTTCCCAATGATGAATACATCAGACGATTAGTTTGCTGTATCATCCTTTCTCTTCCGGCGGACAATGAAGTTGTATTTGCCTCGTGTATCGTATCATTGAAATTAGATAAACAACAGGTAGAAAATGTAGTTACTTTCAAAAACCAAAAAGTAAAAAACTGGATCGGTCTTACTTAAACCGGTGTCACATCCACTGATCTCTTGTGACACGACCGGTTATTTACAAGATCTTCAAATGTGGATGACGCCTAAGCTGGATCTCTTGACTTCTCGAACTAGATTCCACGGCAGAGGGGATGTAGATGAAGCCACTTCTTTCACTGCAGGTTCAACAGGCGGCTGAACGAAGGACTTGGATAGGATGACGTTTTCTCCAAATTGTACTTAGTAATCGTAAGGTTCCTGGTTTCAGCACCAAATGTTGATGTAAGGTGCCCGATTGGAATGAAAAAAGTTTCCTAGGTTTGTTTTTTACTTTCCTACGCTACTATAGTAGCTGTATAAGGAAAGTATTGCAATCGTGTGAAATTTTCGGTATCGAGATTTTTACAAATGTTGACGTTTCAGAGTTTTCGAAGTCTAATAAGCATATTTTCAGCCATTGGTCTATCTGTCTGTCTGTCCGTCTGTATGTCTGTATGTGACAGCATTATCTCGGGAACGGGTCGGTGTATTTTGTTGCTTTATTTTTATTTTGTTTGGTACCTATATCACTCGCCGGTGGCACTGAATGAGAATCCTGTATACACTGGGTGTTGAGCTATAGCAAAAAAATGTGATTTGCTCAACGGCTTGATTAAACTTGCCTAAAGTATTCTTCTGAGAGCCCTTTACCACCCACATATAGCGCCATCTCTGAAAAAAAGCACAAAAAATAGTTATGCTTGAATAAAATTCCGTATTTTCCACATGTTTCTTCAGATTCTGGCTAAACGTTTCATCTTGCGAAAAAATTTTACATGACCATTTTTGTTTGTCTTGACATGCTGAAAAAAATTAGTTTTTCTTGAAGAGTCACTCGTGCTTCCTCCTGATTATTCGATCCAGCGTATGGTGCGAATCGGTTTATGTGCACTACTCTAGGTTTTCCCCTTGGTAACTTTCGGATGCGATAGATGACGTCATTTATCCTCTTCATAATTTCATATGGCCCTCCCCATTGCCTTTGGGGTTTGGGACAAAGGCCTCGACGTCGTTGGGGATTATACAGCCAAACAAGGTCCCCCACGTTGAAGACTCCATCAGCTGATCGAATATTGTAGTGGTACTTCGATCACTGACAAGCTGGATGTTTTGTTTGGCTAACAAATGGACTTTATCCATTCTGGCTCTCAATTGGTCAACGTATCCTTCTCCTGCGACATTGTCCTCTGTAGGTCTGCGGCCAAATTCCAGGTCACAGGGTAGGCGCAACTCGCGCCCTACATTAAACTAGCAGGAGTCTGACCAGTTGATTCATTCATAGCCGCCCGATAGGCCATCAGGAACAAGAGGATGTACTGATCCCAATCTCTCTGATGTTCTGAGATAACCTCAGAGAGGTGCTTGCCCATAGTTCGGTTCATCCTCTCAACCATTCCGTCCGATTGAGGATGCAAAGGGTTCGTTCTGGTCTTCTCCATTGATTCGACCATCGATGTATAAACTTAAGGCTCCGCCAGATGACACGTTGACCGTAATTACTGGGTCACTATTTCTATAGGTCGACGACTGCCCCCTCATCTCGACCCATTCTAGTTTTCCTTCTTCTTACAACTGCGGCGTACGTGTCCTAGCTCACCACACTTCCAACACCTTGGCTCTCTCTTCTTTGATTGTGCCTCGGTAACTTGCTTCCTTATCATATCTAACAGGGACTCTCTGTTCGTTTGGTCTTCTTCCTCGATTGCTCTAACACGGTGCCTTCGGGAAGTTTGGCTAGCGTTTTCATGCTCTAAAGTAATAGCTAGTGCTTCTTCTAGCAATTTTGGTCTGGCCAGCTTCAACGCCTTCTGCAGCTCGCTCTCCCTCAATCCATTTACAAATGTGTCCACCGCAATTTCATCAAGGAAGCTATCGGCAGCTGTAGGATATGCTAGCCGCAGACTCTCATTTGCATGTTGCACCCAAGATCGTAATTGTGCTTTGTATACTTGCTGAAGATAACTGTCTCCATACCGATTCTCCAATTTAGAAAGCAAGACATGGTAGTTTGCTTAGCCAGCTGGTATAGACCTTAGGATGTCTGCTGCATCAGTTAACAAAACAGCTTTCTGCTCTTCGGTCCACTGGTTAGGTTGACCAGGAGCACTTTCCATCAAAGTTTGGAAGCTTAACTTTCATACTACCCGCGGCTAAGTCATCTTCGCCTTTGAGTGTCTAGCTCCCAGTGCAGTTACCATTCTTAACTGCCATTTCCAGTGTCTTGATTTTTTCTTGCAGTAGCTCCATGTTCTTCTCTGTCGTAACAAAGTTTTCGTCAACTATTCTTTAAATTTCTTCAAACTTGTTCGAGACTTCATCGAATTTCACACCAAATGTCCTGGTTACTTCCTCGAATCTTTCGTTGTTATTTCTAGAAATTTTTTCGAATTCTTCATTATTATTTCTAGAAATTTCTTCAAACTTTTTCGAGACTTCATCGAATTGCACCCCAAATGTCCTGGTCACTTCCTCGAATTTCTCATTATTATTTCTGAAAATTTATTTCAGTAACAGTTCTTCCGGAGAGTGGAACTCGAACAATTCAGGATCTTCCCCATTATCAATCAGAGTGTCCCTTAACCGGTTCTGGAGGGTCGCTTTATTACCAGAATCATCACAATCCCGCTCCACCAACAGTTCTTTGAGTGTTTCACGGTTAACTGCACTAATTCATTTTTAATTGTCTTTATTAACTCAATTAGTCAATACAGTTTTGAAAGTCTTCGACACGAAAACGAACAAAATTCTTCACACAAAAAAAAAACTTCACACATTCACACGAGTTAAGTTTTAATGACCGAAAAATAACTTTTTAAAAACGTTTATTCTAACATACAAGATTACATCAATAGGACAAGATTATATCTGAGATTATTATATGCATTACATGGTTTTATATTAAAATAAATGAAAGATCAGCATTAAGTTGTAATATTATCCAGTGAGACGTTGTGGAGCCGTGGTATGGCTACATGACTCCTCCCCTCTAGGTTTGAAGCACGTCCTCGTGGTTCGACTTCAGGATTGATCTAGGCAGATTTCGTTCTTCTAACGGAATTTCGATGACAGTAGCTGGCTTTGGTCGTCTTGATTTCAGGAGTTTTATTTTTCTTCTTCTTAGGAAGATGATGGCACCAATGGTGATTAATATGATAAAGCTAAGGGCGATTCCAAAATGTCCTCGGTGGAACTCAATGGGAAGTATGTTGGGCTCTTGGTATTGTGGTATCATCTTAGTCGGGTCGTCTAGATGTAGTGGTTTGACATTTAGCTTATGCTTGACTTTTGATGGTTCTTGGTGATTAGGCCATTCTTGTGAAAAAGTTCTATTTGAACCTGTCTATGTATGTTTCTGGAATGAATATGTGCAGTCGCTATTTCCCAAGAAAGCATTACATTTTGTGATTTTGACAGATTTAAAAGATTTCGAACAATCCTCATTGATGTCTTCGGGTTGTTTTGTGCAGATGATAGTATTTCCGTTAGTTAGTTGAGTGAATAAGGACAAATTGTTGTTGACAGTGGCGAAGTTTCATTTTGATAAATCGTCTAGGCTACACAGGTCTTCATGTGGTACTTTTTGGCAGTACCAGAGTGAAAATGTCTTTCTGCAGTCCTCGCTGGTCCATTTGGTTGAGCCTTTTGAGTTGAGGGCAAACGTATGGGGTGGTAGGAGGATATTGTTACGAGTACTAGGAATAGGAATTATTTTGGACAAATGATAAAATTCATTGGCTAATATAGGTATTTTTAAAGTACAAATGAGTGTTTTTGAAGTGAACATAAGATTAACTTTAGTGATTTCTAATAAAATTGGAATATCTGGAGCGATTTCAGTGTGAGAGTGAGTTGAGTGTAAATAATTGAAAATTTCTTTTAGTTCTTGTTGGTTTATCAATTCGACATTTAGTATGCCTTGATTGCTGAATGAAATAGTTCTCAAAAGTGTCTGAATGTAATTTCTTAAATTTCTGATCTGTTCTAGCTCTATGTGAATAATTATTTCACTATTCAACCTATCCTCTAAGTCTGATAAGTCTTTATAAACATTTTCTGCATGTGTTTGTATTTTCTGCAAATCCTTTTGCCATCTTTCTGTTATTTGACCTGCTAATGTATGTAGCTTGGAAATTTCAGTCATTAATTTCTCTTCGTTAGAGTTAATCTTCATAAAATTATTTTGAATGTCAATTAGATCGTTTTGATCTAGATTTCCTGATATGTTTCTTATAGCTGAGCCTAAACCATCGAATAGACTTCTTTTTGATTTTTGTCGGGGCGAGAATATATTCTCAGTTTGTTAATATCTTCTGATAGAAGATCAATGTCTCGTTTGTAAGTATTTGCTAAGTTAAGTTTATCAGGGTTGATTTGGTTGATTATAGGTATTTGATTTAATGATAATTTAGCATATGTAGTCTCGATACTCTCAATACTTATTGTAAAATAAACCTTATGATAGTTAACCTTATATTTAGCTAAGCCTAAGTTGTCTAATATGTATCCAGGGGGATCAATTGGTGTCAGCTGAAGTGCCTGGTTGATGGTTATCAGTGTCATTGTCAATCTGAAAAGAGTTAGTATTTTTGATCATGTGTTTACTGATTCTCTTTCCTTTTTGTGATACAAGATTTTGTTCCTTTGATTTCTTTGGATCTAGTAAAATTTTCTTGTATCTAGGTTTTATTTTATTTCTAGGTTCTGTATTTAAATAAACAATATCAGTTTTTGAGATTTTTCCTGTACGCTTTGAATTTACTTTCTCTAAATTGTTTGATTGCTTATTGAATTGTTTTTGATAAAGGTCGTTATAGAAAGGGATGATTTCTTGTTTCCTATGCTCATTATAGTCTTGAAATATTTGTTTTTCTGGATTAATTTCATGTAGATTAAGATTTTCGTAGGGACCATAAAGTAATGAAAACGGTGTAAAATTAGTTACGGAGTGAACGGATTGGTTGTAAATTAAAATTGCTGTGGTGATTAATTCCGTTGTACTTTCTTTGGATTTTTGTCTGAGAATACGTAGTTTCTCTATTAAAGTTGAATGTGCTCTTTCGATTGGTGAATTCCCAGTATGAGCTTGAGGAGTAGTATAGTGAATACGAATTTGGAACATGGACATGAATTCTTTGAAGGTTTCGCTGGAGAATTCTTTGGCATTGTCGCAAGTTATCTGTGAAGGATAATTATGATGAGAAAAGTAATGGCGTAATTTGTTCAAAATTGTTATGGAATTTGCGTCGTGAAGTTCATATGCTTGAAGGTATCTGGTAAATAAATCTATGATTGTTAAGTATCGCTTGTTTTCTACAAAAAATATGTCTATGTGGAGTATTTCAAAAGGTCTTTTGGCTATGAGTGGTCCTGAGAATGGGAATTTCCGAGGATTCCGGTCGTATTTGGAAGTTAAACATAATTCACATTTATTAATATGATTTGTGACAAGATCTTGAATTTTTGGAAAATAGTATTGAGACTGAAGGTGTTTTGTAGTTTCTGTTATTCCATTGTGAGTATGTGAGTGATAGTCTGAAATTATTCTTATCTGTTCATCTTTATTAAGGATATCTTTCAGAAACATATTAACTTTAACAATTTTTACGTTGGGTTCAAATATTTCGGAACATTTCTTGTAGGCCGATTAAATGAGATCGTCTTCTTGGCAGTATATATAGTACGTTTTCGTAGGGTCTATAATTTCGTGAAACATATTACCTAGTATAGTTTCGTCAATTCTTCTTCTGATTGTTAAAGTGTATCTATTCTTTCCAAAAGGTTTTGTAAACACAATATCGTTTTTGTCACCGTATTTCAATAAAATTTGATAATGAGCGGAATTTAAAGATTTTTCAGATATTGGAAAATTAAACGCTGGATTTTCTTGTGCTGTATGTCTAGTTTCTCCTGAATTGTTACTCTTTTCGTCATCGTCTGGTTGCGCACTTGATTGATTTGAGAAAGGGTTAGCGTTCAAAATATTGTCTGCTTCACTATTTGTTATCGATAAATTGGATTCTGAGCCGAACGTTGGTAATACCGACAGAAGGTCGATATCTTTATTTTGATCACCTTTAATTAAGTCTAAATTCTTCTTTGCCGTATTCATAGGGGGCACAACTATAATGTCACTAATAATGTTCACTTTAGGTTCCTCTCTAGCGGATTTCATAAGAGGTAAATTTTTTCTATTGCGTCTGTTGGAGATGATTTCATCTATAGCATTTATCTCGATTCTTGAGAGAGCATCAGCTACGTAGTTCTCTTTACCTTTTTTATATTTAATTTCAAAATTAAATTCCTCAAGTTTTAGTTTCCATCGAATAAGTCGTTGATTTGGTTCTTTCAATGAATGTAACCAAACTAAGGGTTTATGGTCAGTTTCTATAAGGAATTTTCTACCAAATAGATAGGGACGGAAATGTTTACAGCTGTCGATAATTGCAAGCAGTTCTTTTTCAATAGTACCATAATTCTTTTCGGCTGAATTCAATGTTCTTGAGTAGAATGCAATTGGGTGAGAGTTTTGAGAGATAACGCTTCCTATGGCAACATTAATAGCATCTGTAGTTAGAGTGAATATTTTTGAAAAATCGGGGTATGCAAGAACAGGGGCATTACAAATAATTTGTTTACATTTTTCGAATGAATCAATATATTCTTGATCTTTAAGATTTATTTTAGTACCTTTCTTAAGATATTTATTGATCGGATGGGAAATTTTGGCAAAATCTTTTATAAACTTTCGGTAATATGAAATCATACCAAGAAATGATTTTATTTGTTTCTCAGATTTCGGAAGGGGAAACGATTGAATTGCTTCAATTTTATTTGGGTTAGGTTTAATTCCATCTGGAGTGATGATATGTCCTAGAAATGCTACCTCCTTTCTCAGGAATTCGGATTTATCTAACTGAATTTTTAAATTATAATTTTGAAGCTGTTGGAAAATTTGTTTTACATGTAATATATGTTCTTGAAGTGATCTAGAGAATATAACGATATCGTCCATATATACGAAACAGAACAGGAATGGTCGTAGAATTGTATCCATAACCCTCTGGAATGTTGCTGGGGCATTCTTTAGGCCAAATGGCATACGAGTATATTCGTAGTGACCATTGTCGACAGTGAAGGCAGTCTTCTCAGTCGAATCTGGATGAATTTCTATTTGGTGGAATCCTTGGGCAAGATCTAGTGTCGAAAAGTAAACACATCTGCCAAGATTGTCAAGAATTTCGTCGATTCTGGGTAAAGGATATTTATCTTCGATAGTTTTTTCGTTTAATTTTCTATAGTCTATAACCATACGGAATTTCCTTTTTCCACTGGAGTCTAATTTTTTGGGGACAATCCAAACAGGGGAACTATAAGGAGAGATACTGGGTTTTATGATTTTATTATCTAGAAGTTTTTGGATCTGATTTTGTATCTCTTCTTTAAGATGGTATGGATATCTATATGACTTTTGATAAATAGGCTCTTCATCAGCAGTTCTAATGTTATGTTTGACAGCATGAGTGAAAGAAAGATCAGAGTTTTCGTTATAGAAGATGCTTTTGTATGCTTTGCAAGTTGAAATGATGAGGCTTTTCTCCTCGGGGTTCAGATGTTCTGTTCGAATAAGTTTAATAATGTCTATATCATTATAAATGTCATAATTTGGACCAGATTGTTTGAATCTTGATAGGGGTTGGACTGGAATTGGATCATGAAAGTTTATGGCAATTTGTGAGAATTGTAGATCTTGTTCAATTGGAATTTGTACGTATCCGTCTGAAGCTGAAGTGATGCACTCAGGGATAGAAATATTGTTTAAAGAAATTTCTGGTAAAACTACAGGGCCGTTGTCAAGTGTTACAGGAATTTTCAATATAGGCTTATCAAGTTGTTCTGTGTATGGTTCAAATAAACCAGGATTTATCTCAAAATGAAATGGTATTTTAATATTTGCAATTTTTAATATATGATTCTTATAATCTATAAGAGCTTTAAGAATATCAAAATCTTGACTACCAATAAGAGCATCGAATCTTTCGTGCCATGGGACTATAAACATGTCGAAAATATGTTCTATTCCAAAATCGTTTAATAGAGGATATTGACAACTCAATGAGCCATTATAAGTGGTTTTAATTGATTTCACGGAAAATTTTGACTTGTAAATGTAATTGGAAAATAGTCGAAAGGCTGGTTCTGGATTGATTATCGAATTGGTTGCTCCTGGGTCAATTAATATCTTAAGATCTAATCCGGGAAGGTAAATGAAAGGTAGTTTTGGTGATGAGTTTATATTGTTGATATCTATTCCGAGGCTATTAATTAAAAATGTTCAGTTTCCTTATTTTCTTCGATATTTAAATTTTGGAACTGATCGTCTGTATTATCTATGTATGTCTGTTCGTTATATGTGTATTCGTCTTGATAAGTACCGTAATCTTGATTTTCATCTTCGTTATAGTCTTGTTCGACGTTGAATAGTTCTTCTACCATTACTCTAGGGGGGCCGGTTTGTTTAAAATGGTTCTGTGGTCTGTTTTGGGGCCTAAAAGTATGAGCTGTTGATATGCTCATCGGTGTGGGTTTGTAATTGTCATGTGGTTTCTGTTGTCTTTTGAAAACTTGTGAGTTAGAAGGGAATTGTTTGGGTGGGATGGGTTGATTTTCATTTGGAAATTTCGGATGTATTTGTGGTCTAAATGGCTGATATTGAAAGGACTGATTTGGCAATTGAGGTTGGAATTGTTGGGGTTGAAATGGTTGACTAGGCATATGTGGCCTTAATTGTTGATATTGAACGGGAAAATGTGAATTTTGAGATCTGAATTGTTGGAAGTGGAGGGGTTGTTTATTCTGATAATTTGATGATTGAGATTTCTGGGGTGGACGTATTTTTGTTGACTTCTGAGCTCTAAGGAAGTTTGCAAATTCTATCTGGGACCTTTCGTTATCTAGTTTCTTACACTCAAACAGGGCATGTTCAATGCTTGGAATTGAAATGTGAAGAAGATGATTTCGGTAGGGTTCTAATAGACCTGCTTTAAATATTGCAAGGGCTTGTTCAGTGTACATATTTTCTTTGGGCTTACGAACACTTTCATCATTTGTATTGATTGCTAAATGTTCCTTAAGAATTTGTAATTTGGAAATAACTTCTTCATAGAATTCTGAAAAGGTTTGTGGATAGATTTGAATTGTGATATTAAGATCGTGAGCTAGTAGCTCTTCAGACCTAGGATCTCCGAATCGTTCAGTAAGGGCTTTCTTCAGGCTAAGCCAAGTTTCGAAGGATTGGTTAATAATGACATCTCTAGCTGGACCAGAAAGCTTGGCTTTAATTTGTTCTAAGACTAGAGTGTTGAACAGATGATTGTCTTTTGTTTCTAGAAGCATTATATATTTCTCGGACTGCCTAATAAAATATGCGAGGTCTTTCGAACCACCGGAATATTTGGGCAGGAGGTTGTTTGCCATTGTTATATCAAGTTGGGTAATAGGGATAGGATTAGCCATGTTGTTTATTGTTTCGTCCGATTGAGAGATATCTAAATGTTCGAGTAATTTGAGTAAACTGTCTGTACGAATAGGTGATCTAGATCGAATACGATTATTGCTCATAAATAAATTCAACTAACAACAAAAAATATATAAAAAAAATACGAGAAATTAATCACTTCAATTTCTAAAAATATGATTTATGAGAAAAAAAAATTGCAGAGAATGTGTTGTACATGCAAAAAAAAATCGACTACTGGTATTTATTTTAAGTAAATCAATAAAATCAATCTTATTTTATAAAGAATATATTCACTGAAGGAACTATATTTCTTTACTAAATTCCATAGATGAGAATTAGCCAATAAATTAAATTAAAGGAAAATGACTTACAGGATAATGCACAAAAGGATCATTTGTAAGGTTCTTCCTTGTCTCTGGATTCACTGAAGGAACTGGAGCCTGTTTGACGACCTGGATTCCACTGAAGGGATCTGATGTGGGCCGGAGATATTTCTTCTTTGATGCACCTCGTAGTTGAACACAGTCACTAATGTCTTATCAAAAATTGTTCGAGATATCGTCTTAATTTCTTGATAGAAAACAATAAAACGTCTACCGCACTGAAGGGGTAATTAATCGATTCACCGACGATATCCTGTTCGCAGCGCCAGTTAAGTTTTAATGACCGAAAAATAACTTTTTAAAAACGTTTATTCTAACATACAAGATTACGTCAATAGGACAAGATTATATCTGAGATTATTATATGCATTACATGGTTTTATATTAAAATAAATGAAAGATCAGCATTAAGTTGTAATATGATCCAGTGAGACGTTGTGGAGCCGTGGTCTGGCTACATGACTCACGAAAACGAACGAAAAGTTTTCACACGAAAACGAAGTAAAGAGTCTTCACACTATACACAAAAACGAACAAAAAGTATTTATACCAACACGAAAACGAACAAAAGAGTCTTAAACTTAGATCTAACAAAAAGTCACGAAAACACTCAACTCTACACAAAAACACAGTCTCTTAAAGTCTGTCCAATTTTACAGTCACTCACTGACTGATTCCACACTGACACCAATGTAACGGGGATTTATATTAAAACTGGGTTCGACTTATTTCAACTTATTTATTTTCACTATAACTACACGACCATATACAAATTTATATTCACACTTATTTCTCTGACTATATACGACTTTCTACTGTTTATGATCTATGACCGACCGACTATCTATCACTATCTCCGTGGTCCGTGTCTTTTTATATCCACTTAACCTCCTATCTCGAAGCTTCTCGTCCTTTCCAATATGTTGTTCTGGATGTATTTCCCAATATATTCCTTCGAGAATAGACCCAATCAGTATATTCTCCATATTTCTGGATGTTAGTGACATTTGTGAGTGTGTGTTGGTGTATTCAGGTAAGTTTTCACGTTACAATACTTTTAATATCAAAACTAACTGCTATTATTAATCAAAACTAAATATTACACTGACTTTTTATCAGCTATCTAACCATCTCACGGCTCGTTGTCACCATTCCAAAAATAGGACGGCTTGTTCAATTATTTACTTTATTTAAAGTTCGGCACTAGAATTATATCATCAGAAAACAATCAAAAGATTCTCCCCTGGACCAATTTGAGACAAATATTGACAGACTTCAAATTCCGAATTCGTACTTAGATCGGAGGCATCTCGCCGCCTGTTAAGCTTAACACTGATCCAAGTGTGATCCAATAATAGTTAATTATATTATCTGATGCAAGCAAAATCAAATCTATATTTATATGTTTATATATAGATTTGTAATCCTAAAATAGTGCAATAGTTAGTTAGTAGTGAATATAAACTGTAATCAGTGTGTACGTGAATTTCTATGCACATAAGAACAAAGAACATTACAATTGGTGTAAGGTGTGGAATGGCTAGAAATTGTTGGACATTAGAATAAATAAAACATATTTCGAGAAAGTGCCAAAATTAATGGAGCTGAAGGCTTCGGACCTTAGAAGAGAATTGGAGGAGATTGGCGAGATTACTGGAAGGAAACAGGACCTACAAGATCAACTTCGAAAAATATATGTTGAGGAAGGTTGAGACCCAGAAACTGTTCATTTCGAACTGTCAGACTTTGAAAGATTGAGAGAGAGAGAGAGAAAATATACTTTATTGTCAAAGAAAAAGTTATTGACAAAGTTAAAAACTATTTCTATATATATATATATATATATATATATATATGAAAAAGAAAATAAACATTTTCGAAAGCTCGGTGAGCAAACAGAGTCTTCTTAATTAAGCCCCATTTATCGACAGATTTCCCAGTCTTTATTCTAAGTATTAGTGATCTAACAAATACTGTCGTACTTCCACCACTAATTTCTATATATATATATATATATATATATAGAAATAGGAAACTCTTCTGATTACACCGTCCCGAGAATGCTGACTATGGAATCCGTGAATAGGACGCAATTAGTGGCATTTTCCCATGAGAACATTATATTGCATATTGTACATTTTTTCACTATAAATAAGGAACACTTTATAATTTTAATCATTCTGAAATGTAAATCTAAAGCAAGCCGAATCTATGTCAGTTTTCATAATCATCCTAACCTTACACTTAATTTCACTTGTATAATAATTATAATTTAAGTCTTATTATTAAATCATTAATAATAAGTGGTGTCAGAAGTAAATAAATAAAATAATTGTTTTTAAAAAGCCAATTAGATAAAACGAGATCTAATATCTATATATATATATATATATATATATATATATATATATATATATATATATATATATATATGTTGGTTAGAATAATTCAGGTTATACGGCCTAAAAGGGCATTCAATGAAAGATCTTCATGTAAAATTTAGAAATGTCTATTTATTTTGTTTTATAAGTCAAATTGAAAGTATCAAAAATATAAATGTTTGAGATTGCATCTGTATAATATTAGATTGTATAGATAACATTATTTTCCTGTGAATATGGAAATTTTGAACTTTTCTATATATAAATAGATCCATGTTGTAAGTACTTAATATTTATTTATAGAAATATCATATACATTGTGGTTTTGTAATATTTTTTAGTTTCGCTGATGAAGGCTGAAATTTAAACTAAGCCGAAATATACGATTTTACATGAAGATCTTTCATTGAATGCCCTTTTAGGCCGTATAACCTGAATTATTCTAACCAACATAGTTATATATATATATATATATATATATATATATAAATATAAATATATATATAAAATATAATTTAATAACACTAATTTACACTACATATTACTATCAGAGAAGGGATGGTTCTCTTCTCGGCAACTACTTTCATACCTTATTGTATACTAAATAACTAACTTAAATACTAGTTTGTGAACTTATCCACAAACTAGTATTTAAGTTAGTCATAATATAAAACAAGTGCAAGTGTTATGGAACAGAATATAAAACAAGGACGAGAAAAAATGGCACAGAAATCATAACAAAAACTATAAAAACAAAAAATGAGCTTGAAGCAAGTACAAGTAAGCTTAAAGCCGCAATAGGAACAACAAAAAGTAAGCTTGAAGCGAGTACAAAAAAAATCAAAAATACATTTATTCATCTAAAGTTATAAAATAGCTTATCAGACTAGTCAATTTTCACAATACAAACACTTTAAAAAGTTATTGACAAGAATTAGAAGTACATTTAAAAGATACAGACGAGTAGTTTCGGATATTGAAATCCTATTGCTATAGGCATAAATATATATATATTTCTTTCAAATTTTATTTTACCTATTATTATCTAAAAAAAGAAATTAGTTTCTGAAGTTTAGGAAATATTCAATTGTATAAAAGCAGTTTTCTACTAGGTTATCTTTCAGACGGTTTTCCATGTTTTTTGTTTCATTTTTAAGGATATTTCTTGCTTTATTGTAGCATTTTATTCCCATGCGTCCGGGTGAGTTCTGGCAGGTGCTTAACCTGGAGTATGACATGTGTCTCAAGCTTACTTTTTGTGTCATAGTTCTGTACGTTCTTATTTTTTGGTAAATTTCTTTCATTGTTTTTTGTTAATAGTACAAGTTGGAGAATATATAAACATGGTAATGTAAGAATTTTGAATTGTTTAAAAAGTGGTGAACAGCTTGTAGATTGGGGTACATCCGCCATACTGCGGATTATATTTTTTTGTTTTTTGAAAGCTTTGTCGAAATAAGCTTAGAGCACAAAATTAGATCAAGAAGACAAATATTACAAGCATGTTGTATAAATTCAGTTGAATATCAACCATCACTGAGGGTTTCATTTAATACGTTAACTGCCATGTGACTCAAGCGTCTCTCACAGGTGACATGTTTCATTATGCCATATGAAGCATCTACGATTCACATAAAAACTTTTGCATTTATATCTGTAGCTTACCTACCGACCAGAGTGACCATATAAAATTATTGTTGTTGAAAAAGCGTGGCCTGGTGAATAAAATGAGGTGATTAGTCTACGTAAAATTTAATGTTTTTGCTTTTATCAGACGTTTAATGCAAATGTTTTTTTTTAAATTTATTTAACTCAAAACACAATTTATACCGAACGTGTTTTATTGAGAAAAAGAAACTAAATACTGGCGCAACTTAAAAGTACGGATAAGATTCATGAGAACAAGATGTACGCATTCAACATGTCTGATCCTAAAAGCAATTCTATGGCTATTTTTCTATACCATTTTATTCCTTTTCTCAAAGCTGAGGAATATGCTTTGATTTGGTCGGAAAAATCAATAAATGCTTTACATGTAATATAATCAACAACATCGGGCTTTTCTGTTTCCGCATTACGCCATGTTCGTACTGTAACCATTTGTCCAGTTTGCTTAGTAGATACTGTAAGGACGTCTCTTTTGTCTTGTCAACTCCTGTATTACTCTCTAGACTGAATGATTCACATTTCTTTAGCGTTTTGTTTATAATATTTTTTTGATTATTTTTATTTTTTCTTAGCGTTCCAACTAAGTGAGTTTTCCTCTGTAGTAACTTCGCACAGATTCATGACAATATTGGTTGGAACGCTTGACCCATCTACTTGTAGGATTAATACCGTATTATGATATCGTGTTGACAGACACACAGACAGACAGCTGAAAATCAATCCCGTATGAGGTATTACCCTTACGTATTTGAAGAAATCATTTATTAACTCTCTTGTAATTATTATCTGGATAGAATAAATAAATAAATGTGTGAGCACCGTTCACACACACACACAGAGACAGGATATACAGAAATATACATTTTTCTCTGTTATTCAATATATTTCTCTTCAATATATTTTTATGAATGACTTCATTATTATACAATAAACCTATATATTATTATCATTATGAGTAAATAGCAGGTATTACCCTTATAAATAAATAAAAATCGGTAGTTAATAAGGAAATTAAATATATAATTTAATTATTGAAAATTTCTCTAAAAGCCAGAACGTACAAAAAAGTATACGAAAACGTATAATCGACGATTTCTCACTTTTAGCGTGACGCGGTTTCTCGACCAACACACCATCCTAACGAGCCCAAAGAAGTATAACTTCAAAAATAATTAAAAAAATGTATGAATAAATTTACAGAAGGAAACGTGCTGGAAAGTGCACGCGACGACCAGGACGTGTTGTCACTGGCGCTGGAGGCAGTGCAGCAGCTTCATACATAATATCATATTTTTTCGTCGCTGCTAAAGATCTTGTGACTTGTGGGGGCCGGAGTATGGTTGTTGCATCGATGTTCTCACTGAATCATCTCGAAGGAAAGCGTGTGTGCATGATGACAGCTCTTTGAAGATGAAGGTGCTGCGGTTGGTATGACGTAAAGTAGGGGTTGGACGAAGACGGGCAGTCAGTTGGCGTAGGCGGTCCACGAACGAAAAAACATCTAACGGATGAATAGTGTTAGTGGTAGGCTGTATGAATTATCCAGGAAGACGAAATGGTTCACCACAAACCATGTCTGCCGCGGATGCTTGCATGTCTTGCTTGAAGGCAGAGCGGATTCCCAAGAGAACGAGTGGAATAGCTTCGTACCATGAGGCATCACTGTAACACATAAGCGCTGCCTTAAGTTGTCTGTGCAGGCGTTCGACTAAACCATTAGCCTGTGGGTGGTAGGGATATGAGCATTTGTTGGAATCCAGCAAAATTTCCTAGGGCCTTAAAAAGATTCGATTCAAAATGTCGGCCTTGATCTGATGTGATGCATTGTGGACTACCAAAACGCGAAATCCAGCTACGGAGAAGTGAGTCCGCTATTGCATCAGCTGTAATCGTTTAGAGTGGATAAGCTTCAGGCCATCGGGTGTACCTGGCAATGGCTGTGAGGCAATAGGAGTAAGGACCTGCAGCTGGTAGAGGGCCAATGAGGTCTATATGAATGTCCAGAAAACATTGTGATGGTAGAAGAAATGTTCCTAAAGGTGATGAAACGTGGCGGGTTACCTTCGTACGTTGGCATGAAATGCAGGCGCGTGCCCATTGGCGGCAGTCCCGGCAAATGCGTGGCCATATGAAGGCTATCGAATAATTGTCGTCTGAAGTGAGTTGAAACAAAGGGCCTGGGTCGGCCGGTAGATGTATCGCAGTACAGAATGACATCAGAACTAGGAACCTTCACTTTCTCAAAATGAAGAGTTTTCTTCATCGAGGAGTGTGCGGAGTTCGATGTTGTCCTTCTTGCATGAGCGATGGCTTCCATGTCAATATGCTTCCACGCGAGAGAAAGAGGCCACAATGTTGTCGGAACTACTGATGTGACGGATTTCTGTTGAAAATTGAGAGATGAAAGATAGATGATTCGTTTGTACCGGGGGAAGATTATCACGTTTTTGTTGAAAAGCAAAACATATAGGTTTGTGGTCTGTGAAAATGACTGCATGTTGCGTTTCTACTATGTGACGGAAATGTCGCACTGCCAAGTATATAGCAAGAAGGTCGCGATGGTAGGTGGGCCAGGTAGAATGTGTTGAGGTGAGCTTTTTAGAAAAAAATCGAAGAGGTTCCCAGGCGTTGTTCATATGTTGTTGCAAACAGGCACCTACGGATAATTGGGAAGCATCCGTGAAAGGTCCTATGGGGGCATTGGGTTCAGGATGAGCAAGTAATGTTGTCCCTCGAAGTCCGGTGAGTGCATCGTGAAGGATAGCCTGATATTCGGCGGCATGCGGTATGAATCTTGGGTAAAAATTCATAACGCAGAGGAAACGACGCAAGCCTTTGGCAGAAGCTGGTTATGGAAAATCTTGTAGCGCAATGACTCGCTCTGGAGAGGCCGGGACACCGGTAGATGTGATGCGATATCCGAGGAAAGTGACAGACTGGGATCCGAGTATACTCTTTGTGGTATTAATAAGTATTCCATACTGGCTTAGTTTTTTGAAAAGCAATTGTAGATGGTGCGGGTGCTCTGCTGGGGTCAACAAGATATCGTCCACGTACGTGAAGCAGAAATCCAATCCACGCAAAACCTCATATATGAATCGTAGGACTAGATCAAGAACTGAAAATGTAGTACATTCACGCAGGTTGGAAGTAAAGTCGTGTATGTGGCGTACAGGATAACCATCAGGTATTGTGCGGGGATTGAGAGTGCGGTAATCACCACAAGGACGTCAACCATCGTTCTTCTTGGAGACCTAGTGCAAGGGCGATGACTATGGACTCTCGGAGCCTCGAGCAGTACCTTCACATAATATGGCATCGAACTCAGCTTTTGCGATACGCAGACGATAAGTCCTGATAGACAGAAATACCAGTTTTGCAATCGATGAGGCGATTGGTGGTACAATCTGTCGAAAGATGAAAGTGTGCAAGGAAGTCTAAACCAATTATCGGCAGGGACACATCTGCAATGGTGAAGCGCCAAGAAAATTTCCGGCGAACACCCAAATTTATTTGCAGAGGAATAATACCATAGGTTTGTATTGTTGATTGGTCAGCTACTTTGAGGTTGTAACCTGTGGGGATCCGGCAATATTTGAGAAGTCACCGTGGATAACAGCACAGGTCAAAATTTTGTTGACAGGTGCGGTCCTTAATTAGTAAGCCACGTCCTGTTGAGAGGCAGTCAGTGGAGGCCATTACTGGCTGCCATTTGAGTTTCCCGACTGGTAAGAGCAGGGTGGAATACATCGTTTAGCTTTGTTTTTAAATTTCTTGTGGTATCGGGTGGGTTGACGATTATATCTTGGACTTCAGTAGCTAAGCGAGCATCTAGATGGGAAATGACATACCCATAGCGTGTGAGATCGCTGGTTATTCCAGCCAAATTAAATTGAGTCTCAACTTGGGCGAACCAGACTCTTCGATTGTCGGGCCAGAAGGGTGGTAGCTTAGGTGTGATTCTATAGATAGCACTAGGCTGGTCTTGATGTGTTGTTGCGTTGATTGGAGCACTCTGGAGACGAGCGATGTCGGTAGCAAGTTGTTCGTTTTGTTTGGTCAAGTTTTGCAATTGTACTTGCAAATCTTCCTTTGAAGCCATGGTGCGATGTGGAACACAAGCTATTGCTTAGCACTGTTCACGTCGGGGTCACTAAATGTAGGATTAATACACTACTTGTTAATACCATATTTATTGAGCTATATCACTACAATAGTATTGATTTTATTTTATTACTCTGGACGTCTATTCGCGCCCAAGCTGAGTGACCGTTAGGAACTGACAGTAGATATACAAGGGGGTTCTACTATAAAGATAGGGCAAACAGTGAGTGCAAGAGACAACGTATGGCGTAGGCTCTGAGAGAGAGAGAGAGACGGACATTGTATTGTGGGTCATCTAACTTTATGTCACCACGCCATCTGTGGTGACATAGCATAATTAACTACTTTGCCATGTCACCAGCGGACCATCTGTGAACGGATGATCCACATTACATTTTAAGATACCTATAGGTATCCGGTCCGGATGTTGTCAATCAGCATCTGGGAGGAGTGAAGTGCCAACCCGGCGCGTCTCCAGGTGGCGGATAGGAGGGGGCCTCTGACGATGACTTTTATATGAGAAGGGGGCCTGCGGGGAAATAAGGCTCATTGAGACTAAAAACTCAATTGGCAGCCACGAATACCTTGCCGCGGACCAACTTCACCTGTCCCAGCTGTAGTGTCGTGGCTAAGGGAATTGCACTCAGGTACAACGATGCCAGGTGTGCGTTCGAGCTAACCTCGAAACCACCCTGTCAAACCAACGCATCCTGGTCGTCTGTGGTCATGTCTCGCGGGCCAGTGATGCGGGGGGGTCTTGGCTTAACCACCCGGACCAAGAGGAAATAACCTCATCAAAAATTCTAAATCCAAGGTGGGAAACCAGGCCGATGGATGCATGGCCAGATAGAAGACTGGTCTCTACTGGTTTCGACCTTGGAGCACAAGGGGGAAATCCATTGTATTAACCCCTTACTCCTGCATGCGGGGCTCTGCAGGAGTGGACCGATTTGTCCCCAGCTACTCGTGGGAAGTATATGGAGAAGGCCCATCAACCCAAACTCACCGGAGGAGAGATGGAGAAAGCCTCCACCTCCTCATCCGGGCTCCCTGTAAATAGGGAAATGCCAAACGGCAAAGAAATCGAACTTGCACCTGAGGAGACCAGAAAACAGGCTCTTAACACTCCATACCACCTACTGTCCCGACCCCGAAGGTAACACCGACGGGAAAAGGGACGGGAAAGAGAGGCGCGGAGCATATCACTCCTTCGGAACGGCCTCAGCCTAAAAAGCCGAAAACAGCTGCAGCAAAAACCGGGCATGCCACTGGATACGCTGCAGCTGCCAAGGCCGTAAAGGCTATTCGTGTGGGTATCATACCCAAGGATTACCCTAGAGTAATCCTTGAACCACAGAGGCTCTCAACACTGGAGGATACTCTAGTGGAAGAGATGTGCAGTGGAGAGGTGAAGGGAATGCACTTCACCGGTATACATTTCCGCTGTGGAATGATGCTGGTGGACTGCGGTTCTCAGGATTCGGAGGACTGGCTCACTGGAGTAGTGCCGGCCTTGAGGTCTTGGGAAGGACCCGAGTTAGTGGCGGTGGAGGAGAAAAACATCCCCAAACCCGTCACTGTAACGGTGTACTTCCCAAGAAGCTTCGAAATGGAGACGGAGAAGATCCTCCGACTCGTCGAAGTACAGAACACCTGGCTCAGTACCGGAGCCTGGAAAGTTCTCAACTCCAAAAAGGAGGGAACCGGTACTGTCCTCACGATTGGGATCGATCACCAATCAGGAGAGGCCCTGAAGGCAGAAAGATGCGTCTTAAACTTTAGGTTTGGACGTGTGTCTGTCTCGGGGCTAGGGCAGAAAAATAATCTTGCGGGAGGTCTAAAAGATGCGGAGATACCCTCCACATCTACGGATAAAACTGCTAGCTCAGGTCTGGTCGAGGCCTCTGCTGGCTCTGCCAAAGAAGCCGGGGCGGCAGAGAAATTCTCTGCAGTCCTGGGGGAAGGGCGAACCCATGCGGGGGTCGAGGCCATAACCCGAGACCCAGATACCTGCTCGAGCTCCAAGGAGACTACCCTCCCGATGGATCTTGATGAGGGACAGGAGGAAAGAGAGGAGGGGGGAATTAGAGGCTGGACTACCCAGCCCCTATACCCCAGACTACAGCACCTTAATCACTTTCTCCAAGGTGGCGCAAGTGAACTTGCATCACGCGAAGGGAGCTTCAGCAGTGATTGCAAGGCTATTTGCGAAATCCCAACTGGATTTTGTACTGATCCAGGAACCCTGGACAGGCAAAGCAGGCCAAATTAAAGGTTTGGCATCCAAAGACTCAAAATTGATCTATGACCAGAGGCAGGAGTCCCCTCGTGCCTGTGTGATCATAAGAAACAACATTAATTTCACATGTGTTTCAGAATTCATGACTCGGGACCTAGTTCCAATTCTAGTAGACCTCAACAATGGGGGCATCAACAGAGACATAGTTATTGCATCTGCTTATTTCGCTGGAGACAATCCTGCAATACCTCCAGTCGAAGCTCAAGAGCTAGTGCAATACTGCAATAGCAGACAACTGCCAGTCATCATAGGCTGTGATGCCAATGCGCACAATGTTATTTGGGGAAGCACGAACAACAACCCTAGAGGTGAGTGCTTACTTGAATATTTCTTAGCTAATAATCTAGAAACCCTTAATGTGGGAACAACCCCCACTTTTGTCACGAGAGCAAGAGAAGAGGTCCTGGACGTAACAATTGCCAGCCTTACTGCCAGGAATAACGTATTTGATTGGAGAGTGATGGAGGAACCTTCTCTCTCCGATCATAGGATTATAGAGTTTAGGATTGCGGGGGAAGTAACCTCACTGTCTCCAACTCGTAACCCTAGAAATACAGATTGGTCTAAATATAAGACCCTTCTGAAGCAAAACTTGGAACAGATCGAAAGTAATGGGGTCAAACACCCACACTGCGATCTGGATCAAGAGGTCGAACTGGTCAGTGTGGCGATAACGGAGGCGTTCCAATCAAGTTGCCCACTCTGAAAAGCTCGACCAAGCAAGGAAGCACCTTGGTGGAACAAAAACCTGTCAAACCTCAGATTAGAGGTCCGTCGGCTCTTCAACAGGGCCAAAAGAGACGATAATTGGCAGGGCTACACCGAGAAGCTCACACAATACAATAAGGAGATCAGGAAGGCCAGGAGGCTTCACTTTAGCTTTTTGTGAAAAGATCACTTCGACTCCTACTGCAGCCAGATTGCAAAAAGTCATGGCAAAAGGGACAATCAGCCCCTTAATGTCGCTCAAGAAGTCAGACTGGTCATACACTAAGGGAGAAGAGGAGCGATCTACTCTAGTTCTCAAAACACACTTCCGAGGAAGTGAACCCCTCAGTAGTATTGACGTAGCAATCCAAACCAAGAATCCTCGCAAAGAAGATTGGAGTATTGCTAAGAAGATATTCACAAGACAAAGGCTGGAATGGGCAGTCAACACCTTTCAACCTTATAAATCGCCGGGAGTAGATGGCATATTCCCAATACTCCTACAGAAAAGAATGGAGGAGATCCTTCCCCATCTCCTGAAGATTGCAAGAAGCTGCCTAGCACGGGGCTTTATTCCTAGCATATGGCAAAGAGCCAAAGTAATCTTCATACCGAAAATAGGGAAGAAAAATGGGACTGATCCCCGATCTTTCCGACCTATCTGTTTAACATCGTTTTTACTGAAAACGATGGAGAAAGTAGTGGATAACTACATAAGAACAGAGATTCTGAAGGACAAATCACTTCATAAATGTCAGCATGCATACAGGGCGGGGCGTTCAACTGAAACCGCGCTGTATCAGCTAACTGAGGTCATTCAGAGTTCTCTGAACAATAAAGAAATCGCAATGTGTGCCTTCCTGGACATATCTGGGGCTTTTGACAACACCACACATGTGTCAATCAGGGAGGCACTCACACGGCGAGGAGTGAACAAGACCATTATCAAATGGATGTATGAGATGTTGAAGACGAGAATAGCTGAGGACCAAGTAGGTGATCATACCACCTCTGTTAAAGCTACTCGTGGAACACCTCAAGGAGGAGTAATATCTCCCCTCCTATGGAGCTTAGTAGTAGACGAGTTACTCCACAAACTCACGGAGCTTGGCTTCACATGTATAGGCTATGCCGACGACATAGTCCTAATAGTCCGAGGAAAATTCGCCCTATGCGAATTATTGCAGGAGGGCCTCAGAACTATTGAGCAATGGTGCTTGTCAGTGGGGGTTAGCATAAACCCATCCAAGACCACAATTATTCCATTTACTAGGAAAAGAAAACTTCCAGCTATGAAACCTCTCACTTTAAGTGGAGACATAATAAGCTGGAAGGCTGAAGTCAAATATCTGGGATTAACACTAGATAGCAAGCTTCTGTGGAACAAGCATATTGAGGCTACTGCTAGCAAAGCAATAAAGGCCTTAATGGCCTGCAGAAGTCTAACTGGTAAGACTTGGGTATGTAACCCAAAAATACTGCGATGGATGTACGTCATGATTGTAAGACCGATAATATCATATGGGGCAATAGCCTGGCATGGCAAGGCAAGTCAGAGCAATACGAGGATAACCCTCGATAGAATACAAATACTAGCCTGTGTTTGTATCACTGGAGCCATGAGAACTTGCCCGACCAGGGCACTAGAGATCATCACAGATCTCACACCTCTCCATCTAGTGATAGATAGATTGGCCCATGAGGCCATTCTAAGACTATCTAGGGAAGGTTCAGACATTGTGGGAATTCGGAATCAGAGAGCTTGGTCCTCTCTGTCCAAACATATCCCATCAGCAAACCTTTCCAGTGATGTAATGACAAAGAAAATTAGCATCGAGAGAACTTTCACCACGGTGCTAAGTAGCAGAGAAGATTGGGACAGGGGGCTCACAACCCAAGCTCTCATAAAGAATACCATTAAATGGTACACTAATGGTTCTAAGACCACGACGGGGACAGGCGCTGGAGTGTTTGGTAATCGCACCAAATGCTCACTTGCGCTAGGCCGCTGCCCAAGCGTCTTTCAAGCAGAATTGCTTGCAATTGAGAGATGCGTGGAGGTGAACCTTGAAAGAAACTATCAGAAATGTGACATTGCAATACATTCTGATAGTCAAGCTGCAATTAAAGCACTAAACTCTCATACCATTGACTCTAAAATGGTATGGGAGTGCCGAAGGAAGCTCAATGAGCTAGGCAAGAACAACAGGGTCTACTTAGTCTGGGTTCCCGGCCACTCGGGAATCAAAGGCAACGAGGAGGCCAACACACTTGCCAGGAAAGGAGCACAAACTCCATTTACTGGCCCAGAACCCTTCTGTGGCACAGATAAAAGCACCTACAAGAAGGAGTTTCTGGAGAAGGAAGAAACCGTAAGAGAAACACTCTTGAAAACGCAATACGTGGAGGCATTTCTGTCTGCAGCGGTAGATACTTGGAAGCCAACAACAAATACATGTCGGATGTTAATAATTTGTATGGGTGGGCAATGTCACAATATTTACCTTATGGCGGGTTTTCTTGGGTGGAAGATGTGGAAGATGTGGAACACTTCAATGTTAAGAATATCGCAGATGACGCACCGGAGGGATATATACTACTAATTGATTTACAATATACCAGTAATAAAGTTTTCCCATTTGAGGACAATTCTTAAGTGATATTTTCATCGGACTGAACACACAGGTTTGATGTTCTAAAATGGCAAGCAAATAGTATTTTCCCAACAAAAGCAGCGTATGACTTTATGTTCCTACTAAACAAAAACGACCTGGTAAGGAATGTTTAACGATATGATAAATTAGGCCAGGTGCTGAACACGTAATAGTGACAATTTGTTAGAAATGGAAAGTAATAAAGTGTTTAAATGTTGTAAAAATAAAGACTTCAACAATTATTGCTGTAAAGTATGTATTGGAATATTCCACGGTAGCTGTATTGGTAGAAAAAATGGCGTTACTTTAATCGAATATCACATTATTATCTGTAGTAAGGAATGTAAAGGTGCATATACAAACAAAAATATCGAAGAAACACTTGAAGAAAGTTTGAGGACAATGAAGGAGGAAAATAATGAGCAGAAAGAAACTATAAAAAACTTGGAAGAAATGCATGAAACTGAGGTATTGGAATTACGTAAGCATATTAGTGACTTGTCCACTGAAAATGAAGAAAAAAATGTTCATATAAAGCGACTAAGAAACAACATAAAGGACTTTGAAGATGAGGTTTATGAACAAGAGCAAAATATGAACTCCCAAATCAAAGAACAGGGAGACCTAATCACCAATGAAAAAATTGTCATGATGCAAATTAATGAAGACCTTCAACTGCAACTAGAAGAAAATAAAACCCAACTTCAGTATCTCGAAAATCAATTAAATGAATTCAATAAAATTAAGAAGGATATGTTAGAATCTATTCAAGCACTAACTGCTGATAATGATGTTTATGAGTCGGAATTATTTCATTTATTATTTAACTTTGGAAAACCAAAAGTCATATACGGAGATAACTTATAAAAAAAGTATATGACGTATAATAACCAGACCGACACTAGTAAAGTAGTAATAGATCTTACCATGGAAAAAACTGGAAAAGAAAATAAGGGTAAGGCAGTAGAAAAGGAAAGGCCACAGCAATTGGAAACAAAGGTGAAAGAATTAAGTGAAGGAAGAACAGAAGAAAACATGTTTAATAGAGTTCAAGAAAACATGTGTATGAAAAGATTATGTTTTTAGGAGATGAATACGCCAAAAACCGCTCATGGCAAATACATTCCAGATTAGATTCAAGTAAGTTTATGGTGGAAGGATATGTCAAACCGAACGTCGAGTGGACAGAAATTAGCAGTGATATTTTCTCTAAAACAAAACTATACGGACAGAGAGACTATATTGTTGTTATGGTTAGCACATGCAATGTAAGTAATCACAACAGCCTGTTTCAGTTTTTAAAACATATTTTACCTGTAGCCCGGTACACAAATCTTCTGTTGTTTATCAAGTGTAACTACAAAGGATGATGATGATGATTATATTTGTGACATCATTAGGAAAAAATGTCTCCATTTCATGAGCATAAGTAGAAACACATCTCCAAAATTTAGATGTAGCATGAATGAAGGGACTAAACGTAAATTTTATGTCAATTATATTTATCGATGTGTTACACAAAATAGACTTAAAATCAATATAAAATCAATCAAAACGGATATAAATAATGAAACTCTTAGTCATACCTGCAATTCATTTGAAAACAAAAGAGATGAAACATTTTTTCGAGTTTCCTAATGACGTTGCGAATTATCTCGAGTAAAAATCATTATGTCAAAGACTCTTGCAAATATTTTACTGTAGTCCATCAAAATGTTCAAGGTATAAGTACGAAAATTCCTCAGTTAGAATTGTTCCTTCAGCAAATTCAATGCGACGTATTACGTATAAGCGAACACTGGTGCAATATCGCTCAAATAAGTTCCTTAAAGGTATGTAACTATAATTTAGCTAACTATTTCTGTAGGTAAAATAAAATTCATGGCGGAGTTTCAATATATACGAAAAATGGTATTAATTTTCAGAAGCTTCAAATCTTAAATACCTTATCCATCGAGGAAAACTTTGAATGTGTTGGAATTAAATGTAATATAAACACATCATTAAAACTCATAATTCTAGTCATTTACCGAACTCCAAGTAGTCAATTTCAGGCAATGGTTAGTGAATTGGAAGAGGTCTTAAACCTAATTTCCAATAGTCATCCCAATCATAAATTGATTATAAGTGGCGATTTTAATGTAAATTTTCTTTCTGTATCAGCTAATTTGATTTCTCCTAAGGATCTGTTGGGATCCTATTGTGTTAAGAGTTTAATCAATGAGACAACTAGAGGTAAAGCTTGCTTGGATAACATATGTGTCAATGATACTGCTCCGGAGGTAATTGGTATGGGAGTGATAAAAAATCACTTTAGTGATCACTTTGCACAAAGTATCAAGTTGAATTATACAAATAATATCCGCATGAATACATATTACAGAGCATTAGAGAATGAAAACAATATAGCTTATTTTATATCAATGCTTAGCAAGGAAACTTGGGAAGAACGTTATTTATCAGCTGGTAATGCAAGTCTTAAATTTGACTGCTTTTATAAAATTATTTTTTATTACTTTCCCATTAACACAGAGTAAGAACAAAAAAGAAAATAAAAGAAAGCCATGGTTGACAAGGGGACTGATTATATCGGGCATAAAGCTTAAAGAACAGTTCAAATCAACACTGGTGATGCAAACAAGATATCCTATTACAAGCATTACAAAAAGATATACAACCAATTATTACACAAAGTAAAACTACTAAACAACAAACAATTTATTCTAAACTCAAATAACAAAACAAAAACCGCATGGAACATTATCAAACCTATAACGAGCCAAAATCCTAAAGCAGCAAATGTGACACTAAAAATACAAAATGAAGAGATAAATGAGCCTGAAATGGTAGCAAAAGCACTATTTTACACAGATTCCTCATCTACTAATTGATCAAAGAAATGTTGAAAAAATGAACACTCTTCAAAGAAGAAATCCTAACTCGTTTTTCTTTAAACCGGTCATCGAGGCTGACATTTCTGAGATCATTCGCAACTTGAAAAATTCGCAGGCCCAAGGATTTGACTCCTTTACTACTTGTCTCATAAAAAAATGTGCTCATTTGCTACTACAGCCCCTGACATATTTATTAAACCGTTCTCTACAGGAAGGTATTTTTTCAAGTGCTATGAAGGTGGCCAAAATTGTCTCGGTTTATAAAGCTGGTGAAGTTACAGATATACAAAACTATATACCTATTGCACTCCATTTGCAAATTTTTTTTTAAAAATATGTATCAGATGCAGTTATCAACTTTATGAACAGATTTGATTTGATGCATAAATGTCAATATGGATTTCAAAATGGGAAATCGACGATTTATGCAATGGTCACTTTCATAAATAGGCTTTTTAATGGACTAGACCAAAATAAAAAAGTATGGGGTATTTTTTTGGATTTAAGTAAGGCTTTTGACCTTGTTAACCATGAAATTCTTTTACCAAAACTTGACATCTATGGCTTTAGGGGCATTGTACTCGAATGGTTTACTAGCTATCTAAGAGATAGAGTTCAATGTGTTCAAGTTAACCAGTATATGTCACAACCAGTTCATGTTACAGCAGGCATTCCCCAGGGCTCTACTCTAGGTCCCCTTCTATAGCTGCTATATGTTAATGACATCCACGAAGACTGCATAATTTACGCAGATGATTCCTCACAGCTTATTACAGGACCAAATATACCTGTACTTTTATGCAAGGCAGAAGTAGATATTGGGAGATATAAAGAGTGGTTTACTCATAATCAACTTAGGTTAAATATGAACAAAACAACGTTCCTTAGATTCAGTCACTCAAATGGTTCCGACCATAGCCTACTAGTTAAATCTGATAGAAAATCTATTGTACAAAGCTCTTCTGTAGAATTTCTTGGTCTCCATCTTAATGAATATTGTACTTGGACTACCCATATAGATAACGTGTGCAAAAACCTGATTTCCAAGTGTTATCTCCTATTTCAGCTTAGGAAAACTGTGGAATAGCCTATTTTGATAATGGTTTATTTCGCGAACTTCCATTCAGTAATGAGCTACGGATTACTAGTTTGGGGCATGTCTGGTGAAGCTGACAGAGTCTTCAAACTGCAGAAGACAGCAGTCCGAAATATAGTAGGTGCAAGTAGAAGAACCAACTGTAAAGATATCTTTAAAAAATTGAACATCCTAGCCTTTTACTCATTATACATTATGCATGTACTAGTATACGCTAGGAAAAACACGACCTCGCTTAGAGCTCCTTAGTTCTCGAGATACCCCTTCATCGGTTACAAAATACTAAGTACTGTCCACAGTATATGGTGTTGACTATTTATAATCATCTTCCTAATCAATACAAAACGCTTCCAATTGGCAAGTTCAAAGTAGAAATAAAAAGGATTCTTCTGAGAAAGGCGTCCTATACCTTGAATGAATATCTCATGGATAAATCAATTTAATGTATACTATACTAGTTTATTTACTTTTAAATTTAATGTATATTATATTACACTTTTAGACTATAAAAATACTGACTTGTTCTATATCATCTTTGCATGATCCGATGAGAACCAATAAAGATTATTATTATAAAGATTTTCCATTTGCAGCAGAACATCGAATACCACCCGGCTCAAAATTACCAAAATCAACGACGACTCTACAACAAAAAAGACTATATTTTACATTACAGAAACTTGAAACAATGTTTGGCCAACGGTTTAGTAATAACGACCATATATTGTACTAAATACTAATTTGAGAATCAACGCTATGAACGCTGTCGAGAAAAATCTGTATAAGTTAGCCAATAACGCTGTTTTTTATAATTTTATAGCAAGTCCACAATTCCGAAACCGAACAATTTTCGATGAAAACTTGATGGCTATCGAATTACAAAAAAATTTCAATGTTCTGCCTTTTTGAACTATTAGCAGCATTAAAATATAATTCTTTCAAATCGCTATTTGATTCGCTACTACATATTGCTCGATGATCAAATAAAAGCCGTTTTTACGTTTCAAAGGGATTTCAGACATTTTATAATAATTATAACCTCGAAAAGATTCTTGCATGCTACACTGCCAATTTCGACGGTGTAGAAAATGCGAACTGCGAGCGTATGAAAAAATCTGGTGTGTCCACGACTTTCCTATTGCTCGCAGGCAAATTCCAGAGAATGAAAAATTTTACACTATTACAATACTTTCCTGACAGCGACGCTAACAGCGGTAGTACTTTAGGCAAGTTTAATCAAAATCCTTAAAGCCGTTTTCGCGCTATAGTCTTGAGTAAATCACATTTTTTGCTATAGCTCAACACCCAGTGTATACAGGATTCTGATTGAGTGCCACCGGTACCAAACAAAATAAAAAAGAAAGCAACAAAATACACCGATCCGTTCCCGAGATAATGCTGTCACAGACAGACAGACGGACAGACAGACAGACAGACAAACCAATGGCTGAAAATATGTTTATTAGACATAGAAAACTCTAAAACGTCAACATTTGTAAAAATCTCGATACCGAAAATTTTACACTACTATAGTAACGTAGGAAAGTAAAAAAGCAGTCGAATGTGTAACTTGCACTGTCCCGGCATAGTGTTTGACATGTTTTCGTGTGACCGCCCATTGTGCAAAGCACCCGAACACTCGAAACCTAGTATTCAGCAATCGAAAAAAAAATTAATTCTCTTTTTAAACCTCTTCTTTTTTCGTCTGCTATTTGTTAATTTGATTTTGATTTATGTTTAGAATTTATCATAAGCAGAAGAATTCCGTTAAAAACATTAACAGCAGTTCCATATACAATTACCACATGTCAAGTATGTAGAAATATTATTACAAAAAAATAGTATCATGGGAAAAAGATGAACTATCCATTCAGAAAAATTACTGTGATAGCTTATTGTCACAAGTGTACCCAAACTCGTCCCTGCTCTAGAAGAATCATCATAGCGTGGTTATAAAAACATATGATATTTTCTTGCTCTTTTTTTAATTTGATATTCTTAAAATTGACGATATCCATATTTTTTTTAAATAACAAAAATAAAAAAGTGTCTATTTCACACTTGCTAGTTACTATATTATGTTTTTGAAATGATTATAATGTGTTACCTAGATAAATAAATAATGCTTTATTAATTTTTCCTCATAATTCTGTAATATACACATGTACTTCTTCTTCTTGTTAATTAATATATTAGGTTTTTAATTAGGATATATAATGTATAATGTACTACATATATGAATAAAAGACTCACACAAATTTCATATTTTTATTCAATGAAAATAATGTAAATCAAATTACATAATATATGTTTAAAATTATATTTATTAATTACACAAATCATATTCTATTTTACTAGGATAATAGAATAGATATTCTTTTAAAGCATTAGCATATAAGCTATCCATAGATGATGCAATGTGAAAGCCGTCAATGACTTCTGCCACTGTTAGCTTGACTTTATTTTCATATAACTATGTTTTAATAATCCATTAAAGTTCAAAACATCCAACATGGCAATTCGATCAGACACCACACCCACATGTGTTTGTGGAATTTGGTTGACATCATCTTCAAATAAGTTTATGTCGATGAAATACTTGGAAATAGAAATTTGCTTTACATTACTTTTGATGTATTGATGTACTTCAAACAAGTCCCCACACTCTTTCGTCACAGTTTCATCATATTCATCCAGATAGCCGATATTATCATCTTCGTCTTCGAAGAAGGAACGTTTAATTTCATTCAACATATCTATCAGAGAAGCCCATTCGTAGGTAGAAAAGGATATGTGTCGGAATGAAAACTTTTGTTTCAAAATCACACACACACTAAAGTCTCTTGTCGGAGTTAAACCACATCGAATTTCATAAATGTTATACCCCATGGGAAACGTCATCAACAAAAGAGGATTTTCAGTTTGTGCAATAGTCTCATATTGAGAAAAGGTCTTATCAGCATCATAAGTCAGATTTTGAATTTCGTATTGCTGGATCAAACCACCATCACCAAATTGTTCCTTGTTTAAGATTTGATCGATGACTTTGAGAGTTTGCGCATAATCACTTTCATCATTCATTTTGGAGATATTGTTACTGCTACTGCTTCCAATTTCACTACCATATGACATTTTAAACTATGCTGTGAAGCTATTAGTTTATTTTATGATACTGCGATAACGACTTGGAAGAGATCAATTCAATTCAATTCAAAATTTATTGGAATGAACCTGTGTAATATAATGTTATTGCATGAGTGTATTTTATTTTTATTATTTCATGTTCTTCCAGTCTGTTAGGGGGCTGTCCCCCTTATCAGGCTGGAAGAGATCAATTCAATTCAATATTTATTGGAATGAACCTAAGTGGTATAATGTTAAAGCATGATTGTATTTTATTTTATTATTTGATGTTCTTCCCGCCTGTTAGGGGGAAGAGATCAGAAATTACGGATATAACTACTATTTTGGTTGGACTAAAAACTGAACGGTTTCATTTATATTCCAAAAGGCCCCTAATAATATGATATTTATCACATAAACTTGTTGAAACTTGTAAAAATATTTAAAATAATCACATTGTCATACTAAATTGGTGTTTTCGATACAGCTGTTATGTTTGTTATTTAATCCTAGCCATTTAACATAAATTTTCTTTCCTTTTTTTCTAAATACCTTTTCCACAAGATAGATGTCAGGATACTTAGTTTTCTGCAATTCCTCTTCATAGAAAGCACCGCTGATTGGTTGACCATGCATATCTTCGAGTAAATATGTTACGGGATTCGTTATTTTTAATTTTAAATAACCCTGTCGTCCAATTCGAAGTGAAACCTTTTTCAAAAATATGCTTCGACTTGGATATGCGCACAATGTCACCCACACTGAGTTTGTTTGGACCCAAAATTTCCAGATGACTATATCTTTGTTGCAAAATATCATTTTCGTTGGACTTGCTTACTTCGGATGGTTTGAATCGAGTTGTATTATGTTTGGTGTCATTGTATTCATTAGTCATTTTCGATAAAACATCAATCCATTTGTATTTACCATTCAAGCTAAAGTGTTTATAAATTTAATTTTTCAGCGTTCTTATTCATACGTTCAGCAATGGCAGCCTTTTTGATGCTAAACGTATTATAGTGGTTTATATTATGTTTTTCCATCAATTTTTGAAACTTGCTATTGAGAAATTCCATCCCTTGGTCTGACTAGATTTTTTGGAACACAACACGCTTCTTGTAGTATATTCGTGAAATTCTTGGTAATTTCTTCACCCGTCTTAGTTTTGAGTGGTCATGTCCATAGAAATTTCGAAAAACAATCAATCACCACCAAAATCATTTTGTATCCTTTATGTTGATGAGCATAAGGTCTCATTTCAGCCAAATCCATTTGCCATAAATCATCTAAGCCTTTGATTATTATACGTCGTCTAGGATAATTTTTACGACCAGGTTTATGTAGCTCATTAACAACTTAGATCTTTTGCCTTGAAGACCTGATTGTACATATCCCACCAGGGATACGTTGATGTTATATAATTATTTCTTTTTCAATGATGACCGAATTTTGTTGATCTCCAACTCCTATTTTTTTATATATAATCCCAATTCAGATATTTTTGGTGCGGTGGTAAATCGATATTGATTCAGTTCTTTTTCAATGTTTTCGGCTAAGGTATCAGTTTTTTTGATAGCTAACTTTAGCGAATCAATTTTCGTAGTATGTTCAGTATAATGTTGGGTTGTAGTTGTTTTAAGGGACGTAATCACTTTATTAAATTCTTCAGCCTCACTTTTGTTCAATTTATCCTGGAATTAATATTTTAAAAATATTTCAGACTTTAATGCTTGTATGAAATCATTTATTTGTTTTGTAACTTGATTCTGTTTATTTGTCAATGCTTCGATATCTTTTTCCACTTCATTCCTGACATCTAGCAATTGTATGTCAAGCTCGAATGCTACTGCATCATTGGATGAATCTACGTACTCCTTGTTTGCAGCATCGTTTTTCAAAATCGGCTTTTTTCAATCAAATTCAAATTACCAAAATCGATGTTGCCTTCAGGAGTATGTGTTAAACTATTACCACTCGATGCTAGTATCAACCGCTTTCGTTTTCCATCCGAACTACGTCCGAACTTGTCGATGGTCATCTTTGAAATGATTCTTATCTGATATTATTGTGATAATATGTATAATAAAAAATAGTTTTTGTCCTTTAATTAAAAATATTAAATTATAATGCAATATAAAAATCTATTGTATAATGTTAGCTTCCTTTAATTCATTGATGATGGTCACAATTTCGTTGTCGAGAGATGTGTTTCCAGCATTTTTTGATGCTAACAATAATCGCAAACGTTCGCACAATTCATTTGGATCATCCAAATAAATGTATTCCACAGGCTTAGAATTGTAAATCATCACAGAATCTTCTCCTCTGATATTGCAAGGTTTTAAACCGAATCCTGTGGTTCCACGTCGTTGCGCTCGTCGATGAAACAAAGGCCTAATGATTTTCCTATATTTGTATCTTGTGCTGCTTCTCAATTTTCCACTAACATTCTTATGAACATCGGATAAGTCTAAGATTTGTTTATATTCAATCAGATCTTCATCACTATAATTTTCAGGTTCATCGTAGAATAATAATCTTTTCATTATCTGACCAGTATTCTGCCAAGTATTTATGACTCACTTCAGGTTATTCTATACATATAATCTTTAATTACTATGGGATCAATTGTGTCTTCTTCAAAAGTCGGGTCTTCATCCTCGAATGTATTGTTATCATCGGTTTCAAAGCCGCCGACACTAGTACTAGCAATATTTTCGAGTTTCTGAAATTGTGTTTCAAGTGGTGCTTCTTCTCCCTTTTTTAGCGGTGGTGGTGGTGAGGGTTCATTCTTAATGACATCAGATGAGGACATTTTATTCGTAACTAATCTTTTTAGAGGTACAGATATGGGTTTGAAAAATATTTGTAATGCTTCGTCCTGCTCTGACTTACCTAATTTCAAGGCTAAATATTTCTTTCTTATAGTCTTTGAACTTTCATTAATTTTATTTTTGCGAACAACATCAACCTCTTTGCTGAGCGGTTTCATGTCGATAAATACCAGACATTGTATTAGGCTCATGGTTTTATAAACTTATCGAAACCTTGACAATATCGACCTGCATTTAGATCAAAATCCTTCACAATAACCATCGATCTATAATTTTCGCTCCAAGAATCGGCACACATATGCTTGAACTCATTGAATGAGATGTCTGGTGAAACGTGCTCATCATTCGCATGCTTCAAATAGATTTCATCTTGCTTGAACAACATAACTAGATTACAGTTATCACGCAACATTTGTTTTGGAGCCTTACTGTACGTTTGTCCTATGTATATAGCATCAATTCCTCGATGTCGACACATGGAATAATATTCTTGAATTTTCTGTTGTGAATCGCAAGCTATATCATCAAAAATGAAGATGAAATTTGATTTTGCTTCGATAGGGCTTATGATTTCTTCATTGTCTTTGAAAGGAAAATAAGTGACATCTTTAACTTTTCTCAGTACTTCTTCGAGCAACTGATACTTGGGCTGATATAGTGACTTTGAATCCGTACACGTTTTCAAAGATAATGCTGCATTTGTTTTTCCACATCCACTCGGTCGCATATGATTGCTCGAAATGGGTGTAGTAATAAAGCCCATGTTTACTGCAGTCTACTACATCATTCAAATAGTCCAAGTTTTCGATTGGTAAGGTCCTTTTGCTGAATAACTCTCATGATGTGAACCAATTCATCAAGTGTTTTATGTTTTTATAAATGTAGATGTCTTTAAATATTTCTCTCTCTCATTCTCAATGTCGATCTATCACGGTAAAGGTGTGGTTAATACGCTCATCAATAAGCTGCCATTTGAACTTCATCTGCCGTGCTAGTCGTATTGTGGATCAGGTATCAAATTGACAAAGCGTCTAGAACGTGGAGAGAGAGAGGTATCAATCCGTTGGATGATGCTTGCAAGGAACACGATATCGCATACTCGCAAAGCAACCTTTTTGGAAGAACGTCATAAGGCTGATTAAGTGTTGGAAGATAGACCTTGGGAACAGGTCAAATCGAAAGTCGCTGCTTGGGCAGTCACCACAGGCATGAAGGTGAAGCGTAATTTTGGCATGGGAATGCAAAAATGTCCATTTTCCCATATTGCGAAAAAGATATTGACTGCTTTGAAAAAAACCAATAATGTTTACGATAATCCTGGAAGTGGTTTGAATAAGTCATCTGCGGCAGCAGTTGGAGGACGAAAGAGAATACGAACACCAAGAATAATACCTCTACCTTCGACGACAGCGGCGACTAGTGGCGGATTGGTACTGTTGATTCCACTATTTGCTGGACTCTCGGCTTTAGGATAGTTGGCTGGAGCAGCGGGTGCCATTGCAAAGTCTGTTATCGATGCAAGAAATGCAAAGATAAACGTCACAACCAAGATATGGAACATTTGGGGTCTGGTATATATCTACGTAAAACACGCAAAGGATATGGTTTATTCTTGAAGAAAAAAAACGAAGGAAGAGGATTGTACTTGAAGAAGAACCAAAAAAACTTCTAGACCAGCAACCCAACAGAGAATATATATAAATATATATATATATATATATATATATATATATATATATATATATATATATATATGATGAAGAAATTGACAAGTTGCAAAAAAGTTGAAAATACCATATTTTCGTGGTGTTTTTATTCGTGACACTTTAACTAAACAACCATGGTATAGAGAGTGTGCAGTAGTGAATTTAGATTCCTCCATCTATCCCGGTACACATTGGGTAGCATATAAGAAAGTTGTCAACACCGTACAATATTTTGATAGTTATGGGAATTTGAAACCACCAAAAGAATTAGCCGAATATTTTGGCAGCAACGCCAAGATCGTCAAGATCATATTGATGTTGAAGAGTCGTTCTCCAACGCTCTCTATAGATTTCTCGCCTCCGCTTCAATTTCACCCGCTTACTGAATATGGGTTAGCATTACTAAGTTTCCATTCGTACAACAGCATACCCAACATTGATGAGGGAAAAAAGTTTTATTATTTTAAAAACGGTAACAAAGAAAGGAAAAAAGTATCAAAATTCCTACTGGAGCGTACAAAATTGAAAATATTGAAAAGTTTCTTCGAAAAACCATTACACCACCAACACCAACTAAAAATGTTGCGAAGGAACAAGCCGAATATATTTTCTATCTGAAACCTAACAATAATACTTTGAAAAGTGAAATATTTTTCAAATATCATGCAATCGATTTCACACAGAACAATAGTTTGGCATACATTTTGGGTTTCTCACCAAAAATTTTGGAAAAGAATGTTCATCATGTGTCAGATCAACCTGTGATTATTATAAGAGTACGAACGATACATGTAGACAGCGACATTACGTCGGGAGCCTTCTAGACCGTCTCACACAATCTACGAATTTGCTATTAATGTTGACCCAGGCTATGCTATCGACGAAACACCGGATCATTTAATATATCTTCCTATAACTCAATCAAACAAAATCAATAATATTACGCTACAAGTTCTCAAAACTTTCATTTAGTCAATTTTCGAAACGAGGAAATCATAAATCGATTGGAACTAAAGAAACTACAACAACAATAAACTAAAAAAAATGTTTCTAAGCTTTTATAAAACCTCCTCATCCGTTTCCAATCTTCCAGTCTTCAACAAAACCTTCATCAACAGAAACGCTTGTCGCCAACGACCTAGTTTGCAGAATATTAAATTTCTCAAGTCTATCGGTTATCATGTTAACGTCCCAAGTATTCAACATCTTTCGAAAGCCCATCATCGACGAATCCATACAAAAGGTGGAGTGGCGAACCGGAGAACGTACTACCCATACTTCAAGCCTTTTCGCAACAATGATGTCACAGAAATTAACATCAATCAGTCTGATGCTTTCGATGCTCTATACGAAAGTATTCTACATGTCAGCGGTAAAATCATCAGAACTAAAGGAAATGGATGAGTCACTTTCGTCAATAATGCTGGTGCATATATGTTTTCAATCCATCAGTTATGGTCAAAACGGTAAAGAATTGGAATCTGTACGTGAAGTTGGAACTGTTAGCACTAACAAAGGGTATTTGTGTTACAGCGCCGAAGATTTGAAACACTTGGCTATGGCTGGTTGGACCTATCCTAATAATTTGGATGTCCTCAATACGAAGAATTTGACATTTAGTATATTTATTCCATTGAAGCATTTGTTGAACATTTTCAACGACTATAAGTATGTTTCCTACGGTAAAAATTCAATTCGTTTGGTGCGAGCTGGAAACGACAATAACTGCTTCAAAATCACCGAACAGACTGGTGTGACTGTGCCTACAGAGGTAAAATTGGATATCGAGAATGTGAAAAGGTTGTATCCAAACGATCAAATTAAATTACAGCTTTTGAAAGCAATCAAAGCTGATATACACCCATCCTTATTCCTTTCAGAAAATGGGAGTTACATATGTTGCCCGCTCTCACAACTGGAGCCACCAATGAAATATGGGCAGTCAAAACTTCTTCGTTTCCCGAAAGCCCCCGATATGTCATCGTGTGCTTCCAAAAAAAAAATAATTATAATAAAGTTAACAACAATCCTACAAATTTCAATCATATGTATGTAACGAATATCACGTTAACTCTCAACGGTGAAAGTTATCCGAAGGAAAAGATGCATTTGACCTTCGACAAAGGTGCCTTTCCAGAAGCATACTTCAACTATACGCAATTCTGATACAGTTACAAAAAATCTTCTCATCACACTTCGCTCCTGGGATATGCTGAATTTGCTAATAATCCTCTTTTTGTTATCGTTTGCTCTAGACAAGATGAAAGTGTCAAAAGTTTCACCGTAGATGTCAAACTGGAAATTGAAGCATCCCAAGGCTTCCCCGCCAACGTTCGAGCTTTTTGTATTATAGTCCATGATAACGTCATCGAGCATTTGCCTCTCAGTGAAATTATTAAAAATAATAAATAAAAATTTAGTACGAATTGCCAGTTTGAGTTTAGCTGTCATCATGAGAGTAGCATTCGTAGACATTCAAGGCTTCATTGTTGAACGACAATTCCAACCCAAAGAGATTAGCATAAGAATTAGAGAGCAATACAGTAATTTTTAATTACTACCACACAAACCCTTCTCTGCTCTCAGCAAAGAAGAAAAATGTGGAGTTTGTTACTTGGAAAAAAATCATGGCCTAAGATATTCATCCGGTTTTATTGATTTCATCTTACTAAATGATATGATCAAAATGAACGTCATGTTAAAATAATTTATGTGAGAGGACATCAGAAGAAGGAATTTTTGACAGATAAAGTACAACATGCGTGCAACATGGTGGACTAAGTATTCCAACTTTCAACAATAGCGATGCAACATCCTGAATGAATCACCTTCGACCCGTCTCATTGTACAGATGCAGCCTTCGAAACGTGGATATTTTGTATAAATGGTTTTATAATTTGATACCAATGTAATAAAATAACTAATATTATTTTTGTTATTTCACTGTTACTAGAGTGCACGGTCCACGTTAAATCGTTAAAAAATGAATTGTGTGGGGGCGTCGAGGTTACAATCTGAAATTTGGCACAATTGTTACTTACTACTACTACTACTACTTTGTTTAAATGCAAAACGGCACAAAAAAAAATCGAAATAATCGCACCATTCTAAAGAAGAAAACGTTATTGATTGTTTAATATAAATACAATTCAGTTTTTTGTGGAAATTATATATTTTTTCAATTTTTGAATATCGCGAAATATACGGACCTTTATGGAGCCACGCTAGTTAACTAGTTGATTATCTCGGAACAATACCAGACATTTTCTAGAAAACGAAGGCGTTAATCGAAAAAAACTATTCTATGAAAAAGTTTCTCGCGTCCTTCCACCAGGGGTGCAAGACTAATAATTTTAGGAAGTGAAATAGTGACGTATTTTAATTAAATGCGATGCGGTGTCAAAATGCACGGCTGCGAGTGCGTCGGCCATTTCGCGTCCCCACTCAAGACAACGATGTCTCTCTCTCTCACTTTAACGCCGTAGCTCCATCTCTTTTGCCCGATTTCCACTTGCTGTGTTTTTTGTGATAAGAAATACATTATACCTAAGTATAGTTCCATTGTACCAGAGGGTTTCATGACAACGGGTATGCCAACTAGATTTTAAATTATTGTAAATATCACAATTATCTTGGTATTATAGGTACCTACGTTGGAGTAACAAAATGGACAGTACGGACAGTACAAGTTCCGAAGGTGAATTAGGGTCATTACTAAAATGAAAAGTCAAAACTGGCCCATGTGCATAATATGCAAGGAAGTTGGTGCTTGTTTAAGCGCTACTGCAAAAAATTGCAAACCTTCATTAAGGCCACTTAGCTCAAAGATGCGTTAACGAAAAACTATGATATTGACATCCACAGCATTATCTTGGAAGAAAAAAATGGTAATTTGCAAAATGCCATTTGGCACAAATCTTGTTATTTAACTTACGTTGGAAAGAAGAGTATTGAATGTTTGGAAAGAAAAATAAAAAGAGAAGAAGAATTTTAGGAAATAGGCATTAAACCACCCCCTCCTGTTGCGCAAAGATATTTTCGATATAAATAAGTGCGTTTTTGTCAAAAACAATCAACAACACGGCGTTTGTCGCAGGTTATGTCTATGAACATCGGACATAAAATAAAATCCATAAATGCAGTCAATTTAGATGTTCTTAAAAGAATAAGATCAAACGATCTGATTGCGATGGAAATTAAATACCATACAGGTTGTTTACTATCAGAGTAGAGTATCAGAGCAAAAGAGACTGCTCAAACGTAAACGTAGATACAAATTTCGAAAAAGACAAAGCACTAGATGCCATTACCGACAATATGAAAAATGGTTTAGAAAAAGGGAAGGGTTTTGCATTTACTTCGGTATACAGTAGATACCTGCAACTGGGAGGAACCAAATCCAAATCCACAATTTGGTAGCAGCATTAACATTGTACATCCAAAGAAGGCAAATGAATCGTCAATTATTCTACCGGTGTAATCTAAGAATGAAGCAGTTGAAATCTATGTAACAGCATCAACATCTAAATCTCATACCAATACGTCTTTCTTTAGCGGAATATCCGAGTTATCCGTATTACACAAAATATGCAGTGACATTTGAGCTGAAATTAATAATATCCCTGACTATATTCATTACAACAGCCTATCAACCGAAGATTATAAAGAACAAATTCCTAAAAGTATAATTTGGATACTTAGTTTGATTCTAAATGAACAAAGCGAGAACGACACGGGAGCATTGAATATATGTCAGGACACAATACACAGACAAGCGCGAGGAAGAAAATTTACGCCGAAACACATTGGTTTGGGAATCCTGGTTCATCAAGAAACCCGATCAAAAAAAATTATAGAAACATTGCATACTTGTGGCCATTCAATTTCATATAAAGATGTCTTAAGGATATTGTAAGATTTGTAGAAAACGACAATTGCTGTATTCTACGCCAACTTGTGCATTGCAACTTCCTACAATTTGCAGCAGACAACATTGATATATTGGAAGAAACCTTGGACAAGTCGCCTACATTCCACTGCACTCAGATTGTTGCATTTCAGAAAGGACCATTACTTAATACCAAATTGAACCAATCAGAAATTTTACCCCATAATGTCAAGTTGAATATTCCAGAACACCTCCATGTATTAGAAAAGATTAATTACAACAAGGGTGATAAGGCAATTCCCAGAATAAGCAACGAAAATTGTATTTTATCAGAAAGTGACAATGACGACAAATTTATATTTGCATTTGGATTCTATGCCGGAATGCTCACAAAGATGCAAATCCGGAAACAGTTGTAGTACCACAATGGACTGGATTCAGTAAATTACTCCATAAAGATGATGTGTGCCCTACCACATACGGCTTTTTGCCCTTGCTTCCTTATGTTGCTTCAGAATATGACACGTTTTGGACTACCATGATGTGATGCAATGCAATAGCCAAAAAGTTGCGTATGAATCATACAATTATAAAATTCGACCAGGCTATATATTTCAAGGCAACAGAAATTCAGTGATTAAAACCGGATGAAAGTGCAAATTTCATTATAAGACTTGGAGGTTCTCACGTTATGCTGAATTTCTTGAGAGTTATCGGCCAGTATATGGAGAATTCAGGATTGGTGGATGTATGGTTGGAGTGTAATTTGTACGGCGAATCGACTGTAAGTGGCATTATGAGTGGAAAAAAGTGGAATAAGGCCATAAGGGCTCATAAATGAAAGTCTTATGCGGATTTTAATGACAAAGTTTGAAAAGTGGCTAATTGACTGCAAACGTGACTTAATGCATGTATTAAATCTGTCAAGATTAATGGCAAATGAAATTTGCAGATCATTGGAGGAAAAAGAATCTCACCCCAAGCTTTTTAAATCTGTAAAAAATAATGAGAAACTGTCGGACGCTTTCGCCGAGTTTATCGTGGGCCAATCTCCAACATTCATATTTTGGTTCACCTACATTGAGCTCATTGAAATTTTATTGGAATTTCTTTACGCTGAAAGAACTCGAAATTACATTTACAAAGTTTTAGAAGGATGCTACCATGGTTTTTTTCATACGACCACACAAACTACGCAAGATGGGGAGCGTATATTTATTTGACATACTCAATCTGGAAAATACCGCTCCATGCTATGCTGAATTTCTAGAAGGCAATTTTCTCATCAAGAGGCTCAGAGGCACCTTCAATAGAATATCTGTTGACCAAGCGTTGGAGCATACGAATAAAATCTCAAAAGAAGCAGGGGGCATCGTAGGCCTAACAAAAAATACAACACGATTGCATGAATGGTACTTAAGTTTCAATGCTATTGCATTGCCGTTGCAATTGGACGCCGAAAGGTGCATTCAAAATATTGAAATTGGAAGGAGGTGGATAAGAATTGACGAACAAACCGTTTTAGATATTCAGGACCAGTTTATCAAGTATGGTGTATTTGATTATGATGATAAAAACTTAATATCAATTTATACAAAAGAAATATACATTGGGCTCAATTTTAGAAACTTATACTTCTACGGTTAAATATTTACCTAATGAAAAAAGTCACAAGTGTTGTCACATTTTCGATGGTAGGGCCGTTGTTCAGAGTTTAAGGAAAGTTGCCAAATGTCGAATACGCAACCATTTTTACGAACATTATTTTAAAAATGGTGACTTTGTTCAAAGAATTGATGTAATATTCGATTACTACAAAAAGGAATCCGTGAAAAACACTACTCGCCAAAAGCGAGGATCAAAAACTCAAATCGAGAGAGTCATTAATAATAATTCTGACATTCCACTTCCACAACAGTGGCATTTATTCATCCATTCTTCATTCAATAAAAACAATTAAAAAATTTTCTATCCGAAAAATTATTTGAGGTGGCATCGCTGAAAAATTATGTCCAGTTTGTTACTAGTGGTGGTTTCAGTAATATATTACAATACAAAACGAACTTTGAAATAAACCACGGAAACTTGCTAACATCAGACCATAGAACAATATAAACCTACACGGCATCAGACCATGAAGAGGCAGATGCTAGAATTTTGTTACACTTGGTTTCTGCTAAAATGTCTGGCTACAATCGCAGTGTTGTACATTGTTCCGATACTGATGTTTTATTGCTGTTGACGCATTTTAGAAAACATCTCCCTCAAGAAGTATGGATGAAAGTAAGAAGGGGGAACTTTTAAAGAATTTGCTTTTCACGCACTAACAAGTTGCCATACGACGAGTCAGTTTTCTGGGCTGGGCAAAAGAACGTGTTGGAAGACTTTCTTGGAATTTTATAAGTATTTAGATGATGTGGGAAGTACTGATTTTTCTGAGGGAATGTTAAAAAGTATGCATGATTTTGTGCTAAGGATGTATTCAAGAAATCCTGACATCAATTGCATAAACGTGTTAAGAGGGGTTCTCGTAGCTCTACGCCAATTTCAAAATTACCGCCGACATTGAATGCTCTTAAACAGCATTGCTTATATCGATTCTTTTCTATGTGTGGCGAAATGATTAGTTTCCGTAACTATATTATTTACAATATCTTCATCAACCATCAGCTTGAAGAAAAATACAGGAGACTTATCAACATGTTCAAATAAGGCATGTGCAGTACCACAATCGGAAACCCTTTGAGGTATTGTCCAGTAACTTCTTGAAACATCATTGTTGGAACCAGTTCCTCATTTTCATCTGAACTGTCCTTGTTCAGTTGAAACTGGTTAATGACTGACTATGGTGTCCGAAATTGAATCATTTTGATATACGTTCTGGGAATACGATGAATCATCAGCTCTGCTAAGAAGTTGTCTACTATTACCTTCTCCACCAACTCCAGGAAATGCTATTGGATGAGTTATTGCACTTTTATTTCTTACTAATGACTCGTTACTAACTTCTGAGCTATACGAAGACGAAGAATGCCAACTATCGGGTTCATATTCATCTGAGGAAGCCTCAAGAGGTTCGACTTCTTCATCGGAAAAAATCTCGTACATAAGCTTTCGAAGATGTTCCTGATTTTTCTCAAAAGTACCCATTTTTATCTGAATAAAATGTCAACATTACTTTTTGTAATATAATTTTACATTGTAATCTTACCTTAGCCGATAGAAGCCAATAATACTCAAATATTATGACACACTCAAATATCTAGCTAGCTCTTTACTATAAGGCTAACCGCACGAAAATTAAAGCAAGAACGAGAACAGACTGTTATGTTTTGAATCACGTATGATTCACACGGCCTGCAATGCAATAATTAACTTATTCAGATAAAGATTATCTAATATTTTCCAATTTGAGATCTAAATGCAAAGTTCTTATGAAATTTTGGTCATTATACATATAGGTACAGTAAATATTTATGACCAAGTAATTAGTAACTCAAAATATTTAGACTAATTAAAAAAATATGGATTTCCAAATATGATAATCAAATAGCAAATTCAGGACAAGATATTGTTGATCTTTTCGCAGAACATTTTTCATACTCTAAGTGTACCTCACGTATAGTTTCTCGAATGTTCGAGAATAAATCTACTAATTCTAGATTTAATTAATGATGTACAACTGTAGTAAACAAGGTAGTAGAGCATGAAAACTGTTCAGCGAAAAGATCAACAATATCTTGTTCTGTATTTGCTGTTTTATTATCATATTTAGAAATCCATATTTTTTAATGAGTTTATATAATTCCAAAAATATTTTGAGTTACTAATTACTTGGTCATCAATATTTGCTGTAGGTATATATATGTATCATGACAAAATTTCATAAGAACTTCGCATTTAGATCTCAGATTCGAAATATTAGATAATAATAAGTTAATTTATAATTTGTATGAGCTTTCTTTTTTTCAGTTATGTGTGATTTTTGCTCGTTGGTATACCATTTCGGATAAGTTGTTGGTTTACTTTTCTTTCTAGGAATGAAATCCGCAAAAGAGTTCCCAATAATTAGGTAAAATTTGTCTACCATAGTAGGTTACTGAATAGAAGGATCCAGTTTATTGCTGAAAAATAATTATTCAAGCCTACACAATCTGCATTCTTAAAATCATAGTAAAACTCTTCAAACAGATGTGGTTTGAACTTGACTGATAATTCTAACTCGGCGGTAATGACCTTGTGATTTAGTAGATCAGTGAATTAGTAGATCAGTAGCTTTTTGAATCTGAACTAAAACATTCTGTGAAAAAACTAGGTATAAATATACATTATTATTATTAAGAATAAAATTGAGTTGTTTAAAATTAAGAAAAGAAAAATGATCACTTATGACCTGTGCTGGAATCCTTGAGGGCAGCGAACGGTAAGCCCATGATCTTCAGATGATTCCCACGTAGCCAATGGTAAATTGTAACACCACCACACATATCTCAAAACCGACATTTAAAATAATTCCGAATATTGGCGGTTGAATAAATACATATAATTTTAGAAGAAATATAAGAAATCAAACACAGGCATGAACTCTTTTCATTGAAATTAATTTTTAGCCGGTTAATAACAAAGCAAAATTATACCGGTATACCGGGTTATTCACCATTGGCATCTCGTAAACCGTAAGAGCTACGAAGAAGGTTAAACTGGGGCAAAGCTGCGAAATATAATGGGGATTAATATGCCACAAACAAATTTGAATTAACATTTTTTGTTTTTGAGGAATTAAAAAAAAACAAATTTTCACATTTTGTTATTTCTTTAATAACTTGGTTGTTAAGAAAATAATTGAAAAACCAAAAGCCTTTCTCCATAGCATTTTTTTATGTTGCATCCAGTAGTGCTCATCATTTTTGGTACAAAATTTCGTCACTCTACGACCATCATCAATTCAAAAAATCTAAATACTAACCTGGGTTTTAAAATTATTTTTCTGATTGCTACTTATATCCATAAAATACTGGATGCAAAAGAAAAAGTTGCTATGGATAAAGTGTTTTGGTTTTCAATTCTTTACATAACAACCAAATTATTAAAGAAATAACCAAATGTGAAAATTATTTTTTTTTGAAAAATCTCAAAAATGAAAAATGATACTTCAAATTTCTTTGTGGGATATTAATCCCCATTATATTTCGAAACTTTACCCCAATTTAACCTTCTTCGTAACTCTTACGGTTCACGAGATCCCAATGGTGATCATCGAATCTGAATAATCCGGTATATAACTCTTGCAGCAAGATTTGGTGACCACTGCATCTTGTATTGTATGGCGCAAATAGGTATATTTTAGCTTAATTATTTATTTAACTTGTCATATAGTGTAAAGTCCAATATCGATTTTGCCTTCTCAACTGGCAACTTCGCCTATAAAATAAATTGGCAAGCAATCGACGAAGCCTGGGGTTCGGATCGTTATATCCTCTAATCCTCAACATCGACGTTGGAAAAAGAAAAAATTACTATAAAAAAGCATCATTCAAACTAAAATCACTCAAAACGAACTGGAACAAACTAGAGTCTGTTTTAGAATCTATCTACCCTTCCTTCTTATCATTCGAATATGAAAATCTAACACCAACTAACGTGATAAACAAAATCTCAAATATTGTAAAAGTAGTAAACCCTCGCAATAAAACAACTGACGAAAGATTAAATAATCCCCTTTCTGGGTGGAACAGCGAGTGCAACACAGTCAAGAGGCTAAGATGACGACCATGAAGACGAGCAACTTTCAGAAAGTGGGAACACACTACACAATGGCGTTAGAAGATTATGTATCATTCAAAAAACAATCCATCAAGACATTCCCAAAAAACAACTTCAACGAATTCGCCAACAACATCGGTATTCATACTCAGCCGAAATATGTCTGGGACACATGTAAAGTACTAAAAAAAATCTGATGTGTCCACTCACACGACTTTCCTACCGCTCGCAGTCAAATTCCAGTGAATAATAATAGAAAATAGCGGTAGTAAAGTAAAAATCATCTGGTCAAATTGTGCTACCACTCATTTGTTTAAGCATATCAAGACAAACAACAATGGTCATGTTACATTTTTTCACAAGATAAAACGTTTACCCAGAATCTGAAGAAACATGTGGAAAATATGGAATTAAATTCAAGCATAACTTTTTTTTGTACTTTTTCTCATAGACGGCGCTGTATGTGGGTGGTAAAGGGCTCTCAGAAGAATACTTTAGGCAAGTTTAATCAAAATCCTCAGAAATGTTTCCGCGCTACAGTCTTGAGAAAATCACGTTTTTTGGCTATAGCTCATCGCCCAGTGTATACAGGATTCTCAATCAGTGCCACCGGTGAGAGGTATTGCTACCGAATAAAATAAAAAAGAAAGCAACAAAATATACCGACCCGTTCCCGAGATAATGCTGTCACAGACAGACAGACGGACAGACAGATAGACCAATGGCTAAAAATATTTTTATTAGATTTAGAAATCTCTGAAACGTCAACATTTGTAAAAATCTCGATACCGAAAATTTCACACGATTTCAATACTTTCCTTATGCAGCTATTATAGTAGCGTAGGAAAGTAATAAGTGGGTCAAAATCGATTCCAATAATGCAAGCAACTTCACTTCTAAAATATCAAGAGCGATGGACAAAATAAGCCCTCCGTGGATTGTTATTGACCCTGAATGGATCCCAAAATGTGCGAACAATCCCTTTCTCGACTTTACCGAATTTAAAATCACTATAGAATCAAAAGACAACAACTCAGCTCCTGGATTTGATGGAATAGACTGTGAAATCCTAAAAAACTACCCATCAAGGTCAAACTCATACTCCTAGACGAAGTACTAGCCGCCTTTCTTGACGTACGTGGAGCATTTGATAATGTAGACTGTGATGTCTTGCTAACTAAATTTGCCGCATGGAATATCCCAGATAAAACAATCGGATTCATCAAACACATCACCTACGACCATCTTGTGTATTCGATGGACAATGAAATTAACTACAGAATCATATATAAACAATGACGACTACTTGACTTGTTGAAAATCTGCCAGCATCTATAAATATCTCAAGATATACCAAAGAATGCACGAGTACGTTGGAAGAAGCTATCGAGAAATAAGAACCAATTTATATGAACTGGGTCTGGAGTCTAGAGTTGGCTACCCATAAAACTGTTCTGGTACATTTCAACCGAAAGAAGATACTTGCGGAATGCATCTCTATAAACAATGCCTTAGACTAGACTTATCCCTACAAAATACTTTCAAAAAAATCTTTATCTTCTGTGATTCTCTTAGTGCGCTTCAAACTTTGAAAAGCACAAGAGAAAATACAAACTTAAGCACATACTTCTTAGAAGTCAAGAGAAAATACAATATCTGCCACAGTCAATCCCCAATGCAAAGAAATATCAAATTCTTCTGGTTAACAGCGCACATGGGAATAAAAGAAAATGAAGAAGCAGATGCACTTGCTAAAAAAGCCACCAATGAAAAATTTGACAATCCCACCCTCATCCCCTTCACGGATCTACTCGAGAACTTTATCAAAACTGCAAGAAATAATACACTGAATAATGTCAAAAACATAGGAAAGGTTAAAGGCAATAATTACTTTGAATTCTATTATAGCGATCATCCCACACCATGGTTTTCCCACAAAAACCTCTCAAGAAAACTGATAGTGACCACCAAAAGTTGTCGAGCCAACCACTAAAACCCAGCTAAATCCTTAGGTCAGCTCGGAATCATTGAGGATCCCTGATGTAGGTACGGGAAAAGCAATGAAAACCTAAATGTGGATATATGCAGCCGAAATTAACGAGTATCAAGTAACAATTAACAAATATAAATAAGTAAAAGTTGAACTTCTTATTTTTCAATGAGAATATTCATGCAACCATGTAACTATTATCAATTATTAACTAATAAGAATTAGAAATTGGCAAACTTTTAACTTTCTTACTTCAATTGAACGAGATTTTATACTTGTACGCAATAAGTACGCAGAAGAATTTGGGTTGGTCAGGTCGATGCATGGTTTATGACCATGGGTTAATATGGCAATGCCATGAGGCCGATGATGTAAATCATTTGTAAATAACCTCAATTTTTGAAATATTTGTGAATTTATTTGAGTACCTTGAAAAATGACTCGCTATCTTCCATTTTATAGAAAATTTTGAAATATAAACAATTGTTTTCAGTTATCCAAGGAACAAAGTTTATTTTGAAAAATGAATACCGCGGATGTCAGACTTGTGCGCATGCTTACTTTTTATTTCTTAATTTGATTGCATGAATGCTACATTCTTATACTTGCTAATAGATAACTGTTATTTGATACTTTTTAATTGATAATTCTTACTTGATGCTGCATGAATCCACACTTAACCACATTCTGTGGCAATGTGAACTATACAACAGCCAGAGACGTGCTTATAAAACAACTAAAAAAGATCAATCTGTTCCTTCTAATGAATATTTGAAAGCATCCTGTCTTCACCCAATATACCTAGCTGCCTGTAGATACATCCTACAGTTTTTCGATAATAGTAAAATGAATATTTGAATTAAAATTCATACTGTATTAAAAAAAAACGTGTCCCATGGAGTAGATACTTATCTGAACTTATCCTTCTACGCTTCACAGAATTTTCGCCTAGATCAAAAACGATTATCGGTATGTTTTGTCATTTTCAGTATGATATCGGTGTCAATTTTCCTCTTAAATATAAATACAGACAAGCAACGCTATAATAAAGTCCCTATATATGAAAGTCTGGACAGATCGGCGGGTCGTTCGCAGGATTGGTCTACAGCCAATAAACAAGCGCGGGAAACCACAATTTATTCAAAGTTTAATTTTTGAATACATTCCAATTTCTAACTTCTTTCAAATATATTTGAATTTAAATATTATTATTTTTGTAAATTTCAATACTTTTACTTTGTCACAGCAGATGTAAAGAAATGTAGATATAATTAAGTAATAACTAAATGAATTTTATTTAAAACTAAGGACATTACATTATTATCATGTGTAAAAAATGTTATTATTCGAAGAACACAATAAATACCCCGTATAAAACTAAACCCTTGGATGATGTAGATTCTATTTCAAATTTTTGTATCAAAATATTTATTCTAGCTTTATCCATAGGGAAGGATGCCATATATATTTTATTTCCATTGTTCGAATTATTTTTGCAACATGGCAATCAACAAACAGGCATTTTCCTGAAAGAATAAGTCAATATAACAAGCTATTTCCTACTATTACAAATTCGGTTAATATATTATTAATTTCACTTCACAACAATTACTTTAACATTTGTTTATATCATAGAGTATATATATATATATATATATATATATATATATATATATATATATATATATATATATATGTAGCATTCATATATATATATATATATATATATATATATATATATATACCTAACCTATTACTCTATGAGTCCATACTCTTTATTTGTATTTATTTATTGCATTTCATGAGACCTCAGATGTCGTAAGTTATGACAGCCGCCATTTAAATATTATGTAAAGGTCAGCGACTTCTCTCTTTTACACACACCCGTTAAAGTATCTGTCCAGACTTTCATATATAGGGACTTTACGCTATAATAAAAGAAAGAGCCATCTAGTAGCAAACACTTGAACCAAAAAAGCTCAGTAGCAACTGGCAGTATTATTATCGGCAATTACAGGAATCTACTTTTTATCAATAATTGATATGGGGCCACCCATTCAATGGAATACATTATATTCAAACTAAATTCAGTTTCATCAATCATACCAAACCATATCTCCCATCTTTTATTTGACTGCAATTGCAACAGATATTACAGGGGAAAAATATAGGTTAGGTTGTTGAGACTGAATAATTAAATAAAAAAAAGAATGAAAACCATTACTATGATATGTATTTATAGATTTTATAATAATTATAGAACATAGAACATAAGCGTTAGTGCAATACCCAGAAGGTGCATATTTATATTCTCTTCCTGAAAACTTAGTGTGCATTCATGCAGCATCAAGTAATAATTATCGAGTAAAAAGTATCAAATAACAATTATCAGGTAACAAGTATAAAAATGTAGAATTCATGCACTCAAATTAAGAATTAAGAATTAAAAAGTAAGCATACGCACAAGTCTGACATCCGCGGTATTCATTTTTCAAAATAACCTCTGTCCCCGCTGGAAATCTGAAAACATTACGGTGAAACTTAGGAGTAAGTAAGTATTGAAAATGTCATGTGAGTACATACGGATTAGTACTAGATTTTGAAAATAATTTTAATAAGTTATACTTTCGTAGGTTCAATCAGTCCCAGGTTGATATATTCTGCCAAAGAATAGACGTGGATAAGTATCTGTCTTTAGTTCTGATATTCTATGTTATGAAAGAGCCTAATAAGCTACCATAATCAATATCAGAATGGTACTCATCAAAATACAGATATTCAGCAAATTTTATATACACATGGACAAATTTTACAGAAACTTTTTTTAATATGGTAATTGCATCAAAATATATTCAAGTATCAATTGCTGACTTCAATTATCTCTTCCATAAAAGGAAACTCTCTTATCTAAAGTCAATAACTGTTATTCCAAATATCAAATTATTATGAATAGAGGGTTTATTTTTATATTTATTATACTAAGATCGACAATTGATTATTATTTGTTTTTAGCTTATGTGCCGAGATCTCTAACGTTAGAAGAAATCATCAGATGAAAAGTCTCCATCTTCTACGAAGGAAGGATAACGCCAACATGAACATTCAGATGTCTACAAAGTGGTTTGTACTCTAAATAATTCCGTAGCCTATTTCATATCTATATATATATATATATATATATATATATATATATATATATATATGTTATATGACATTCTATGCGAAACCACAAGTAACCAAGTATCCAGGAGTATCAGGTTACGAGCAGCACATAATCAAGTCACGCGCAGCGGTTCCCGTTCCCAGGCCAGGAAATGCTGACCAAGCGTCTACCAAACGCCAAGCCGAAGGTTACACCGTCCATTCTCGGAAACCAGCGTAGGGAGATGTCAACACCGTGGAACTGCGCTTCTAGAATAATAGAACCGTCGACGCAGCACCTTAATTTTGTATAAATACAGGGATCTTTTAGATATAAGTTAGTTAGTAACTCATTTTCATTGTAAGCATAATCTATGCCCAATTTAATTTTGATTTTTCAATAAATAAAGTTGTAAATGTTTTTTAAAAAGTCATTTTGAAATAAAGTGATATGAAATTGGTGTCAGAAGTGGGATCCTTCTACACGAACAGAACACGGCAGTCCTCACCAGGTGAAATTCATCGGAACACGGCGCTCCCAACTGTTTGTGGCGGTTCTCACATCCCTTCAAGCCTCTACTCCAACATTAGGAACAGTGCAAATAACCTGACAGCGCAGTATGTGGAAAATATTGTAAGTACACTAAGAACCATCTCGTTTTAAATTGCTTACTAACTCACAATTTCGTTGAATTTATTGAATTGAATTTATTTTCAAAAGATACAGTTCTTTCGCCCAATACACATCCTTCAAATATTTATACTGAAATTTTATGATATTAAGGTCTCATATAAAACGGAAAGATAAGAAACATTCAAATATGCCAGCCAATTATAATGCAAACAACCCTCCTGCAAACAATGCAAATAATGCAGGTGGTGCGGATGCACCAGTCGTTGAGCCTTATAAACTTATAAATCCTTTCCATGGTACCAGAGTACGATGGAAATCAAATATTTCTGAATACGTTTATATTGTCTTGCACCACGGCTCATAATATGGCCGTCGGTAACCAAATAACTTTATTAAACTTACATATTAAAAATAAATTACGCGGTCGAGCGGCGGAGCATATAAAATCTAGGAATCCTAGTACGTGGCAAGAAATAAAGTCACTATTAGAAACACATTTCGGAGATTCTCGCGATTTATCGTCGCTGATACAAGATCTCCAACGAATTCGACAACTACCTAGTGAATCACTACTAACGTTCATCAGCCGACTCCAGACACATGAAGCCAAAATGTACGCTTCCATTAACAAGCAGAACTATTCTCAAGAAGAGAAGAGAGCACATACCCGACTAGCTGAATCAATGGCCTTAACACCCTCCTAACAGGATTGGAACCGAAACTAGGTCAGATTGTGAGAGCAAGTGACCCTGCGGACATCCTAACCGCTACCAATCGCATCAGGAGAGAGCTTCAGCTGAATTACTTTGAGAATCAGAAGTTCCACTAGAACGCTAATAAAAACACGAACGTTCCACCCCGAAGACCCAGTACAGGCCCTAGCATCAAACAATGCAACCACTGTAAACGAACAGGACATACGTTCAACGAATGCAGACAACGGCAGAATTTCGGAAATAACTATAACTCGAACTCCCAAAATCAGATGTTAGGACCCCCGTTCCAACAACAAAATTCGCAACAAGCCCAACAACCACAACGGTTTCAGTCGAATTTCAGGCCGAACCAAAACCTTGGAAACGATCGTCCATCTGTAATTAGGTCTAAGCCCAATATAGGAATTAGACCATCAGTGGTTGAACAAAATCCAAACATCTACAGGCCACAGAATAGAACCTATCATCTTAATTACGATCAAGATCAAAACTATTCCTATGAGGATTATCAAGAATCAGAAGAATTTCAGGATAACTATGAATCACAAGACCTACCTGAAGTATTCGACCAAATAAATCCTGGTTTTCGCCAGAGCCCACAAATTCAGACTATGAACTTGGACGATTACAACCCCAACTTAAACTTTCCCGAGCAGAACTTCCTATAGGTTCTCTACATACTGTTAAATTAAAAAATCTCTATTAAATTACAGACGCGTCGAAGACTTTTAAATTTTTAGTAGATTCAGGAGCCGGTCTTTCAATTTTTAAACAGACTGCTTGTGAAGAAATTCGACAAAGATCTCCTGAAAATGTCATCATTCAGGGAATCACTGACCAAAAAATACTTATTAACGAATCTACCTTTTAACGTAAAAGATCCACACAGGGTATATATATATATATGCAATCTCGACTTAGACTTTGACGGTTTGTTAGGTTCAGACTTCTTAGAACACTATCAGTGCATAGTGGATCTTAAGAATATACAGCTGGTAACAAATTTTAAGTCGATACCCCTCTACAAAGTAGCCGGTGATTCAACATCCAAAACACAGCCGCAAAATAATCTAAAGAACTCCAAAATTTCCAACATAACTTCTATCGCTCCACGGACGGAACAAGTTTTTAAACTGAGATGCAGTCTATCAGACACCGAAGCTATCCTCTTTAGCAAAGAGATAGAAAAGGTGCGCATTCCCAATGCTTTGGTAAAAGTAAACGAACATGGTGACTTCATTACTACAGTCACAAATCCGAATGTAATTCCCAAAACCGTAGACTTTTCCCAATTGGAGATTGAACCAGTAGAAAATATCACCGTCAACTATCTTAGTGAATTTCAATACACCACCAACAGCGACAGAATAGCAGAGATAAAACGACAGTTACGGCTAGATCACCTGAATGAAGAAGAGGCAGAACTTGTTACCGAATTATGTATAGAATATTCAGACATATTTTACTTAGAAGGTGACAAACTAACCTTCACGAACGAAATTAAACACACAATAAAAACAACGATAGACAAACCGACATTTCCTAAGTCCTATAGATACCCACACGTCCATAAGGAAGAAGTGAAAGGGCAGGTAAACAAGATGTTAGACCAGGCATAATCAGACCTTCCAAATCCCCATTCTCTTCACCTGTTTGGGTAGTTCCCAAGAAGATGGATGCCTCAGGAAAACAGAAATGGAGAGTCGTTGTCGCCTACAGGAAGCTGAATGAGATCACGGTAGACGACAAATATCTGCTCCCGAATATCTCTGACCTTCTGGATCAACTTGGCAAATGCCAATATTTCTCCACCCTTGATCTGGCATCGGGATTCCATCAGATCGAGATCGACCCCAAGGATATTCAGAAAACCGCATTCATAGTGGAGAACGGGCATTACGAATTTGTTCGTATGCCCTTTGGTTTGAAGAATGCTCCTTCTACGTTTCAAAGGTTTATGGACAACATCCTATTGGGGATCCAAAACGAGAGATGCCTGGTATACATGGATGACATCATCATCTACTCCCCCTCCATCCATGAACATATACAGAGACTGAAAGAAGTTTTTTCAAGAGGCTCAGGCAAGCGAATATGAAAATACAGTCCGACAAATGCGAGTTCCTGCGAAAACATGTCGCTTACCGAGGACACTTGTTAACCAGCGAGGGAGTTAAACCGTAGCCACCGAAATATAAGGCCTAACTGCTCTGACGTCACAGAAGATTCCCCTCACGCTTAGTGGTCATAACAAACCAAACTTAGTGCGTAGTAATTGTAGCAAATTCAGTAGACGAGACGCTATCGACTGATTTGTCTATTTTCTCTATGCACTTTATTTACATTGAAAAAACCTAGTATCAATATAATTACGTAGTGAATACATTACGAAGTGATTGTGCTTTGTTTGATCGAAACTTTAATTTGTTAATTAACATAAACATAGTTAAAACTATTAAAATTTGATTCACTACACGTGCAGTGGTATTGTCGTTGCAACGACCACCATTTTACATTAGGTCAGGGCCGTGATTTGGGAATTCTAGTTTTTTCAAAATGCCTCACAATACTTCCATCGTGTAAAGGAAATTACGGGTATAATAGTGCTCCGACTGTGAGAGTGTTTTCATTTCCAAAGAACGATGAGATGAAAAAACAATGGTTGCGCGCCATTCCCCGAGCAGGTTTCATCCCATCGAATTCCAGCAAAGTTTGTGAGTTACATTTTCATACTGATAACCGCGATATATCAAAATTAGATAAAAAACTAGAGAACATATTACTGTTCCATCAAACCGCTATCGTTTAAAACATAGCGCTATACCAAGTATATTTCCAAAACATGGGTTGATAATTCCTTCCTACCTAAAATTTCTATCGAAGTTAGCGATTTCCAAGGAGTAGAAAACGAAATGCCATCTATAACATATTTAGCCGGATATTGTTGTTATATAATTTTAAGGAAAATTAAGTGTGAATTTTGTAAATTGGAGTTAGTATTCGATGAACAACTCATTGTAGAAGAGAACTACAACTTAATTAATAACCTCACTCGCGGTGGTCTTCTCTATCCTAAAGCTATTATAGTTCAAATAGTTCTAATTACATACATTTTGTTCAATAAAATTATTTCTAATTATGAAGACGAATTTTTGGATATACAAAATAAAATAAACTTTCTTCTAAATTATATTTTCAATTACTGGCAGCGATATGAGTCAGATAATTATAGATTCGTCACTTGTCAACATCATGAAATAGAAACTATTTTGAAATTAGTAATTAAAATTACAGCGAATACTTTATTAAAGAATTATTGCCGAAAATCAAACGACAGCAAGGGCAAAAATAAAAAAGAAAACTAGAAACCGTGTCGAAAAAATAGGACTTAATATCTGTTCCAACGGTTTGCTCTGAAATTTCGTTTTCCATTTCTCAAAAAAATCGAATGGGGTGCGACTGAGGGATCAGTTCACGACTGGCAGCCCCGTTTAAATAGGAATCCCTCATTAGATAATTAAATGTATACTGTTGAATAACGTTGCAACAGCAGTTAGCATATATACGCATCAGCGCTGCGAGTGAATTCATGACCACTAACGAATACGTGACGTAGCAGCCCGCAAGCCTTATATCTCGGTGGCAACGGTTAAACCGAATTCTTCAAAGTGCATAAATGGTTTTCCCCAACCGAAGAACCAAAAAGACATTAATTCGTTCTTAGGTCTTGCAGGATATTATCGACGCTTTTTCTCTGACCCGTCTTCTCAAGAAGGATATTCCCTTTGACTTTGACACAGATTGTAAGGAAGCCTTCGAAAACCTGAAGAAAGCACTAACTACCACCCCTATGCAAAGCTGAATCTAGGTATTCGGTTATTGAGCGCGAATTACTCGCCATTGTTTGGTCCGTCAAGCATTTTCGCCCGTACCTTTTTGGTAGAAAATTCATTCTAGTAACCGACCATCGACCCCTAACGTGGCTCTTCTCCGTGAAAGACACCGGAAGCCGATTAGCCCGATGGAGACTCAAACTAGAAGAGTATGATTACAAAATCAGGTACAAACCAGGAAAGATCAACAAAAATGCGGACGCCCTGTCTAGAATTAAAATCAACCATTTTTCGGAATTTCAAAACGACGCTCAATTAACACTGTACTGTATCAATCTGTGATTGATTATTTGAAAATAGAATTTTCTAACGATCAACTCCTCGATAAGAAAAATAAAAACATCCTGAGCTGTTTCCGACAGAACGAACTAACAGACATAAAGAACAAAATCATAGAAGATATCTTCGAGGAGAATGCAGACTTCGAGAATTTGAAAATCAATGTGCTTTCCAGTAAGACAATAAAAAATAGGAAATATATATACATACATACATACAATCGAGATACAATTAACGAATACCTTTTTGGATCGTTATATTTAAGTCAAGATCTATTTCTACCCGATGAAACTTATTGTATCGAAACCAACGTAGATCTGCCAATTTTAGAAATGCTGTCTTTTATAAATGCCGAAAAATAAATTAAATTTAAGGTATTCCAAAATGTTACTCATACCCCGGAAAAAGATCAAATTCCCATCATACTTGACCAGTTTCACAATGGAAAAACTAATTTACATAGAGGTGTGAACGAGACAATCAGAAGAATCAAAGAAAAATATCAATGGAAAGGATTGACTAGAGATGTGGAAAAGTTTATCAAGGAATGCAAAACCTGTCAGAAGGCCAAAGCATACCGGAAAAACCTAGACAGACCGCTTGTTATAACCGAAACACCAAAAGCTCCATTTGAAAGGGTCAACATCGACATCCTCGAAGTTCCTACAAAGAACTACGCTCTGACCATCAGAGATGAGCTAACCAAATTTAGTCAAGCCTATCCCATCGAAAATAAGTCTGCTAAATCCGTCGTGAACACTCTCCTTGTCTACTTTCAACATTATGGAACTCCAGTGCGAATACATTGTGACTACGAGAGAGAGTTCGATAACGCCCTCCTAAGAGATTTATGTAAATTATATGACATTAAACTAAGCTACTCAAGTGTAGGTCACCCCCAGAGTAATGGATCCTTGGAACGGTTCCCTTCAACCCTTCTGGAAATGATCAGACTCCACCATGCAGATCACCCCAGAGAACACCCGTTCAATATATTACCGTATGCAGCAATTTGCTATAACAACGCTGCAAACAAGACACACGGGTTTACTCCTTACGAACTTGTTTTTGGCCACAGTTCCAGCAGACCACCAGAGAATCTGTATAATGAGAAAGAATTAATTAGCAAATATGTGAGAGACTTAAATAATCGATTGTCCCATTTTTACAAGAAAGCACGAGAAAGGACTGAGAGACAAAAACAAAAGGCCAAGATAAGATTTGACCAAAACGTTCAGGAGAATATTCAATAAAGCAACGTTGGTGACAAAGTGTTTATAAAGGAGTCCCAGCTGAAAAACAAATTGGCGAACAAATTCAACGGACCTTTCGAAATTCTAGAAATTCATCAAAATTTGGCTACCCTATTAAATCAAAAAACGAATCAGAAAACTAAAGTAAATTTCGACCGTATGAAGTTATGTGCGGGAACTGAAACTTAAAATTGGTTTCAGGTACATTATGCTAGTTAGAACGGTCCCAAGCCAGTATCAAATAGAACCAATTAATAACACTGTGGGAGACTACTACCATGACGAAACCAGAAACATCATCTCCAACGACAAGTGGACATTATTAGTACATAAAAAAATTTCTGGACTACTAAAGGCCTACGAAAATAACAACAAGATATTAGACTCCATACACAACACCTTACGACCGGATCACTATTCAATGAATCTGTTTCATTCAGATGTAAAGACACACGTTAATCTCCTGACGCAGATATCCAAATCGATCAAGGAAAAGTTCAATGAAGTTATTATCGACACTAAACGAAACAAGCGAGGAATCATAATGGACTCGGAAGTATCTTTAAGACGATTACGGGAAATTTGGACGCAGCAGATGGTCAATTTTACACTGATAGCATTAATAAATTAAATGCAGACCAACACCATATAGAAAACTTATTGAAGAATCAAATATCGGTCTCAATAATCCTTATTAAAACCTTCAATGAATCCATCCAAAATTTAACTATCGACAGGAAAACATTCAATCGGGATATAAGTAACATCGAGAGAGCTATTCATCAATTAAATGATAAACTTGCGTTAGTCGAAGCTAAGCTAAAATTCTTCGAAATTTGTGAAAAACTTTTAGAAAGTTATCTGGTTATTGAAGACAATCTGAACGATATTCTAAATTCTATAACATTTGCCCGCCTAAGAATTATTCACTCATCAATAATAACACCTAATTATCTGATATTTTCCCTACAAGAAATATCACAAAACCTTCTACCCTTAACAGTAAAACCTTCTAAAATCGTCTTTGTTTTAAGAACACACCTTGTAGAACAAACACTCTATACCCTATATCACCTATATCCTATCCCAGTATTAGATAAAAGAACTGGTTTGCATCACATCCTTAGTATATCTCAAAAATACATCGCCCGAAATGATGATTCTCTGATGTACATCTCCATCAGGCCCAATTGTTGAAGAACCGTCAAGAGATACCCAAAACTTGTGACAGTGCGATAATTTTCAGTCGAGGATATAACGTGTTCAAAATCAAGAACAATGTGTGGTTGACGTATTATCAGAACCACTACAAGTGACCATAAACTGCCCGCGAGTAAATACAAAGACAGTTACTCTTGCCCAGAACTCTATCATTAAACTCGAACCAGAGTGTCATGCGTTTATCGGAATAACGAAAATACAAGCTGACAGCCAGAAGACCTCCGACTTTCTGGACAACTCACACCCCGTGATGATCGCCTACGAATGCTGCAGTCATATTTCTGAGAAGATCCAACTCTCGAAGCTAGAACCCCTCAAACTTAACGAAATCAACGCCGAAGACTTGGACGCTGCCAATCATAAACTTCAACAATCCGCGAGAGGACCAACTCATAAACCAACCATTTATAAAAAGGAATATATCGTGGATGAAGTATTCTACGATAGAATGCCATTTGCCTCATCTTTGGAAGCTATGTGGTAGTAAAAATGTCGAAAAAATGTAAAGCGACCAACCCAAAGACAGAAGATCAAGGTCAAACTCCCCTGAAAAGAATTAAAAGTCTCCTCCCAAGAAGAAGACCGAATATAGAAAATTCAGAACATGAGATGGAAAATATCGTGGTACCATAAAAGTTGTTGCATGGCATCAACTTTTTATTAATAAAGGGAGCTGTTATATGACATTCTATGCGAAACCACAAGTATCCAGGAGTATCAGGTTACGAGCAGCACATAATCATGTCACGCGCAGCGTTTCCCGTTCCCAGGCCAGGAAATGCTGACCAAGCGTCTACCAAACGCCAAGCCGAAGGTTACACCGTCCATTCTCGGAAACCATCGTAGGAAGATGTCAACACCGTAGAACTGCGCTTCTAAAATAATAGAACCGTCGACGCAGCTCCTTAATTTTGTATAAATCCTATATATATATATATATATATATATATATATATATATATATATATATATATATATATATATATATATCTTTTAGAAATAAGTTAGTTAGTAACTCATTGTCATTGTAAGCATAATCTATGCCCAATTTAATTTTGATATATATATATATATATATATATATATATATATATATATATATAATATATCTTTGGGAGTTTCTTGGGTCTTAGGGTCTGCCATTTATTAATGATTCTTGTTGAAAAATTCATTTATTCCATCAAAAATAATAAAAATCCATACAAGTGGTAGGTATAAAGTTTTCAGTGTTACATCAAAACGTTTTGACTTTTTATCATACCTAAATCTTTTTTAATTGAATAAACTATGGAGATGAAAACGGGAAAATTAATTATAATCTACAAATATTGAAAAAAGAATAAAATTAATCACTTAACTAAGACATTGAAATTTGAAATTGAAATAAGAAAATAATTCTTGATAAAAAAATATTGGTCCTTATTGTATTATAGTTTTGGTAACTTTTTTCTTCTTTTTCATAGTTTTCAGATCGTCATTTTTAAAGTAAAATTATTGAAATGCCTTTCTTCGTGTCTCTTACAATGAATGGAGAATATTAGTTACCGGAAGGCTTTTAAATTAGGCTAGGATAGATTTTTGACATAACATTTATGACATTTCGTTTTATATATATATAATATTTACTGTGTTTTGTTTCTCCTTTATATAGATCGTTTCAAGCATTACGCGTTTATATGTATTTTGTGCAGTAGATAATATTTTGGTTTCATCATAATTTGAAGTATGTTTTTTCCCTCTTCATGATTTATTAATGCGGTTTTATTTTTTCTTTTTCATAGTTTTCATATTGTCCTTTTTAGAGTAAAATTATTGAGATGTCTTTCTTCATGTCTTTTACAATGGATGGAAAATATTTGTTACCGGGAGGCTTTTAAATTAGGCTAGGATAATTTTTTTACAAAATCTTTAAGACATTTTGTATTATATACTTATTCTATAAAATATTGTTCTAGAATTATCTAGAAAAATTTACTAAAAAATAATATAGTAATTTTTTATTGCTTTTATAGTTTACTGTGTTTTGTTTCTTCTTTTAATAGATCGTTTCTAGAATTACGCGTTTATATATGTATTTTGTGCAGTAGGTAATATTTTGGTTTCATCATAATTTAAAGTATGTTTTTTCCTCTTCATGATTTGTTAATGCGAGTTATGTAGCTCTAATTTAGCAACATCCACCATCATGGGTCCCAAGGTCAACAAGGCCCTTATTTATCATATAATAACTATAAAAGCTTAACAAATTGTAAATTCAGTTCAGTTATATTTTACTTGCATACTTTTTACCAACACTTAATGTGAAATAAAATCCTTTTTAAAAAGTCAATCAGTGATTTCATAAATTTAACGGGCGCTGCGAACAGGATTTCGTCAAGTAATTCGTGTAGTACCTTCTGTGTGGCGAACGATTACTCTTTTCTATCAAGAAATTGAAACGGAATACCGAACTCTTATCAAAATAGAAATCGCAAAAAGACTTTTAAAAGTGGTGCAAAAGTGTAAAGAAGACATAACTCCGGCCTACACACCGTTGTATCCTTCAAAGATCAACCAGGTAGTCAACAAGGCTCGCATTCCTTCTGCTGAACCAAGAGACAAGGAAGAAGAAGCTCACAGATGATCCTTCATTGCATCCTTCTGTAAGTCCTCTTTCCTTTAATTAATTTGTTGACTAATAATTTTCAAAAATTTTTAGACCACTTTTATTCCTTAAGTGAATATTAATTTAAATAAGACAAACTTCAAGTGCCTAATATAAAATTATAAAGAAATAAACTAGAAAATATTTTCTGCAAAAATTACAGTAGTGGAAACTTGATACGGTAATTAATTTCTATTAAAGTTTATGAGAAACCGATCTAGATCTCCTATTGCTAACAAATCAAAAAATCTAGTTATTAGCGAAATGGCTCAAGCACAGGCTCCACCAATAACCCAACTCGAGGTCTCAATGGCTAGTAACATTTTGCCAAATTATTCAGGCGGATCGAAAGATTTAGCTTATTTCATTAGACAATCCGAAAAATATCTGTTACTTTTAGCCTCAGGAACTAACGAATTATTTAACTCCCTATTATTAGAACAAGTAAAATCTAAATTATCTGGTCCTGCTAGGGATATAATAGTTAATAGATCTTATAACACCTGGGTTGATCTTAAGAAAGCACTAACCGAACGATTCGGAGACCCAAGATCAGAAGAATTGCTATCTCACGATTTAAACACATCTATCCAAATCCATCCACAAACATTTTCTGATTTTTATGATGAAGTTATAAATAAGTTACAAGTTCTCAAAGGACATTTAGTAGAATAGAAATTTATTTATACTGAACAATAAACAGAATGATTCCCACTTACATATTGCACAGTTGTTATATACAAATAAAATTGTAAAATAATACATTTTTAAATACAAATATATAGTAAAATATACAATAATACAATTAAAAATAGACTAATACACTTAAAAACGTTGACGTATGTAATGACCAGAAAAAATTAACATTTGAGCATTCGAAGGAGTTCTTTCTCTGTAACAGTAAATATGTCTAAATCACAGGTTTTCACCATTTGGTTAACGCTCTCGAGACATTGTTGGAGAGGAGATAATCTGTTCGAAACACGAAATAGATTGTCTCTTCTTCTCAGTCTTACATCAGGTACAATAAAATCAATGGTTTGAAGAATTTCGGGTACATTAAATTTTCCAAGAATGTTAAAAACAAAAATAACTTCCGAGGTCTCACGGCGGTTTTTCAATAATTGTATATTAAATTCTAGTAATTGGCTGGAATAGGATAAAAATAAGGCCATTAATACTGCCGACGAGAACGTACGTGGATCTAAAGAAGCTATGTATACAGAACAAGCTTTAGCCGTATACAAAGCTGGCCTCTTAAATCCATATAGAGATCATCTTTTGTATATAACCATTCCTTCTCTTGAACAAGCATTGTATGAATGCAAGAAACTAGATAATGAAAAATCTCAAATAGAATTTGCCAATTTTCTACGAGCACAGAAATTCTCAAAATCTAATAATCCACCGAAACCACAAATTACGAATAATTATCCAGTAAAGCTACATCCAATAATACCACAAATATTGCCAAATCCAGCCTTCAGGCAACATTTCCAAAATCATTCATTTAAACCCCAAAATAATCAAAGATTTCCGAATACAAATATGCAAAGACCAATGCCTCAAAAACAAAATTTCCAGAACAATTTCCAAAAACAAGCTTTCAAACCAACGCCTATGAGCACTACTACCGCACATACATTCAGAGGAAGTCAGAATAGACAAACCCAAAATTATTTACCACCCAATAATTACTTTAAATCTACTGGACCTCCCAGAGTTGCAGTAAAAGAATTGTTTAACGTGGAAAATGATACTCAAGATCAATATGAAACCAATAATTACGACAACGATAATTTTCAGAATGATATTTCTGAAAATGATCCAAATTATCAATACATAAATGATCAATCTAAGGAGATAATTAATGAATATGATGAAGAATCTGAAAATTTTTAATTAAAAGCCTCGGAATTGAAATAAAAAATATAAATTCTTCACCTTAGTTACCATTTATTTATATTCCTAGTTTAGATTTAAAAGTATTATTAGACCCTAGTGCCAGCAATTCAATAATCAACCCTGAACCTGCATACAGACTATTTCCAAATTCTATCTACAACTCAACATTTTCAATAAAGTCCATTCAAACAACTTATAACGGAACTCTTAGTTGCAATCATCCTATACTAAAAGAATTCGGCATAAGACATTCTTTCGATATGTATATAGTACCGTGGCATGAAATATTCGATGCTTTAATCGGAAGTCAGGATTTTGAAATATTGAGAGCACTAATAGATTATGAGAAACATATTCTAAAAGTAAGAAATATTAAGATACCATTTTTCATTGAATTAAATCCAAGTTTAATCGTTCCATACACTGAAGCTTTACATAAACCAATTTTAAAAGTACCTGTCTCAATAGATAAAGGTCTCGTATTAGTACCCGAAATCTCTTTAAACAATATCATCATACCCGAATGTATAACTACAGCCTCAGATGGATTTTGTCAAGTTCCGATTGAACAAAATTTATCCATCAATAATCTTTCAATAAATTTCCATGAACCCGTACAAGTCCAACCGTTATCAAAATTTCATCAATCTAATCCTGAAGTTGACTTTAAGAACTACATCAATATTCGAAAACTTATTCGAACAGATCACTTGAATCCGGAAGAAAAAGATGCTATTGTTTCATTGTGCAAGAATTATAAAAATGTTTTCTATAATGGAAATTCCGACTTAACATGCACCCACGCAGTTAAACATCATATCCGTACAGTAGACGAAGATCCAATTTATCAATAATCCTATAGATATCCCTATCATCTTAAAGAGGAAATTCAGAATCAAATTAAAAAGCTGTTATATAACAAAATCATCAAACCTAGCATTTCACCATATAGTTTTCCAGTTTGGATTGATCCAAAAAATATGGACGCTAGCGGGAAAAAGAAATTTCGAATGCTTATTGATTATCGAAAATTAAATGATAAAACCATTGAAGATAAATATCCACTTCCACGCATAGATGAGATTCTTGACAATCTTGGTAGATGCGTTTATTTCTCGACATTAGATCTCGCTCAAGGTTTTCATCAAATCGAAATTCATTCCGATTCAGCAGAAAAAACAGCATTCACTGTTGATAATGGACATTATGAATATACACGTTTAATTTAAAGAATGCACCTGCAATGTTCCAGCGAGTAATGGATACTGTACTGCGTCCTTATCTCTATAAAACATGCTTTGTTTATATGGATGACATTGTTATATTATCGAAATCTCTACAAGATCACATTCTACATCTCGAACAAATCTTTGTTGAACTTTATTAAAAATTTCGCTGAAACTATAAATTTGCAAGATCCAGAATATCTAGACGCATTTGAAAAATGCAAAAAACTGATTTGCAATGCCCCTGTCTTAACTTATCCCGACTTCAGTAAATCTTTTACTCTAACTACTGATGCCTCTAACATCGCAATAGGTAGTGTTCTTTCACAAAATTCACATCCTATCGCATTTTACTCAAGAGCTTTAAATTCAGCTGAAAAGAATTACGGAACAGTTGAAAAAAAAAGTTATCAATTATAGATAGTTGCAAACACTTTAGACCCTATTTATTTAGCAGAAAATTTCTAATCGAAACTGATCATAAACCCCTTGTTTGGCTTCATTCACTTAAAGAGCCAAATCAAAGATTAATAAGATGGAAATTAAAATTAGAAGAATTCAATTTCGAAATTAGATATAAGAAAGGTAAAGAAAATTACGTTGCCGATGCACTACCTAGAATCGAGATCAATGCAATAGATGAAGTAATTCCCAATAGACGTCAGAGAAAAACCCCAGTTAAACCGGCTAAGAAACAACCCAAAATAAATATCATCAGTGACATAGTAGTTGTACCCCCTAAAGCAACAGCTAAGAAAAATTTAGAAATACTTAAGGAAGATTTAAATAAAGACTTCGACAGAGATTTAGATTTATTATCAATACTCCCTAGAGTTGATTCGGAATCCACCTTGTCTATCACATTTAGTGAAGCAGACAATATTCTCAGTACAAATCCATTCCCATCAGATAATGAAAGCAATCATTCCGGCGAAACTAGGCATATTGCTCGAGAAAATCCTGTGTTCAGTTTCACTATTTCTGAACTATCTCTAAATGTCACACATTATCAAATAATATTAATATACAGTGATAAGAATGATATCAAGTACACCAAGCCTTTTGGTAAAAATTGATATTGCCTCAGAATCAGAAAAGGTACAGATGATAATATTCTAAGAAATATGCTCCATGAGATAATGGACCCCACCAAAACATATCATATATTTTCAACCGATGATTCATTAATTAATCTAGCCTCTCGAAAATGTTCTGAAATATTTGAACCAAATGTTAAAATAATCAAAGTCAATACTTTTCTCAAAGACATTCTATCAAAAGACGAACAAATTAGAATCATATCAGATTACCATTCAGAAACCCATAATGGAATAACGGAAACCGTAAAACATCTCCAATCAATTTATTACTTCCCGAAAATGCAAACATTAGTCACTAATCATATTAATAAATGTGAATTGTGTCTAACTTCAAAATATGATAGAAACCCTAGAAGATTCCCCTTTTCAGGCCCCTTAATTGCCAAAAACCATTTGAAATTTTGCATAATGATATATTTTATATAGAAAATAAAAGATACTTAACCATCCTAGAATTATTTACCAGATATCTGCAAGCCTACGAACTCTCTAATACGAATTCAATCACTATCCTAAATAAATTACGTCATTACTTCTCACATCACAATTTTCAAGTGATACATTCAAAGAATTCATGTCAATGTTTCAAATCAATATTCATTATACAACACCTCAATCGCAAACTGGTAACTCACCAATAGAGAGAGCTCATTCAACCCTAATTGAAAAACTTAGAATACTCCGACAAAAATCTAAAGAGAGTACGACAGAATTGGTTGCAACAGCTCTAATTATATACAATCAGTATATAAGTATAGTAGTAGTAGTAGTAGTATATAAGTGTTCACTCTGTGACAAATTTCACTTCATTTTCTCTTCTTTACGGACCCTACGAAAATCTCAATCTCCATGAAATTGATCCTAATAAACAAATTTTCCAAGATTATAACCAACACAGAAAACAGGAAATTATTCCGTTCTTTAACGATCTCTATCAGAAACAAATTGATAAGAGAACCAGTCAATTAGAAAAAACTAATTCAAATCGTAATGATGAAATTCCCCAAACAGATATTGTCTATGTCAATATGGAACCCAGAAATAAAATCAAACCCAAATATAGAAAAACCTTCCTTGATCCAAATAAATGTGACAGTTTAAAATTAGTTTAGGAAAGAAAATCGGCAGACATATGATCAAAAATACAAAATCTTTTCAGGTTGACAATGACGACCTTCAGCCAGACACTCCAGTTGAAGAAAATTAAATCTCCTGGATACATACTAGATAACCTAGGCTTAACTAAATATAATATAAACTACCATAAGATATATTTCACCATTAGTATTGAAGATATTGAAAACTCATATCTATCAATCAAGCTCATATTAATAATAAAATAAATCATGGCGATTTAACATTAGCAAGTATCTACAAGAGAGATATCGATCTACTGTTCGAAGATATCAACAAGTTAAGAATTTATACTCATCCAGATAAAATTAATAAGAGAGCTTTAATCAATGGTTTGGGAGCAATTGTCAGATATATTTCTGGAAATCTAGATCAAACCGATTTAACAGAAATTGAAAATAATTTCGACAAGATTGATACAAATGAAAAGAAATTAATGACCGAAATCAGAAAATTTCATACAATAGCTGGACAAATTATTCAAAGATGGCAATCCGATTTACAAAAAATACAATCTAATGCAGAAGATGTCTATAGAGAAGTGGTAAACTTAAATGATAAATTGAACACAGAAATTATCATTCATATACAATTAGAACAAATCAGAAATCTTAGAAACTATATCCAAACATTATTGAGAACAGTTTCATTTAGTAATAAGAAAATATTAAAGGCTGAATTAATCAAACAACAAGAGCTTCAAGAAATCTTCAATTATTTACATAAAGTTCATTCACATACAGAAATTGCTCCAGATATTCCAACTTTGTTAGAAATAACTGAAGTTAGTCTTATGTTCACATCCAAAACATTATATTGTAAACTAAAAGTGCCGACGAATTATACCATCTTTCCAAAGTCATTCCTATCCCAAGCAGTGAAAATAATATTCTCTTGCCACCATACACCTAAGCACTGAATTCAAAAGGTTCAACCAAATGGCTTAACGAAGAATGTACAAAAACCTTCTCGTTTTGGTACTGCCAAAAACTACCACATGGAGATTCCTGCGGCTTTGAAGATCTATCAAAATGCAGTTATGCCAGAGTCAACAACAACTTTTCTTTATTCACTCAATTAACAAATGAGAACACTATAATTTGTTCTAAATACCCTGAGGATATTAATGAAGACTGTTTAAAAACATTCAAAAGTATAAAGGCAAAGAAATGTAATGTAATTCTTGGGAAAAGTGACTGCAACTATTCATTCCAAAAACATACTTGGACCGGTTCCAATCGATCAGTCGCTCAAGAATGGCCCAACCTTCAAGAACCATTGAGAGTACCTCATAAAGTCAATATAAACCCTTTTCATCTAGAGGACCCTTCGAAAATAATTCCAGTATACCAAGAACCAGAATTATTACCAATCGAGTTCCACCATTGATATCTCGCTATCTCTATTATGTTATCAATAATCATAATTTCTGTCTTATGCTATATATTTAGGCAAAAGATTATGAACATAATCAGAAAGAAATCCAGCATCACAACACCAACAAAGGTCCCATCGGAAGAAATCAATCTATCATCATCATTCCTGCAACCCAAGCCACGAGGACGTGCCATTGACTAAGAGGGGAGGAGTTATGTAGCTCTAATTTAGCAACATCCACCATCATGGGTCCCAAAGTCAACAAAGCCCTTATTCAGCATATAATAACAATAAAAGCTTAACAAATTGTATATTCAGTTCAGTTATATTTTACTTGCATACTTTGTACCAACACTTATTGTGAAATAAAATCCTTTTTAAAAAGTCAATCAGTGATTTCATAAATTTAACTTGCGGTTTATTTTTTTTGTCATAATTATGATCTCTGTTGCGATTTGTGAGGTATTGGTTAGTTTGTCCCACATAGGCTCTAATAATATACGCTCTGGGTAATCTTATTCTTTTCGGCTTGAGAGTTTGTGTGTATTGTTCGTTGCTTGTATTTTGGCGTTAAAAATTGAGTGAATAAGTTTAATCGGATAGTTGTTTTATGTTAGAATTGATTTAGCTTTTTTTATTGATTCACTGCCATATTCTGGATCTGTAAGATTAATTGATCTGTCTGATTTTTTTGGGATAATGGGTGTTCTGAGTTAAAATGCAAATATATCTCCCTGACCAAGTATCTTTTGTGTACAATTTTGTTCGTATATTGTTTTTATTGTGTATTAATGTTAAATCAAGAAAATTAATTTGGTTGTTTTGTTCAATTTCTAGTGTAAATTTTATATTGGCGTGATATGTGTGGAAAAGATCTAGTATAACATTTTCTTTACCTTTGGGATGGTTGGTATACAATCGTCAACGTATTTAAGGAAAAATGGTATTGGAAATCTGTTTTCGGTAAAACTTCGTTCTCTAAGTGTTCGAGGACTAGTTGTGCAATACAACATGATATGGAAGAACCCATGGCGCAACCATAGATTTGTTGATAGAATTCTTCCTTGTACATAAAGGGTGCGGTCGAGAACACGATGTAAGCAATTGCAGCAATAAAAGTGAAGTAATCATAGCAAGCGGTTTTTTATTGAATTTAGTCGTTGGCAGCATTTGATGCAATTTTTTTCCGACCGACAAGCTGTCAATCGCAATCCATGAATGAAGGAACGACGGCTGAAATTATAAGATATAGATAACAATGAAACTGTTAGTTACAGGGAAATTGTACTGTTGATTTATATTAAGATACTACCTTTGGCATTGAATTTTCAACGCCATAAACAACCGTCAAAAATCAATAGGTATAAGTTTAACATTATTAGCTCCATCAAATTCCTCTTTTGTCACTTTGATTTTATAATTTGTCCCGGTACTTTCATCCAACAAGATTAATTCCATTATATCTATTATTTTGAATGAAAAAATATTTTTATTGGATCATCTATACATAAACCTACTTTGGAGGTAGTGTTCTGTGCTTCTACTCTCAATGCACTTGTTTACACCACCTCCACGGGAAAAGCAAATTTAGCATTTGCAGTAAAATTAACGCATGCGCAGTATCGCATCTAATAGCAAACAAAACTTGCGTTAGTGAATTTTAGACCACCAATTTTCTGCTGTCAGAGCTATTACTATAGTAATAGATCTATTACCTTTTAAGACGATCTATTACTTCATTACTCGTCACCAAAAATCTATTACCTTTTCAAAGTCCCAAAGAATTATTGTACTTTTTTATTCTTTGCAGCGTTTTGACCAATAATAATTGTCCCAGTGTCATCTATTATAATTAAATTACACTACACTGTTTCAAAATCCTTAGTGGTAGTTAATACTAGAAGTTTGAAAGTAAAAAAGGTATCGGTAAGTATCGGTATATTCAATATTTCAATTGAAATTACAAATTGCATGGTTTTTTGCGTTGTAAGTATTTTTGATCATTTTACTCTTTTTTTCTGTTGATTGTATTAGGTGATGTGATTTTTATTTAGATACTATTATTATGTTTATTATTGTGTAATATTTTTGACTGGATCTGTTATTGTTGCTACTCATTAATATACATGTATATATTTATATTATATTTTTTATATTAGTTTCTGTTTTTTTTTTATTAGTATTCCATTTTCATGTAAATAAAATGATTTTCCAGAAGCTATTTTATTTATCTTCCTCTAGCGGCTGGTGATAATAACAAAAAATTTAATCTATTACTTTCTTAAGAAATCTATTACTTTTTCCACCGCTTGTCTATTACTTATTCTGGGCAAGCACTGGCAACCCTGGTCAGTGAACGAAGTGTGTTCTCGACCGCACCCAAAGTATGTTGTGCTAAGTGTCAGTTTTATATTCTATTTAAATTCAGTTTTGGAGATGTCCGTTTGTTGTTCCATATCGGGAATCAGGAATAGAGAGAGAGAAATGCTTTATTGTCAAAAAAAATATAAATTTTGTAGACAAAGCAAAATAAAAATATCAAAATTAAACAATACACAAACAAAACAAAGTCAAACTAAAACTAAAAATTAAATTAATTTATAAAAATATATTAAAATATAAAGATATAAAAATATAAAATATAATATGTAAGGGGATACTACATCAGCAGCATGATCCTAAATAATGGTTTAGCTTGACAAGAGTGCTGTATAGATGAGTATTATCGCCGCCTGCCACTGTCTGCCCTGACTGTCATGTCAGTGGTATAGGTAGAGCGCTTGCTTACGTATCTTTACGTGTATAACCTATTAACATTTATCACTGACGTGACAGCCAGGACACACAATGGCGGGCGGCGATAATACTCATCTATACAGCGCTCTAGCCTGGCTAGGCTTAAATCGGCTGTGGAAATTTGACAGATATACGGACTCAATCTAGAAATATGACATTGACTGGTAACATTTATTATATAGCTCTATGATATTAAAATTAAATTAATAAATTTGAAATAGAAGAATCTCGAAATAAAATTGAAATTCATAGAATTAATAATAGGTATAAGTATATATTGTTGGTTTTGATTAAATAGGGTTTTGGAAAATAACTTGCATGTAAAGAATGAAATAAAGAACTATGGAAATAATTATTTTTATTGTTATTTTTTTTAAGTATTGATTGACGATGTATTGTCCTAGGCCACTACGATGACTGCCACTACCGCTGCCTCAAAATTAAAAAATGCAGCTTCATTAGATAGGTTCTAAAGAAACTAGAAAATGACACTTTTATAACTATTTTGATTGTTTATACATGAAACAAATTCAATAACCGAAAAATACCGAATTTCTAATAAATTATTAATTACATGTTGGGATTGGCCTGGCTAGAAGGTTTAGAGGAGGCCACAATATTGATACAAAACTTTGATACATTCTAATCAAAATTGCTCTCAAATAGGTACTGTTTCATCTTTTATTAATGAATCGCAGTGTTTTGGTTTAATGTTAATAACAGTAATGGTAATAATATTATATCGAATGATAACCTTTATAATATATTTACATAATAAATAAAATAACTTTTCTATAAAAAATATAATGCATTTAAAACTAAAACCAAAAAAATAACGCCAGGTACACATTTTAACTTACTCTGGAATAAATTTTTGAAATCAAATCAAATGCCAAGATATTCATAAAATAAGAGTAACCATTACCATTCTGTGTGATAATTTAAGAAACATTCTATAACGAATTTCAATTTATCTAAAATAACTATTTTCATAAAAATAAAAATGAAATAAGTAATTCGTAATTGAACCAACTTTCAATAAATTAAAAAAATATTCATTCAGAAGAAAAAATTGATCAGACTTGGCCCAATTTTAATTAAATGTTGACTTAAACTATAATCCGTTTAAAGCTTGTTCAAGTCATAGAGAAAAATTGTGGGATGCTATGTCCTTTCTCATTAGATCATACGCGGTTGTTGTCGTTGTTGAAAGAATAACTCAGGACGAACCGTTTAGCCAGAATATGAATAAACATGTAGAAAATATGAAACTGTAATTCTGAACATTTTGCTGCTTTTTCTCACTGCCTACAATTTACGAACTCGAGTATATGTGATATGACAGACCCATAGAATTATATAATTAAAATAGACCGATTGGATTAAGCGAAAAGTGTTCTACGCATGTGCAGCGTGAATTTTGCAACGGCCACTTTAATTTGAAATGTTACCCTTTTGAACAAAATATACTATGCCTGTGTCCAAATACTTCCATGTTAATGGCTGTCTGCGACCGTCCCTATCAATTACATTTATACGCTTTCACCAAAGAAAACTGCTTCTACATAAAGTTGAAAAGAGGTATCCTATGGCCCGATGGGTCGCGCAATGCAATTGGTCTGTTCTATGGACAGACCTGATAATCGAACGCAAGAGTGTTAGACGGGACGTAATGAATTGACTCGGTGTCGATTTGGGAATATTTCCGTGCTTAAAAACTGTAACGGGAAATCAATCATACGGTTATAGATTGGGCTCCAGCAAGACAAAATTAAATAACCAGAACAGTTCTAGTACTGAAATGCTTTCATTTGCGCTGTACATAAATTTAAATTCTGTTCTAGAACCATTCTGTTAGAGCACAGTATAAAGAAATATAAAGTAGTCCAACTCTCGGTGGAACCTTTGGTTTTATTGACTCAAGATCAAGAGCTGGCGGCCATGTTTTAATCTTAAAAAGTCAGGTCTGTACTGGAAATTAACTGTGGCAGGACCGTAATTAAAACTTATTGATACAAAATTAATTCACTGTACTGATATAATAGATATTATAAATTGGTCCATACAATAATGTGGTCACTATTTGTTTTAAATTTGAAATTGTATAATACAATGAAACCCTGAAAATTAATTTCAGTTAACAGAAAAAAAAATCAAAAACCACGAGGAGCTATAGAATCTCAGGTTGTATTTGTTTTGATTGCTTTATTTATCGTTCGCAAAGTAAATTAATAATAAATTCTAGTGAAAGTTATAGTTAGAGCCATAGTGAAAAATTGCAATGTTAGTAACAGGTCTGTAATTAAAACTTCCTTAATATAATGAAACACAGAAAAATAACTAAAAAAATTACATCTTGAAAAGATGTTCTAAAAAAATGATGTTTACTAATCAGTGCTACAAAGTTAACATCAGGTATCATTAAACCCTCAAAGCAACTGGCATTTTGATGATAACTTTTGAAATAACAAGATATTCGGTCATCATCAAGCTCATCAACTGACCTTGACCTTGCTTATTTGCTACATGTCTCGCAATCATGAATTATAAGGCATTTCTTGATCAGGTAACCTGAAATCTATGTTTCAATTTTTTTTAAATATCCAAGGTTTGATGGTCATTATCAAAATGTTGTTAAGGTTCAGTTTCTTAAATAATCTTAATAGGAGGGTAAACACCCATCACGTTCCAATCTGTCCAGCAAATCATTTATGTTACAGGCCAGTAACCATATTTCTCACCTTGAGAAAGAAACCAATTATATCTAATTAGTTCAGAAACGTGTATGTTTCAGTAGTTGCCTGTTTTTATCTGTCGGGAAATCAAAAAACTGAAGTTACAATTGTAGCTTCTGTTGTTACAGTTCTTCGCAACACACACATTTTCACTTTTTGACATTTTGTAAAAACAAATAATCTTCTTCTTCTTCCGTAGCTCTATAACCCTATGTGGATTCTGGCTGACTGCACAATGCGTCTTCAACCCTGTCGGTCCATCACATCTGAGGGTCGTTGTGCAATCCCATGGTACGTAGGTCGCTAATTACGTTATCACGCCATCTCATTCGCGGCCTTACCAGCGGGGTAGTTCTCCCATGCCAATTTTGCCGTTCGTTCGTTCGGTAATCGTTGGACATGTCCCGCCCATCTCAATCTCATCCCTTTGATCTCATTTACAATATCGGGTTCCTTGTACAACTCAGTGAGTTCCCTTTTTTTCCTAGTTCTATGGACAAGATGGACTGGATCCAGTATCGGCCCAAACACTCTCCGGAGTACCTTCCGCTCGAAAACTTTCAATTTTCGTTCGCTATCTTTTGTGGGTGTCCACGTTTCACAACCATACATAACCACCGGTCGAATTATCGATTTGTAGATTCGTATTTTGGCTCTCCTACTAATACGTTTGCATCTCAGTGTTTTGTCCAAAGCATACATACATCTGTTGCCACACTGAATTCTGGCTTACACCTCTTCTGTTGTCATTATCGGCCGTTATTATCCCTCCTAGATATTTGAAGCTATTCACCCTCTCGAAACGAAAATCTCCAATCGTCACATTCTGGCCTATACGATCTTTTTGAGCCTGCCTTGATACGTACATGTATTTGGTCTTAGTTTCGTTTATGGCTAATCCCATTCTAAGTGTTTCCTTTTCTATCTTGATGAACTGTTCTTTGACTTTAAGAACTGACCTGGCCATCACATCGATGCCATCCGCAAAGGCAAGTAGAAGTTTTGGTCCATCATTAGTGTACATCTCCACTTAAATTCTACTCTCAAGACACTGTCGTAGGCTTGTTTAAAGTCGATAAATATATGGTGAAACCTTAGATTAAACTCCCAGCACTTTTCCAGAATTTGTCGAATAGTGAATATTTGATCAACTGTAGACCTGTTTTTTCCAAACCCGCACTAGTAGTCCCCCACGACGCCTTCCACTATAGGTGTTAGCCGCTGCAGGATAATTATCGATAGTATCTTGTATGACATATTGATCAACGAGATTCCCCTGTAATTGGCACACTTCATTTTATCCCCCTTCTTGTGTATAGGGATTATAATACTTTCTTTAGAATTGTTCGGTATTTCTTCCTTTTTCCAGATTGTGGTAATTAGTTGATGTATATGCCGATGCAGATTTTCACCTCCATATTTTATGCATTCCGTTGGTATGTTGTCTTTCCCCGGCGCCGTTTTTCATCCTCATTATGGTATTTTTGACCTCCTCCTGGCTGAGGTCTTCTACAAGAAAATCTACCGTGTGGTAAGCTTGTGCATGTTGCTTGTCACCTACTTGGATATTGAGAAGTCCACTAAAGTAGTTTTGCCATTCCGTTATAATTTCTTGCTCATTTGTAATTAGGGTCCCATCATCCTTCTTCAGGCTGTTCCCTGTTCTTGGTCTGAATCCAGATTTTACTTCGCCCGCCATTCGATAGAATTCCTTTAATTGATTGCCTCTGAAATTTGTTTCCAATTCTTCCAGTATTTGTTGTTCATGTTTCCTTTTCTTTGTCCTTATTAGTATTCTGGCGCACCTTTTTATTTCGCTGAAATATCTTCTTTGTCTCATTGGGCTCTTTCTCTCTGTTCTAACCAGTCTTCGAATCAGTTCTTTTGCTTCTTCTTTTGTGTTGGACCCAGTATTTCCTTGGCAGCATTGGATATTGATCGCTCTGTTGTATCCCAAATCTCATTTACGCTCTCATCTTCATATGTTTCTGGAAGGTTTTCCAATATCTGTTTTTGGAACTCGTTTTTAGTTCTTTTTTCACTTAGTTTACATACATCCGACCTATTTGATCTTTCCGCTCTTTTATTTTTGTGGTTAGAGATGCGCATTCTCACCTTTGCCCTTACTAGGATGTGGTCTGAGTTCGCATCTGCACCTCTCAAGCTCCGTACATCAAGGACGTTGCTTGCATGTCTCGCGTCTACTTAAATTTGGTCTATTTGATTGCTTGTGGTACCATCATTTGATATCCAAGTCTGTTTGTGAATATCCTTGTGTTCAAACATTGTAGACTTGACTAGCAAGTTATTGCTAGCCGCTAGTTGGATGAGCTTCACACCTTTGTCATTACTGATGTTGTGAAGGCTGTGTTTGATTTGCACATTCGCTCTCTTCCAATCTTTGCATTGAAATCCCCACAGAGTAGTATCATGTCTTGTTTAGGTATTTAAATAATTGCTGTTTCTGGTTGGTCTGAGAATTCTTCTTTGACGTCTTCATCCTTCTCCTCAATAGGGGCATGAACTGATATGATAGAATAGTTGTACAATGATCCCTTTAGTCGGATGCCGCAAATTCGTTCGCTTACTGGGTTGAAGCCTATTACGCTGTTAATGATCTTCTCTGAAACCACAAATCCTGTCATGTTTTCCGTTTTGGTTTCCGCTGTAGAAAATGTGTAACTTGCTAAATTCTAAGCTCCCCACTGTCGAGTCATCTGATTTCTTGGACTGGGAAACAAATAATACTTATTATAAAATATAATAGAGATGATAAAATGATCAATCAGTATACAAAAAAATTCACGGACGTCTCTGTATCAGCACGTAGGATAGCCGCAAAATTCTACTCGTACGCATATGAATTCTCAAGGTTTTAAGATTAAAACATGGCCGCCACATGCGCGCTTGCGTATGTGCGGTTTTACCCCTTCCATGAGAGTTGGAATACTAAATAGTTCTTTATACTGTGGTTATAGCAGAGAAAACATACCTCCAAGAGAATGGTAACTCTCATGTTAATCTTTTTGACCCTGTTTTGACCTCGTGTACACTAGCGCTCAATCGGTAAACTCACGAAGTTTCGTGTGGCGGCAGATTTAAATCGGACATTCAAATGAACAGTGGAATATAAAAGTACCACAAAGTAGAGAAAGGAATAAAACATTCAGAAATTGTTGAAGAAAGTTTAAAAAACATTATGTGAATGCAGCATAGATTTTTTATTAAGTGTTCTCCAACAATTTCTAAAAGTTTCACTCCTTTCATTATGTCTAAGGGGAATTAATAGTCATAATAAATACACGAAAAGTTAGAAGTATTTTTTTTATTAACTTGAAGGTCGCCAATGTGAACATCAACATACATTACTATAACAATATACTTATATAAAATACTTATTATTATATTAAATTATTACCCAGAGCACTGTCTAAATAACTGCTTTTGTAAAACACTTATTACACCACCAGGACCCGGACGCTGGATACTTCATATGCCCTTGCATTGCTCCATTTCTTCTTTAGTCCTCTTCCGCTGCTCCTCAATTAGACATATAAATAAAAAAATTAAACATCTGCGCCTATATTACAAGTAAACTTAAATAATTAATACTCACATTTATGCACTCATTATGCTCTCTACACCACCAGGACACGGACGCTGGATACTTCATCTGCCCTTGCATTACTCCATTTCTGCTTCAGCTTTCTTCCGTTTCTCCTCAATTAGACATGTAAATACAAAAAAAAATTTAAACATCTGCACCGTATATTACAAGTAAACTGAAATAATTATAAGCAAAATTCAGCTATACTCTCATTTATGCACTCATTATACTCTCTCTATACCACAAGCACCCGGAAACTAGATTCTTCAAATGCCTTTGAGGTGTTTTCCTTTTGCCACATCCTTCTTCCGTTGTTCATCTGCAAACATTCGATTTTGCCTTGTGCACCACCATTTCACTGCAATAAAAAATACATCATTACAAATGGGCTGATATGAGAGAAACATGCTCGGTCAAGAGTTCACAAGACAATCAAATTTAAACGTTCTCTGAAGTGTAACTGTAATAGCCTTCTACTTTGTTAGGGATCTATTGAGTATTCTCTGATCTCTTTGTATAATGAGCCAGACGACAATCTTAAACAGCAATACATTATAAACTATCAATCATGCCTTACAGCATGTATTTAGTGGCATTTTCTTGCCACTGAGCCATACCAACATTGAAATAAATGAGATACGAATGATAAGAATAAGATACTAAAATAGTAATAGAGAATAAAATTCACATTCAACAACTTTTCCATATTTCTAGCTTCACCGGAGTACTAGTTGGTTCTTTCAGCTGCAACATGGTACCCTAATTTACCTGGTAGAAGTAAATTAACAGTTGTTTCTTATATGTTATTTGCGATCTCTTTTGTTTACTCTGATCTCTATTAAATGAGCTTCACGGAAAGCTTAAGCAACAATACGTTCGACAATGTCAATCAAAAAGTTATTTATGATACTACACATAACTTTGCTTAATATTCCAGTTTTAGGATGAACTTGCTTGAATACTTGGCATATATAAATTGGGTTGCTCTCCATTTTCCTTCGTATTTTCTTCATGCCATACCTCAATCAATCAATTTATTACCATATATATATATATATATATATATATATATATATATATATATATATATATATATATATATATATATATATATATATATAATTACAATTTTTTTTCTAGTATTAATAAGGTTAATAAATACAGGCTTCCCAAAAAAAGGTTTCCCTTGAGCATGGGCATAAGCATTTACATTATTTTAAATTACTATACATAAGATTACAAATAAAAATTAGAAATAGTTAAAAAAAAATTAATTAACATATAAATACGCATGTACACATACATAACACATAAACGTCTAAATTTAAGCACTTATGTCTGAAAACACAGATATAGGAAAATTATATTGACTATATGTATTTCATTTCAAGTTTCTCCTATCAATTGCACGATATATTCCTTCTCTTGGGTACGTATATAGCCAGTGTTTAAGTCTTTTTCTTAACAAGTCGAGCGAATTAATTCTTCGTAAATCATCAGGTATATCAGCATATAAGACGGGGCAGAGGTAACCGAATGATCTTTGGCATTTTTGTGTATGTACTCTCGGAATAGATGTTGTTTTATCTTTAAACGTGTTTCATGTCTATGTTGTATGCGCTCGTGTTTGTGTTTGTTTTTATGATGGTGGAGAACTAGAGATAGGAAGTATAGTTGTCGGGCATCTAGAGCTTTTGCTTCCGTAAATAACCTTGTAGTTGGGTATCTATAGTTTTTACTGTGTATGATTTTCAAAATCCATTTTTGGGATGTCTCTAATGGTTTTAAATAGACGTCTGCGATGCCGCCCCACGTATCACTGTAACTCGTAAATGGTAGAAAAAAGGTTTTTTGAAAATTAATAGTGAGTAGGCGGTTTTGAAAGAAGTTCATGACGTTTGTGAAGTCTTCAACTTTATTTTTTAGGGTTTGCCAGGAAGAGTCTTCATAGAAAATCGCAGTATCATCAGCAAAACTGATGATGCTGTCTTGTGTTGTTGTTTCAAATAATTCATTTATATATAAATTGAATAGAATAGGCCCCAACACAGTACCTTGTGGTACACCGTATTCCAGAACTCTTTCTAAACTTATAATGCCATCAATATTGACTATTTGCTTTCTATCACTAAGATAGCTTTCCATTAGTTTTAGTGACTTTCCCCGGAAACCAACAGTTTCGAGTGTTTGAAGAAGTTCTCGATGGCTGACTGTGTCAAATGCTTTGGCCAAGTCGACAAAGATGCATAGACATGGTTTACTTTTGTCCATGGAGTTATATATTTTTCCAATCAGGTCCAACCTTGCATCTTCAGTTGATTTTGTCTCCTTGAAACCGAACTGTTTTTCAGACATAATGTTATGTTTCATAAAGAAGCTTTCGAATCTTGTCTTCAGAAACCTTTCAAAAACTTTTGCAAAGCTGCTTATTAAAGAAATTGGCCTATAGTTTATTACATGTTTCTTGTTTCCTGCTTTATATATAGGTTTGATTGATGCGTTTTTTAAAATACATGGAAATGTGCAAATATCGATCATCTTATTTATTATATAGGTTAAAGGAACTGAAATGAGATCTGAATGTTCCTTCAACATCTCAGACTTTATGTTATCAAGTCCGGGAGCTTTTCCAGTTTTGAGCGATTGGATAATTTTTTGTATTTCATCAACGGTTGCAGGTTTTATGAAAATTGAGTTAGATATTCGAGTTGGTTGGGCCTTCTTTGATGAATCCGGGGTAATTTTTTCTGCGAGTTTTTTTCCGACTGTGTCATAGTAGTCAGCAAAATGTTCCGAGATATCCTTTTGGTCTGTTAGATGAACACCGTCTTCTGTTGTGATAGATTTCAATTCATTATAGGTTTGTTTACCATTGATGATTTTCAGACTTTTCCATAGACTATTTGGATTATTAATATTTTGATTAATTTTTCTTTAAAAAAATGTAATCTTTGATGTTTGTATTAATTGATTCAGTTTGTTTCTGTATTTCTTGAATTTTAACCTAATGATTTCATTATGAGGCTCAGCTTGTAATTTTCTATATGTCATTTTTTATGTTAATTGACTTAACCAGCCCTTCCGTAATCCATTCTTTCCGTTTGATGTTTTTTTTAATTTTACTGGTGGCCTGATCACTTTTTTGTTTTAGAGTCTGGATGAAATTATTTGTCATTATATCAACGTTTTCCTCTAGGTATATGTTATTCCATGTTTCATTTTTCAGTTCATCCCTTAGCTTTGTTTTGTTGATGTAAAATTTATATTTTCCAATCTTAACTTTTTGTTCATTTTCCCTTTCAGCAAAACATTTGATTTGCAGAATTACGGGAAAGTGGTCGCTGATACAAGATTTAACTAAAAATGATTTGAGCCAATCATGAGGAAATTTCGTCTTCACAAATATGTGGTCAAGACAATAACGTGATTTGCCTACGATCCTAGTATAAGTGTTTATAGTCGGAATATAGCGCCATTCACACAGAATATTGAGGTATTCCTCGGTTATGTCACTGGTATCCAGAATGTTGATGTTTATGTCTCCTATTATTATTTTGAAATCGGATTTATTGTTTTCTCTTGTTTCTAGGTAATTTACAAGATTACAATTAAACTTCAGAGGACACGTAGAAGGTGGCCTATATATTGCAGTTAAAACAATATTATAATTATTATATTTTAACATTAATTCAATGACCTTTATTATATAAGAATACTCCAAATTATTTTCAATGTATATCAATACTCCATCATTTTGGTTCACTATGCCTCTATTATATATCATATCATAACCTGCTAAGTCTAATGAGAAAAGTTCGAGATTTTCCATGTTTCGCTAAGGACTATGACATCAAATTCATTCTCATATTCATATAGGGTCACTTTAAGTTCATTTAAATTTTTGACGATGCTACGGATCTTTGTGTGGAATATTCGAAGGTTTTTTATATGTTGGTTTTTTGTTAGTAAGTTATATTCGAATGCATTTTGTACTGTCTCAGTTTCAATTTTTGTTAATTTGACATTATCAATATATGGATCCATAATAATTATATTTTGTACATTAATTACGGATAGAGAACAGTAGGAAAGAACAGGCTTACAAAAAGTGTTTGTGTTTGATAGAGGTTACTAAAATTTTAAAGTATGATAATTTATTTTGATTAGCTTACTTGGCAGTTTTCTGGGCATTTCTTGTTTGAATTTCTTTTGCAAAGTTTTTCCTTTCTCTGGTCTCCGGTCTTCTTTGAATTGAATTGCTATCCGTATGTTTAGTAACTGTATTTTTCTTTTTCACTACTTTTAATTCTCCTCCAATCCTCTCTGCAACAGTTTCTGATTCACTATCTTCTTTGTTGGTACTTTTTAATTCTTCACTTTTTTCAGCAGCGCTTTCTAATTCACGCTCTTCTTTCTTGGTACTTTCTACAGATGCTCTTGAAGGTGTCTCAGGTGCGCTAATAGTTTTTGGGATATCAGCTATTTCGATATTTTCTTCTAACTCCAAAATCTCTTCTACTGTGTATCCTATATTATTTCTATAAAGCTTTTCTCCCCTAATGTAGCTGCCTTGTTCACCTTGTTCAGTATCTTATTTGTTTCTTTTTGTGTTTTTGTTAAATCGGCTGATATGGATATGTTGGTACCTTTCAGTTTTTTACAGTTTCGTAGAATATTAGCTTTTGTGAATGTTGATAGAAGTTCAATTTTTATTGGGCAATCCTTTGACTTACCCAGTGGGTAGATGTTACTTATATCAATTTTTGTTATTTCTACTTCAAGTTTTGAATTTATTTGGTTGCAGACGTTTTCAATAGAGTATTCCTCTACACTTCTCAGCAAGCCAAAAACTACTATATTATTCTTCCTGTTGTTTCTGTTTCGATCTGGTGTTTCAGGTCTGTGTTTTCTTTCTCCAGCTTCCGTATTTTATCACTATAGGATTCTATCTTCAGCAATAATCTTACTTCACTCGCTTCAATAGCACTTTTAATTTCCTGTCTGCAAGTCAATAATTCTTTGTAGAGATTTTCCATAATTTGTATACGATCTGGCAACGTTGTTCTATCGCAAAATGCAAGATTTGTTTGGGCCAAATGTCAAATCCCAATGGAGATGGTCTGTTTACTACTTGTTTATATTATTAACAAATATGAAACCATCGGCTGAGATTTTTACGCTTATTCAGGTGTTGTGATGCCTCGGAACGAACTCAGGTGAATTTTTATATTTTGCAAGTAATGCTAAATTAATTATTTGGTTGGAATATTTTAGACCTACCTAATTACAAATGTTTTCCTGGGTTTTATCAGCTTTCTCAGCAGCCTTACAGAATGTCTTTAGTGGCATTTTCTTGCCACTGAGCCATACCAACACTGAAATAAATGATATACGAATGATAAGAATAAGATACTAAAATAGTGATAGAGAATAAAATTCACATTCAACAACAGAGAATTACAGAGAAAACGTGCATATTCTCTCATTTCTCAGATACGTACCTTCAAATCATCCAAAAGCTACAAAACCAGAGAAAACATACCACAACCACAAATACAAATACAAAACAACGCTTCAGAAAAATGAGGTTAGAGGTGTTAGACAAATAACATATTATAATAGAACATTTACGTATTTAAATGTTACCGCCACTAATTGTCGGAAGCGATACTAGCGATCAATCGTTACACTTTGGCAACTTACGGTCAAAATTTTCCCATAAGAGTTGCCACGGGCTGGAGTGTACACTCCATAGCTGGAACAAACCTATTGGCCGTGTCCACAGCAGACACCTGCTAACCATCGCTAGCTGTCCACTCAGCGGCTAACGAAATTATCGTCTTGGACCAGACTTTGGTTAGCCGCTAACTCAATTGTCAGACGGACATTTCATATTCATGTTGACATCAAAAATATATTTTTAGTGCTTATAACTATAATATCCAAGTTACATACCACAATTTGATATTGAAGTTCCTAAGAAAAAGCACATAAAATCTTAATATAAGTATTTATAAGATATTCTACAGCAAATAGCAAACAGCTATTTCTGAACTGTTTGCTGTCACTTATTCCGACAAATACTTCTGTTGACCGTATACCTAGCGGTAGCTATATGGAGGGTATAGGTGTAGTGCAATCTTTGTGTTGATAAATGGGACCAATTTTGCTGAACCTAGAAGATTGAAAATATTGATGTAAAAAGCAAAATGGGGTAAAATCAAATTAGTGAAATATGTCAGAGGTAGATCTAGCAGGACATTTCGTCGCAATATGACGAGGATATTCATGGAAAAGTTTGTTCGTAGTCGCTAGAATAACGATATTAGCAAGAATGAGGATTGTAGTTCTGAATAGACATATATCATCAATCAAGATTTCACATCGCTATCAAAAAGTTTTATTTTGATAATAGTCTAAATCACCCAATAACTATTAGAATTTCTCAAAATTTATTAAAAAAAAGATGGGTAAATATACATTACGTATTTCACACTAGTCTTTAAAATATTCATAATTCCACAAAATAGTATTTTTCACATTATTTAGTGACTTTATTTAGAATTTAATGAAAAAATAACGAATAAATCCATGATGTAAAAGAAAAATTATAATCATTTCTAGTATGGTGCTGGTCAGGTTTCATAAGATAAAGAACCAAAAATCTGCACACATTTTTTCGTAGTGAGTTACAATTTGCACTTGTATTCTAAATGGTTCGGTTATCCATTGACTGATATAACGATTATATACTAGGTATTATATTTACAGTATATTGACATAACCATGATATAAAGAACGATTATATATTATCATAAGACAAATATAAGAAAAATAGTACATTATCTCCCTCATATTTTATGAAATAAAAAATAGAAAGTGTAACAGGAGCTACTGCTACGAAAGACATCACGAATTATTGCTTTTTCAGACTCAAATTATGCAACATGTAAATTATTCTGAAAGAAATAACTTTTGCTTCGTTGCATTTAAACCTTACAACACTATCTATAACTAGTATCATAAACATAAATAAAAAATGTAATGTGGAAGATACGATGTACGATGTCGAGCAAATAGGTAAGGTTTTAGGATTTTAGTTGCTGTCACGGCGCAAACATAATAAATATCACATGAATGACATTTCATTAGCCACCGACACCATGGTACAATAAGACCATGTATGTTCCATAGATGGACGCGTTTTCGTTCAGTTGGCGCACTTCATCCGAAATCCTCCATACTTTTTTTATCCCGCTTTCCAATCCAAATTAGAATATCATTTTGTTATGATTTTTGTTTATATAATCAACTAATCTTTTTATATTTATGCTTTTCATACTCTGTCATATTACGTATCGGAAGCAGAAATGATTAAATTTATATTTTTAATTAAAATTGACAGTATATTCGATTATACAGAGTAAATCACTTACGTCAACTATGATGATATAGCAGAGAACAGAGACTCTGTTCTCTGGTAACTGATATGAAAACTTGAAGAAAACCTTATTGATATTTTTTAGAAATTATAAAGTGGGAAATTTTTCATAAACTTTTTTCATGGGTCTTCGATTCTATTGTTTACTTGTTGAGATGTTTTTAGAGAGAGAGCGAGAGATGTTGGGTGTTACCATTATCTTGGAGTTAGTGTTCTCTGCACAAGAGTGTTCGTGTTCTCTGCACAAGACACAATGGTCGTGTCCACAGCAGTATCTGATTACCAATCGATTAGTAATCAGTAATCAAAAAGTTGACGTCTTCAATGTGACAGCTATCAGAAAACCATAAGCTATATTTTGTTTCAGATATTTCTCAATTCTATTATGGACCTCTATCGTTCCGTTTACCACATAATCTTTTTCATTATAAACATATTGAATAGAAAGTACGTTTTCTTCTTCCATTTTCAATTCCTCTAATATGTGTAATTGTCGAATTAAATTATTTCAAATCATTTGACAAGTGTCAGTTTGACAAATGATGCATCAGTAATCAGTCGTGTCCACAAGATACCGATTTTTGATTACTGATTACTAATCGATTAGTAATCAGGCACTGCTGTGGACACGACCAATATGACAATAAATATGGCGAATTTGGGATGACTCTTGGAAGACGAGGATTACCCCCACCAGACTCATATTTGCGCGATGAACATACCTGGTCTTATTGTACCAAGAACGACACCAGCTAACAGCGATTTGCTGGACTCATTAGTAGGCCCACCCACCGACTCGACAATATACGGCATACTTTCTCAAACAGTAGTTGATTATTCTTCTTATATTGGCTCCTACTATAACATCTAATAAAAGTACCATAGACATATCTAAATACATATCCAATTTTTGTTTGTTTCTTTCGTTGTTCTAGTCACATAATTCTATATACCTATAACTTGATCCTTGATTTTTTTTGTGAAGCTCAGTATGGGGAATGCGAGTTTAATCCGCATGCGCGAAAGGAGAAGTGGCTTGGAGTCACATTATATGGTATCTATGGTAACATCACAGTTTACCAATCGCTAAGAAGCTATTTAAACAGGAGATATAACACCTGTGGAGGGGTTGACGCTGTGAACGACGGCAGGGTCGTGGCCTAAAAATCGGGTTTGCGCATAACGAAAGTGCGCACCTACATGTGTCTTCTCTGTCTCCGTATCTATATAAAGGCTGTTCGAGCAGTAGTTTGGGACGGTTTGATAACTGTTTAAAATGCGCATGTGCGGTTTGAAACAGTTTCCAAGTGGTTTGGGATTTTGTTGCTCGAACACCAAACTGCAGTTGGCAAACTACCCCTTCCACTTTCCTACATTTTCGTCGTCATAGACCAAATGACTATGCCGATAGATATGTTTTATGACCAAAGATAAGAGAGAACATCAATGAAAGACTGATGGACAAAACACAAACCAGGGTTTATTTTTGGACTGTGGTAGTGTTCTCTGAAAAAGATTTCTCCAACAATAGAGAACACTATACCCCAAGAAGAAGAAAAGACGCTTCAACTGCGCCTGTCTCAAACTGAGTCCGGACTAGTTTGGAAATCGTCAAACTACTGCTCGAACATCTTACTAGTAGTTGGGAAAAAATTATTTATCGTAAATTGAAGTGCGCAGGCGTCTGACGGTTTGGGACTGGTTTGAACCGCTGCTCGAACACCCTTATATTTTATCTATGTTCTCTGTCTCCTCTCTCTGTGAAGTGAAATAGTGAAATTCAAATAAGGTTAGATAATTGAGCTTTTAGAATGCGTGAAGATCAACATAAGCTTTTAGAAAATTATATTCCTCATTTTCTGTTGATGATTGCTTGTAAAACATGCTATATTTGAAACTTGATGCTTGAGTGTACATGAAACAAGGCGCGCTGAACTGCAATATAAAACGGGCTCTATAAAAAAAATTATTATTAAAAAGTGGGCGACTTTTTTGTCTATGGAGTGACTTGAAATGTGGTAGAGCGGCGATTATGCGAAATATGAACAGAAAGCAAATGACCTCCTCGTATTATAATATAGGTATGAAAATCGTTTGGATAGCATAACGCATAAGAATTGTTATAGTGATAAGATCTGCTTTAATAATCTATTCTCATAAAAGTAATATTTAAGTAGTGTTTCTTGTCTTTATGTGATTCCGAAATAAAAAAAGATCCAAATGTATTTATTGTGCATTTCATAATAGGTTCTAAGCTCGTATTGTCGTTCTCGCTCAATTTGCACTTAATATCTTTCTCTTCGACACCGTCTCTCAATATTGTTATAGAATTATTTGGTTCAAAGCAGATATGCAGATCTCAAATAAATATTTTTTTCATAGCTGCTCTACCTTTTTTGATATATTTGAAATGATGACTGCAGCATCAAACCACGTAAGATATTTTTGAGAATTCTGCAGGTAACTATTAACTATTCATTACAATAAACAAACATACTGATATGAAGAAGATTTTCTTAAACAAAATGCCATTAGTTCTACTGTTATATTTCTCCGACTTGCAAAAACATTATTCAATGCAACAAACGTGAGCCATAATATAAAGTTGAAAACTAATAAACACTAATAAACACCGAAACGTCAAACAATAAGATTTTCCTTGACATGAATTTGAATTTAAAAATACACCAAAGGCAAATGACACTTGCACACTAACGTAGCGCGCATATCCGATTTTAATAGGCCACAACCCTGCCGTCGTTTGCGGAGTCAGAGCGTGACATGGTTTTGTATAGACAGTTGAATCTCCTGTCTAAAGAGCTTCTTACCAATGGCACAGCTTACCAAATAAGCTGTGCCAATGGTAAGTGTGGTAACATAATTACATGTCCCTCCTCTTTAAAAGTTCATGACTGCGCATATCGCGAGCTATCCCCAGGTCTTTGGCTTCATTTTTGCGTATTTTTTTCCACAATGCTAGCTGTATAGAAGTTTAAGTATATGGTTCTAGTACACAATCACCAACCAGCGCTATGCGGATCTTTTAGGAACCCTTGTTGGTCCACAATTTTGGTACCCTCTTTTTAGCGCACTTGCCCATTGAAGATTGCAGTCCTCTTTCAGAAAAACTGTACTTATGGTCATTCTCTTCTCTCGTTCTATCCCTATATGTTTATGGGTTTCATTCAAGTTCTATGCTTAGAGCATGGAATTACCGTGTACGCACGATTTTTCCCTTCTCTAAGGTTCTATGTATATTCTTTGACATTTCGTCAGTCGACTTTCTTTATTCTGTGTCTGTGGTTGACATTGACTTTCAGTGGCGAATCGAGATTATTTGGGTTTTGTTTAGTTAAGATAAAAAGTATTATTTTTGCAGTTTAACTAGTTAAATGGCCTCGCTTTAAAGACTTAAGTTACACTAAAATAAAGTGGATGTGTGTACGTCTCGTCCGAATCTTACTCGTTTGTAAATTTTTGAATCTAGGTAAGGAATAGCTTTAAAGTTGACGTATCAAGGAATGTTCTTTAACTGGCTTATTAAGTACCACCATAAATACGATTAGACTGTGTATTTGAAAAATCCATTGAATCCTTTTAACGGGTCGCCTAATTATTTCAAACGATTAATAAAGTGTTCTTTGATCTATTCATTTCTATTTTATCCTTCAAAACACCTGTGAAATTAATTTATTATTCTGTTATCTTAAAGTGTATCTGATTGTTACATTAACCTGTTAATTAGTAGAAATGAACTATTTAAATAGAGAAGGTTTCTTATCGGTAAAAATTTATCTTTATTTAGTTATCGTTATTGTAACACATAATAAGACTTGCTTGAAAAGAATATCGCAAATAATATTTTAGAATTTATGTGATATAAATTATTTTTTATAAACTATAGAAGCGGGCTTCTAAAAATGTATTCATGAAAATTTAATAGATACTGGCTTTTTTAAAGGACATAGCTAGAATAGTTTTTTAATTACGATTAAATCAGCATGCCGAACACTTAGTAACTCAGAGCTCCGTATATCCTAATTATTGGTAGTAATAAGTGAAGTGAGAATCAATAGATATGCGAATATTATCACTACCTACAAAATATGATGGTTAAGATTTACTATCACACGGAAGAAAGTTCGTAGCTATATTGTGCCATGTTTCCTACTCAAATAGTGATGCGCAAAGCAAGACCAAGATCAAGACCGATATGGTCTTGGTATTGGTCTTGTTCTTGCACCCTTGGTATTGGTCTTGGTCTTGCATAAAATCCTTAGTCTTGGTCTTGCATATACGGTCTTGGTATTGGTCTTGGTCTTGCTGCAAGACTTGCAAGACTTTGCAAGACTCTTGCAAAATATTTTATCTTTTTATAAGTGTGAAAATTTGTTGTGATTCTGAACTGTAATTAATTAATTCAAATGAAGAAGAACTCTGCAATATGTAGGTATGGGAAGTATGTAATTCATAATCTATAAGATTGCCTATACTTAATTATATTATCATTCGAAAAGGAACTGCTAGTGCAGTTAGAACCATATAATGTAGCTGACTTTCTTGAGTATTGAAATCATATTTGAGAAAAAAGTATGTTTTTTTTGTTTACTTATCAGTATTTATTTTTGTTGACACTATTTCCTTTGTATTGTCTATGTCCCATGGATTGTATGCATACAGTTTGAAAGAAAGACTGTTAATATTATTATTATTATTATTATTATAAATATCGACCGTTTAAAAAAAAAATCATTGTCCAGAACAAACACGCCTGGTATTGTAATGGTACCAAACCAATCTAGAATAAGTAATGAGAATAAAACTAGGTGCGTAGAATTAAGTTAGGGCAAGTGAGATGCGTAGTTAATTAATAAAGTTTATAAATTAATAATCAACATTCACATATGAGAATCGTATCTTACTAGCGCGACTTAGTCTGCTTGTGCTTTCTTGGTATCATCCGTCGCAACTGAGCACTCATTTTACTACATACTTCTACTTTATACTTCTATTTCATAACTCATTTTCTCGGTCAATTTACAATAGTTTTGTAAAATTTTCTTTAATAAAATAGAAAGAATCTTTCAGAGTGGATATTGAGTGAAAGCGATTAAAAGTATTTCTGGTTTACAAAACTAACTTCAACTTTTGTATAAAGCTTTTTCCAAAAAAAGAAAATTTAAAACAGGTAGAGATTTGTTAATACGCGCATTTATAAAACTAGGTATCTATTTCAAAAATGAGTCTTGTGAATATCTCAGTTGAGTTAGTTAATGAGCATGATCGAAAAAATAGTTTCAAAATAAGGGCAATCTAAAATTTCAAAAATGTCCTACTACTGGATAAATGTCATCAAAAAGATATTAGATTTATAGATGATTTGTCACGTTTGCTTAAAACATTCTGCGCGAGAGAAAAATAATAAAAATAAAAAACCGAGTAGTTTACCTTCCTCTGGCTACGAACTGTGGGGATTTTTTGAAAACAGCTCATTAAGGGAAATCCTAGAAGGGTTGAAATTACTGTATAGGCTAGTTCAGACTTCTTTGAAATCCAGAAATCCTAGAAGACTAAAATGAACTTTTAATTCAATATTGTTAGAATCTGTAAAATAAAGATCGATAATAAGGGAGTTCAAAGATTAAATTAATTAGGTTATTTACTAGCGTTTCTTATCTAATAATTGAGCAGAAAAATATGTTTCCTACCAATTTGTTATTGGGTTACGCAACTGCAAGAGTCTTGCAAGTCTCGCAAGTCTTGCAGCAAGACCAAGACCAGGTTAGTTTTGGTATTGGTCTTGCATCCCGGTATTGGTCTTGGTCTTGAGTCTTGGCCTTGCATAGGCGGTCTTGGTCTTGCAATTTTGCAAGACCAAGACTGCAAGACCAAGACCAGTCTCGCAGCATCACTATACTCAAATTTGCCATTTTCTTTTTTCATTAACAATTTATGGCAAAAGGTGGTGTTACTATTGCTATTGCACCAACATATTGTAAAGAATTAAAATACAAAGAAAATAATATTAATTCTATTGGTACATTTTGATGTTGTGCAGTTGTAGTTGGCACCAACTTCAAAAATACCAGAACCAATAGAATTAATATTATTAGTAAGTATTGTTCAGTGCACCAGCGAATAAAGTCAGGAATATTTGTAAAAAATATTTATTTTATACTTTGGAGTGTAACATTTAACATTAGTAAAAATCATTCAACTTTCACCAAAGAAGATAATACGTTGCTTATATCGAGCGATCCAAAGAAAACATTTGCAGTATGCTTTGTGAAGCTGCCCCCCCAAATGCGAAATTCGCGCTCAAACTTTGGTATATGTTTGACCTTCGTTTGACCATGTTTGCCCATAGATTAGTTTTTTTGCCCACCTTTAGTTATAGAAATAACTTAGGTACCATGAATGTCATGGGTCACAAGATTCGTTTTTTCAGGAAATGCATATATGCCCTCGTTTGCCCATCGTTTGACCATGTTTGCCCATCCCTTAGAATTTCTAATTTTTTGAAAAAAAAAAATTATTAGTAGACAGTTTGCTGCCCCCCAAATGCAAAATTCGCGTTCAACTTTTGAGATGTGATTGCCCATCGTTTGCGCTTCTTTAGCCATAGATTTGATGTACCACCTATATTTATGGAGATACTATGGATACCATGGATTTCATGGGTCACAAACTTCCTCGCAAAATTCGTTTTTTCAGGAAATGCAAATATGCCCTCGTTTACCCATCGTTTGACCATGTTTGCCCATAGATTAGTTTTGATTTACTACCCTTAGTTATGAGAATATCATAGGTACCAAGGATGTTATGGGACACAAAAATGTTATTTTTTTTTTGGAAAATGGCAATATCTCCTCGTTTGCCCATCGTTTGACCATGTTTTCCCATAGATTAGCTTTGATTTACCACCCTTTTTTTAACAGAAAAATAAATTTTCTTCTGTACATCTTATCACATACTTATTTTTTTAAATATTTGTACTTGAAAATTGCTCGGTAAATCTCACGGTTGGTTTTGCAGTAAGGGCTCTGAAAATGGAAAAAACTGTTGTAATTATATTGGTTATTATTAATTAATTATGTATCAATATAACAGCTACGAATCTGAAGTAAATGCTTTCGCATTAATGCATTGATTTACAAGTTAACAAACCTTTTCGACGCCTCTGTAACCTTCTGGCTGTCAATTGTTTAGGAAGCAGGATCCTCAGATCGAATCCCCGTTGGAAATTGAAATCACAACGACAACCCAATAAAAATAATTAGGTATTTCAGTAGAGAGTTTATTGATGAATGAATGACTCTTATTAACCACGATTACTGACCTCAATGGATGTTGTACTGAAAAGTGAAATAACACATAATGTAGAAAGCATCAAAATTTTGAAACTAGAGCCAGGAGATGATGTATTGCTAGCTATACAAGACACTGTCCTAGTTTTTTTATCAAGTTATTTAGAAACTGTCTACTAATAATTTTTTTTTCAAAAAAATAAAAATTCTAAGGGATGGGCAAACATGGTCAGACGATGGGCTAACGAAGGCATATTTGCATTTCCTGAAAAATCGAATTTTGTGACCCTTAACATTCATGGTACTTAAATTATTTCCATAACTAGAGGTGGGCAAAAAAACTAATCTATGGGCAAACATGGTCAAACGATGGTCAAACATATCCCAAAGTTTGAGCGCGAATTTCGCATTTGGGGGGGCAGCTTCAGAAAGCTTTCGCGGCAGGCCTTTGAAAATGAGAAAACATGTCTTTGCCAAACACAGATAGGAAGCTAAAAGTGACAAGTGATGTTTCAATCAATATAAATGCAATTGCAGATGACTCAAGCAAAAACATGTTCTCATTTTGAAAAGGCCTTCTGCGAATGTTTTTTTTGATCGCTCGATACTTTGGTATTCAGAGATTCGCGGAGATACCCATGTTTCATACGTTCCCATTGCACTCGGAAACCGTAGGTACAACGTTTAAATGTTGCTATATATAATCTCGTATCTAATTTGGCCGTCTTATATTTTCAATTTTTGACAAAAATTGCCACCACCACATAGCGGAGACACAAATATTTCAGAATTTACCACTGCTGTAACTCGGAAACTTATTTTTGAAAAATGTTCAATTTAAACGTTGCCGGATATGGTCTCTTCTTTAATTTTGCAGCCTTGAATTTTCGATTTTCGAAAAAAATTCCCCCTCCAACCCCTTTGGGACAGTCTTTTTCAATGGGACCAATTCTTAATAATCCTATATTAAATAAAAAAAGAATCATCAAAATCTTAGCACGTTTACTAAGGCGCGAACATGCATTAAAAAAATTGCAGAAAAACAGACGATTTGTTTGTTGTGGTAATTTATGTCTTTGTTTCGATTCTATTTACGCCAACAGTTCCAGGTCCCAAAATGATTCCTTCCTGTGAAGTTGACAACGGTATCTTCGAAAATTTTATATTTCATCGGAGTTCTTGGTAGTAATTAGATAACTCTAGAGTACTTTCCATGAATTTTAAATAGTTCTAGATAGTGGAAACAAATGAACAAGTGGAATTTAAAAAAAAAAATAGTTTTTATTACGCATTTAAGATTTGAACCGTACCGATGAGTACTATTGCTCTTCTTGATTTGAACTATACTTATGTATATCTGTTTGCCAGCAACAGCAATTCCATAACAAATTACTGTTTGTCTACCACAACACAAAATTAAACTTTAAATAAGTATTATCAACGTCTGACAATTGCGACAGCTGACAACTTACAGTGAACAGCGCGACATAACCATAGAGTAATATATATGACGATCTGCTAGAACTAGAGAGTACCTATATACCAGAGAACAGAAACGTATATATACGCTCCATGCTCGTGCGTAATTCCAGTCCATTGTCCGAAATTGTTGTTGTGGAAGTAATAGTTTGAACTTGCTTGAATGAGATAATATAATTAATCAATATTGCATCACACTTGGAGTTTAACAGGCGGCGAGAAGTTTGCGATCTAAGTACGAATTCGAAATTTAAAGTCTAGACCATATGGGGCCTGAGAAATCGCTGCGGAGTCCATCGATATAAAAACCGAAAGTAATAAAAACTATTTAAAAATACCAATAAAAAGATAATAAAGTTCTCAACCTAAATCTTATAATTCTTACTTTTTCTATGTGATCCGCGATTCTTCATACTCTTCTCAGTAAGCGTACGAAATTCTACCCAGATAGGATAATTAATTTAGAAGAGATAATGGTTCTACGATATCACTGGGTTGTGAGGTGCCTTAAAAAAATGATTTTTTTTATCATTATTCAAGAAAATTTAGAAAAATAGAACAATTAAAGCAGTTATGTTCGAAGTTCTCGTTAGTATTGTAACAGTAATTCATAAAATGTTCGAAAAACACTAAATTATTGAAAAACAAAAAAGAACTGAAATAGTTCTGTTTGCAGTTCTCGCTAGAAATCTAAGAGTTCTATCGAAAATCCTAATATCATTTTTATGAAAAACTAGTAATTCAAAAGATATTCAAAAAAAGTTTAATTTTTTTCTTAAAACAATTCCGTTCGAAGTACTCGTTAGAAAGAGTTCTATCGGAATTTTTTATAACCTTTTTCTGCAGATTTAGTAATAGACTATTTCAGCAGAAACGACATTACTACTTTTATGACTTTTAAATTATACCTGGCAATGTAAAAAAGAAGATTATTTTATAAAACAATCAAATAATTTAGTTGTAAAGTCACAGTTATTGAATTCGTGTTCATTGAACTCAAAAAGCTCGCAAGATCTCTGACGTCACAACAGAAAATTTTTGCAACGCAGCTAGAGTTTGAAGTGTACAAAATAGTTCAAATCAACCAAAGAAAACGAAGAATAAATTGAGGTTATAGTTAATTGTCATTTTATTTTCAGATTATGATTATATTGCTTTTCTAATATTATTCTATTATTTAATAAAAATGAATCCATAATTTTCTAAGGCTGACAGTGATAATTTGCCATTAGTGGACAGCGAGATAATAAATAATTTTTATGAAGTGAGTATGCAGTTTTGCAATTCGCAATATTATAACTAAAAAAGTAAATATTAGTCATTGTAGTAAATTGCATTTGTTTAATGTGTATAATACACTTGATTTGTATTGAATAGACTGTGTACCACATTATGATGATTCTGTAGGTTACGTACAGGTCAGAAGGGTAAATAATATCTGTGTAGTCCGTGGCCCGTGGAAGAATAACTCCAGAACAAAAAATCACCAAAACACCATATAATGTAGAAGTTGTTACTGATAAAACTCCTGAACAACGCAAACTTTCTAAGACACTTTTTTGACATTAGAGTAGATCTAAGGAAGGGCTGGTTAGTTCTACTATCTATAACCTGCCTAATCTGAGGTCCACAGCAGTGTTGCAATTTATAAGAGTTCCGTAGACTATGACTATCTCTGTTTTTCATATTTGAATAGAAAAGGATAACAAAGTTTTCTGTTGTGACGTCATAACGGTTTAATTTAATTTTTAATTCTTAATATATTCATTATTAAGCAAAATTATGCAGTTTTGATAGATGTTAGACTTAGATTTATAAATATAGAACCAAAAAATACAATTTCTTAAAATTACTGAAGTACCCCATTCAGAAGATATTCGAAAAAAAAAAACAAATTGTTGAAAAAAGATTCCAGGATTGATCTGTTAACAGTTCTCTCTTGAACTCAATATATATGACTTATAAAGTTAGAACTATTCTTAATAAGAATACCTATATTATTATTTCTGTTATCCTAGTAACAACTAATGATTTTCTTTTATGCGTTTCATCAGATTTTAGAATCTTCTGAGACCAATTCAACAAAATTTATAAAAAAAGTAGTGCCCATCCATTTGCTTTTATAGGTTTTTTATAATGATCTTTCTGGAGTGGATTCCATAGAATAGCTTGTTTTTCATAAGCATTGATTAATTTCAGCATAATCTTTTCGGACAACTCCAAGAAGTCAAAATTAGTATGATGCATGAAATCAGCAAAATCTTCAATTTGTTAATACATATACACTTAGCCGCATAATAAAAAATAAATATAGTTTAAAAATACTAAAAAAACACGCTTTTATTGCATATCAAACTAAAAAGTATAAAATAATTTTCCATATAGGCAGAAAATAATAATGAACGAAAAATATTAATATTATTGTGAAAAAAGCGTGGGGCTCTTTGTGACATATTTTTCGTAAAACGAGCACCCCAGGCTTTTTTACAATAATATTAATATTTTTTGTTCATTATTATTTTCTGCCTATATGGAACATTATTTTATACTAATATACTTTATTAGTTTTTTTACCTATATTTATTTTTCACTTTTTAGTGAATAGCTACTGAATGTAATAAAAATATTAAGGGGAAATATTAATTTATGTTTACATTACTCATTAATGACATGTTGAGGTTTAATCGTAATGCCATGTTTGAAAAGCATGGCTAGTACTTTTTTATATTCCGACGTGTGATAGGACTCGATAATATCAAGTACATCGTTATTACATGAATACTTCAGATTAGGATAATATTTTAGAATCCGTTCTAAAGACTGTAATTTGTTTGCATTGATGGCAACTTTATGTATTTACGAATAAGTCCATAAGTCCTATGGATTATTCCATAATCGTACCATTTCATTTAATGCTTCACTGTTACATGGAGTCCTTCTTATTATTTTTGAACAATCAAGTTCTTCAATTTGAATACCTTCCAAAGACCTTCCACGGCTAAGTGCTATATAAGCTTGTCCAGCAGCGAACAATCGTGAGCCTAAATAAATGACTGCATCGATGCCCAACTCAGGATTAACGGCAACATCCGTCTCTCAACAATACCATAACTATATTTTGCTGGAAACTGGATCGATATCGGTTTAATTACATGCACACCATCTGAACCGAAATCGACACGGACTGACGGAATGTCTTCAGCGTAAACCTGTCCCATGCGAAAATTTGGCCAGATAATTTATATTATAAAGCCCATGTTACCGTTTACTAGACCCTTTGACACGTCAATCTTCAATCTTAACATTACTTTAGATCCTACGAATATTTTCAACTCTTTAGGAAGACCTCCTGTCTTATCGATATCATTAGGAACTACAGAATCTAAGTCTCTGTTACCTAAATTTCGTGTCGCATCAATCAGTTGATCTTGTGCTATTATCGTATAAATAGTTTTACCTTTATCCTCAAAACTTCGGAGAACCTTTTCGTTATATTTAGTAACTTGGTCATTTGTTGGATATATCCTTAATGCTTTCTCAATCGAGAACTCGCTTGATGTATCAGTTGACACTTTTCCGAGAAGAATTTCAATATGATCACACGATAATTCTCCTACTCTTAAGGCGTTAAGCACATCTATAAATAATGTCGTGTCTCCTTGTTGATGCATGTTTGGTTTGAGTTCAACCAGACGTAACTGACGCCACAAATGTGTTGCTGGCTTCATGTGTTCTGGTTGTTGCAAAACTTGATGTCCTCGGACAGGTGGTAACTGTATTAGATCACCAAATAGTAAAATATTTATGCCACCAAAATAAGCGTTAGGGCTTTTCAGCTGTCGTAGACGAGAGTCGATCATGCAGAACATCTCATAAGGTCCCATAGAAATTTCGTCTTTGAACAGAAACTCAACATTTTGCCATAATTGTCGAATTACTCTTAAATAATTACCAGTAAGAAGTGGCATACTAACAATGACTCCATCTTTTTGTACTGGGAGTTTTAGCAGACGATGTATTGTAGTTCCACCGATCAACCGTGCTGCGACTCCAGTGAGAGCACCAACTTTGACCACCGACTTTCCATAAGATCGGTTAACTTGGTTTCTCAATAGATTAAAAAGAAAAGTTTTTCCAGTGCCTGATCCCAGTTACGAATATTTTCTCTCGTTCATTGTCGCCATCAAGTTGGTTCTCAATACTCTCTGTAAGAAAAATGAACAATTGTCTTTGATCAATATTCATAGCCTGTTGGGCTCTATGAAATTTCATTTCTGTCAGGAATTTCTTTTTCTTCACCTTCAGGACTTATGAACTCTGGCTGTTCTAAAATTTCAAAAGCATGTACCCGTACGAATGCATTTTCTAGCTGCTGTTCCCGCTCACGTTGTTGGCGCATATATCTACTTGTTTCATTCAAACGATTCTCTCGGGCTAAGAAAGCCTCTTTTGTATTATCGAAATCTTCAAGTAATTCAGTTTCCAAACGATAAGGCATATATTGGACAAGTAGGCTATAATAGAAGTTTTCTGGATCCTATGTTGCTACAAAGTATGGAACTCTGACAATAGCAGGTACACTTCGCACAACCATTTGGCTTCCATCTGACGCGTGATTTGCGGACGACATATATCTGGTTGTTCTTCATAAACATCATGATCAATACTTTCCTCGGTTTCACCAACCTTTTTCGGATAGAAAGGTTCAAATAGCATTGCAAACTCTGTAAGGCTCATATCCGTGAAATTGAAGTCAGGATGTTGTAATGGACGTTTTTCATATCGTTCAAAGATATTGCTATAATATCCAGTTACGTGACCGCTTTTGTCGAATCGCAATACTTTATAACGTTGTTCTGGCTTTCTTGTGTTTACCAAAATACAACTCCGCGAACTGTCTCGTAACGGGATATGACAAATTCGATAAGCCAACTCTGCAGCTGATACTTCGTTCATGAAGAATTTTCATATATATCCTGAACAGCTTACGATAAATATCAGACTCTTCACGTTGAATTTGCTGTATTGCTTGTGTAATTCCAAAGTCTACACCCTCAGGTTCTGCTTTCGATAAGTACTTTGCAATATAGTACGCTATCGCTTCGTTTGATCCGCACGGCTGAATATCCATGTTACCTGTCCACAGTCATCTGAAGAATGTTACACTATTCGTGTCTAGGCACATTCTTGACGTGGAATGTTGAAACAACGACACACGTATTGTTTTTTGTACAAGTTTGTGTGTGTCGATGAATTTGACATTTCTTGACAAGTTCATAGAGTTCTGGATCCTCTTCTTCTGTGGGTATCCTAAAACAACAGTTACGATCAAGGAGGAGTTTCCTTCGTCAGTGTCAAACTCTGGATGATTTTCAATCTAAACTACCATATGAAGGTGAGGACTGCCACGATTCGGAAATTCAATACGCCACCAATGATCCTTCACTTTTCCGCCAAATACATCATCATTATTCTTAATAAATTTCATTAGAGCATTTACTCTTATCATGAAATGTCGACTCAAAATCACGGGGTATTTTTCGATAAGTTGTTGAGTCTGATAAATATCAAGTGTGCTTGGATCGACATCAGGTCTACCCTCAGCAATTAACAACGCTTTACGTTGGTCTAACCAATTGAGGTCATTGGAACTGAATGTTACAAAGTAGATTGGTGCTCTTAAACATCTGATTTGAGCTAATAGCTCGTTCAAGGCTGATCTCCAATAGGCCGCAGAACCCGTCAAATTCTTAACATAAAGATGAACATCTTCGACTTCTCCTTCTTGATTAACAATTTTCTTGCCGCATGCTGATATCGTGCTTTTAACTCGATAATATTCAAAGAACGATAAGGCATAAAAGAGATAGTCGTAGCGTTGAAATCTTGTTTCACTTCCCAAAATTCTGAATTGAAAGTAGTCCAATGCAGTAATTTTTAAAACCGTTTTTTCCAACAAATAGAACCAAGTTGTAAGCGTGTTAAAAATAAAGCACAACCAAAAATTATGCTCAATTTCAAAGTTGATTTTCTCGCGAACCGATAAGTTGATCTCCATATTTTTTTCCTAACCGTAGCTTGTTTTCTTTGGCAATTGCTCTGTGATAGAATGTTTTATTCAGATTTCTGTTTTAAGCTTATACAGGGTGCTAAGATGAGAATAGTTTCTTAATAATTAAGAATAATTGCGATGTCTGATTTTTGCTCTTTTGTGATAATGGAACGTGTTAGAAGGAATATGACTCTTGATGAATGTGTTCAAGCAGTGACGTTACATAACGAAGGAATAAGCTACAACCCTATTGGTTTGAGATTAGGATTTGCACATACAACAATTTCTCGTGTTATCCAACGCTTTAGGGAAACTTATGGTGAGTTTATACAGTAAATAAAATAAAATAAGAAACAAATTAAAATTGAAATAAGAATAACCTCAAAAAAGATTGGTTTATACAGATGACAAAAATAAAATAATAAATAAGAATGAACCAATCAAATCGCAGCTTTCTTGAAAAAACTTTTATGTTGTATGCAAGTTAAGTGTTCTCTGGTGGTTGATCATGCGTATTATCAGTTTCCAAACAAAATAAAATAAGAAATATAGATGAAAGTTGACCATCTTTAGTTCTTATTTCTTAATTTAGCTTATTTCGTGTATAAACGCTCCCATGGAAATGAGCATGTTCAACTTTCTTATTTTATCTTAACTTGTTTCTTATTTTGTTTTATTTACTGTATAAACTCACCTTAATATCTATAACATACGTCCACGACAAGGCAGACCTCGGCTAACTACAGTTGTTCAAGGCTACATTAGACTGCTTGCTTTAAGAGAACATTTTACCACGTCAAGGAACGTTTTAACACAACTCAGTGCAGTATAATATTCAAGCAAGTATTGATACTGTGAGGAGACGTCTTTCTGTCCCGCAATATAGTCATTGCAACGCAAAAAGTTGTGAGCCATTTAGCTTACCTCCTATCTATGGAAGTACCTATTCAACAACATTTTCATAAATTTGATCTAATTATTTACCCACCATCATTTATAGACACCGAATAATTATTAGACATCTTAACTTCTATAATACATGTATAATGACTTGGCAATCGCACGGCACCGACAGAAAAAATCAAATACCAATGAAATATAATACACTAGGTTTATAAACTTAGGTCAAAGATTAAAAAAAAATCTTTGCTTAGATTTAAAAACAGTATACATGTAGGATGTAGGTAGGTATATTAAAATATCACGACAACATGATCACGTAAGAATAAACCACTATTTAAAATACTAATAAGTTTTAAATGATTATTGTCGTTCGATTGCCAAGTCATTATACATGTATTATAGAAATAAAGATGTCTAATATTATTATTCAATGACTATAAATGATGGTGGATCAAATTTATGAAAATATTGTTGAATAGGTACTTCCATAGATAGAAGCTAAGCTAAATGACTTGGTTTTACATGTGATCTAACAACTTTTTGCGTTGCAAGGACTATATTGCGAGATTTGCATTTTTTTACATTTGATGTTTTTTATGGATCTCAATTCCTTTTGTATGTAATTCTCCTTTGTTTCTTCTGAGGTAATATTTCTTGTACGTTAGCTATGGATAGCCTATGTGCATGGCTATTAATAAACGTTTTCCAATGATTCAACCAGAATATGGCAATATAATCTGTGTCAGTACGGGTCAGTTTAGAGCGGAGCGGTATATTAACATAATCGTTATCATTATGAAAACGAAACTGAAATTTAGGAATGTTTGAGTTTTTGCTTTCATTATACGTAAAAAAATAACCAAATTCCAAATTTGAAGTTTTTGAGTCTTCTAGAAGTACCTTAGAATTTTGATGATCGGTGAGTGTGTCAGTGACAGAATTACAGAAATTCGACTGGCTATAGCTCGTAAACTAAAGTTATGAATAGTATGTCATTTCGAACTATAGCTAAATATATTATGACCTTTAAGTCCCTGTAAATTCAGACTTCTAGCTTTCTCAACAACGAAGTTACAGGGGGGTCGAAAGTGGCCTGAACTGCTTCGAGAAAAGGATAGTACGGCTGTGCTCGACTTGGAAGGGGCACTACAGTGCCCCCAGATATAATCAATTTTTATATCTCTTCTTTAATCACATTTCTGATTTTATGGCATATTCCATACTTGTTTTATTTAATTTTTTTCTTTTCTTTCCCTGTTCTAAACATTTATGTTTCTTGGGAAATAAATCGTCATTATTATTATTGACCAAGAAGCAAACAAAATAGTCACGCGCGCACCGGAAACAAGGAATGCCCCAAAAACCCCGTCCAAATCTGAATCGTGAACACTCAAAGGATTCGTCGTGTTACTGGCAGAAGATAGGTGAAGACGCGCGCCGGGCGCGCTGAGCTTACGCACTGACGGATTCGTTGCGCAAAAGAAGCGCGTTCGTGGCGCAGCGCCTAGGTAAGCATTTCTCTAATATTTAGCCCTGTTACTCGCGCTTATGTATATGGACCTTATATAAGAGTTCTGTTGAAAATCCTATCTAATATGCCTGACACGCAAAGTTTGGTAGCGAGTATCTGTAAACTTGAGAAAAACCAATAGCGGCATAATGTCCGTGATGAGGGCTGAGAGCATTGCTTTGTTGCCACCTGCAACTCAAATTTTATAAGTATGAAAACGTCAACTATTGTGATTTGTAATTGTAATAGATCAGCAAAAGTGGCGCATTGTGGTGTGCAGTGCCGGTTACATAATCATCAAGCAGAAATCGAGGATACCGGGGATACAAACACGTTGTAGATGTTTAGTGACCGGTAACAAACTCATTGAAGACAAGCAGCTGTTCCTACCGAATAGCCTGAAGTAAATCTATGATTGTAGATTGTAGATTGTAGATTGAAAGGGGGTTTCAATGCACTGCGACCTTTAGGTCTATTGTGCCCCCCGTCAGAGCTGTTCTCGCTATTTCGATTTCTACAGCTCGCCCTCCAGTTCCAGAGTTCTAATGAACTCCAGTATCTGGGATGGCTTCAAGCGGATTACTTCCTCACTACTGACAGTTTCTTGTCCAAAGCATTTTATGCGTTGGCTGGCTATTGCGAGGCATTCCGTCACCAGGTGATCCGGAGTTTCCTCCTCTTCCCCGCAGAATCTGCACTCGTCGTTTTCTGCTAGACCCAATCTCGACAGGTGCTTCCTGAGGCGGCAATGTCCTGTAAGGAATCTAGTGAGCAGGTGTAGCATATTCTTGCCAAGATCCAGATGTTTCTTAGATCTCGCAGTGTCAAAGTTTCCAAGAAACTTTTTGGAATGATCCAGCCCAGGAAGATTCCGCCAGAGGTTTTCTCTTTCGGTCTCTTCCTTCTCCTGGAACTCTTTCTTGTAGGTACATTTACCTGTGCCACAGAAAGGTTCTGGGCCAATAAAAGGAGCTTGTGCTCCTTTTTTGGCAAGTGTGTTGGCCTCTTCATTTCCTTTGATTCCGGAGTGGCCGGGAACCCAGATTAGATAGACCTTGTTATTCTTGCCGATTTTGTTGAGTTTTCTTCGGCACTCCCATACTATCTTAGAATCGATGATATGGGAGCTCAGTGCTTTAATCGCAGCCTGACTATCAGAGTGTATAAATCTATGATAATAAAACACAAATAAAGAATAACGATTAGGTGTGACATTATATTTTTATTCTGTTGTTCAGATTTATTTGTGATGGTTTTTCCACAAAATTCAGTAACTATTTAGAATATATATATATATATATATATATATATATATATATATATATATATATATATATATATATATATCCTTTCTTTAATTGAAAAAGTAAATCTGACAATTCATCTAATAATTCTTATATACAATTGACATCAAGAACTACTATTTTTTACAGAATATTATACAGTAGTATGATTACAAATCCAACACTTAATCATACGTTTTCAAACTCATCATCTGTACAAACTTCTAATGGTTTGGACGATTCAGAGCTTTCGTTAGGACATCTGCAATCATTTCATCCGTAGCTTTAAAATTAACAATTATATTCCCTTCTTCAATGATTTGACGAACAAAATGATGTGTGATGTCAATGTGCTTTGTTCTCCGATGATAAATGTGGTTCCTGGCTAATTTTGCAGCTCCTTGATTTTCATTGAATAAAAAAACTGCACCATCTTTTTAAAAAAGTTCTTCGAAAAGTCCTTTCTTATAAATCGCCTCCTTACTACCTTCGGTGATAGCCATATATTCAGCTTCGGTACTCGATAATTTGTTAGTCTTTTGCTTTCTTGACTCCCAAGATACTGCTGTACCACCCAGTAAAAATACAAATCCGGTATAAGACTTCCTGTCATTTTCATCATTTGGCCAGTCTGCATCCACAAATCCTTCAATATCTTTTCCTGTTCTTTTAAATGTCAAACAATAATCTGCTGTGCCTTTCAGATATCTCAAAACTTGTTTTGCTCCTTTCCAATATGATTCATTGTAGCAGTTGTTAAATTGACTGAGTACACTGCATGCATGAGTAATAATGGTCGAGTTCCAAGAGACAAATACATTAAGGATCCTATTCATTGTTGATAGAGATTTCTTTTTCATTAGTTTATGATCTTGTTCATCTGATTTCATCAGTTTTTGATTCACATCTAGTGGAGTACCTACAGGATTCGAATTATTCGTATTGAATTTCTCTATACTTCTTCCAAATATCTCTGCTAGTATCCTCAGTCCGATACAATGTTTCGCTTCACCTAAATCTTTCATTTTAAATTCCTTTATCAAACTTTCTTTCAACCCCTTCTTCTTCTCGTCATTATTAGAGAAAATCAAAAAAATCATCAACCCAAATTGCAATCATAATATAATTGGTACCTCTATTGTAATAAATAGTGTAAAGGTTCTTGATTTGTTTGTTACATTCCTAATTTTAGTAAAGTGATATGTAGCTTTCTATTTCAACTTCTCGTTTGAGTCCATATATTGCCTTTTTCAGAAGAAAAACCTTTTACTCCTTTTTTATCTCAAATGTCTCAGGCTGCCCCATGAAAACCTCTACTTCTAAATTCCCATTCAAGAAAGCAGTCGTCAAATCCATGTCGTCAATATCTAAATCGTTCTCAGCATCAATTGCAAATAGAATCCTTATAGACGAATGTCTCACCACTAGAGAGAAAGTCTCATTGTAGTCCACACCATATATCCTTGTGTGTATTAGTACATTTCGTATAGTACAAATACACATCTGTACATCATTTCCTTGGTTGTGGAGTTCTTTTCGAACTTCTAATATGAGAATCTCCAGTTCCAGAATTTTGCATATTTTCTTATTGGCTCGGACTAGATCTTGACATCCAAAAACTCTCAAATTTGAAAGATCAATTTTTCTTCCAGTCCACGCCTCTTCCGGAGTAATGTCTGCAACTGCTTTTGTAGGTGAACGATTTTTTGGTAATTGTTCGTTATCCAGGTTTCTGCTATTTTTAGAGATTTTTGAAGATTTCTTTTTTATGGTCTTTATATAGGTCGAATGTAACATAAATCCGCGGCACCTTTGTAAAAATCGATTTATTTAATTTTTATTAACAAAAACATACTTACGGGAACAGGGGTCCAGAATGGGTATAAAACAGCAAAAATCCAAACACATCAAAAAACAGTATATCACTTCGCACAAGGCATTTTGTGTTCATGAAAATTGACATGCGAAAAATATGTGTGGTGTTGCCAAAAAACAGATTATGGAGATGGTGGATACCAGAGACAACCATTCGATACAGAATATTTGAGAAGAAGGAGTAATCATTTGAAATAATAAAATAAGATAATAAAAACTCACTTTATGAGGCAAATCGATTCTATAGTTGGCCTACAGCAATTCATATGCCGCAGAAGGTGAGTTTTTATTATCTTATTTTATTATTTCAAATCGTTATCCCGGAATATATCGGTTGCTGATGTTCGGAAGTTCAAGACGAATTACCGTAAGGAATATTTTCTAAGTTCAAGTGGAAATACAATTCAATAAATAATACCTGCTGACTATATTGTGACCAAGGTGCCGTACACTGGTAATAGACATTCGATTCTAGTGATACGTGTGAAATCTGCATATAATTACTGTAGTTGTTGCACTTTTTGCCTGTTTTGCACTGTCGAACATCGCATCGTAGCTAAACCCACGTCCGCGAGCTACACATGCAACCAACAATAGAGCATGCTATATTTAAGATTGCAAATATTGGAGGCACCAAACTATCCTTATTAACAACTTTGCGAAATTTGCCTTTGACTACATAGGTAATAGTAACAATCCAAACATGTATACTGCACCGTCTTCATCCAATACTGAAAATTTTCCTGCACCAGCTTCGTATGTTGATGTAGCAAGGTCTCAAACTTTTCCCAAGAAGAAACAAGCCATTCTTTTTCATTCAATCGATGAATCAAAGTTATTTGATTACGTAAGATCTGTTGGAGATATCGTAAACCCCAAGAACATATGCTTCGCTTCCAGAATTTCAAACAACAGAATCTGCATCTACCTGAAAAATGTTGAACTCGTCAACAAACTCATACAGAATCATCTTGTCATACGAGTGGGTGAAACTGACCTTCCAGTTAGAAGATTAGTGACACCAGCTAAACGACTGATTATCTCGAATGTCTGCTCAATACCAAATGATTTAATAGAAACATCGCTGAAAGATTATGGCTTACAACATACCTCACCTTATCACTTATTGAAAGCTGGTATCACAGGAGATAAATACAATCACATCCTATCGTTTCGCCGCCAAGTTTATGTAATTCCGCCTACAGAAAACTTTGAAATGCAAACTTCCCTTTTGATTACTTTTGAAAGGAATTCACACCGAATATTCCTATCCACGGATAAAATGGAATGTTTTCTTTGCAAGGAAAAAGGCCACCTAGCAGCGAATTGTACAAATATCAACACAGCAAGTGAAATACCATCTGAAAATACACAAACAGCAAATATCGACAATCACCCCCCAGAAGCCACCAATAATCAGACAGAAAAAACCCCAGAATCCCCACAACCTGGACAAACAAGAGACCAATGGAGTCGGTCCGGGGAAGTGGTCCGTCTGAATCTCTCTCCTCTGAACCCATAATGAATGCAGCCCCCCTAATGCCACCCCTACACAAGAAGCAGCACTAGAGATCTCAAAACACATCAGGAAGAAATCCAAGAAAGGCCCCTCTGACATCACAAAAATATTAGAGACTTCGGAAAAAACTATAAGAGATCTTTATAGCAAATACTCTAGTAATTTCTCTATCCCAGTCAACAACCTCTTAGCATTTCTTGAAAACTCTTTCGGCTGCAGCAACCCATTGGAAGAAGCTCAACACTTCACCGAGAACATTGAATCACTTATTTCCGATATGCATACTATTTACCCGCACCTTACAGAGAGATCACTCAAAAATAGATTCTCTAGAATCACCAAGAAACTAAAATATGGAGAGAGTCTTGGATAACAATCCGACATCTTAGAGGACGATTACCAATCCGACAGCTCACAATCATCAAAAAAATCCTCCTATTAACCTTCACATTGATTCAGTGGAATTGTGTCGAGTACTATGCCCACCTCGAACGTATTGAACAGCTTATCTCACTCACCAAAGCAGAAATCTTATGCTTACAAGAAACAAACTTTAACGAGCACCAAAAATGTCTTCTGAAAGGCTTTGAAGGATACCACAGAATAAGGATTGAATGCCTGAGAGCAAGTGGAGGAACCTCAATATTCATATCTAGTGATCTTTATTCAACACCGAACTCGAGAAAAATCAGAAAAATGAGGGGAAATAAAACACACTCCAAAATACCGGCATTGACACACCGAAATAATTTGATAACAGATGACCAACAAATAGCAAACATTTTGGGAGAAAGTTTTCAGTCGAAGACGATCAACCAGTGTGATCCATATCCATTTCCCCACGAAGCCGAAGACACACCAATCCCATCCATAGCTCGGCAATTTGATTACAATTCTCTGAACCTTCCATTGACTCTTCAAGAACACCTCATGATTTTACCCACATGTAAAAACTTTGCAACAGGACACGACGACATACCTTTCATTTTTCTGAAAAATTGGTCCTCTTAAATTTTTCAATCTAACAAAACTCCTCGACCTCTATAATTCCATTTGGATGAGTAGGGAATTTCCAAATTTATGGTGTGAATCGATTGTCCTTCCTATTCGTAAGCACGACAAGCCTCCAACTGATCCTTCTTCATATCGTTTTATCTCACTCACTTGCACAATGTGCAAGTTGATGGAAAAAATACTGAACAACAGGCTCCTATGGTACATCCAAAAGCATAAAATCCTAGATCCAGCCCAATCTGGTTTCAGATCAAATAGAAGTACCGCAAATAACCTATTTATGTTACAATCGCACATAAGCACAGCTTTCCAAAATAAACAGGACGTGATTGCAGCTTCGTTCGATATAAAAAATGCGTTCGATAACGTGTACAGACCGCATATCTAAGCAAAACTTAAGGAATGCTACATTACAGGCAATTTCCTGAAAAACTGAACCTTCAAAGTCACTGCTAACGGAAAAACCTCACCGGTGCATAATCAAGAAAAAGACGTTCCACAAGGATCTGTCCTGAGCCCTACTTTATATACTCTTGCTATCAACGATATTGGCAGGAAAATTAACCTGCCTCTAAAATATATGCTGTATGCGGACGATTTAATCATCTATTGTCATGGTGGAGAAACTAAATCTATTACCAGACTGATACAGACCGCCGTAGATCAGCTCATGGAATGGTCCCTCATGACAGGCTTTGAATTTTGCGCTGCGAAATCAAAAATAATTTACTAGACGATCCTCCAGCACCCTGATCCCGAAGGTATCACTAAATGGTACCGACCTTTCAGTCGTGGATCAACATAAGATATTGGGACTTACTTTTGATAGCAGACTTAGTTGGAAACAACATATCAAGAATACTAAGACTGACTGCCTGCTGAGAATGAACATCCTAAAAACATTGTCACACGTACAATGGGGAGCAGAAGAATAAGTCTTACTCAAAATCTACAGGTCTATCATTCGCTCACGATTGGATTACGGCAGCTTCATATACATGTCAGCGTTTAAATCCGACCTAAAATCCCTCGGCACTATCCAAAATACCTCCCTGAGAATCTGCCTTGGTGCTTTTCGTTCAAGTCCCTCAACAAGCCTATGCCTGGAAGCTAACGAAATTTCTACAAGACTACGGAGAGAACAATTGCTCCTGACATATGCCGCTGGAATTGCGGCTGCATCTTTCTTTCTGTTTGAAATATCATCTAATCAAAATCAGTGATGGCGAACAACATATTTGTGGAATTGTTTGTTAAAAATTTAAAACTTTTAAAATTATTTTTTCTGTTTTAATGAATACAGAGTGCCCTATGTGAAGTGATTTACTGTTTTTGTTTGTTTTACATTGGATTTTTGCTGTTTTATACCCATTCTGGACCCCTGTTCCTGTAAGTATGTTTTTGTTAATAAAAAATTAAATGAATTTTTACAAAGGCGCCCGCGGATTTATGTTATATTCGACCTATTTAAAGACCATAAAAAAGAAATTTTCAAAAATCTCTAAAAATAGTAGAAACCTGAATAACGAACTTTTACCGATTTTTTAAAAAACAAGTTGCTGTATTTATCGCTTCTCCCCAATATCTTTTTGACAGCATCTTGTAGCATACTTCTAGCTTTTTCTACAAGAGTCCTATTAACTCTTTCCACTACCCCGTTCTATTGAGGATTGTATGGCACTGTTGTTTGGTGAATAATGAATCAGAAAGATACTTTTTCATGTCTTTATTCACAGATTCTCTTTTCGAAGCACCTTAATTTTCTGCCCTGTTAGATTTTCTACCAAATTTTTGAATTCTTTAAATTTATGTTTAACTTCATCTTGGTATCGAAGTAGGGTATCGAAGGGTCCGTCAAGCTACACCCCCGATAAAACGAATATAAATTTTTTTATTACGGCCACAAAAAAAATAATTTTGTGCACAATTCCTTGACCATTTTTTCGTGATTTGAAAAAAGCGGGTGCAATTTGACGTCGATCTGCATCCCGCACCGATTTCCGTTGCAAAAATTTGAAAATCGATTACACCATATTTATGTGCAAATTATGTGCTCTCCATTGACCCACAGAACAATTATGCTACTCTAAGAATACACCTTATTTTTTTATTTATTAAAGGGGGTGTGGCTTTACGTCAAGCGTAGCATAGTTGTTCTTTAGGTGATTGGAGAGCACATAATTTGCACATAATTTTGCAATAGATAAATTTTAAATTCGTTTTACAAACCACTTTGTAATTTGAAAAAAAGTTAAGGGATGGAGTACAAAATTTCCTTTTTGTGGCTGTAATTTGCACATAATTTTAGTGTGATCGATTTTTTAATTTTGGCAACAGGAATTGGTGCGGGGGTCTAGCTTGACGTCAAGCCACACCCCCTTTTATAAATAAAAAAAAGATGGCTTATGCTTATAGTAGCATAGTTGTTCTGTAGGTCATTGGAGAGCACATAATTTGCACATAATTATGGTGTAATCGATTTTCAAATTTCGGCAACAGAAACCGGTGCGGGGGTGCAGCTTGACGTCAAGCTGCACTCCCTTTTTTCAAATTACGAAAAAATGGTCAAGGAATTGTGCACAAAATTATTTTTTTGTGGCCGTAATTTGCACATAATTTTGCAATAAAAAAATTTATATTCGTTTTATGGGGGGTGTAGCTTGACGAACCCGGTATCGAAGTAGGTAAACGAAGTTTTTCTCGTACAATCATCAGTAAAAGTAGAAATATCTTGCTCCACCCCAGCTTTTCCCACTCATTGGTCCGCAGACATCTGAATGCACAAGTTCAAGTGTCTCCGTTGACCTTTTTCCTGATGAGAAAACATATCTAGGTTGCTTGCATTTGGCACAGAAAATTCGTTACCAGTTGCCATACCTTCTGAAAGAAGTTTCGATGCCAAAATCTATGAAAAAGTAAATCTGACAATTCATCTAATAATCCTTATATATAATTGACAGCAACAAACACTATTTTTTACAGAAGATTACACAGTATGATTACAGATCCAACAATTTGCCTATCCTTAAATAGAATAAAACGAAGTAACAATTCGCGTCTGTCTGTGTGCTTTGTTCATTAAAACGTCGAAAAGGGTTTTAGTATGATTTTCTTTCGGAAGATCCGAGATTTTTTGTTAATTGGTTATACCCAAAAAACATTCCCAATGTAAAACTTTTTGAGGTGAGAGCTATATTCTGCACCACACCGATACAATTTTTGGTATGTTGTTTTGTATAAGAATTTTGCTTTAATGGTACATTTTCATCAAATAATTCTATCTTTTCTCACCGGCCTCAAAATTCTTTCCATGAAATTACAACTTGACGTATTATATTCATAACCCAAATTTACAGTAAATCTGGACTCGAGCATTTCCATTTCTTCACCAGCCTGCATTTATGATTCGCAAAATTAACGCATTTTGAGCTTCAACGTCATTAGTAAAACTTTTCACCAGATCAGAAGTACCACCTTATGTTTTGCCAATTTAACACCGTCCTGCAAATTAGTAATACGATTAGTTTTGCGATGGATTTGTTTTTCTTATTTTCGTATAATACGATTTTTCTCAGATAAGCGTTTCTTCAATATATTGATATATTTTTTTTGATATCCTGGGAGTCCTGGAATGCGGCGTCTGAATATCTGCAGTGTATCGAGGTATCTTTCTGGGTGGAGTTAAATACAATTGCTTGTGCAATGGTACTTGTGAAAGACCAGCGTCAGTTGCTAAAGAAATTACAAATGAGATCAAGATCAATAAGGAAAAAATTCAAAAAGGACTTGCTGCATTTTTGCCAAAGATTTCACTAGAAATTTTATCAATGAAGTGTCAAAAAAATCCAATAAAAAGGATTATCAGCATTTATATCATGGTGCACAGGGCTCTCATTAAAGATGTGGATCGTTTCCAGGCAGGCCAATCAGGGAAAGTTGCAGTCGTATTGTGAACAATTTCCATTAACAGGCCGATTTGCAGTCGTTTCTTTCATCGCAACTTCTTCTAATTGTAAGATACTCTTCTCATTATTGGTATTGTTGAATAGATTTTTGTTAGGAAGCTTATAATAATATTATATTTGCAAATTTAAATAAATTATAATTACTTCCACTTGAATTGTCTCAGGTCAAACTGATTGATAGATTGAAAATACCGAAGGGTACTGGTAATATATATAAGGATATTTTTATGCTGCAATTATCAATAATCATATTCAACTTACCTTTCTTAAAAATAGATTGTAGGTAGGTACTGCTGTTTTTGACAAATTGGCCCCCTTGACGAGCCAGAGGAGTTCCGAAAATCGTTGATCCTAAAGTGGCGGCCACAAATACGTGCATTAGCTGATATTTCCGGAAATGTTGCATGAGTAGAGTAGAGTAGAGTTTATTTAACTATAATTGTACAAAAAATATACATTATAGCAGGTCCAAAAATAACAATGTCTAAATTTATAAAGTGAGATGACAAATCAAATATAACATATAAAAGAAAATATTACAAACTAGAATAAAATGATATAGCTAGACATGTAGTAAAAGTTAATACATAGGTAAAACAGAAAATATTCAATACGTGATCAACGAATGGTACACACTGTCTCACAGAAGAGATCTGTTTCAAGGAATTCCTGAACAGAATAAAAACAATGTTTCAAGAGATATTTTTTAATCTCCATTTTAAATTTATTCCCATCCAAGTTCTGCATCTCGCTAGGTAATTTATTATAAAGTTGGGGGTTCAGTAAGTTTTTAACATACTTTGTTAATCTTAATCTTGGTATCATGAGGGTATCCTTTCTCAAGTTATATTTATGAATCGTACTGGATGACTGATAATTTTATTTTTTCTGGTGAATTTCCAACAAGGAATGGAAAATAAAACTGCATGGAAGCGGCATTATTTCAAGTCTCTGAAATATGGGTCGGGCTCTTTTTTGTAATCTAAATACACTTTGGGCTGCAGAACTGTTTCCATAACAAATTTGAGATTGAAATAAGGCAAAATAGCTCATCTTCAACACATCAAAATGTATGAGTGTTCTGATTCTGCGCAACAAAAAGTTAATACCAGAAAGATTGTTACGGACCATCTCCACGTGGCAAATCTCGAAAGAAAAAATCACTTATTCGAACAACATGACACAAGGGAAACTTTGAAAATACATACGTACATTTCAATTCACTTTGTCTTCGACAGAGCATACAAGGTCTTGCGTATTTATCTATCTGGTACTCTTGTTTTCACAATTTGGTTGTTTTGCCTAGGTATGGTCCATTATACTATGCTCAGGATAAGGAGATTCATACAAACGAATTTTCTTCAAGCACAAAACTTTACTAGAAATTAAGTGTAAGTGATCGTCAATATAACGTATAGTAGGGTTGCTCTACTTTTTTAGACGTTTCGAACCATCTTTTGTAACAGGAAAATAATCCAAAGTGAAATGCCTACAGCTGTGCGATTTCTAACTTAATTTCGAGGTTAGATCAAATAACTTCAACCAATAATTCTCTCTTTTTTAGAAATCTGTTAAGTGTTCAAATACATAAATGAGGTAGGTGAACAAAACAATTAAAAAGGAAAAATGCGTACGTGTGTCGAGTATTTGCCCACAAATTAGACAAAAGCGTAAGTTTGTCCAACATTCTTCACGACTGATCCTTATGCATTACACATACAATTGATTAAGTCACTCAATTTCAGCACCTTTTTTAACTTTATCCACAAGAGAACTAGCAGGGTTAATTCCACAGGTTATTTCGAAGACAACAAAAACAATATAAATATTATGGCTTCTGACATCTGAAATAACAGAGTCGCAACTGCCCGTAAAACATCGGGTAAATGTTCTTTATTCACGTTTCTGCTATTATTAGAGAAGATTTTTGAAATTTTCTTTTTTAAGGTCTTTATATAGGTCGAATATAACATTCCGCGAGCGCCTGTGTAAAAATCGATCTATATATTTTTTTATTAGCAAAAACATCCTTACGGGATGGTGGCGCGAACAGGGGTACTGGGTAGGTAGTGGGTATAAAACAGCGAAAACCCAATGCAAAACAAACAAAAACAGTAAATCACATGCGGCACCCTGTATTCATTAAAACAGAAAAATAAAGTTTTAAAATTTTAAAAACAATTCCACAAATATGTTGTTCTCCCTCACTGATTTGTGATTTTCTAATTTTAATCAGTTGATATATGTCAATTTCTAGATTTTAAAGGATTAAAATTAAACCTATTAGAATCACTAGAAATCAATAAACGCAAACGCTTGGGTAATCTCCTCAATGATCAAACTGATGGTTTTTCTAGTCCATTCTATACGTGTCGTGTAATAAGGTTTTTATTATAGTATTATTTATGAGCCATGGTATTCAAGACCTTTTCATTCATTCATTACAGTTTGGGAATAATTAGAAATGGAATCAAAGCAAGGAAAAACAATACGAAGCCCAGCAAGAAACGTCATTTGCAGTGTTATAGAAGGTTGCGACCGGGAAGCAGACATGAAAACGTTGCTTGTCCCGATTCCAGCTCGGACAAAACATGCAGCAGAGAAATCCATACAGAAAATTCGAAAAGAAAAAGAGTCTCTTTCGAAGCTCGAAGCTGGGGATCGGCTTCAGCGAGCGATTTATATATTTTTTTATTAACAAAAACATACGGGATGGTGGCGCGAACAGGGGTCTTGGGTGGGTAGTGGTTATAAAGCAGAAAAAACCCAATGCAAAACAAACAAAAACAGTAAATCACTTCACACGCGGCACCCTGTATTCATTAAAACAGAAAAATAAAGTTTAAAAATTTTAAAAACAATTCCACAAATATGTTGTTCTCCATGACTGATTTGTGATTTTCTAATTTTGATCAGCTGAAATATTTCAAACAGAAAGAAAGATGTAGCGTTACCAAATTTAATATGGAATAGAAGATTTTCGGAAAGCGGTAGAAAAATATAAAACCTTAAAATTGTATGTCATTTTCTTATTTCCTTCAGCAAATTTACACAACATAATCTACTATTTTTTTAAACTACAACAGTGTGAATAAAGTCGCGTGCTTTTGCTTTGCTGAGCAATAGTTCAGCTTAAAACTCGTGTCTAGTGGTATCATGATAACAATCCACTTTGGTTTTCGGATTTCCGCATGCGCAGTGAGTTCCTATTTTTTATTTTGAAGAAGGGGTAACCATTTGAAATAATAGAATAAGATTTAAAAAACTCACATTATGCGGCATATGAATTGCTGCAGGACAACTATACAATCGATATGCTGCATAAAGTGAGTTTTTAGTATTTAAGTATTCTGTATCGAATGGTTGTCTCTGGTATCAAACATCTCTATAATCTGTTTCTTTGACAACGACGCACATATTTTTCGCCTGTCATGGTCCAAGTTTCATAACCTTTTCATACAACTGTTTTGAATCATTTTTCATTTCAATAAATTATGTTTTCATGAACACAAAATGCCGTGTGTGAAGTGATTTATTGCTTTTGTTTGTTTTATAAGGGATTTTTGCTGCTTTATACCCAGCCAGGACCCCTGTTCGCTCCACCGCCCCGAAAGTATGTTTTTGTTAATAAAAAATTATATGAATCGATTTTTACAAAGGCGCTCGCGGATTTATATTATATTTGATCTATATAAAGACCATAAAAAAGAAATTTTCAAAATCTATAAAAATAGCAGAAACCTGGATAACGAACAATTCCCAAACATCAGATTTGCCTGAACTGAGTCGCTCTAGCCTTTCATGTTGGACCCGGGATTTTCTCTCGATTAGCAGTCCTATATGAGGTATTATGACAATTATGACTTATGGCATTTGTCATTTGGGAGAGAACTATTGTCCACCTAGTGCCCATTTATAATGGACGTAAGGCTACATAACGCATAAGATAGTGGTAACATTTTTCTATTTATAATGAACGTAAAAACTTTGTTGCTACGCATGCATGAAATAATTTGACGGCTATAGTTCACTGGTGTAGGTATACTAACTTTAAGGCCATGGAGTTGGAAATGCAGTTATTGGTTTTGTTATTAACAATGCATATAGTACCAGGAAGACATTGTGTAAAAAACCTAGGCAATGGAGTGTGCGTCCAGTAAACAGGGATCAAGAAAAGAAAAGTGAATACCGACGTTTAATACTAGAACTAAAACTTCATGATGAACAATGATTCTTTAAATATACAAGAATGCGAACCGATACTTACCAACCGAGGAATAATTCAACCCAAGAAATCCAAATCTTACGGTCTACCGTAACACATAAGTGTAACGTTCGCTTATTGTGAACGATCCCTCTTATTTTCCAGTGTTTAACTTTATCCATTACGCATGTCTTTCGCCTTACGTCCATTATAAATGAGCACTTATTGTTGCCATTTAGTTAGAGTATACGTTTGACAGATATTGTTAATGCGTAAAAAATCTACCACTTTCTAATAAAAGCGAAGTTGTTTGCATGTTTTTTAAATAATAAATGATTTTACTATCATGTTCATTATTACATTGTTGATATCACTTAGGTATTTATCGGATATTTGTATCAATCAGGTAAAGTTTTAGCACCGTTGAGTCTTGAAAAAAATTGGGCTTGCCTATATATTGAACAGGATTGGCTGCGGAGTCAGACTGGGGCGGTCAACCCGGTGCAGTCAGTCCAGGGCCGTCAGCCTGGTACGGCGAATTCGGTGGAGACCGGACTATGGTATTGGTATGGAGACGAAAGTTGACCGAGTTGAGCGTGTCCGTAGTGGCAAAGAAGATAGATACTACATAGATGTGTACATCGTATAGTAAATTTGAGGCGAAAACCGAGGGCGCTACTGTCGAAAATGAGTATTTTGTAGAATAATTCAACATTCGGCTTTCAGGCGATCAGAAACGGCAATCACCAGCCCGCTGCCCGATAGAATTGTTGAATTATTCTACAAAATACTCATTTTCGACGCTAGCGCCCTCGTCACTTTGTTAACGAAGCTCACTCGGTTTTCACCTTAAATTTACTATACGATGTACACTTCTATGTATTATCTGTTTTCTTTAGTAGTGGGGAAGTAACTGGCCCGAGAAATTTAAATTAGTAACGTCAGGACCAGGTAATTTGGGTAGGGTAAAAAACAACAATTTCTTAGAGATTTCGTTTATTGAAACTAAAAGATACTCTATACAAGAACTGAAAGTTTTCTGACCTAGGCCTTTTTCCACACTGGATCCTTACTCCGAAGCCGATGAAGATGTCGTCTCTGTCTCATTGTCATCGTCACTGTCCCTAGAACTCAGACGGATAATTATTTCGTCGATCGCCTTTTCAATTTTTCCGTCGACTTCCCAGTACCTATCTTGAATACCGATGACGTGGCGTACGAATGACTGCCAATTTTCGGCGGTAACTGCCTGTATTCCCTCTGTCGTGAGCTTTTGGAGATTTGAAATCGAGAGATCTCCGGTTCTACTCATCTCTCAGGCGTGGCGTTTAACAGTTGCCCAGGCTAGTTCAATGGGGTTGAGGTCACACATATTGGGGGTAAAGGAAAGGGGAGTATGTCCATTTCTTCGGATGATGTGATCAATTTTGTAAGATTTCTCTTTTGGTTTATGTTTGGTAACAATATTGAAAAATCTGGTTTTCGATATGCAGGATCATGTGCGATATTGTTTTTGTGCAACCAGGTAATCATTGCAGCCTTTGTTGAGTATTTTGTAGGCACCTTGTTCTCTACTTCTGAGTGATATGGTACGTTATCAAAGACTATAACTGAATTTGGTGGAATATTCGGAAACATTTTCTCGTCCAACCACTTCTCAAAATTGTCTTGATTCATTTGCCCATGATAGTCTCCTGCAGCTATCCCAGCACGAAATATTAGTTCTGCTCCCTGAACGAAGCCATTGACGGACACGACATGGACTACAATAAGACGAATAGATGACTTGAATCCTCGTACGACCCCAAGGACATCTTCTTGTTGCCAACATTTGTTGACCGTCATGTCGTTGTCAACCCATGTCTCGTCAATGTAGAATATATTTTTACCTTCCTCTTGATATTTTCTTATTTGCTTCATGTACCTCAACCTCTATTCTAATAGGGCAGGCTTTACCATTAAAATCCTTCTCTTATTCTGCCACTTCCTCCAAGCGAATCCCTTAGACTTTAATAGACGATATAAAGATTTGTGGACATATGGAAAATCTATTTTTTTCTCTGATAGCCTGCAACATTTTCCGGCAGGTTGGAACACGTTTCTGATTAATGTAAAAGTCTTCAATGTTCTCCGTATAACGTCAAAATCGAAATCATCAACTTTGTCTGCATCTGCTAGCCTAGGTCTCTTTTTCCCTGGCGTCGACAATGTGGAATCCTTCGCATCGCTCGCAGAAGCCGATCCCCAGCTTCGAGATTCATGTCTGCTTCCCGGTCGCAACCTTCTATAACACTGCAAATGACGTTTCTTGCTGGACTTCGTATTGTTTTTCCTTGCTTTGATTCCATGGCTAATTATTCCCCAACTGTAATGAATGAATGAAAAGGTCTTGAATACCATGGCTCGCTCATACATAATACTATAATAAAAACCTTATTACACGATAGGTGTAGAATGGACTAGAAAAAATTGGAATCTAATTTGTTAAGGATAGATGATCTTTTATGTTCCTTAATGCTGGTAATGAAATTTCTACCTGTTTGGCCAATGTAAACCTCCGGTGTAAGTCTTTGATTTTCTTAATAAGTTGAATCAGCCAACACAGTCAAGACATTAGTTTTCCGCAGATTTTTGCTAGCGCGCCGATGAACTCGAAACCCAATCACCCACCTTGCGAGCGCTCGGACACTCCTCGCTGCGCCTCCGCTGTGTTTGATATGGGCAGCTGCTGAGGTAAGCGGCTAACAGTTCTGTTCGGATTTTACACGGCAGACGAATACACTAGAACTTGCGCTGTGTTGAGAGTGAACCAATTTAGATTTAAATACCCCGACTTCTTTCCTGTCCCGCACTATAAATACCGGGAGTACGGTGCAGTCCGAGGGTTCGGTGGGTCCTTAGTAGGTGGCCATAAATAAAAAATACTCGGTTGTAAATAGTAAATATAAATTGTACATAGTTGTTGATAGTTAGTCTAAGATATATATAAATAGTGTAGTGAGTTTAGGTATATACAGGTTGTGCCAATTAAAACTTTCCATCCCGATTATCTCGTAACGAGACAGGTTTTGTAAAAATTGCATTAGCTTAATGAAGACGACCCTGATCGCCGTGTGCAGTTTTGTGAGGATATGAGTGAGCAATGAAAAGGACCTCTATTCTTAGAGGAAAATCTGGATGCACACATGTGTCTGAATATGCTCAAAACGCTTATTTAGCCGATGATGATGAAAACATTGAAAAATGATAACGCCATAGCAGAAGACGATGTGTGTTTTCAGCAAGATGGTACTCCACCACATTATACCGCAGCTGTTCGTAACTTTCTCAATCAAAATTTTCCAAATCATTGGATAGGGTGCAGAGGTTCAATCGAATGGCCTCCCAGATCACCAGATTTAGAGCCATTAGACTTATTTCTATGTGGACACTTATAGTCGAAAATTTATCCAGACCACCAACGAACTTCGTCGGCAAATAATTGAAGAATGTCGTCATATTACACCTGAAATGCTTTGAACATTTGATTAAATACATTTGTCGCATTTATTGATATTTTGTCTTATTTTTGAATGGATGATTGTATGGCCGTAGCCCAATGAAAATACAACAAGTCGTTTCTTGTCGTAACCGGAATCACAGCAGCTATAAATTTTAAAATTCAACATAGGGTGCTATTTGAAATGTGAGGGTAATTTACGCCCCTGGCTAAGGGGTAGGTTCCGACACCCTGAAACTTGCGCCATTATGTGCCCTCCTCGATAACAAAATCGACCTGTCTTGGCGATTTTTACAAAACCTTTACCGTGACGAGATAATAGAGGTGGGAAGTTTTAATTGGCACACCCTGTATATTATAGACTGTGATATAAATATTGTGTAAATAAATAAACTTTGAAAATAAATAATTCCCAGTCATGTTTATATTCTCGTTACAGTATCTTAGTAATTATTGAGTTATTAAACTCCACAAGAAAATGTTATTGGGATATTCGACATAAATTTTATATTTCGACTTCGTTAAAGAGCTAACGTTCTTCCCCACAAGTAACGTCGTTCCCGCTGTGACCTGACTTCCCTCTCTTTCGACTGTAAAAGCCCTTCTATTCCAGTCAAATTTTTCTAAGCTGCAAGTATCATGAATAAACTGAAATGTAAATTTGCATTATAATATTACAATAACGATGTAACCTATATATAAAATACTCAACAATTTAGTTTTTTTCGAAAATCTAATGATGTACTAAATCTTTTAAATATGGCGTCAATAATCAACAGTGGGAGCTCCTGGCACCTAAGGCAGCCGATAAATTGCATGGTCCGTAGAGAGACACGGTTGTCTCAATCTTGGGTACTAGGGCGGGGGAAGCGTTCGGTGCGGGAAGCAACCTGTGACGTAGCCGGTAGACTAGCGGGCTCAGCGATTGCATATCTAGCATATTTTATCTATGGTATCTAGGCTGGACTTCGGCGTTCGACTGGCACTTTTGTCTGATTATTTTTTTGCTTACGATATACATACATACTTCTGATCTGAATGTAATAAAAAGTAACAAACCACAATAGGTAAACGGACGGCAGGAGCAAAGTTTTTAGACGAATTTTTTCTACGTTTTAATAAAACCATTCCATTTCAAAAACAAAGAATATTATGGAAAAAATGACTAATATTGAAAAAAGTAATCTATCCACATTTACCGGAAGAAGTAATACAATCATATCTGCTACAGAGAACTTACATAAGAATCAAATATTTCAATACAAAACAACTGGTTGCTGCAGGAATGAAAAGCAATTACGTAACAAGTATTCAAGGAGAAACAAAATAAATATTTAAAAAAAATTACCGACGTTATCAGTTGGTGCACTGAAATGTACCAAATAATATAAAAGTCTATCTCCTTAGATAGACTTGGATAATATTAAATCTATTATTGGTACTGGTACTTTTGAAGTTGTGCAGTTGCAGTTAGATTGAAAACTTTTGGCACCAACTTCACAAGTATCTACCAGCACCAATAGAATTAATATTATTCTATACATTTCAGTGCATCAACTGATAACTCCAATTTTTTTATAAAAATATTTATTTCACACTTTTCAGTGTTACATTTGTCACGAAAATCGTTGAATGTTCGCTATTATCCATATATACTTTGCTTGTCTTTCCTATTATCCAGAAAACTAAGAACATCGTCGCGCAAATACGCATGTTATTAACTTTACCTGAACTCTATGGAAAATCTGTTCAATAAAAATGTTGCTACAAATAATCTGTTAATTAATTTCCCATTCTCAGATTTTCAGTTTTCGAAAGAAATTGCCTCTTCCACATATACATACAATACACATATTTCATATTTTAACATCAATCAAAATACCAAAATCGGAGTACGTTTAGGTACTATATAAAATGTGCACATGAACCAAAAAAAAAGCAAACAGTCGAATTGTATACCTCCTCCGTTCGGGGTTTGTCGGTCAAAAATGAAAAAAATCGTGACTTGATTTCACACCCAAAAAACGGACACCTGACTTTTTTCGGTTTTAACTAATACCTTCGCAAAAGGACAACGACAGCGCGGTCGATCTCCACAGCGTTGGGCAGATATTACTAAGAAGATTCTCAATAAACGTTACACCGACGCTGCCCATATCACCGCTGACCGTGATAGATGGAGAAACATTGTAGATGAAGCAATCCGAACAGCTGAGGAGCATAGATGAACCACATCGCATCTGCCAAGATGCTTCTGACTAGATATATATATATATCGCAAAATTTAGCTTATTTGGTCATTCAAGTTGTAATACTAAGAGATATCTAAATCAAAATTTCAATGAGGTAGGTACCTATTATTCTTTAAACTGGAAAACTTGTCGACCTGTTGTTTTTCGATTTGTACCCACCCCGAACTTGCAACAATTTGTGATTTCCTTTTCAGCTGTTTTTCGTTTATTGATTCATTTTCAACAATTTATAAGCAATGCTTCCCGAAATTGTAGGGCAAGTTTTTGCTTTAAGCGGTATATTGCATGCAATTTTCAAGGTGTCCGGTTTTTTTGTCTGCCAGTATCATTTACTACTACTGTTCTTTATGTTTATATGTACCTACCTTAATAAAATACTGGTTTGCTTGCTTTTGTTACATAGTGTTACATAGTGATAGTGGCAACCGATTTAAATTCAGGGCTACGGCATACGTCACACGAGCGCTCTCTCCTGATTGGTTAACTGCTGATCGAGACAACCGTATATCTCTACGGATGGTGGATAAATTGCCAAGCAAAACTGAAAACATTGACAGCTCAAACTTAACTTCAGCTACCTGCCAGAAGATGGCAGAAGCAACAAAGGGTACTATCAAACAACAAACCTGGAACAGTCAAATGTAAAGGAAACTGTTTCTGCGATAGAGATGATTGGACTGTGGCTAATTATCAAAATGGGCGCAAAAATAACTACTAACTAACTAACAAATCGGAAAACAAAAATAACAGTGGTTCTTTGCGACTTCACCACCAACTGCAAGAAAACCTGAATAAGCTCTGTTCAAATAGAGAGTTTGTTATGGAAAAAGTCCAAAACCTTGGCCATTACAACTCCTACAAAAGTGACTATGAGAAAGAGCTAGAAGATGTCATGATGAGTCCAAAATAATGGCAGAAAAACATCAACAATCAACATTCTTTCTTGTAACATTTGAAGCATCTGTCACAAATTACAAGAAATTGAGATACTTTTAGTTGAGAACAATGTGGATATACTCTGCATTTGTGAAGTAAATCTCTTACAAGAAGAAGCAGAAGCTATACGAATAAATGGCTACTATATACTGAATAATTATAGCCTTACAAATTTGAAAGGTGGGGGTGTTGCAATATTTTGTCGAGGTACACTTCCATTGACGAGTAAATTTCAAAACAAAACACAATTTTTCGAATATTGTGTTGCAACATTTACACTAGAAGGTAAGAGTTGTGCTGTTGTGTCCATGTATCATAATATAACATGTATCATACTACTAACAACAACGAAGGAAAAGCAAAAAAAACTTAAAAAATAAGAAAGAATTCTTCCTAGAAAACCTGGAAAATCCCTCGATTAGATATGTAAGTGGAATACAATTATTTTAGGGAGAAACTTCAATATTAATATTTTGCAGAATACTAAACTAACGCAGATTCATCTTGATCTCCTTTATAACTTTCATTTAAAACCAAATATAAATACACCTACACGAGTTACTGACACCACTGCCACTTTAATAGATAAAATTTTTACTAATTTTGACCCTCTAATGCGTTCCACAGTTAAACTTGGCTACTATGATCACTTAGCTTGTAAAATCTCCATTTTAAATCCAATAAAAAATAATAAAGATGATCCTTCACAAATTTTAATTTAGATTAATTCAAATATGGCATTTCAAAATAAAATTCGGGAAATGTATTTGAAGAGAATAAAACCAGTGTTGCTTTTGCTATGTTTTACTCGCTTTTTATTAATTTATAGAACTATGTTTTCCTAAAGAAGAAACAAAAAAATACATTTCGATAGAAAAAATCCTGGATAAATCATGAAATTGTGACACAGACAATGGCTAAAAACAGTGGCAAACAGACCTGAAATTTCGCGCTGTTATACAGCATTACGAAACATACATTGAAAAAGTATTGCCAGAGCAAAATATGCAAATAATGACAACCTGATAGAAAATTCGGAAAACACAGTAAAGAGAGCATGGAATATACTAAAAGGGGAACATTAAAAAATGTAAATGAATTAGCATTAAAAATCTATGGGAAGTTAACTTCAGATCCAATTAAAGTGTATTAAATAAAACACTTTTACACATGCCACTAAGATATAAAAATCACAAAAGCACAGATGAAGAAAATAAAATAAATAAAACCCTTTTTTAAACCATTTTTTCCGCGGGTTCGTATAAGATTCCCTGCAGTCCCACGAAATGTGGGTGTGTTTATGATCAGGCTTCTCGAACATATAATAAAGCTATCCCTTGCAGAGGGAGTTTATCCAGAAACACTAAAAACTGCCAGAATTATACATCTTTATAAAAAATGAGTAAAAAACGATGCCAAAAATTATCGCCCAGTTGCCGCTCTATCTGTTGCATGATAGATTAAACTTTTTTGTATAATAACAATTTCTTTGGCGACAGTCAGCATAGGTTTCTGGAAAACAAATCAACAGAAACGGTAATGTTTAGCTCAAACTCCTACATTTTCAGAGGCCTTGACAAAGATCTTACAACATTGGGTATTTATTTTGAACTAAGCAGAGCGTTTGACATGGTTGTTCACACCATCTTGGTCGGCAAGCTAGGAAACTCAGGTATCCGTGGTAAGTCACTTGAATGGATAAAATCCAAAAAATCGAAGAAAAAAAAATTTTAAACACTAAGAGAAAACGCCAATATAAAAAATAATAAAAATTTAATTCTGAAACAAGGGAGGTGCCTTGCGATGCGCCACAAGGATCAATAGTGTCCCCACTTCTTTTTATAATTTACTAAAATTATTTAAAATCATTTTTTTTTAAATCATAGGAGATTTCAAAAATAAAGTGAAAATAACGCAGTTTGCCGACGATACCTCGGTAATAATCATTGGTAAAAACATAGAGGAAGTTGTAAATATATCCAAAAAAGTGGTGGAAAACCATTATGCAGAATACATGTGTAAGATTCTTGGGCATCCACATCTCGGGGAATTCCGCATGGAATTTGCATATCGACACAATAGCAAAAAATTGTGCAGTGCCAACTAGTAGTAGCAGTACTCAATTATTAATTATATTTTATAATGCTTTTGTCCAAAGCTTTTCCATACTTGTTTGGGGAGCTCAGTAGAAATAGAGCGTCTGTTTAGACTGCAGAAGAAGATCTAAGATCAATATGCCTGAAAAATTATGATGCTCATTGTGCGCCCTTGTTTAGAAGGTGTGATATCATGATTGTGTATTCATTATATTTTTAATAAGTTGTGTATCTTCGTTAAAGTAAACTTAGAAAAATTTAAGAAAAACACTGATTTTAATCAAGCCACAAAGACATAGCGAAAACGAGTTGACCATACCACGACATCGAACAGCTGCATTTAAAAAAAGAAGCGGGGTACATGGGCATAAAAGTCTACAAACTATTACCAGATAGTGTTAAAAACATAGGGCAAATATATTGAAAAACAAAATTAAAAGATATTCTCTAAAAAATCCCTTTTACGCAGCGAAAGAGTACCTCGATGGACATATTTTTCCCTCTAAATTCGGTTTTTAAATTGTTTAATTGTTTAAGTCTTTCTCAAATGTCTATATTGTATTAATTATGTATGTAATGTGACGTATCCATAGTACTTTTGTATTTGTATCTCTGACCGATTGATAAATATTTTATCTTATCTTATATAAAAATTTTCGATAAAACTCTTTCAATACTGATGAGAACTTCGAACAGATCTGTTTTTTCCTATTTTTCCACATTTCCTTGAAAAATGGAAAAAATTAAAATTCAAGTTTTTTTTATTATCATATGAATTATTAATTCTACAAAAATATGTATTAGGATTTTAGATAGAACTTTTAGAGTTCTAGCGAGAACTCCAAACAGAACTATTGTTGATTTTCTTTGTTTTTCAACAATTTAGTTTTTTGCGAATATTTTATGAATTACTAAATCTACAGAAAAATGTTATAAGAATTTTCAATAGAATTCTTAAAATACTAAAGAGAACTCTGAACAAAACTGTTGTGAGATTTTTTAATTTTCCAATGTTTTTCGCAAAAGTGGTTGCTACCCCCATTTTGTCATTTTTCATTTTTTTCAAGTAATTCAATAGAACTATTTAAATTCATTGAAAGTACTCTAGAACTATCTAGTATCTACCAGGTACTTCGATAAAATATATAATTCTCGAAAATGCCGTTGCCGATTTCACAGGACTTAATTTGATTGTAAAAAAAGATTCGGACGAATTGAGAACCTGTCTTTTTTTAAGTCGGATAAAAAAGGTGGGGTGCTTAACATCAAATATTATCAATAGTTTACTGATTGCTATTTGTATAAATATAGTAAAAAGCACGCCACACTTTTTTTTACTTTTTAGCTGGTATTGTTTATTAAAGCGTTTTGTTTAGTTTTCTTAAACTATAATTTGTTTTCTTAGCTCGCAAAGGTGAAAATTTGCAATAACAAGTTTTCGGATATGCTCGATCAACCTAAAATAATGGCGAATTACAGTCACTTCCGATTATACCGGAAATAGATACTAACTTGCTTATTTCAAATGGACTGCTATATTTTTTTATCAAATTGTCATTCCACTTCATATTTAAAAAAATAGGTATAGGGAATGCTAATATGGATAAAAAACGAAGATAAAACTTGGTATGATGGCCGTATAAAATTTATTATAATCCGTTTAAAATAAGCAACTTTTTTCATGTTGAATGTTTTGAAGTTTGGCTCGATTTTTAGAGCCCCCTGTATGTTTAATGTTTAGGGTACCTGGCCAGAATGAAAGGCATGTACTTCGTTATATCATTTCTGTTGCTAGGATATGCTTCGTAAGAATTTTCAAAATCAAAATGTCTCAAAAAGTACGAATTTTTTTTATAGGGAATCCTGATATAAGCAAATTTGAAGTTTGGTTCTCTTCATGTGTGCGTACGGCAGAAAAAAAATTATCGTTGGCGTTAAGAAAAAGTTTTTGACTAGAACGCTCAGCGCTAGCTAGTTTTTTTCTAGTGTTATCATCGGCGCTAGATTCAGAACTAAGAAAGCTATCTTGGGAAAAGTTTTTTTTATATTTTTCAAAAACGAATAACCAGGATTTTAAAAATCGAACGATAAAAAAAATAAAAGTACCTTTGAAATAAGCAGACAAACTATCAAAGTATTGAATAATTAGCCGCAAATTAACTGTAAAAACAAAAAAATCACCGCAAGCAAAGAAACCCGAAAATCGGTTTGCATGCTAGCTTCACCTAAAGTTGGCACGCAAAAACCGCGAAATCGGTTAGGATCGTCCCAGCCAATTCTATCCAGGCTCATAATTTGCCGCTAATTAACCGCAGACGATACAGCCTCATACTGAAGGCCAATGAATATTTTTTCTCAAAACGTCGCAAAGAAACATGAAAAGTTTCCACTTGGTTCCCAACGCCACATGAAATATGCACAAAATCGAACACAGAATAAGAAAATAGTTTCTTGAAGATACGCGAGTTGAGTTAGTTGATTAGATTAGTAGCCTACCAAGGTTCTGAAACCCAAAAGTCAGGGGAAGTTGGTCATTACTATGCAATAACTTTTCGGAGCAGTAGATTGATATTATACGATGATTTAAATGAAAGTGAGGCAATAATTTCAAAAATTAAGCCCAATTTGATATCTATACATCTATCCTGTGATCTATCTATACATCTATAATAAAATTGTAACAGGCCGATGTCTGGACATTAAAGATATTTAAGAAAAATAATATGGTGGGTCGTTATTAGAGCAACAGAAGCCAAAAAAACATTGGTTTATAATTTGTGTCTGTCTGTCGGTCTGTATGTTTGTACGCCCATCACGCAATAACTACTGCATAGAATTGAATGCCGTTTTCACCGATGCATTACTAGATGTCTAACTTAAAATATATAGGCTACATTTCATCGCGTCTGTCTGTCTTTCTGTATGTTTGTACACATATCGCGCAAAGACTGCTACATAAAATTGACTGCAATTTTCACCGATGTATTGCTAGTAGTCTAACTTAGAATATAGGTTCCATTTTCCATGTAGTTTTCCACGCGCACTATGTAGCGGGCAAAAGCAAAACAAGTAGGTACCATATAACACATACATTATAACTTTCACCAAATGTTCCGACGGTATAAATGTATTTGTTAACTGAATTTGTCGACTAATTTAAAAAACGAAAAGTTTTCTGCGAACTACTGAATTCAATCAATAAAAAACAGTACAAATGTATTATTTGTAAGTTCTGTCCATATTTAAATATTAAGTTTTTGATGTAGTAATCCAGACAAAAAACGATGTAAGTATTGTATATTTTAATCTCTGCAGTTTATTGAAAGCAAGCTCGAATTATGTTCTCATTATTCGTACTTCTATTTAAATAGTTTTTATTACTTTCGGTTCTTGTATCAATGGACTCCGCAGCGATTTCTCAGGCCCCATACGGTCTAGAGACTTGAAATTTCGAATTCTTACTTAGATCGCAGACATCTCGCCGCCTGTTAAGCTCCAAGTGTGATCCAATATTGGTAATTATAATTATCTCATTCAATTTCATTCAGCCAAGATCATTATAATGTCGACATGGAACGACAATGGGATCCGTCACTGGAATTACGCACGAGCATGGAGCGTATATATACGTCTCGTTCTCTGGTATATAGGTACTTATTGGAAGATCGTCTATGGTTATGTCGCAATTGTCAGACGTCAGACGTTATTGTTAATTTTAAGTTTAATTTTGTGTTGTGGTAGAGAAACAGTAATTTGTTATGGAATTGCTGTTGCTGGCAAACACATATACATAAGTATAGTTAAAATCGAGAAAAGGATAGCAATAGTAGGTACTCATCGGTACGGTTTAAATCTTAAATGCCCAATAAAAACTATTTTTAATTTTTTTAAAAAATTTCAGTTGTTTTTAAATAGTTTTTATTACTTTCGGTTCTTGTATCAATGGACTCCGCAGCGATTTCTCAGGCCCCATACGGTCTAGAGACTTGAAATTTCGAATTCGTACTTAGATCGCAGACATCTCGCCGCCTGTTAAGCTCCAAGTGTGATCCAATATTGGTAATATAATAATCTCATTCAATCTCATTCAACCAAGATTTTTATTTTGTTGACATGGAACGACAATGGGATCCGTCACTGGAATTACGCACGAGCATGGAGCGTATATATACGTCTCGCTCTCTGGTATATAGGTACTTTCTGGAAGATCGTCTATGGCTGGCTATGTCGCAATTGTCAGACGTCAGACGTTATTGTTAATTTAAAGTTTAATCTTGTGTTGTGGTAGACAAACAGTAATTTGTTATGGAATTGCTGTTGCTGGCAAACACATATACATAAGTATAGTTAAAATCGAGAAAAGGATAGCAATAGTAGGTACTCATCGGTACGGTTTAAATCTTAAATGCCCAATAAAAATTATTTTTAATTTTTTTTCAAAAATTTCACTTGTTTTTCATGTAGAAGAAATTTATAATTATATTTTTTCTCTTTCACGGTTAATTAGTGCGATAGTTGGAGTAACCTTTGGGCCATCTACAGGTAGCCAAAACGATCCCGTTTGATTTTAGAACATTCGTTGTAACGCTCGTATGAAAAACATGCGAAGTTTTGAAAAAAGTATTCATTGGCCTTAAGTATGAGGCTGTATAGTCAGCGGTTAATTAGTGGCAAATTATGAGCCTGGATAGAATTGGCTGAGACGATCCTAGCCGATTTCACGGTTTTTGCATGCCAACTTCACTTGAAGCTAGCATGCAAACCAATTTTCGGGTTTCTTTGCTTGCGGTTAATTTTTTGTTCTTACGGTTAATTTGCAGCTAATTATTCAATACTTTGTTAGTTTGTCTGCCAAATTTGCCAAGCCAACTTCAAAGGTGTATTACTCGATACCTCTTACCGCTTGAGATTTTTATAAGTATTGCTCTTGGGGGTTGAAAGAGCGAAGCGAATTTTGTTTAAAATGTTGTCCTCGATATTATCGTTACAATTTGAATTGAACACCCTTATATCAGTAATACATGTCCTCAATAAGTTAATTAATTTGGCAGACATTATGCAATAGTGATAATACTTTTTCAAGTTGTTCGATTGTCTAGAAGTGCGTGGACATTATGTTGCAAAATTCTGTTACTGTTATACAAATCGTGAAGAAAAAACAAACAGTTTCCGTTATATTTACATATCTTTCATTCATGATCATAATCATGTCTCAAAACGCTCACGATCTGAAAGCACATTCAGTTTCATATGCAGAAATGAGTAAATACCTATTATTGATTACTTTATACTCATATTTTGATAATTATGCGTTACTGATGTCCATTTCAGCGCAACATTGAAAATGTCCCATCACAGTGATGACAACATGCTTGTAGCAACCAGTGACTCTTTCTGGGAACCAGGAAACTACAAGAAGACTACCAAGCGTATTGAAGATGGCTACAGACTGTGCCAAGAGTTGATGACCTTAATTTCTGATAGGGCTGAAATCGAGAAAAATTATGCTAAGACCATGAAAGCTTGGTCCAAGAAATGGAATGACACAATTGAAAAGGTATTTTTTTGTTATTGTAGGATTTTTTTGTCATAAGTTATAGTAATTTGGTTAGTAGAAATAATTCATAATTCAAAGCTCCAATCTTTATATTTAATACTTGGTCTTGGTTCTCTAATTCATAAATTTTTCCTTAAGTTCCATATAATTAGAAATCTATTTCTACCTTACCACGCATACCCGCTTAGCAGGATAACAAACCAAAGAACCGGGAATATTAACATAACTGTTTCAAGTGGGTACTGTTTGAGTTATCGGGAGGTATATTATTATTCGTAAATAAAGTTGATCCTTGAATACTGAGTTAGTTCGCCTTTATTCTGTTATATTGAAGACTGTTACTCGCTTCTTCTTCCGCGTTACCTGGAATCGTTTTCCTTTACAGAGATTCGCCGGAACAGACAAAAATTTTAAAAAATGCTTTTTTGTTATTAGTGACACATATACCTCCATACGCAATCAGTTAAAAGCTGTTATTTTGAACTTACAAACGGATATTGTATCTATATAATAGTGAATAGATAATTTGAAAGTGCATCTTGTTTAAACTTACAAAATATATGGTTCTTCGTTATATTAAATTATGAAACAAGTACAAAACTGTTGTGTGTAGTTGGCTGAATGAATCAGAAGAATCCATATGGAAAAATATTGAATCAAAGTGTATTTAGAGAACAGGTAAGTAAAGGAATTCCAAATGCCTGCTCATGTTTAGAGTATAAGTGAGGATTCTCACTAAACGACGCGAAGCGGCGAGTCGCGTGGCGAAATTTTCTGCTTCCAAAAGATTACATGCTTAAGGCGTTAAATATCGCAACTCGCTACCCCTGCTTCCCGTCGCCAAGTGAAGATCCACACTTATTCTCTAAACATGAGCAGGCATTTGAATTCCTATAAACTGTTCACGCTCAGATCGAAGAAATCTTATGAGTGGAATTATAATCAAAAATCCTAAAGCATGTCTTATACTTGTGACACGGCTGTTAATTTCGATAACTGGAGAATTAGTATTAGAAGAGATCAGAAAAATTAAAGAAGAATTAAAATCGCTCATAGAGTAGTAGAGGCTAGATTGGCTCTAAAAATCGAAGATTTATACAGGAAACTAAATAAAGTCGAAGCAGAAAACTTGCATCTCTTGAATAAAATTGAAAGCACTGAGAGGAAAAAAAAAGAAAATAATATAGTGATTTTTCGACTTGTTACAAAACCTGAGGAAATAACGCCTGAATATATCTGTAACGAATTAGGAAGACTAGTAAACGTCACAATAAATGAGTGCGATGTAATAATATTTACTCTTTGGTTAAGAAAAAACGATCCCCTATAAAAGTGGAATTTGTCTTATACTTGAAAAAGACAGCAGTACTAAAAAATGCGAAAAATCTCAACGATACTCAAATAAGTATAGCTCAGGACTTAACACTCATCCAGCGAGAGGAGAATACAATCTTGAGAAAACATCTAAGTTTAGCAAAGGCTAATAACCATAAAATCTGCTACATAAGAAGAAATAACAGTTTTTAGATGGAAAGGTATATTCTGCAAAAGACTTGGAAGAACCGGAAACATATGAGATGGAAATAGCGAAATCCAATACCGAACCTTGTACACCGACCCTAAACCAACTGAAAAAACAGTTATTTTTACCAATACCACAGCAACCATAGCTTCCAATACAGTTTTACCGACCTCAGGAAAAAAAGGAAGAAAAATCATTGATGAAAGAAAAAATAACAATTAGAGCTCGGGAAGAAACTGAAACAAATGAAATGAAAATAGTAATATCCATTAGCGAACTTGGTACACTAACCTTAAATGGAACACTAACAATCATCTCCAAAATACCAACTGATCAAACAGTTCTTCTTTGCAACCGCAGCTTCTATTCCTGTTTTACCAACCTCAGGAAAAAAAGAAGAAAAATCATTTGTGAAATAAAAAAGAAAAACTAGAGCTTGTGCAGGCTCTACTCAAAGCAATAAATAATTCGTCAATCCGTAGAAAACAAATAATCATTGTCAAAATTGTCGGATGATTTGAAAATTAGTTGATGCATTGTTCATTCGTTTTCATTACATTTTAAAAAGAAAACCGTATTAACATTTCCTTAATTATAAACCATTACTATTTTTTCCTATATACATATATAAAAATGTGTAGATATATATATATATATATATATATATATATATATATATTTTGATTTTGTATTCTTGACTGGATTTATAATAAATAAAAAGATGTTCTTGGGGATGCAGTCATATATTCAATAAAATTCTTTGACTGAAGCCGAGCTTTCGAGAATGTTTATTCTCTTCTTCAGGGCAACTAAGTTCTAGAGCATGGGATCTGCAAGTTTGCATATTCTGATAAAACTACAATATTCTTAGAATATGGAATATTCCAGAGTATGGGAATTGCAAAGTTGCATTTTGATATAACATATATATATCTATATATATATATATATATATATATATATATATATATATATATATATATATATATATGTACTATCTTAATTATAAGCCTATACTACCTTTACATTTATATCTATAGGTACTATCTAATACATCGTCATTATATAAACGCTATGGATCAGTACATTAGAGATTACGAATTCAAAACAGTCAGGGCAATCGAACTTGAGCAAATTTGCAGTATATCGAATCACTCTGTTGATATTTGCAATAATAACACCTTTTCCTTGGTACACCAATTTCTTCAGTAAAAAAAGGATAAGATATTATATGCAATGAGAGAAATATCAATAAAAACGATGGTGTTTTTGTATATAAAGGGTGTGGCAATCTCCTGGGGATGGACGATAGCGGCCATACAGTTATAGTTAGAAAGAAAAACTAATAACAAACTCTATCTCATTTCATAAAAATATTTTCAAATATACCAGGTGCGTCCAAACAGTTGGAATTAGGTACAACTTTGTTAATTCTTATGAATGTAGATATATTATTTTATATTTTTTCCGGCTTTAAAATAATAATTTAATGTGACTTTGATAATATGATTCTATGTTTATTGTTAATTGTTTTTGAAAAATACATTTTTCCCGAAAATTTTGACAGATAAATACTACATTTTTAAAATTTATATCTTGAAATTGGTAGAAGTTGAGAAAATGAAATTTTTGCGACATGTGGTAAATATCATGTAGTTTTTGACAGATTTGTTGAATATTATTTATACTCTACAGGGTGCAAAATAATCTTCGGGGTTTATAATCATGGTAACGGTTTTCTTTTAAAACTCTATGTACTTATACTTCTCCTGGAAATATTCAATTCTTTTTCAATTCTTTTGCCACTTGCTCATATACTCGAGAAGCCAAAGATAATTTCTGAAGCATATCAACGAGCTCTTCTTGTTGGAACTTCATTTTTAAAAAAATGGTGATTAATCACAAAGACATAAATTAAAACAACAAACTGGATCAAAAATAAAAACACTTAATTGTAACACCAATAATAATGACAATGAATTCACTACAGAACAAGATTATGACAACTAATTTTCAGATTGACACTTATTAATCATCCAGGGCTAATGATATTTTCACGATTCCTCATTTTTACATAAAATTGAAGAAAACAAGATTTTGCTAAAAAACTTAACTATGTAACATTAGTTTATTATTGGCCAATTCCATTCAAATTTTGAGGTATTTTAGCTAGTGTAAGAAAAAATATACCATTCCATTTGAAAAAATCGACTTTTTGATGTTTTTTCGACAGATTTAGAAAACATTTTTTGCAAACACCCTGTATAGTATACGTCAACAAATCTGTCAAAAAATACATGTTATTTACCACATGCCGCAAAAATTTCATTTTCTTAACTTCGACCAATTTCAAGATATACGGTTTTAAAATGATTTATGTGTCAAAATTTTCGAGAAAAAATTATTTCTCAAGAACCATTAACAATAGACATCGAATCATATTATCAAAGTCACATTAAATTATTATTTTGAAGCCAGAAAAAATATAAAATTATACACATTCCATAAGAAATAACAAAGTTGTACCTAATTCCATCTATTTGAACGCACTTAGTATATTTGAAAATATTTTTATGAAATAGAATTTTTGAAATGAGATAGGGTTTGTTATTAGTTATTAGTTTTTCTTTGTAACTATAACTGTATGGCTGATATCTTCCATCCTCAGGAGTTTGCCCACCCTGTATAAGGCGAAATTCAAATTACGTGACGAACATCCGCATTTATGATTGCAAACCAATTGAAACAAATCAATACTCGCAACAAAAAGAAATTAATAATCACAGCTCTTTATAGACCTCCTTCCACGAACGTAAACACCTTTACTGGAGCAGCTGAAACTTTACCTGGAACAAAAACAAAAAACATCAGACTGCCATCTTATTGTCGGTGATATGAACATAAATATCAAACTTAAGGATGACTTATCAGAGTATCAGAGCATAATGAGTGAGAACAATTTTGAATCAATGATAAACAAAGATACTAGAGTACAAAAGTGGAAGTGGGAAAAAACTGGCTTAATCAATTCAAAAACCGATTATTGACCCAATACTTCGAAAATCTCAGCCACATTCAATGTTTCTTTCACCTGTAAATGAAGAAGAAATATGTCAGATTATTGAAACCAAAGAAATCACCAGGAATTGATAAAATTAATTCTAAAACTCTCAAAGAAATCCAAAGAGAAATCGCCAAACCTATGGCATATCTTATCAACAAAATAATAAAACCTGGTGAATATCTACTCAAAGTAGCCGTTATCAAACCACCTCATTGAAATAGGGGGAAAAATGTGCAATTGAAAAGTATGGACTCATGTCACTGATATCAAAGAAAACCATGAGACGGTCAACTCAATGGTCGTGTCCACAGCAGTATCTGATTACCAATCGATTAGTAATCAGTAATCAAAAAGTTGACGTCTTCAATGTGACAGCTATCAGAGAATCATAGTAACATAAGCTATATTTTGTTTCAGATATTTCTCAATTCTATTATGGATCTCTATCGTTCCGTTTACCACATAATCTTTTTCATTATAAACATATTGAATAGAAAATACGTTTTCTTCTTCCATTTTCAATCCCTCTAATATGGGTAATTGTCGAATTAAATTATTTCAAATCATTTGACGAGTGTCAGTTTGACAAATGATGCATCAGTAATCAGTCGTGTCCACAAGATACCGATTTTTGATTACTGATTACTAATCGATTAGTAATCAGGCACTGCTGTGGACACGACCAATTTTAAAAGTTTGTAAACCGCGGGTATTTCAAAACGTCCTATTTATATTTCAGTATATTTCAATGCTAATGCCAATTAGAAAAAGCGTTCACAAAAATTGCTATGGTGCTACAGCAATTTTCGCGATCGCTTGTATATTAAATAAAAGTCTAAATTTATAATAACAAGAACTTTATTATATATAAGTTGTCTAAATTACAAAATATACCTAACATTTATAAATTATAAAACATTTCATTGTAGTTTATCACATAAAATAGATAGATCATCATCATGTTTCTTAATTAAAATGTCAAATAGATATTATTATCAATAAAATCAAAATTTATAGAACTATATCTATTATTATCTACAAACTCAAAATTCATAGAACTAGATATTAATAGAAATGACCAAAAATAAAGTTAATCAATTAAAATTTAAATATTATTCGCTGTTCTCCACCTTAGTATATTATATATAGTTAGAAGTTATCAGCTAACGAGATTTATTCAATTTCTCTTGGTGAAAAGAAAAAAACTTTACTTTTCTAATATCCTGGAACCATTAGACTATTTCTCAGTATTCTAAAACATAATAGATCTGAAAAGGTCGTATTAGGAAAGGACTAAAAAAGCCATTCCATCTAGTACCTAAATTTTTTAAATTTAGAAGACGTCATTGTTGATATAGCAGTTTTTGATTCTGTTGTGGTTTGCACTTTTCTTCCATAATTATTTTACTATTATCAATCAAATTTAGTGAAAAATTGAAAATATTGCATTATTTATAGATTCAGTGAGGATGTGGTTAACATAATTCAAACGCTCCTGAGAATGAGGTACGTCCCTTACAAAGGCATTGTAGACTTCATTTCAAAATACCTCGACTGAGATAGATATTTCATCAAGTTAGTAGCCATAAGGTTTTTTTATAATTCTTCCTCCTTATGTTATGCCACCGCTTTATCATTTTGAAAAGCTTTCTTCCAATACTCATGATGAGCTGATGTCTCACTCACTAGCTTTCTATCAGGTGGAAATACCTTGCTGCCATTAAAACTATCGAAAAGTTCAACCTGTGCTACGAATGCAGCTGTTGCTAAGCAGCGCTGCTTCAATTCTCGTGAAATCATTAGTTACAATTTAGATTGATGAATGTTTGTAAATGCAGTGTAGTATAAATTGATTTAATTCGTTAAATTATTAAATTAATCTCATTTTAAATATACATGAAACTGCTTTATGACTCACCTTGACTTAAAAAAGAAATACAAAAGAATACAATAATACTGCAACACCAAAGATAGGGTGTATTTAATCTTTGGCAACAGTATGGCTCATCACTTGAGCAGCAATATTCACTCTTATCACATATTTCATTTTTGGTGCATGGTGGTGATCCTTGATCTTATGCAGGAATCTTATTTGTACATGCTTATAGTCAAGCGGTTCTATTAGATAATATAACAACAATATAACAATAGTTACACTGCTTCTCGTCGCGTGTGTATTAACAAGTAAACTCAAACAATGAAAAAACAATGTAAATTAAAACTTTGCAATACGGTGAGAATGAATTAAGTAAGTGCAGTGTCCAAAATATTCTAAACAAAGTGAAAATCAAGTTTATTTATAAACAGACATCTTATTGATTTTCTATATTTCGAAATAAATTTCCATCGAGCATTCCGACAGCTGAGTGATCAACAACTGAAACGAAGCTAAAGGCGACCACACAGGTTCAGTTTCTATAACCAGAAAATGACCAACAATGAACCGGAAATAACTATCAGGCAGCTAGCTATATGACGAAATAGTTAAAAACAGATTTGAACTGAAAAATTCCATTGAAGCAGAAAAAAAATTTGATAATTTTTGGACTAAACAGAAATGCCAGGGAAGTATCTACTGTCTCAATCTGCTTGCATATAAAGCAACTACTTGATGTTCAATTGACCGAGACTGACATCAGTAATATATATACATTGGGTAACGCGGAGAATAGTCCAATAAAACTTGAGTTGGCATCTCTACTGAAAAAGAAAGAAATCCTTCAAAACTGCTCTAAGTTGAAAAGGACATAAATATACATTTCTCATGACAAAACAGAAAAACAAAGGAATGATAATAAAATTTTAAGAAGACACCTTCTTCAAGCTAGAGAACATACCAAGGATAGGAGCTACATTAAAGGGAATAGTTTATATGTAAATAACATCGCATACACGATTGAAGATTTACAACATAAAGATCTACAACTCGAAAAAGATCCGAATTCAAAAACCAACAGTAATCCAACAACCAAAGAAACAGGTCAAGAACAAAACACCGCAACGCACGAAGAACACCAAAACACTCCAAAAACAGCAGCAGAGAAAAAACTAAATAGGCCAACCACATTGGCCATACCCAGGGAAACCGCTAGAGGTAGGCTAAGATCTAACAAGTAGAACAAAAGATGAATAATAAATAACATTTTCATTTAAATTTTATTATGATTACCGGAATCACCATATAAACTTATAATCTATACATAGGCATTTTCTTTTTCTTTCAATCAAATTTATATTTGTTTCTATTCGCTTTCATAAATCCATATATAAGAGATTTCATGGTTGCAAAAATAGACACCTTTACATTAGAAACGGCTTCTCAAACTAATGAAGTTCTGAAAATCAACAACAAATCGAATAATTTCAAACTAATACACAACAATATTAGGAGTATTGGAAAAAACCTGGACAAATTCAAGATATTTCTCGAACAATTCGATTTTGAATATGATTGTGTCGCTCTCACAGAAACGAGAAAGATTACAGATACCACTATATTCAATGTGGAAGGGTATAAAATGATTTACAATGAAGGGGTTTTGAACCAAAATGACGGTACAGTTGTCTATATCAAAATAGAACTCATAAGTACCACGAATTGATACAGCAAAATATTTCGGTTTTATTAAAACTCGCGGTGGATTTTCATGGAGATCCTATGATAATAAATGTGTTCTATAGGTCCCCCTCCACTAGTATCGATTTGTTCAATCAAAACTTGCAGAATTTCTTTGAAACCCAATCGAATAAGAATAGCGAATATAATTTATTTCTTGGAGATATAAACATCAATATTCTCGACGATTGCGATAATAAGGTTAATGATTACTTAAATATTATGGGAGAATATGGATACATACCTCTTATAAAAACATCAACACGATATGCGGCTTGTCTAGACCACATCTTCATAAAAAAGCGTGATCAGAATATTGAAAATATCATACTCATCGTAACCCTTACAGATATCACAGACCACTCACTCGACCATTATTGGAAAAAAGTGTGCAACAAAAATTAATCCGAGGAAAACTATAAAGTGTTTCAATGAGAAAAAATTTAAACAAAACATTGAAAATACAAACTGGTCTTAAAACATGTCAACTAACGACCTTGACAAAATAACTGAAAATTTAGTGGCACTTTTACAAAATGAAGTTGAGCAATGCACTAGATATATTCCGGTAAAAGGTAATGAGAAAAAAAAAAGGAAAAAACGGATATCGACATCTTTGGTCAAATCCGTGAACAAAAAGAATTGTATGTACCTAAGGCTGAAAAAATATTCAGATAAACTGCACTTGAAAAAGGAATACAAAAATTATAAAAATATCCTAAATAAACTAATACAAAAAAATCAAAAGTGATAACTTCAAAAGTAAAAGCAATGAAAATAAAAATAATGCTAATAACTTATGGAGAAATATAAACGAAATGTTTTGTGACAACCCAAAAGTCGAAATAAATAGTATTAAAAATGAAGAAGGAAATATTACTCTTGATATAACTGAATTAGTATAAATTTTCAATAACGCCTACATTAATGTAGGAGCAGAACTATCAAGCAAAATTCGAAAATAATATCAATTTTATTGGTATTGGTACTTGTTGATGTTAGTGCCAAAAGATTTCAATCTTACTGCAACTGCACAACTTCAAAAGTACCAGCACCAATAGAATATATCATTTTGTATTTTTCAGTGCACCAAAGTCGGTCCAATTTTTTGCAAAAAATATATATACTGTGAATTTCATATATATATATTGATTTTGTATTCTTGACTGGTTTTATAATAAATAAAAAGATGTTCTTGGGGATTGATTGATGGCTATAAAATATTTCCTGTTTTTGGTTAATTTATTCTAAATTCACGATCTTTGCCTTAAGAAGAGAATAAACATTCTCGAAAGCTCGGCTTCAATCAAAGAATTTTATTTAATATATGACTGCATCCCCAAGAACATATAAATGATGATAGCAAATTCGACTTATTTTTACCCAAAATACCCATCGGAAACTGGTCAGGAGATCAGGATTAAAATTTATAAAATATATTTTGTTCGTGATGTTTGGGTCAAAGGTACTAGTTGTAGTTTTAATGTCTTATTCTTGTGCGAATAGCAAAATGTTTTGTTTTATATTTCGTGGACAAAATTGACTCAACAATTTGTGTCATAATGAATGATCATTTAATAGGGCCCTGAATATGGTACAACTGAAGCAGCTTGGAAAGGAGTATTGGTTGAAGCTGATAGAAGGTGCGATCTTCATTCTAGAATTAGAGACAATCTCGCAAATGACGTACTTAATAAAATAAAACAGTGGCAAAAAGATACTTACCACAAAGTAAGTAAAAAAATAATATATTAATAAGATTTTGTTGATGCTGACTTAATTCAACATCTTTTTCCTTCCAACTAATTGGTACGGATATATATTTTTTAATTGAGATGTACATTAAATTATATTTTTTACAGTCTATGATGCATATCAAAGAAAAGAAAGACATGGATGATGCTTTCAAGAAAGCTCAGAAGCCTTGGGCTAAGCTGCTACAAAAAGTTGAAAAAACTAAAACAGACTATCACATAGCCTGTAAAACAGAAAAATCCGCTCAAAATCAAGAGAGGAATGCTGCAGGAGACACATCTTTCTCAGCAGATCAGGTACCTAATTGATCACATTAGTAATTTAACTCTGAGTTTGGTATGGTATTCATTTAAGCTTTTTTTTCAATTTAACTTGATTTATTTATTGGATCTTATGATATTCTAAAAGAACGGTCATCACGTTGACTTGAATTTGATACAAATTTAATGAATGTATTAATAATATGTTGAAAAAGTTTATACAACTGCAATTCACTTTTAATCTTATTTGAATGGCAAGCTCGTTCGTGGCGTTACGAAACAACCATTTGTTTGAGAATGTCTCCTCATTTATCTCAGTGGTTTATTGTTATCATAAACATATACTTACCTACATATTATTGGTCTTGGTACAATAAGCAGTGAGAAGTCTAGGGGAGTTCGGAATGTCGCTATTAGATTAGCACTACCTAGCGCTAAAATCTATTCACGGAGCCGAACGGCAATGTCATCAAACACTATTGTGGCATCAGTTCTTGTTTGCGACATCATAACTGAACGCTATCAACACAGTATCTTCTGAGGAAGTGAATTACTGGTGCTGATGTTTGCAAGCTCATTTTGTAAAAGCAAGGTAGTGAAATGGATAAATTCACTGAAATCTATTTGAAGTGATCAGGCTACTCAGATTAACTACAAGCTGTAGCTTTCTTCAAATTCCATTCCAAGAGTATATACCGATATATTTTGGGTATTTTTTGGTTGTAATCATACTATACCAAAATATACTAAAATGAGCTCATGCCTGCATTTACAAATTTTATCTATTTATTCAAAATTCAATATTAATGGAGCACTCACATATTTTAGTGGGAATAGTGTATATGTGATTCCACAAAAAAAATATATCACATTCGTAAGTGACAGCACCACCAGTCACACTCACAATAGCGGAATGCGAAAGCAATTCAAATACCGTTCATGGAGCTTGCTATTGACAATTTGGCGATACAAATACTTATTTATATTTGTTCAAGGCGGTTGCGGACTCGTGGGAGATTACCATACACTATATGGGAGAATTCAGTGACTAATTATTTTGAGATTTTTTAAATTCTGAAGTTCAAGAAATCAATGGAAGTCGATAAACGAAAATTAGGTTATGATTTTAACATTTCGTAAGTACGTTTGTATATCTATATATAAGGTTTACCATTCAAGATATAGGAGAATTCAGTGACTCTTTTGAGATTTTTAAATTCTACGTTTAAGAAGTCAATTAACGAAAATTAGGTTATGACCTGGAAATTTCGTAAGTACGTTTTTATATCTACGTTGATCGACGTATCCTTCACAAGAAACACTATCCTCTGTGGGTCTACGACCAAATTGAAGGTCACAGGGTAGCGTAAACCTCGAACCAACATTAGGTAAGCAGGATTCTATTTCCATTATCCGCGCCAATAAACGTTTACTTCCGGGCTTCGTGCACTTATGTAATTACAAGACGGGCTTCCTTGTTGGTGCATCGATTCAAGCAATGTTTTCAAAATGGATCGTTCTGTTGGGGTAACTTTATTTGCTTTGGCCGGTATTCCACATTTCATATGGCTATATGAAGTATACGCCAAAGCTTTTTTTCATCTTACATCATTTGGTCTCGTATTCCAGAATTCTTTGAAGTAAAACTTCTGTATGCGCGCTGGACTGAGGAGTAAACTGATGAAAGCGTTACGTTCCTTGGTTAGTTTGATGGCATTGTGAGATTATGTGAGGGATTCTGGTGGTTCTTTCGATCGGGATGGAGTCGTGGCAGGGTGGGGCATCAAACTAGGGTGTTATAGTGTACGTGGGACTCGCTGTGGTGCTGAGATTTTGCGTTTTTTCACTATAGTTCGAGAATGGCTGCATATTTTTGAGATTTTCAAGTGCGAATGGGACATATGAGTGACGGGTTCATAAGTTATATAAAATTTCAGTGATCGATCCGGCGGTAAACAGAAATACGAAATTGTTTTCGTTTTGTACAAATCTTATATTGTTACTACAAATATCGACGTGTCAGATGGATTGGCAAACGGTGCTGTTGGTAAATTAGTGCATATTGAGCAAAACGAGCAAGATGAAGTTAAAGGAGCATGGTTAACTTTTGACAGTTCGTCAGTTGTTGAAAAAATTCGACGAAAAACTTCCCGTCATGTTGCGACGCACAATATTTATAAACATGCCGTCCCAATAGAACGCAGAAAATCTACCATTTCCATTAATAATAACAAAAAAAAACATTAAACGAAATCATTTTCCTTTTGTACCAAGATGTGCTATGACATTTCATAAATCTCAAGGCGGAAAATTTAGTGAAATAGTTTATGAATATCAAAGAACTCATTCTCTACTATTACTTTATGTTGCTCTATCACGAGCCTACAACAAGACATAGAACAACAATCGACGGACTTTTCTCCAGATATCTTTTAAATATGCATTCAAAAACATACATATCTTATTTCGCTTATCATAGGCCTATTGTCTCAGTCTTACAATCCACTACTGTAATTACCGATGTATCAGATAATTAAAACAATAAATAATATATAATGCGATATTTAAAACATACATATTATCTTCATATATAAAAATTTGTGTCGTTTGAGAATAAAACGTAGCGACATTTTAATTTTTCAAAAAAATTAAGAGATTTTTGGTTAATTACCATACACCAAATTTCAACTTTATTGGTTTGCAAATACTACAGATACTCCATTTGACTACTCTATACTGGAACACCCGGTATATATACAGGCTGTCTCTCGGGACGTGGGCCAACATGGCTATCTTTGTTAATCGTGAAGATGGAGTCGGATAAAAGTAGTGCTGAATTTTGCTCTTATTGACATGCCACCGTGAAAACGAAAGAATTCCGACTAGTTCCAGAGTTACTGAAAAAAAATCAAAAATCGTCTATTCCGAAACATTGCTCTAACTTTTTTATTTTTATATTTATCATAAAACTGTTCTAACACTTTTTCCCCAACTTTTTATGACTCTTTGAACTGTGTACTTTTTTTCATTTTTTCTGATTAATTTCATATGTAACATGTGGCATTTGCCACACTCGTATACTATTATTATTACAAGAAAATTATTCATTTAAATTGGTTAACGATATCGTTATCTTGTTTAATCGTGTGCCTTGGAAAAACAGAAACATATGCACAAATCTGTCATTTAGTTGTATTTTACTGACTGTTATTGTGTTTGCACTGAGTCAGAATGGTAGAAGAATTTACTGTTCGCGAAAAGTATGAAATTTTCTGTATTTCCATTAGATCTGGGAACAAAAACGCAACGCAGGCCCAAACTGAATATTTTAATGAATTTCCTGAAAGACGACAGTCAAATTACAGAGACCTTTCCCGAGATAATCTTGGCACAGACAGTCAGACCAATATGACTGAAAATATTTTGCTTAACTCCCATATCAATTAGATCGAAAGTTCAGTATGGGTATGTACTGCTTCCAAGTGAAAAAAAAGTTGTTCATACTTTCAGGTCAAAAAGATGCAAGACAGAGTTCAAAAATCAAAAGAGGAGGTGCAAAAATGCAGAGAGAAATACGAATTGGCGCTGCAGGAGATAAATCAATATAACCCCAAATATATGGAAGATATGACTGTAGTTTTCGATAAATGCCAAGAAATGGAAGCCCAACGTCTAAACTTTTTCAAGAGTACTCTCTTTGAAATTCATAAATACCTTAACATTTCGCAAGATCTCACGTATGTATAATTTATATTATCACCTACTTCGAATACAACAAAGTTTTATTCCATTTTAGATTGGCTCAAATCTACGAGGAGTTATACCACACAATCAATAATGCAGATTATGAAAAAGACTTGAAATGGTGGTCCAACAACTATGGTGTCAACATGGCCATGAATTGGCCACAATTCGAGGTGATTTCATTTGATTGCTTCAGTTTGCCATATTTGAATGTTATTAACATATTTTCTTGTTATTTGTTTTTTTGTGTTGGAATGTTTATTTTACACCTAGGACTATACAGAGGAGTTCCGCGACATTCACAAGGGCAAGTCGAAAGATTCGTCTCCTTCTGGCATCACCCTGATTCATCAACGACCCGTCGGTGAAGACTTGCATGTATGCTTTTACTTTTTATTTTCAATCATATACAAAAGGAAGTATTTATTAGTCTTAGTTTATTCCATAAAAAAAATAACCTGGAATTGGAAGTTATACCGTCCATTTTTTACTAAAATAATTGGATTGCTAGGAAGGTTAATTGTTTCATTTGCATATTTTATTCTAGTATTGGTTCTTTGCTTCAGACTAATATATATATAAATTGCAATATGTCTGTACCCATTTTTTGAGATTCGTAGTTTTTAGCTATACCGATTTTTCTAATGGACATCCTGACCTCATACCATGGCGCTATTCATGTTCATAGACCGCGGTAGCCCAAATAATGAAGTAGTTCATCATTTCTGTGACTAGAGACTAACAGAAAGAAAAGAAGCACAAATTAAATAAAAAAATGCCGATAATTTCACGGTTTTTAATAATTATTATCTTTTATCACTTTTAGGGAAAAATATTTCTGAGAACATTTGTAGGGACAGATTATGACTAGCAAATAATTTTGATAAAATTTTATTTACGGCAATTTTTTAGATTTTTTCAAAGTTTGGTCAGCCGCCATTTTGAAACTACTCGTCCGATCATGCCCATTTAGAAACTCCACCGAGATATTTGTACAACTGATTTTTGTAGCAAATTTGAATTTGATATCTTGAAAACTACATATACTGGTGTCCCAGCGAGACCGTTCATTAGAAGTTTATTGGGTTCGGGTCATAATAAAAATTTGAAAAACCAGAGTTATATATAATCAATTATGTTCACTTCAACTAAAATGGTTTTAGATTTTTGGTGCTTCCGGTTATACCGGAAGTCGGCATCTAATTTGTTATTTTAAATAGAATATTTTTATATATTTGGATTCACCTATTCTTAAGGTTCATAAATAACTTTACTTTTTTCTATTTGATTTGTCTACATTGTAGGGTTACTTTAATATGGAACGTTATCTTTTCGAAACTTTGAAGAACCATAACCCCCTATATTTTATTATTTATTCGTCTTCGGCATTTAATTTTACATCTTTAATACCCCACATGTCCTATAGGTACCTGAAATTGTAGTTTAGGAGATAATTGTTTTTTTAATGTGCACATATCTCATAAATACTTACCTAGTATGCCATGGAAAATAAATAAGCATTCTCAATAAATAACTTTCAAAGTAAAACGACAAATTAATTAAGCTATCAATAGTTAAAGTGGATAACAATAATAGAAACAATGTCTATACAAATCAAGAAATTCTTAATTTATTTTTTATTCATGGAAATTCATTAAAAAACAAAACTTAATTATCTCCTAAACTATCAATCTCAGGTATAGGGTATAAAATATGTAAAATTAAATGCCGAAGACGACTAAGTAATAAAATATGGGGGGTGCCGTTTAAAAAAATCAAGTTTTGGTTCTTCAAAATTTCGAGAAGTTAACGTGCCATATTACAGTAACCCTACAATGTAGACAACCGTTTTTGACCGCAAAACAAAACTTCCAACATGTTGTTTAAACATAGTTTGAATCCTAAATTAATATCCGAAAAATCTAGTGTTCTCTGATTGAATAAATGTCTACTACCGCAACTTCTTTTAGAAAAAAATTAATAACAAAACGGCTGGATCAAATTGAAGAAAGTAAAGGTATTTATGAAGCTTAAGAATAGGTGAATCCAAATATATAAAAATATACAGGGTGTTCTATTTAAAATAACAAAGTAGATGCCGACTTCCAGTATAACCGGAAGCACCAGAAATCTATAAATATTTTAGTTGAAGAGAACATAATCGATTATATGTAACTCTCAATTTTCAAATTTTTATTGTGACCAGAATCTAATAAACTTCTAATGAACGGTCTCGCTGTGACACCGTGTAGAAATATTCTGCCGAAGTTGAATGAGGCTTAAAAAAGAGAACTGTTTTTGCTCACCAAGCTTCCGAAAATCTTTATTTTCATTTTCAAGGCTGAAAATTTTACAAAGTATAATTATTACATGATCTTAAAAACGAAAAAATAATAGAACTTACTCTGCAAGTGAGGATTAGAAATAAAAATGACATCGATTGTGTAGGTTAGGTAAGTTATCTGTTCGTTTGTGAGCCCAAGTTTATACTTACTCATTTAATATTTATTATTTTGGTTACTGCGGGTAAAAAGGTTTTCTTTGAGGTATTTTTGTCTTTCCTACTCTTACCCTGTGTAGCCTATTAAGGACAGCATGTATGGAAATCGGCTGTAATTTTCAGTATACCCTCGGTTTTCAAAAGGTATTTACGTTAAAGCTATTAGTGAGCCTATCTGTTTGTCTGTGATAAAATGAATTCTAAAACGGATGGACCGATTTATTTGCTTAGTTTTTTGTCTGGTATCGATACCTCTCGCCGCTGACATAGATATTGCATTCTGGTAACATCGGTTACTAGGGTAGCTGAAAATCGTGTTTCCCTAAAAACTGAACGGCGAAAACACCTCAAACGATTTTGATGAAACATTCAACATTCTTAAAACCTTTTAGCACCTGCTATAACGCGTATCTGTGAAAAAAAAACAATAAAAATTTTAGTTTATCTTGGCTGAAAGGAATGAATGGTCATACGACCTAATCATATATTTTTTTATATTCGATGAAATTTGTTAGAGGGTGGTTATAGGGCAGTACGTCTTCGCATTATCAATAGTGTTAACATTTATTTACGAAATAATGACGACTTAATGTTTGACATTCTTCCGGAACTCGGCATATCTAAAAATATATGGTTAAAATAAAAAAATGAATTCCCTTTTTATGCCCAAGTAATATAATTATATTCTATCTATAAATTATTGGGTAACTTCCTAATATAATGGAGATATAGCTTTATTTATGAAAATAAACATTTTTACTCGCAACATGTTTGGAAAACTAATTCTAATTGAATATTTTTATTCAATGGAACAAAAAAATCCTATCTACTTCTATAACAATTACAAATTATAAATATTTGCTTTAATTGTGGTCCATCTTCTATTTTTTTGAATAGGGATGCTCCATGCTTCTTCGGTGCAATTTTATTTTCTATGTGCACTTCTGATTTGTCATTTCGACTAAGATTGTAATAACAATTCTCTTCAGTTTTCAATAAAAAATAATGGTATTACGACTATATACCATTTGAAGAGCTGATTGGTTATCTGATATGCTGCAACAGTATTAGAGCAAATGGAGGAGCTATTATGTGAACTGGAATGTTCAATTTCTTCTAATTTTTGCCAAAAACATTCTAATGGAACTTCTATATAACCAGGATTATGTTCTGAATTGTGTGAAACACTAAAATCTTGTGAACATCTTATCTGATAATCATCCTGATTTTTTTTATTATTTATGATTTCAGAATATATAATATCATTATTATCAAGTAATTAAGAAGTAATTAATTAAACACAAAGGAACAAACTTCAAGCAACAATAATTCTTCTCATTACAAACATTGAAGTTAACTAATAGAAACAAGCTTTCGCGCCAAATCCGAAAGCACATGTTCATCCATAAATTATTGCAACTGTCCAAACCACATTTCAGTATCTATCTTCTAATTAAAATAAAATATATGTATAGATAGGTAAAGTACTAATGCAATTTGTTATGAATATACTTAACTAAATAGATTTTTTTGCATAATCTTAGTAATAGTAAATAATTTACTTAATTTATTTGATGAAAGGTGGTAAGACAAGAACAAGGAATTTGTCGTCATATCAAAATATATAGTAGTTTTATATGTTATATCATCATTAGAATCTGTTAGACTAAAATAATTTTTCAATAGAGTATTTTTGTTGTATTTAAAAAAAAATAATTAACTCTCCATCATATCAGAATGAACTTTGAATCCTTCCTTAATGTAGGAAAACTTCATTTAATATTAGTTTTTAATCAAAGTGAACAAGTCTTAAAAATATCGCGATGAATCTATTTACGTTAATAACACGTAAAATATGGGGGGCCGGGTAGCTTAACTTATAATCGCTCTTGCTGCCGGTCGGTGAGTTCGAATCCCAGCGACGGCGGATTTTCTCGATAGCCCGAAAAAGTGGTTAGGAAAGATACAATGAGCAGACTTAAACTTATGTATCTTAGATCATGGTACAATAAGACCTTATTGTACCATGCCTTAGATTAGTTCGCAGAATGAGCCTAACATTTGAGGAGGAGTTTTCAGAGGGTATAACAGTGGGGTCCAATGGGTCCCATACACAGTTGAACATGCCCGTCAACTTGAATCCCGAAACTACCCGAAATCATGTTTTCGGGTAGGTTCGAGAAACAGAAACAGCGTTCATCAACCAAATTCCCCATTTTTTGTTTTATGATGATGCCATGTCGATCAGCTAGGTTGAGAAACTTTGTTCGTGAACAAGTTGGAGTGTGTATGGGCCCCATAATGCTTGGACTCAGGGAATTCCCACACTACTTTACGGGATGTGATAAAGGTAAATATGTAAGATAAGATACCCAAAAAGGATTTTAACTACCTCTTCAAAAAACATTTGAAATGAATAATTACGTTAAATAAATAAAATTTGATTAAGTAACACAACAGACCAAAATAAGTTTACTACAAAAAAACAAAAAGGAACAATGGGTGCTTAAGATATCGATGCAGACATTTACTCTTTGTCTGCTAGACAGACAGCCGCTTCTATTTTAGTCCTGGGAATACTGTGAATAGTGTTATGTATTCGTTGAATGCGATCTTCTCTGCTTACAGGTGTTGGATAAAAAACTAAATCTTAAAGTCTGCCCCACAAATAGAAATATAATACAGTAAGTCGCGGGATCTTGGCGGCCACGGGAATATGATACCTCTTCCAATCCATCTATACCTACCTAAATATCGCATTACTTCATTCATAAAATGAGTCGGGCAGCCATCCTGTTCAATCCACATACTTTACCGTATTGCTAAAGGAATATCTTCTTATAATATATGTAATTCATCTCTTAGGAATCTCAACTATTGCTCGCCATTTAAATTTTCATTAAAAACAAAAAAGTCTATAAGTTTGCCAGCTAGAATCCCAAACCACACGTTAACTGACCACCAACCTTGGTTAATAATATTCTTGCATCCAATGCGGATTAGGTTCGTTCAAACCAGTAGTGCAAATTATGTTTATTTACAGATCCATTACTGGAAAATATAGCTTCATCGAACTACATTACATTTGACAAAAAATGCGGCTCTTCAGTCAGCATATCCTCAAGCCAAAATCTTTTAGGGTATCGTAATCTGCATTCTTTAATCCTTGATGTAAGGCTACACGTTATGAATGAAATTCATTTCTTTTGAAAATAGAGTTAACGCAATATTTAGTAACATCTAACTCGCGAGGGATTTGTCTTATGCTCACATGTGGATCAGCAACAATGTATGCTAAAACATTTATCTGATATTTATTTTCGTGTGGGAACTCTTTTGGGTTTAACAGATCCAGTTTGTTTTAAACGTTCGGCCAAATTTGTAAATGCGTTTTTGGAATAATGTTCTCGCTGCATAATCTCTTGCTACAATAGCAATGTGGAAAGCATTACGTATTTTTAGTCTAGTAGGTAATGCTTAAAGTTGCATAAATTCACTTGACGTACATTAATTTTATTTTTGAATTTTCAGCAATTTACGACATTTGGATGCTTATTAGATATGTTTAAGTTTCTATCAAGTATATAAATAATTGCACTCAAACCTATTTTTTGTATCTTCGCTTAGAAAATAAATACAGACACGGAGTTTAAACAGTTTTTCTTCATATTGAATATTCTTTTAGATAATTGATTAAAAAATATAGATCTTATTTGAAAAATCCGAAGGAAAGATGAAAATATAAAAATGTTCACATAAGCTCGTTAAAACAATTGACAGGAAACGAAAATGAAATATATTATTGAGCAATGCATTCATTCCCTTTCAAACAATATTCAAACAAGATTGTTAAAATCCATAAAACGGTACAAAAGTTACAACGATTTTATTGAGTTCGTTTTCCCACGCACTCCTATCTGTTACATTACAAGATGGAGGAAAAATTATAGAAGCAATCTTACGTGATATGATCTGTGCATTACAAATATTTACATTTTATAATACAGCCTCCCTGGTACAAATTAATAATTATTCTCAAGTTATACATGTAAAATGGTAACAATAATTCTGTAGCCAAAACCTTATTTTTTACATCCTGTTAAAAAATAACGTACCTTAAATCTAAGCCATTTAAAGGTTTTTCTGTGCATTATCATACAACTTATGATGTTAGATGAATATAATTGATCTTTATACAGAGTGGTCCTTTTAATGTGTTACAAGGAAATATCTAGAAGATTGCTGATTACAAAAAAATTTTGAGTGATACAAAGAGACGTTGGGAGGCACCATTTGGAAGCATCAGTGATTTTGTAACTATCACTATTTATTTAGGGGTGGGATGTAACTTTTAAAAATCAAATGTAAAGGTGCAGTTTTCTTTTCAGGTTCGTAAACTCCAGAAAAAACTACGTTTAAATCAAAATATAATTTAATATCAATGTCAATATGTTAATAACAAATTAAAAAAGTTATTTAATAGTATAACAGTAAGCAGTGGTATACGAGCCGTTGTCATGGAAATACATTGTCATTATTTAATTTAATAGTTGTTCAAAATGACGGCAATTTCGCTCTAAGCATTTGTTAATGCTATTCTGAAATGAACTGCGAACTCTCAACAACATGGCAGGGGTATGTGTGATCCTTTGCCTCATGTCTTCAACTTTAGTTGGAGCTGTCGCCATGACTTTTCCTTTGACAAAATCCCACAGGAAGAAGTCAAGGGGAGTTAAGTCTGACAATCGGGCAGGCCAATTCAACGGCCCACTACGTCCAATACGTCTATTGGGGTAGGTGTTGTTAATGGAACCAAATTTCCCCACGTTGTCGTTCTGGAATATTTGGAATTATCCTTGGCAAGTCATTTGAATGAAATCACAGTACCGCTTTCCATTAAGAGTCCCTTTAAAAAAATGAGGTCCAATAACATTATCGCCAAGTATCCCACACCGATTTACCGACCAAGGGTGTTGATTAGCGACTGTTCGTACCCAGTGTAGATTTTCTTCAGCTCGTCTGTCAAAGTCTTGTTCATACAGTTTTTGATGGAGAGTAAGGATGAAAATTGCTCAATATTCTGAGAACGGAAGTTTTACACATCCCAGCGTCTCTAGCTAGATTTCTGGATCCGATGTGAGGGTTGACAGCTACAGTTCCCAAAACTCCTACAACCATGTCATCTTTCGTTTTGGTATTTCTTCGATTGCGCTTTTTCTATGAAAGTTGGTCAGTCTGACGACTTCTAGCTTCTAATCTTTTCAAGGGGATTTTCGGGGTAACTGCGGAACCCAAAGTTCAGATGCATTGCGGTAGTTTTTTCTACATTCTCCGATAATTAACAACATATCAATTTGGCAATTGAATTCATTCATTTTAGTAATAATTAAAAACCAAACTGAGAGTTGACTTATGACAAATTAACAGACTGGAATGAATAGGAACAGGAACAATATAATAACAAATCACCAAAACTAAACAACAAATGAACACTAATTATCAAAGGACACACTAAAATAACTCTCTAAATTCGGAGACAATTTACGAAAATTGTTACAGATGTCATAATATGTCAGCAGTGCATTACCATGACAACGGCAGGTATGCCACTGCTTATTGTTATACTATTATATAACTTTTAGGTAAATTTCTTATAGAAATGTACCTATTGCGATCGGCATGTTGTTATATGTCTATAAGTTAGTCCAAAAAAACATTTGGTTCAAAAGTTTATATATATATATATATATATATATATATATATATATATATATAAATATATGGGATATTACGAAATTTGTTAACACGATAGAGGTCGCAGTTTTGGAGGTATCAAGTTCAAATTTGCTACAAAAATCAATCTCTCAAATACCCCGGCCGAGTTATTGGGCAATATCGGGTAAGTAGTTTCAAAATGGCGACTGTTCAAACATTTAAAAAAAATATCAAAAAAATTCTGTCTTGAAGTGGAACGCGAACCTTGTCTGCTTTATATTTTACAGCCAAAACAAAAACCTCTAACCGCAAGGCTATGACACATACGACAATTTTGTGTAATAACATGTAGTTATACCAATGAAAAGGTTGTTCAAATTTCAATTCAATGAATTTTGAAAAATTTACCTTTCCGCTAACTATAGGCCATCGGGATTTTTTCAATTTGTTATTGACATTGACATTAAATTATGTTTTGATTTAAAAGTAGTTTTTGTTCTGGAGATCACGAGTCTGACAAGAAAACTACACCTTTCCATATAATTTTTAAATGTTACCCCAAGCCCTAAAATGTGGTGAGAGTTGCAAAATTACTAATGCTTCCAAATGATGCCACAACGTCCCGTTGCATCACTCCAAATTACATTTTTTTAAATCAGCTGTTTTCTAGATATATAGTATCTAGATAACACTTTAAAATGACCACCCTGTATATGAAACTTTGTTAGGAACTTGACAAATGGTTGAATAATTATTTATATTATATTATAAATTACCCATTTATAAAAAATATTTGATAGCAGCTTTGCATCTTTCTGATTAACATGTAGATTTTGCTCAAGTATCCTAAAAAATTCTCAAAATATCCTCATTGCAAGCGACCTCAATGAAAAGGGTAGAAACCTGTTCATTATAAATCAAAAGGAAAATGAATAGATTAGTAAGTAAAGTAGATAGAATTTTTAATTTATTCCCCATGCCCAAGTTCATATATCTACCCATTCTATTTCTATGGTTGCTTTTGATTATTTATTTTATTAACCAGCAGCAACCAAATAAATCTCAAAAGAAATTAGCTCAGACTTCTGAAATTCTGCAGATCAATCTCCAAAATATATTTATTAGGTACTTCATCACCTCAGATAATTAATTTAATGAAACAGCAACAGGCACCAATTTCATTGTTTGCTCTATATCTTTCAGGTATTTTCCCCTGTCACTTCTTTTCAGGTATAAAGATTTTAGCAAGCTGCACATGTTGGTTTTTAGATATACTCGAAGGACCACTTATGTATTCGTCTTCATTTAAATTTTGGTAGCTTATTTCCCAATTATATTTATTAAGCAAGACAAGACCTTTTCAACAGTAAAATCTACTGGATTACAAATATATAAATCCTCCCAGACCACCTGGTCCACCCTGGAGAATCCATCATGGTTCTGCACATAAGGGGACTGTCAGGTTCTTACTGACTAAAATTTACCAACAGTTTTCCCTCCCCTACTTTGCCTCTTGAGGCTTTGATGCTCGATGTCTTCACTGTTGCTCCACCCCAGGAGCTCTCGTCTTCGAATTTCAATGGTTGGTTCTCTTGTCTTGGTCCCTCCTCTTTGCCCATTTTACTCATCACCTTTCATTTCGAGGTTGACCCCTTTTTCAGCTTATATGAGCGTACTATGCACATCTAAACATTTACCCAGACTGAAGGTTCTTTATCTATATTTTCCATTTTCGATTAAATAAATGATAGGAAAACAGTAGATCGTAACAACATATAATTTCAATTTCAACACAACCTTAAAATCAACACAAGACTCGACAATTATTGTGATCTTTCTAAACTAAAGTCCAAATAGGTATCATGATCCGTGGCATTTCGGAAAAGATTTATCGGCTGCATTAAATGTTGAGCTTACAGAATAGCACTTTACGTTGAAGCATAAAATATTAACGTCTTATAATTTTTAAAGGTTGGGATAGGCCTGAAATGTGCCTCTATTTTCTTTAAATGTCACCATGGAATTCTAGTTTAGAGATCGGTAGTAGGTAATCAGTTTTTTCTTCTATAAAGGTAATGTAGGTAGGTAGTTATTATTGGTAAACAACATCTTGCTGTATGGTTATATAGTCGGAAGAATCGGCCATCTGGGATCATAGCCTAATAAACATTTTTTTTAATAGGACCTAATTTATTTGTTGATGCACTGAAAAATACAAAATAATATTAATTCTGTTGGTACTGGTAATTTTGAAGTTGTACAGTTGTAGTTAGTTGTTGGAGGCACCATATCTAAAAGTACGAGCATCATTAGAAATAATATTATTTTGTATTTTTCAGTGCACCAACTAATAAAGGTCCTATTTTTAAAAAATTGTTATTTTACACTTTTGAGTATAACATTGGTCATCAAAATCATTCCACAATCACCAAAATAGATACATAGCGGAAACACATATATCAGATTTTACCGCTGCTTGTAACACGGAAACTTATGATTCTTTGAAAAATGTCCAATTTAAATGTTGCCGGGTATGGTCTTTTCTTTTGAATTTTTGAAAAAAAATGCCCTCTCCATCCTCTTTGGGGGAAGTTTTTGGGGGGAAGTACATGAGACCAACTCTCAAAATTCCTCTTTCAAAGAAAATCGGAGCACGTTTACTATTTTTAAGACGCGAACATCAGTCAATCGATGGTGTACAGGGATGGGAACCGCTTTTCTTCCAGCCGTTCACGGTAGTAGAGCTGAGCTATTAATCCTTCTATACAGGTTATGATCCTAGACGGCTGATTCCATCTGTAATCTGTATATGTATATTGAAAACTCACAATTATCTTATATATAGTTTTAAATTTTTAATATTTTAATTTTCTCAGGATTACTCAATGAACCAGAAATCTGAAAAGAAACCAATGCTTTCAAAACCTAGTATTGTTCAAACTTCCCATGAAAATGGTGTTAAGGAAATTACAGGGAAAACTGAAAATAACATGAATGAAGTCTCCAGAATACAGTGAGTACCTATGGTAAACTGTGGACATATTATCAATTATTGCAGTATTCCACTTCGTATAGACAGACTTTGTATTTATTTATACATTTCTAAAACAATTTTATGTTTAGAAACGGTGGATCTAATAAGGCGAATGATTCTAATCCGTTCGATGAAGAAGATTGGGAGGAAAATGATGCCTTGGTGGATAATGGTGAACCTGGTGTGCCTGTTAAAGCATTATACGACTATGAAGGAGCTGAAAATGATGAACTTAGTTTCAAAACAGGTGAGAAAATTTAAAAAAAGATTCTCTAAAAAACAAATTCGTTGATCATTGAATTTCAACTCAGCAATAATTGTTGGTGATATTCATATTAACAATTATGGACTGATCTCTAACGCTTACTTAGTTGTGTGTTGTGGTTTGTTACATCAGTATTACAATGTTACCTAAGAAAAAGTACTGCACATTATTTTCAAGTTTCTCATTCTACCGCTAACAATAATTACATCTAAAAATCTATACATCTATACATATATAAAAAAAATATAATAAAATTGTAAGGGACCGCTGTCTGCACTTTGCAGATATTTAAGAAAAACTAATATGGGGAGTCTTTATTAGAGCAACAGAAGTCAAAACAACATGTTTGTACGCGCATCACGCAAAAACTACTGCATAAAATTGAATGCAATTTTCACCGATATACTAGTAGAGGTCTAACTTAAAAGATAGGCTCCATTTTACCGCGTCTGTCTGTCTTTCGGCATGTTTGTACACGCATCACGCAAAAACGACTACATGGAATTGAATGCAAGTTTCACCGATGTAGTGTTAGCTAGAGGTCTAACTTAAAATATAGGCTCCATTTTACCGCGTCTGTCTCTCTGTCTGTGCAGTATTTCACGCGCACGAGGTCGCGGGAAAGAGCTAGTAGTCGTATTAAATTTAAATATTTGTAAGGATCTATGCCCAATAAAATATTCTATTCGTTTTATTTTAGTTTTTCAACGATCACTATATGGCGTTTTTTGAACAATTTTATTTTTCCAATTTTCCTATGGAACTTTTGTATACCTATTTTACGTGTCACGAATGTGGACAGATTCATCATAAAAAGAATATGTTAATACAACCAAATTAAAAATCATTTGCTAGTTTCTAATAAAAAAAATATGTTAATTCTAATCTCGATTATAGAGAGGTAATATTTTTTACTTTGTATACGGCTTTTAGTTATGTAGACCTTGCATCATTTTTTTTTCAACTTACAGTCCATCAAGTCCGTGCATCCTAAAATATTTTTAGTCCTACAGCTATTCAGCGTGTGTCAAAAATGGGTACCAACATTCTTTTTTCAAATAGAAATCTAAATTTGCCCCACATGTTTTATTGGCCTTCTAACACTGAGTTGGATCAACCTCATTTTTAATAACTTACATGTTACAGTTTTGGATATATGTAAATTTTTATGAAAAAATACCGATGGTCTCATTTTCATTAAAAAATGGTGATTTCTTCACTTTTGCACACAATTCAAAAGAAAATTTAATTTTGAGATCAGTTTTTCAAACAATACCTAAATGTAACTTGAATCGAATTATTCAATAAAAATCGATAAATGACTTATCCTGTCGATAGAAAAAATCAATAATTCAATCGAAAATATGGATTCCTATTTAGTGACCCATGACAAAATTATTATTATAGAACAGTAACAATGTTCACAGAACTCTAACGTAAATATTAATAAGATCACCATTTTTGACCCACGAACCCAAACGGGGCAGGTATACAATTCGACTGTCTGCTTTCGTTCGTGCGCGCGGTTTATTTGGTAAACGTACTCCGATTTTGACGATTTTTTATTCGTTTGAAAAAGGAGACGAAAAATTCAAATCCTAAATCTTCTTCCCTTCAAAAAATACCCCCAAAGAAAGGGGCAAAAACCTGAGAGACAGAATTTAAGATAGGACAATATCCGGAAACGTTTAAGTTAAATATTTTTTCACAAGAGTAACTGTTTTCGAGTTACAGCGATGATAAATCGCAAATATGTGTATTTTCGTTATGTGCAGGGGGCAATTTCTTTCAAAAATTGAAAATCTGAGGCAACCACATGAAAGACCAGATTATGTGCAGTTACATTTATAATGAACTTTTGTCCTTAGAGTTACGGTTTCCGAGTTCGAGCATTGGTAAAATCTGAAATATACGTATTTCTGCCGCGATGAATTGAGATCTCTGAACAATAACAATTAGTGAACGTTCATAGATTTTCGTGATTAATGTTACACTCAAAAGTGGGAAATAAATATTTTTTACAAAAAATATTGGTGCATTGAAAAATACAAAATAATATTAATTATATTCATTCACACTCTACAACCAATCTTCTTCTTTCTTTGAGTGCCGTACTCGTATTTGAGCGTTGGCGGCTTCTCTGCCTTGAAAGTGTTACCACAGACAAGGGGACCTACAGTTTAACGTGGATTCCCAACCACCGATGTGTCCCAAGATAAATCTTAGGACACACCCTTCCAGAGAGCTGTACTAGGGAATATATACTCTCACTGTTTTCCCGTTGCCTTGCGAGAGGAGGAGAATGCAATACGACAGAGACTCGAACGCGCGCCCGCATCAACGGTCACTCGTCCAAGCCGTTTCCATCGTATTGCGCTGCTTAACTTCGATGATCGAAGTCGGTCAGTGTTAACCCGCAGCTACGCGCTCCTCAATATATTGGTTAAAACCCTGATTTCGTTGAAATCGAGACTGTCAAAAGTAATCTACCACTATTAAAATGTCCATTGTACATAATGAAATATTAATTGACCTACTTTATTTGCTGATGCACTGAAAAATATAAAATAATAATTCTATTGAGAAGGTACTGGTAATTTTGAAGTTGTGCAATTGTAGTTAAATAGAAGACTCTTGGCACCAACTTCATAAATACCAGCACCAATAGAATTATTATATATTTCTATAAGATCGCGGGTTCCTAGGGGAAGGAGGTATAGTCCTTCGGTTTGTGCGGTTTGCCCCCCCCTGTAAAGCGAGTAAATGTATCTAGTTTTAAATAAATCACTGAAAAAACTTCTACATTTTAGGTGATGTATTCGAAAAGTTGGAAGATGAAGATGAACAGGGCTGGTGTAAAGGAAGAAAGGATGGTCGAGTTGGACTTTATCCGGCAAATTATGTTGAAGTAGTCACCCATTAATTTTTGGCGTTGAGAGAATTGTTATTTTTTTAAATATATTATATATACTGAGCTATTGCTCACATATAGTAACTCATAAGAATAGGTAAATGTCTTGTAAAAAGGGTAGCTTTTTAACAATAACATAATACAAGGTAATGTTACTACATATCTATTCGAGAGTAGACCAGTCAACAAACACTGTTATAGGCTAGGGCTACTGTAACAAATTTGAATTTAGATGTTGCTCCATTATACTCATCTATTCTGATGAAAGATTGCTTGCCATGTCATGTTGAAAGTACGATTTTTAAACGAAGATAATAGTCATGTTTTAAGTGGTTTCGTTCCAATTGTCCATTATCCCATTATTGTCCTGAATACTGTTAATAAATTGTTCCTAAATTAAAATTAATCTGCGATTTTTAATCTTTTTTTTTCAATATTCTTATAATTGTTCATTTGGACTCATCTTAATCTTATCTCATCTTATATTCTTATGTTATCGAAAAAATCTTATCTTTGACCATTTCGAAAATATAATATAATCAGAAGAATCATTTTCAGCGAATTTTAAAAATGTTCCTTCAACATGATTAAATGCGGGGTCTTAATTTTTACACTCTTTATGATGATTTATATCCATATTCTGTCATTTTCAATATTGAAAGAGAGTGTTGAAAAATATTGAGATATGAATATCTATAAATCACATATATAATTCAGGCTGATCGATATTTCTTACCAGCTCAATAGTTAGAATATGAGTATAATTGTATTAGTCGACGCAGCCTATTGCTTCAAATAACATCGAATACATATTTGCTGAACATTACTGAACAGTATTGGCAAAGTACTATTTTATGAGTTAGTAAAAATCATGAGACTAGGTACTACTCTGTCTTGTTCGCGATAAGTGTTTACCCTGTATAAAGCAATACATCTGAATGGTATTAGAAATATTATTTTAAAGAGATGTTACTTATGTTTGTAAAAAATATTTAATATAAAAAGAGTATATTATAATGAATGAGATTTTTTTAACCACCACCTTCGGGAACCGCATCGATTAATATAGAAACAACTATAGGAAAGTAAAATATTCTCAAGAGTGTGATACTTCTTTTAATTTTGTTGTATATGTTAAAAAAACTATTGAAAGCCCATTGTTATAACTGTTATCTATATGCCTGCATTCAACAGTTCTTGAAATACTGGCGAATTAACATCTGCCTGTTTGAGAAAATCACATCTTTTTTTACTTCATTTATCTTGTTGCCAATGTCAGCCACTATTGCATTAGATAATCTACTGCCATGGAAATGCCATTATAATTAGCATGATATAGTTTGTCTCACTAATCATGGCTATTGTGTATAATCATTCACGAGCTTCGTACATAACGCTATACGTCTCATCGCATCTCATTATCATGAAATTCTCTACTACGTTTGTCGATTAAGCTACGACGTCAGTATGTCAAGCTTGTCTCCTTCCATACAATGATAGGGCGCTACACGTATGTCCGAAAGCAACGCAGTCTTTATTTCATAGGCGTCACAAAGTCATTGTGATATTTCAGATAATTAGGAGCATAAATTTATATTTCATAATTCCAGCAATAAATTTCTATTCTGTGTTTCTGCATTATTGTTGATAATAAAACTTTCATATCATTTTTGCTTATCTAATCAATCGATATTTTTTCCTCTAATTATATGAACTTCCTTAAATGCCATATCTTATCTTGAAATCGTTACGCCACTGATTTACTCCCGTCATTTGGATTGATCCATTTTTCGTGTTTTGAAGGCAGACGCCAACATTCATAAAACAAAGTTTAGCTTGTTTGATTTAGTGAATGAAGAATATTCAAATATGTCAATTTTTTATTGCATATAATATATTTACTATCCGCCAGAAAAAGATTTCCTACAGAAGAATGTTAATGAAATATATAAAACTTCAAGAAGATTCAAGCTGCTGATATAACAATATAGATAATTAAATCCTAAAACAGCGCTACCAAGAAATATGCAGAAACTACTCGATAAGCAAGGGTTCGAATTAAAAGTTAGGCGTTTCGTGAAAGAATTTTTTTTGCGGATACTGTTACTATTAAATAATCTTGAGGGCATTCTGTTACATGCGCAATTAATAATGAATATATTAAAAAAAAAGGTAAAAGGATTGATAAAAAATTTGGATATTTAATTCTATGCTTACAATGCCATGTCCATGACAGTTGAGTATTTCTAATGCAACCACGGCTGGTAGATAAACATTCCGTTAATGTATTGTAGCGTGACTCGGTTCTACAATTGGAAGCAAAGAATCGGTAGAATTGTCAAAATATTATTTTTTTACGAAAGAAGTCCATTTTTTCTTAAAGTGGCGATTGTAGAATTGGAAAAGAAGGGGAAACTCAAAGTCTTTCTCCACAAAATAAAAGAGTATTTTATTATTCTGTATGCATTTCGGGAATTGCGATTCCCATCTTCAGCAGAAAAAATAATGTCTAAAAATATAATTATGAGGTGTGTTGGATAAAACAAAATGGAGGAGTAGCATACTTACAACAAAATAAAATATTTACTTCTAGAAAATAACGATATTATTTATTTATTCAACTAAATAAGTAGGTACACAAACTAAGTTGACCGTAATAATTTGCTTTACTTCAACAGTTCACTCCCTCGAGCAAGACGCTGAGGTCAATATCTGGCTACTACTGTCTATCTACCAATGAATAATATATCTCCTAATGCCGCTGGCTTTATATCTGGAATTGGACGTTTCTAGATGGTAGGTGGTGCGTGTGGCATTATTCTAGAAACCGCCATATTCATCGGGCGGTATCTTGATCATTCGGTTGCAGATGGCCTGTATGAGATCATCATTGCCTCATTGGTTTACAATTAAAGCCCTGAGTTTATCCCGCTGGTCCTAGTCCATTCCTTCAGCCGCTGCATTTACCAGATAACCCAGTTTCTCGTCCAGCTTTACTGGTTTCTCGCACGCAGTATACACGTATCGTACAACGGAAAAGACTGTGGAACATTCACCCAATAATAGTACTTCCTTTATACCAGGATACCCATTTGCTTTCATAAGTCTAACTAGGATAGCTCCTTTCTCTTTGATGAACCGTTTCCCAATAGCCATTCCACGCCCAATTCGCTCAACATCCAATGATGGTCCAGATATCACGATAGTACCGTCATGTGAACTTTCTTCCAGTCGGGCCCTGATGATGATTTCGCTAAGCTCAGTTAAATAGACATTAGATCCAGATTGAAACCCCTAGATGTTATGATGTCCATGCCAATGATAATCTCATCTACAATGTCTTCAACAAAGGCTCGATGTTGAGTAGTGTACTGCCCATCTGGATGGTAACTTCCACTTCTCCAAGAAACATAGCAGGCCATCAGTCGCTGTTCGAATTTTCCAGCCGGATGACTTGAATCGATAGTTGTTCCTGCGGATTGGACGGGACATCTCTTTCTCTCTCTAAAAACATCTCAACAAGTAAACAATAGGATCAAAGACTCATGGAAAAAGTTTCCCACTTAATAGTTTCTAAAAAATATCAATAAGGTTCTCGTCAGAGTCTCTGTTTTCTGCTATAACATCATAGTTAACGTAAGTGATTTACACCGTATAATCGAATATACTGTCAATTTTAATTAAAAACATATTTAATCATTTCTGCTTCCGATACGTAATATAAGAGAGTAAATCGTAGCAAAATGATATTCTAATTTGAATTGGAAAGCGGGATAAAACAAATATGGCGGATTTCGGATGAGGTGCGTCAACTGAACGAAAACGCGTCGATCAATGGAATATACCTGGTCTAAGAAGCTCTATAGACAGGAGATATAACACCTGAGGGTAGGGTGACGCTGTGAACGACGGCAGGGTCGTGGCCTAAAAATCGGGTTTGCGCATAACGAAAGTGCGCACCTCCATGTGTCTTCTCTTTCTCCGTATCTATATATTTTATCTATGTTCTCTGTCTCCTCTGTGAAGTGAAATAGTGAAATTCAAATAAGGTTAGATAATTGAGCTTATAGAATGCGTGAAGATCAACATAAGCTTTTAGAAAATTACATTCCTCAATGTCTATTGATGATTGCTTGTAAAGCATGCTATATTTGAAACTAGACGCTTGAGTGTACAGGAAACAAGGCGCGCTGAACTGCAATGTAAAACAGGCTCCAGAAAACTTTTAAAAGTATCATTGAAAAGTGGGCGACTTTTTTGTCTATGGAGTGACTTGAAATGTGGTACAGCGGTGATTATGTGGAATACATAGAGTAAATAGGTTAGGGCGGAATATGAACAGATTGCAAATGACCTTCTTTTATTATAATATGTGAAAATCGTTTGGATAGAATAACGCATATGACGAAAATTGTTATAGAAATAACATCTGCTTTAATTATCTATTCTCATGAAAGTAGTTTCGTTGGATAGGATATTGAATAAGTAGGTATATTTAAGTAGTGTTTCTTGTCTTTATGGGATTCCGAATTTAAAAAAAACGATCCAAATGTATTTATTGCGCATTTCATAACAGGTTCTAAACTAGTATTGTAGTTCTCGCTCAATTTGCCCCTAATCTCTTTATTATTTATTTATTTGGATCAAAGCATCTGTCCTTGATATGCAGATCTCAAATAAATATTTTTTTCTTAGCCGCTCTACCTTTTTTGATATGTTTGAAATGATGACCGACAGCATCAAACCACGTAAGATATTTTTGAGAATTCTGCAGGTAACTATTAACTATTCATTACAATTAACAAAAATACTGATATAAAGTTCAAAACTAATAAACACCGAAACGTCAAACAACAAGATTTGCCTTGACATGAATTTGAATTTAAAAATACATCAAAGGCAAATGACACGTGCGCACTAACGTAGCGCGCATACCCGATTTTACTAGGCCACGACCCTGCCGTCGTTTGCGGAATCAGCGCGTCACATGGTTTTGTATAAACCGTTGAATCTCCTGTCTACAGAGCTTCTTAACCTGGTCTTATTGTACCATGGTTATGGAGAGTCGGTATGGGTGGGAAGGCTTCGAGAAACATGTCGGCGTCTTATTTAATAGATTTAAAAACGGCAACGAGAGCGCGGCAAGTCAGTCGTTTTGAACGTGCCAACCAAGTGAAATACATATTGTGATATAAATTGTAAATATTTAGTTAGTTAGTAGTGAATATAAATTGTAATACGTGTGTGTGAATTGTAAATTTTCGTTATATTAAATATATAGACTTTATTAATTAGTGTATATGTGAATTTCTATCCATATAAGAAAAAATAACATTACAATAATTACATTTTTATTCAAAATTATTTTACTGATAGTTGTTTTACGTAGGACTTCCCTCGCAAACACCCTTCTTCTACCTACTTGCACGTAGAACCAGTCCGATCACCAACCCAGATCAATTCACCAAGAGAGAACAGCATGAGAAGCTCTCCTACAAATGTCTTAGGGATTTGCCGATATGGAACACTCCATCGGTAAATCCCAGTCGCAATGACAGACTCTCACAAAATAGTCCAGTGACTTACTACACACAAATATAGCGAAAAATCCGCGAAAATTCAGCCATAGAGTTCAGAGATATTTCTTTGGGTATCACAGGTATGGAATTCTCCACCTAGGGGGCCCAGTCACACTTACAGCCACTACCAAGTCATTCTAATACATATAGGGTAAAAAGACCATCAAAATCAATAGACAATAAATAGACTTTCAGGTGCGGAACCCACTACACTACATAGTGTCCCGCGGGCACACGTTTTCAAAATTTCGTTGGCATATCTCGAATAGTGTAAGAGCCAATAAGGAACGTACACATAGACGTTCTATTCTTATACAGTGTGGTTCTCCAAGGAAGACATCGATCGATTGTGGTCAAACGATAGCTAGTCAGAAAATTTAGTGACATACTAAAGTCACTGGGGAACATAGGTCTAAAATATTTTCGTCGGTCGAATTTCCGGTCATACCCTATATATTACCACATTTTTAGATTTTAGAATGATTTTATGTATATATAATGCCCTATACCTAAGTCTAACAATTTTTGACATACTTCAAATTTTATGTCAAAAATTAAGTTTACAGTCCAAAACATAGTTAATAATCTTTCCTATGAGGAAGCCTTTAATATTTAATTTGGGTTGATTTTCTTGTAGAAAAAGATGTACTTTATCAGTATTTTTATGATATTTTGATAATACATAACTTATACAGAGTGATCAAAAAAGAAGCTTGAAAACTAGACACAAAAAAACTTCAAAAGTCATTTTTTTGCAAATGGAAACCACCGTTTTTTATTATCTTATTATGTAAAGCAACAAAAAAAGGGTAACTTTGTAATTTTTCTGTGTAATAATAACAAATATCAATAAAAGTTAAAAAAGTAAATTTAATACTTTTATACAATTGAAGATTATTTGAATTTATTTTTTATTTAAGGAGAATATGGTAAAGTTATTTTAACACCAACACCCAAATTTGTTAAGAAAATTATAGAAAACTTCATGAATTTTGGAACAATAAAGCCTAAAGTACATAGAAATAAACCAATTTTATCAATGAGAATATTGAAATCGCAATTTTTGCATATTTTGCCGAATACCTATCCAACAAATTCTACAAGGCTCGTAGCATGTGAATTAGGAATATCTAGGCATCAGTTCTAAGGATTTTATGGAAACACAAGTTTCATCCATACGCGTTTTTCGTAGTTCAGCATATGGAAGAGAAGCATGAAGCATCACTAATATAACATCGGATTGTATCAAAATCTCCAATCCACCAATAAAATTTTTAATCGACACCGGATCTACGAAATCATTCATAAAACCCGAAATTGTTTTCTAATTCGAAATCTATTCATGATCCTTTTATAGTTACTTCAATCTTTGAAAATTGATCTTAGGACTACAGTAGTAGTTCCAGCTTAAAATTGTATCTCTTTAAATTTCACAAAACTTTGATTGTCTAGCTCAGCTAAATTTTATAAATGCGAGTCTTATAACAATCTTTGCAACACTTCCTATTCTTTATTATGTAACCGACCAGAAACAATTGTATTCTATTCACATCCCGTTGACATTTACAAATCAAGTTAAAGACCGAATTAGAAGGATAGATGAAATTCTTGTATTCACCAAATCTTTAGGTAGGTACCCACATGTCCATAAGCCAGAAGTGGAGAAACAAATTCAATCAAAACAAATGCTTCAGGTAAAATAAAATGGAAAATTGTCGTAGATTATCGAGAAAGTCAATGAGAAAACTATTGACAAGTATCCATTACCCAGTTACCCAGTATCAACGACGTGTTGGACAAATTGGCTAGATGTCAATACTTTTATTTGGCGAGTAGCTTCTACCAAAAAGAAGATGTTCAGAAGATAACTTATTCTGTAGAAAAGGACACTACGAATATACTAGGATGCCATTTGGTTTAAAAAATGCGCCAGCGACTTTCCAGAGACTGTATGAAAATGTTCTGATTTACAAGGTAACATCTGCCACACATACATGGACGACATCATCGTGTATTCCTCATCTTTACATGAACATAAATATGGTCAACTTAACCAAAATTTTCGATAGACTTAGAGAAATCATTCTCAAGGTACAACTCAATAAATCGTAATTTTTGATAAAAGGAGTTTATGTATATAGGCCACATAATCACTCTACTACAGAGGGTATAAAGCCAAACTCCGATAAAATCAAAGGCATAAACCAATACTCGTTATCACGTACAACTGTAGAAATTAAAGGAATTCTAGGACTTTTGGGATACTATAGGTAATTTATCAAAGATGTTGCAAAAATCACAAAACCACTAACAGCAGGTTGGAAATAAAGATGCAAAAATCAGATATTCCCCTGATTACATGAAATGTTTCAAGACTTGTAGGAATTTGCTGATCAACGAACCGATACTCCAACTTCACACAAACATCATTTGAACCTTACTACTGTCGCCAGTTATTTCGCTATCGGTTCAGTCTTTTCACAAGGACCAGATGGTAAAGATAAGTGAATTGGGTACACTTCACTGATGAAACACAGGTCTACCATCCAGAAAAACATACCTCTTTCACAGACACAGTCGAAGAAGAACCCCAAAATAAATGCAACAACAATACAATTACATACAGCCCATAAAAAACCGATAATACCAATATCTAAAAAAAGAATAAATTTCTACAACAACCAAGTAAGACTGGTCTTCGTTCACTACAATACAGACAGACCAAAAATGGAGCATATATTTCATAATAAAAAACGTATCCATGCACAAATCGGATTAGATGATATGGCAAATGGCGTTATAAAATTCTTCAAGGAATTTATCCCACCCAAAGTAAAACACGCAATAAAATTTGAACCAGAGTCGATGAACCACCCAGTTTCAAACATTGTGCAGAAAATTTTCAAAATACCACCTGTGACTTGGTAGAATGTAACGATATTTTAGAGGATGTGAATAACGAAAAAAGGCAACAGCTTATAATACAAAATTATCTTAATCATCGAGGTATAAGCGAAACAGATGTGAATAAGAAGGTGTTATTTTTGGCCATCCCTGAAAAAGATACCGAAAACTAAATAAATTATCTTCAAACCCATTGGGGTCATTTGGAAATTGTCCTCTTTCGGTTGTAAAAGCAGTGAAAGGTCTGCTATCTTATTTGGTAGTACCCTTGTGAGACATCCAAATGTGTAAAGTATATTGCTCCATTCACATAGTCCAATATCTCCGTTATGGATGGAAGTGGATGTTTATCATCGTCTTTTATTTTTGTGTTTAATAACCGATAATCGATTACAACTCGAAATTTTTATTTCCTTCTTGATCTGTCTTCTTTGGCATTTTTTTCTACTTCCGAATGTATCTATTGTATCTCCGTTTTTTGAGCATGCGGCAATCTGTATGGTTTCACGAACGACGCTGAAACGTTATCTTGAAGGCGTATCTTCTGTTGTACTATATTAGTGGTGGTAAATTCATCGTTATCTAAATGAAAATCGGTATTAATAGTTTTTAAGAGTCTATTTACTCTCTCTAATGCCCTATTATCGAGTTTTTGAATTCTACACATTTCATAATCATTAAGATTTCCTAATTTTGGTTGGAAATTTTTCAACACAACATCCTCATCTCTAGTATTCAAAATTTTGACAAGAATAAGATGATTATTAGGACGTGATGGTACAATGAAAACGCCAGAAGTTACTTCTTTCGGAAAGATCAGACAGTCGTCAAATGTGTCAACATGACAATATCAGAGACAACCATGAGAAGGTCAACTCAATAATAAATTTTTGATCCCCAAGAATTCACTGGTCCACATTTTCCAGTGACCGCGTCTTAGATGGCGCTCACATCAAGGATTTAAAAATCGCTGGAATATTCAAAATATCGTGTTATTTATTAATACTTAATGACTAGCTGTCCCAGCAGACATCGTCGTGCCCGGAAGAGCTAAGCGATATGCTGACAGCAGCGCCACCTACCCGGTTCAACTGTGTTTTTAAATCATCCAGGGACCCATTGGAATAAAAATAGAAAACTTCATCCCAATCGGTCCAGCCGTTTGACATACCGACAACGGCGCCATCTATCAGGTCCAATTGTGAATATAAACCATTCACGAATCCCCTCGAATACACACAAAAAATTTCATTAAAATTGGTTCAGCCGTTTAGGAGGAGTTTAGTCACATACACACGAACAGAAGATTTATATATATAAAGATTAGAAGAAGCGTTCACAAAAATTGCTGTATAACATTCTAAGGTATTATATCAATTTTAGCGTTGAATAAATCTATAATTAGAATAATGAAAGTTTTTTTAATATAATAAATCCAAATTACAAAAAACAAATCATTCGCAAAAAACTTACACACATCAAATAAAAATTATCTACAAAGAATTTAGTTTATCAATAGAAATATTGTGTTCTGTTACGCTAATATATAAATTGATAAGACATAATAATTAATAATTACAAAACCAGAATTTATTATTATCTGCAAACATCTATTCCATAAAATTATATTGATGCCATTACAAAATATATTGTAACGTGAAGACTTACCCGAATAAAGATACCCACACACACACAAATATCTGCAAGAACACTCTGGAGCTCCGGAAGCACCTCGATTACTCTCGAAGGAATATTCCAATATATATTGGGAAATACATCCAGAACACCATATTAGAAAGGACGACAAGCTTCGAGATAGGAGGTTAAGTGGATATAAACACTCAGACCACGGAAGTAGTTAGTTAGTGATAGATAGTCGGTCGGTCATAGATCATAGACAGTAGAAAGTCGTATATAGTCAGAGGAATAAGTGTGAATATAAATGTGTATATAGTCGTGTAGTTATTGGTGTAAATAAATAAGTAGAAATAAATCGAACCCAGTTTTAATATATATCCCCGTTACATTGGTGTCAGGTGTGGGGTCAGTGAGTGATTATAAAATTGGACAGACTTTAAGAGACTGCGGTTTCGTGCAGATTTAAGTGATTTTAAGACTCTTTTGTTCTTTTTTGTGTTAGTGTGAAGATTCTCTAGTTCGTTCTTCGTTTGAAGACTTTTTGTTCGTTTTCGGGTGAATGTGAAGACTTTTGCTCGTTCTCATGTAAGTGTGAAGAATTTTGTTCGTTTCCGGGTTAAAGACTTTAAAAACTGTATTGACTAATTGACTTTGTTAATAAAGACAATTCAAAATGAAATTAGTGCAGATAACAGTGAAACAACTCAAAGAACAGTTGGTGGAGCGGGATTGTGATGATTCCGGTAATAGAGCGACCCTCCAGAAACGGTTAAGGGACACTCTGATTGAAAATGGAGACGATCCAGATATGTTCGAGTTCCACTCTCCGGAAGAGCTGTTACTGGAAAAAAATTCTAGAAATAATAATGAAAAATTCGAAGAAATTTCTAGAAATAATAACGAAAAAAATGGAAGAAATTTTTAGAAATAACAACGAAAGATTCGAGGAAGTAACCAGGACATTTGGAGTGAAATTCGATGAAGTCTCGAACAAGTGAAGAAATTTTAAGAGCAGTTGACGAAAAATTTGTCATTACAGAAAAGAACATGGAGCTACTGCAACAGAAAATCAAGACATTGGAAATGGCAGTTGAGAATGGTCACTGCAGTGTACAAAAAGATGAAAATGCGAGCCAAACCTTCAAAGGCAAGGATATAGGGGACTTAGCCGCGAGTAGTATGAAAAAAAGAAAAAACCCATGGAATAATTAGGTGAAAATATGGGGAGTTAATTGAATTACATTTTATTTTATTATACGAAATATCTGAGTTGTTTTTAAGGTATGTTTCTCCCAATCTATAATATAAATTAACTGAAAATCTACATGAATATATTTCTAGTTACAATTATCTATTATTATTACACATAAAAGGATGCGAAAGAAGAGTTATTTTGTTTTTTTGATTTCATTGTTGACTAATAGAATAAAAAAGAAAATACTGGTTTTCGAATGCATGTCGTAGGTATGTATCCTTAAAGATTTCTCATTACCCAAGAAATTATACCAATAATCTTCAATTTCAGTTCATCATTATAAATTTTTATCTTTTTTCTAAACTAATAACTGAAAAAGACCACAAAGTGGATCGAAACGTCAAATTTTATTAAATTCTTTTATTTTTTAATTATTACTAATGACATGAAATAAATGTACTATTATTAAACACATTTTCTTGAAAATTATCAATACAAGAAGCCCAAATCCCAAGAATCATAACAAGAATAAATTACACAAGGCTCAAGAACTCCTATAAACAATATATATATATATATATATATATATATATATATATATATATATATATATATATATATATATTTGATTCTGAATTCTTGACTGGTTTATTATTTGATAAAATAGATTTTTGTTGGGGATGCAGTCATTTAATAAATAAAATTCTTTGGATTATGCCAAGCTTTCGAGAATGTTTATTCTCTTCGTCGGGGCAAAATTCGTGAATTTACATAAAATTAACCACAAACAGGAAAGATTTCATAGTCAGCAATCAGAAATGTCATTAGTTATTTATCTAAATAACTTTATTTATCTAAATAACTAATGACATTTCTGATTGCTGACTATGAAATCTTTCCTGTTTGTGGTTAATTTTATGTAAATTCACGAATTTTGCCCCGACGAAGAGAATAAACATTCTCGAAAGCTTGGCATAATCCAAAGAATTTTATTTATTAAATGACTGCATACCCAACAAAAATCTATTTTATATATATATATATATATATATATATATATATATATATATATGACAACAATTTGTAAGGAATAAATTATGTAAGTCGATAATTATTTTCAAGAGGTACCTGTTGTTTTCACTCAGATACTCGTAAGTAGTCTGATATTTGTGTCTATGCTGTTCAAAACATAACATATTTTTTATTTTTCGGATGACTACATCAAGCATGAAAAATAATTTCGATCCTCGAGATTGCCTTTTTAAAAACTAATTTATTAACTAAAGTTACAATTTCATTATGTTTTTGCTACAAAGGTTACTACCGAACTATTCTAATTGTTAACAATCCTATATTTATATAATATACAAAAGTGTTTATGTTAGCAGAAATAAGAGTCCAATGGGAGTCCTGATGGAGATATAATTTCTCCCCCTGTATATCCAGCTTCGGAGAGAGTTCAGCGAGGAAGTTGGACGTTAAGAAGTTCTATTGGTTGGGCTGGACCATTTTGTTTCCCATTTGGTTTGGCTTTCTTATAGGTGAAGTAGATGATCGAGAATATTACAATGCAATATATAATGATCGTCCAGGCATCAGGAATGTATAGGTGGACCATGCTGTCTTCTTTGATCGTTGGAATATTTTCAATGAATCTGGTTTTTATATCCTGGAGTTCAGCGAGCTGAAGCTGATCTAAATGTATGTTGATGTTGGGTATTTTTGAGTCGTATTGATTGGTATTGAGATCTGCAAATATTATTGGTTTATTTGCAGTTGGCTCTTCTTTTTCGTTTTGGATTATTTTGGGATTTGTTGATAGTCTGCATCCTTGTGGAATTTGGAATAGACAGGTTCCATATAATTTTAATATTTCTTCTTGGCTGGTACATCAAAGAGTCACTGGTCCTTCGGAAGGAAACAACCCTATCCAAGTTCATCTTGGTTTCTAAATGTAGTTTGTGTGATGGTTATTTGTACATAGTTACAACTAGAAGTATTCTTCATTCGTAGTCGTTGAACTTCGCAGGGGCTGAGATCGTCTATTTCGTGGATTTCCGTATTTTTACAGATGTATTGCCTATCTGCTATTTGTTCACAAGAGTTCCTCGATAAAGCGTAATGTAACTCACTTTTGATCAAAAATTTTCCCTTCGGAAGAATGGTTCTGAATTGACCTTTCGAGAAGACTGGTATAGAAAATAAATGATAAAGATGCAATTCGGAAGGATAAGTTATTGGAATTTTAAGTATATACACAATTCTATTATTGAGAATAAAGGCATTACGCTTGGATGCATAGTTCTAAGTTTTGCAAAGGTAATACAATTCTTTATAGCCTGTAAAATAGATATTATGGTTTTGTACAAATTAATTATTTGAATCATAACCTCCTTTATAAAATTACTATTCTCTCTGTAGGCTCGTGTGATTACAATTAATGAGATTTGATTTTGCTTTTCTTCCAAAAGTTTTTCATTATGATTAATCTGGCTAATTGTTCCATTAAATTTGCCTATCAAGGTAATGGCAAGTGAACATTGAGATTTTACGCTTGAAGTTATTTTGTTCTGATTCTCTTGAAGTTGCCTAATTAGTAGATCATATCTCTCGCCGTCTCTAGCATCAAGATTACCTGAAATTGATTTGAATATGGATCCTAATCCATTGATCAGCCCTCGTTTCGTTCTTTGTGAATGAGGTATAATTTCTGATAGTTTTGACTCAACCTTATTTTCAACATATCTTAATATTTTATGGTAATTTGAAACATCTCTGGAATAATTTGCATTCATTTGAAGCGATAATGTTAAATTAGTAGACTTTAAAGCTTATTGATTTCTAAAAGTATAGGATTCAGATTGTAATAATGAAAGAGTGAATGTGAATATTCTTGTAGTTTAGCGGTACCGATCTTTAGGGGTATCAATCCTGGGTTGTCTTGTAAGTTTCTTACACTGATAATTTCTCGGAGACCCAAGACTACGGGAAACCTGTAATACAATAATCTATCTTTACTAATCGAAAGAGTAAATTTTTCTTAAGGGACGCTTAAGGTTGTTCATGTGAATTGGCGTAATAACTGAGCTTACTACAACTGAACTAGGTAATTCTGAATCTTCTAAGGGTTTATATTATAGATGATGAACGCGCTTCTTCCAAACTTTTGAAAGGCCAATCAAATTTCCGAAAGACATAAAATGAACAAAGAAGAGTTAGACTTACATTAATATTAAGGCAACTCTGAGCATCCTCTCTATAAGGGCTTCGGCTGGATCGGCGATGGTTGTCATTTACCAGGTCGACAACTCTTGCGAATTTAGACGATTTGGGTTCTAAATTCCCATGATCTTCCAGTGGGTTGTGGTTTCCAGTTCTTCGATAGACTAGGTCAACCCAAAATTAGTTTGCCACTCTGGATTTTCACTATCACTCACAGTTCAACAATTTCGAAAGTCCGATTAGTCGTTGACACGAAAAATAATGAAACGATTTGATTATTCTCAGACAATTCTACTGACTGCGCCAAAAATAATTTCGATCCTTGAGATTGCCCTTCTAAAAACTAATTTATTAACTGAAGTTACAATTTCATTATGTTTATGATACCAAAGATACAAAAGTTTTTATGTTAGCAGAAATAAGAGTCCAATGGTAGTGCTGATGGAGATATAATTCATGAATCAGAGAACCCCTTAGTCACCCCACAGTTTATGTAGAATAGCAAACAAATTTGAAACATTTGTATTGTCAATAAGCAAAGTAATAAAATGTGACTTGATTTGAAGAAATAAAGGTACAGAGTTTTTTTTTATGTCTTGCATAACAGATGTGAAACTTGTGTGTGTGTGTGTGGAAAATGTATTTACAACAAATGAAATTTACAATTTGTAATTATATATGGTACTATTTCAATCTAAATGTAAAACTCAACATTTGAACCCATGATTAATTTTGATTTATCGTCTATGTACAGAATACGCCTCCTGGTATGAGAATATAGGTAGGATAGATAGGTACTTTTATTTTTAAATGGTGTGACCCTCGAGGTCTACACTTACTATTTCGGGAATGGCTCCGCAGATAGCGATAAAAATTTCGGCATGGGGTTTGGGTGTCAAGAAGGTGATTGGTGATACAGTTGAGTTCTGGTATATTTCACATTCATAGTTATTGTTAATTCTGTAAATTATGAGCTGTATGAAGGACAAAAGCAATATTTACCAATCTAAAGATACATTTTTACTATAAATATGCAATTTTTTGAACTCAGATACATAAGCTCGGTCGCCCTGATATTTTCATTTTAAGTCTTTCATATGTAATAGACCAAAGGCAGGCGCCTTATCTCTGAATACGCTCCTGTCGTATACATTTCCTATGACATGAAATTTTTTCGACGCCAACCCTCAGCTTTACACCGGAATGGCATAGTTGATCAAATATTTTACTTTCAAGACATCAAAGTTGCCGACGAGAGTTTTCTAGCTTCGATTTGCTGGGAAGCGGAAGCATAAAGGATTAGCAGTCCATTTATATAAGATCTATAGGTTTTATAGGGAATTTATCTATGGGTTTTATGCTACCAATATTTTCGTAATTTGCCAGATGTAGGCGCTGTAGAGCTTTAACCTAACCTATTATTTACTCTCTATGCATTAAGGTTGTCTCTGACATTAACCATAACTTCTACACCTTAGAGCATGGAATTACCAAGGAGACATCGTATTCGGAGAGCAAATGAAGCCAAATGAACTAAATCAATGGCCGCTAATAGACGTAACACCAATTATTTTTTCCTCGGCGACTCTTGTATCCAACCATTATGTTAAGATAGAAAAATCATCGTTTTCATTAAAAAACAGCACAAAAAATGTAAAACAAAATAAGCTGTAAATATCAAGGTAAGAACGAAACTAATGGCGGCCGACGAAAAATGGCTTCACTTTCGTTTCACGGCGGCTATACCAATGTTTTCTCTGGGCTATACAGAGCAGCATCTCCTGTCGTGCACGCATGACCTTTCCCTACTCTAAGCACTACACCGTTAAACCACGGTCTTTGTACTGTGGTTGAACCCTGGAACATATATAAATATAGGTAGGTACTATTAGGATAATGTTGATTTAACCTATCGCCATGAAAATTAGTATACTTAAGTGTTTGATAAATATCACATTGTTATTCAGTATACATGCGACAATCACTTATCTATGATTGTTATGTCTCACCGCTGAATAGCTACGTCAATTGGTTTAGAGAAATTATAAAAGAAATACCTGGCAACCCCTTATGAGATATTGAATGGTCGGGCAGCTCGCAAATATTCTGCAGTGAAGAGATATCCCACAATGTCAATCTCTGAAAATCGAAACTTTTGAAGATATAAATATTGTAGTTACTGACACTATTGGCGAAAATATATTGTTCTATCATCATGGCCAACCACCTTCGAAAATATTTGTACAGTTTTTCTGCGTCTTCCTGGGTTCAAATGTCAATGAGTTATACATAGTGGAGGGAATTTTTAGCTTTATTCGACAAAACAATGATTGGTCTAGAAAGGAAATATCAAAATTCAAAGAATTAAGATTGTCGAACCCTATGCAATAACGTAAATTTCTAAGAAATTTAATTTATTAATAAATAACATTGCATTTAATTCTCAAAATTGATAGCAGAATATTTATTGGTGGATAACTTCATTGTTATTCAGGTATCAGTTACATATATTGGAGAATCAAAACAATGTTGAATTATATATTATATATATATATATATATATATAATAGAAACAAAAAATATGTTTTCTAGTTTAGATTGTAATCATTTACAACGATGATAATACATTTTTAAAACGTGATCTGGCAAAAAAAACAAATAAATCGTATTTTCGGCACTTATTCAGAACATACACCCCTGGTATTTTCCCCAGAAAATGGTATTAAACCATTCGAGAATGAGGTTTTAGAATGAAAAATGTTGCTACTACTAACTAATATTAGGGCAAGGGTAACCACGACAATATATATGCCAAGAAAGCACAAGCCGACAACGTTGCGTTCGTGAGATACGACGTTCATGTGCGTATGACCAATTGGTATTTGTAAACTTTATTAATAAATTACATATCTCCCTTTGCCCTAAATTGAGTTTGTGGACTATGGGCCATTTTATTCTCAGTATTACACATTGGTTTAGTACCATTTTCGGAGGAAAAATACTAGGAGTGTCTGTTCAGGACATACTTTATATTGTTCGTATTATTGAGAAATTGTTATATGCACTCGTTCTTATCAACTTAATACGATAGAACATTGAATCCTAAAAAGTAATTAACAGCCGCATGTAGATATTCACAGATTAACCGAATGAAAGCTAACGAAAACACTATTTCTTTAAGTATTACATCCAGAGCTAGTACTTGCTGTAGACTCATCCTCTAATAGTTTGTTTAAATCAACACCATCAAATTTCGTCTTATCCACATTGTTCGAAGCGTGGGCTAGGAAGAGTTCCTTCAGAAAGCCCAGTTCTTTAGTAAGAGTTTTTACTTTTTCCTCTAAAATTGTGTTCTCATTTCTCAGTTCGTTAACTCTGTTCATAGTTTCTTGAGTCTTCTGTTTTGACTTTACCCTACTTCTTTTAACAGCCTGCAATTACAACAACATTCATGGTTGCTCTATAATATGAATCCAGAGACTTTTCTTTATGAATCTTAAAATGACTTACTAGGTTGTTTCTGTCTCTTCTTTTCCTATAGTCATCAGAATCTTCACCAGATTCTGGACCTTCCTTTTTTACTCGACCGCGTCGAGGCATATTCAAGTTTATCTAAAGGAATGTAGATACATACAAAGAAGTTAAATCAAAAACACCTCAATCTTATGATGTTGTTAGTGGATGTTTATTTATATCTATTCAGAGAAAAGAGAAATAGGAAAGAGAAAAACACTACCTGGGTTAGGTTAGGTAAGCAAAAAGTCTTAAGCAGAGAACCACAGACCACAGACTACTACTATCTATCATTGGCTGTGTTCAGGGAGTAGCTATCAGCGTTGTCAATGCAAACACTACCGATGTTGTTCATGGAGCCAATAGATCGATTGCTTTAAGCGAAAATTGTTCTCCGCATGCGCGGCAAGAAGTTTGCAATGGCCACTTTCATTTGAAATGTAACTCTTTTGAACATAAGGTACTATGTCTGTGTCCAAATAATTCCATGCTAATGGCTGTCTGTAACCATTTCTATCAATGGCCGTGTCCACAGCAGTCATTGCTAGATTTGTGCTAGCTAGCACGTTAGCAGAAAATTTTCGCGGGACAACTGACAGCTAGCGAAATCGTAATTTTAACATAACCTAACTTTACAGTACAGTAAATACCCGTATATATACATTTTATCTATGGTAAATAATTTGCCAGAGATATAGATTGAATTTGATTGTGCCTGATGTTATGTAAAGTTTGCAGCAAGAACTTATATAGTATCAGAGATCCTATGCAGTGAGCAATTTCCCATTTCACGAAATGAAGAGAGTTGAAATAAAGTAGGTAGGTACTATTTCTAAGTAATTAGTAGATACCACAGACCATTTTATGGTATGTGGTAGATACAGAGACGTAAATATTAAATACTGAATTCAACTAAATATTCTCAAAATTAAAACTTCCATAATAATAATTGAAATAACTTACCAGGTAAAAATAAGAGACCAATGTTCGAACCCAGCAAAAATATGTTCTACACTCAACGGATATTAATAATTTTATAATTAATATAGCAAGAAAGAAGATAAGAACGGGCTGAAAGACGAATAAAAGGAAAAAAAATTACAAGCTATATTGAAATTGTGTATTTGAGTGATGCGAACAGAACCAATAAAATTAAAGTCTTCTATTCCAAAGCTTAAGCAACTAACACTACACTACAAAGTATGTTATCTTGTTTATGTCAATAAATTAGTAATTTGAGAATATTTTCAGTATAAGTTAACCTCTAGTGATAATTGTTACAAGGCAGAAGACGGCAGAAGTTCCTCCATATTTTATAGAATTATTATATAAGCAGATAACATTTTTAATATTTTTTATATCTATTGCCTGTTTTCTATGAATTAACTTCATAGAAAACAATCTATTCAATACGTAGTTTGACCTCCTGAATGCAGATTTATATCTTATGACAGCAAAAGATCCGGCAACGTTGACGTGTTTTTCTGACATTTGCGCATGCGCAACAGAGGCTCCAAATTAGACCCCCTAAAGTGCAAGATTGTCGGTAATTTTATTACTCATCATCAGTATAGTAAAACATTTCTTATAGATTGTGATGAATCATTATTACTATTTTATCTGATATTATTTTAGCAATGATGTTCATCGATGATGTGGATGAATACCTTCCAAATAGAGTTGATGCTGCAGCAGAAAGCGATATACCGGATTTTAGAGATACATACATTTCCAGAGACTAGCTGTATGAAAATGAAAGTAAAATAATTACCATTTTGACAATGAAGTTGAAGTTACTGTGATGTGATAATTGCCTGTGTGATGAAAGAGATATTCAATATGAAGAAAAACTATCAGCATTGCCATTGTTACAATTAAGATATTTAGTAAAAGCATTCAGTTTTTGGTAAAAGTGTATACATTAGTTTTGCCAATAATAATCATTGTATTACATTATTGAATGTCAATCAAACTTATTTTATCTCAAATCAAAAGATAATGGGGTTTATTTTTTGGCATAGTTATTGATTCTCTTTAGTAATGGAATGCTCTACTGTCAATAAATATAGCAAATTCTGCAGAAATATGAATTTTTTTTTTATTCTTCGGGAAAACTCCGTTTTCACATGAATTGCTTACAACATATTGTTACGTGGGTAGTTTATCATCTACTTACTGTTATTATTTCTTTTAGTTTGTATTCATTCTGCTACCTTATTTACAATAGTGTTGCTTGTGTATTTCTTTATGTAGTTCTAGAATTATAGTAGATTTATTCTCGATCCTTCCAGAAACTATATTTGAGGTACAATTTGTCATACTATTGTCAGTTTGACAAGGATCTAGAACATTCATTATGTTCGTCTAGATAATCATAGAACATTCTCGATGAATGTCATATCATGATTCAGATATATAAAGCCGTGACGATAACGGGGCACAGTCAGTTTATTGTATCAGTCAATTGGAGACATAACTCGAAAGTAGTTGGAACGCGATAGTCAAAGTGACAAATAGTGACAGTTGTACTACAACAGAAAGCCGTGTACAGTGTGTTTGAAAATAAATCATTGGAAGCAATCTGCGAATTTTGAGTATTACGCAAGTGAACTCACCCCCACAACGTTTAGCACAGGGTTAAACGTTACAATTGGTGTCAGAAAAAGGTATCTTCGCATTTTGCTGACAATATATGGTGAATACCAGATCGAAAGATTACGACGAAATGGCAAATTTTGCCGAAATAATGAAGTTCCTAGAAAATCAAGAAAGAAGTAGACAAGAACAAGAAGCAAAAATAACACAAATTCTAGAAAATCAAGAAAGAAATAGACAACAAGATAAAGAAGAACAAGAAAGAATTAGACAAGAAGACCAAACAAAAATAAGTCAAATTCTAGAAAATCAAGAAAGAAATAGACAACAAGATAAAGAAGAACAAGAAAGAATTAGACAAGAAGACCAAACAAAAATAAGACAAATTCTAGAAAATCAAGAAAGAATTAGACAAGAACAAGAAAGAATTAGGCAACAAGATAAAGAAGAACAAGAAAGAATTAGAAAGCCGGAAAGAGAAGAACAAGAATAAGACAAATCTTAGAAGAACAAGATAGAATTAGACAGAGAGATAAAGAAGAAGTTGATCAGAAGTTAGTGAAAGTCTTAGAAAACTTCATACAAAAATTTCAAATAATAGAAGACAAGATGTTACAAAAACAAGAAGTTGACCAAAAATTAGAGAAAGTTCAAGAAAGTTTTGATAAAAAAATTCAATTGATAGAAGAAAAGATGTTGCAAACGAAATCTGAAGTGCCTCTGAGGAGATCGTCCAATGAAATTCAAAATGGTGTAGTTAATCCAGTAAAAATTGAAGCCCCAAAATTTGATGGTAAACAGTCTTGGTCTACATATAAAAAGCAATTTGATGCTGCTGCTTTGGCTAGTGGTTGGTCAGATGAAGAGAAGGCCACTGCATTGATCTTGGCTCTACGTGGTGATGCATTGGAAATCTTAAATACCCTAACTGGCGGCGAACATTCGTATGAGATTTTAGTGGATCAACTTGAAATGCATTACGGTGACCAACATCTACAACAAGTATATCAAGCACAGTTAAAGAATAAGCAGCAAAGGTCTGGAGAAACACTACAACAATATGAAATTGATATTGCCCGGCTCGTTCGACTGGCATATCCTACAGCACCAAAAGACTTTCTTGATAGGTTAACGGTACAAACATTCATTGATGGTATAAGAGATATTGAAATGCAACAAGCCCTTCGGTTAAGTAGTCCTACAAGAATTGAAGATGGCCTTGCACGTGCCCTTGAATACGAAGCTGCTAAACAGGCGTCCAGAAGTCATCTCAGACTGCGACAGACACGATGGGTCAATTAAAACCAAGAGAAGTATGGCAATGGTAACTCCATAAAGCACATTATTAAAATGTTACAAAAATACAAAGAACTAAGACTTTGTGTTGGAATTGTGGACAAGTAGGACATATATAGAAGAATTGTCCACAGCCTCAAAATAGCAATGTGCAGGAAAACTCCAGTTAGCCAGTTTTGCGGGGCGAAGACTGGCTTACTCCAACCAAGCCCCAACATCATTAAAAATCAAAATTTCCCGACTGAGTCATGAAGGATCCAGCTTGGTTGTGAAAGGAAGAATATGCGGTCGGGATTGTAATATTGTTATTGATACTGGTTCATGTTCTACCATTGTGCGAGCTGGTGTTATTCCTGCTTGCAAAATTGACCATCCCAATAGAAGTTATATACTTGAAACTGCAAATGGAGTGACAATACCTGTCATTGGTACTCACGAGGCAGATATTCAGCTGGTAAAATCAAAATTCAGACATAAAGTATTTGTTGCCGAGATTTTGGACGAAGTTTTATTTGAGCTAAACATCATGAATAAATTTGGCTTCAATCTGAACCTCCAAGACCGAATACTCAAAATTAATGAAGAAGAGTTGTTTATGTCAACATCTGAATCTAGAATAAGAAAAATTAAGGTAAACAGGACCATTACGATACCTGGATGGTCTGACAATCTCATCCATGTTAAAATAGAAGGTTCTAAGTGCAAGGAGGCACTGGTACTGGAAAGTAATCCAGAATGCCTGCCAAAGGAAATGATTATAGAAAACGCTTTAATAAATCCATCAAGTGAGCATTCAATTAAGGTGAGAGTTTTAGATCTATCCGAAGAACCTAGAGTTTTGATGAAAAATGAAGTAATTGCCTGTGCGGAACCTATAGTATCTGTCAAAATCTCAAGCAGTCAAGGGAAAACCATGTGCCAGAAAGGAAGAGAGCTGAAAGAGAGAATCATTTTTCAACTTCCTAACCAACAGAAGGCAAAATTTGGTGATTTATGGGAAAAATACAAAGAACTATTTTCTTTTGCGGAAACAGATCTAGGACGAACTAATATCGCATTAACACAGGCAACCAACAACCAATAAAACAAATTCCTAGAAGGGTACCATTAGCAAAACATAATGAAATGGCAATACTTATAGATAACATGAGGAAACAAAAGGTAATTGAACCTTCGAACAGTCCTTGGTTGTCACCGGATGTCTTAGTCACAAAAAAAGATGGCTCGACTAGGTTTTGTGTTGATTATAGAAAATTAAATGAAATCACAAAAAAAGACAGTTATCCTCATAGACATCTGAACACCTAGACCAAGCCTTTCATTCATAACATGTATCTAAAGACGATCTGTTATTGTTAGAGAATTGTTTTGGTATTTTCCATGTGTAAGAGAGAGACAAAATTTTCCTATAGGAAATTTTGGCAACAGTGTAACTTTGTAGAAGCGTATAAATGTGTAAAACGTAGTAGCAGCACTCAAATTATGAATGGACAATATTCCGTCTAGCGACGAAAGTCGACGAATTCATACGGACGCCTAAATTATATATTCCTGTGTTGCCGCACTTAACTCAGTCGATCGATATCGATTCATGATCCTCTTATTTCACAAATGAGAAATAATTATTTCGTGTTGTAAAATATAAATTTGGTACATAATTTAATCTGCAGGTGTGTCTGAATAATCAATTGTAACTATTACAACGACCACCTTTTAATTACGTCTGAGTGTATTTGATTATTACTTTATAAATCAGAAGTTGCCATGAAAAATAAGAAGTTTGGCAAATATGTTAATCGTATCGGGCGGACACGAACCATTATGGACCAGAAGAATAATGGTCTTAAGATGTTGGATCGCTCTGAAAGAGGCTATGCGTGGTCTAGGTTTTCAGATGTCTATGGTTATCCTCTTCTCAGAATAGACGATACACTGGATTGGTTGTCAGGAGCGAAATGGTTTTTTACATTGGATTTGAAAAGTGGATATTGGCAAGTCGAAATGCATCCTGATGATAAAGAAAAGACAGCATTTTCAGCCAATACTGGTCTATGGCAATTCACTGTAATGCCATTCGGATTGTGCAACGCTCCAGCGACTTTTGAGAGATTGATGGAAAGAGTACTACGTGGACTCGTTGGAAAGAAATGTTTAGTATACCTTGATGTAATCGTTTTCAGTGAAACATTTGAGGAACACTTGAAAAATCTAGAAGAGGTATTTCAACGATTCTCACAAGCAAATCTTAAACTTAATCCCGAGAAATGTGCTTTCCTAAGAACTGAAGTGAAGTATTTGGGACACATAATATCCGCAAATGGTGTGAGAGCAGATCCGGAAAAGACAAAAGTGGTTCATAATTGGCCTGTACCAAGGAACAAAACGGAACTGCGAAGTTTCTTAGGCCTGTGTTCATATTACAGACGCTTCGTAAAGAATTTTGCTAGTATTGCCCGTCCATTGCATCGACTAACTGAGATGGAAAGACCTTACAATTGGACTCCAGAATGTCAGAATGCTTTCGAATATCTGAAAGGTGCTTTGTGCTCTTCTATTGTTTTGGCTTATCCCCAGAGAGAAAGAGAATTTATCCTAGATACTGATGCCAGTGAAACAGGAATTGGGGCAATTTTGTCCCAAAGAATAGAAGGAGTGGAGTATGTACTAGCATATTACAGTAAGAGTTTATCAAAGGCTGAACAAAATTACAGTGTAACGCGGCAGGAGTTACTTGCTGTAGTCAAGGCAATAAGACATTTCCACAAATATTTATACGGTCAGACATTTGACAGAAGGTCAAATAGCGCGCTGGCTCCAACAACTTCAAGAATATGACTTCAAAATTGAACATCGTCCTGGTATTAACCACAGAAACGCTGATGCACTGTCAAGACGGCGTTGTGCAGAGGACTGTAAAAACTGTTCAAGACTTGAAAATAATTCGCCAGAAATTCTTAAAGTCAAACGAACTTGGATAAATGGCGACCCAAACTGAAGTTCGGAAGTACTCAAGCAAGACCAACTGGATGATAATGATATTGGACCAGTGATGAAGTGGAAAATGTGTGGAGCAACACCTTCTTGGCAGAAGATATCAGATTTGTCTCCTGTCATAAAAGGATAATGGTCTCTTTGGGAATCTTTAGTAATTGATGATAACGTTTTAAAAAGAAAATGGGAAAGTAATGATGGTAAGACTGTTCATTTACAAATAATTCTTCCACGGAAAAGAATTGCACAAGTACTACAAGAGATTCATTGTGGAGCAAGTGGTGGCCATTTAGGTATCAATAAAACTTTATCGAAGATTAGAGAGAGGTTCTACTGGTTAGGTAGCCGTGCTGACGTAGAGGACTGGTGTCGGCGATGCGATACCTGCTTTACCAGTAAAGGCCCAAATTCCAGAACCCGCCATAGGATGCAGCAGTACAATGTGGGTGCCCCATTTGAGCGAATAGCCATCGATATCACGGGGCCATTTCCAATAAGCAGCTCTGGAAATAAATATCTCTTGCTCATCATGGATTATTTCAGTAAATGGTTAGAGATAGTGGCAATTCCAAATCAGGAGGCAAAAACAGTGGCCGATGCCCTAATTGAACATTGGATAAGTCGGTTTGGTGTGCCGTTAGAAATTCACTCGGACCAAGGTCGAAATTTTGAGTCGGAAATCAGTGTGTGTGTAACCTAATGGGGATTAAGAAAACTCGTACAACTCGTCTGCATCCACAATCCTATGGAATGATAGAGAGATTTAACAGAACACTAAAAAATTATTTGAGGTCAGCAATCAATGAACACCAAACAAACTGGGATAAGTGTATACCGCTCTTCCTACTGGCCTATAGATCTTCCACTCATGAAACGACGAAAGAATCCCCAGCTGGCATTGTGCTTGGTAGAAATCTGAAACTTCCGTCTGACATCTTGTTTGGTTTACCAAGCGAACCTCCCACATCTGTAGATGCCTACATTCAGAGTTTGAGGCGAAGACTCGAGGAAATACACAATCTGGTCAGAAAACAGTTGAAGATTTCTAGTGATCGAATGAAGGCCCGATATGATATTCGTGCAGAAACCGGACAATTTCAAATTGGTGATAAAGTGTGGTTGTACAATCCACAAAGACGAAAAGGTCGTTCTCCAAACTTTGACACACAATGGGAGGGACCTTATACCGTTATGAAGAGGATAAACGATGTGGTATATAGAATTCAGAAATCCCCACGCAGTAAAATGAAAGTGGTTCATATCGACAGACTTTCACTGTACAAAGGGACTGAGGTGACATTTGATCGGGACGAACAAAGCTAAGAAGGGGGCAGTGTTACGTGGGTAGTTTATCATGTACTTACTGTTATTATTTCTTTTAGTTTGTATTCATTCTGCTACCTTATTTACAATAGTGTTGCTTGTGTATTTCTTTATGTAGTTCTAGAATTATAGTAGATTTATTCTCGATCCTTCCAGAAACTGTATGTGAGGTACAATTTGTCATACTATTGTCAGTTTGACAAGGATCTAGAACATTCATTATGTTCGTCTAGATAATCATAGAACATTCTCGATGAATGTCATATCATGATTCAGATATATAAAGCCGTAACGTCACGGGACACAGTCAGTTTATTGTATCAGTCAATTGGAGACATAACTCGAAAGCAGTTGGAACGCGATAGTCAAAGTGACAAATAGTGACAGTTGTACTACAACAGAAAGCCGTGTACAGTGTGTTTGAAAATAAATCATTGGAAGCAATCTGCGAATTTTGAGTATTACGCAAGTGAACTCACCTCACAATGTTTAGCACAGGGTTAAACGTTACAATATGTTGAAAACGATGAATAATTCAAATAAATGGTATAGTTAATCAATAAATGGCAATTTGAGTTGAAGTTGAAAATATTTATTGTTTAAAGTTAATTTATCAATAATGAAATTTTAAGGCTTAGCACATTTGTCATCTCCCATGAACTAAATCGATATCATTACCTTTGCAGAATACTTCTCGGTTGGCAGGTAAATATCTAGTGTTGGTGTGCTACTCTACTTCTTGAGTATATTTAACGTCGATAGAATCTAAAAATATTAATGAGAACAATGAGTTATTCAGAATACAGAAATTGCTTCTTTATAAAGCAGCTTAAGAGCACAAGACGTCTAACAGTATATCTTGTCAAAAATGTTGCAGCGCTTTCTTAGCTAGATGTGTGTTGGACACAGGGATTTTCTTTAAATTATTTCGGCTGTCAACAACATCAGTTGTGTCACTTTGACACTTGAGTTAGCGCTAGCACAAAATTGTATCCAAGAGCATAATTTCGGTTTCCGCTAACCTGCTAGCTAGCACAGATCTAGCAGTGACTGCTGAGGACACGGCCAATGGGACTCGTGCGGGTGCGGATGGTTAAGAAGAATGTTTCTGTTGGTTTTGGACATGACCAAGAAGACTGGAAACAAGGAGATTAAACTCACCCTAAAAATCGTATAAAATTTCATACGCATATTTTTTGTAAATGAGTCTATGCGCACTATGCTGTACGTAACGAGCGGCTCTCGATTACAAAAGGCAACAGATAATAGTCAGGAAGATAAATAAAGACAACAAACATTTGAGGTAATTGTCAAGATATTCGTCGTACACGAGGCTAGGCTATGATATGCAACCTCATGTGGCTACGTAGAGAAGCATAGGAAGTACTCTCCTTGTTTCCAGTCTTGGACAAGACCATTATTTTGGTCTAAGGAACAAAAAGACTGTAACCAGGTTCGTACAAACAGATGGGCCGTTTAGCATCTTGTTCAAATTTCAAATTTGACGATTGCACTGTAAAATTGAGAAAAGGGGATGTTCCTTAGAACATAAAATACCATAATATTATTTAAAAGTTATCAGTTTATGATTGCAGAATACTAGGATGAATAACATCAAAACTTATCGAGATGGAAATATGTTAATAGAGACAGAGTGAATCTTCTAGCAACTTTGCAGCATTATTTGATTTGCTATTTTTATGTTTTAAGCAACATTCCGCTTCTTCTGCGAACCACGTGGCAGAAATTGGAAGCTGACAAAGACGAGACGCTAAAGCCAGATCATTAGATACATAGTGATTTTGCTCTAAAGCTACCTTCTGTGCGTTGGAAATTTGGTGGTAGAGCCATGAACAAATATAGGGAGGACGAGTAACACGAGTAGTGGGAGTCGCACAAAAAACATTGGGTTATCGTATGTCATTTCGGTAGGTTGCGCAAAATCACGCTGCGCATCCTTATGTAGTATGGGCCAAGGATGCTTAAATACGACAATAGACACTCAGTAAAATACTGCTCAACATACCAAATTGACAACTTATCACGGGACGTTATTTCAGCCACTTCTGCTTATAGAACAGGATACAGAGTTACTCATTTATATATTCTTGACTAGAGCACTGAATCTATTGAATCTATTCAGTGCTCTACAAATACCCAAGAAGTTTGTTCAACTTCAACTTTCTGACAGTCTCTACAATTACGCGCACGCGCAACTTTCGATTGGTTTGTTGGCGTTGGCTTGCTGTCATCTGTTCAGAGTATATTAAATTTATAAATATTAACTGAGGCAAAGAAAATATATACATACTATCTTCTTTGACTGAGGACTGTGGTTTTAGAAAAACAACTTCAAATATAGAAGAGTAGTTGATCAAACCCAAACATCGTCTGCTGGACTGTCTTCATCAATTGCTTTTTTTTTGTAAATAGAATATTTAATACAAATAATGTTTTTTCCAGGGAAAAGGTAATTAGAATATAGTGGCAGATGTCATTTCTGTAAGATATTAGCCTTTGCAATGAATAAAAAGAATGGTCGCAAAAGATTCATCTATCTGGGGACTTTCCGATAACTGTGGCGCCAAAATTTGACGATGTATTTTGATAAAACACCCCAAAATAAGACGAAAATCAAGAATACCAATTTTCGACCTTTTGTTTCCTTTTGTAGATATTGGCCCTTTTTGGTCCCAACAAGCTAGCGGAATATTTGAGCAAAAGGTATGATTTGGTGGGGAGAGACGCAATTATAAGTGAATAAATATTTGTACTTACCAGTAAAATCACTGTGGATACCATTTCAATATCATAAATTGCTATTTTCATCGAATAAACTAAAAATACATTTCACTTTCACAACTAGGTTAGCCGCCATACTGTTAATATTGAAATTTGAAAAACGAAATAATATTGGAAATACGATTCCAGGCGATTACAAATACAGTGTTGCCATTGATTTCATTTTGGAAGCTCATAGACAATAGAATATGTATGTAGAATATGTATCGCTATATGAAACATAATTTAAACGAAAATTATTCAAACAATGAAACTAAGGAACAAAATTAAACACAGATCTGTTATTTTTGGAAAAAATAAAAGGTTAGGTTTAGGTTAGGTCAAGTTTGGTGTATGTTTAATTTTCTATTGTGTAAAAAGATTTTCGGTAAGGTTAGGTTTAGGTTAGGTCAAGTTGGGTTTATGTTTAATTTTCTATTGTCCAAAAAGATTTTTGGTAAGGTTAGGTTTAGTTTAGGTCAAGTTAGATTTATGTTTAATTTTCAATTTTCTAAAAAGATTTTCGGTAAGGTTAAGTTTAGGTTAGGTGAAAGTAGGCTTATGTTTAATTTTTTATTGCCCAAAGAGATTTTCTGTACGGTTAGGTTTAGGTTAGGTCAAGTTAGGTTTATGTTCAATTTTCTATTGTCCAAAAAGATTTACTGTAAGGTTAGGTTCAAGTTTGGTGAAGTTAGGCTTATGTTTCATTTTTATTGCCCAAAGATATTTTCGGTAAAGTTAGATTTAGTCAAGTTAGGTGTATCTTCAATTTTCTTATGTCCAAATACATTTTACGTAAGGTTGGGTCAAGTTAGGTTTATGTTTAATTTTCTATTGTCCAAAAAATTTTCGGGTAATAGTCTAGTTTAGGGGCTTTTGCTATACAAGCCCTAAAAAATCAAATGTTAGTAAAAATACATAAATAGTAACATAACTTTTAATAAAATTGAGGCGGAAGACGCTATTTTTAATGATTTATTACAAAAAAATAGCAAAATATGGTGGTTTTGGTACATACGACTTTTAGCAGAAATTTTCGATTTGGAAGTTTCTTTTCAATCACAAATAGTATATAACAATCCTTGTATTCTATTTAATACTAAAATTGTTCAAAATAAGCAAAAATATGCGTGAAAATAGTAAATATAAGTTCACATAAAAAGGATTGACGGTTGATTTATGTAGTATGTTTGACGACACGACTTGACGTTGACAGCATTCACATACGACAATTCCAACGTTGCCAAAACTAATGTTTATGATACTGAACTTATTGAACTATTGAACATCTTTAAAAATATTCGATAACGAAAGCATAAACTAAGTAGTAAGATTTTAAATGTCTGAAGGTTTAGTTCTATGTTTAAAATTTACTAAAAATGAATTTTTCATAAATACTTGCTTTAGAGCAAAAATACGATACATGTCATGGCAACTTTTGATGCTGAAGGTGACGAGTTTTGTCTTCAGGCTTTTGAAAATATGAATTCATTGATTGCTTTACGACAAGATATTGAGAAAGAAAGAAGAGCTCAGTACTTGTCATTATAGAAAACGTTAAACTATACAAGACAAATTCGTATAATATACTAAATTCAGTTGTTATTGTTGTTAACTTTTCTAAAGCAAGTATTATTGGAAATTAAATTCAAATCATAGAATACAAATTTATAAAATAATTTCATAGTACAAAAGTTATACTGACAAAGTATTTCATAGTACAAGAGTTATACTGACAGAGTTGGCAACATTGATATTAATAGAACTTGGTAGTTCAGGATGTACTACATAAGACAACCGTCAATTCGTTTTACTTCACTTTTTTGTGAACTTATATTTTATATTTTCACGCATATTCTTGCTTATTTTGAACAATTTTAGTATTAAATAGAATACAAGGATGGTTATATACTATTTGAGATTGAAAAGAAACTTCCAAATCGAAAATTTCTGCTAAAATTCGTAAGTACCAAAACCACCATATTTTGCTATTTTTGTAATAAATCATCAAAAATAGCGTCTTCCGCCTCAATTTTATTAAAAGTTATGTTACCATATATGTGTTTTTACTAACATTTGATTTTTTAGAGCTTGTATAGCAAAAGCCCCTAAACTAGACTATTACCGATTTTCGTTAAGGTTTTAGTTTTTGTTTTAGTAATTTTCATTTATATCATATTTCTTAGCGATACATTTTTCTATTGTCTACAACTTATTCTACTGTCACAGAATAAATTTATAATTCTATGAGCTTCCAAAATGAAGTCAATGGCAACACTGTATTTTTAATCGCCTGGAATCGTATTTCCAATATTATTTCGTTTTTCAAATTTCAATATTTACAGTATGGCGGCTAACCTAGCAGTGAAAGTGAAATGTGTTTGTAGTTTATTCGATGAAAATGGCAATTTATGATATTGAGATGATATCAATAATGATTTTACTGGTAAGTACAAATATTTATTCACTTCTAATTACGTCTCTCCCCACCTAAATATACCTTTTGCTCAAATATCACGCTAGCTTGTTGGGACCAAAAAGGGCCATTATCTCAAAAAGTAGACGAAAACTCGAAAATTAGTATTCTTGATTTTCGTCTTATTTTGGGGTGTTTTACCAAAAAACACTATTAAATCGTGGCGCCACAGTTATCGGAAACGTGCCATCTATCTGTCAGGTCAAAATCTCCAATACCCAAATAACCGAAGCTGTAAATACCGAAAACATTGACGTTTCCCCCGCTACTCTAAATCTCCAAATAGCCAAACAACCAATTGCGAGCCACATTTTTTTACGTTCGTCTCAAGACCATTCTATATGATCATTCTGGAAGCCACATAATTCTATATACCTATAATTTGATCCTTGATTTTTTTTGTGAAGCTCACTATGGGGATTGCGAGTTTAGTACGGACGCGCGAAAGGGGAAGTTGGAAAAGGTGGCTTGGAGCAGAGAAAACGCTTGGAGTCACAGATGTATGCCACATATGGTATCCATGGAACAAAATAGGGACATGTCTCTTCTCTTACCAAAAAAAGTTCATGATGCATGCGCATAACGCCAGCTATCCCCAGCTCTTTGGCTTCATTTTTGCGTAATTTTTTCCACAATGCTGCGTCTAGCTGTATAGAAGTTTAAGTATATGCTGGAAGCACCATGGATACCTAACCTATTTACTCTATGCTATGGACCATGGACCTAACCTATTTACTCATGACATGTTCTCTATTCTCTGCTACTCTGCTCTATGACCTTTGAATGAAGCAAAACGGACAATCTTGCACTTTAAGTGGTTTAATTTGGAGCTTCCATTGCGCATGCAAATTTTCAAAAAAGCACGTCAACGTTGCCGGATCTTTTGCTGTCATAAGATATTAACTGAATATAAATGTTCATTCGCTAGGTCAAACTACGTATTTGAATTGATTGTTTTCTGTGAAGACGATTCATAGACCATAAAAAACAAACAATAGATACAGGATGATTAAAAATGTAATCTGCTTATATATTAATTCTACAAAATATGGAGGAACTTCTGCCGTCTTCTGCCCTACCTTCTAATAATCATTACTAGAGGTTAACTTATATTAATAATATACTCAAATTACTAATTCATTGACTTATATACAATATAATATACTTTGTAATGTAGAGTTAGTTGCCTGCGCTTTGAAATAGAAGACTTTATTTATATTGCTTCTGTTCGCATCACTCAAATACTCAAATAGGCACAACTTGAATGTAACTTGTAATGTTTTTTCTCAAGCTTGCAAATTCAACAAAGACGTATTTGCTACTTGCTTAAAGGAGACCTGTATTTTGTTTACTATAAAGAAGGGTTCACAGATATACATATATTACTCGATATATATCAGATAAATATCATTGATATATATATATATATATATATATATATATATATATATATATATATATATTTATTGGTTTATATTTATTTAATATCTTTGATAGGTTGGAGGCTTTTCATATTATTTGACAAATATGCTAGACCACAGATTTTTAGGCGATAGACTAAGCAATTTGCAGAAAGAACAAGCTTATGCATTTCTGAACGATATTAACCCAGAATTTGTCCTATTCGTTATTGCCTTAACAACAAAATCAAAGCCATTTTCCAAATGTATTTTTGGTGCCCATTTCAAGAACACCGCTCCTTTGATATGGTGGAAAATCTTAACTGCAGGATTTAGAATGGCCTAATAAGAATAATTTCGTAAGACTATACGAGCAACTATTTACGGCCATAGGGGCAACCGCAGGATTGGAAAGATATTTTTCCACAAATCGTCTTGGTAACCAAGAAGCTGGAAAACTAGTATTTACTTTTAAGTATTTGAATCAGAACCAAAACAGACTATGTAGTTGCACAGATTTATCAGAGCTCACAAGGTAGTGTATAACGCTTTAGCAAAATTAAATAAATGATAAATCTCCCGCGTAACCTTAAAAATGTAAATTAGATTCAGTAAAAATTAACTACTTCTAAAAGTATCATTCGTCAATTAACAGCAAAACATCCGGCAACGTTGACGTCCTTTTTTGAAATTTGGACATGCGCATTGGGAAGCTCTAAATTAGACCACCTAAAGTGCAAGATTGTCGCAAAACGGCCGAAACGGCATAATATAATCTCTTGAATATTCCAAGAACTACTATTATACATTGTATTTTTTAATAAAGATCATCGACAATCTTGCACTTTAGATGGTCTAATTTAGAGCTCCCCAATGCGCATGCGCATGTCCAAACTTCAAAAAAAGGACGTCAACGTTGCCGGATGTTTTGCTGTTAATTGACGAATGATACTATTAGAAGTAGTTAATTTTTACTGAATCTAATTTACATTTTTAAGGTTATGCGGGAGATTTATCATTTATTTAATTTTGCTAAAGCGTTTTACACTACCTTGTGAGCTCTGATAAATCTATGCAACTACATAGTCTGTTTTGATTCTGATTCAAATACTTAAAAGTAAATACTAGTTTTTCAGCTTATTGGTTACCAAGACGATTTGTGGAAACATATCTTTCCAATTCTGCGTTTGCCCCACAGACATATAAACAAGGGAGACAGAACTGTTTACATTTTGCTGCGATCACACATCTTTTTCAACAAAAAGCAGTGTTGGCGGACTTACGCTGTCTGCCCTAGATTTGCCGATTGAGTTCGGAACGAAAGCAAAATTATTGTTTTAAAATAAGCGCGTTTAAGTGATACTCAAGTAAAACTATTATATTAAATAAATGTTTACGTTTCTTTATTAAAATACGTTTCTTGTATCCCCAAAATTATGTATATTTTCATAATCAAATTAAATTGTAAGATACTGGGTAAATATTTGTGGCCACGCTGGACGGTTGTATTTACTCATAATTTACTATGACAGACGTCATTGTTTTAAATTCATTCATCGTTAGATTTACAGCGTTGACTTGCTGTCTTTGTGCCATCTTGTGATTCTCTTCGATTTTGAGTATATTTATAGAAATAAAACTTTTATTTATCTATATTTGCTCTACACTATGGTTCTCCAGTGCGTGGTGTGCAAGAAAAATGGATATTCCAACCGCGTAAGTCAGATCATATACATATGAACAGTGGTGTAGTTACAAAGGAGTTAAAGGGTGTCCAAGACGTTTAATAAATTTTGCACAATATTTATATTGTTAGTCAAGCAAGTCATAGTAGCTTTATTATCTTGCTGAATCTGAATATGTACTTAAAAACTTATAAATACCCAGATTATTATTGCGTTATTTCATCAACGTCAGTCCTAAAAGCTCAATATAGTTGTGTAATACTAATATTGTATTACTGCACGTTTCGGGGGCCTTCAAATTATTATTAAACAACCTTGTGTAATTAGGGGTGAGTTAAAATAATATAATACTTTTTGTTAATTATTGTAGCTTTCCTGTAAATGCAGAACGCAGAGCGAGGTGGATTTCGATCTTAGAGTTGGGTAACCAGCATGTAATAAAGTCTGCCCAAATTTGCTCAGATCACTTTGATCAAAGTGATATAATTACTACTGAGATAACCGGGCGAAGACAAATAAGACCAACTGCTGAGCCCCAATTTAATACCACCGTTTTTACTCAGCCCTTGTCTTTCAGGTAAAAACACTCCTTACCTGTTGTATATTTTAATGAAAGTATTTATTTTTTTAGTTCCGACTCAACCGTCAGTGAGTTATCATATATAAAATCTCTTGGGTAAGTTAATTTTACATTGTTGTATATGGTAAACTCAAGAATTTAAAATAAACAATTATTTTTGCAAGATATTGAATACATTTGTAGGAAAAGTATATAAAGTATTAAAATACTGGTCCAATTCTAGAAACGGCTCATTACTACAACCAGGTGCAACTAAATTTGATTAGATTTTATACTTGTATGTTTTGTTCTTATAGACGTTTTCATATCTGACAGATCTTTAGATGTCGATCCGAAATTTTCTGATTCGCCTAAAATCCCCGTTGAACAGAATACTGCTGGACCCTCAAATTTGTAAGTATAAAGATATTTTATTCTTACAAGCAATACAGTTGATCAAAACATCTACAGAATTTTGCGTCAAACCCATATTACCGTGTCCTTAAAATCAGGTATTATCGAATTTTTCCCAAAGGAAGCTTATAGTATCGCTAACATTTTTGGTAAGTATTTAGGTTACTAAACGAACCTTGAATTTTTATAGCTTCTACTAAAATTGCCTATCCGAATTTTATTTGCAGCGTGTAGTACCTACTTCTATATTTTGTTTTCACTTACTTTGTTAAGTTCCACTTGATCAAACGAGTTATATATTATATAGGTATATATAATATATACACCATCGTTCGTGATCGAATACTTAAAATTTGTTCTTAATTCCACTAGATTTGTAAAATCTGCTGCCAATGTCTTTACCAAGTTCAAATCTGTAGGTGGCCAATGAAATGTCAAAGAATTTACAATTATGCCAGCATTGAACTGTAAGCATTTTCTGACTAATGTGACTGTTCACAAAACATAAAGTACCAACAATAATTTATGGTCTCTATATCCTAGAATCTATTATTTTTGTTAAGAAAAACCCCGATTTGTTTGAAAATAGCACAGGTATACATGGTTAAAAACAAGATGTAATATAATAATAATATAATTTAGCTACATAAGAAAATGCTGATTTTTCCATCAAGAAAATTTTGAAATAAACTTTCTTGCAATTAAAAATGCCATTGGAACAATTAAAAGCAAAATTAAAGAAATTTCTTCTAAACAAAGCATATTACTGAACGCAAGAGTTCCTAGAGTTAGGCAGTAAAATGTTTTTCTTTCTAGATATTACAATTATCCTAGTTTAAAGCAAACAAATGTTATTGTAAGCATATTTTTTTGGCATATTCTACCTTATTCAGGAGATTATATCTGGAACAATAAAATATTATCTATCTATCTATCCTCAGCAAGTTCTAAGAATGAAGCCTATATAAAATATGTTTGGGTACCTAAATGTACTATCATGTATATGTCTAACATCCATACATTTATGTAGATTGTGATTCATTGTTTCAACTAAACTGTTTAATAATATGATAATCTATAGTTTGAAGTTGCTTAAGAACAGGCTAAAGATATGCATATTTATTGATTCCTTGTTTAATAGAAATATACATAACATGTTGAATTAGTTTCTCTACAAATGTACGTAGATTTATGAATAAAATGCTAAATGTTTTTTCTATTTTTTATTAACCCCTAAAAACTGCACGCCATTGGCAAAGATGATTTCAACAGTAGACGCTAGGGTTACAGTGTTGTCGTTTTTTAAAGCGATCTCTTTCTAACTCGTTTAAGTTTGGAAAAGATGTCTGATTGTAAACAAACGAAATTTATGAATGGAAAGTTCTGTCTCCCTTGTTTATATGTCTGTGGTTTGCCCCTATGGCTGTTAGTAGTTGCTCGTATAGTCTTACGAAATTATTCTTATTAGGCCATTCTGAATCCTGTATAGTTGAGATTTTCCACCATATCAAAGGAGCGGTGTTCTTGAAATGGGCACCAAAAATACATTTGGGAAATGGCTTTGATTTTGTTGTTAAAGCAATAACGAATGGGACAAATTCTGGGTTAATATCGTTCAGAAATGCATAAGCTTCTTCTTTCTGCAAATTGTTTAGTCTATCGCCTAAAAATCTGTGTTTAGCATATTTGTCAAATAATATGAAAATCTTCCAACCTATTTAAGATATTAAATAAATATAAACCAATAAATATCACGATATATATCAATGATATTTATCTGATATATATCGAGTAATATATGTATATCGGCGAACCCTGCTTTATAGTAAACAAAATGCAGGTCTCCTTTAAGCAAGTAGTAAATACGGCTTTGTTGAATTTGCAAGCTTGAGAAAAAACATTATAAGTTACATTCAAGTTGTGCCTATTTGAGTATTTGAGTGATGCGAACAGAAGCAATAAAATTAAAGTCTTCTATTTCAAAGCTAAGGCAACTAACTCTACATTACAAAGTATATTATATTAGAGACATAAAGCAGTATTTTAAATCGTCACGTATCCGTATCGAAATGCGCAAGTGCAAACCCGATACGTCTGCTTCGATACGTTACGTGAAACTTATTGATGCGGCACACGTATTAGATCGCGATCCGTGACGTATCCAAACCACAGAACAAATTGATCGAAACCAAGCGGACAAATTCTATAAGTGTTGTAATTTATGATGTTGCTTTATGTCTCTATTGTATATAAGTCAATGAATTAGTAATTTGAGAATATTATTAATATAAGTTAACCTCTAGTAATAATTATTAGAAGGCAGGGCAGAAGACGGCAGAAATTCCTTCATATTTTATAAGCAGATTACATTTTTAATCATTTCTATATCTATTGTTTGTTTTTTATGGTCTATTAATCTTCTTCACAGAAAACAATCAATTCAAATATGTAGTTTGACCTACTGAATGCACATTTAGGGTGCGGTCGAGAACATGCTGTAAACAATTGCAGCAATAAAAGTGAAGTAAACACAGCAAGCGGTTTTTTATTAAATTCAATCGTTGGTAGCATTTGATGCAAATTTGTTTCCGACCTACAAGCTGTCAATCGCAATCCGTAAATGAAGGAACGACAGCTGAAATTATTTGAATCAATGAACCTGTTTATTACAGAGAAAATGAACTGGTGATTTATATTAAGGTTCTACCTTTGGCATTGAATTTTCAACACCATAACCAACCGTTAAAAAATCAATAGGTATAATTTTACCATTATGAGCTCTATCAAATTCTCTCTTGTCACTTTTATTTTGTAATTTGTCCCGGTACTTTCATCCAACAAGATTAATTCCATTATACCTATTAATTTGAATCAAAAAATATTTTTATTGAATTATCTATGCATAAACCACAGAGTAAATAGGTTAACATAAATTGGAGGTAGTGTTCTCTGAACATAAACAACAATATGGCGTCTTCTACTCTCAATGCACAACTTGCGTCAGTGAATTTTAGACAGAGAAAACATACATTTTAGACCACCAATTTTTTGCTGTCAATGAACGAAGTGTGTTCGAAGCTCCAAATTAGATCACCTAAAGGCCTAAAGTGCAAGATTGTCATTATATGAACAGAGAAAACATACCATAACGTATATGAACAACTGATAATACTTCCAAATCTTTCATGGAAAGTTGAAGATATCTTTCTGTAACTTGTTCGAAAAGACGGTGTTGAGTGTTGTAGTACAACTTTATTTTAATTTTAGAAACAGCTGAAATTGTACCATGTCTATGAATAAGTTTATGCACCCGAGAAATATTTATAAGTCACCACCAAATTTCAAAGAACTAGCTCTTGAGTATCCAGAATTTCGACCTTTTGTCAAACAGGATATTTCCGGAAAGGTGACCCTAGATTTCAAAGATGTCGATGCCCTCAGAGCTCTTTCATGTACCTTGTTGAAAAAAGATTTTGGCTTAGATATAGTTATACCTGTCAGCAAGTTGATTCCCACAATACCTTTACGCTTGAACTATATCCTCTGGTTGGAAGATCTATTGGTTTTATTGAATACAACTGAAGCAATAAGGGGAATCGATATTGGAGCTGGTGCTTCTTGCATCTACCCGTTGATGGCTGCGAAGAAGAATCAGTGGTCTATGTTAGCATCAGAAATGGATGATCAAAGTTTTCAGTGTGCCTTAGATAACGTCGAAAGAAATTCGCTTCAGAATCTTATCAAAGTTATGAAAGTTGACGGAACTATGACATTAAAAGATCTAGTGAACGATCAAGAATATGAATTCTGTATGTGTAATCCACCATTCTTCTCCAATATTGCTGAACTGAATCCTTTTTACAGTGCAAGGAAGATAAGCAGACCCAAACCTAAAAACTCGTTCTGTGCTACTGCTAATGAAGTTGTTGTTTGTGGCGGTGAGGTCGAATTTATTAGGAAATTAATTTATGAAAGTAAAGTACTTCAAAACAAAATCAAATTATACACTTCAATGGTAGGTCATAAGAGCTCTTTGCCAGCTTTGAAAAAACTTTTGAGGGAAGTTAATGTTGCTAGTTTTTGTGAAATAGATTTTTGTCAAGGCAATACAACGAGATGGGGTTTGGCATGGACTTACAGCACTCAGTTTGACTTGAAGAAATGTTCAAATCATGTCAAATTGTTATCTAAAGCTAACAGACCTAGCGAACCGCTCATTTTTAAATTTCCTTTGGTAAATATTACTGAGGCATCACTTATCTCAGTTAGTGAAAATATTTTGAAAATGTTCAAAGATCTGCAAATGACAGTTGAAGAAATTTCTAGAAAAAAAAGTGCTTTGAGATACCTTGTGACTGCTTATTCAAATACTTGGTCAAATCAGAGGCGAAGAAGAAGAGAGAAATTACGACAGGGTTTCAACGCTACCTATGGTAAAAACAATGATCTTTCTACAGAATATTGTAAATCTGAAGACGTATCTGATACCAAATCAGGAAAAAGAATGTTTGATAGTTGTTTTGAAGGAGGCCTTATAAAGAAACTTAAGATATCTGAAGAAGTCACAGTACCGTTCTACAGGTTTTCATCTGCGTTCATAATGAACAAATCTGAGTTATTTTTAGAACTGGATTCAATGGAAAGCTATGATAAAGATTATTTATATCAGATATTGCAGTATATTAAAAATAATTATATGTGGAGTGAAAATTAAAATTATGAAAGGCTAGGTCTAGTTATTAAGAAAATATTCTTTTTCTTCCTATTGAGAATAAAGGATTTTTTTTAATTATTGAAGTACTGATTTTAAAATGGAAACTACTTTCCAGAGAGAAGCATAGGTATTTATTTTTTTAATCTAATATTGATTAAGCTTGAAGGAATTAGTTCTTCAAACCCTAAAATGGTGCTGTTGATTCAAGCTTATTACTAACTAAACCACGTTTTGTTACGTTTTGGGCGCCAGTTCTGAGTATAAGTTATTTAAATAAATTCGAAAAACAACACTATTATACCAGATCACTTTGGTGTCAATCTTCCAGAGCCTATTACCACAGCTCACCAAACAACTGAGCTGTGCTATTACCACAGAATTTTCAAAACGGAATTTAGAAATTTGATACTTATAAAAAGTTAACTGCAACACGGAAGTAATAAAGGAATTCTGATACTGGGGGAACAAAAAAGCTTGTTACGAATAATTCGGGTATTAGGGAAAATATACGAATGTTGACCATTTTCTGATCTTCGAAACTACCGAGCGTAGAATATAGGCTTTCACTCAATGTTTACAGAAAAATTTATACGAAAATTCGGTTTAGTTTAGTCAAAGGTAATGGAAGTCAATTATCGGTTTAGTTTAGCGGCATTTGCTATAGAATTCGTTGAAAATCAAATGTTTGCAAAAATAGACATATGTTGGCATAACTTTTAATAAGTGAGAAGGAAGACGCTTTTTAAAAAGGGGAAAAATGATGTTCTTAGTAAAAACTCTCATCTTCAATGCTGCCAAAAAAGCCGATATAAAATTTGCGATATTGAATTTTTTTAAATATTCGATAACGAAATTATAAACTAAGTGGTCAGATTTGTAAAAGTATAGTTTCATATTTAAAATTTACTAAAAATTTATTTTTTACAAATACTTGCAAAAATACGATATTATGACAACTTTTGATGACAAACGTGACTTACTTTGTCTTCTGGCTTTCGAAAATATGAATTCAGTGATTGCTTTACTAGAAGAAACACTGTCGTTATTTTTTTCTAAAGCAAATTAGCAGCAACAAATCGAATATTGTTGCGTATGCGGGTTCGCAGGTAAGTGAGACTAATTAAAAATTATTAGATAAACTTTATTTGCACTCGATAGTAATACAAATTACAACTTCACTTTACTATATTTTCACTACCTTACTCGGAATATTCTATTATTGCACACGGTCTTTTACATGCCGACAATTCTCCCATATATACCCGACAAAGACTCTAGATCTTTCGAGCCGCTTCTGGTCTTTGATTCCCTAGCCGCCACTGGACTTCGAAATCCTTTGTCAGCATCCTAGTGAGGATGCCGACATGCGGACATCGCACTCTTTGTCATTCGCCGCTTCTTGAGATCCCCAACACTCGCGTATGCATCAAAAGGACGCGGCTTTGTGGCCGGCGGCTGTTCCTCATGCACGTTACACTGCTCCCTCCCTTAAAGCTGTTCGCCCCTAACAGCTTCTTCCGTTTGTCTCCAGACCGGTGGATTATCTCGTCGATACGAACTCAGCCTTTCCACATGCACCACTTTTGGCTTGGCTTTCGGCGAAAGTTGAATCCTGTCATTAATCTTCTTGACAATGCGATATGGTACTTTCCAAGGTATTTGCAATGTCGGACTTAATCCTCTTCTTCGCTGTGACTGGTACAACCAAACTGCATCGCCTTCGTTGAAAGAGTTTAATGTCTGCCTTTTGTCAAATCTCATTTTCATTTTGTCGCTCTTCAACTGAAGCTTTTCTCTAGCAAAATCGTGGACCACTCTAAGTCGCTCCTGTAGGTCAGCTACATAATGTGGAAGAGACACTTAATGATCGTCGGGTGATGGTCTGGCAAACACCAGATCTACGGGGAGCTTCATTTCTCTTCCAGACAACAGCATCGATGGTGTATAGCCAAGGGATTCATGCTGGGAGCTTCTTTAGGCCAGGAGAAAGGGAGGTACCAGTTTATCCCAGTTTCGTTCATGCTCATCCACAAATATTGAGAGGTATTGATTGATAGTCCTATTGTGCCTCTCGACCATTCCATCTGACTGTGTATGAAGTGGGGTTGTTCTTGTTTTTCGGATCGCCAGCAACCTCATTAACTGCGTCCATACTTCGGAGTCGAAGTTTCTGCCTTGATCGGTATGCAGCTCCAAAGGCACTCCGTGTCTGGATATCACGTTTTTCAGTAGGGCTTCGGCCACTGCAACTGCTACCTGATTCGGCATCGGCACTACTTCTGGCCACTTCGAGAAGTAGTTCATGGCAACCATGATGTACTTGTTTCCCGAATATGTCGTAGAGAATGGTCCCGCAATGTCCACCGCAATTCTTTCCCAAGGTTCACCTGACAGATACTGCTTCATTTTCTCTCGGGATCGTGTCTTCGGACCCTTCTTAGAAGCACAGAGGTCATATCTTTAGCACCATTCTTCCACATCTCTTCGACAGTTGATCCAATAATACCGCTCTTTCACACGTGCCAGTATTTTATTTACTCCAAAATGGCTTCCACTGCGACTGCCATGCAGTTCACAAAGTACTCCAGCTACCATCGTGCAGGGTATAACGGTTTGATACGCAATGTTCCCCCCATCTGAAATTTTCCATTTACGAGTGATCAAGTCATCCCGCAAGCACAACGAATCCCACTGAGCCCCCCCTTGACTGTCTGATCAAATCTGGAGATTTCTTGCCACTCAGGTCGTTGCTTTTGGTCTAGCTAGCCTCGTACTATCTTCAAATCTTTGTCATTGATATGTTCTCTTCTAAAGTTATCTCTGGTCATTTCCGCTTCATTATTCCTTATCTGCATAACAGGTAGAAGATTCTCCTCTGGCCCTTTTGAAACTCTAATACTTGTCCGAGTTGACCATTCTGCATCTGAAGCTCTTTTACACGACCGAACATATCTTTGAAAGCTTTGGCGCTTTCTTGTTAGACCTCTTGCAACACATTGTGCCAGCGAGTAGACCTCTGGCACCTTGAAGATGTCACAATGCTCCTTCGAGTCACGCAAAACCTTCACCGGTAGGCAGCCATGAATAAATCGAAGTCCATTTCAGCGATTAGCAGAGTAAGTTCTCTTGCCTCATCATTGTCACGGGTCAGTTGTTAAAATGAAAAACTCTGGGTTTCTCTCCGGTAGCCTTCTAGATCCTGTATACGACATAAAAGATCTTCTTGATTATTTTATAGGGTCCTTACCAAGAGGTCGGCCATTTCGGTGACGTTTATATAGCCCGATAAGATTGCCAGGTTCATATCTCGAATCACAAGCTCCGACGTCATACCTCATCTTCATGCGATCACTTGCAGTCTGGATGTTGTGTCGGACCTTCTCATGGGCTTCAATCATTTTCTTGTGTAGATTAGAAACATAATCTTCACCAGTGACATCATTCCCAGGTTTAAAGCCGAACTTGATCGCAGGGAAGTCGCAATTCTCGCCCAAAGACAATACTAGCTGGAATCTGTCCAGTATTACTTCAGAACAGTAAGGAAACAGGAATAGATGAAGCCAGCTATCCCAGTCTCTTTGGTGTTCAGAAACAACTTTGTAGAGATATCGGTTTACAGTTCTATTCATTCTCTCAACCATGCCGTCCGAATGAGGATGCAACGCTGTTGTCCTTGTCTTTCACATCTACAGGATGTAGCAAATGTTCTGGAATAGGGCAGACTCATAGGATTCTCCCTTGGTGAGAGTGTAGGTCGAGCGGTACCCCGAAGCGGCATATTCAATCCTTGACCAAAGCATCAGCTACAGCTGTTTCTTCCTGGTTAAGCAATGCTTATGTTTCTAACCACTTGCTAAAGTAGTCCATTATCCAACATCTGACACCAATTGCAATGTTTTTTATTCTTATGTGGATACAAATTCACATATTGATTAATTAAATCTATTTATTTAATATAACGAATATTCGCAATTCACACAAACGTATTACAATTTATATTCACTACTAACTCATTACTATTTACAATTTATATCACTTGTTTGGCACATTCAACAAAAATTTTAATCTGTTAATTGTTACTGTCTATCGTCCCCCAAATGGAAATTTTAGTCTGTTTCTTGATGTATTGGATAGCTTTTTAAATATAATTTTTAATATGAATAAATTTGTAATAGTAACTGGAGATTTTAATATACATTTTGATAGGGAATATGAAATGAAAAGTAACTTCATGGATATTATGGAAAGTTATGATTTGACTCAACAAGTTTTTTGTAACACTAGAAATAGTCATTGTCTTGATAATGTATTCTTAAATTTTTATGATTTATTAAATTTTAACCTAAAGGTTTTTGATCCTGTCCTGTCCGACCATTTTGCTACTTAGCTATTTGTAGATACTAGTCATATGGAAAACAAAAAATAATAAATAAAAAATAAACGAAAAAATCAGTAACTTAATGAGCCGTCCTTATACGCAAAAGGGAATTTTTAATTTGTATAACTTGATTGAGAGTGAGGAATGGCATTTCATGGGTCATGATATTAGTACGGATGAAAAATTTTCTCAGTTAATGGGGAGGATGATCGAGCTGAGAGATCTTGCATTCCCTGAAGTCCAAAAAAGAAATTTTAAACCTGACGCTCCAAGGGTTGAATGGTTTGGGGAAGAGCTCCGAGCTATGAAGGAAGAGCTGGCTATTCTGAATGATCTCCGTAGGTGGTCTGATTGTCCTTTGATTCACAATGAATTCAGACTGCTGCGGAAGGGATATAGGCAGGTCATTTTAGAATCAAAGAAAAGAGCGAATTCTAATTATATTTGTGGTTCCGATAACCCATCTAGGGCTGCTTGGGACATAATCAACAGCAATAGGCATAGGTCGACTAGTGGAATAACAGCGGATCTAGATGTGAATGATTTAAATTATTTTTTTGTAGATATTGCTGATAGTTTAATATCGGCTCTGCCTGAATCCAATTTACCATTTGATTTTTATCTGGAGCAGCTCAGACCAAACCCTAGACAGACAGGTTTTGCTTTTCATGAAGTAAGTCTAATTGAATTAAGAGATGCTATTGGTAAATTAAAAAAGAAACATAGTAGGGATATATTTGGTTTTAATACATTACTATTACATTCTCTGAAAGACGTCCTTATCAGCCCTCTTACTAAACTGTTTAATCTCTGTATTGTCGAGGGAGTTTACCCTTCTATCTTTAAATTAAGCAAGACTATCCCAATCTTTAAGAATGGCGACCAGCGCAGCTTTAATAACTATCGTCCTATCTCTTTGTTACCAGTTTTTTCGAAGGTTTTTGAGGTATTACTCAAGGACCAGCTTTATGGGTATTTTGAGGAAAACGGTCTGCTGATTCAACAACAGTTTGGTTTTAGGAGGGAGCGGTCGACTACTGGAGCAGTGTGTAGGATGTGTGATTGCATAGTTGAAGGCCTTGAGGATGGCGATTTTATGTGTGGCACATTCTGCGACCTCTCCAAGGCCTTTGATTGTGTTTCTCACGATATACTGCTGCAAAAGCTAGAATTCTATAGTCTGGATGTGAAGAGTGTCGCCTTGATTCAGAGTTATCTGTCGGGCCGAAGACAGGTGACTAGTCTTGGGGGAAATGTGTCGGAGGAGAGAATCATGAGGCATGGGGTACCTCAGGGTTCGATTCTGGGTCCCCTGCTCTTTCTTATATATATTAATGACATAACATCATCTATGTTGGATTGTGAAGTGACTGTTTACGCGGACGATACAAATTTTCTTGTAAGATCAAAAGATCATGGAACCTTGATGGAGCGAGCAGGTGAATGTACAATGGGTGTGAATGATTGGTTTAGGGCGAATCGCCTGAATCTAAATCTGACCAAGACTGAACAAATGGTCTTTTCCTTGAGGAGGGATGATGCTATTGATAATCCGGACAAAGTAAAGTTTTTAGGAATTTCTTTAGACCCCAAACTAACATTCGAACAACACGTTGTCACTATTTCCAAAAAAATAACATCTGGAATATTTGCTCTTAGAAATTTGTCCAAAGTGGTTGAGGGTAGAGTGTGCTTAATAGCATACCACTCACTTATCCATTCGGTGTGTATGTATGGCATACTAGCATGGGGTCACTCACCTCATGCTTCTAGGGTGTTTGGGTTACAACGCAGAGCATTGCGGATTCTGACTGGGATCGGATATAGGGATGATGTAAGAGAGTTTTTCAGGCAGCTTAGTGTTCATCAACATGAAACAAGAAAAAGGAATGACTTGAGGATACGGTTCTTGGGACTCAAGACATCGTGGAATGCAACTCTTCACTACTTCCCGGCCTTTTTCAACAAATTACCTTCACGGGTGAGAGAAATGCCCCTCTTGTCATTTAAAAGAGTAGTGAAAAAGTATTTAATACAAAAGGTTTTCTATAGCATCGATGAGTTTTTAACATGTGATATGAGAGATGATGATTTTTCTTAACCAAAATTTATTGTAATGTTATTCTTTGTCTTGTCATTGTACAAATTGTGAATTTATATTATCAATTTTCTTCTTACTGTCTATTTTATGTAGAATAACTAACTGTAATTTTTAATCTTAGACTAAGTGACGATTGTTAAAACACTGTTCGGTCATGAATAAATCTATTGTCTATTGTAAAAAAACGGACTTGCCGCGCTCTCGTTCCCGTATTTAAATCTATCGGATAAGGCGCCGAGATGCCTCTCGAAGAATCCCGACACACACACCGAATGCGCGCGATATTTATGGAATATATTTCGCGTGGCATCGATAACTCTCCATAAAGGTGACTCAGAACGTCGCATCGCACAGGTTATTTAGACACACCTCGGTGTTCATCATCTACCCTTACTCTATACGCATTTGTCAGAAGATCACACTGTATATCTATATTATATATTTTTTAATTGAATTTTGATTGTCATAGTAAATTTTTATGTATATATGGTATGAAATTGTTATTCTAGAGGTTTTAGTGAAGGTGACTTATATTGCAGAGGACATTAATTTGCTGATTATATTTTGATTGATCGTGCTCATTACCTAATATACTGTAATGAAAATGAATCCATTGAATTTTTGTTTTTCTTCTATAAGCCAAAAGGAATAACTCAGAATATATCATTATTTTCTGCAAAAATTAATCCAATAACTGCTTTTGTGGTTAGTATGGCATGATTCAGACATTGTAGTTTTCTTTATGGTGACTTTTAATAATAGCGCTATCGGAAGTACGCAACCAAATTCATAAATATTATAAGAGAAGTTCATTATAAGTGAATTTACGCAAAAAATGTGGATTATTTATTTTCTTTTATAATAATATCTCAATATATCTATTGGTCATTTTGTGTAGGTATATCGCTATCTTCGGTCTAGACTTTAGTGCACATTCGCAGGTAACTGTCTCTGGGCCACCCTTCTCATTACAGCTGTTTTTCACCCCACCCAGCACCCCCATCCATACCACTGGTCCCGCAAAGATATACATTTTTCCGCACTTTTTTCATTAGAAAAGTACTATAGAATGACTAATTTCTTATTTTCATAATTTTTTTTGAGGTTTGACAGCGTTGTTGTTGGACCCTTTATTATCTGATATTTTAATGACCATATATCTTTTATATTAGTGATTAATGTCTTTTTTCACCATAAAGGATGGGTGAGCATTTTAGAGTTTACTTTAATTTTCAATTATGTTATTTATATTTTAATTAAGTATATTACAGTTGATTAAAATCATATTTTGGGCAATGAATGCTAAAAATTCCAATAGCAGATAGTTACGTTACGTCTTGAAAGTCGTGTAAATTATGTCTATCTTACACATAGAAAATACTAAATCAAATTAATAATAATAATAATAAATCGCCTTTCAAGAATTAAACTGAACGAATATTTTCAGAACATGTATTACAATAATTGGAATGAATTCCTTTCATACAGATTAATAAAATTATTTTTCCAAGCTATTATGAGTAATTTCATTTTTTCTTTTTCTTCTTCTCCACTGCCCCACCCAGACTATCATTCTTTCTCTTTTGAGATGATTTTGAAGCTATTGGCGTGGTTGTTCCAGCCAAACTTGAAGATTTTGGAGCCTTTTTCTTCTTCTCATTTCTTTCTCTCTCTTCCAATTCTGCGTTTTCCCTCTCAATCAAGGTAATCAGTGTGTTACAGCGCCTCTGCAATTCCATTGCTGTTCTAGATTTCAAGAACCAATCGAATCGGAATTGAGGTGAAGCCCTAACAGCAGCTCTAAGTTCTTCATATACATTCTCACGATCAAAACCAAGCTTGTGCAACATGCACACCAGAAATCTGTCCTCTTCTTCCATGTAATTCTTGCCTTTGTTTGTACCATATGAGATCCTTAGTTGGTGAAATGGGGCTCGGTATCGAGCCATTTTGGCGTCTAGGGCTCTCTTAATACTGGCGCGCCTTTGAATCTTCGCTTCTCCTCTCTCTATCTGAGCCATTATTCTGTCTATATCCTGCAACTCGTGACAGCGTTCCCAGAATACTGCTGAATATTCCATCACTTCTTCAGGTGTTTTGCCTTCAACATCTTTGGCGATATTTTCGATATCGTCTCTGCCATACTTCTCGTTGGCTTTAATGAATTGGTTGAAATCTCTCTTGCTCCAATTAGTGAAACCATGAGTTAGAAGAGTTTCTTTTTCTTGCTGTTCTTCTTCAGTAAGAGGCTCCGATTCATCAATTTTCCTTTGTTCCTCTTTCTGTTGTTTAGAGGCTTCTGGCCCCAATTCCAAGTTCTTCGGTACTTTGTAACCTACCGATTTTCGATAATAATAAATTTCTTGATCCAAGAGCTCGAATAATCTTGGGGGAAAAAACTGAAAGTCTTGTACAATGGGTTGCTTTGGTGGTCGCGGTGCCTTTGGTGCTTTAGGTTCTGAAACTCGCAATGCTTCCCTGAAGTAAGCATCAACAGCATAATTAGCTTTTCTCTCGCGTTTTGGAGGTTCTATCCAATGACTTAATCCAATAGATTTTTGTTTCTCACGATAGTCTTCACCTTCGAATTTGTATACTGACTCTGTAGGGGTGTCTACTGTGAAGTTTCTTAATGAAGATTCACCAAGCGAATCCATTTTCTGTGCGATTTCTTGAGTCTATAAGAAAATTAAAAATTGTTGAGAATATTATAAATTCACCATTAAGATGAATAAAATAAAACATATATCATTACCTTTGCTTCACCTTTCTGTAGAATTGTATCAATATCTTCGTCAGTGATCTCAGAATCTTTTGAAGCAAAAACATGGTTGGCACCATGACGAATCATGTTGAGCATTTCATCTTTATTTAAAGATTGTGCTTTGGAATCAGCCAGTCGTCCTTGTTGTATAACGAGCTTGTCCAATCTCAATTTCACTTCAGCTCTTTCTACAATTTTCTCTTCGACTGTGTTTTCGGTGATAAACCTTGTAAAATAAATAATTCATTTCAATTCCATGAATATATAAGGTTAAACTCTACTAATATTAGAGGTTAAGTTTAGTTATAATTGCAATAAAAGATAACTTAATTCACAAAAAAAACATATCGAAAGATAAACGTGAAAAAGAGAAGTCGGAGTCGAATTAAAAATATTCTGTCGTTCCGTTTAGTGCTCAACTCCCCAGTAATGAAATACCTAACTATATTATGTTTTAACTGTATTTTTTTTATTTCATATTGTACTGAAAATTAAGGGTTCTATTCAATAACATTGAATAGTCAATTAAGAAAAACGAAAATTCCTCTATTTACAACAAACAACAAAAAGCAAGAGAAGGAATTTCACTTGGAATGAGCATGGAATGCCAAGGATCTGTTCAGATGAAACCCTCGTGTTACGGAGTGTGAGGAATAGTTAAATGCACTTCAAATAAGTGGAAAAAGGATGGATCAATCTAATTTCCTATATAAACTGCAAATCTCATACGACGGGCAGTTCATTTCTCTTAGAGACCTCGTAGAACAAAAATTAGTGAGAGTCGAATTCAGATTATTCCCAGCTAAGTCATCAAGGAAGACATCTGCAACCAGACCAGCCTGCACGTGGCATCGATAAATTCACTATCAAATAATATTGCCAGTGGCGTGCCATAGAAATTGTATCTTGGGTGAAATAAAATTAATAACCCACAAAATCGTAGTTTCTTGTTATTTTGGCGAAGCGGAGAGGATCCCGAACTGCAATTCAGTTCAATATTTAAAAAAAATGTATTCATGTAATATAAGAAGCAAATATATTTCATTTTTCTACATAAGCTCCTGTTGCAGAAACACATTTTGGACAACGAGAAGCAAGTTTTTTATCCCAGCATCAAAAAATAAAGCTGGTTGAGTCAGGAACCAATTACGCACTAACCCCTCCACATCTCTGCCACTGATGGCCTCCGAAGCCTCCTAGATCTTCAAGCGGTCCAAATAAAAATAAAAAAATCCCGACGGCCTATAGCCACCGGAAAGGTAAATTTCTCAAAATTCATTGGATTGAAATTTGAACAACCTTTTCATTGGTATACCTACATGTCATTACATGCCAATTGTCCATTTTTAACCGCAGGTGTCATAGCCTTGCAGTTAGAGTGTTAGAGAGAGGTTGTTGTTTTGGCAGTTGAATATAAAGCAGATAGGGGTTCCGCTTCAAGGCTCAACTTTTTTTTTATAAATATATTATATACTTATTGTTTTAATCAGGGTCTATATTAAGATCTCCAGAAAATGTACAATTACATCAAATTTATATTGAGTAGTCATGTTTTACCAGTATTTCTTTTTTTTTTCAATTTTTATTTTTTTTCTGTGCATTTTATGAAAAATTGCCTCGAACAAAAGTTGTAGGTAACTGATTATATCTATAACCCAAAATAATTTTTGATGATATTTACACTACGGCCCATTTTTGATAATTTTTTTAAATGTTTGAGCGGTCGCCCTTTTGAAACTATTTACCCGATAATGCGCAATAACGAACTCGGTCGAGATATTTAAGAGATTGATTTTTGTAGCATATTTTAAGGTGATACCTCCAAAACTGCTACCTATATCGTGATAAAAAATTTCGGGATATATATATATATATATATATATATATATATATATATATATATATATATATATAACAAAGTGATTCTTGAAGAAATTAGGAATTCTGCCGAGTTAATTTGGGGCTTAAATAAGTATACTCTTTCTGCTACCCAAGCTTTCGGTAAATTTTATTACCATTATCAAGGAATGCAAGTGAGGATCATAATTTAAACAGGCACAGACTAACTAAGAAAGGATTATCACTCATAATTACAATTAAACACAAATTACATCACATACAGATTAAAATTAAACTAAAAAACAGTTAAAATTATTGATATGAAAGTGGTGTATGATGTTACATAGTTGGTGGTGATATTATAACGTTAAAATGAATGAAAATGAAAATGCAGTTACTCTTTTAAAAAATACAATATCCATTTTTGAAATGGAACTTGGAAACCCAGCCAAAGTGGTCTGCTAATTTCGACACAGTCAATTTTTCTATCCAAGAGGACTTCTTCACAAACAATGTATCTTCATTCTACCATCTAAATTTACCCAAGATTGTTTGGAAAATCTTTTTTCTGTAATTCGAGCCAAGCACGTCGTTCCGAACGCCATTCAGTTCAAAAATCACCTCAAATTAATAAGCTTTGGGCAGTATTTATAAGAAATCTCGAAAAGTAGCTATGACAGATGCTCGAGAGTTTTTCGCTGAATTTCTAGATATTCAGCACAAAAGGATTACTTAAGGTTGTCGCCCACTTGGCCGTCACGTCCCGTTCCGGCCCGTCAAAATTTGGATAAGATTAAAACTAAGCAAATGAATAGACTACCGCACATTAGCACGTCACGGCACGGAACGGCGAGTCCGTCGACGGAACAGATTCCAGCTCTCAGACTCTCCCCGTCAAACGAGTGACATGACGGTTCGTGCCGGGACAGGCTGGCTAAGTGGGCGCGGAGCCGGCCATCACCGGCCGGCGCAGGCCAACATCAACATGTGGAAGCCTATCGATGGCATATATATTTTAACAGTTATTTCGGCGGTTTTGTCCAAGAGCAGAGAAAGCAGTCCAGAGAAAAAAATGGAAGATGAAAAATTAATTTGTTAAGTGCAAAAATATAGCGAAATTTATGATATAACTAATTTATGATATAAGTGCTTATCATAACCTACAACAAAAGAACAACATATAGGAAGAAATCGCGGGAGAAATCAATGGACCCGGTATGTATTTATTAAAAATATATCATATATATTTTCTTCCCTCGTATGAGGAAAGTATTGTAATAAACCCAAATCACATTTCAAATTTCAAGGTTTTGACGGATCTTTTGGGAGCTCCCACATTTTTGACCAGAACCCAATAAACTTCTAATGAACAGTCTCGCTGAGACAGCCTGTATACAACCAGAGAAACATAGGTATGGCCGCTTAAATTAGTGTGTGTGGGTAATGGTGTGAATATCATCAAAAAAATCATTCCAGGTAGGCCTTTGAAAATGAGAACATGTCTTTGCTAAGTTATGTTTCAATCAATATAAATGCAATGCAGATGAATCAAGTAAAGACATGTTCTCATTTTCAAAGGCCTACTGGGTATGATTTTTTTGGATCGCTCGATATATGCCTAAGTGAGGTAACAAAGGAAGCCATATTTCTAAGACACCTTTTACATGAAATCATTGGAAAATTGGATTGTATCGACATTTACAATGACAATCACAGGGCTCAGAAGTTAGCAAACGACAACAAATTGTTCAATATCTCTACAAAACTTTATTTTTATCAATTAAAATCACACAATTCAAATTTTAATTATTTTCGAAAAGGAGATTCAATATCTTTCCGTACACGGTCAATATATTCACAACTTCAGGTACTGATAATACATACTCCATTTTGCATAATATTAACTAATTTAAACAAATCGACAAAAGTAAAATGAAACCAACAAAATCTTCGGTAATACGTAAGTACGTTAGAATCTTGTGAACATTTATCACCCTGTGAAATAAATATTGATGAAACCTCCACCAAACCACATTTTGACCAATATAAATCACGAAATTAAAATATTGACCGTGTAGAGCCCGTATTATATCAAATAAACAAAATTTCACTTACCTGAAAACTCGGACTTGCTTCTTTTGTCCGATTCTGTGAGCTCTGTCCATTGCTTGCAGGTCCATCTGGGGGTTCCAATCGGAGTCGTAGATGATGACAACATCAGCAGTGGCAAGGTTAATACCAAGACCGCCAGCTCTTGTAGACAACATGAAAACAAATTTCTTGCTGCCCTCCTCATTGTATTCATTGATCTGACGCTGCCTATCCTCGTGAGGCGTTTGTCCATCCAGTCTGCAATATTGGAATTGACGCCAATGGCAGTAGTCTTCCAGAATGTCCAACATTCTGGTCATTTGGGAAAAAATCAGTACGCGAGAGTCTTGTTCTTTAAGTTTCGGTAGTAGTTTATCGAGAATGACCATCTTGCCGCAATTATACACCAAATGCTCATCAGTCGTGTAAGGAGGACCTGGTTCAGCGCCATCAAATAAATACGGGTGGTTTGTGCACTTTCGTAGTTGCATGAGAATATTTTGCAGTCGCATTTTCTCCACCTAAATTAAGAGTTGAGAAATCGAAATTGAAGCCAGCTTAACTTTCATTTATAAATTCACAGAACCACATACGAACGTAAACTCACCTTCCCAGCACCATTCACGACATCTATATCTTTCATCAATACTTTAGTGTACCAATCTCGTTGCATCTTACTCAACCCGACATAAACCTTCACCTCTTTCTTCGGTTTAAGGCGCTTCTCCACCTCGGACTTCAGCCTTCTCAGCAAAAATGGCTTCAGAACCATATGCAGCCTTTCTACTAGCTCATTGTCACCTAAGCACTGGTTAGTGTTGAACCAAGAGTCGAAGTCATCGGAAGAATTGAAAACATCCGGTAACAAGAAGTTTAGGAGTGCCCATAGCTCGTGAAGGTTATTCTGCAAGGGCGTACCCGTCAAAAGGAGACGGTTGGTCGTCTTGAACTCTCTGAGGATTTCTGACAGTTTCGACTTTTCATTCTTTATTCTGTGTGCCTCGTCGATTACCATGTACCGCCAATTGAACTTCTTAAAAACCGATTTTTCCTTGATGCACATCTCGTACGATGTGACACACACATCCCATTCCCCAGGCATCATCACGTCACGAATGAAAGAGTTCTGTAATAAGAAGGCATTATGATGGAATAGGGTTGGAATGAATGTGATGATCAGTCCAGATATAAATATATCTATATAGTAAAAAACAAAGAAGCTCTCCGCCGTCTGTAAACTTATATCTTTTAAACTACGCAACTGATTTTAATGCGGTTTTCATCAATAAACAGAGTGATTCAAGAGAAAGGTTGTTGGTTGTGTGTATAATACATGCATATTATAGTTTAGTAGAGAAAAACCGATGATTTCAAAGATTTGTAATGTAATGTAAAAAATATATTTATGTGCGTTTTCATTGCAAACGCTGTCTAAACCTTACGAGATAGGTCAAAATAATACCCATACTACTGAATTGTATATCTTAAAGTGACCTACAAAAAAGTCCGCAATGGTATATGTCCATCTTTTAAGGTTGACTCACAATAACTATTTGCGAAGCAGGGGCGGGTCCCTTGTACCTCTATAATAATAATAATATTAATAATAAAATATCTATTACTTACAAAAAATACAAACCACGAAACTAAAATAATAATAAAATTAATTAGGATAACTAAAGGATCTTGTTATCGGATTTTCAGGGATATCATACTCAGAATTCTGTTGAGGCCAACAATATTTTAAAGCCTAATTCTAATAATTTAATGAAAGATAGTGTTAATTATGTAATTGTAATAACACATACTTACAAGAAAAATGATAAAATTATTAGATGTATAATGACAGGAGGGAGGTATTAACTTAATAACTAGAATTAATATTATTTTGTAGGTTTGAGTGCGATTTTTTGTGAAAAATATTTGTCTAACCTAAAACAAAGGGTAATTTTTAATGGTAATATATAATGGTATTCTAAGGTAGCATTCTAGGTACATTGTTTTATACATATATATAATAAATATTTTTTTATCTTGTAGACATCATTGTTACGCAGACGACACACGTTACTCATTTAAAAGTATTGATGTAGTCGAAGCCCACCAATGCATCAACGTAGATTTAAATACCTTATATGTATATCTACTGAAAGTCAAGAGCTCCTATTAAAAATTAACCCAACTAAATCAGCCGCGATTCATTTTTTGTAGTGATGATAACCAAGAAAATATTTTATGTACATGTTACCTTTAAATTGAGAAATGGATACTCCTCATTGAAAAAAATAAAGACACTTAAGTTCTATCATTGATAAAAAGTTAACTAATGTTATTCCAGGTAAACATCTATGGTTCTTGTCTGAATGATTTAGACGCTATAGTTAAAATAAACAAGTTGGTTGAATATGCAAAGAGGCATTCTCTTGTTCTTTTTTAGAAAACCCTGAAGCTGAACGACTTCACCATATCTAATCAAAAAAATAAGTTGTCTTACTCATGTGCACAATTTAAATATAAGACGAAAAAATCTATTAACTATTTCATAACACAACAAAGAATTATTTAAAACGTAACAAATTTAAAATAAATGAATTTACTACCTCAGTAAAATATTTTAACAGAAAAACCAAACTGCTTCTTCTAAATCCCATTGCTTAATATTCATTTTTTCATAATATTGTTGATTTTGTCGCAACTGTATCATGTTTTCTTTAAGTGTGTGTTATTTATTACCACTTTATCTTTTCCTCTGTTTTTTTACAATTACATAATTAAGGGCCGATTTCATAACGAATACAATTTTTCATCGGAACAATTCAAAGTTCCCCAAAGAAGACAATACGTTGCTTATACTTATTCAGAAATTTCAAAACATAGCGTAAATACCCATAATTCAAACATTACAACTGCTGTAACTCGGAAACCGTTTTTTTAAATGTCCAATTTAAATGTTGATACATCTCTTTACGTAGGCCTACTCATATTTTCAATTTAAAAAAAATGCCCCCACCACATAGCTATTTCGAGTTCAGGAGAGCTGACACATATGCATATTAGAAAGTCCAATTTGTTGTGGAATATAAATATATGAACGTCTTAACACATATTTCCAGGCAAATATTTAACAACTCCTTACTCTATCCATATTTTCGTTATTTATTATTATAGATATCGGTTATTTTTTCAGCGTCCCTGTTGTACTAAAGATTATAAAAATATAATTCAAGGAGAAACTATTATCACGTAACCATTCATTTACTGCTATAAGATCCGTATTCATAGAATCTTTTCAATATTCTTACCACATATGTAGAGTATAGTGACATTAGCAAACAATTTTAAACTACATTGCTTTAAATGTTGAACAGGATCATTAGCATGTAGAGAAACGGCCCTAAACATTTCCTTGTGGTACTCCAAATTCTACTATTCGGGGCTCAGAAACGACATTGTTGTACCTAACTTTTGTGATCATGAAGTTAAATAAGACAGAAACCAATTATTCACCTTGTCCACAAAGCCAATTTTAGCCTATTTCCATAACAGGAGCAATCTACTTATATACTTATATATTCCTTGGCCTACTCTAAGAATGTTATCTTCACTATTAACTTAACTTGTTGCTACTTACTTAATAGTTCATAAGACTTATCGTATTTCTGAATGTTAAAGCATTTCTTTATTTGTTAAAATATCGTCGTATAAAAAATATTTTATCGATCATTGGAGAGAATTATAATCTACAGTATATTGTTGAAGATCTACTAGTCAGCCCGTTAATAAATATTTGTAACGTACCTATTTCCTCATTAAATTTAAACGAAAGGTATTTTTTATTGCATAAAAAATGTTTTATAGCGAATATTTTTTAAGCGGCTAGAGATGGGTATAGGCTATTTTATACAAAGTTAGCTTTATTTTTTGTGAGCAATCGAAATTGGTAATTATATACAGGGTGTTCCATTTGAAATTATCGCCTTATAGGTGATCTCATACACATACATATATCCCGATCGGATCAATTTCTGACATCACCCTGTATGTTTTTCAGCCAAAAGAAATAACTAGAGTTATATATTGTGATATTGTCTTCGACATAAAAATGGCAGATTCGCCAAATATTGTATGTACTTATTTGTTTCCTACTACCTTAAATAAATAAGGTTTTAGCAAAAAAAATGTTAAAACGGCTATTAAATGAGAGTGAGAGATAGCTACATACTCTTATTTTCTATGAGGAATCAAAATAATAAACAGGGTGTCCCATATTATTTTTAAGAGTTGATTTCTGACCATGGAAAAATGACCACTTTAGCGTGAAAGGCATCTAATATAAAAGATCCCTTAAAAACAATAAAACTTTGTATTTTTTTTTTTTTTCTAAATAGAATATCTTTTGATATAAGGGGATAGAGAATCTTATGTGGAACATCCTGTCCAGTTTACTCTGCTGATTCAGATACTGTTACAAAATTCCGAGCAGTTCCGAAGATATTCGGAACAGAACGAAAAACTACGTTTGCGCAAATGTCCAATATTTCCATTATCGTTAAAGTTATGGAAAAAAAAATTGATATAAAAGTTGCTTTATTTTCGAGATAGTGATAGTAACTTTATTTTTTTAAATGAGAGCCATTTTGGATTTTACCATAAAAAAAATTAATTTTCTTTCGCTTTCAATGATGTGAGCCAATCTAGGTTCCAGGTAATAAATTGCTGCCTATTTAAAAATTATTATTTGAAACCATATATGCCATAAAAACAAATTATTTCAAAAGAAATTGAAACATAATCAATATTGACAGGTTATTAAGAAAGTTAATTAAATATGCTCAAAATGAAGGCCATTATTTGCCAAACATAAGTGCATTAGTTACTTTAGCCAATGTGCTACGGTTAATACTATTCAGCACTTCTACGGATTCGCGTAATTTTTGAATATTATTATAATTAGAATTACTACCCCTTAGACAGAAGTCCAATGGTCTTAGGTCTGCTGATCTGGCTGTACGTGTATTAGTAGCTTTTACTTGGTTATTTAAACGATTATTTAACTAATTAATAACATTCCTGACATTTTGAGCAGGAGCATCATCTTGCTGATAATATATTGCAAAGTTTTGTGCTAAAGGTATTTCTTTCAAAAACCCTTCTAGTGTCGTTTCCAGCATTTGTAAGTAACATGCCTATCGAACAATTCCCCAGTATGCCACAAAAACATTAAATCCAAAACGAATATGGTTTCGTCTCAGTATAATTATGTGAAGATTTTCTTGGCTATAATGGTGATTATTGTGACGACTGAACACACCTTAGTAAGATTCGTTAGCCCAAAGGATGTGATTAATAAAACCGTCCTTCTCTGCCATTTTATTCATCACGAATCTGTAAAATGTTATTTTACGCTGATAGGCATTTTGCTGTAGAGTATGAGCAACATGTATGTATATGTAAACTAATGTAAACTACAGTTAAATACTTTAACATTTGGCAGTCGTCATTCTGGAAAACTATTTTGATAGTCTAGAGCGGCAAGGCGGGTGTTTTTGTTACACCTTATGTAGAGACAAGACATATCATATTGCTCATTTTGTGGGGAACTGACATTTTACATAAATTAAGTTACTATTACTGGAAGCCTTAATTTAAATATTTCACTTGAATAACTAATAAATCCCTAAATATTTCATTTCGATATTTCACTTCAAATATTCGAATCACCGAATTTTTAATTCAAATGATACATATATGCAAACTCGAAACTGACAGCTCAAAATGTTATTTAGTTTGAAGGCATGACAACATAATTTATTTGTTTTCAAGGCTTACATGGTTTAATATAATAATTTTCAAATACGCAGCAATTTATAACCTACATAGAATGTTAAAACCATAAAACATATTTTTTTATGTTGTAAGATCCAAGCTCGTGGCAGGTATTTATTGGCAAAAGTCGTGATCTTGCATTATTTTTAATATAAACCAAAAAAATAATGCAAGATCACGACTTTTGCCAATAAATACCGTTTATGTCTGTTATGTCTAACTGATGAAGCTCTGGAGCCCCAGAGCGAAACGTCTTAATGTTATTATACAACTATAATTTGTTCAAACTTTTAAACGAACCCAATCCCAAGATAATTCGAAAATTATATATATATATATATATATATATATATATATATATATATATATATATACACGTTCAGGCACCACTGAAATGCGACAACATCGCACCAACCGTTATAATTTATATATAGTATTCATTCTAATGATAAGTTTGAAGCTGTGTAGCTTAAGTTAGTTGTAGGCATCAATTCCAAAAGTACCCTCATCAATATAATTAATATTTTTTTTATTTTATAGTACACCAACTAATAAAGTCGGTCCTATTTCTTGTGAAAAATGTTTATTTCTCACTTTTGAGTGTAACATTAGTCGTGAAAATCATTCAACGTTCACCAAAAAAGATAATAGTTTGCTTATACTTATTATTCAGAGATTTCAAAACATCGTGAAAATTTCCATATTCTTTGTTTCTACATGTAATTATCCAGAAGTCTGAAAACATCGCGTTGACAATACCCATATCTGAAATATATTACATGGAATATTAATATATTACCTTTACCTAACCGTTTTTCAAAAATGTCTCATTCAATTGTTGCTGCATATTTTCCCTTCTTTTTATTTATTTAGCAGTCTCATATTTTCAATTTTCGAAGAAAAAAATGCTCCCACGTCATAGCGTTGATACACATTTCAGACTGAACAACTACTATAACTCGAAAACCTATGATTATTCTTACAAATGTCCAGCTTAAAGGGAAAGGGCATGTGTAATATTGTTTTTTTGACCGACGAACCCCAAACGGAGGAGATATACAATTCGACTGTGTGCTTTTTTTTGGTTTGTGCGCGCCTTTCATATAGTAATCGTAGTCCGATTTTGATGATTTTTGATTCATTTGAAAGAGGAGCCTTGAGAAATGGTCCCATATTCATAAAAACGGGAATCCGACATCTCCTTCCCTACGAAAACCGCCCTCGAAGGGGGTGGAGGGGGCAAATTTTCTCGAAAATTGAAAATCTGAGGTGGTATAATTAAAGATAGGACAATATCCGAAAACGTTTAAATTGAACATTTATTCAAAAAAGTTACGGTTTTCGAGATAGACGCATGATAAATTCTAAAATGTGCAATGTGGAGAGGGCGATTTCTGTCGAAAATTGAAAATCTGTGGGCAGTACATGAAGGGCATAATTATTTGTAACAACATTTATAATGAACATTTTTCCCTTAGAGTTAAGGTTTTCGAGTAAAATCGATGTTAAAAAGGTAACATCTAAAATATTCAACCGCAGCGATGATCTGAGATCTCAATAATAAAAACTGCAAGCAAGGAATATACGTGGGTAATAGGATAAGTACTATATTCATTGGTATTAGTGAACGTTCAACGATTTTCATGACTAATGTTACACTCAAAAGTGTGAAATAAATATTTTTTACAAAATATTAGACCGACGTTATTTGTTGGTGCACTGAAAAGTATAAAATAATATTAATTCTATTGGTGGTGGTACTTGTGAAGTTGGTGCCAAAAGTTATCAATCTACTTGCAACTGCACAACTTCAAAAGTAACAGCACCAATAGAATTAATATTATTTTATACTTTTCAGTGCACCATCTATTAACGTCGGTGCAATTTTTTATAGTGGACTATTTTTTCTTACTCATTTCCAAAATAACAAAAAATATTCAAAATCAGAACACATTTACTTTGCAAAAGGCGTGAACATCTATAGAAAATGCAGACGTACAGTCGAATTGTATACCTCCTCCGTTGTATCCTCGATCAAAAATAGTTGATCGCAGAAACCGAAAAAAACACGTACTTTCAGGCGTGAGTTCTGTAGTTCCGATCTTTCAGTTTCATTTCAAGTTAGTCATGAATTGTTTCGCGAGCTAGCTTAATTTTGTACTAAATGAATTCGCGTTCAAGACAGTTACTCGAACTGTCTGCTTTGGAGCATTCCTATATGAATACCCCCAAGATGAAACATCAGTGTTTGTATTGTCAGATCACCACAATGAAGACAGCAATAGTGATAAGACTTCCATTTTGTCGGAAACCAACGAAAATATTTAAATTAATGAATAATGGGTTGGCTACACTTTTATCCCTGGCTAAGATAAGAATTGGAACGGATTTTTGATAATAAATAATTCCATCAAACAAGCAACGTTACCATCAACATTTTCTCAATAAAATATTGTATACATATGTGTACAGACATATGGTACAGACAGCTGCATCCGACAAAGTTAAATCTTGGCCTCCAACAAAAGAATTCAGAAATCATGTTTGTACACGAATAAGGACCTAAGTTGCAAATGAATACATGTTCAAGTAAGATCACCACTAAATGTTGCACGACTTTTTTTGGCATTTATTTTACTGTATATCATTTTTGAGTTCATTAAACTTGATGTCCAAATTGTATTCTATTTTAAATTACGTTATTGTAATCTCGATGTGTTTTCATTTTTATTTGATACTAGCCGTTGCTCACGGCTTCGTCCGCGCTACCTGTGAGTGAAAATTCTGTCGGGATCGTTGACCCGGTATGCAGGCTAGACGGAACAAACAGACAGTTTACAGACAAAAATTATAAAAAATGTTGTTTTGTTAGATACTATATGCAATTAGTTAAAAACCTTGTTATTTTGATATGACAAAGAGCCACTTCGATTTTATTTATTTGTAAAGATATTTTTCCATATGATACAAATATACAAAAAAGAAAATCTGTATACAGGGTAAATGTTTAGTGTGTCCACGGTCGATAACTCGTTATTTCAGGAATAAACATCAATTTCCATATTTTGAAATTAACTATAGATGTTCTATAACATAGTGAAACATCATTCTCATGTTTTTTTTTTAATGGAACAATCTATATTTTATATCAAAGTCGGAATCTTCACGATTACATTAATATGAACTTATACTGGGTTATACTGAAGAGCTCAAAAGATTTGATTGATTTTGTCCGAAAATTGGAATGATTTAAACTTCCCGTATGTTACTTAAATGACAAAATGATGTATTTTTTGCTTTTGCCGATTATTTTAACTTTTGTTTTGTTGTAATTAAGACTTATTTTTACAATATTTCATAAGTTGTGTATACGGAATGTCAAAACTCAAATAAAATATTTTCTAAACACTATATTTTATATCATAAACAAAAAGAGCTGTCATTCAGTGCTCAGTTTTAATGAATATTCCATATATACTTAAAATGAATAATGTCGGAGATATTTTCATATTTCTTCCAATTTTATTTATACATTTAAATTGTGTTGCCTATAGAAAAACTTTAACAAAAATAAAACCCCATTAAAGATAGGTAGCCAATATCCATTTTCAGAAAAAATCCATTTTCTGTAATATTAGGTTATTTATTTACAGTAATTTACAGTAATAAAAGAAGATTTTTATTTTAAAGTACACAGTGCTTAAATTATCATGGCGATTGTTATATAAACAATCATATTTTCTGAATACCTCATATAATTATTATAGGTATTATCATGACTAAGTTACAAAGGAAAGAAGGAAAGAAAAACATCCATGTCATATCTATTCTTTGATATAAAGAAAATTCATTTGGAAAGCTACTGCAAACCTGAAATTTTCTAAGAAATCCACACAGTCTGTTACTTTTATTAGATGATCTCAAAAAATAATTATTTTTCCCTCATTTCCTCACAGCCTGCATGATATTTCTTTATCTTGCAAGAGCAATATCAACATTTACCTGCATTAAAATTATTTCATTCTATCACATAGAATAATATTGTCATTGATCTTTACTCAAAATTGATATTGGTTACCTGTAATATATTTTTTATAGATATTAGGTTTTTATAGTTTTTTCAATATGATGTTATTTTCATATACCTACACAACTTATAGGTATTCTTAAATTTTTAAGAAAAAAATAAATATCTCCGAAACTGTTCATTTTAGGTCTAGGGAATAAATGAAAATTGAATGACTGTTCTTTCTGTTTATGATATAAAATAAAGTTGAGAAAATATTGTAGGTATTTGAGTTTTGACATTTCTTCCGCAATGCCTACTGTAAAAATAAGTCATTATTACAACAAAACAAGAGTAAAAATAATCGACGCATGCATAAAATTTACATAACTTTACCATTCAAGTAACATACAGGAAGTTGAAATCATTGCAATCATATCTCTGGACCCCACAATATAACCAAGAATAAGTTATATATACATATGATCGAGGAAGGAGTTTGTTCCTTGTTCATGAACAACCTCGAATAATCTAATCTACTTTATTAACTTAACTATAAATGAAAACGAATAACTGGCAAAAATGTTAACCAGCCGTCACGTTGAGAAAGCGATATTGCAGATGATACGAGTAGGTAATTATTGAGAAATTAATGAAACTTAATTCCTTGGATATGGTAAATGCATCCAAATCTATTCTATATCGTAATATATCGTAACTCGCGATATAATAATAATCATGCTGTATCTTCAAAATCAATTGATATCGGTCAAAAGGTTTTTCATAACAAAAGATGCCAATGGAAGCCAGGAAGAATTACTGGCAAGATTGGGAATGTCATGTATTACTCGAAAATTCCCAAAAATTAGAGAGTACAGGCAATCCAGCTGAAAAGAAGGTATTTTGAGTGTTCTGGAATTGAGAAAGACCTTCTGCAACTCGATCTTTTGATGGAATCTTTTGAAATGTCAAGAAGAAAAAAGAAACCTTCATTTTTAACAGCTGAGTCAAGACCTATACCTTCCATTTTATAAACTGAGTTGATCCCAAAAGTCATTCCAGATGATGTTGTATATGGGAGTCAACAAAAAAAATCTGGTGTGTAGATTCCAGTGAATGAAAAATTTTACACTATTGCAATACTCTCCTTACATAGCGACGATAATAGCGGCAGTAAAGTAAAAATCCTCTAGTCAAATCGTGCCACATATTTTTTTCAGCATGTCAAGACAACAACAATGGTCATGTAACATTTTTTCGCAAGATAGAACGTTTAGCCAGAATCTGAAGAAACATGTGGAAAATACGGAATTTTATTCAAGCATAACTTTTTTGCGCTTTTTCTCGATGGACCTATATGTGGGTGGTAAAGGGCTCTCAGAAGAATACTTTAGGCAACTTTAATCAAAACCGTTAGAGCCGTTTTCGCGCTATAGTCTTGAGCAAATCACGTTTTTTAGCTATAGCTCAACACCCAGTGTATACAGGCTTCTCATTCAGTGCCACCGGAGAGTGATATTGGTACCAAACAAAATAAGAAAGAAAGCAACAAAATACACCGATCCGTTCCGAGATAATGCTGACACAGACAGACAGACATATATCATTTATAGGAGATAAAATAAGAATTTTAATTGCTGAAAACGATTTTTTATGTGAATATGAATACATCCAATCGATTCAATACACTCTAAAACCCATACATATGAATTTTCATCAAAATCTGTAGACCAGATTCCGAGATAAAATTTATATATATATATATATATATATATACAAGAATTGCTCGTTTAATATAATTAGATAGATACAAGGGAAAAAGTAACATATTTTAAATCTAAAATCTAATATTCTTTTCCTGGGTATAATACACTATTTCTTGTGACGGGAAAAACGATGATTTAATATTGAAAAAATATTAAAATATATTAAAGTCAGAAAATTATCGCAGTGATATTTGAAGTTTTAAACTGGTAGGCTGTAATAATTATAGCAACAATTAGACCTGCGTTGCCAAGGAAACCTTTGAAGTAATGAAGTATCTGTCAATTTAATAATGCATTTAAAAATTGCGAACTTAGTGGTTATTTGTAAAAAATATCTGTTTTCAAGTTTTCTCTGACTTCACTGTAGTCAGAAGAAGCAGCAAAAATAGCGTAACAAAAATTATTGCTAGCTAAATCGCTATATATATATATATATATATACCCGGAAAAAGTCACCTTTTTCCATGGGAGAAAAGTAATTTTATAAAAAGTGATACTTCGTCAGCTGTCAACAGAGATAAAATGTCACACTTTTTTCCTTACCGAGAAAAAATGTATTAATTTTCATTTTTGTGATATTAAAAAACAAATGAATTTATTTTTCAGTCATTTTTCTCATTTCGCGACTAACTTAAAACGTATAAGAACTTGGCGCAAAGTTACCGCCATTCAATAATGTCGGTTTTGGTACTATACGTATACATGAATGTAGTTAGCTATAAAACTATAATAGGGAATCTGACAGCAAGAAATGAAAGAGTAAATTTCAATGCAAAATCTACCTACAGTCTATTGAGTTGAGTATACTTACTCTAGCTTCCTGGTCACCAATAAGACATACCGCCCTGAGACTGGGACACCACTTCTTGAATTCGTTCATCCAGTTAGACAAAGTGGATTTTGGAACAATAACGATATGAGGCCCAGGAGTATTTTTGTAATGCTTCATGAAACCTAACAGTGATATAGTCTGGAGCGTTTTACCCAGACCCATTTCATCAGCCAAAATACCATTGATTCCATTCTCATAAAGCGTTATCATCCAGTTGAGACCGCGTACCTGATAATCTCGCATTTCACCGTTCTTTATATAGAAAGGAGAAGTGTCAAAACGGATTGTGGGTTTGGTTTTAAGATTTGTTTCAGCAAGAAGCTCTTCATCTTCTTCCTGTTCAGTTTTTCGATGTCGATGACTAGGAAAATAAATGATGAAAATTAAGCATTCTAATCAGCTGAAATGATACTTACTCGGCTATATCGTCCTTTTTCTCTTTTCGAGGTCTTCCTGATTTAGGCTTTGTTGGAGTTTTTGTTTGATTCATAAAATGAGAGAAAATTTCAGTTTGTTTCAGTAGAAAATCAAATCTTCTAGACCGATCTGAAGCAACCTTAGAATCGAAGTCATCACCTTTAGATGTTGTATCAGAGGAGGATTCATTTTGTCCAAGTTCCTAAACAAATTATACATATAAAGAATTTGAAATAAAGCTATTAGCAAAACCTACGGAATTTTCACCAGTTTCGGCGGGATCTCCGGCATCTACACTTGTTTCTGTACTCTCCTCTTCTTTTGACATTGTTTATTTAATAATTAATAAATTAGTTTTCTAATTATTAGTTACAAAACAGAGATAAAGTGATGGCAATCATATAACAATACCAAATTACAATGATTACAAATGAGTCCGCTAAAATGTACCACAATAGGCTTGTCGGTAAATTGTGATAGAAAAACGGATAATGAACATGAACGAACAAATTAAGTCAAATTATCAACGGTTGACTGTCAACCGTCAACAACACCACAGAATACTAATAAATAACCACAGAATACAGAATACTAAAAATAACAACACCAAGACCAGTAAGAACGTACCAAGAAGACTGGAAACAAGGAGAGTACTTCTCCTAGTCTAAAGCCCGCTACAGCAAAACAAGCAAGCAATCATGCAGCAAAACATACTCCGTCTGCAGCGGGCTTGAAAACTTCCTATGCTTCTCCACAAGGAGGATAGGAGGACAGAAGCAGTGTGTTCCTAAATACAAAACTGCCAGGCTTAAATTATGTCATCAATCAATGTCATATTCCTATATTAAGTCCAAATATCTGTCATTTTCGACGGCCATTTTAACCCTGGCCCTGAATGTTTTGAATTTTGGAACAGCCAGCATATAAGAAGGGAGTACTCAGAACGTGAAGCCGTGCCTTTTTCCTACTGCTCGTTAAAAAAAAGAGCAATCAATATCAGTAATATCTGAAGTATTTAAAAAAAAAAGATGAGCTATAAGGATACCAGAATGGTATCAGTAGTAACAGAAAAAAGAAGAACAAGAGAGTGAAGCCGTGCGGAATGTAGTATGAACACCGGTGCGCACGGTGACAAAGGGAATTTGCATGAAAATCATCAGTTTTGCTGATGTTCTGCTTTTTTGCTTGCTATAAGGAAGAAAAATCACAAAAAAGTCAGAGCGTTTATTGTATCATGGCTTAGAGTACCTACAATCTTATAATATACATTTTATATACGAAGTTCATAAAATTAACTACCCAAATGCAAAAAAATAAACTCACATGATTGTACAACATAAACAACACATTAATGTCCAATAAAACTAACTTAATGGAAATTAAACACGAAGTCTTCTCCACAATATATTTGCATAAAATTAACAGGGATGATGAGACATGTTTCGGGTCTATATAGACCCATTATCAATCTCACATGGTTGTGGAAAAAGAAAATGTATCCTGTAGATTTTTAAGAAAATCTTGTGTTACCAATGAAATGAAATAAAATTCTTAAAAAACTAATAAACTTAAATAATATCCCTTACATAACTATTCACCCATAAAATAATGAATTTCTCACATAAAGCAGATTCTAACTTCACCAGTGGAAGGACAAAGCAAACCATCTCTATTTTTCACTGCTATGAGGTAAAATGCAGTATGCATTCACGCGTATAATGTTCAAACCTCGCAGGTTGCCCATACGCCAGGTAGCTTCACAGCCGCGCTTGGCTCTTTAAGCCAATGCTACCTTCATACCTTCTATCCTTCTTGCTTCTCTATGTAGCCACATGAGATTACAGAACTTGCAGGGGCATGGCCTCGTGTACGACGAACATCTTGACAAATACCTTAAATATTTGTTCTCTTTATTTATCTTCATGACATGATCGGCTATCTTTTTTAAGCGAGAGCCACTTGTTACGCACTGCATGGTCCTGTTTCCAGTCTTCATTTTCACTTGTCGCCGCAGTGGTGATGTCAGTGGTTAAAAATGCGCAAACTTCACCAAATTCAGTCCAAAACGTATATATGTATCGTGCTTTAAGCAATGGTAAATGATAAATCAGTAATATATATATATTGACCACCCTGTATTTATTAAGATGTGTTCGACCATTCGTAGATTTAACCCGAACACACTCATGATGACATTTCCCTTTCAGTATTCTGTGGTTCTCTGAGTCCAGTACTCCACTCTTCCATGTGTTGTCCGTGTTCCTTAGTCCTTATAGAACACTGGAAATATGAGAATAAACTCGCCCTAAAAATCGTGTTTAATTTCGTCCGAATATTTGTAAATGCGTCTTTGCGCATCATGCCGTGCGCAAAGAGCGGCTCTCGCTTGAAGAAGACAGCAGATCATGATCACGAAGATAAATAAAGACACAAATATTTAAGGTAATTGTAAATATGTTCGTCGTACACGAGGCCACGCTATGATATGCAACCTCTGTAATCTCATGTGGCCACGTAGAGAAGCATAGGAAGTTTACTCTCCTTGACACTCTTTGTTTCCAGTCTTCTTTGTCCTTACAGTCCATACCTTAGTTCATGAACAAATATAGGGAGGACGAGTAACACGAGTAGTGGGAGTAGCACAATAAACATTGGGTTATCGTATGTCATTTCGGTAGGTTGCGCAAAATCACGCTGCGCATCCTTATGTAGTATGGGCGAAGGAAACTTATATACAACAATAGACACTCAGTGAAATACTGCGCAACATACCAAATTGACAACTTATCACGGGTCGTTATTTCAGCCACTTCTGCTTATAGAACAGGATACAGAGTTAGTCATCCTCCTTTTATATATTCTTGCTAAGAAGCTGTGTAGACAGGAGATTCAACTGTCTATACAAAACCAAAACCTCTGCAAACGACGGCAGGTTCGTAGCCTATTAAAATCGGGTATGCGCGCTACGTTAGTGCGCACGTGTCATTTGCCTTTGATGTATTTTTAAATTCAAATTCATGTCAAGGAAAATCTTATTGTTTGACGTTTCGGTGATTATTAGTTTCCAACTTAATATTATGGCTCACGTTTCTTGCATTGAATAATGTTTTTGCAAGTCGGTGAAATATAACAGTAGAACTAATGGCATTTTGTCTAAGAAAATCTTCTTCATATCAGTATTTTTGTTTATTGTAATGAATAGTTAATAGTTACCTACAGAATTCTCAAAAATATCTTACGTGGTTTGATGCTGCGGTCATCATTTCAAATATGTCAAAAAAGGTAGAGCAGCTATTAGAATATATTTATTTGAGATCTGCATATCGAGGACAGATGCTTTGATCCAAATAATTCTATAACAATATTGAGAGACGGAAGAGAAAGATATTAAGTGCAAATTGAGCGAGAACGACAATACGAGTTTAGAACCTATTATGAAATGCACAATAAATACATTTGGATCGTTTTTTTAATTCGGAATCCCACAAAGACAAGAAACACTAGTTAAATAATAATACCCATTCAATACCCTATACACTGATTTTACTTTTATGAGAATAGATAATTAAAGCAGATCTTATCACTATAACAGTTCTTATGCGATATGCTATCCAAACTATTTTCATACCTATATTATAATACGAGGAGGTCATTTGCTATCTGTTTATATTTCGCATAATCGCCGCTCTATCACATTTCAAGTCACTCCATAGACAAAAAAGTCGCCCACTTTTTAATGATATTTTTTTTTCTGGAGCCCGTTTTATATAGCAGTTCAGCGCGCCTTGTTTCATGAACATTCAAGCATCAAGTTTCAAATATAGCATGTTTTACAAGCAATCATCAATAGACAATGAGGAATGTAATTTTCTAAAAGCTTATGTTGATCTTCACGCATTCTAAAAGTTCAATTATCTAACCTTATTTGAATTTCACTATTTGACTTCACAGAGAGAGGAGACAGAGAACATAGATAAAATATATAGATACGGAGACAGAGAAGACACATGGAGGTGCGCACTTTCGTTATGTGCAAACCCGATTTTTAGGCCACGAACCTGCCGTCGTTCACAGCGTCGCCCCCTCCTCAGGTGTTATATCTCCTGTTTAAATAGCTTCTTAATTCTTGCCTTGTCGCTACAGGGCTGATAGTGTTCTCTGCACAGTATACTAATAAATAGTTCTCTGGATCGGGCTATCATGATCTTTGACATGTTTGTTTATTAATATTTTATTTGTTTTCACCATTTGTAAACAAAGTTTAAATTTGGTAAAACAGAAATTGTCATAAGACTGAAAATCTGAATATGGTAGGTCGAAAATCGAGTATAAAATCATTAACGTCAACAAAAGTAAATATATTATTTTTATTATAGGCACAAACCCAGACAGCTAATTATAAGAAACCGTCCAGTGGTGCGCCCCGAAAAAAGTCAGGTCCAAAATTTGAACTGAATGAAGATCAGAAGAACGATATCAGAGAAGCATTCGATCTTTTCGATAGCGAAGGCAGTGGTAAGATAGACTCTAAGGATCTAAAAGTGGCCATAAGAGCTTTGGGCTTTGAACCAAAGAAGGAAGAGATAAAGAAGATGATCGCTGACATAGACAAAGATGGCACTGGTAAAATATCCTACGATGATTTCTTACAATTGATGTCGGTAAAAATGGCAGAGAAGGATTCCAAAGAAGAAATTATGAAAGCGTTCAGACTATTTGACGACGACGAGACTGGTCGTATAAGTTTCAAAAACCTCAAAAGAGTGGCTAAAGAACTAGGTGAAAAACTCACTGACGAGGAACTCCAAGAAATGATCGATGAAGCTGATCGAGATGGCGATGGGGAAATCAATCAGGAAGAATTCTTAAGAATTATGAAGAAGACGAGTTTATATTAGTGTCACTAATTATATCTTTGAATTATTTTTTTATGCACAAAAGAATCATTGGATTCTGCCATTGCAATAATAATTTAAATATTGTGTTCGCCTTTATTTTATTTTTAAATAGCTTTTATTGTTTTACCTTAGCTAGACAATACCTTTCTGATACAGATATGGAAATACATTTCTGGGACATGGGTTTTACAGTGAGCTAGAAAGAGGTTAGTCGGGCGGTATAGATCTATACAGTGTTCTAGTTGGGCCGGCCGACCAGTACGATATTCGAAGTATGGAGACAACTGCCAATATGCATGTATCTTTAATTAACCAACTTTAAACTCCACGTTGTGCTTTCTCTCCAAACTTCGAGTTAGTTCGATAGTAATTCATTAGAAATTGCGAAGGTAAGTCTATAGCACTTGAACTGTATGTATACGGGGGAAGGGGGAATTATCATGTAACTAGCAACTGCAATGCGACTATTGCACAATCCTCGCTGTCAAAAGTTAAAACGTCGATTTTGTACAGTGTTGCCGCTCATTCAATGTAGAGCCTAAATTGATGCTTGAAAAAAATTATCAAAACGAAGTTTTGCATGATAGACATATGTTGTTGTCAAAATGGTATGCAACCCAAACAGCATGGAAGGGCAAAAAGTACCCCGCGGACGATGTTTCGGTGTTATAAAATATAAAATTCACCAACATCTATTTGCTCACTTGTAAGTACTTGAATAAACTAGGGATCAGTCCTGTGTTTGACGTCGTCTATTAAACTATCTTTCTATCACACTTTTAGACCAAATAGTTTCATTTGTTTCCTCCTAATTATTACCTAATAAATAAATATGGTGAAATCATGTTCAGCGTCCAACTGCGTCGCTCGATTTGCAGCAGATAATCATGTCTCTTTTCTTAAGTAGGTGTTTTATCTTTTATTTTAATTGCTTGCAAATTAGATATGAATTGGCTGCTATTATAGTTTAGTAATAGGTAAAATTGAGCGTTAAGCGACATTTACACTTATGTGGATTTGGAGGAAATGTTCTCTGGTGTGGATTCATGCAGCCCAAATTAACGAGTAACAAGTAACAATTACAAATAGCAAGTAAAAGTTGAACTTCTTATTTTTCAATGGGAGTGTTCATGCAGCCAAGTAACAATTATCAATTAATGAATAAGAAGTAGAAGTTGGCCAACTTTTAACTTTCTTACTTGAATTCAACGAGGTGAACGCTGATTGGTCAGGCCGATGATGTAAATAACCTCACTTTTTGAAATATTTGTGTATTTCTTTGGGTACCTTGAAAAATCATTCGGTATCTCTATCTTCCATTTTTATTAAAAATTTGGAATTCTAAACACTTGTTTTCAGTTATCCAGCGGGGACAGAGGTTATTTTAAAAAATGAATTTCGAGGATGTCAGACTTGTGCGCATGCTTACTTTTCACTCTTAATTCTTAATTTGAGTGCATGAATGCTACATTTTTATACTTGTTAATTGATAATTGTTATTTGATACTTTTTACTCGATAATTCTTACATGATGCTGCATGAATCCACACTAAGAGAGCTTTGGGTTAAAGCAACTAAAGAGATAAATTCGTTGCACAGAAATTAAGCGTAATTTTATTAAAATAGTATTGAAGAAGGATGCCGTAACGAGCGTTTTTGTCTTCCTAGAACACATTAAAGTCAACACTACAATTTCTCTAAGAACTAGTTGTCGTTATCCTTTACCTGAAGGGTAGGTATACTAAGCTTTTTACTAATAAATACATACAAGATGATTCACAATGAGTGTAAGAAATCAACTGTGATTAAAAGTACAATATACAATCTGCTGAAAAAGAATTACATATTTGTTGGAAGCTGCGAAATCTCCAAATATAATGATATGAAACATACAAAGCGCTGCACACATTCTGTACTCTGTTCAATTAGTATTAAACGGTTACTCAAAAGAGAATAAACACTTTACTGAAAGTCGTTGTTTTGCTCACGTTTAATCGCTAATTTCCACTGAACTAACGCAAACTTTAACAATATTAGGTAATATGTATCTGAAAAAGTACTGGAATTGGTAATTTAGCTTTTTTGAGCGTAACTCTTATGCGGCCTACACACCTTAATGTATGCAGCGATGCAGGCATCGACTCTTATGTTTCATGATACAAGTGGCAGTGTGTGTAGTACTGAATCGCGTATTTGGCATCAGTTGCGGCTTGCAACGCTACAGAGTCTGAATTCCCATTTCGGTCGCCGAGTCGTTGATGCTGATGCAAGTTTCAGCGTGTATACAATTGCGTCAATGCGAAGACAATATTTTATTTTCCCGCCTCATTTTAGAGGTTCGTTTCTTTTTCGTTTGTTGGTGTGGATGTAAATTGCATGATGGAAAATGATAGACAATTTTGGGAAGAGTTCATAAACATTTATCAGCTGCATACGTGTCTTTGGAATACAAAGGCTAAAGAGTATTCAGACAGGAACATAAGAAACCAAGCCTATGAAGAACTTGTTAAAAAATGCAAGGAAAAATTTCCAGATGCAAATAAGGACTTCGTAGTTAAAAAAAGTCATAAATTCTCTCAAGTCTGGGAGTGGCACTGATGAAGTTTACGTTCCATCCCTATAGTATTATTATATATTAAGTTTCATAGCAGATTCTGAAATCCCTCGAAAAGGCACATCAAATATAGATGAAGAGGACGAGAGTGGCAACGAAAAAGTACATAATTAGGTATTTAAAGCATATTAAATGTAGTAAGTATATTTTTAATTAATCATGTACAAGTTTTGTTTAATATTTTTACTCGTAATGAATATCTTGAATTTTAACTTATCCGCAAAAACACTTATTGTTTTTTGTTTGTTCGAGTTAAACCCCACTTTTTTCCTGGAAAAATACAGCGCCGTTAGTATTGTAACGTTTAACCCTGTGCTAAACGTTGTGGGGTGAGTTCACTTGCGTAATACTCAAAATTCGCAGATTGCTTCCAATGATTTATTTTCAAACACACTGTACACGGCTTTCTGTTATAGTACAACTGTCACTACTTGTCACTTTGACTATCGCGTTTCAACTACTTTCGAGTTATGTCTCCAATCGACTGATACAATAAACTGACTGTGTCCCATGATCGTCACGGCTTTATATATCTGAATCATGATATGACATTCATCGAGAATGTTCTATGATTATCTAGACGAACATAATTAATGTTCTAGATCCTTGTCAAGGTGACAATAGCACGACAAATTGTACCTCACATACAGTTTCTGGAAGGATCGAGAACAAATCTACTACAATTCCAGAACTACACAATGAAATACACAAGCAACACTACTGGAAACAAGGTAGCAGAATGAATACAAACTAAAAGAAATAATAACAGTAAGTACATGATAAACTACCCACGTAACAGTATTAAAGTATATTTTGAATTCATCTCTAATTTTTTTATCGTACAATAGCTGCTCTTGGAGTACGTTTTAGTGATATTAAAGGATTTCCTTCTTGTCGCCATTCTCCATGCATAACATACCCAGTTTCAATATCTTACTGGTCATATGAAGATCTTGGTGAATAAGTTGTTGATGATTTACGTCTAAGGAAGTTATGAAGAGCACAACATGCTAAAACTACAGCATCAACCTTTTCAATCAGTATGGAATACACGAAACCGGCTAGCCATTATGCCAAAACATTTTCTACGATTCTCCGTGCTCTGCTTAACCTGTGTCGAGTGGTGGGATATCAACTGTCAAATAATAGTTGAATATACTCAAGTAATGGAGTATCAGTCCTACACAGAAGGTCTCGACAATAATTTCGCGTATTCACTAAGAAGTCCTCCTGGTACAGAGGTTAAAAGCTAGTTAGGTAAAAGATGTTCGTAAGGGAACAAGCCTTATTCACTAGTGTCGACTACTTGGGGAACAAGCCCAAGTAAGCCCTGAAGGAAGTAGGAGTGTAAGAGAGGCGAGAAGCCTTTCTTACTAGAGTCAACTACTTGGGGAACCAGCCCAAGTAAGCCCTGAAATATTAGAGTCGACTACTTGGGGAACAAGCCCAAGTAAGCCCTGAAGGAAGTAGGAGTGTAAGAGAGGCGACAAGCCTTTCTCACTAGAGTCAACTACTTGGGGAACCAGCCCAAGTAAGCCCTGAAATATTAGAGTCGACTACTTGGGGAACAAGCCCAAGTAAGCCCTGAAGGAAAGTGAGAGTGTAGAAGAGTGAGAAGTCTCTCCTACTAGAATCGACTACTTGGGGAACAAGCCCAAGTAAGCCCTGAAAGTTAAAATTAGCGTGAGGGAATTTAGACAAGATAGCAAGACTAGTAGTGAAATAAAACTCTCGGTATATATGGAAAACCTGCAGAAGCTGACATGAGATGTTTTCGGAATGAGTCGAAGAAACTGACTGAATTTTAATGCGAAGCAGCACGCCTTTTATACTGCTGATCTGCTTAGCTATAGGTGGAAATTTATTTATCAAAGTTACCCTTTTTGGTTGTTACGCGATTTTCACTTCATGTCAGCTGGATACAGAACCACATTTATTTTTAATATTTACAGGGTGATTTTTACAATAATAAATTATGTTGAATAAAAACTAACTGTCACAGGGTGATTTCTACAATTGGGAATTAATAATAAACTGAATAAAAACTGTGTCACAACAACCTGTAATTAAATATTCTTTCTTCCTTTGTTAGATTGTTTTGAGCATACGGCTTCATTAGGTTTTCAAGGAGCGGAAAAGCTTCATCCCCAACAAAAGTATAAGGCAAGGTAAATTGGGTTCCATTAGAAGTTTCAGGACAGGGTAAATATAAATTGTCATTTATCAGTTTTTCATAAAATGTAGTTTGTTGCAAAACTCCTCCGTCTGAAATCCGACCATTAATACCGGTGTGAATCATTATGAACTCGTAATTTGCATTAACGACTGATAACTATACGATGGTCAATTTGTCTTTATAGTTGTAATAGTATGATCCACTACTAGGGGGCTTCATTATATTAATGTGTTTACCATCTATCGCACCACAGCATGTATCAAAGTTCCATTTTTCTTTAAATTCATTTGTTATTGATTTCCATTCCGCTTCGCTCTTTGAAAACTGAAACAATAACAGCGAATTATAATTTGTTTCAGGATACTGGAGGTAATGCAGAGTTAACAGAAATCAATGATTCATCAGACACAGACTTATCAAACATTCAGACTCAAAGTACTTCACGTATGAGCAGCAATCTCTCAAGGCGTTTGACAAGAAGAAAGAAGATTCCGCAAGAAAAGGAATTTCTCAATGTTGCCACTAAAGCTTTGGTAAATTACAATTTATCTAATGTTATATATGTAGTTTGTGTGGATTATTAATGAGTGAATTCTATCAGTTGAGGTCAGTCGTTTATTTCATGATCGGTTACAATTGACATGTGACAGTTGACAATGGTTTCCTTTTTGTTGGTGTTGCCAACCAATATCTAGTTACAACATCTAAAAAACATAATCTTCCTACACATGTTGACGACAAATACGATGCTATGGGCAAAAAAATGGCCTTTGATCTAAGGTCCCTTTCCCCTGATCAACTAATTTTTGCAAAAAACTTAATGAGTGACGTTATATATTATGCCAAATTAAATAAGCTCAATGAAGATGCAGTGGTTTGTATTAAAAAAAACAGGAATTTAATACATCCCAATATCAAACCAATAATAATGGTCAATATTGTACCCATAACAGTTCGTCAAATACAGTTATTAGTCGTACATATGCTTGGAACAATAAATAATGCCAGTACATTTACACTTCATAATACAGTTGAACCACAACAGTTTGAAGGTCTTGATGAATACTTGCATTTTAATAAGCAGTAGCTTTTAGTTGTGCTTAATATTTTCATGTGTTTATAATAAATAAATAAATATAACTTCTTCTTCTTCATGAACCATAGTTTCTCCACTGCTGGAGATAGATCTCTTCAAGTTTTTTCCAGGTATCTCTAACCTGCACTTTCTGTATCCAATTTCCTCCCGCTGTTGCTTTAATATCGTCAGCCCATCTCTTCATTGGCCTACACGATTTTCGCTTGTTTTCCCAGGGTCTCCATTTCAATACTCTAGATGTCCATCTATTGCTATCCATCCTGGCCACGTGTCCTGCCTATTGCCACTTCAATCTGGCTATTTTCTCGGTTATATCAGTTATTCTGGTTCTTCTTCTAATCTCTTCATTCCTTATACGATCTCTCAAACTGACACCTAGCATTTGTCTCTCCATAGCTCGCTGCGTGCAATGTAGATTGTTTTTTGTGAGGCTATTTTTTGAGAAGCATGGTTTAATTGTTCGATCATAGTCTTCAATTCGAATGGGTCTTTACTTATTACAATCACATCGTCTGCAAATCGTAGGTGGTGGAGATATTCGCCATCGATTCTAATTCCTTTTCCTTCCCAGTCTAGTCCCTTGACAACGTCTTCTAACGCCAGCGTAAATAATTTGGGTGAGATGGTATCACCTTGTCGTACTCCTTTCTTTACTTCTATGTGCTCCGTTTTCAGGTCTTCGTCTAATTTAAGTAATATTACTAAATTCTCATTTATAGACTTGAGGAGTCCTGTATATCTTGAATCTATTCTGGCGTTATCTAAGGACGCTTTCTTCTAGTGGATAAATGCTAAGTGGATATTGATGTTGTATTCGTTTGTTTTTTCTATCAGCAAACGAAGAGTCTGTTTATGGTTGGTCGTGCTGTAGCCTTTGCGGAAGCCGGCCTGTTCCACTGGCTGATAGGAGTCAAATTTATTAGTTAGACGGTTTGTTATAATTTTAGTGAGGAGCTTGTATAGGTGCGAGAGTAGGCTGATTGGTCTGTAGTTATCAAAATCAGCTTGGTCACCTTTCTTAAGAAGAAGGACTACCTCGCTTCTTTGCCAGTGTTTGGGTATCCTTTGTTCTTCGATACACTTATTAAGTAGAGTTCTGATTTCTTCCCTTAGTACACTTCCTGCTATTTTTAGGATTTCAGTGGTTATACCGTCTTCCCTGGACATTTTTTGCTTTTCATTTGTTTTAATGCCATTTCTAGTTCGTTTTGGGTTATTTCTGGAATTTCCTCGGAGCCTATATTTAGAATCTGTCTTTTTTCTTTGATTGGGTTTGGGAGGGTGGACGAGTAAATGTCGGTGTAGAATTGTTCTACTACTTTCGCTATATCCTCTTTTTCTGTGGTAAGCTTTCCCGATTTATCTCTCAATTTTATTATTTTGGCTTTTCCTTGTGACAATTTGGATTTCAGTGTCTTCATACCTCTATTTTCTTCTATGGTGTTATTGATTAATTTCGTATTGTATTTTCTTACCTTTTTTTTAATTTTTTCGTTAGCTCCTTATATTCTTGCGAGTTTCTTTCTGTAATTCTCCTTTTCTCTATAAGTTTTAATGTATTCAGGCTAAATTTTTTAGTGCTTTCTGAATTTGTTGTTGGTTTTGCTCGAGAGTGTCTAAAGTAGGTGTTTTGTTTTTTGTCCCATTCACCATGTTTTCCCTTTCTTTTCTTAAGTTTATTTGGAAGGTGGCTCTTACTAATCTATGGTTGCTGCCCGTGTCAAAATTATTAAGTACGGATACGTCCTTGCAGGATTTTTTATTTTTTTATGTATAAAATCGATCTCATTTTTTGTGCAACCGTCAGGACTTTTCCATGTCCATCTTCTTTGGGGTTGCTTTTTGAAGAATGAGTTCATGCAGTAGAGTTGTTCACTTTGTAAGTATTCTATCAATTTCTCACCTCTCTCATTTCGACGTCCTAGTCCAAATTTTCCAATATTTAATGGATCTCCTTCTTTTCGTTGTCCGAGTTTTGCATTGAAATCGCCGGTTATTATAGTTAATTGTGTATTTTCTAGTTGTTTGGCTCTTGTTATATGCCCGTATAGTTGTTCGATTTCTTCTTCCGATGAGGTGGTTGTAGGTGCATATACGTGTATGATCTGTATTCTATTTTTTTTGCTCAGTTTTAAATTTTATATATAACTCGGCTTGAGATTGAATGCATTTTTGTTACTGTGTGTTTCATGTTTCTGTTTATTAGAATAGCAATTCCTCCCAATGAAGACTGTATTGTTCTGGTATAACGAGTGACCCGATTTATGTTTTTTTAGCTTTTTGTCCTTTCATTCTTCTTTAAGTAAATCTGTCGTCTATCGGGACCATAGACGAGTATCTACCCGCTACCGAAATAAATATAACGTATAGTGTTTATTTACCTTTATGTATACTTCCTTTGATAATTCCTCGTATATCGCAGTACAGGTTTCAGGAATAATTTTGCTTAATAGTTGAGAAATCGCAGTAGAAAACCTTAAATCTTCGTGAGTATTACCAGTAGCTAAATATCTCCCGGACTCCCTCATTACCGTATTAACTTTTTCAATTCGGTAGCGAATTTAGTTCAATATATATTCAAAACATTCTTCGTTCATACGGAGGTAGTTCCTATAGTCGGCTGGCTCGTGTACTTTTAGATCGTCCAATAAATTTGCATTTGAATATCGTTTTCTTTCAATGAACCATCTTTTGGACCATTTCCTTTTTGATTTCTTTCTTCGTTTATGGAGTATAAAGAGTGCCCCAAATACTGCTAATAAAACTGGTGTTGGCAAAACGTACCTCATTTTATTCGTATAATAATAAGCTAATAATAATAAGGCACTAGCTTTCCAAATAACTTCACACTGCTTGTTCTTGCGTTGCATGGAAAAAAATCTGGTGTGTCCACTAACACGACTTTCCTACCGCTCGCAGCAAATTCCAGTGAATAAGAAATCATCCGATCAAAACGAACAACAATGGTCATGTAACATTTTTTCGCAAGATGAAACGTTTAGCCAGAATCTGAAGAAACAGGTGGAAAATATGGAATTTTAGAAATTTTATTCAAGCATAACTTTTTTTGTGCTTTTTCTCAGAGATGGCGGTGAATGTGGGTGGTGAAGGGCTCTCAGAAGAATACTTCAGTCAAGTTTAATCAAAATTCTTAGAGCCGTTTTGGCACTATAGTCTTGAGCAAATTACGTTTCTTGGCTATAGCTCAACACCCAGTGTATACAGGATTCTCATTCAGTGCCATCGGCGAGTGATATTGGTACCAAACAAAATAAAAAAAGAAAGCAACTAAATACCCCGATCCGTTCCCGAGATAATGTTGCCACAGACAGACGGACAAACAGACAGACCATGAACTGAAAATATGTTTATTTGACTTAGAAAACTCTGAAACACCAACAATTGTAAATATCTCGATACCGAAAATTTCACACGATTACAATACTTTCCTTATACAGCTACTATAGTAGCGTAGGAAAGTAAAAAATATATCGAGTCGATTCAGGCATTGCAACAGGTTTCGCTTTGAGTAGGCACGTATGCAAGTGATACAAGTTTCATGAAACATAAGAGTCGATGCCTGCATCGCTGCATACATCAAGGTTTGTAGGCCGCTTTAGAAGGAAGGACGAGAGCGAATATCACACATTGTTTTCCGCGTTAGAAGATGATGAATTGAAATTTTATGAATATTTTAGAATGTCTAAACAGCAGTTCTTCCATCTCTTACATATGATTGTAGGCAGGATAACAAAGGAAAACACTAAGTTTCTTGAAGCAATTAGCGCCTTTGAAAAGCTGCTGGTGTGCATCCGGTAAGAAAAAAATATTTCTTGCAGATATTTGCAAATTTAAATATCAAATGTACATGAACAGACACGTCAGCCAATGCTGCACTATGAAAGAACGGATTTCTAAATATTAAGTTTAGACCTGACAGTACTGAAGTAGGATATTTTTGAGTGCCTTTTTAATACGAATAATGAACTCAATAGAGCAATAACGCCGACCAATATTATAAAGGAATTTTATATAACAAAAAATATGATGAGAATAAGGTTAAATAATAACATTATGTTGTTTAGATCTTCAATAACTTATATTGCCTAATTGAATAATAAAACAAAAAATATAACAAAATAAAAAAACCTGACGGCCTGTAGCCCGCGGAAAGGTAAATTTCTCAAAAATCATTGAATTGAAATTTGAACAAACTTTTCATTGGCTTACATGTCATTAAACGCAAATTGTCCATTTTCAACCGCATGTGTCATAGCCTTGTGGTTAGAGGTTGTTGTTTTGGCTGTTGAATATAATAGGGTTCGCGTTCCGCTTCAAGGCTGTTTTATTTTTCGCCTGTTTCTTATCAATAATTTAAATATATATTTTTAAATCAGGGTCTATATTAAGATCTCCAGAAAATGTACAATTATATCAAATTTATATTGAGTTTTCATGTTTTACCAATATTTTTGAAGTTCCAGTAGACTTATAAGGGTTATCAAACATGAAAATATCAAAATAGTTAAAAAAAAACATTAAACCTATTAATCTATTATACACTAGAACTAAAGACAACTTATCTATTAACAACATTTCTCACTGTGTATACAGCATACAATGTTTAGGTTGCGACATGAAAAATATTGGACAGACCATTCAACTTCTCAAGAATAGTATAATAGGCCACCGCAGTGACATCAACATCAAAAAGACTTTTTACGCCTTGGCGGAATATACAACTCAAATCGAATATCCGACAGATCTTGATAATAATAGAGTCCTCCACATAGAAAGGAACGGGCAAAAACGCATCTTTCTTGAGATGGTGGAGATAGATAAAGAGTGCAAGAGCATGAACAACAGAACTGACATTCATGGAGAGCCAAATATACTCTCTTTTTATAAACAACCACCACCTCAATCACACTAGAACAAAATGAAGACCCATTAGCACTTTCATGTGTTGTGTATATATATATATATATATATATATATATATATATATATATATATATATATATATATATATAATAGAGTAATTCAAAGATAATTTGGGAATTCTGCCGAGTTGATTTGGTGCTTAAATAAGTAGACTCTTTTTGCTACCCAAGCTTTCGGTAAAATTTATTACCTTTTTCAAGGCTGAAAAAATTGTGTCATTAATAGTATAGAGTGCCAATTCTACACTAACAATGAAAAAAACTTACAGTGCAGTTGAGGATAATAAAAGGATCATACAATACAAAAGCCGAGATAATAGGTGAAATGGTGGAACCCATTGGCGTTCCGAAGACTTGAAGATAATTCTCCTCTTGGAAGGTGAACACTGTACTGTCAAATATGAATTTTAGCGCTTGAAGAATGGAAACTATATCCAATTCACAATGTGACTGGATCTCATACCAATGTTTCCTGATACTGGATTCCGCACGTTCATATGAGATGTTCGTGAATAAAGAAGAAACATCTAGGCTCACTAATACAAAGTCAGGTGGTAATTGAAAATTGTTAATAAAACTTGCGTAGTGAAAAGAATCTTTTATAAAATAGTTTTTATTTTTATTGTAGGAGTTGGTTAATATTAGAGTGATGTAATTACACAAACCTGAGTTCGGGGTACCAATTGAGGATATAATAGGCCTGAGAGATATGGGTTCTTTATGGATCTTAGGTAAGGCATAAAACCTTGCAGCAAGTGCATCGTAAGTAGTGATTTTTTTCCTAGTTGCAATATCGATAAAGTTCTTTTTATGGAAGTCAAAAATTATATTGTTAGCTTTTCCTTGTAACGTGATGGTTGGATCACTTGTCAACCTTTTATAGTACTTGGTGTCATCCAGAAGCTGCTTACATAGATCAATATACTGTTGTTTGTACATAATGACTGTGACGTTACCTTTATCAGCTTTTAAGACAAAATATCCTTATGAGTGTTAAGAAAATGCTTAGATTTAGATATTAAACTGTGAAATTGATTGCCATGACTGTGAGAAAGCTTAATATGATTTGTGATCAAGTTAGTGGCTCTTGCTCTGGTAATGTCCCTAATCCTCTTATCTTCTATCTTATCAAACATGGTTTCAATATCTGCCAATACAATCTGAACCAGCCTATTGTCTAATTTAGGGGGAATACTAAATTTAGGCCCCAAAGCAAAAAGATTGAGCACATCGCTAGGAGTCGTTTTATTTGTTAATTTTTGAGTATTGATGCTTGGTATTTGCGTTGTTTTCAGACGGTTGAGTTTATCATTAGTTCTGTTATTGTAATCGTAATATTTTTTTTGTAACTAATTGTTTGCCGTCGTTTAAATTCATTGATTATATGCAGTGGAACGATTCCAGAGATGAACTCAATTAATCTGCTAAGTTCATTTTTAAACTTATGTATATTAATAAAATTAATGTCAATTTCAAAAGAGAGAGTTTTAAGCTCCAACCTTCTCGTAAACTGTTTGATGCGGCCAGATGTTCGACCATCGGTTATGTCCAGTAGTCTTTGTAAGTTACAGGTGCTATCCATAATATGATTAGGTAATACTCCATATTTTCTGCAAGCGATGACAAACTCCTTCCTATAATGAAGTCTAGCCAGTTTGCTGTTAATCTTTGCCCATCTGCGGAACCCTCTGGATACTCCCGCGCCGTAAGTTAGATGTAAATTCACCAATTCAAGAAACCCATAACTCGTAATTTTATAGAAAATGGAAGTACGGCAGTACTAGTTATATAATACAGGAATTCAAAGAGAATTTGGGAATTCTGCCGAGTTGATTTGGGGCTTAAATAAGTAGACTCTTTTTGCTACCCGAGCTTTCGGTAAAATTTATTTCCTTTTTCAAGGCTGAAAAATTTCTATCATTAATACTACAGAGTGCCAATTCTACACTAACAATGAAAAAAAACTTACAGTGCAGTTGAGGATAATAATGTTTAACAAGCACAGACTAACACGGAAAGGAGTATCGCACATAATTACATTTACATAACTAACTACACAAACAGATTAAAATTAAATTAAAAACCTTTAAACTTAAAATGGACACGAAAATATACGATGTTACATGGTTGGTGGTAAAATAAGAAGAGATTAGTGGAAACAAATTTACTCTCTCTGAAGGAGGCTAAAAACAAGTAATGTATGAGAAGATATTTCAGTTTTTTTAACATTTACAATTTTGTTCAAAAAATGGGTGGGAAATTTAAGTCAACTCAAAACATATAGATCGCAGATTTGACAAATGATGCATGACGTTACTTATGTCAAAGATCTCAAAAGACACAAACCGTACAGGGTTGTCAGACGTACCAGTTTCTTGGTACACGTACCAGTTTTTAATATCACGTACAATGTACAAGGAAGATTCTGTCCTTGTACGCAAAAGTACCAGGATTTCAAGAGTACAGGATAAATTAAATTTTCAGACAACGCAATCTTCTTTTTGAATATTTTTTGGCTTCTTGATATTTGTTTTATATGTCAAATGATTCTGGCGATATTTCTCGCCTCATGGTTGACATTTTTCACGCCATCTATATATTATTCTATAGAGTGAGATACCGTTATTTCAATTTTCATTGTCGGTAACGTGGTACTGTACAGTTGATTAAACAAACACTGGATGGCGCAGCAATCAACCAATTATATATTGTCACTGAATAGGATTAGTGATTTCTTTCAATCTTGTCTTAGTTTAAATATTTTAATTCTCTTTTCTAAGTAGATAGCTCTTACTGCTTACCGTCCCATTGATGATTTGTTTGCCTAATATTTCAAATCTGAATTCAAATTTTCATCAAATAATAGTCACAAACGATTTTATTCTTACATTCGATTTTCTCAAACGATCACAGATAAATTACCTACCAAATTAAGAGTAAAATAGTGTGCATAACCGTTAATTTTCGAAACTTGTAGGTAATCGAAACCAAATTATCAAAAACCTAATTATTCATTAGTCACCAACAATAAAAAGCGTCTCAAACAATTCTAAAGCTGCATATAATTAGTAGGTGTCCGCAAAAATCCCAACTTTTCAAATTTTTGTTGGTTATGCGTTAATTTGCTCATATTCAGGGGTGCCGCCATCTAGACGCGGTAAATTGCACTTTATTCTCTAGGATGAGAATTAGCGATACCGACACCGTACCAGTTTTTCGACTCTAGTACCAGCTTTGAGCCATCTTGGAACAAGGATTTCTGTTTGACTGTCTGACATCCCTGAAACCGTATTTGATGCAGACAGTATGCAAGCTTCAATACAATCATAACCTATGATGGATTGTTTATGTTGTCAGTGCAATGGTCTTGAGTAACTGTCAAATAGCTAAAAGAAACGTCAACTTATTGGGCCAACATTTTTCCATTATTAAAGACAAAATACCTACCGAAAAAAGATCTAACGTCGTATATGTTATTCCGTGTCATGATTGCGATCTTGTGTACATTGGTGAAACACAGAGGCTACTAAGAAATAGAATCATTGCATAAAAGTGATTACAGGAAGGCGCAATCAAAAAAATGTACCTTAGCAAGACATGCTAATGAAAAACGGCATACTCCTAATTTTGAAGGAGCTTCAATTCTTATAAATGAATCTAGTACAGTCAAAAGAAAAATACATGAAATGATTGAAATTACCAAACATCCTCAAGCAATGAATGCATGTACCGATAATCGTGGACTCTATTTATTCATACTTGATTTCAAAATATTGCACTGACAACATAAACAATCCATCATAGGTTATGATTGTATTGAAGCTTGCATACTGTCTGGATCAAATACGGTTTGTGTCTTTTGAGATCTTTGACATAAGTAACGTCATGCATCATTTGTCCAATCTGCGATCTATATGTTTTGAGCAGTTTTGAGTTGACTTAAATCTCCCACCCATTTTTTGAACAACAAAATTGTAAATGTTAAGAAAAACTGAAATATCTTCTCATACATTACTTGTTTTTAGCCTCCTTCAGAGAGAGTAAATTTGTTTCCACTAATCCCTTCTTATTTTACCACCAACCATGTAACATCGTATATTTTCGTGTCCATTTTAAGTTTAAAGGTTTTTAATTTAATTTTAATCTGTTTGTGTAGTTAGTTATGTAAATGTAATTATGTGCGATACTCCTTTCCGTGTTAGTCTGTGCTTGTTAAACATTATTATCCTCTACTGCACTGTAGGTTTTTTTTCATTGTTAGTGTAGAATTGGCACTCTATACTATTAATGACAGAAATTTTTCAGCCTTGAAAAAGGTGGCGAACAGAGCAATCGCCCGGGGCCTCATTCTTGCAGGGACCTCGCTCTTGCAGGGGTCTCGCGGAACAACCGAAGCAAATTATAAAAAATATCGATTTTTTAGCTATTTTTTTCATTTAAAACTTGATTTTGATCCTGAATTACTTATTAAGGTTATAACACAACGGTAAATTAAAATAATGTTAGTTAACTAATTCATTCATCCAGAAAAAATCATGTGTAAGCAGCAAAATATAATTTGCACCACTCCAACTCTTAACAGGCATTGGTCCACATAAATCAGTATGAATTAGTTCTAATAATTGTTTGGTACCCCTCACTGGACCTTTTGGAAAACGATTCCTGGTTTGTTTTCCTTCAATACAAGAAATGCATAGAACTGGTCCTCCTGAACGACTTACAAGCATACCTTTTTCTGTCTGGTTGATAAGCAAGTCAATCTTATTATAAGAAGCATGCCCTTACCTCTTATGCCATTTTCTTTAGATAATCTGGACAGATGACAGTACAGTATTATTGGCAACTTGATCTACTTTATTGTCGCCAAAAAACATTCCCAATGTAAAACTTTTGGAGGTGAGAGCTATATTCAACAAAATTCAACAAAAAAACTCAAATCTTTCGCATATGCTCAGTTAGAGCAGAACCACACCGATACAATTTTTGGTATGTTGTTTTGAATAAGAGTTTTGTTTGAATGGTACATTTTCATCAAGTGATTCTATCGCTTCTCATCGCCCCAAAATTCCTTCAATGAAATTACAACTTGATTCCTTATTAATGAAAAATATATATTTCAAAATTGCAAGTGAAACCTTAAAAATATTAACCAAAGACAAATATTTTCGAGCAAGAACTTTTTTACGATCACAGACAGCAGTTTATATACTTTATACCTAGTAAAAAACTACATAGATATTCGCCTATAGGCCTAAAACATGAATGTGACAAATTAAATGACCTAAAATTTAGAATTAGAATGTACTATAATAAATGACCTATTTTTAGAGGACAAATATAAACTCTTCCCTCTGAGAAACAAAGACAGACACGGGCACGGGTTTTAATAACCGCTTCTGCTTCTCTCAAAAACTCAAGGTGGGGGCTGGAAGAAGTCAGACGCGTTCTGAGAACTTTTCCTTTATAGGGAATAGAACCTCTCTCCTCTCTCGTTGGTTGCATCGAACAAATTGTCCATAAACCTTATGAAGAAAGCAGTGCCCATTGCTGACTCATCGCTTTTGAGAACACCTGTGAAATAAGAAGACACAGAATAAATAATAATGCATAATACATACTTTTGATCAATTTGTTTTTTACAGAATTAATGAATACACTAGATAAACAATATTATTTTTAAAGCTAGACATCAAATCAATTAAAAGATACAATTGTACAAGTTCTTGAGCCAAAAGACTGTCTATCAAGTCTTCTTTCAATATATTCACAGTTAATTGCAAAAGGCAACAAACACATGATGTAATGTCACATATACACCAAGAAGAAATTAATGTTGAAAATTTGAAAAATCATTCCAGGGCACTATGATGGCTTTACTCACCCTTTATATGCTTATTTTCTACTTGACTGGCCACCGTAACGCTAAGTATTTGAGCAGCGAATTTGACTTTCATAATAGATTTTCCTCTTGGGTTCAAGTGGTCATCGGTGATATAGCTCAAGCCTTGAAAAACTGTAGATCGATCAGCTGCAACAGTTTTCTGTATGTGATCCCATTTAGCAACCCCTATCCAAGATAAGGAAATTATTAGTAATAAAGCCTTCATCAATAAGTATATTTACAGAGAGAAAAAAAAACGTATATTTATTCACAAGCAAGTTATTCTAAATGTACAAACCTTTAATGACACATTGTCCCACTCTCCCTTGTAGCTGAAGAGACTTCTTCATAAAATTGTTACGCGTACACTTCAGGAGATGACTGAGATCATACACAGTATATATAGGGCGGCAATCCAAATAAAAATATGGTGTTTCTTCTGTTGCTCCTAGTGTCTTCAATGCCCTAACATTATTTGATCCATTGTCGCATACAGTGCAGATGACTTTTAATCCGGCTTCTTCACACGCACGGATAACATTGCGCAAAAATACTGTGAGGCAATCACTGGACGTTTGCGAAGAGCTAAAATAATACGCTACTGGCTGCTTCATAGATCGCTTTAATCCTTGTACCATGAATACAAGTGCATGGTTTGCAATCTAGGGAATAAAAAACAATGAATTATTAGTAATTGTTAAATCAAGAAAACAAAAAAAAACATAAAATAACATCTAGCATGTGTTTAGTTTCTACTACTATTTTTCGGTAGGTAAATCAGTATTTTTTTCTTCATTAATAGGGGAAAGTCCAGCCAAATAGGATACGGCATATAAATAAAACATGAACATGAAAATACAACAGTGAAATTCATCGTTTAAATGAGTTTTCGCAATAATGTCTTAATTATCTTACCTTGCTGCTGTAGCCTTGTCCTTTGTGATCTTGATAGCCTTCTATTCTGTCCAATTTGCGATTATAGGAGAGATGACGACCGATAGACATTTAGTCAAACATCAAAGTGACAAAGCGGTTCCTTTGTTCCAAGTTCTCCATATTATTTTTCAAGGCATTCCGCACAGGTTTGCAAATTCCTGTGGAGAATGGCATATTGCCTAGAAGGGTTCGGAGAGTACGAGGAGATGGCAAGAGAAACAATTTTCTCAAAAAATTATAATTTCTTCACTAGTCATTGCTTCTTGAGCAACTCTCGTGACATTAAGCTGTTTAAAAAGAGAGCCGTGCTGAAGATCCTGGGGTAGATTTTTAAGGTGAATAATGTCTCGTAGGTGTTGTGACTGGGGTTTTAAAGAATAATAATAATAATAATAATAATAACGGTTTATTTCCCAAGAAACATAAATGTTTATAACAGGGAAAGTAAAAAAAAAATTATATATAATAATAAAAAAAAACACAAGTATTAGAATAAACAATGAAATCAGAAATGTAATAAAAAAAAAGTTGAAACTTATTTATTATAATAAATATTTTTTCAAACTATTTTTGAATCTTGTTTTGCCGAATTTTTTAAGAAAATCCGGTAACTCATTATATAATTTTATGCCGTTATAAAGAATTGATTGTTTGCCAATTGTTGTTTTAATTTTTATTAATACAAGATTATTGGAACACCTAGTTAAATAATTGTGTTGATCACAATTAAACCGAAAAACTAAATTTGAATGTTTTAAATTATTTATGACCAGATGAATGAATATACAAATTTTAATTTTATATAATGAATAAATGTCAAATAATTTCCTGGGTTTATATAAATTAACTGTGGGTTCTTTGTAATTTAATTTGAATATGCACTTTATAATTTTATTCTGAAGTATTTTCAAAGGTTTCAGTAATGATTTTGTTGCTGAACCCCAAACTGAAATTAAATATTGAAGCTTTGAATATACTAATGAAAAGTATATTAATTTCAGGTATTTTAGAGGTAAATAATTTCTAATTTTATACAGAATTCCAATTATTGGAGCTATATGTTTTCTCAATTTTTCAATGTGTTTGGACCATGTTAGATTTTCATCTATGAATAATCCAAGAAACTTTACAGTGGAAGAGTATTTAATATTATCATTATTGAATTTAATTTGATTTTTTAAATCAGTAGATATATTTTTTCTGGCTATAAAAGTAAAAGATGATTTTTTTATAATTTAGTGTTAGCTTGTGACATTTTAACCAACTAGAGATTTTGCTGATATCCTGCATCATATTAGTTTTGATTTCTTGTAAATTACTTCCACTATATACTATAGAAGTATCATCAGCAAACAAATTTATTTTTCCATTCAATTTCAAACTTATCAACGAATTTATATACATAAGAAAAAGAACTGGTCCCAGGATAGACCCTTGTGGAACACCACATAATACGGTTTTTTCTGAACCAGATACTTCTCCCATGCATACAAACTGTTTTCTATTGAATAGATAATTTTGAAACCATTTGAAAACCAATCCCCTAATTCCCATATGATACATAATATTCAACAAAATTTTATGATCCACTGTATCAAATGCTTTACTCAGATCCAGTGATAAGAGTCCACCATATTTTTTGGAGTCCAGATCAAGTTGGAACTGAGTTATCACATCCAAAACAGCTGATTCTGTGTCACTATATTTTCGAAATCCGTATTGAGCGTTATGTAATAATTTTGATTTATCAAGGTATTCCAATAATCTTGAATGAACAGTTTTTTCAATAATTTTAGAAAGTACTGATAATATTGAGATTCATCTATAATTTGTCATTTCATATTTATTACCTGTTTTGAAAATAGGTTTTACCTTGGCAATTTTTGTTTTATCAGGAACTATGCCCGACAAAAAGGAAAAATTTATTAATTTGCTCATCAAAGGTGCCAGTTCTGATTTCACTACTTTAACAATTTTGATACTTATTTTGTCTAACCCTGGAGCTTTTCTTGCATTCAGTAAACTGATTATTTCTTCGATCTCTTCTGAGGTGCATTTTGGTTGGTTGATATGGCTGGCATATCGTGAGATGCAGAAGGGGTTTCAACAGAAAGCTCTACAGACATACATAAGAAACGCGGTGGACTATGGTCAGGAAGCAGCAAAGTTTCATTACCAAGAAAGGATTTACAAAAAGAAGATGAAGGGATTGATGTGGAAACATTAGCGGTGAGATCTGAATGATTATTAACAACAGGATTGATGGAGGGAATAGAGTAATAAGTCAATTTAGAAGAATTAACTTCTCTGTAGTCGTTTTAAAATGCTTGCCACATATATATTTATGTGACGTGTGGAGCTTTTTGAGATCATTTTCCTACCAATCGACATTTGGCTGACACAGCCCACAGCCGACACTTGCAATAAAAAAATCAAGTTAGATTAGTTCTTAGAGAGAGTACCGAAGAAATAAGGCGAGTAACAGAATAGTAAGAAAAGTCAACCAAATGCACATATTGAGAAAGCTTCTGTCAGAATCACACATTTTCTAGTTACAATGTGTTGTAAATCACACACACCGTTCATTTTTCCATCTACTATATCGGTATCCGCAAACATGCATTTATTATGTCTTTTACTCACCTTCGAAAATTGTTTTTTCCGAGCTTTGGAAATTGGTGGGAGCTTATTCCCGCATTTCCATCACTGTCGCAGTTAAGCACAAAGCACTTTACACAGGCATAGCTAACAAATATTCTTGAAACAAATCTAATATTGTTAAAAATAAAAATGTAGTTTCACTCAGGTAGACACTAGGTAAGTTTTTGAAGTTTGAACTTGAATTGAACAAACCTATGACATGACAGATGACATTTTCATTCTAATTCAAAGGTTTGTCTTCTACTCTCAACGCACTTGCTTACACCACCTCCACGGCAAAAGCAAATTCAGCATTTGCAGCAGAGAGAACATACAATAAAGAGAGTGTCAGATTCCATGTAAATAGTTGAGACCTTGTGGAGCCAGCGCCACCGACTTGGTCGCACATAAACTACGAAAACGGCGCGAGATTTTGAACTTCAAATCTACGATTTCACTCGCAAAAATGTATATTTTGTGTAGTGTAATGAATGGTTTATATGAAATGAAACAAATGAAACCTTTGCAATGATTTATTAGAAAATATATAAGAATAATACAATAATTGTATACAAATAAATTAAAATATACTACTACTACTATATACTACTATACTACAGTTATATCTTGCCAGGATGGAAGAGAAGTTGCACGGTATATTGGGGTACAGATAAGTATAACAGATGAAAAATAGTTAGAATTTCAAAAATATATCAAAAACAAATGAATAATAACACTGAATACATAAAAGCAACTATTAAATAAGAAGAAGTATATACAGTAGTATAGAACAAATATATAATAACTCTGAAAATATAACAAAAACAACAAATAAACCAAAGGAAGAAGATAAAAGCAATCTTAAATATATCAAAAACAAATAAATGCCTCAAAATATATCAAAACTAAAATTAAATAGCAGGAAACAGAAATAAAATTCTTGATTACATTAAAGACAAATAAATATTATCTCTGAAAATATAAAAAATATAACCATTTAGGTCCGCGTTTGTATAAAGCTCTCATATTATTAATCGAAGACCTATATGTACACATATTACTTTTTAATAATAAATTCTATATATACATTTAAAAGAATATTCAATCAAAGATATCAAAGTTCCAAACAAGTAAATCATTGAATATTAAGATCTACTTAAATTTTCTTATTAGAGCTTTTGTTGCCCAAAAGTACAAAAAATCATTTAGAGAGCAAAATTAATATAATACAAAAAATAATATAATATAATCATATAAGTGTCCTAACAAAGATAAAAGAATATAATACATAAATAATTATCATTATGAAAACCTAATTCCTAAAGCACGGAGATAAAAACTAACCTTAACGCACAAACTTAAAGCACAAATATTCTAAAAATCTCCTCTGAATGTTATCAATAATATCAATGTAACTGTTTGTAAAAAGGATTCCAAATTATTGATTTACATTCCAACCTGACATGACTAGACTGTAATATAACATTGATAATGTTGCTATAGTATTAAAGTTTTTACAATTTTTGATAATAAAGCCATATGCACAATAATTTAATTTAATATGTTGTTTGGATGTAAGCCGATGATTAAAACTGACGCCCAAATCTATAATTGTAACAGTATTTCTTAGAATCTCGTTATTTATTCTAAATTGATAATGAAATGTATTCATTTTTCGAGTAAAGGTTAGAACATTGCAATTTGAGATATTTAAGTTCATTTTTAATACACCAATTTTGTATCTTGTAAAATATCACAATTATTTAAACTGGTAATGGAAGCGTATAGCTTAATATCATCAGCAAACATTGGCTTCTTGGGTAATCCAATGAGTCACAAATCACAAAGGTCATTTATTAATATGATATGTACCTGTTACGTGTGAAGGTTATCAGGTGTAGTATTCGTAGAGTTATATCCATTTTTAAACATCAAAATGATCTTCACAGATATAAATCCATAAATCAATTTCAAAGTGAATTCTAAGCCCACTGTCCACAATCCTAGGCCATTACTGTCTCCGGATGATGTCATTCTCAGAAGAACTGAAAAAAAAATTATAGTCTTTATAATAGAATAGATAACAGAAAAACGATTATCGCAAGATGTAGCTGCCTAACCATGATTAAATTTACCTAGTGCTACCTACAAGACGTATGAACGATTATAGTCTTTCAAAGTGCTCCTGATTTAATGTGTTTCATGTTATTTAGGTTGATTATTTTATACTATAAATATCAATATCTGTAAATATGACCTGTCCCATCTACACAATGTAGCAAAAAGGATGAATAAATCTATCTATCTATCTATACAAGAGAATAACAGGGTACTTACCAATATCCTTGTTTATACTATAAGATGGTAGTTAGTTATTCATTATTTAAGTATTTTTTCATTTGCGGATAGACTTCCTTCCAGGGATAGTCAATACTTAGCTTATTTTCATATCTTGTAAAAAGATACCTATACCCATAGATTGGATTTTGGACTTAAAAGCCTGAAAATCATAAAGAAATTATACGAAGCACAATAATTTTCCAGAGTGAGTGCGACTTACCTTTATTTATTTTAAGATAAATTTATTGCATTCTAGCAAATTCACGGCTTTTTGTCTCTTTTATTATTGAATTTAGATTAAAGTCAATGACCCTGGCTTGCTGTTTGCGCTATATATTTTTATGTTTATGTTTATACGGTACTTAACCGTTATTGTGTCTAAGTATTTGACAGAAAGGGAACATACTTTCAAGACTTTTTCCCGAAAACGTAACGTCAACTGACAAGGACAGAAGTAGTCTCAATGTCCTAGCTTAATCATGCATCGGCGACGGTGGCGATCCGACTTCGTCGCACTGAACTAATCGATGTCTCCAGCTTTTTCTATCTATCGGACACTCTCTTTATTGTATGTTCTCTCTGATTTGCAGTAAAGTTAACGCATGCGCAGTATCGCATCTAATAGCAAACAAAACTTGCGTCCAAGAATATATTAAGGGAGGATGACTAACTCTGTATCCTGTTCTATAAGCAGAAGTGGCTGAAATAACGTCCCATGATACGTTGTCAATTTGGTATGTTGCGCAATATTTTACTGAGTGTCTATTGTTGTATTTAAGCATCCTTCGCCCATACTACATAATGATGCGCAGCGTGATTTTGCGCAAACTACCGAAATGACATACGATAACCCAATGTTTTTTTGTGCTACTCCCACTACTCGTTCTCTTTATATTTGTTCATGCTTGCGTCTGTGAATTTTAGACCACCAATTTCTTGCTGTCGGTGAACGAAGTGTGTTCTCGACCGCACCCATCATCTGTCTAGTATGTCAATCATGGAACAGAACATATTCATAGATTAACATCATATTACTAAGTATAAATATGCCTATGTAGATTACAGAAAACATACATAAAAATTACCAGCAGACAATTGCCCAATTGCTCCGATTTAGACAAACGTTTCGTTTGTAATTCTTCAGCATGTCCCACATGAGTTTCAATAAAATGCACTACAACACGTCCTATAAAATTAATTATATTATTAATGATTATAGCAAGTAAACATAAAATTGAAGTATATACCATTTAATCATTTTGCTGCGATTTTTGAAGGGCCTATTCCAGGAATTCTAATGCTTCCTCCAGACTTGATTGCACGTCGTTCGCATTGGCTAACGTAACCTAAACAAATTTATAATAAAATATTCAAATTTTTCACACATACACAATTTGACCTAAAAAATCACTACGATTGCAACTGTAATATATATGCTCTTCTCCATTGCTACGTTTATTTCTGCTATTACATGCATATCTGACCTCTCGATTTACCATTTCCATCCACGTTTGAAACTCTTGAAGATTACTGAAATATGCTTTTATTTTAATTTCTCCACATTTTCTTTATGATGTATCAATTTTAAGTGTCTTTTGTAAACAGTCTTATGGTAAATCTCACAAGATATATCACTTTTCCTAAATCGTATTATAAACATAAATATTCCAATCATTCTGCTAAACTAGAACGTACGTTTGTGGTTCCATAATTCAGATGGCAGGTTCAAACTAAGCAATGAAAATTGCTCTTTAATACTAAATATAGCTCTTTTACACAAAAAGAAGAGATATAATTAAAATGTTTTAGTTCAATACTGCAAATACCAATCTAACCATCAAAAAGGTGAAGCGGCTAAAAGATTTGAATCAAATCATTCGATTGTAGCAGAGACAACGGAGGCAACTTGAATCTAGATTGGATTTGAAATTCATAAAGCACAGAAACACCAAGCAGAGCTGCCAACCAAGAATATATAAAGGGAGGATGACTAACTCTGTATCCTGTTCTATAAGTAGAAGTGGCTGAAATAACGTCCCGTCGTAAGTTGTCAATTTGGTATGTTGCACAGTATTTCACTGAGTGTCTATTGTTGTATTTAAGCTTCCTTCGCCCATACTACATAAAAATGCGCAGCGTGATTTTGCGCAACACACCGAAATGACATACGATAACCCAATGTTTTTTGTCCTACTCCCACTACCCGTGTTACTCGTCCTTCCTATATTTGTTCATGGTGCCAGCACATTGAATTTGAATTTAGTGGCATAAAGACCACGCCTACTGTGCATTCATTGTTTGGTGCTGTGTGATAATTAATGTATGCTCTCGCCAAGAATATATAAAGGGAGGATGACTAACTCTGTATCTTAGATTAAGACTCTTTCCTAGTCTAAGCTCTGCATCCTGTTCTATAAGCAGAAGTGGCTGAAATAATGTCCCGTGACAAGTTGGGATGTTGCGCTGTATTTCACTGAGTGTCTATTCTTGTTAAGGATGCGCTGCGTGGTTTTGCGCAACACACCGAAATTATATACGAAAACCCAATGTTTTTAGGGCTACTCCCACTACTCGTGTTACTCGTCCTCCATGTATTTGTTCATTGCTCTCCCAATGGAAGGCCGCCGCTGATAACAGAACACCTAATTCAAAGAACTGTGGGGAACATTTATAGTTCTGTGTCCCGTGCTTAGACAGTTACTTCATTTCTTATCAGCGCTGTCTGCTCTAATGGTGATTTCGAGATACAAAACGCAACTAGAGTTGTGTTTAACGAAACCTGCCGTACTCTCAAAAGCACCAATCAGGTAAACTTTGACATTCGGTCATTCAAAACGTGTCGTGTGTTTCCATCTCGAAAATACCATAAGCCCTTTGACTATGGAGGGTATAGACCTCTGCAGTGGGATTCTCATTCACGAACTCGGGACGTCACGTCGACGTTTTAAGCGATTCTCATCTCTACGCATTCGGTAGTTCCCGAGCTGCAGAGCAACCAGAGAACACTATCTAGTCACAATCTAGTGGAACTCTGATTCTCGAACTCGGGACGTTACGTACCGAATGGACGTTTTAGCGATTCTCATCTGCAGTGGGATTCTCATTCACGAATTTGGGACGTCACGTCCCTATTCGACGTTTTAAGCTATTCTCATCTTTTCTCATCCGTTCACGCATTCGATAGATCTGGAGCTGATCGCTGATCTGTCAAATCTACTCGGGACATAACGATGTACCGAGTTGATGAAAAGTAGGGTTACAGTAATCTTTCTGTCTCTTTTTTATATACTTACTACATCTCTCTTAAGTTATTGAGTAAGGACATGGTAAAGAGTAAGGACCATAAATATAATCATAGATAAAATGTCTATGGTAAGGACTTATGGTGTAATTTAAACATTTTTGTATTTAAATTTTACGTAAAATTATTTGGTTGTTTGACGTAGTTGTGTACTGTTTTTTATTTTAGGGTTTATTTTATCTGCAATGTCTTCTTAAATTAACGAGAAAGATTTAAATACTGTATACTATGCACAATCTTCTCCGATCACCCTCTGATTTGAACCTGCAGCATACAAATTTAATGCCCATTTGTATTTTTATTTCAACAGAAATGCCCAAACGATACATATTTTTTAGATATGCTGTCAAGATTGATCATAAACGTCCATACATCATTTTAATGGTTCTAAACAGTTCTATAAATCGTGCGCTAGATAAATCTTCTAAATTAAACTGATTTCTAATTCTTATTCGCATTTGTAATAATTTATTGGTATTTATGTATGTATTTTATTTAACATGAATACTTTTTATTATTATTATTATTATTGATCGCCTTCTTCGAAATGTTATGTTTTCGCGAAGTATATCTTCATGTCACAACATTTCATAGAAAACTGTTAATATTGTTACGTGGGTAGTTTATCATGTACTTACTGTTATTATTTCTTTTAGTTTTTATTCATTCTGCTACCTTATTGACAATAATGTTGCTTGTGTATTTCTTTATGTAGTTCTAGAATTATAGTAGATTTATTCTCGATCCTTCCAGAAACTATATGTGAGGTACAATTTGTCATACTATTGTCAGTTTGACAAGAATCTAGAACATTAATTATGAGCATCTACATAATCATAGAACATTCTCGATGAATGTCATATCATGATTCAGATATATAAAGCCGTGACGATCACGGAACAGAGTCAGTTTATTATAGCAGTCAATTGGAGACATAAGTCGAAATTAGTTGAAACGCGATAGTCAAAGTGACACGTTGTGACGGTTGTACGACAGCAGAAGATCGTGTACAGAGTGTTTGAAAATAAACCATTGGAAGCAATCTGCGAACTTTTGAGTCTTACGCAAGTGAACTCACCCCACAACGTTTAGCACAGGGTTAAACGGTACAATATGTTAAGTATTTAACAATATCAATATACGAAACTGAAAAAAAGAGAAATATATCAAATATGCGTGACAAAACTAAATATAGTGCTCATTTGTAGTTGTTATTATCTTCAAAAGACTCGTAGCCAATCGGTAACTACGTACAAGCACTCGGGTGAGAAAATCAATTTTATCTCGGTACCGAGTAGGCTACCGACCTATTCGGGACGTACCGTCTGGGGTAATGAGAATCTTAATGCTGGTAGCTTGTTTAGTGTTTAACGAAATCAATATATGAAACAAAAAACAAAAATTAGGGTTCAGAAATGTCACATATACGCGAAAAATTTAAATATAGATTTGTTTTTGTCATTAAGCTCCAAAGATTCGTAGCAAATCGGTATTACGACTCGCGAAATGTTCAGAATCATTTCATCTTGGTACCGAGTTGGCTACCGAACGGTATATACCTAGTCGGGACGTAACGTCCATAGAATACATAACACGGATAGAATGGACACCCAATGTTAAATTTTGTTGGCACGTTTCAGCGCTACCTAGCGGTTTGGTTTTTGGGAGAGGCGGGAATTTCGAACTAGAGGCATTCTAGAAATTAGGTTAATTTTTCAATTTATTTACCTCTTCCTTTGAAATAAAACTATATTCTGAACAACCAAATAGTTTATTGATTCCATTTTTATCATGCATACAACATGCAACATAAATTATATACTTAGAATATTTTCTAACGACAGGATATACAGTAAGACTCCATTAACAGTTAATTTCAAGTACAAATTAGTTATAATAAGTATGATTCTACTTCTTTAAATAACTTTTACAAAGTTCGTTTACCTCAAAAGCTGTTTTCTCAGGCAGTTTTGTTAATTTTCTAAGTAACATTATATTTATACCCGCAAAATATAAAAATTCGCTTACAACATATTTAATTTGATATCAGTCAATATATTTTTGTGATTACACACCAAAGAATGTTGGCATAAAAGACATCCGTATTTCAACACCTCATGTTATCTCATTTTCATATGAGATACATCTTACATATTACATATACACAAAAAAGAAACATCACTGCAATATTCTAATCAACTGGAGTATCAACCAAAAAATATACCGTCAACAGTTAATTTGAAGTATAAATTATAAATAAAGTAAATATATGAGCTATTTTTTGTAAAATCCTGTTAATAATTCTTGATACGCAATTGTATCCGAGAAAGCTGCATTTTTCGAAACTAGAATGAAAAAATAATTCAAATTATATTTTATCAACTTTCACTTCCAATAACATACCGCATTAAAACGAACTTGAGTAGTCTATTTAAATTTAAAAATAAAACTTAATGACAAAGAAATAAAAAAAAAACTCATTAACGGATTTTAGATTTGTGTTCACAAATTTTATCAACTCAATATTATTTGTGAATTTGTCAAACAAATAAATATACAAGCATACTTATCGAAGAAGGAATTTGTTGCCCAATTATTTTATCCAATTAAAAACAAAATATGTTATGATTTTAAATTTCCTTGAATATTCCAAACAGAAAAATTATTAACTCACTCTTAGGAGTGGTACAATGCTGACTTGTAGTTGGTGTTTGGAATATTTCTCTTTGGGAAGTATCTTTCTTGCAAGAGGATGGATTATCTTCTACTTCCTCCATATTTGGTTTATCTATTCCTTTGAAATAAATAGAGATTTTAAACAAATCAGAATAATAATCTTGGCATACAAAACAGTTTCTATGATTTTTATGAAGTGTATATATATATATCAAAAGCTTATGATTTCTGAGTTAGCATTTTTATAATACTTACTAAATGTATGTATAGAATGTAGTGGTTCTTTCTGGCAAGGCAATTTTTGAGATGGCGTGGCTGTTTTTTGAGGAACGTTTTTGAAGATATGTCCTGAACAGTAAAATGCTCATGACATACCCGATAAGACTTGTAAATTCTTTCGAGGTCCATTCCACAAAGCTTCGGATTATTTACCCGGGAAACCCACTGAGTAAAGCAATACTTATATTTGTCAGGGTTTGGAAAACGATGTCTTCACAACCTGGGACAATACAAGGAATATAACCCATCTTCAAACTAAAATTAAAAGAAATACTCTATAGGTGTAATTTAGACTTCTTACTTTTGAAATCTGTAGCAGTATAATCAAATACTACGATTTCTTGAAAAAAAACCTTTAACACAAAGTCTTGAAAATATTCTAAAACAACAAGGAAAACTTTAATCACAAACAAAAAACGAAACACTTGGACATTCAAAACTCAAAGTCAAGTTCATCTGTCAAATTGTTTTAGAACTCAGTAGAGCGCCATCTCTGGATATGGTTTAAAAGCTTGACGCTATTTTAATTCGTCCTATAATAGTGTCCATGCCCGGTAACGTCCCAGGTAAAAAGGTCCCGAGCATAGAAAACATACCTCCAAGTCCCGAGTAATGAGAATCCCCATGCTGAGCAATTAATTATCGTATTGTCAATAACCTCAATGTCATTTGTTGTTGAGCTCTCATATATTAAAAAACTTTTGAATCCAATCGATGTATTTTTAATTGCATATTCCAAAAATATAAATATTTAAAACTGCATATACCACCGTTTTTGAAATAATCGCCATCAAAGTTGTTTAAGTTCAGGTTACGATATCTTTGGACCTGACCACTCTGGATGTTCGAAAACTGAATTTAAAATTGCCAAATTTCACAAACTTAATTGCCAAATGCTTAGAAATTCCATTTATTGACTAGAAATTAATAAACCTCATATTCTTTACATCATCGGCGGTATTTTACGTCCCATGCTATGCTCTCAAAAGTCAATATGGAAACTTTTCAGAGCATAGCATAGGACGTAAAATAGCGCAGATGACTTGAAGAATAGGATAAACTAATTTTCAAGTCATTAAATGGAAATTCTAAGGATTTGGCAATTTTAAATATAATTTTTGATCATCCAGAGTGGTCAGGTTGAAATATATCATAACCTGAACTTTCACAACTTTGATGGCGATTATTTCAAAAATGGTGGTATATGCAGTTTTAAATATTTATATTTTTGGAAAATGCAATTAAAAATACATCAATTGGTATCAAAAGTTTTTCAATATACGTGAGTTCATCGGCTGGCGTAGTACTGGTCAGTTCGCCACATTGTGTTATGTGTAGTTCGCCCACATAATTCTATATACCTATAATTTGATCCTTGATTTTTTTTAAAGCTTACTATGTGGACTGCGAGCTTAGTACTCATGCGCGAAAGGGGTAGTTGTGGGAGGTGGCTTGGAGTCACATACGTATGCCACATATGGTATCCATAGTAATCAGAGAACAGCTACCTCCAAGAGAATGGTAACTTCCATGTTAATTTCGTTGACTACGTTTTGACCTTGAGGTACAACTAGCGCTGAAGATGTTTACTCGTAAACTAACTTGCGTATGGCGGAAGTTTTAAAGTTTAGTCAAAGTATTATTCTAGCTTATAAATAGACAAAGGAATAAAAATCTTCAGAAATTGTTGAAGGAAATTCTTAGAAAATAACTTTCGAGATTATTCATTTTACTTTTCATGATAGTCATCAGAAATATAATATGAATGCTGAAAGTCTTTTTCAAAAAAATCACTCCAAAAATTTCTGAAGATTTTTATTGCTTCCTCAATAGTTCTGATCTATGAGGGGTAAATAAGAATATAAGAACTGGAAATATTTTTAGTTCATTTTTATTATTCCAAAATAATAACATAGAAAGAATAAATAAGCAAATCAAAAATCCACTGAATAACTTCTTAAATATGTTTCTTTGTAAGTAAACAAATTATTATATTAATTTATGGTAGTAAGTAGTGCATTGTCTAAATAAATCTTTGAAACAAACAATAATTAGGGCAAATTTTGATTTGCTAAAATCTGATTTCTCATCACAAAAAATATAATGACGAAAATATCGCCATACTTTTAGAAGATACTTAATATCAAAATAGGTTTTGAGTAGAACAAGTAAACTATTTTATGAGTAGACAGTGCATTAGTATCCTACATATGTTAATGTACCAAAATATATTAAATACACCGGTTGACTAACACTAATTACACACAATCCACAAAAGAATAACACGTGTTTCATTGTCGCTTCAGCCTTCTTCTTCAGTTGTTCCTTATTTAGATATTGTAACGTGGATAGGTATTCATGTACTTACGGTTAATATTCGTTTATTTATGCTACTACGTTGCTTACAGTAGTTATTGCATGTATATTTCCTTATGTAGTTCTAGAATTATAGAAGATTTATTCTGGATCCTTCCAGAAACTATATGTGAGGTACAATTTGTCATACTATTGTCAGTTTGACAAGAATCTAGAACATTAATTATGAGCATCTACATAATCATAGAACATTCTCGATGAATGTCATGTCATGATTCAGGTATATAAAGCCGTGTCGATCACGGGACAGAGTCAGTCTTATGAAGGCAGTGATTCTTATAAAGTCAGTTGATAACAGTCATTATGTGAAATCGGAGGTTAATAGTAGTTCTGTCGGTGAAGACAGTGATAGTATAGATTGTCAAGGTGACAAGTGGTGACAGTTGTACCATAATAGAAGCTCGTGTACTGAGTGTTTGAAAATAAACCATTGGAAGCAATCTGCGAATTTTGAGTAATACGCAAGTGAACTCATCCCACAACGTTTAGCACAGGGTTAAACGTTACAATATGAAAATAAAAAGAAAAAAGATCAGTAAAAAAATAAAATTCAAGCCAGCAATCTCAAATGAAAACATACAATGGTCGTGTCCACAGCAGTGCCTGATTACTAATCGATTAGTAATCAGTAATCAAAAATTGGTATCTTGTGGACACGACTGATTACTGATGCATCATGTGTCAAACTGACACTTGTCAAAAGATTTGAAATAATTTAATTCTATAATTACACATATTAGAGTAATTGAAAATGGAAAAAGAAAATGTATTTTCTATTTAATATGTTTATAATGAAAAATATTATTTATTAAACGGAACGATAGAAGTCCATAATAGAATTGGGAAATATCTGAAATAAAATATAAGTTATCTGTCAGTAAGGTTTTCTGAGAGCTGCCATATTAAAGACGTCAACTTTTTGATTACTGATTACTAATCGATTGGTAATCAGACTCTGCTGTGGACACGACCATTAAATATTCGAATGTACTCACAGAAGCATATATTGACACATTCGACGTACTCTCTCATTACACCTCCAGGAACGGGATACTTCAATGCCTTCGAGGTACTTTATTTTCTGTTCGTCCTCTTCCTCAGTTATTCCTCATTTGGACATGAAATTAAAAAGAAACAAAAATCAGTAATGTATAATACAAGCAAGTAAACTCAAATTAGAACATCTTTTAAATATTCAACTATACTCACAGAAGATATATACTGACACATTCAATGTGTTATATCATGACACTAATAGTAACCGGCATGTAGAAAGTGAGGCACTTCATAGGCATTTCACTTTCGTTTCGTCCTTCCGTTGTTCCTAAGCAAATAGCCAATTCCTTCTAGTGTACCACCACTTCACTGCAATGTAAAAACATCATTACAATTCTGAGATTTGATAGAAGCATGCTAAAATTACATTGAGAACGAAAGGTTAGACTAATAATCAAATTCTAGATGCTAACTGAAGCAATCCTTATAGGCATTTTGGTGATGGCTGTGTCTTGTATGTCTAGTTTCCCGGAAGCATTAACAAGGACTTAAGTGTATATTTCGTGATAGCATTATATCTTTACCTACAGTTTGCTTAGTTATACGCCGGATAGAAGAATAGCTGGAAGTTAGTATGTTATTTATTAAGCTTTTAATGATACTTAGCTTAGATCAAAATACATAAAAACTCAACAAGTTTAGTTGTATTCTGACTTTCAACTTTTAGTTCTGAGACTTACGCAAATGTACAGAATACGCATACTGGAGGATGGTTGTCTCTGCTGGAGGTATGTTTTCTTTGATAACACCTACCTAAAATGTTCTGTTCAGTCTCTGGTTATGTTGTGTTCAGGTTAGTGCAGAGCGGAGAGAAGATTTATTGTATGTTCTCTCTGGTGCAGAGAAAACATACCTCCAAGGTTAGTGTTCTCTGGTGTTTATGTAAAATGAAAATGTTTAAGCGGAAGAGTTGACGTCTACAAATACTGATCTTATTATCTTATCAGGCGTAATAGTTTGAAATTTACTGATAACAATGCTCATTATACTATATAAATCAAGTTACTTGTTTGTTCTATTCTATTATGCCATAATACCGCTAGGTTATTTATCCAAGTAAGTAAATATCAGGTAAGTTCTGGGCAAATCTGTGTTTTGAATGCTTTTTAATTTTATCTTTAACATTAGATAGCACTCTCGCAATCAAATTTTTAATTACGAATAACGAACTTAATTTTTTGTAGGTGGTGGGTAACAAACGAAAAGATGAAAGGTAACAGCACAATTTTGGTAACTGGGGGTGCAGGATACGTAGGATCTCATACAGTAGTGGAACTGCTAAATAATAATTATACTGTCATAGCTATCGATAATCTTGTTAACAGCTATGCCAATGGTAACGACAAGCCAGAGTCGTTGAGAAGGGTCGAAAAAATTACGGGGGACACTGTTACTTTCTATGATGTAGATATTAGAAATAGAGAAGCGTTGGACAAAATTTTTAAAACTGTACGTTCTAATTCCAAATATTATTTGTTGATATGAAGAATTATTTTAATAACATTTATTGTTAAATTAATTCATTGATGATGTAACTTTTTTAGTTTGTTTATCTTACATGTTATGTAATAATAGAACGGAGTATGAAACGGTGAAGTGTTTATGACAGCTCCTCCATATGAGCTTTTGCTGAATTATCAGGAAATTTTTCATATCCGCATTTACTTTTTATAAGTTCTAAGTCAGTTTAAAAATTATATTGTTGCTGTTGAAACTGAATTAATTGCATACTAGTTATAGTTATTAACATTATTTGTCTAGAAATTTTTTTATTTAATGGAGTTGGAGATTTTGATTCAAACTCGATTATTCATTATCAATGAAATATATTTTTCTAGCATAAAATCGATTCAGTAATCCACTTCGCTGCTCTCAAAGCAGTTGGTGAATCTGTTCAAATACCCTTAACGTACTACCAAAACAATGTTGGAGGTTCGAGCACACTTTTTGAGGTAGACTGACAATACCATCGGTGGTTAACAAAATTTCTCATCTAGCTCTCTCATAGGTGATGGCCAAAAATGGTGTAAAGAAATTGGTTTTCTCCTCTTCGGCAACAGTTTATGGTGACCCACAGTTCTTGCCGATTACTGAACAGCATCCTACTGGACAGGGGTGTACAAATCCATATGGAAAAACTAAATTCTTTGTTGAGGAAATTTTGAAAGACCTGTGTATTTCAGACCCGGTAAGTGCCCTTTATTTGTTTATTATAATTCTATCATATTCTAAAATAATTAATTTCTTTATGGACATTAACTTCTATGAAAATTCCAGCGACTCGTACATTTTTTACTTTATTATCGCTGTCATGAGTAGCTATGGGAAAGTATTTCCCCTGCTGCTATACATTTCTACCACATTTCCAAAACTAAAAAATGTAAAGATTAGTTCCACGATGGACATTTACGTTGCGGCTGAGTTCCAACCCTAAAAAAAGAAAAATAGTATATATTCTTGTGTTCTGTTTATTAGAATAATATGTTATCAGACTGTAGTTTGAACATGCAAATAAACAATTAAAAAACATTTTAATGGGCATGATGGATTGACAGCAAATTTTCAATATTTTGCTTCTGTTTTCTAAGGAATAACCGCAAATCTTCTCGTTCTGTGATGTTCAATCTGCTACTTTTTTGTGATAATTTGTAACGACACTAAACTTTTTCCACAAGGTACGACGAGGAAAACGCTATCAAAAGTTTTCTCACAATTTCCCACAGCACTGGATATTTTTCGGGTATTTCTGCCTGCAGCCAAAATGTTTGAGAGCCTTCAATTAGGTACATTTCTTATAGAAATGTACCAATTGCGATGATTCAAACTTTTGAATTTAAAAAAAATAATTAAATTAAATAAATAAATTAAATTAATTCATCATTTCCAGAGCAAGAGCTTTACAAATTAATTACTATTTATTTATTATAAACAACTGCAAGCAAATAAATCTGCATCGATTTCTCTGAAGTAAGATTCCAAACTTAGAAGTTTAGATTTAACAAAATTTCTTGCCAAAATACATACTCCTCCATTAATGAGATATTTTCTACATAAAAATGAAATTACCTTATAATTATTTACATTGTTACTTGACATATCTTTATTACATTAATGCTCTTTAGTACAAAAGAAAACAGTACGAAGATTGCTTGGCAGCAGACTTTGCTATCATATTGTAATGTTCTTTCTTCTTTTTTGGATATAAATTCACATACACACTAATTAATAGTATATTTATTTAATAATAGTTTGCCCGCCACTTCGTGTGCGTGGGAAACTGCATTCAATTTCAAGCGGTAGTTATTGCGTGATGCGTGTACAAACATAAAGACAGACAGACGCGGTAAAATGGAACCTATATTCCAAGTTAGACTAAGCAATACATCTGTGAAAATTGCATTCACTTCCATGTGATAGTTTTCGCGTGATCTGTGTCCAAACATACATAAAGACAGACAGACGCGGTAGAATGGAGCCTATATGTTAAGTTGGACCTCTAGCTAGTAATATATCGGTGAAAACTGCATTCAACATAACATGCAGTAGATTTTGCTTGATCCGCGTACAAACATAAGACAAAAATTCTAAAAACTGTTGCTTTTCTTTCTGTTGCTCTAATAAAGACCTCCAATAGTAGTTTTTCTTAAATATCTATAATGTATACAGACATCGGCCTGTTACAATTTTATTGTATCTATATGTATATTATATATGTATAGATAATAACAATTCATAATTCACTTCTGTTCACTACTAACTAACTATTTACAATTTATATCACAATATTTATTTCACTTGCTTGGCACATTCAAAACTAACTGACTTGCGCGCTCTCGTTGCCGTATTTAAATATATCGGAGATGATTCTCGAAGTCTCCCGACGTACACCGACTGTGCTCGATGCGGGTGGAAGATATTTCGCGGACCATCGAAGACCGTCCGTAGCAGCTGATTTCAGAATTCCAAATTATTAAAAATCCGATTGTCAACATTATTATTTTGACATTTTGTTGGTATTTATTGAGTGTACTGTAAAGTAAAAATGATTTCAAAATTAGTCTCGAATACATTTGAAGATATTGTAGGGGATAGCTTAACTAAAAATAAAATATTGAAAAATATATTGCAAGATTTCTAAAAAGAGTCAAAAACAATATTTTTATATTTTCCTATCAGTATTCCATTCACGAATTTAAAAGTTAAGTATCATTCTTTTACTTATATACTATTGGCAATACAAGTAACCCTGTTATTTGATCAATGAGGCCGCGATCTCCTGGGATATTATTCATTCAAACAGTGTTTTGCCAGAATATGAATTTTATTCAAGTGATATTCAGATATATGCTCATTTAAAAAAGCAGCCTAGTCTTCTATGGGAACCTCATATTTAAAATCGAAAATAAAGATATGTTTTACAGGTTATGTTGATTTTTATGTCAATTCAAGGGTGATTAATTTGGGATTCCTCAATTCTGACGTTTAAGAAGTCAATAAACGAAAATAAGGTTATGATCTTGACATTTCGTAAGTACGTTTGTATATCTACATAAAATGGTGATTTCGAGATGGAAACACAAGACGCGTTTTGATGACCGAATGTCAAAGTTCTGATACCTAATGCTAATACCTGATTAGTGCGTTTGAAAGTTCAGCAGGTTTCGATTGGCCTCGCTAAACGTAACGCTAGTTGCTATTCTCACCTAAGCGGCAACAAGGGAAGCGGCGTGGAGCTTCAAAATGATGCTCACAATAATTTGCATGTTATTCATAGAAATATAACAAAGAAAAGTATTATTGGTGCTTCTGTAAAAAATAACAAAAAAATTCAACTGTTTCGTTTCAGCTGCTACCAAATGCCGCTATTAGTTGGAAATAGTTCCCTGCGTTTCGCTTCGCGCCGGGCCGCTTCGCTCGATGCCGCTTAGGTGAGAATAGGCCCTATGGTTTATATTCTGTTCTATGTCAACTACTTGGTCATTTGAAATAATTTGATCATCATGAGTGACGTTTTACAGCTTAACCTATCCTCTAAAACTTATATTGATTCATGATTTTAATTATGATGGACACAAAAAAGACTACGCTGCTTTCGTGAAATGAGCATGTATATATATATATATATATATATATATATATATATATATATATATATAATAAAATAGATTTTTGTTGGGGATGCAGTCATTTAATAAATAAAATTCTTCGGATTATGCCAAGCTTTCGAGAATGTTTATTCTCTTCGTCGGGGCAAAATTCGTGAATTTATATAAAATTAACCACAAAGAGGAAAGATTTCATAGTCAGCAATCAGAAATTCATTTCATTAACATATATATATATATATGTATGTATATGTATATATATATATATATATATATATATATATATATATATATATATATATATATATATATATATATATATATAAACTTTTGAAACAAATGTTTTTGTGGACTAACTTATAGACATATAACAACATGCCGTTGAAATTTTTTCGAAATTCAAAAGTGTGAACGATCGCAATAGGTACATTTCTACAAGAAATTTACCTAAAAGCAGACAATTGAATTGTATATATCCGTTTGGGTTCGTCGGTCAGAAAAGAAATGAACGGTAAGAAAACAGTTTAAGTTTTCCTGTTTTATTACTCTATTTAGATTTTTACCAAGATAATTTTCAGTTGTCAATGTTTTTATAGGGATTATTCCAAATGTTGCGTCTGATTGCTCAAAAATTTTATTGGGAATTTAGAGATTTGTCTAATAATGATAGAAAAACATAGTGTTGCTGTTGTGGTTTAGGTTGTCGAATGTATTGTATTGAGCGAAAGCTTGAATGTTTTAACTGTTTTAACTACCTTATTTACATGAACAATTTCTAGCATAATAATATCAATTGGAATTAACGTGACAGGTCGGAAACCTGACATCAACTAACTACACTATGTATACAGTGTTCAGTTACTTGGACAGTAAGAGTTTCTTCATAATATTCTCCCCCACTTAAATTGAATATCTCAGGAAGCACAATGGACAATAAAATCCTTGAGATGTTGAGGCGCATAACGTTGTCTGGAAGTCTTGCGAGGTTCAGTAATAGGTAACCGACTGATGGATCTCCGATGACTCTGATGATCACCCGATGTATCACTAATCTGCGTTGAAGAGGACTGCTGGTCTGTGCTGGAATACTATTTGCAGCATGGTCAGCAGCAAACGGAAATCCATATCTTTTCTGTAGAACTTGCGTTAACGGACCAAAAGTTACTCGTTTCTTTGGCACAAGAGTGGTAATCAGCTGGTTGACAGGGCCGATCCTAGGTGTAGGCCGCCCGCGTGCAAAGACTTAATATGCCGCCTAGAGAATGTTCCATATTTTTACTAATACTTAATCTAGCCGTCTAAGAATAAAAAGTAAAACTTTAATAAAATCACAAATAAAATTTGAAACGCAAAACTTTATTTTTTTGCTCAGCCAGATTACAAGAGTGAAAAAATACATTACCAAGATCCTAAAACACAAAAATTAAAGCTTTTAAGTAATAAATATTTTTTTTAAATTGGACCGACGTTATTAGTTGGTGCAGTGAAAAATACAAAATAATATTAATTCCATTGGTGCTGCTACTTTTGAAGTTATGCAGTTGTAGTTAGATTAATAAATTTTGGCACCAACTTCACAAGTACCAGCACCAATAGAATTAATAATAACTAATAACGTCGGTGCGATTAGTCCAATTTTTTGAAAAAATATTTATTTCACACTTTTGAGTGTAACATTAGTCACGAAAATCGTGGAACGTTCGCTACTACCACTATCCACTATACTATACACTATATACCAATATCCTATTACCCTCGTATATTCTTTGCTTGTCCTTGTTACTATTATGTTAGAGATCTCAGAACATCGCTTAACCTATTTTACCACCGCTCTATCACGAAAACCGTAACTCTAAGGGAAACAATTTTCATTTTAAATGTTGCTACAAATAATTAGGTCTTTCATGTAGTTCGGGGGCGGTTTTCGGAGGGAAGGAGACTTCGGAATTGCCTTGTTATGAATATGGGACCATTTCTCAAGCCTCGATATTCAAATGAATCAAAAATCTTCAAAATCAGAGTACGATTACTATATAAAAAGCGCGAACGAACAAAAAAAAGCAGACAGTCAGTCGAATTGTATACCTCCTCCGTTCGGGGTTCGCCGGTCAAAAATAGACATTTTATAATTAAAAATACAAAACAACAGTATGTATTCACTCAGATAATACAATCTAATAACAAAAAGTAGCTAAACATAAATCTCATGAACAGAAAAGTATATAAATCAGTCCTACCAAGACTACCAAATAAATAAAGATAGGTTACCTACTATAAACGGGCTTTCTGGGAAGCAAATTTGTCAATAATTTCGGCGAAATCATTTTTTTCTGAAAATTCCGATTCCATAGAGATGATGGCCAAATTTTTTAAGCCTTTCTTGTGACTTATTATATCTTAAGTGATTTTTAATAATTTTTGATTTACTTTACCTAATAATACACTATACAGTTCTGATTAAAAAAGAATCAATTAAAACACTTTTTCAATAACTTATAATTTTTTCCCATACTTATTTGAATTATTTCGATCAAAACTAAATGAACAAATTAAAATGAGAATGGTTTCTATCATTTTCCCTTTTATATACTGGTAAACTCGCAGAAAAAATGCCTACTATTGCCAATGCTGTATGCCGCATCCCTATAATTTTGCTAAAATACATATCAAGTTTTAATTCACAGTGGGGACCACCAAAATAATATTTTCAATTTTTCATATCCTTTGACCTTTGATCTGCGAGCCGCGTGCCGTCATGAATACGCCGATGCCATGCCAGTGCGGCGAAAAAAACCTTTAACTATTGTCGCTTAACAGGCGGCGCTTCTGCCACGAATTTTGCTATCAAATGAGAAATGTATGTAAAGAATATACAGTAATGGACCGACACATTTCACACTACACTCTATATTTCTACTATGTGATCGGACAAATGGGATTTGGATATTTTGATTTTTCAATAACTATTCAGCATATTATTTATTCTACTTATGATAAATAGTTTCATTTTAAGAAATACGTAAAAAAGTTTGACTGAATGGCGGCCCGCGGCTGCCCCATTCTTTTGGCCGCCTGCGTGCGGTGCACACGCTGCACACCTACTAGGATCGGCCCTGCTGGTTGATGTGACGTTTAATCTGCGTCCCGAATTCAATTCTATGATGTAGTGGTACTGGCTAAGTTTTCTCTTGACGGTACCAAACTGCCAAATATCTTGGTTTTCCTTGTGAATTCTTGCCTGAAGTCTCTCCCCCACATGAAAAGACCGAACGTGAGAAGTACGACTCGATGGAGCCTTCGCTTTGCTGTTAGGTAGAAGAGCGTCTAGGCGAATACGAATTATTCTATTTAGATATAATTCTGCTGGAGACTGGCCCGAATCTAGTGGCGTTGCAAGATAACGAAACAAAATGTTTTGCAACTTGATAGACAGAGGAGCTGGATCATCTGTGGCAGCCTTGACGTCTCTTTAGGGTTTGGATGTTGCGCTCTGCAAGACCATTGGTGGATTTGGTGCACTGAACTTCTGAAAAATTCCTCGTTCCTTACTGTATCTTTGAAATTCATCGTTTTTGAAGATGGCAACGTTATCTGATACCAAAGCAGAGGGATACCCATGAACAGAAAATATATTTTCCATGAGGGAGATGGTTATTGCAGTAGAAAGAGAGAAGCATGCGGACTTCCACCCACTTGGGCTTGGTATCCACACACATGAGAAAAAATAACCATCAAATGGACCAGCATAATCAATATATAACCTCTCCCAATTCTCCTCTGGTATATCCCACGGATGAATTGCAGCTTTCTGGGAACTATGACGAACTTTTGCACAATATTCGCAGCTTCTTACAAGTCGCTCTATATCCTTATCCAATCCGTCCCAGTAAACATATCTTCTAGCAAGTTGTTTCATCTTAGTGATGCCTAAGTGTGTTACATGAAGTTCTTCCAGAATATATGCTCGGAGAGTTTTTAGAATCACACATGTCGCACGGAACGGTATATGGACTATCTTTATAACTATTCTTTAAATCACACATTATAAGTTGTAACCTTGGCAATGGTTTCTGACGTTACCATTGACCTGGATATTTGGAGCAGCGTTTCTGCATAGAGCACATTAACTTCTTCATCTATTGCTATCTCTAGTGACTTGACTGTAGGTGGGACTGGGGCACAGGACAAACAGTCTACATTCTCATTATCTTTCCCCTTCTTGCAACGAACTTTATAATCGAGCCCAATGAGAAAAAAAGCATATCGCAACTCAACAAGCATACAGACATCATCTGCGGCAGGGCTCTATGAAAAATGAAAAATACGAGACAAGGGCTCATTGTCTGTGAAAAGGACAAAGCCAAAAATATAGTCGAAGTAATGGCTTGCAGCATAAACAATAGCCAGAGCTTCTCTATCTAGCTGACTATAGTTTGATTCAGCCTTTGTCAGAGCTCATGAGGCATAGGCTATAGGCTTTTCCTGGCCTTCAATTTCGTGACTAAGTACTGCAGCTATTCCTGTAGGACTAGCATCGGTTGTGAGAATTTTGCTGGATCAAAACGTATGAGCACCCTTTCACTACACAACTCCGACTTGATATTCAGAAAAAAGGCTTCTGCAGCAGCTGACCAGTAGAACTTTTCTCTTGCTCTAAGTAAGCGGCGTAACGGATATGACTTTGTGCAAAAATCAGGAATGAATTTTGAATAATATGTAACCAATCCGAGAAAACGTATCAACTCATTAATATTTCTGGGTTGCGGTTATCTGACCACATGACCTAAATAATTTATACTTTCCTTGAAGAAAGAGCATTTGTCTTCATTTTCTTTCAGACGTTCCAAACAAGCTATTAGATTTTTATTGCATTCTTCAAAGGTAGCACCGTGGCAAATAATGTCATCGAAGTACGCTTCAACCTTAGAAAGACCATTTAGTAATTGTGACAGAATACGATTGAATTCAGAAGGTGCAGTCTTTAAACCAAAACTGAGACGATTCATTCTAAACGTGCCTTTATGTGACGATGTAGTTTGTATCTTGCTGCCTTCTTCATCTACCTTAAGATGAAGATATGCCTTGTAGAGATCTAATTTGCGGAAAAACTTTGACCTTCTGAGACTGTAAGACTTCACCTATACGACGTATCGGATGATTGGCTGCTATCGATTTTTTTATTGACTCCACACTTATAATTTACACATAATCTTACTCCACCATCGGGCTTGGCGATCACAACAAGAGGTGACCCCTGATCGCTCGACGCTACAGGACTTATAACTCCTTGAGATTCCAATGACGTAAGCTCTCTTTCAACTCGATCCCGCAACGCAAAAGGAACGTCACGTTCTCTGAAGAATACGGGCTTCACGCCTTCTCTTAGTTGTAATTTTACTTCCACATTGGGTACACACCCAATTTTTTCTTCAAATATTCAAATTTTTGAAGAATGTCCTCAAACGAAGCGAGTGAGTGAGCACTATCTGGATAGAGAGCTGCGTTCTAGCGACTATCTAAATCACTGAGATTTATTTCGAGTTCACGAATCAACATCCGTCCAAGCAAAGCATCATGCCCTACCGGCACTATGAACAGATCGGCATCAATGGACTTATTTCCATAGGTTACTGGGAGTGTGACTTTTCCCTTTGGTTTAATGAGATGGTCTGAGTACGAACGAAATGAGACTGTTGTTTGTTGAAGGGGAATGTTGAGGCCAAGCTTTTTGAAATCACTCTCTGATAGCAGAGAAAATTGTGCACCTGAATCCACTTCAAACTATTGTGGCTTGCCGTTGAGTGTGACTGTAATTATGTATTTATCATATTCAGGTTCAGCTATTGATTTGATTTTTTTAAGCAGGGTAGTGAAACAGATTTTCGCGACCGACCGCAATTAAGACACATGCCAGCAATTCCCAATGACTTATAATCAACTTTTCGGCCACGAAAATGAGAACGCTGATTTGGACGACTTTTGTTAGTGGGCTGGAACTGCTTACGACTGGGACGATTACCTTGACATAGCTAATAATAATTATCTACCTTGTGTGTGTTAGTAAGTCCATCTGACGACTTATCACCTTTATTGCCTAGCTGGCCTGATTCATAACGTGAAACTTCTAAAGCAGAGGCCTTCTTCCCAAATCATCGAAATTTGTATGCGTATTGTCTCGCAGGAGCTGTTCACGTATACAGCTGTCTTTTAAACCTCTTATAAACTGAGCACGAAGGAAGGTATTAGCTATAGAAACTGTCTTTTTGGAAGTACAGGTAACATAAAAATCACAATTTTTCAAATTTCCCTTAAATCATGCGACAAAATATGAGATAGATTGATGTGGCTGTTGATTAACGTTGAGGAAATAATGCGTGTGGGACAACGGTTGAGACCAAAGGAGCTAACAATGTTGTGAAATGACCAACCAAAACTGTACTTAGAAGCTGAGCTCTCTTTGTCTCATCACTAACATTTTTAAGGTCACAATAATTTTCAAAACGCTCCATAGAGGACGAGAACTTTTCATTCTTGGCATCACAGTTCTTAAATTGTATCATCTGGGAAACTGGGGCTGAATGATTATCAAGAGCAGCTGTCAAAACTGATATGAACTTCTTGAACTGGTCCTCATCCATGATAACAAAATCAGAATCGGTTCAAAATTGTGTTATAGGACAGAAACAGCTATTGGCGATTGTCTGACTTGAGACTGGTAAATTTTCTGGCAATTCATTTCACCGATTTTACATGCTTTTCTGCTTATGGTTTATCCTCGTCGCCAACTTGTGGTTTAGGTTGTCAAATGTATTATATTGAGCGAAAGCTTGAATGATTTAACTGTATTTAACTACCTTATTTACATTAATATCTAGCATAATAATATCAAATTGGAATTAACGTGACAGCAGTAGGAGAGTTTCTTCATTATAGTTGCCATTGTTTTCATCTTAGGTATCTTCTACAACGTTGCCGTTGTCTTTTTAAATAATATCATTGGTCATTATAGTATTATAGCTTACTTTCAATAGAGGCAGAGCTGTCTTAAGAAATGCAGGAGCCCTTAAGTCCCCTTAGAAAGTCAAAAAACTCATTTCTTAAAATTGAAATTACACTTTGTGTATAAAAAATCGTAATAAAATCACTATTCCGATAATATTCAGAAAATCATACAAATTGGTTAAATTTACCTACGATTTCGAATATATTTGCACTAGAAATAGTATTCTTCCTTACCGAGTAAACGAAGACAGACCCCCCTCTTTGAAGAGTTGGGGCTTGGGCTGTGCTCTTATGTAAAATATGGTAATGATTAGCCGGCATTTTTGACTTTTAAGCTCTGCTAGAAATTTATTTAATATCAATAAGATGCTATTTTTTGGCTTATAACATCGGACCAAGTTTAAAGATTATTCCTCTAAAACTCTACATTGTTGAATTAACGAAATCGACTGTCAAGGTCGTTCAAGTAATTTAAATAGCAGTATGTATTAGGAAAACGGTTCTGATATAATAATGTTTTTACTTATATTCTTTCATCGTGTTTATCTACTTTGAAAATTCCTAGTGCTATTATTCTAAATATGCGACTATCTGAATCATATTTGGTCAAACGTAGTTGCATTTACATTTATTTACATGACATTTATTAGCTTTTTGTTCTCGGATAATATGAACTCTCATAAAAATATTTTGATTATCATGCAAATGAAATAATAATTTAGCTTCTGTAAATGGAAAACGCATAAATCCTGCTATTTAGGTGGAGAGCCAAATATGCAATTTGTATTGATCTTTCCCATTTTTTAAATGTTTGCATTTTATGGAATATTTTTTAATATCTAATAGTTTCTGTTGATTTATCTGTCATCACAATTTATCAAGAATTATTGTTTGTCACGAACGAAATTCTTAAGTGAACCACATTGAGAGTTCCTGTTTTAAGTATGAAATTTCACTATATTAGGATTAAAGTCGCATTATGACCTTCTTCTAAAACTCTTATAGACCAAGAGTTTTAAATACAAAAAAATATGATTAATTTCTATAAGTTATTCCTCTTGTATTTATGGATTTGAAAAGATGCTGACTGAACTATATGAAATTAAAAATATGAAAACACGCTTTAATTGCAGTACTTACTAGAAAGTAGAAACAATGTTTTTCAAACTGCGACTAAAATAATTGACGAACAAATTTTGCAAGAAGAGCCTGTTGTGTTCCATTCTCACTTAGCTTTTTTTTTTTTGGTTTGTGCGCGCGTTTCATATAGTAATCGTACTCCGATTTTGAAATGGTCCTATATTCATGAAAACGGGAATCCGACATCTCGTTCCCTCCGAAAACCGCCCCCGAAGGGAGTGGAGGCGGCAAATTTTCTCGAAAATTGAAAATCTGCGTTGGTATAATTAAAGATAGGACAATATCCGGAAACGTTTAAATTGAACATTTTTTCAAAAGAGTAACGGTCTTCGATATAGAGACATTTTAAATTGTCAAATATACCTATTTTCGCTATGTGGAGAGGGCGATTTCTGTCGAAAATTGAAAATCTGTTTGCAGTACATGAAAGACATAATTAATTGTAGCAACATTTATAATGAACATTTTTCCCTTAGAGTTACTGTTTTCGAGTAAAATCGGTGTTAAAATGGTAATAACTAAAATATTCAAGCGTATTTCCGCAGCGATGTTCTGAGATCTCAATAATAACAACTACAAACTACAAGCAAGGAATATACGTGGGTAATGGAATAAGTACTATCTTGATTGGTATTAGTGAACGTTCAACGATTTTCGTGACTAATGTTACACTCAAAAGTGTGAAATAAATATTTTTTACAAAAAATTGGACCGACGTTATTAGTTGGTGCACTGAAAAGTATAAAATAATATTAATTCTATTGGGGCTGGTACTTGTGAAGTTGGTGCCAAAAGTTATCAATCTACCTGCAACTGCACAACTTCAAAAGTAACAGCACCAATAGAATTAATATTATTTTATACTTTTCAGTGCACCAACTAATAACGTCGGTCCAATTTTTTGTAAAAAATATTTATTACAGTTAATCTATATATCTGTCAAATACGTCAATTATTCATCTTTGACTAATTAGTGAGTGTCCCATGAAAAATAGGAGATTCCCCAAAAGTTTTCAGAGAAAGTGTATTTCAGTTTCCGTTCAAACAACAAATACTAAGTCCATCAATCCGTCTGTCAGCCGTCTGTATCACATGAACATTATTAGACAATAGTACATAACACTTTGTGTGCGAGTTCGACTCGCACTTAGCCGCATTTTTCTTTCATTTTCGGTTTTGCGTAAAACATTGATTATATTTCATGTTTCATAAGTTAATTCTGTGATCAATTCCAACATTTTTCAAATTATTATTGCACAATCTAGTCATTAAGAAACTATTATTACAAAAAATTTAATTGGTATATTTTATATTTTCTAAGTAAAATTGAAGGCTTATTAAAAGATATATTAAATTGGAAAAGCCCGACAAAAAAACTAGCTAAGAACACTCTTACTCGCGATTCATCCGTTAGAGAGCTACAATGCCTCAGATACGTAGACAGATGACAGATAAATCAAAATCGGTTCATCCGTTGGGAAGCTACGTTGCCAAAAGCAGACAGATACACTCGTTGAACTTAATTAAACAACAATCAAATCACCTTTCAAACGTAAAAATCTCAACCAAAATTGGTTAATCGGCTTGGTAGCTACCTTGCCTTAAACAGACAGAAAGATACCCAATTTGAATTTAATCAAATAACAGTATCTATGGCTAACCTATTTACTGTTTATTACATTACCAAGAACATGCCCTTTACACGTTCTTTATTATTAATCTGAAACAGAAGTCATTAGATTAGTCAATTGAGGTAATTGTTTTGTAATTTGTCATCAAATTTAAATTGTGAGCAATATAAAATCAGTGTTATAACGATATAAATCAGACAAGAACGTTAGTGCTTTTGTAAACGAGAGCATTTTATTGCTATGTTCCACTGCATGTCTGTAAAATTCTCTATGGATTTGAATTTAAAGGACTCTGCAAGAAGTTTTTTGAAATAATTCAACAAAATTAGCTCAGTGTGAAATTAGCATTGTGGGATAGCTCTAGATCGAGATGGAAGCAACATTTTGCCCATTCCACGGATTGAGCAATGGCGTTGCGCATTCCGCGGAATTGGCAAATGTTAACTCAGTACTGCACCATTCCGCAGAACGGGGCAATGAAGTTTATTTCATTTTCCAATTTGTGGCAACACTTAAAAACTATTATTAATGTTAGTATTTTAAACATTTGATCTAGTTTTTTTCTTGTAAGCACATACCTACTATGATTTTAATAACTTCCCAGTAGGAAATTGTGTAATGGGTCTAAGTTTTCTAACCTTCAATTTAACAAATCTTTTCAGATCATGGATAAATTTTCAAAATAAAAAATTTAAATAATTACATCTCTTAAGGATGTTCGATGACTCCAGTATCAGGTGTGCGGGGAAAGGGGCGGTCCTATTGAAAGTATAGGAAAATATCAGATTAGCCAATATTGGAACTATAAAATATTAATCTCGAAAAGAGTATTTATTGATTAAGAAAACCTTAGATATTGTTCGAAACACATGCTATAGGTCTAGTTAACTACCAATTAATCATATTTATTGTCTTTTTTGTATTTTTAAATTAAATAATTTATTATCGCTGACAATTGGGCAACAGCACATAAACTAATTTGTGTTTACCAGCCTGCGTGTCAGTTTTTCTGTCTGTCCTAACCTTCAAATTCAGAGTAAAAGTATTTCAAATTTAAAAACTGTATGTTATTACTGCTTCGTGTAGGTGGAAATGTGGAAAGGGAAATTTGTAAAAAGAAATGCCAAGGATATGTATATCCAACGGTCGTTTATGGCAAAGCAGATGCTGGAGAGCAAGAAACTATCAGTCATAACTGTCATAACAGATAACAGTACCCCTGAAACATATGCAGTAAAAGGGTGTAGGCTAATTAATTAGAATATATTATATCTCAGCAATTCTTTGCAAAGAGTGCAATGAAGCTTTGTTTATTCAATCAAAAATGTCATTAGTTATTAATACATGTTATGGTAACGGTATATTTAGATTAGTTAGATTTATATAGATATAGCTGTTATAAAAGTTTTCTTAGTGAATGATATAATGAATAATCTTTGTTTGTATAGTACCTAGAAACAAGTCACACATTTAAACTGATAATATTGAGGCAGGTACAGGCTCAGTGATCAGTGAGATAAATTTATTAATAATAATTGATTAATCATATCTACACAATAATATATACAAATATATACCAGTATACAAATTAGACAATGTGAAATCTTAGTCTTGTATGTGAAACTGATGTGGATAAGTCGTAATAATCTTTACTTTTGTGTTAAGCTTTTAGAAAATTTCAAATATATATATATACCCATCTATCAATGCTGCGTCCATCTATTAGCAATTTACATCTAAAGCTGCGTCCATCGTACTATTGCGTCCGTATATCGGACGCAATAGTACATTCCAATATTTTTCATCTCCCACTATCATGACAGTCACTTTGACATCGTTTTCTATTGGAGGATATAGTGTATGACCCAACTCCTTCGATTGGTCACTTTCACCGTATCCATTAAAAGACTGTTGAGCAAGATCTATGGCGAATTCGGACGCAGCATCGGTATAAGTTTGAAAGAAATGAATATTATTAGTACGACAGAAACAACACCAGAGGCGCTGAAAAATATACGATTCGTATATTCAACTCACATCATCTTTCATATGACGTTAGATACAGCGTCCATAGATTTGTCAACGCTTATATCTTGTTCCTGAGAGAATTCTTTAAGCCTCATAAAATGAGTTCGAGAGATGTTTAGTTGAAACAGACAATGCAGTAATGGAAACGAAACCCTCAAAAAAAAAATACGATAATTCGTGGTTAAATATTTTCTTAAGGCTATTTACTGTCTTGAATTACACAAGATATAGTTCACTTTTCCGTGTTACCTATTTGTTTTCAAACGGTGGGCGCAATTTGTGATTTCCGATCCGAATAAAAATTGTTAAATGAGGATTTCCTGAAACTTTTACCAAAATATATCTTGTCCAATTACATTTGCCAATAATAAACTCGTTCCCAAAGCTTTCAGTAGAGTTTACTTCATATCTATTCTCTGTCATTGGCCCAAATTTCTGACGATATATACCAAAAAAAAAATACAAAAAATTGGACCGATTTAATTATTGTTGCACTAAAAAATACAAAATGATATTAATTCTATTTGTGCTACATTGACCCAACTATTCAATATGAACGAAAATGAAATAGAGCAATTGGCTACTTTTATGGGCCACACAATTGGTGAAAACAAAAATTCGTATCGGTTACCTGACGATATATATCAGACAGCCAAAAAAAGTTGTTAATTCTTATGGAAAATGGAAAAGGCAAAAACTTCAAGGACAAGAAGCTTGATGAAATAGATTTAGATCTAGAGGAAAATTTACTGGAGAAAAATTCCGAAGTTACGGAAAATGATAATATAGATGAAAAATTAGCTGAATTACTTGAGGAACATGACGAAATAGAATATTTTAAAAACACCCCCAGTACGAGTGTAGAAATTGTAACGCCAAACCCAAACCCAAGCCCAGCTCAAAAAACTAAAAAGCATAGTGTCCTCGTAAAGTGGACGGAAGAACAGAAAACAGTTGTTCAAAAGTTTTTCAAAAATCATATTAAGAAACGAAAACCCCCCAAACGACATGATTGTGAAGAATTAATCGAACAAAATGAAAAATTATTGCAAAATAAAGATTGGCTTAAAATCAAAGTATTCGTACAAAATAAATATCAGAAGCGCCAATAATTTCAATTTTATCAGAGCTAAATATTTATTTCAGATTAGTTTCATTTTATTTTGAGGTATTCCTGTTTTTATTGTTTTTATTTAAAGGGTTTTAAATTGTTATTTTATTTGCTGTTTTGTATAAATAAATATTTTGATATCTCTAGTTTTTTGACACTGCCCAAAAATTATTCCCGACTATACACAAAAACAAACAAAAGTAAAACTTTCTTAATGTAGTCAAGCCCAATGTATTAACAGATTTTATACATAAAATATAGACTAGCTTTAATACACTGAGACCCCTGGTTAGCAAATAAGTTCTTTCTCTTGAAAAATATGCAGCATTTTGTATTTGTGGCAAGTTATTGATATGAAAACACTGTTGGATGCATAATTGAATGAGAACTGAAATGAAATATACTCTGGACGCACAATCCAGTGTGAGATAAAAGTAAATATACAATGGATTCAGCAATGATGGGATTGCGAAAGGAATCACGAAAGATAGAGGAATGAAAGCTAAATAAATATTTTCAATATCGTTGAATTTAAAATTTCAAATAGCTCACCCCACTCAAAGTTTTTTATACTCCAATCAGATTCAGCCTATCGCGCTTTTTTTAGTGGTCGCAATATGCAAGGATTATAGAAGGACGCAATATTGATACGGAGATATATATATATATATATATATATATATATATATATATATATATATATATATATATATATATATATATATATATATATATATAGAGGCTATATCGTAAAAAACGCAACACGCTCTAACTTCGTTATTTATTGACAGATTTTAGAAATTCAAAAAACAAATGTATGGTTTGATATACTCTACAAGATGTCATCAACTTTATGTTTTTTGATCACTGGCCTTAGTGCCAGCGATAGTCAACTTTTTTGTCCTTAAAAGAAACATGTATTTATATTTACGTCATATTGTGGACATTTTTTTTCTGAATTCAACAGCATAACATAACCTAATATTTATTCAACTATTTCTGGAAAAAAATTAAGTAATCCGTAATTATTAACAGATACCATTTAAAAAAAACTAGTAAAATCTGCATCTAAATTATTGTTCAATTTGTTTGCCGCCTTGACAAATACACAGCTCGCACCTTCTAATCACTCCATAAGTGACGTTCATTATAATATTTGGAGGTATTTCTCGAAAAAATCGATTATTCTTCGTCAGAGGTAGTTTTCATTCTGTCACTGGTTTAGATAAACTTGGTCTTTAAGGTAACCCTAAATCACAAGTGGAGAGAGGTCAGGGAAACGAGCAGGTCACCGAACAGATCCATTTGTCCTAGTCCTTGCGCCAAATCTGTTGTTTAACCAACTTAAATTCATATGTGCATTACGTGGAGGAGCCCCATTTTGGTGAAATCCATCATCATCATAAAAATTGAAGTGATCTTTTCACATTATTATAAAAATAATCAAAAAATTGTAATGTTGACAATGCAGTTACACGATCTGACATTTTTCTAAAGGCAAGTCTTCATGTGCGGAAATGAATCCGAAACAAAAAGCGACTTAAAAATTATGTCCAATCATATGCAAATGTTAAATAAATATTTAGTTATGTTATACTTTTGAATTCGAAATCAAATTGTCTGCAGCATGGAGTATATGTTTCCATTTAGGAAAAAAAAGTTGACTATCGCTGTCACTAAGGCCAGAGAACAACAAAATGAAAATTATTGACATCTTGTAGAATATATCAAAAGATTCATTTGTTTTCTTGAATTCTTAAAATCCGCAAATAAATAACGAAGTTACAGCTTGGGGCGTTTTCTACGATACAGCCTGGGGGTTACTCCTGAAACTCGATTCGATTCTCTACTATATTCTCTATTCGAATTAGAACTCGATACACCAAAATACCAAATTTTTCGAGAACACAATCGAGTTATATGAAATAAATCGTCAAGTGTCGTCATATACTTCAGGCATAGTGACAGTTATTGAACATTATTAATAAAAATCTAAATATTCAAGGTCTTTATTATAACGCGTTTTACAAAAAAGTTTTCATTAATCATAATATTTTTAAGTAAACATGAGTAAGTATCTACAATTTTTAATCAAAGTATTTTTTGAAATTAATGAATACAGTGTTGCCTAAATTTAAATTTGTTAATAAATTAATAATTAAATTATTAATATAATACATACTTTTAGTGCAATAGGTATACAGATGAAAATATGGGTGAAAATCTAATAAGAAAATCTTGAAATTGCTCAGGGGCATTTGTAGTCAATTGAAACTGAAATGGCTCGAAGTAATAATTTTATTGAATTCCTTGGAAGGTACAACTAAAGTCGCCAAATTATGAGCTAAAAAGGTAAGAGCACCACATTACACTTTTGAGATAATAATTTATACTATTTAAACTATTGCTTTGTTTGATTTATTATACGCTAGTTCTTAAAATGTATACCTTTTTCAGATTTGGACTGATAAGATACACTTACTTTCTGAAACTGGGGATGGGCAGACTATGTGCTTTGAGTCGCAGTTATTAAATTTAAGAACTATATTGTAAATTGATAAAATAAAAGTCAATCTTGTTAAGTTGAACTTTATTCACAGTATATTATATTTTATAGTGTGCACATACACAAGACACTGTGATTGAATACTTTTTGATTCCGAATTCTGTGATTTTACGGTGCCAATGCTTCTTCCTTCAAGTATGTGGCTGCCAGAACCACAAAAAGATAATGCCATTAATATCTGAAATTTTTATTATGATATACTCATTATGTTCAAACTAATTTATTGTTGTGTACCTAGAGTTGAAGGTTTGGAAACTAGTTCATGTTCTAATTAACAAACACATCATAGTATATACACTGAAATTATTGTACTTTATAACAAAGTAGTGTTAATGAAAACGAAACTCACCTTGCATTTAAAAGAAATATGATTTTGTCTGTTAGCCATGGCCATGGGTATTTTCTCTATTCTTCAGAATCCATATCTATAATCGGGGGTATAATATCTATATATCTTCATATAATAACCAATTATTCATTGGATATATCTTCTCGCACATTTGAATACACTATTGGCTTCATGGACATAGAAAAACAACGCAAAATGAGCCATAATAACGGTGAATATTGATAAATAACACTTAACTTAACTCCTAGAGTAAATAGGTTATAGAGAGGCAACTCTATGCTATAAAATTGGGCTCGTGTGGCAATTGACAGTTGATAGCGATTGGAGGAAAAATAACCTCACTCTTTACATTGCGTCAAACGAAATTCTTAGTTATATGATGAATGATGAGTTATCTTTTGTAGTTCATGTGTGATTATAATACCTATAACTTTTTTTAAACAATTTTATTTGATAAAATTAAACAAACTAACTAAAGTGAGTTGTATGAATCTAGATCAGTCACCTCTCTAAGAGGCCGCTGCGAGTTAAAAACTTGAATAAAAGCAAATATAATACCATCATTTTTGAATTCTTGTCAAATGAGTGTTACTACATTTTAAATGAATTCATTAAAAGGAGCATAAGAATAGGTGGCTTGAGTGTTCCTTAAACATTTCAAGTGATTTAAATCTCTTTTTTTAGTGCCTTCAAGTACCTGTATTATTGTACTAGTAGGTACCTACATATGTGAACGTATGTCCACATACCTATATGATTTGTAAAAGTTAACGGTTATTAAAAGATAGTATTTCAAGATTCAGTTATTTAATTTATCATTTCTAATTAAAATATAGAAAGATAGGCAAGTGGTACAGTAGGTGTTTGTTACATTTGACATTTAGATTGTAACAATAATAAACAAGTAACAATGAATTTGATGATTTCAAGGATGGTAGATATCAATTACTAGGGAATATGTTATGACTAGTCTTTATATCCAAAGAAGTGCAATGTGATTTATATTATTCACTTTTATAATATTACAATGTAATAACTTATTAATATACTATATTTGGAATCGCATATACGTAACATATACATATTTAATGTAACAAATACACATTAAACTTGTTTGGTCACTACTGCTAATTTAGAGTTAGAAGGACCCATAGATATATGTCTATGGAATAACCTTCTATAAATGCTTCGGACTGCCTTTGTCCGAAGGTCCAATATGCTTGATGCCATTCTCGCAGCAACGTTTCTATTTTTCTGCAACATTAAAAAATAATAATAAGCTGGGTCACGTACCTACCAAAAATCATCTAATGGAATAGAAGATGGGACATAAATTGAGGCAAATGCAACACACTCTAACAATTTTATCAAAGACTCTTACGCAAATTCTGTATCCTTTTTATGGAGTTGATATATTGGTAGCATTCCATTGAATATTTTCTACTTTTTTTTACTTGTTCTTTCTTGCATCTAAAACCAATCTTACATTATTACTGAGATTTGTTTTTACATTATGATGTCCATAATCCTACAAAAAAATATATTAACTCTGGTATGGAAAGCAAAGCAGCCCTAAGCACCAAGTAAAACAGATCTATGCATCAAGTAAAGCAAACAAAACAAAAACACTCTGGAACATACACAATACACCAGGCCTTATCGATACCCAAACATATTTATACCACCTGTCTCCGTTTTTGCTGACGGTCATATCGCATTTTTGCGCAAGAGTCTTTTCTTTTACAATAGCCCATATATTTAGTTGGAATCCAGTCTAAATTACTAGTATCTAACAGATTGGCTGGTTTGCCTGTCAGAGAATAAAAAGGCAATTTTTAAGAATGATGACAATTACATTACATTACCAGAAATAAAATGTTTCGAACACACACGACTTTATTTTGGTTCCAGTAAGGTCTTCTCGTTTTAAGGCAGCAATCCAATGATCTCTTTTTTTTGCCATTATATTTCTTCCCCCCTTAATATTTACAGCCGGCACTCTAAAATAGGGAAGAATTAGTCAAAAATTGATTCAGTCTCAACATAATTTTAGATGTTCCTACCTAAAAAACTTTACACCTGCATTCCGTGCAGCATTACTTAACAATGTCAACAAGGCAAAAATTCGGCATATTTTACTAAAGATCTAATTCGCAAATGTTTTTAATACAAATACGTCCACAACACACAATCTAAGCTACAAAAGATAACTCATAATTTATCATATAACTACGAATTCCGTTTGACGCGATGTAAACAGTGAGGTTGCTTGCTTGCTTGTTTTATGGCACTGCTACGAGGCAATTGCCAGCTCTATTTGTGTGTGATCTCGGTGCTGACTGGCTCTAAACCATACCGAGACCACTGACTTGTTTTTCATAAAATTCTATGCAATGCACGTGTCAAGAAATGGCCAGGATTTTGCTCTGATCAGAATATAACCATCACTGTCACGCCCTTGAAGTTATCCGCGAGGTGTTCCTCATGCCTCCGCCAGACCACGCTACCACGTGCTTTTAACCTAACAAAGACTTTTTAGGAATCGACTTCTTCTCTAAAGCAAACCCAGAACCACACTTGATTACCACGGCCACGACTTCCCTATCCACCTCGGGGGCCCAGCACTCGAGTCTTCTACGTACCACGTGTACTACCCGTACGATTTTTTTTTTCAAATTCCTTCCAACCCGAAGTGAACTCTGCCGAGGTTGAAGAGGAAGTGAAACAGTGAGGTTATTTTTCCTCCAATCGCTTCCAACTGTCACATGCCGCACGAGCCCAATCGCACGGTTTGTAGATAGACACGGTTGTCTCAATTGTGGGTACTAGGGCGGGAAGCAATCTGTGACGTAGCCAGTAGACCCGCTCAGCGATTGCGTATCTAGCGGGCTTCAGCGTTCGAGTGGCACTTTAGTCTGATTAATGTTTTTGCTTATGATATACGTACATAGTTCTAATCTGAATCTAATAAAAAGTGACAAATCACAATAGGTGAACAGGCGGCGGGCGCGAAGCTTTCAGACGAAATTTTTCTACGTTTCAATTAAACCATTCAATTTCAAAAAACCAAGAATATTGTGAAGAAAATGACTAATATTGGAAAAAGTAATCTATCCACATTTATCGGAAGAAGTAATACAATCATATCTGCTACAGAGAACTTACATAAGAATAAAATATTTCAATACAAAACAAATGGTTGCTGCAGGAATGAAAGGCAATTACGTAACAAGTGTTCAAGGAGAAACAAAATTATTTTTTTTACAAAAAAAAGAATTACCGACGTTATCAGTTGGTGCACTGAAATGTACAAAATAATATTAAATCTATTATTGGTGCTGGTACTTTTGAAGTTGTGCAGTTGCAGTTAGATTGAAAACTTTTGGCACCAACTTCACAAGTATCTGCCAGCACCAATAATTAATATTATTTTATACATTTCAGTGCATCAACTGATAACTCCAATTTTTTTTAAAAATATTTATTTCACACTTTTGAGTGTTACATTTGTCACGAAAATCGTTGAACGTTCGCCATTATCCATATATGCTCTGCTTGTATTTGCTATTATTCAGAAAACTAAAAACATCGTCGCGGAAATACGCATGTTGTAAACTTTACCACTTTACCGTAACTCTATGGAAAAAATGTTCCATAGAAATGTTGCAACAAATAATCTGGTCATTAATTTCCCATTCTCAGTTTTTTTTCGAAAGAAATTGCCTCTTCCACATAGCGAAAATACACATATTTCAGATTTTAACATGCTATAACTTGAAAACCGTAGCTCTTTTGAAAAAATGTTTTATTTAAACGTTTCCGGATATTTTGGTATCTTTAATTCCGCCATCTCATATTTTCGATTTTCGAGAAAATTTACTCCCTTCGAGGGCAGTTTTCGAAGAGAAGGAGATTTCGGATTTGCGAGTTTATCAATATGATATGAATTAAAAATCCAAAGTCGGAGTACGTTTACTATATAAAATGCACGCACGAACCAAAAAAAAAAACAAACAGTCGAATTGTACACCTCCTCCGATCGGGGTTTGTCGGTCAAAAATGAAAAAATCGTGACTTGATTTGACACACAAAAAACGGACACCTGACTTTTTTCGGTTCTAACTAATACCTTCGCACAATTCAGCTTATTTGGTCATTCGAGTTATAATATTAAGAGATATCTGAATCAAAATTTCAATGAGGAGGTACCTATTCTTTTTTAAACTGGAAAAATTGTCGGCCTGTTGTTTTTCGATTTGTACCCACCCCAAACTTTCGAATAATTGCAAAATTTGTGATTTCCTTTTCAGTTGTTTTTCGTTTATTGATTGATTTTCAACAATTTTTTGAGCAATGCTTCCCGAAATTGTACGGCAAGTTTTTGATTTAAGCGGTATATTGCATGCAGTTTTCAATGTGGCCGGTTTTTTGTCTGCCAGTGTAATTTACTACTACTGTTCTTATGTTTATATGTACCTACCTTAATAAAATACTGGTTTGCTAGCTTTTGTTACTGTTATGATATGTAAAAACTAGGATATATGTAGTAAAGATATAGGCAATACATAGTGAGAGTGGCAAACGATTTAAATTCAGGTCTACGGTCTAAAATTCAAGAATTGTTATACGTGTTGTTAGACTTATATCTACTTTATTTATGACACAATACAAAATTGCTGTATTTCTGTTATTTTTAGAAGAACTGACAGATTTGAATAAAAAAACATGGATATTTTTAAAATATGGATACAATAAGTATAGTAGAATCTCAAATATCTTTTTTTTTATTTGGTTTGTTCGCGCCATATAGTAATCGTACTCCGATTTTGATGATTTTTGATTCATTTGAAAGAGGAGGCTTGAGAAATGGTCCTATATTCATGAAAACGGGAATCCGACATCTCGTTCCCTCCGAAAACCGCCCCCGAAGGGAGTGGAGGCGGCAAATTTTCCCGAAAATTGAAAATCTGCGTTGGTATAATTACAGATAGGACAATATCCGGAAACGTTTAAATTGAACATTTTTTCAAAAGAGTAACGGTTTTGGAGATAGAGTCATTTTAAATTCTCAAATATACCTATTTTCGCTATGTGGAGAGGGCGATTTCTGTTGAAAATTGAAAATCTGTTTGCAGTACATGAAAGACATATTATTTGTAGCAACATTTATAATGAACATTTTTCCCTTAGAGTTAAGGTTTTCGAGTAAAATCGGTGTTAAAATGGTAACAACTAAAATATTCAAGCGTATTTCCGCAGCGATGTTCTGAGATCTCAATAATAACGACAAGCAAGGAATATACGTGGGTAATAGGATAAGTACTATCTTGATTGGTATTAGTGAACGTTCAACGATTTTCGTGACTAATGTTACACTGAAAAGTGTGAAATAAATATAAAAAAAAATTGGACCGACGTTATTAGTTGGTGCACTGAAAAGTATAAAATAATATTAATTCTATTGGGGGTGGTACTTGTGAAGTTGGTGCCAAACGTTATCAATCTACCTGCAACTGCACAACTTCAAAAGTAACAGCACCAATAGAATTAATATTATTTTATACTTTTCAGTGCACCAACTAATAACGTCGGTCCAATTTTTTGTAAAAAATATTTTTTATTTTTCATTTGTGCTAGTGTTTTATCGAAATAAATGGAATTACTAGTTATATTTGAAATATGGACATATAGAATTTTTATTTAACCGGCAAGGGTTTGTTTTGGGTAGAATCGATAATTGAGACTCTACTGTACTCAATGTCTATGCCCTATGCCACCGCCTTGCAAATTTTTCAAAAGCCCTCTTTGTTATGGTATTAAGGTTTTTATTCCTGAGGTCTTTGCCAGTCAATAATTTATTGTTGACTTTGACCAAATGGAGTAATAAAAACTCTAACACCATATCAGAAAAAGTATTTGCTAAGTCAACATGATCCGAACAGAATAATTCAGTCAACATATCCATATTGACTTTGGCTTTTATTCTGCTCAGAACATTTGGCTGGGAAATAATGAACGGAAGGATTTGATACACCTCGTCAGAAAAGCTGTGAAGTACCCGACTAAGTAGCCGTGAAGGATACAACATAGCTAAAATTTCGTTCCCTAATCAAGGCATTCTGTGGAATGTCTTGATTAGAAAGCAAAATTCCTAAGCAGGATGAACAGTTGAATGACTTCACAGCTTTTCTTAAGATTGCTCCAATCACATAAGGTGTAGCAAAATCCTTGCCTTTAGCAAAGGGGTTAGAGGTAGGGTCAGGAACAGGAACATGAGGGTAGGAATTATGGAAAGTTTGCCTTTTCTTCGAAAATTCTTTGCGTTCAGGTCTAATCGTGATAGAGTGTTTTAAAGAATCAAGAGCATCTGTAGCCAAATCTTCCTCACAGTTAGAACCTGGGGAATGTGATGCCATGATATTAGATAATAGGAGAGCCTGGAAAGAGGTAACAAAAGAGGTACAGGTAGGACTTCGATTTGACCCTCCGTGACTTCTTATTAGTGAAAACAAAAATCGAGAGGTTCTTGGTTGAAATCACGCGGGCTCATGTATCTAAACCCACGCTCTCTTAACCTTTCCCAAGTATATAAGAAGCTACGGAGAGTAAATACAGTATTTATTAGAGAAGAAGAACTTTTGTATTTTTGTAAAGAGGAAGGATTTTCTTAGTACAAGGACATCAAACTCTCAACATGAGATGATTTATTGGACACCACATCCCTCAGTTTCTTACCAGGAGGAGAATTCGGTATATGACCATTAAGACTGTCAAACACTTCATCTAAAAACAGGTAAAGATTGGCGGTGCTATCGGCACAAGGATTTAAATAGAGAGCATTAGCAGGCGGGAGACTTTCGCTGTATTTAAGCATCTGTTTCATGGCACGACCCACTAAATTACTAAATATTTGAGTACAATTTTTAACTTTCATTTTCTTTATTCTATGTGGCAAAACATGTTCGTCTGTGATCTTAGGAACAGAACAATAATGCCCATGGATTCTCTCGATGCGGTAAAAATCCAGAATGTGGTCCCAAGAACAAACTTGTCTGCTACCATTCTTGTCAGTTAACACTAGATTTCTTGTCAGTAGTCCGTTTCTGATGTCCTTCATCAAATGAGGAACATCATAGAAATGAACTACTTCCTTTTCGTCCACAAGATAGCCTTGAAGCCTATTCTCAAGGTTATTTTTAAGATAGTGATCTATAGTCTCTCTTAATACAAAGTTAATAGCAGCACAATTCTTTGCTCCTTGATCACAAACTGTCGCTACCACATCAAGACCGTAAGACGAACATGCCTTATCACATCTTTAATAATTTTTTGTGAAGACCTTTTGTCATGAAAACTAACGCATGGTCAGCGAAAGAATCCCGTCTGTTTTCTCCACCGAAATCAACAAAACCGTCAATTTTATCTTTGCCTTTATTATATTACAGACCTGGACTCAAAGATATTTCATCGAACATTAGGATACAGTTTCGATCTAAAGTCTTCAGTTGACCAACAGTGTTTTTCAAATGTTGGAAAACATGTTGGTTTATTCCGCATTCAAATGGAATTCTAACCAACATGTTTCTTAACGTTCGATGCGATGGCAAACTGAAAACTTTAGACAAAAATCGGTATCCTTTGGGACTTTGCCTAAATGTTGCCAGTGCAAATATTTTATCGTCTAAAGAGAAACCTTTCGGTTTTAACCGCTGGTTCCTTATCTGGCTCTTGAAAAAGTTGGGGGTAGTGACATCTTGAAATACATCCAAAATACGATGTTCACTCATAAATTTCAATTTCTTCTGGATTTCCTGGGTTATTTTTGGTAGGCCTGTATTGATCGTTATTTTAATTGTTGGTTTTGTTGAGAAAATAACACTGTAACAAGATCATTCATATATATTAAATTTTATCAACTAAATCTACTTAGATACTTTCTACCTTATTCTGTTATCATAACAAATATAAATAATGACATTTGTAATTGATGATTATGAAATCTCTTTTAGGTAAAAACCTAACCTATTGCGATCGTTCACACTTTTGAATTTCGAAAAAATTTCAACGGCATGTTGTTATATGTCTATAAGTTAGTCCAAAAAAACATTTGGTTCAATATATATATATATATATATATATATATATATATATATATATATATATATATATATATCAGAGAATGCCCAACAGATTGGGCATTCTTCTAAAAATGTAGAATATACATACAGAAAATTAGGAAGCCCCTTTGGAGCTGCGTAAAACTGCAACGGGCTTCGTATAATCTGCAATATTGGGCTTGGTAATGGTGATTTGCACGTGTATATATATATATATATATATATATATATATTGAACCAAATGTTTTTTTGGACTAACTTATAGACATATAACAACATGTCGTTGAAATTTTTTCGAAATTCAAAAGTGTGAACGATCGCAATAGGTACATTTCTATAAGAAATTTACCTAAAAGAGATTTCATAATCATCAATTACAAATGTCATTATTTATATTTGTTATGATAACAGAATAAGGTAGAAAGTATCTAAGTAGATTTAGTTGATAAAATTTAATATATATGAATGATCTTGTTACAGTGTTATTTTCTCAACAAAACCAACAATTAAAATAACGATCAATACAGGCCTACCAAAAATAGCCCAGGAAATCCAGAAGAAATTGAAATTTATGAGTGAACATCGTATTTTGGATGTATTTCAAGATGTCACTACCCCCAACTTTTTCAAGAGCCAGATAAGGAACCAGCGGTTAAAACCGAAAGGTTTCTCTTTAGACGATAAAATATTTGCACTGGCAACATTTAGGAAAAGTCCCAAAGGATACCGATTTTTGTCTAAAGTTTTCAGTTTGCCATCGCATCGAACGTTAAGAAACATGTTGGTTAGAATTCCATTTGAATGCGGAATAAACCAACATGTTTTCCAACATTTGAAAAACACTGTTGGTCAACTGAAGACTTTAGATCGAAACTGTATCCTAATGTTCGATGAAATATCTTTGAGTCCAGGTCTGTAATATAATAAAGGCAAAGATAAAATTGACGGTTTTGTTGATTTCGGTGGAGAAAACAGACGGGATTCTTTCGCTGACCATGCGTTAGTTTTCATGACAAAAGGTCTTCACAAAAAATTATTAAAGATGTGATAAGGCATGTTCGTCTTACGGTCTTGATGTGGTAGCGACAGTTTGTGATCAAGGAGCAAAGAATTGTGCTGCTATTAACTTTGTATTAAGAGAGACTATAGATCACTATCTTAAAAATAACCTTGAGAATAGGCTTCAAGGCTATCTTGTGGACGAAAAGGAAGTAGTTCATTTCTATGATGTTCCTCATTTGATGAAGGACATCAGAAATGGACTACTGACAAGAAATCTAGTGTTAACTGACAAGAATGGTAGCAGACAAGTTTGTTCTTGGGACCACATTCTGGATTTTTACCGCATCGAGAGAATCCATGGGCATTATTGTTCTGTTCCTAAGATCACAGACGAACATGTTTTGCCACATAGAATAAAGAAAATGAAAGTTAAAAATTGTACTCAAATATTTAGTAATTTAGTGGGTCGTGCCATGAAACAGATGCTTAAATACAGCGAAAGTCTCCCGCCTGCTAATGCTCTCTATTTAAATCCTTGTGCCGATAGCACCGCCAATCTTTACCTGTTTTTAGATGAAGTGTTTGACAGTCTTAATGGTCATATACCGAATTCTCCTCCTGGTAAGAAACTGAGGGACGTGGTGTCCAATAAATCATCTCATGTTGAGAGTTGGATGTCCTTGTACTAAGAAAATCCTTCCTCTTTACAAAAATACAAAAGTTCTTCTCTAATAAATATTGTATTTACTCTCCGTAGCTTCTTATATACTTGGGAAAGGTTAAGAGAGCGTGGGTTTAGATACATGAGCCCGCGTGATTTCAACCAAGACCCTCTCGATTTTTGTTTTCACTAATAAGAAGCCACGGAGGGTCAAATCGAAGTCCTACCTGTACCTCTTTTGTTATCTCTTTCCAGGCTCTCCTATTATCTAATATCATGGCATCACATTCCCCAGGTTCTAACTGTGAGGAAGATTTGGCTACAGATGCTCTTGATTCTTTAAAACACTCTATCACGATTAGACCTGAACGCAAAGAATTTTCGAAGAAAAGGCAAACTTTCCATAATTCCTACCCTCATGTTCCTGTTCCTGACCCTACCTCTAACCCCTTTGCTAAAGGCAAGGATTTTGCTACACCTTATGTGATTGGAGCAATCTTAAGAAAAGCTGTGAAGTCATTCAACTGTTCATCCTGCTTAGGAATTTTGCTTTCTAATCAAGACATTCCACAGAATGCCTTGATTAGGGAACGAAATTTTAGCTATGTTGTATCCTTCACGGCTACTTAGTCGGGTACTTCACAGCTTTTCTGACGAGGTGTATCAAATCCTTCCGTTCATTATTTCCCAGCCAAATGTTCTGAGCAGAATAAAAGCCAAAGTCAATATGGATATGTTGACTGAATTATTCTGTTCGGATCATGTTGACTTAGCAAATACTTTTTCTGATATGGTGTTAGAGTTTTTATTACTCCATTTGGTCAAAGTCAACAATAAATTATTGACTGGCAAAGACCTCAGGAATAAAAACCTTAATACCATAACAAAGAGGGCTTTTGAAAAATTTGCAAGGCGGTGGCATTCTGTTATCATAACAAATATAAATAATGACATTTGTAATTGATGATTATGAAATCTCTTTTAGGTAAATTTCTTATAGAAATGTACCTATTGCGATCGTTCACACTTTTGAATTTCGAAAAAATTTCAACGGCATGTTGTTATATGTCTATAAGTTAGTCCAAAAAAACATTTGGTTCAATATATATATATATATATATATATATATATATATATATAAAGAAAACTATAATTCAGTATTACTGAAATTGAAGATATAATATCATAATGAGAATGCTATTCACCTTTATGATTTAATTTCATCGGATACAGTTAGTGATGCTGCGAGACTGGTCTTGGTCTTGCAGTCTTGGTCTTGGTCTTGCAATTTTGCAAGACCAAGACCGTCTATGCAAGACCAAGACCCAAGACCAAGACCAATACTGGGATGCAAGACCAATACCAAGACTAACCTGGTCTTGGTCTTGGTCTTGCTGCAAGACATGCGAGACTTGCAAGACTCTTGCAGTTCCGTAACCAAACACCAAATTGGTAGGAAACATATTATTTTACTCAATGATTAGATAAGAAACGCTAATAAATAACCTAATTCATTTAATATTTGAACTCTCTTATGATCGATCTTTATTTTACAGATTCTAAAAATATTTAATTAAAAGTTGTTGGGTGAAAAGCGAGTTCATTTTACCCTTCTAGGATTTCCGGATTTAAAAAAATTCTTAAATACTATATACCTATACCGTAATTTCAACCCTTCTAGGATTTCCCTTACCGAGCTGTTTCAAAGAATCCCGACAGTTCGTAGCCAGGGGAAGGTAAACTACTCGGTTTTTTATTTTTATTATTTTTTCTATCGCGCAGAATGTTTTGAATAAACGTTAAGAATCATCTATAAATCTGAATTTTGTTGATGACATTTATCCAGTTGCCACTTTTGGAGATATTTGAAATTTTATATTGCCCTTATTTTGAAACTATTTTTTCGATCATGCTGATTAACTAACTCAACTGAGATATTCACACGACTGACTTTTTAAATAGAAACCTAGTTTTATAAATGCGCGTATTAAATCTCTAACTGTTTTTAGTTTTCATTTTTTGGAAAAAGCTTTCTGCAAAAATTGAAGTTAGTTTTATCAGAAATACTTTTGATCGCTTTCAGAGATTCTTTCTATTTTATTAAAGAAAATGGTACAAAACCATTGTAGAATGAGCAAGAAAATGAATTATGAAATAGAAGTATGAAGTAGAAGTATGTAGTAAAATGAGTGCTCAGTTGGGACGGATGATACCAAGAAAACACAAGCAGACTAAGTCGCGCTAGTAAGATACGATTCTCATATGTGAATGGTGATTATTAATTTACTTTCACGCATCTCACTTGCCCTAACTTAATTCTAGGCAACTAGTTTTATTTTCATTACTTATTCTACATTACCAGGCGTGTTTGTTCTGGACAATGACATTTTTTATACGGTCGATATTTATCCATTTCGAATGATAATATAATTATAGGCAATCTTATAAGATTATAAATTACATACTTCCCATACATATGCAGGGTTCTTCTTCATTTGGATTAAGCAATTACGGTTTAAATTCGCAACAACTTTTCACACTTATAAAAAGATCAAAATTTTTGCAAGAGTCTTGCAAAGTCTTGCAAGTCTTGCAGCAAGACCAATACCAAGACCGTATATGCAAGACCAAGACCCAAGACCAAGACTAAGGATTTGATGCAAGACCAAGACCAATACCAAGGGTGCAAGACCAAGACCAATACCAAGACCATGTCGGTCTTGGTCTTGGTCTTGCTTTGCGCATCACTAGATACAGTCATCCACTAGAAGCGGATCACGTGATTTCAAGCTTATTTGCTTTCGTCAGCGCCACACAAGTGGAAGCTGTATCCGAAGAAACAAAAACAACTGAAAGATGTCATAGGTGCATGACAATAACCTCTCAGTGGGACGCAATTCGCGCCACCTAGGTATTGATAGCTAGTTACGTTTAACGTAAAATATATAATAAATATAAAGAAAACTATAATTCAGTATTACTGAAATTGAAGATATAATATCAAAATCTCATTTTTCATAAAATACACAGGTAAAAAAATTAAAATTAATAAAGAAAAATAACAAATATTGATAAAATATGAACACTTAATATAAATTTGATGTAATTTTACATTTTCTGGAGATCTTAATATAGACCCTGATTAAAAGAATATATAGTATAGTATATTAATTGAAAAGAAATAGGCGAAAAAAAAAATCTGCCTTGAAGTGGAACTCGATCCTGTTTGCTTTATATTCAACAGCCAAAACAAAAACCTCTAACCGCAAGGCTATGACACATATGACAAATTTATGTAATAACATGTAGGTATACCAATGAAAAGGTTGTTCAAATTTCAATTCAATGAATTTTGAAAAATTCACCTTTCCGCTGACTACAGGCCATCGGGATTTTTTTGTTCTGTTTTGATGTTTTGACGTACATTTCAATGTTGCTCCTGAAAATATAAAATAGATATTGATTCTACTGATTGTTGTTTCATCGGAATTTTATGCATTATATGTCAAAAATAATAATTTTCCAGTATGTAATACAATAGAGTAAGCAATACTTATTACTATACTACTATATATATATATATATATATATATATATATATATATATATATATATATATATACATACATTTGATGAGTTAGATAACATTAAAAATGTTTTCATTGAACAAAGAATATATAAGTTACATTTGAAGCAAGCAATCTGAAGGTGCTATTTTCCTGTTTTTGTATATTGTTTTTCATTTCTTTAAGGGATCTGGGACTTTTTCCACAATGTATTTGGAATCATTCAATGGAAATAAAGTGTTCATTACTATTGTTATTGTTATTTTGTATATACTTTTACACAATATGCATATTTTTATCGCATTATAAAATAGACTTATTAATGTAACCAATATTTACTTGAAATTAGAATAAAACACAAAATTAAAAGCGTGATAGAAATTTTCCCACGTGAATCCTATCATATTTATTTTGAGACGTGAGTACCGCAGGGTTAATATCGCGATGGATTGCATGAAAGTTAATTTGCTAGCTTTCCCATTGAATGTCTATAGTCGTAACGTATATATCACTTGCCGCTACGTCCTGCACTAGTAGACGTAGAGGGTGTCTGTCTAGAGTATGTCCTCTGGGTAGTACAAGATCGGTATACATGTGGTGAACTATTGGAGATGTAATTTCATGCTGCTCGGGACTGGAATGCTCCTGATTTCTTGCTAATATTTCTGAAACGGAATTACTTTTGGTCAAACGGTATGGACAAAATATTGTTGCTTACGTCTCAAATTTTCTGGGATTATGTATCCTCTTGAGATAGGACAAACATTATAGAAGCAATCCGTTGCTGATCCTTGATATTCTGCAACAATAGTGAAGGAATTAAGGAATATATATTTATAGCTCAATAAATCTTAAGTCAGAAATAGAGGAAATATTACGGGGCAAGTATAACGATGGCAAAGCCAATTTAGACACTCGTCCTCTGGTGTGTGCTATACAATTGTCCTGAAAATGTTTCCCACAGACAAAATGAGGTTTCGCTTCTAGGTCCGCTGCCGCGGATAGGAATCCGCAGAACCCATTCTTGACGACAGTCCGTAGAAGAAGGGAACATATATTTGCAATTTTTACGAAATTATATCATAATCAAAATTTTGAAATAAGTTTAATCTTACTAACCTTCGTGGATCTTCACTGGTACATCCAGGCACGCAACATTTGCGGTACATTTCACAGATATGATATGAACAACTAGAAAAACTAAGAATAAAAATATGCCGATAGCTGTAGGCGACATTATTGAAAAAATCCTTATGTACTATGAGATATCGGAAGAGAGTTTCACTCACTATGGGGGAAGGATCATTTTGTTTCTGGGAAACTAGTGAAATATAACCACAAGCTCACAATATTCATCATAAGAAATTATTTATCATTTTATCACAACAATGATTTTTTCGATAATAAAGAACTTATTTCAGTTTATTTTTATATTACTGTAAATCAAATTTTCAATTTTATAAAAAACGCTAATCTCCAGTCACCAAATAAAAAGAGATAACACAGTAAACATAATTCAAAAATAAGTATGGCGCTTTCGACCATATAACAATAAAATGTTAATATAGTAGTACCATCAACATTCCGTCTACCTTTGAAGTAATCCATCTGAAATCAGCTCTCCTTTTTGCATTACGTGATAGATGGCGCAAAATTTCAGGTACATAATAGTATAATCTGAGTTTCATACCCCTGACGTAACTGACTGAATAGAAATCAGAGAATAGGCACCGCTTCTCGATCCGACTTAGTTCCTATTCGATCCACTATCGTGATGTGTAGCGATTGTCATTTGTTTTGAGATCGAATTCGATTGATTCAGTACTCGATGCAGTCGGGAGTAAGTCCCCTGTATATTTAATCATATTCTCTAACGCTACAAAAAATTAAACATTACCTAAATCTTATTATTGGTAATAGTATAGTTTAGCGGCTTTTGCTATAAAAGCCCTAAAAAATCAAATGTTAGTAAAAATACATATATGGTAACATAACTTTTAATAAAATTGAGGCGGAAGACGCTATTTTTAATGATTTGTTACTAAAAAAAGGAAAAAAATGGTGTTTTCGGTACTTACGACTATTAACAGAAATTTTCGATTTGGAAATTTCTTTTCAATCCCAAATAGTATATAACCATCCTTGTATTCTATTGAATACTAACATTTTTCAAAATAAGCAGAAATATGGGTAAAAATAGTAAATATAAGCTCACAAAAAACGGATTGACGGTTGATTTATGTAGTATGTTTGACGAAACGACTTGACGTTGACAGCATTGACATACGACAATTCCAACTTTGCCGAAACTAATGTTTATGATAATGAACATCTTTAGAAATATTCGATAACGAAAGCATAAACTAAGTAGTAAGATTTTAAATGTCTAAAGGTTTAGTTGATTTAGTTCTATGTTTAAAATTTACTAAAAACTAATTTTTCATAAATACTTGCTTTAGAGCAAAAATACGATACATATTATGGCAACTTTTGATGCTGAAGGTGACGTTTTGTCTTCAGGCTTTTGAAAATATAAATTCATTGATTGCTTTACGAGAAGATATTGAGAAAGAAAATAGAGAAAGAAGAGCTCAATACTTGTCATTTTAGAAAACGTTAAATTGTACAAATTGTATCATATACTAAATTCTGCTGTTATTGTTCTTAATTTTTTCTAGAGCAAGTATCCTTGGAAATGAAATTCAATTTAGAATACAGATTCGAAAAATAATTTCATAGAATGAAAGTTATACTGACAGAGTTGGCAACATTGATATTAATAGAACTTGGTAGTTCAGGATGTACTACATAAATCAACCGTCAATTCGTTTGACCTCACTTTTTTGTGAACTTATATTTACAATTTTCATGCACATTTTTGCTTATTTTGAAGAATGTTAATGTTCAATAGAATACAAGGATAGTTATATACTATTTGGGATTGAAAAGAAACTTCCGAATCGAAAATTTCTGCTAATAGTCGTAAGTACCAAAAACGCCATTTTTCGCTTTTTTTAGTAACAAATCATTAAAAATAGCGTCTTCCGCCTCAATTTGATTAAAAGTTATGTTACCATATATGTATTTTTTCGAACAATTGATTTTTTAAGGCTTTTATAGCAAAAGCCGCTAAACTAGACTATTACCTTATTATTTTGAACCAAAGATTCTCGAGTTTAATTATTTTCTATTATTAATGAAACACCCTGTATATATTTTATCACTCAAAACTTCAAACAAAAGTGACCTAACCCTCATAATTTGCATAAACATGGAACAAACTAACGTTTAACCTTGTCGATGTATCTGACTCGTATTTTGTGAATTAAGACAGGGATGTTGCCAAATCTCACATTTTTTCTTAGCGTTCGTTCAAAAATTGTCCTTAGATAAATAGCATTTTGAACATTTCACCGTAAATTGTGTGATAGGATACAAATAAGAATAAAGAAATCTGTTCATAAAATTGCAACTTTCATATGAAATACTTGTTTTCAATTTCCATACATGGGAAATAATGAAAAAACTATTTAAAATAGTTGATGTGCGATTTTTCCATAAGACACCATGCTTTTTCAATAACGTTTTTCTTGAAAATCCTGCGATAAAAAATTCTGAAAAAAATTCAATTATGTTCGCCATGCACCAATTTATCAAAATTATTATTTTGATGGATTTCTGTGCATAAAGTTGAAACCATCGAACATCCTTAAAATGGCTTTCGTCATTTCTATGAAGGATGGGCTAATGATATAGAGGTATAGAAATGGAAATATTGAAGTATTTGTGAAAATGATGGATGGCTATGCCATCTCTTGGAAGAAACTCGTGTTAATACATTAAATTCTACCAGTTCGCTTGGAGTTCTATACCTTATGTGTTTGTTCTGTGCAGCTAGTAGATCATTTTAGCACTAGAGTGTAAATAGTTCAATTGATATTAATGTCATTCACTAAATTGAAGTGCGCGAATAACTTGGTTTATAACAATGGATAGTTTAAATAATTTGATTGATAACTCAGATATTTGGTCAGCAGATTATGAAAAATTGGTGATCAACATATTGAAAAATTGGAAACCAGGTGTACGTAAAGAAAAATATAAATATCGTCTTTACGAGAAGTATATAATTAAGTCTTTTGCTGGCGTTGAAAAAGTGGCAGTGAGAAAAAATTATTTGGTTATGGCTAACAAAGAATAGGTTCTTACAATTATAAAGAATATTCATGAGTCAGTTGGTCATAAAGGAGAAAAAAAACTCACCAAAAAGTCAGTGAGAGCTACGCAAATATTCCTCGAAAATATATCAGTGAATAAGTGCATAAGATGCACTGAAAAACTTAGAAATAAGGAGAAGTCCGGAGTCGTTATTCGACCTATAACCGCAAATGATTACAATGAAAGGGGATAAATTGATCTGGTAGATTACCAAACACAACCAGATGGTAAATACAGGTAAGTTATTTGCACTTTACGTATGCCCATTAGCATCATTTTTTAAATTTTTACTTAGGTATGTTATGCACTATCAAGATCACCTGTCCAAGTTTCATTTTCTTCGGCCGCTTGAAACTAAGGAAGCTAGAGGAGTCGCGAAATTAATGCAGATTTTCACGGATTTTGGTGCACCTCAAATCCTTCAGAGTGACAACGGTCGCGAATTTACAGCAACAGTCATCAGAGAACTGGCAACATTGTGGCCAGGATTGAAACTCATAAATGGACGGCCACGACAAACGCAAAGTCAAGGGTCCGTTGAAAAGAGTAATGATACCTTGAAGAAATCCTTGTTTGTATGGATGAAAGATAACAACACAACAATGTGGAGTTACGGACTATACCGTATACAATGGGCAATAACACAACAGCCAGCGAAACCACTAAATGCACTCCATAAAAAACCGTGTTTGGAATAACTCCAAAAATTGGTTTAGTCACGAAGATTCCAAGAGAATTACTGGAAAACATTGATAACAGAATCATGGAAGAAGAATTTGACCAACGTGTTCAAGAATCTTCAGATATAATGAATTCCGTGTTGATCATGTGAGCATTTATGAATCAACTTTCACTGAACATTTAATTCATATATTGGTCTTTTTTAGAGGACTTTTGATCACGGATGTACCAGTATTAACTTTGCGTGAAATTGTGCGTGCGATGTCTATAGGATCGGGCCAAGGATTTCGAAACTGTTCCTGCAAATCTGGTTGCACCAACAATCGATGTAAATAATTTGAAATGTAATTCTGCCCGCCACTCTGGAATAAGCTGTACCAATCATGATTAATTATATGACCTAAATAAACACTGATGTAGCAATAAAAATATTATTTACTGATTTTAAATAAGTTCACTAAAAATATATTATTACATGAATATAGAAATGAATTTGTCTCTCGATGTACATATTTCGAACTTTCCATTATAGATAATAATGGAATCTCTATCTTGAGAGTACACATATTATACACAAAACTTTTTCCTTACTCCTTTTTCCACTACTCATCACATAATTTCCTACAGGGAGTTTAACAAAATCATAAAATTTGCGAAGATAAAAATCATGTTTTGAAATAATAACATTAATAATAGTTTTTAAATGTTACCCCAAATCGGGGAATGAAATATTGAGTCGACATTTACTCATTCCGCGGAATGGACAAAATATTGCCCATTCCGCGGAATGTGCATTTCCCTGTTTGGGGCCTAACATAGGCACCAACGAGAAGCTCAACTAGCTAGAGAATATTCTCGATCACGTTCGGTTCATACGTTTAGGAGCTACGATCCCAGAAACAGATAGCTACACACGATAAACACAAGTGCTTAGAATACTCTCGATCAAGTGAACTTTGAAACAAACAAATTTGAATCGATTCATCCGTTTGGGTGCTATGATGCTATGGACAGACACACACCTTAAACTTATGTTTATATCGGGTGTTAAACAACACATTATTTTGACTTGGGTTATGGAACATTGATCAAAATTTTCCGTAAAATTCGAAAATAAAATGAATACATGTAATTTTCCAGAAAAAAATAAAAATATACTTTTTATTAGACATTGAAGGTTTTAACCAAAGAGTACCCACAACTGCTTTTTACCATTTTATTGGATTTGAACCATACCATACTTATTTTCTGATACTTACGTTAGATAGAGAACCATGGAGTAAGAGATAATCACAGATTTAACAAACAAGAATAAGGACGACATACCTACTCAAAGAATATTACTGAAGTTTGACATAATAGTTGACAAAACGAACAACAGATCTGCCTTTATCTTCTTTTGTGAGTGCTGCACTAGAATTCGAGCGTTGGTGGCTCTTCTGCCGTTACCACCTACAAGGGGACCTGTAGTTTAAAGTGGATTCTGAACCACCAATATGTCTTTTATTAATGTATAAATAATAAGATTATTATTATGATATTATTATTCCGCATAATAGAATATTCGAGTAAAGCACAAATCAAATTTATGAGATTACGATATTACATCTGGAAATTGTAGGAATGGTTAAGTTTCTCAATATTTTAACATATTCAAAAATAGTTCAGAAAAACGATAATTGGTTACAAGGAAATAGTGAACAACAAATAATGCAAATAATAATGACAGGCTGCCTCTAAGCAGCATATGGTGGAACTTTTTAAAGTCACGTGTTCTGGAATGGTATCAATTCAATATATGTATATAGGGAACCAGTGACCTCGGTTTACTACCAATAATTGTCAGTTAACGTCGTATCTCGAAAAATAAAATGTAATTTATGTTTTTAGAAAAATATATTCATGCTTTCTTTCGACACATAAGCCGTGATTTCAGCCTTAATATTTTGCGATTTTTCTTCTTTTTGAAAGACATTTTTTTCCGTTTTCAATGATACCTTAAAAAATTGTAAGTTCCATTTGAGAAAATCACGTTATCCATGATTGTATATAAGCGGAAGTCAGCCGTCCTTGAAAATTCGGAAACTTTTCGTATAAAATGTTTTTCCAAATCCGGTGGAGTTATAAAGGAAACCCACTTCGTTGAATTGGCTGCCCGTCTTACCTAAGTTTTTTTTACAATGAAAAGTTATATTTTTATTAAAGTTAAAATAAATCATCTGTGGATTTTTCCGCCTGCTTTTTTTTCCGAGGATTTTTTTCCGTGGCTTTTTTTCCAGGATTTTATTTCCTAGGCTTTTTTCCATGGATTTTGTTTCCGCTTACCGCCTAAGACAGGACCTGATGGTTGGTCGGGCCTGGCATAATAACTCGCTGACAACGGAAGGCTCCATAAGTCGCCACACTGCATTCTTAATTTAAAACGCACTATAGAATATTAAGAAATTATTTTGGCCTTGACAGAATAACCCTCATTTGTAATTTTGAATCATATAAGGTGACGATTCCATTACGATGTTCACATACAAGGCATATCTTGGATATGTTTCCAGTAGAACCTAGTAAAACTTTATATTGACGGAATAGACAGAATAACCACACTTGAAATTCAGGATAATAATTGGGTATTCCATTAAAAAGAAAGCTCTGCCCAGCTGTGACCTTATAGAACACCCTGTATATAGGAATTAATTTTAAAGTACGAAATTGAAACATATTTATGATTACTATTCAAAATTTATTTTGTTTGTCTTAGGAGAACAGAAATATCAAACTCCGGTGTGTAAGTTGTATCTCTAGCTAAAAAATTGCTACTCCCAACAAAGACAAAAACAACAACTCAATGGCGGAAAATAGTTCCAAAACTATAAGCAGAGAAGAGAGACGTCTCCGTTCTTAGGCATAAGTAGTCCAGAAATGTTTTTACAATCGAATACTTGAGCGCTCAAATATAAAATTGAATAATAAATATAACTTTTTGAAACAGGAAGTCTCTTTCTGGAAATACTTAGATCGATATTTTTCACTGGATTGGAGGATTATCTAATTCTTCAATTTTGCTTGATCCATTTTGTAAATTCGGGGAATATAGAGACTGATCTTATAATGGTTCTGTATTTGTCAAACTCTATTTTTTTATTGATAACACTAAAGCTGGCCAATAGCTACTAAAAAAAAAGAAAATCAGTTGAAAACAGCAGAAATTTGTCGTTCATTGGTGATCGGGTAGAATTTCAGTAGATTGGATTTTCTGAAAAGAGTTTGGAGGCAGTATGTACGCGATAAAATGAATAATATAGTACGGTATTCAATGAACGCCGATTCTTATCACGAGAATCTACAGCCATAGTATAAGTACTTATACTATGCTACAGCTATACATTGACAAGAAAATTGTTTTAGGTTTCACCATAGACATCTGAACACCTAGACCACGCATAGCCTCTTTCAGAGCGATCCAACATCTCAAGACCATTATTCTTCTGGTCCATAATGGTTGGTGTCCGCCCGATACGATTAACATATTTGCCAAACTTAATGGCAACTTCTGATTTATAAAGTAATAATCAAATACACTCACACGTAATTAAAAGGTGGTCGTAGTAATAGTTACATTTGATTATTCAGACACACCTGCAGATTAAATTATGTACCAAATTTATATTTTACAACACAAAATAATTATTTTTCATTTGTGAAATAAGAGGATCATCAATCGATATCGATCGACTGAGTTAAGTGCGGCAACACAGGAATATATAATTTAGGCGTCCGTATGAATTCGTCGACTTTCGTCGCTAGTCGGAATATTGTCCATTCATAATTTGAGTGCTGCTACTACGTTTTACACATTTATACGCTTCTACACAGGTACACTGTTGCCAAAATTTCCTATAGGAAAATTTTGTCTCTCTCTTACACATGGAAAATACCAAAACAATTCTCTAACAACCTAACCTAACAGATCGTCTTTAGATACATGTTATGAATGAAATGCTTGGTCCAGGTGTTCAGATGTCTATGGGTTTCACTAAAACTATGGATTAAACTTCCCTTAAATATTCATTGTTCGGATTGTGGCACATTGAAGTTAATCCGCTCCAATAAGTTCAAAGATAATTTAGGTCTGTATTGTTACAGGAATGGAAAGTGATCTTGTTGAGATATTTCAATCCAGTTGGTGCCCATGAATCTGGCCTTATCGGAGAAGATCCTTCTGGAATTCCTAACAATTTGATGCCGTATATATCACAGGTGAGTGACTAGATTTTGGTAAAGTTACCAGTAATATTTTTGATTTCCACAGCCATGTTTGCTCGGACGACAAAGTGAGAGAAGCCGAAATGTCTATTCATGATTTAATCCTTTCATCTTTGTCCTTGATGACTGTAGCAACAGGAACATTATCATACCATGTGTTATAATTATACTAACATAAGAATTACAGAAAAAATGAAAATAAGAGTATTTTCAATAATGCTAAATGGGATTATTGGTAGAGGTTATGGGTGTGAAATAAGAAATGCGATGATTTCAATTTGACAAAGTATTTATTTCATACTTTGGTGAACTGTAGAAGGTGGAGAGATATCTACAAGAGCCTACAAATACAAACTATTAACAAAAACTTATTCTACCTGCCTATACATTTTGAATTTTTCAATGTATATTGAGGGATTTCAATCGACCCATTATCCTTAGATAAGAGCCAATTTTATTACTCTATTAAAATTCTGAAAAGAAGCTTTCAGATACTTACATAATGGTTGAGGCATCACATACAGACTCAATCGATTATACCTACCTTGTTTATCAAATATATTATAATAACCAACCGAGGTGAATATTCTAGCTAGTCAGAAACTAGAAAACACGATCCTAAATAAATTTGAAGGCTTATAGAAAATCATTAACGAGGAAGCTGAAATATCTGTCTCAAGAGTCAAAAGTAAAATATAAAAAAAATATCGTGGGATGAAGAATGTGATAAAAAAATCAGGAAAGGAGGCAAAGTTTAATAAAATCTAAAGAAACATAACGAAGATTAGACACCTTAAAAACTACATAGACAAAAATGCAATGCAATGCAAAAACAAGAAATTTTTTAAACAATAAGAAGAGGTTAGGGTTTACGAAATCCTGTGAACCAATTAACAGAAAGACTAACATTCCATATGTGCGGCAAATTATTGGTAAATTTTCAAAGTGCATAACCCATAATCATATAAAAAGCCTACTAAAGAAGGAAATTGCAGATGAAAAACTAAAGCAGAGAGTAATATAATGCTTGAATTTGAAATATCAAATAGAACAAAATCAAAACCAATCTCAATGTCAGAGCTAGAAAATACTTTACAAACGTTATGTCCGATAGTTGGTATAAGCAATATTCACAAGTAGTCGTATTAATAGTCATATGTATTATGTATGTATGTAGTATGAAAAAAGAAAAAAAAGTTTTTTATGAAAAAAAGTGTCTATAGTCCAGCTTCTAGACTACATTTAGTTTTATATCCAATCGGTCATTTTGGTCTGTTTTTTAAGCTGGGTGCCAAATATGTTTTGCTATTTACTTTTCATTGTCGTCATTATCAGTTATTAAGAGACTCGCATATTGTTGTTGGTTGAAACTGCTCTTGATGGTCTTCGTTAGTGTTACGGTTGATTAGCTTTTCCTATAACTGAAAGTTTTTCTACACGATCCAGTCATGTTTGCAGCAACCAATACTGTAAGTTTGAAAATTGTTCGTATTACAAGTAAACGGTTGAACGTTATTGCCGATGAATATCGATTAAGTTTCATCGTTTTAAGCGATATGAGTATGTTTACTTATTAGCTTATATAGGAATTCGGCCGGGACCGTGCCAGTTGGTTGTTATAACCGATCTGTCGTTATAAACGATGTCGTTATATTCAGTTTCGACTATATATATATATATATATATATATATATATATATATATATATATATGTATATAAATAAATGAGGAGCTATCCGTACCAGATGACCATATTAGAATATGAATAATAATTTCACGCCTAGCCTAGGTTCAATTTACCAGCTAGGCGTGAAATTTTATATATATATATATATATACTAAACTCTATGATTGGGTAATCTGCCGAAGAATTTTTATGGGGCTTAAAAAAAGAATACTCTTCTTGCTAACCAAGCTTTCGAAAAATATATTTTCATCTTCAGGGTTTTGCAAACGAGGTTACAAAATAAAACGAGCAAAAACAAAGTTAGGATTTCCTTCGCCCATATGGACAGAAAACAATTAACACTTAAGACATTTTACAAAATTAAAATTTCTTAAAATTCAATCATCCTCCTCTATTTTCTAGTTCTATGGTGTATATATTGGTGTATATTTGGTGTAAATAGAACTAGAAAATAGAGGAGGATGATTGAATTTTAAGAAATTTTAATTTTGTAAAATGTCTTAAGTGTTAATTGTTTTCTGTCCATATGGGCGAAGGAAATCCTAACTTTGTTTTTGCTCGTTTTATTTTGTAACCTCGTTTGCAAAACCCTGAAGATGAAAATATATTTTTCGAAAGCTTGGTTAGCAAGAAGAGTATTCTTTTTTTAAGCCCCATAAAAATTCTTCGGCAGATTACCCAATCATAGAGTTTAGTGTGTTCTAACAAAGACTGCCGTACTTCCAAATATATATTATATATATATATATATTTATTCAACAAAAAGTTTTTCGGACTTACTTATAAACATATAACACCAGGCCGTTGAATTTTTTTCGAAATTCAAAAGTGCGAACGATCGCAATAGGTACATTTCTATAAGAAATTTACCTAAAACACACAAAAACTAAGCAAAATCCACTACCAGGAGATGAGACTGCTAACGGGATGAGATCAAGTCCACTGAATGCACTGCTGGCAAAACAGGAGAAATTGATCTAGAAAGCAGAAGAAAATGTTTCTCAGCGATAATGTCAAGTTGAAAACTTATCCCATAGAGAATTTTATGCAGAATCCAGTGGCGCACATAATCAAAATTGATTATCATGACAGCAGATTTGTTGATTCCCCCACAATCACTTGATAAAACAATGCTCCAAAAGGCAACAACAATATTTGTATCCTCTGTGACCTACTATAAAAAAATCACAAATAATAATCCCTGTAGTAAGACTTTCAAATCGATGGTACTATTAAAATTCAATGTTCAATTAAACTTTATGTTTATATATTACTAGATTTTGCCCGCGACTTCGTGCGCGTGGAAAAGTACATTCAATTCCATTCCTTGTAGTAGTTTGATGGTGATGCGTGAACAAACATACAGAAAGACAGACAGATGCGATAAAATGTAGCCTATATTTTAAATTTAGACCTCTAGTAATATATCGGTGAAAACTGCATTCAGTTCCATGCAGTAGTTTTTGCGTGATGCGCGTACATACATACAGACAGACAGACAACAATTATATTTGGTCCCATCGATAGGGCTTACTCTTCCCAACTAAACAAAACGGAGATTCCCTGAAAATTTCAACTTCGTAGCTCCAGCCGTTTGGCCGTGGGAATGATTCTCGGTCAGTCAGTGAGTGAGTGGTTTTCGCTTTTATATATATAGATTATTATCAACAACAGAGGAAGCTTTCTAGAATTTACAAAGACGGCCCTTAATATTTTAAATGAATTAAGACGCATTGAGAAAGTGAGTCAAGTATGTGTTAGAGAAAATGGACATTAAATTGAACAATTTGTTTTGTGTTTTGTTGGTGAATTAGCGTTAGTATTGTTTTTGTTTCTTTCATGAAAAATTCACAAGTAATATTCCGTCAATTGGAACCTTTTTTGTATGAAGAAACCATAGCCCACTATTAAAATTCAATGGTTTAGTGATTTTGGAGTATTTTTTAAAACTTCATTTTCATATATTATATAGTATTTTGAATGAAAAAACTGAGGAATTTAATGAAATAAAATACACGGTGTTCCAATGAAAAAATTATAAGTTTGAGTCGTATATCCATTACCATACCCCGAAAAAAATAATTGCATGCGCCACTGGATTCGGCATGAAATTCTCTATGGAATAAATTTTCAATTTGACATTATCGGTGAGAAACTTCGTAGATCTGTGGGGAATCCAAAAAGTGTGAATTTTCAAAAACGCCCTGTAACTTATGAACAAAAGAAGTTAGGCAAAATCTGTTCAGGCCATCTTGAGTTTCACAAAAAAGTGACACAGGAACGCGAAAACCGCAAGGTCTACCTTCAACCACAATCGAGATACCTGGCTATCTCAACCAAAATGGGATGCACTATGCACTGTTCAAATGCATGGTAGGCAACTAGAGATTTCTCACTCTCAACATTCATTGAAAGTTTGAAAGCATTCTGAGGGTGTACATGAAAGATTGTCTGATAGTTTATTAATTTGTTGCTTCCAATCAAGCTGTATACTAAGAAAAGTCTCATTTCACTTAGTTGTTAGAACCTTGGAGTTGTAGTTAATATTGTAAATTTCATTTTGTTGGCTGAAGGACAGGAATTGGGTTTTCTCAAGGTTCAAGATAAGATTATTTTGTGAGGAACCATTCATTCAAGGTATCCAGTATACATATTTCATTTGCACATTCATCCTGAGTTCTTCCACTCACTCAATACAGATGTGACATCGGCATATACAACCATGTTCTGTTGTGGAACTTTCGCTGGTAACTCATTCACATAAAGAATGTTAGTTGATAGATCTTTTTGACCGACTTCTTAAAAGAATAAGTTTTACGATTCTACTGTATGTTTCTTTTTTATGTATGTATCCTCGTTTTTCAGGGTTTGGTCAAGCTTATCCCTTCGAAAGATAGGATATTTTCTAAAATTTTCCTATGTTCGTCTTATAGATCACTGAATTTCTTGAAATATTTGTTCTTAAAACTTTCTCGATAAATCTCATGTTCTGTAGTTAGGGCTTTGAGAAGGTGAAAAATTTGTCTCACTTAATTCGGAAACACGTGGCTATAATCAGAGAGATTGTGTATCAAAATATAAGCTATGAATCTGAAGTAGGTAACTCTTTCGCATTAATGCTTTGTTTTCTGAATTCACGACCCTTTTGTATAATCACGATTCCTGTTTAAAGTTCTGTCCAAGTCCAAAAGTGTTCGAAATTTAAACGCCGTCTATAGATCGAATCCCCGTTGGGTACCTACTTTTTTATTTATGAAAATGCTATTATATTGCTTTTTATGTTAACTTATAAAATATTCTTTTTTGCAAAATTATTAATAAACTCAAACTCAATTTCACATTGTATTTATTACAGGTAGCAGTCGGCAGACGCGAGAAACTGATGGTATTTGGCTCTGATTATCCTACCGTGGATGGTACGGGGGTGAGAGACTATATTCATATAACAGATCTAGCAATTGGTCATCTTAAGGCTTTGGAAAGGATATACGAACCAGGTTTTGAATCTTGGAAGGCTTATAACTTAGGTAAGTTATTTTTTCTATTATTTCTCTTCTATTATATCTTTTTAAAATCTCTTGTACCATAATTTGAGGGGATCGATAAATTCTGAGATATGTAGGCAGATAACTTAGATAAGTTATTTTTCTATTGTTTCCCTTCTTTTTGACTTTTAAAAAATCTCTTGTATCATAATTTCAGGGAATCGATAAATTGTGAGATATGTAGGCTGATAACTTAGATAAGTTATTTTTGCTATTGTTTCCCTCCTTTTATACTTAAAAAAACCTCTTCATAATTTGAGGGGATTGATGAATTCAGAGATATGTAGATACTTACATAAGTTTCACTGCTTGTCATTTTCAAGTTAAAAAAATTTGGTATTTTTTGTAGAAAGTTTGACTAGGGGAGCATTTACCTACGATGTTGATTAGAATGAAGGCGGCGTAATTTTCATATTCGAATGCTAATTATTTATATTTTGTTATTTATACTAAATGTAAAAATATTGTTGATTCATTACAAGACAAAATTTCAAGGAGCAGTATCAATTTATTTACATTTTTAACCGTCAGGTACAGGGCGGGGATACTCAGTCCTAGAGATGGTCAAGGCATTCTCAGAAGCTGCCGGAAAGCAGATCAAGTATGAGCTCGCAGGCAGGCGCGAGGGTGATATTGCCGAATGTTATGCAGATGCTAGTCTGGCTCAAAAAGAGTTGAATTGGACGGCTACCAGAGATATTAGAGCAATGTGCAAGGATACTTGGAACTGGCAAAAAATTAATCCAAAAGGCTTTCAAAGTTTTTAAAAGCCTCAAGTCTATTGGTTTCCAGAGATTTTAACTCTTACGGGGCCCATCTACGCTTCAACGTGTCTATAAACCACGTTGATAAACACATACGTAGTTACTTTAATGGTGACTACGGTTGATCAGATAATAAGATTTACAAACATACCCAAACTCATAAGTTTTTGTAGGTTTAAGACAAAAGTTGAGAAAATATGTTGAAGCGTGGAGTGGCCTTACTATTTTTTTTTCAAATGGAACTCAAAAGACAGACAGCCGTATTAATAAACAAAACTAATTCGGCACTAGCTTAGTTTGATACTATTAAATATCACGTATGATAAAGTGACCATAGTAACTAAGAGTTGTTTATAAATATGGCATTGTTTATTGATTACTATTCGTTCAGCATAATAATCAATAATTTTCAGTCTAATTAAACGAATTCCCCATAAAGCTACTTTTTATGCTGATTTGCTCGTAAATGAAGATAAATTACTTGTAAGTCTCTGGACTCTCCAATTAAATATTTTTAAAAGAACTCTTGCGATGACCCTAATGCATTTAATTATGCTGGTACCAATAGTCATGACTCAAGCTCGATATCAGCCAACTCCAGCTTTCTCATTTTTCATACAATAATCGAGATTCAGAAAAGTGAAACTGACACAAGACTTGAAACTTTGATCGCATGCAAAGTTCTGATTATGTGGTGTGAGTCGAGCTTGAGTCCTTTCTCATGCCTGAGTAATGACTGTTTGTACCGGCATTAGATAAACCTTACATTCCTTATATATTTGTGTTTACTCACAGTCGCATCTTCTTGTCTATGAATATTTTTAATTATTTTTTGCCAGTGTTATTCAAATCCGAATTGTCCATGTGTATTTATAAGTATATGTATCTTAGCGTTATACATAGTAATTTGAACATTTAACACGAAGTGTTATACATTTTTTTCTTCTAAAGATCACATATTACGTTTTGGAAATATAGGTTGTATTGGTACCCTGTAAAAATCTGGAGAGTTATTGAGCGACACATAGAACTCATGGTCCCAATAGCCATTTTTGTACAACTGTTCTTAAGATATGCTTCATTATACCGTAACATTTCAAATTTCCAATAATTTTAGGTAAACATGGTTCTAAATTATTGATTTCGCATAATAAGATTTTATTTAGTAGACAGTATTAAAGTGAATGGCCGTGTCCATAGAAGTGTCTGATTAGTAATCACTAATCATGCTCATGGACACGACTGATGAGCATAGCTTAGCTCATTTGTACGAGAAAATTGAAATAACTAAAATTCGAAAATTTCATATATTAGAAAAATGTAAAATGGAAGAAAATTATTTTTTGTTCAGTATATTTATAGTGAATAAGACAAACAAAACGATATGTCCATAACATAAACAAAAGACAGGTTACTGTGGTTTACTAATTAACTGTCAAATTTCTGATCGAATGGTAATCAGTCACTTCTATGGCCACTGCCATTGTCAAGCGGTAAGTACAGGGTCACCATCTCGTTAACTATCCACAAAACCCAGTTCAGATGATTAACTAGCCCCAATTATGGTAACAGTTTCATGTTAGCATAACATTATTTGTTTTGTAAATCTGGAACTTATTCTAACTTATTGATGGCTGGAAGTTGCTTTCTAGGCCAGTTAATGAATAATAAATTTTATGTATAAATAGTTTTTTCACCTTTGTTTCCTAACCTAACGTATCTTCCAAATATGTACATGTTTTCATAAAATAGTTGAATTCTAATTGATCTTTCAACCAAAGTCTTTTAAGAAAAATATTAAATAAATATTCATTTTATCCAAAAACGAGATTGTTAAGGATCTTGTTTCTATTTATAGCCTGAATTCAAATGTCAAGTTTATTAATTTATGGACAGCAAGTATATATATATATATATATATATATATATATATATATATATATATATATATATATATATATATATATATAAGATAATCTTTATTTTACATAACATATTGAGCATACAATGAAAAAATATTCAACTCAGCGAATCTTGATCATGAATCTATTTCTGTTGAATCTTAGCTTACAATACGTGTTACAATAAATACTTAAACGAATAAATTCAGTCTTTAGATTCATTTCTATTTCTACGAGAATATTGTCTATGATCTCTATTAGAACAATAAAAAATTAGCACTATTTATAAGGTTTAACAGCCGTATTCATAAACACAAGGGCCACTTGCTTAGTATGATACTAAAAGTATCACTTAGGTCGTTACCGTAATAAATGAAAAACTAAACTAGTATCGAACTTAGAGTTGTTTATGAATATGCCTATATATCACTATCTTGTTACATCAATAAAATAATAATAGTCGAATGAACTTTTGTCTAATCAATAAATGAAAAAAATGTTATAAATCAATTTGATTATGTAAAACGTGACAATATATTCACAAGAACACTTGAAATAATAAATATGGGACAGTATTTAACATCGCTTTCATATATAAGAATTTAGAACACTATATCAAAAAACTGACAAAGATCAGATGAGATGAGCCAGTATTGAAAATAGCATCTAATAGTTTCATGTATGGATTTATGCAAGCCACTCCTATATAGGAAAATGTCATCTGCTGTTACAAGATTGGAGATTTATAACGTAAGAAGCAGCTTCATTGGTTCCGTAGTATTGGCCATCTAAAGCGAAAAATATTTTAGTCCTAATCATATCATATCATATCTTTTTTGCACTGTTGGAACCATGTTGCGGCTATCTTGGGTGAAGTCCAAACCAATAACAAAATAAATCAGTCTCACCGCATTCTTTTGGATTGTATCAAATACTGAATATTATTATCCCAAAATATCATTTATGGTACCAACAGTGAATTAATAACTTTAAATATTATTGGTTTATGTCAATGTAAGTTCCAAGTAATAATACCAAAATTAGTTAATATATGCCCTTTGAAGTTGATTCGTCGTCTATCTATCTAGTTACTAGCATCTAAATATAAAATGTCAGGATGAATATGACTGGATGTATTTTTATAGGTCCGAGTACTTACTAAATAAAAATAATGCAAAATTGCAAAACTATATATAACAAAGGGATTCAAGAAGAATTAAACTAATACATATATGACAATGACAAGGATAAAAAATAGAAACATTACTTTTCCGCCATATTTCCCTAATTGTTGACTTTTGACCCAAAGTTGATGACTAACCTTTATTTTCAAAAAGGAATTACCCCCTTATACCTACAAAATTAAGATCAGATGTGATTTTTAAAATTTCCTGCACAAACTGCAATAGACAATATGGTGGGTGTTCAACAACTTTAAAACAAAGAATTACACTACATAGAAGTGACACCAAATTAAGACCTGCACGATGTGCATTAGCAAGATATCGAAAAGACAACCAACACCAGATTAATTTTCAAAATGTTATCGTGCTGACAAGAGAAACAATTAATAAAACGTTTTTTTTTTTCGAAATGTGCTACATTAATGAAGAAGGAACCCCATAAACACGCAATATTAAATTTTTGAACTAAATGTCAAATATAAAGTCTAGTTTTGCGAAATAATTCTTCGGGGTTACGTATGTGTTTATTAAAGAAAATTTAATTGTGTTAATGCAACTATAGTAGTTGAAGAATCTGAAATTGATCATTGTGCCAACCTATTTCTTGTCGTTTTGTTGTGAGTAATTCTTTTATACCATTGTATAGATAAATAACTCATCGTTTTCAGTCTTGAAAATGGCCCAAAAATGTGGTTGAAACGTTGACTTTACAATAAAGACCTTACTTCAAATCAGTTAATTCATCTTTGCCCCTGTACCTTATTCCAAGTTTATATATACCTTTATAAATGTGAAATCTTCCTTGGGGGGACAACAACGGGACCGTTCAAGAGGGGTGTCCGCTTAAAAGAAATACAGCACAAAAATCGTATTTTTAATGAAAATGTATATTAAAATGTACATGTACTTATATGTTTTTAAAATAAACTAAAAACTAAACTTGAGACAAAAAATTGTTACGTTTAGATATATGTATACAATACATACATATCATGTAGGAATACAAAAAAAAAACAAATGAAAAGTCACTTTAAGGACGCAAAAATTCGTCGTTTATCTTCTCTTTTTCTTTAAAATGGCATCTTGAAGTCGTATTTCTAATTTAGAAATGAGCTCCAAAGAATGTATCGTGATTTTCGGCAAAACTTTTGAGCTGCGTGGTTAGGGTAATAGCTTCACCATAATTTGGGATAGCTTGTGTTAGTACTGGACTCTAATCGACATCTGAATCTTTTAACGAAATAATACAAGAAAACCTCATCTAAAAAATCATATGCATACCTGTCAAAGTAATCCCCCCATTGCGAGCTGCTATAAACCAGTCATAACACAATTTGTCAATTTTGGTACCATCACCCGTCAAAAAGATTCTTTTTTCATTCAAATTGCTATCCGACACCCATTTGTTAAGAAGAATTTCCTTATGTTTAATCATATCTGCAGCTTGCGTTTTTCCAATATTAAAACGCTTGGATAAGTTGCTTATTGTGAACTTCAACAATCTCAATGCTGCCACCCCTCGAAGGAAAAATAAGATAATGCGTTTTTATTTTGTTTTTTGTCCGGTCAGGAGAATATTGTCTCGTGTCCGCGTCCGTTCAAGAGAATGTCCGCACAAGAGAGAGTTAATACTATGCAAATTATACGAGAGTCGGTCGGGAACATGAGAAACTGTCCGTTTAAGGGAGGTTTCCGCGAAGGGGATTTTCACTATATAGGCTGTTACAAATTCGACTCTCACCATTGGGAGCTCGGAAACTATAGGGAATACCAAGATGGTTAAATTGGGGCGAAGTAGCGCATTTAAGTGCTCAAGAATACACCGTAACATACTGACTTGTAGCCGAATATCTGTTACATCCCTACTCAAAATACAAAATAATATTATTTCTTAAATTTGAAGTTGGTGCCAAAAGTCTTCTTTTATATTTTTAACTGAACAGCAGATGTAGGAATATGTTCTCTGTGCTGCACTGCTTCAGTTGGTTGCATTCCATTAATATGAATACATAATTTTGTACAAAACTGATTGGCTGTACTGTAAGAATAAGGACTCACACTGCAATAAATCTAAACCCCTACAAATATAATGGCTACCATTTCAAAATGTAATCACTAGTGTTTAGGCTAGGTCAACTTGAACCAAGATATTAGATTATTTTACTTTACTACATCAAAATTGTCAAAAATCTGAAATAACTCACTTCTTCGTTTTTTCTGCAATTCGATGGTCCTCACCAATTCGTCAACAAGTTGTATGGGTAAGTTAAGATTTGAAGCGTCATCACTGTGTGCCAATAAGTTCCTAATGGATAACATAGCAGCATATTTTAAACTATACAGAGGCATTGTTATTAACACCACTATTCGAGTTTCAAAGCCAACGGGTAATACAGGAATAGTTCTATTAAAATACTTTCCAGCAATGAACTCCTTCGAGGTGCGAGGGTAGAAAACAAAATCTTTATCTATATACATCTTATCTTTATGAATACAATCTATTGCCATCCATGGATGAGTCTTATAGGTATTCACGTCCAAGAAGTAATTTTTCTGTAGGGTGTCATACTTCACACATTCACCATTGAAATTCACCCAAACCAAATCAACAGGTCTGTTCGTTTTATTAATAAAACGCACGTAAGCCTTTTCTTGACAATTCAGTGATTTCAACATGTCTCGATTTGAATAAAGCGCCTTGTTCGATCGATGACAGGTTATAGAGGTTAAAACAGCAAAACAACGCCTTCGCAGACAGAACATGTGAACATGGCTGTTTGTGTCGCAATTATCGGAAAAGATGTAAGTTTTCTTGCTTGTGTGTTAAAATTATATTAAAACAATCACCTCTGAAATTTTACTTTCAAACTAAAAGATGCACAGAATTGCTATAAACTAACACTTGCCCTTGTTTATATGTGAGAAAATCATTCTCACTTCTCAGACAAATAAAAATTACACTACTATACTTACAACATGACAACATGCTATATCAACTGCCATTTCATTGATTGGATGGAATTTAGTAGGCGTCTTTATCAGCTGGCGGTTTATTCAAAATATATTAATATTTATTAAAATTTATTTGTCTGCATTATTTGAAGGGTTATTGACTTGATATCTCTTGATAAAGGTGCATATGACCCGATTCGGCTATTTTGTTGAAATTTCTAAAAAAGCGCGTTTGTTGACTTTGTTGCTTTGATATATTAATACGGTAGTACAGGGACAATTTATCCCACTAGATGGCTTCGTGGTTTGGCTCATCATTCTTAATTAACTGTTTCTCTTTCTCTATGCCATTTGCCATATATATAATTATCTATATTTGCCATTTTATGTTAGCACGGAGCACGTGGCACAATGATGTTAGGTAAGCTGTGCACAAGAAGACTGGAAAGAGGAGATCAAACTTGCCCTAAGAATCGTGTAAAATTTCATACGCATATCTTTCGCAAATGCGTCTTTGCGCAACATGCCACTATGCCGTGCGCAACAAGCGGCTCTCGCTTGAAAAAGACAGCAGATCATGATCACGAAGATAAATAAAGAGAACAAATATTTAAGGCAATTGTCAAGAGGTTCGTCAATGTTCGTCGTACACGAGGACACACTATGATATGCAACTTCTGTATTTATATCATGATCTCATGTGGCTACGTAGAGAAGCATAGGAAATAGGAAGTTTACTCTCCTTGTTTTCAGTCTTCTTGGCTGTGCACGTGGCAATAAAGAACAAACGCTACTCTATGATAATATGTCCATGCTCAGGGCTCAGATAATAAAGTTAAACCACATTATATATCTTATGCTACAGTCATGAACAAATATAGGGAGGACGAGTAACACGAGTAGTGGGAGAAGCACACAAAAATGGGTTATCGTATGTCATTTCGGTGTGTTGCGCAAAATCACGCAGCGCATCCTTATGTAGTATGGGCGAAGGAAGCTTAAATACAACAATAGACACTCATGGGTCGTGTCCACAGCAGAGTCTGATTACCAATCGATTAGTAATCAGTAATCAAAAAGTTGACGTCTTTAATATGGCAGCTATCAGAAAACCTTACTGACAGATAACCTATATTTTATTTCAGATATGTCCCAATTCTATTATGGACATCTATCGTTCCGTTTAACAAATAATATTTTTCATTATAAATATATTGAATAGAAAATACATTTTCTTCTTCTATTTTCAATTACTCTAATATGTGTAATTATAGAATTAAATTATTTCAAATCTTTTGACAAGTGTCAGTTTGACAAATGATGCATCAGTAATCAGTCGTGTCCACAAGATACCAATTTTTGATTACTGATTACTAATCGATTAGTAATCAGGCACTGCTGTGGACACGACCATTGAAATACTGCGCAACATACCAAATTGACAACTTATCACGGGACGTTATTTCAGCTACTTCTGCTTATAGAACAGGATACAGAGTTAGTCATCCTCCCTTTATATAGGCGAATCCAGCCAAGCCTTGGCCCTCTGCTGGTAAAAGTGCCAACTGAGAACAGATAGGTAATCGTTTGTTTACATTTGTATTTGTTTACATGAATTAAAGTTTATACTCGAAGAGTTGTCTTTTTAAAAACAATTTATTGTACTAAAATTATATATAGATGTTTAAGCAACGAATTATAATTACTGACTAACTACAAATAGCGTGAAGCGCGTATATATATTAAAATAGGATAATGCTGCGTAAGCAGATCTTGCTGGATGGATGGTACTGTAATTACACCCCCACTAGATTCAGCTACCGGTTTTCGAGGAAGTTGAACATCTTGGAGTTCCATGGATCGTCTTTGAATAGGTACATCATGCTGGTTGTGAATGCATCTTTGTAGGATTTCGCTCATACTTAGACTGTTGACAAGTTTCACATTGATTTATAAATGTTTGGAAGAGTTTCTCATACGCGGCCAGTAATACTTATCCTTTAATTTTAGCAACGTTTCATCTATTCCACGATGGTTTGATTTTCCCTCATGGTAATTTCGAATAGTTTCTTCTATGTTATTTTTGTCCGTCACGTCTATCAATTTCTTCCCACATTTTTTGAATTTCATCGAGGGCCATTTGAAATTCACCTGAACTGCTGTAGCAAAAGGCTCGTACATACAATGATCTTCAAAGTAAAGGTGATATTGTACGCCAGGTGCTACATATTCCTTTATAAAATTTATGATGTCTTGTTCCATATTATTTTCTGATATTTGTACAGTTATCCTTTGTTTTTTATCGAATAATTTCGTTATTTTAGGCTTAGCAGGAGAATGGAAGACACTATTTTCGGCTAAATATAAGTGCAAAAATGCTTCGCGCAAATTATGCCGTATTTTTTCTGATAAAAATTTTCGTAACTTCAAGCACCTATGTCTAACAACAGACTGGTTTGTCCTATCTGACGATGTCAATATCGAATTTCCGAGATTTATAAAAACTTTATCTAACTTGGCATTCAAATCCTTTCCTCTTAGGCCTCTAAAAATCAAACAACATAAACCCTGGTCTACTAAAGGCTTACGTACATCTGCAAAGAACATGCGCTCACTATCCTACATAAAAAAATCATCGGACAGCGTCTTCTACCATGATTACGTAAAACGTTACAGAAAAATCTATCATAAGACTATAAAAGCTGCCAAGGACATTTATTATAATAGGAGGCTGGCCAATTCCGGTAATGTTGCTAAAGAAATGTGGTCTATTGTGAATGACTTAAGAAATAAGACCTCATCATCTAACACAATATCTATTTCACCCGAGAACCTAAATAATTACTTTGTAGATGTAGCAAAACATTTAAAGAACACCATAACTCCTTCCGATGACCCCCTCTCATTTCTCCCTAAGGCTAATATGAATTTACACAGTTTCTTCTTTACACCCGTAGTATTAGCAGAGCTTAACAGTACAATTAATGACATTAAAAACAAATCTTCATCTGGGGCTGATGGGCTTACTCTGAAAATGTGTTCGAACCTGCCGGAATGCACATTGAATCATTTTATCACTTTAATTAACAAATCATTCCAAAATGGAGTTTTTCCAAACTGTCTTAAGACGGCAATAATTGTTCCTCTGCATAAAGGAGGAGATAAAGATCAAGCTTCGAACTATCGCCCAATTGCACTCCTTCCCACATTATCAAAGATCATCGAAAGATTGGTTAAAAAAAGGCTTCTATCTTTTCTTTTTAAATATAATATACTCTCTACCCATCAATTTGGATTTTTAAGTAACAAATGCACAAATGATGCCATGTTTTCCCTCTTTAATAATGTATACTCAAACCTGATCAACCATCACTCTATAGCAACAATTTTCTGTGATTTCTCTAAGGCTTTTGATTGCGTAGATCATAATATATTAACTAATAAATTGGAGTACTACGGTTTCAGAGGAGTGTCTCTCGAATGGTTTAAGTCGTATCTCAACAGCAGGACTCAGATTGTGAGGGTTGATACGTCGATGTCTTCTTGTAAACCAATTGAATATGGAGTGCCTCAAGGTTCAGTACTGGGCCCTATTTTGTTTCTGCTTTTTATCAACGACATTGCTAGTCTTAACATTAGCGGTGAAATCTGCCTCTTTGCGGATGACACTAGTTTCACGTGGAGCAACCCGGATATTACGACACTTCATAGGACTGTATCTAGAGACTTAGTCACGATTAAATCTTGGTGCGATTCAAATCTCCTATGCCTCAATGTTTCTAAAACAAAAGTTTTATCATATAAAAGTACATTGCAATCTTTTGTGCTTAATAACACCACTATTGAGGCCGTTGAATCTGTGAAATTCTTGGGGCTTATTGTAGACAACCGCTTAAAATGGGACTTGCACATCGATGCTTTATCAAAAAGGTTAAGTTCTGCATGCTTTGCGCTGAGATCAGTTTCCAAGGAGCTCAACTTGTCTACTTCTAGAACAGTCTATTATGCCATTTTTGAGTCGCATCTCCGATACGCCCTTCCATTCTGGGGTACGTGTTGTGCAACTCAATTTGAACGTATTTTTAAACTGCAGAAGAGAGCTGTTCGGTATTCACTGAGACTAAGCAGTAGGACTCATTGCCAGGATTACTTTAAAAAATTCAAAATATTAACTCTTCCGTCCCTATTCATATTTGAATCTGTATCCTTAATCCGCAAGCACGTATCTTCTATTCCAGAGAGGCCATCTCACAACTATCCGCTTAGAAACACGGAGCATGATCTTTATCTGCCAACCCCTCGCTCAGAGTTGGTTAAAAGCTCTATACTGTACAATGCAAAAAAAATGCACAATCATCTACCATTTGAAATCAAATCCATAAGATCTTTTCCTGAATTTCGAAAGGTTTTGAAATCATACTTACTGGAGAGAGCCTTTTATGCAGTAAGCGAATTTTTTGTTCAAAATTGTTAATACTTAATATTAAGCTTCTTACACCCACTGGTTTAGTGAATATTATTTGATGTTTGATATCCTAAGGGTCTTTTGTAATGTAAAATCATCTGTCACACGAAATTAAATCTATAACGGCTTATCCCAGATTCAATTAAATACCTACTACCTAGGATAATGCCTTTTATGCAGTTAATGACTTTTTTCACTAAGGCACGTTTCTGCTCAGCTCACGCACTGGTTTATTGTTTGTACAAAATTTGTTATTGTTTTGTGATTTAGTTAGTGTTTACCTTCTGACTGAATTTACAGCTGTATGTTAACTTACTTTCTAACCGAATATACAGCTGTAGGTTTCATTCTGATATATATTTTTGTTTTATATTATATAAATTTGATTAATTTTAATTTAATTTTTAGTTTTGACTTTGTTTTGTTTTTGTATTGTTTGATTTTGATATTTTTATTTTGCTTTGTCTACAAAATTTATATTTTTTCGACAATAAAGCATTTCTTTCTCTCTCTCTCTCTCTTATTAATAATAATTTGGTTATTGCCATAATTGACTGCATAGTCCACGATTGGGATAAGAGTGGTGGGGTTCTGTTCTGCATTAGAATGGATGGTATTGTCGTCAGATCCTTCTTGATTTTCATGTTCATCGTAGTCCTCCATAATTTCATCATCTTTGTCAAAGTTCACTTTCACTGAAAGATTGTCCATTTCTTCCTGTTTTGATGACTGTCCATACTGTCCAAGTTCTTCGTTGGTATGAAGAGTTTTCGGTTGAATATCGTTTGATTGGTCTACGGGATCCAAAAATTCATCTACGTCTGGATATTCACAAGGAGATGGTATAGTTATGGTGTCGCTGTTTAGATATTGAGGACGCAACGGTGTCTGACATTCATTGTTCTGAGGTGTTCCAAAAGTTATGTTTGCGTGGTTTTGAAATCCAGGATATTCTTTAAGCACATCGTCGAGCTTATCCCAAAATGTCTCTTTAGTATGAAGTTCTACTCGGGACAAGGCGTCTGCATTTGTATTCAATTTTCCTTTCTTATAAATTATAGTATAGTCAAATTCTTCAAGTTTTATTCTCCAGCGCATTAGTTTCGAAGAGGGATCTTTTATTGAAAATAGCCAATGCAAGGGTTTGTGGTCAGTGATAATGTTGAATTTGCGTCCGTACAAGTATGGTCTAAAGTATTTTGTGGCCCAGACTATGGCTAGAAGTTCCTTTTCGATGGTAGAGTAATTTTGTTCTGATTCGTTTAAGGTTCTGGATGCGTATGCTATAGGAAGGTCGTTATTTATTTGCCCTTGGGAAAGAACTGCACCTAGAGCTACGTTTGATGCATCTGTGGTAAGGTTGAAAGTTTTTGTAAAATCAGGATACTGAAGAATTGGTTCGTTAATTAACACATTTTTACATTGTTCGAAACAAGTTAGGTACTCGACTTTTAATTTGATTTCAGCAAAGTTTTTAATAAAGCGGCGATAATATCCAAGAAGTCCTAGGAAAGCTTTTATTTGTTTGGGGGTCTTAGGTATAGGAAAATTTTGAATAGCTCTAATTTTGTCAGGGTTTGGTTTGACTCCATCCGGTGTGACGACATGTCCTAAGAAGGCGACATCTTTCCGGAGGAATTCGGACTTATCCAATTATATTTTGAAATTAGATTCCCTGAGTCTGTCGAACACGCACTTTAATCTCTCAATATGGTCTTGTAGCAAGGTAGAAAATACTAGGATGTCATCTAAATACACCAAGCACTTTTCGTTCTGGATTCCACGTAGTATGTTATCCATTACGCGTTGGAATGTGGCTGGTGCATTTTTCAAGCCAAATGGCAAACGAAGAAATTCGTAATGGCCATTTACAGTGTTCAAAGCCGTCTTCTCTCTATCCTCGCTACCCATCTCGATCTGATGGAATCCACTGGCCAAATCTAAAGTTGTAAAATACTGACAACGTCTAAGCTTGTCTAGTAGATCATGGATATTGGGCAGAGGGTATTTATCACCGATGGTCTTCTCGTTCAAATTTCTGTAGTCTATGACTATTCGCCATTTCTGTTGTCCTGTGGCGTCAACCTTTTTAGGTACTACCCAAATGGGTGATGACCATGGAGAGTTACTGGGTCGGATGATGTTAGAGTCGAGCATTTTATTTATTTGCTTCTCTACCTCGTTCTTATAGATAAATGGATATCGGTATGTCTTACTATATATAGGCGTTTCATCGAATGTTCGTATATGATGTTTAACTCTACTGGTGAATGTGAGTGGTATATCTTCGTTATAAAATATATCTGAGTATTAATGGCATAGGGCTATAATTTTCTGTTTCTCTTCAATGTTTAAATGATTAGTTCTAATTTTTGAAATAATAATTGTTTATTTGATTCTACGTTATAATTATTTAATGAGGTGTTTATATCAACATTTTCTTGAAATTCTTCTACATAGATAGGTTCTGAAAGATCAAGCACCACTGTTTCATCTGTATTGTTGAGAATAGTTGTCACAGCTTTTCCGTTTTTAGCTGATGTAAGACATTCAGGTATTTCGCAATTGTGTATCTTTAAATGCGGTACAATGATATCACCATGTTTAACAGAAGTTCTTATCTCAACAACTTGTTCTACACGAGGGGATAAAGTAACATTGTATGATCTTGGATTTCCAACTCTCTGATAATTCAGTTTTATTTTGGCATAAGGCGTAATTAATAAATGATTACTGAAATCAAGATTCGCTTTTAATAATTTGAAGTTATCGAGGCCAATCAAACCATCAAACACATTATGAAATTTGAAAAGGAAAAATTTCACGGTACCTTTCAAATTAAATATTTTGGAAATAGGTGTGTCTGCGCTATACTTATGGGCAGATTTTTGAAAAACTGTTGACACTATAAATTGTTCATTACGAATACAATTTGGATAAAGTTTAAATGCTAAATTGGGATCGATGAATGACGTAGTCGATCCTGAATCAATTACGAATTTGAGATTATATTCTGGATATATTATAAATGGTAATTCATTTTATTCAGTTAGGTTTAATGATACAATTTGAGGTGTTATGTCTGATTTATGGGAAGGCTGGAAGGTTGAAAATATTCATCTGAGTTTTCATTGGGATATGAGGCTGTATCATACCCTACATTATCGCAGGTTTGTTGAGAATAGAAATTATCAGGATATTCGTCGTAGTTATGTTCAAAATGTTCGATTTCATTGTACGTTTGGGATTGGTCTACTTCTGTATTATGTAATTCTTCGAAGGTAAAATTCGGAGGGCGTCTATCTGACGTGAAGAAGTTTCGCGGTTGGGTGGTATTTCTAGTAGAAATACTCATTGGAGTGGTTATATTTGGATTAGAATTTTTAGATTGTCTGAAGGTATTTCTCGTGGAGACACTCATCGGGGTAGGTTTATCAGGTTTGAAATTCGGATTGGGTTTGAATACGTTATCCCGTCTATTTGGGCCAAATACTTGGGCATTTGTAAAATATTTGGGTGGTGGCAGATTGGGCGTAGGACGAATCTGTATTGGCTGTTGAGGGGAATTACTTTGATTCCTAAATAAGTTGTTGGGGGTGTGTGTATTAAAAGGAGCCATCTGATATGGTGGATTGAAGTTATATGGAGGTTGTTTTTGGGGAATATTAGTTTTATATGTGGGAGTGTCTTTCGAAATGGTTTTATTGGTATATGATTGGAAGTAGTTCACATTTTCTTCTTGTAAGACAAATTGAAGAGCTTGATTTAAGGAAACAGGCTTCATACATCTGATAGAACTACCTAAAGGCTCTCGGAGTCCTGCTAGGAATGTTCTCAGAGCTAAATTTTGATAAAGTAATCTTTTAACTGCTTTTGCTTCTTCAGTACGTTCATGAAGGTTTACATAACTACAAAGAAAATTTAACATATGAAGGATTCGGTCATGTTACTTTTGTGGGTGTTCGTTGTGTTATTGTCTTAGCATTATTAACTCTCTATGAAGACATATCTCGTCTCTCTGATCGCTGAAGTTTCTAGTTAAAATATCTTTCAAATCATTCCAAGTAGTTGGACATTGTATGTTCACAACTGACATAGCATTACTTTTAAGTTTTGAGAATATACTATTCAATAGATAGACATTATGAAAGCTATTTGGATTTGCTTGATCATGAAACTGGGCGATTATAGATTCGCTTACAGAGAGAAACCTATTCAAGTCATTAGGATCTCCGGATCCGGAATGCAATTTAAATATTCGGGTTTGACTTGTGCCATATTACTTGAATTATTACTATTTGTGTTAAGGAGTATAGGATTTCTAAGGATTTGTCTTCTGTTATTGAAGGAATGATCTTGGAAGTCAGTTAAAGGTATTTCCAAGTTCAACTCTTCTAAAATTTTTGATAGATTTTCAATAGACATAAAGAAATTAAAGATTGCAACTCACAGTGAAAGAACAACTCTGAGCATGTCTAACCAACTATAAGGAGTCTCAGCCGATCCAGCGATGTGGGTCCAAATCAGGTTGATAGTCCTTGCAAATCTGGGCGATGCGGTCCCAAATTTCGGTGATTGGGTCGTGGTAGGCCTTGCCTGTTTTTGCGTAAGCAGATCTTGCTGGATGGATGGTATTGTAATTCATGTGAATTTCACTCATCATGCGGAAGAAAACTGTTTTTAATACAAATTGTGGTGTAATATAGTTATCACAGCTGAAAAATAAGTACAGGACAATCCATTTTCATCGTTTTCCCAATAAAGGATCAAGATTTGTCTATACTAAGAACAATTTTGGAGTGGTCGAGAAAGTGGATAGGAAACAGTTTTATTAAAGTAATTAACTCATTTATATTATGTTCCTTAATGTATATATAATATCTACTATGTATTATGGCTCAAAATTTATTAGTAACTTACTTGCTCTGTTCAGAAAATTTGCGAAACATCTCATTTGTAGCCGCTGTACTGCATAATTGATTTTTGTTTGTAATAGAACTGTTTTCTCACACAAAAATACTTGCTCTTTTAAAGAAATACGATTAACATATTATATTGTATTTCTTTAGATTTTGCTGTATCCTTTTATTAATATTGATTCACTCATCTTTAAAATATCTCTAGTGAATGCGGGAAAAAACACACTTGTTTTCAAACTGATCGTTTATTATCATTTACACGGAAATATATAAACAAAACTGCAGGTATGGCAAGTCATTTTAATTTTATTTATCACCACCTATTATAGATTTTCAGTTAAGATAAACATAAAAACACTTATTGTATCTCCGCTTCCATGACACCAGCAATTATATCTGCAAGATAAGCAAAATTTACGTGTACATATTTGTTTCGCTTTGTAATTTTAATGAATGATTGTACTTACTTTTCATTATTATATATTATAATAACCAACGACTATTTTTATTCCAAAACACAATAATATTCCTCAAACACAGATCAAATAACTCACACTAACGTACTCTCATAAAGATTGCATAGAGTCAGCTGTTTTTTTCGATAAACATTACCTATCTACAGTGGCGCCCTCCCACGTGGTGTGGTAATTGGATTCGCCAATATTCTTGGCTACAGTATAAAGAACTATACAGTGGTCGTGTCCACAGCAGTGCCTGATTACTAATCGATTAGTAATCAGTAATCAAAAATCGGTATCTTTTGGACACGACTGATTACTGATGCATCATTTGTCAAACTGACACTTGTCAAATGGTTTGAAATAATTTAATTCGACAATTACACATATTAGAGAAATTGAAAATGGAAGAAGAAAACGTATTTTCTATTGAATATGTTTATAATGAAAAAGATTATGTGGTAAACGGAACGATAGAGGTCCATAATAGAATTGGGAAATATCTGAATCAAAATATAGGTTATGTTACACTATGGTTTTCTGATAGCTGTTACATTAAAGGCGTCAACGTTGTGATTACCTGATTACTAATCGATTGGTAATCAGACACTGCTGTGGACACGACCAGTAGTCCAACTCTCGGCGGAACCTTTTTTGATTCAAGGTCAAGAGCTGGCGGCCATGTTTAATCTTAAAAAGTCAGGTCTGTAATGGAAGTTGACATGAACTGTGCCAGCACCGTAATTTAAACTTATCGATACAAAACTAATTCATTGAACTGTTATAATAGATATTATAAATTATTGGTCCATAAAATAATGTCGTCACTATTTGTTTTTAATTTGAAATTTCTGTTTATTGTTTTCATAAGTATAATACAATGAAACCTAGAAAATTAATTTTAGTTAAAAGAAGAAAATAATAAAAAATCACGAGGATCTATAAAATCGCAAGTTGTATTTGTTTTGATTGCTTTATTTATCGTTCGCAAAGTATAATAATAATAATAATGAAAAATTCTTGTGGATGTTTAAAATTACAAGTTGTATTCACAGCTGTAGTGAAAAATTACAAGGGTAGTAACAGGTCTGTAATTAAAACTTCTTTAATACAAAAACAATTATTTATTGAAGAAATATGAATACCTATCACAAATTGTTCCATACAATAATTTTTCCTCTAATTGTTTTAAATTCAAAATTCTAGTTTATAGTTCTTAATTTATAATGTAATGAAACACGGAAAAATAACCTGAACAAATAGTTTCATGGAAAAAAATCACAAGGACGTTTAAAATCACAAATGGTACATTCTAAAAGAGTTTTTACAATATTTGATATTATTAGAATATCTGGAAAAGATGTTCTAAAGTAAATATTTCTTACAAAATATTGGACTGACGTTATTAGTTGCACTGAAAAATACAAAATAATATTGATTCTATTGGGGCTGGTATTGAAAACTTTTTTTTGGTTTCAAATTCACAAGTACTAGGATCAATAGAATTAATATTGTTTTGTATTTTTCAGTGCACCAACTAATAACGTCAGTCCGTCATTTCAATCTTTTGTATAAAATATTTATTTCACACTTTTCAGTGTAACATTAGTCACGAAAATCGTTGATCGTTCGGCATTATCCATGTATGCTTTGCTTGTATTTGCTATTATTCAGAAATCTAAGGACATCGTCATATATAACTTTTAACTCTAAAATCGTAACTCTATGAAAAAATGTTCAATATTAATGTGGCTACAAATAATCTGGTCATCAATTTTCCATTCTCTTTTTCTCATTTTCAATTTTCGAAAGAAATTGCCTCTTCCACATACATAGCGAAAATACACATATTTCAAATTTTAACATCGCAGAAACTCAAAAACCGTAGCTCTTTTGAGAAAATGTTCACTTTAAACGTCTCCAGATATTTTGGTATCTATAATTCTGCCATCTCGGATTTGCGTTTCTATGAGTATGGGACCATTTCTCAAGTCTCCAATTTCAGGTGAATCAAAAATCATCAAAATCGGCGTACGTTTGCTATATAAAACGCGCGTCGAATTGTATACCTCCTCCGTTTGGGGTTCGACGGTCAAAAATACATGTGAATATCTATAACATACATTCTCAGTTTGAAAATCTCTTTTCATTAGAATCTTCAATTTTTTTCCATAAAATTAATCTACGCGTTTCTAGATATATCAAACTTTTAATTGACAAACTAATATGGAATTTTAACTATTTTTCAGAACTCTCCAAAATTCTTCACTTGCCTGAATCCAGATGAAGAACTATATTTCCAATATAAAGTACTGTCGTCTCTAGATGTTGTGGAAGAAAAACTCAACGTTGGTGTCAAAGGTGTCACCGATATGAGAGAGTTGTATTTGGGACTTTTGTACTCTTTAGAAACACATAAGATGTATCCTTTGAATCGTTTGAAAAAAATGTCAATTTCTATTAGTATTTAGCGATTTTGATACATTTATTTCACAGCAGATATTATTATACAATGATAGCAACTTTACTCCGGAGTTTGATATCTGTGTTTCTCTAACATATACGAAAAAGTCAAGCTTCAGATTTTCAAATAATTTCGGAATATACAGGATAATGCATACCATAGTTGTTTTTTGAATGAAATACCCTATATATTATCTTGTATTTCAATTTCGTTCCTTTTCCGATTACATCAGTATAGGGTACTTTTCAAGATATGGCCACTTTTATGAGAAAATCGTAATGGGATTGTCATCCTAAATTCTTCAGAATCAGCAATTGAGGGTTATTCTCTTGAAGTCAAAAGAATTTCGGCAGTTTGGTTTCCTTGTAACTCATCAAGTTTTTGATAGCTTCCATTTTGTAAACAGGGTGACCCAAAACTCACACCCATGATATTTTAAGTGGAACATCCTGTATTTTTATCAGGTTGAAAAACTACTCAGAAAATAATGTTACTTTTGTTAAGTAGGTATTCTTTATACCTACATATTACAGTTTTTTAGATTTTCAATAACATGAACAACATTTTTGGAAATACCTAGGTTAGATAAGCCTGTTTTAATTGACAGCTTGAAAACAGCGTACTAAATAAAAAATACCATGTAAATAAAATAGAAAGAAAATAATAAATATCTAAATAAATAGCATTTATTTAGGTCGCTGAAACTAGTATTAGCTTGATGTATTCCTCCTCTTGACAGAAATGTATCAGTTTGTAGTTTGTGTTCTCTTTCGTTCAGTTCGTGAAGCCCCTACTTTTTCGCTATATTTTGTATATTTTCAGCGCCAACTTTCGATTTAAAGTCTCCTAGTGATAATAATAACTTCGTGTTTTCTGTAATTCGGAGGATCTGCTTAATTTGGCTGTAGAATTCTCAATTTATGCGTCAGGTTTGTCAGCTGTTGGTGCATAGACTTATACCTATTAGGGTGATAGGTATCCGAAAATCAGAATAAATCATTATCATCCTTTAAACTCAGCCCAACATTGTTTCATTCTAGTTCCTTTTGATGATAGTTCACAAAGCGTATTACATCAGCTACATGATACAGGCGAACCATAAGTATAGTAACAACGTAATCATTTACACCGATATTATGACTTCATGTTCTTTACACCATGCCGTTGAATTTTTTTCGAAATTCGAAAGTGTGAACGATTGCAATTGGTACATTTCTATAAGAAATTTACCTAATAACTTACTATGTTTATATATTCTTACTAGAGAATAAGAAAAGTAAATACATTGAATAAAAAATATCTCCTTATCTTTTAATCTAGATATGGGTACGTAACAAACACAAAGATCAAGTTGATAATTATTGTAGACTCTACAAATATGGCTCTACGAGATAATGAAATAAGAACAGTAAGTAATGCGAAATACATTTTTTTTTCTGTTGTAACTATTAAATATTTGTTGGGATTGGGTATCTTGTTTGTTTATTTTATATTTTTTTTGCTTTATCAATAAATCACTGGTTCTTGAACGACTTCATAAAAAGAAAGAGGTGTATATGTATTTTCTTTGGTAGGATGTTACCTCGTTTCGTATAAGACATTTTGACCAATTTGAATAATGTTTCTTCATTCGAAAGCTAGAAGATGACCGCATAATTAACTTTTAAAAATCAAATATTCACCCCCTCCTTCCAAATGGGCGAGTTTTCTAAACAATTTGAAATTTTGGATGCCACTTATAAAGAAATGGTCAAATGCAAGTCGGGCTTGCTTGGAAAGGGGTACTTACGATTGTCGTCCTGTAAACTATGTCTAAAGACTTATATTTGTATTTTTTCCAAAACTCCATACTCAGTAGTTAATAAATCAAAATTAATCAAGTCAAAACAATAAATACTATTCGACTTTCTGCTGGAAATTAGATACTTTTCACATTTATTTCTACACAAGTATAATTCGTATTTTCATCTTCCAAGTGGGAATTCATTAGAATCTCATTTTTTAAAATTCTAATTTTGTAATATCTCTACCTTTTTATTTAGGAGGGTTGAGGATGTATGTATAGGGAACAAGAATATGTCTTGACATGTCTGTGACTGGGAGCATCATACCCTCGATTTTTAAAAATCTTGTGAAAGATGTTATTTTCATCTCTATAAAAATATATAAACTAACGTTCTTTGGTTTCAAAAAGGAATACCTATTTATTTGAATGTGTCCCTTACCATTAAAATATCTGACACTCTGTAAGCGCCGGGCGAAATTCAAGGTGAATAAGTGCGAAAGTTATTTCATTTGTAGAGAGCTGTAACAAAATTGTTTTGTTATACTGAAATTTCGGGATCGTGCGTACAAAAAGACAGGCAATGAATATTTTTATCAAAAATTGGACCGACTTTATTAACTGGTGCACTGAAAAATACAAAATAATATTAATTCTGTTGGTGCTGGTTCTTTTGAAGTGCAATTATTGTTGTTAGATAGTTGACTTTTGACACCAAATTTAAGAGTACCAACAACAATAGAATTAATATTATTTTAAATTTTAGTGCACCAACTAATAAAGTTGGACCATTTTTTAAATATTTTTATCATATATAATTATGTTTTTATTGATTACAGTGAGAAACATTTAAATTTATTATTGTTTGTTATTTTATGCAATATTAACAGTTACTATGAATTCAAGATTATAACTTATCATCACATATAGCATCTTTTACATGAAAGAAAGTCACTTATTTTAAAAGGAACCCTTTTATTTTACATTTGCTTACTGTAAAGATTTCTTGCCATTTATCCTTGTAAACATTCCCTGTACCTAAATTGAAAAGTGTTTCATTTGTTTTGAAAATTTAGACAAATTTCACGTATCTGTAGTAGCGTGCTATGAGAATAGGAACCAAAATTGACGGTTTGATGGGCTGAATATCAATTGGCCACCAATGAATGGAATTAAATTACAAAGATTGATAATTATATTTTTAAATCTGGAACGTAACGGAATTAAACTTAACTAACAGGGGCATTTGGCGGATAATTGCTTTTGTTAGCAATAGATAGTCGTTGGAACAAGCTGTTTCGGGTGAAAACTTGCTAAGTAGTAGCTACAGCGGCAATTTTCTACTAGTAAGCGAATCTAGCGCTAGCTCAGTGTATGTTTTGACCTATGAATCCAAACGGAGGTAAATAATTCGACTTTCTGCTTTTTTTTTGGTTTGTGCGCGCGATGCATATAGGAAACGTAGTCCGATTTTGATAATTTTTGATTCATTTGAAAGAGGAGACCTCCAAAAAACGGCTTCGAATGGATGGGGGCAATTTTTCTCGAAAACTGAGGCGGTACAATTACATATAGGACAATATCTAGAAACGTTTAAATTGAAATTTTTTTCAGTGTTACGGTTTTCGAGTTACTGCGATGTTAAAAACTCAAATATGTGTATTTTCGCTATGCGGAGTGGGCAATTTCTTTGGAAAATGTAAAATCTGAGGCAACCAAATTAAATAATATAAATTAAATAATTATATATATATATATATATATATATTGCATAATACCACTATAAATGTTCAATCAGATTGATTACCAAACAAAGCACCGCCACACAGACAAATATCTTGATTTCAAGGTTGTTGCCTATCTTCAGTTTGCCGCAGAACGGCAATATTTCTATTGCTAATAATAAAATGTTCAAACAAATCAAACCTTCCTTGATCAGAATACATTTTTTAACACTACGATAGAGTGGTCAGGTTCTACGAAAGCGCATCCAACTGACAGTCTGACATTTAATTAAACAATCAAGACATCAAGATGTCATGTATTCCATAGCAACCCCTACGTTTCAGAACATTAAATTTTGGCTTATATATCAGAAGCTCAGATATTAGGTACAGGGAAGTAAACTGAAAGTACCCTTATTTTTAGTCGTAGAATACAGTGCAATAGAAAGAAATTGGGGTTTGCATTTAAAAAATCGGAGATAGTTGATAATATTCGATTCAAAGTTTTCATCGCTTTCGTACTCACCCTGTATATTTCCAGAGATTGTTTCTAGTTCGATTACAAATTTCCACCTCTGCTTGTTAGATTTTCACAATAATTATAAAATCTCGAAAACTATAAATACTAGGTATATGGTTTGTTACATAAAGTTAACCTAAAGTTTTACGAAGAATCCAAAAATCAAAAGATATCTAGGGTGTTCCATTCAAAATAAGAGAGTTGATACCTGTATCAGATATATAAAACAACCTGTGAATATGGCAGCAGTAAAAATAAAAAATTCAAATAAATTAACAGAGATTTATCTCGATACTTTTTTTCGGATCTCTCATAATTTCTGAGATAGGGGGGTAGTGAATCTTATTCTGGACAGCCTGTATATAGGTAATGATATAAGTGAAAGTTCAACGATTTTCGTGGCTAATGTTACACTCAAAAGTGTAAAAGAAATATTTCTTACAAAAACTTGAACAGACGTTATTTGTTGGTGCACTGAAAACTACAAAATAAAATTAATTCTATTGACGCTTGTACTTATGAAGTTGGTGCCAAAAGTTTTCAATCTAACTGCAACTGCACAACCAGCACCAATAGAATTAATATTATTTTGTATTTTTCAGTGCACCAACTAATAACGTCGGTCCAATTTTTTGTAAAGAAATATCTATTAGATTACTGAATAATAATAACGAGTACGAGAAAATAATAGGTATACATGTGTAATGGTATAAGTTATAAGTGAACGGTCCAACGATTTTCGTGAATAATGTTACACTCAAAAGTGTGAAATAAATATTTCTTATAAAAAATTGGACTGAGCTTATTAGTTGTGAAGTTGGTGCCAAAAGTTTTCAATCTAACTGCAACTGCACAACTTCAAAAGTACAAGCACCAATAAAATTAATGTTACTTTGTATTTCTTAGTGCAACAACTAATAACGTCGGTCCATTTCTTTGTAAAAAATATTTATGTCATAATGGACACAAGTATAAGCTTTTTAAATATTAAGAAACACATTGTGCCATCGGTATCGAGTGCTCCAGGTATTTTTTTCTAGACCATCAAACTAAATTTCGTTGGGAGGGGATATACTGGAATATAGACAAACATTCCAGAAAAAAGCAAGCAATTTTAATTATCCGTGTATGTGTGAAAATAAATGATGATGAGAGGAAGAATACTCGCTACTTTGGTGTTCTCTAGTCACTTCACCAGACCAAATTCAGCTGTTTGCAGAAACAGCTTAATTAGAATTATTCTATCCAGAGACCAGACTCTGCATCAATCTCTATTTTCCCGAAAAAAATTACTTGGCATTGGTACATTATAGCTGGGAAAAAACTTCCGAGCAGGCAATGAAGGGACCATTTGAATGGAAAAAATATATTTTTTTGGTAATACGAAAACCTTGTGCATCTTGATCTGTTTTCTAAACGTAAACTTTCTGGTGCATATAACATTTATATAAGAATTCATCATAAATCTCGTCCTACAATAAAAAGTGATAGATCAAAAAGATACAGAATTTTAGCAGCATTTTTTCAAGAAAAATGCATTTTTATACACGACCGTAGCTGTTACGCCCCCTGGCGAGGAACTTGAAAATAATTTCCAACAATTTCCTTCAGTCGATTTCCTTTTTCGCTAACGTCTTACGACTATTACTTTCTGAGATATGCTACCTGTCCATCCTTAATGAAGCAGTTTTTATTTTTTAATGCACATATTGATATTACAAAACACCTAACTGTGCCAAATATATAGATTCAACTTATGTTGCCCCCCTTAACAACACCCTAAATTTCAGATAACTTGTAACCATTGATTGTTATTATAGATGTTCCGAAAGATACATTCCGAGTATGCTGATATAGTTTGCAACCCATTCTACATTCCAGGAGAACAAGTTTGTTCAAAGTAAGAAAGAATTGACAGGAACTTTTATGACCTAATCTAACTCTATTATCATTTCAGAACGTTTGCCACCAGCATCAAAAACATAATGACAGGCACTGTGTAATAGCACTATGATTATACTTTGTTATTATTGCCATTAAATTAATAAACCGATGAATTATCTAATTCAATTGTTTTGCAATATATGGAGGTTCTCAAGATGGTTATTCTTGAATTTTAATATATTCTTCTCTCAGGTATTATGATACTATATTGTAACGGGCGTATAAAAATGGGAATTATTTATGTCTCAAGTTTATTTATTTCTACACTAAAATATCACATAACAGATTATTTATTTACACTATTTATATATCTTACACTACACTATCGATTAATATGTACAATTTATATTCACTATTTACAACATTTGAACCGAGCGTTATTTATATATGTTGTCGGTCTCGAACGTACACCCGGTTTGCATCGTACTGCTCGTCTCTACCGTATAACAGCATACTGCCGGTCTCCACCGTCACCGTACTCCGATCTCCACAGTAATCACCGACTCGACTGCCCTGGACTGACTGACTTCGCAGCAAATCCTCTCCAATATATAGACAAGGCCCTCCTTCTCAAATCTTCAACAGACATCTTCCAAGGCCACGCAAACATTCTACCACTGGCGCGAACTCACTAGATGCTTCGGGCCTGAATAATAATAATTGATAATAAATTTGTGTTATACATATGCATAGAATTTTCAGTAGTTTCCAAATTTACAAAAATATACAGGAAATTCATTTTTTTTATTACCTCTGTTTGCAACATTCCTTCATGTGTTTGGGTACTCTTCAACATTCTGGTCTTAGATTTGGCATTTTACCCTAATTGGTCTAATATGTGAAATCAACTAATTAAATTTGCACAGGAGCCGACTCCAATACCAGAATGTTTAAATACAAACGGTTCTTTTTAAATATTGTTGTTCGACCCGCGACACTGAAAACCATTTTTTTCATTCGACGGAATTTGTTTGAGACTCGTAGGAAAATCGTGTGAGTAAACTCACAAGATTCTTTTAATATGTAGACAATCTCCGATTATATGTTCCGTGATTTTGTTTTAAAGCAAAATTGGTAATGGTATTAACTCAACATTTTTAAATGTGATATTTGATTACATCATTCCATAGCATTCTTTAAGAATCTCGTATTTGAAATTTGCCCAAGGTTCCTTAAAATAAGAAATATTATTGGTTTGGTAGAAGAAAAATAAAATAATAATTGAGTAGCTCAAATAGGTCATATGTTCCACACAAGCTGCTAGTCTTCGAATGTATGAGCCCTGATATCTAGAAAACATTAATTCGCCAATTCAGCGAAAAATTCCGTGATTCTGTTTTTCATATCATCTGCAGTTATACAGTTTCAGAAAACCTTTTCCTCCACGTACCTCCAAAGAAAAAAATCTATAGGAATAAGGTCTGGATAATGCGCTAGCCAAGGTATATTAGTGGTAATCCACCTAATGTAACATAGTGCGCCCCTAAGATTTTTAGGCCATGACCCTGACCTCGAATCTAGGGTACCGATATAAAAGCATTAGACGAAGATTATTACTAGCGTTTAACAAGTTAAACAGAGAAGAAATGTAGCTGCGCGTCGAATTCCGAGGAGATCGAAACGCTTGAGCATCGAAATCCAAGGACACCGAATTCCGAGATGACCGAAACTTATCCCCACTCAAACCGACTGTGCTGACATACGAGAAATATACAGAAGCTGCTAATATGTCTGTGGTTTAGTGCACGAAAGGCTGATGGTAAAAAACTAGTATTTTAAGGAGAGGACCATAAATAATTTTTGTATGCATTATTGCCAATAAGCATGAAGATTCTTCTTTTTTCCTCAAATTTATTAACTTCCCAAATTTAATGTAATGGGGCCGATTTTGTGAATCCCCAGCTTTTGCATATTTCCCCATTTCAAAATCACCAGCATCCAATTTTAACGTTTTTATCGAGATGTCTGTGTGTATGTATGTGCGTATGTACGTTCGAAATTTTTCATCTCCATTATCTCGCGAACCAATGACGATATTAATATGGGGGTGGGTTCATTCGACGCGTAATTAAGTATTCAAGAACTGAAAAAGTTTCCAGCCGAGTCATGTTAGTTGATTTTCAACAGCAATTCAAAAACTAAGAAAATTCCGACAGCCAGTAGCTATCGGAAAGCTAGATATAGGTCCTTACCATCAAATAATTGATTGTGCGGCGATAGCCTAGTGGGTAGAGCATCGTACTGATTGACAAGCCTATGGTGGGGAGACGGGTTCAAATCTGCGATGGCCAGGTTTTTTCGCTTATTTGCTAATCAGTATAATAGTTTTATATAAAATGTTGGAAATCAAGATCCATCAATAGTTGAGATCGTTAACGCCAAGTCTTCTTTTTGGTTCAGACTGCCCTGTATATGATGATCTGCATGAGACCTGATAAACGATAGTAAGTATTTATACAGAAATTATTGGGTGACGCGTGAGGGGGGAGCAGTTAAAATAATTAGAGAAAACTGCAGCATATACAAAAACAAATGCTTTGGATCATCTCTGAAGTTGTACAAAAGAATTCATTTGAAGTACAAATGATTTTTTTATCTTATAACAATAAAGTTATTAGCAAAAGTAGTTTTACTTTCCGAACTTTAAAAAAAATATTTTTTGAGGACATACGCGATCAGAGAACGCTACCTTTCGATTGTGTTTTGTTTGATTAGACCACACTAAACACTACCTCCAAAGAGTCATACGGTAAGGTCTTGAAACGAACGTAAAAAAGTGGCTAGCTTAGCGTCCAGTCTTATTCAGCTACCAATTTCTTGCGCGTGATTCGCAGTTGGATGTTAAAGGATGCTGCAAAAAAGGAAAGAAGATTCTCACTGTCCATTCCATCTCTATGTAATTCGACCTTCCATTCCAAACCTGTTTGTACGACTGTGAACGAAAAATATGAGGTATGACAAATGACATCATCGAAATTTGAAATTAAATGATTCTACAAACAATTAACAATATTTAATTTCAGCGGATTTCTGTTTTCTACGACAGAAATTCTGCCTAGCGATATCATTCAATGTCTACCTAACTATATTATGAAGATATGTAAACTAAGTATGTTACAGGTGAGTTTTGTAATGTTGTGTTAATTTGGATAACTATATAGGTAATTTGCAGGTGGGCCATAGGAAATTACTTCGCAAGAATATCATTTTCGAAATTGTACAACATTAGAAGTATTATACTCTACAGAAGGAAGATATCCTTTAAGCTACATTACCGTGAAATTTAGGTTATCTCATGTGAGTACATACAAACTTAATACTAGAATTTGATAATTATTTGTGGAAGTTATACTTTCGTAGGTTCAATCTGTCCCAGATTGATATATTCTGTCAAAGAATAGATATAGATATGCATCTATCTTTGGTTCTGATGTTCTGCTGTTATGAAAGAACCTAATAAGCCACCATAATCCATAAAATTAAAATCTGGGAAAGGTACCAATCAAGGTACAGATATTCAGCAAATTTTATGTACAAAAACTCAATTTTTAGGTAAATTTCTTATAGAAATGTACCTATTGCGCTCGTTCACTCTTATGAATTTCGAAAAAAATTCAACGGCATGTTATATATCTATAAGTAAGTCCAAAACAAGTGAAATTTTTGAAAAAAATTAAAAATAGTTTTTATTGGGCATTTCAGATTTAAACCGTACCGATGAGCACCTACTATAGCTATCCTTTTCTCGATTTTAACTATACTTATGTATATGTGTTTGCCAGCAAAAGCAATTCCGTAACAAATTACTGTTTGTCTACCACAACACAAAATTAAAATTTAAATTAACAATAACGTCTGACGTCTGAGAATTGCGACATAACCATAGACGATCTTCCAGAAAGTACCTATATACCAGAGAACGAGACGTATATATATGCTCCATGCTCGTGCGTAATTCCAGTGACGGATCCCATTGTCGTTCCATGTCGACAAAATAATGATCTTGATTGAATGAGATAATTATAATTACCAATATTGAATCACACTTGGAGCTTAACAGGCGGCGAGATGTCTGCGATCTAAGTACGAATTCGAAATTTCAAGTCTCTAGACAGTATGGGGCCTGAGAAATCGCTGCGGAGTCCATTGATACAAGAACCGAAAGTAATAAAAACTATTTAAAAACTTGGTTCATAAGTTTATATATATATATATATATATATAGGTTATTACGAAATTTGTTAACACGATAGAGGTCGCAGTTTCGGAGGTATCAACTTCAAATTTGCTACAAAAATCAAACTTTTAAATATCTCGGCCGAGTTCGTTTTTGGGCTCAACTTTTGTTCGAAGCAATTTTCCATAAAATGCACAAAACAAAAAATTTATTCAATAAATAGAAATATTGGTAAAACCTGAGCACTTAATATAAATTTGATATAATTATACATTTTCTGGATATCTTAATATAGACCCTGATTTTAAAAAATATATAGTATATTTATTAATAAGAAATAGGCAAAAAAAATCGGCCTTGAAGCGGAACGCGAACCCTATCTGCTTTATATTCAACAGCCAAAACAGCAACCTCTAACACACTAACCGCAAAGCTATAACACATGCTGTTAAAAATGGGCAATCGGCATGTAATGACATGAAGGTAGAGCAATGTAAAGGTTGTTCAAATTTCAATTCAATGAGTTTCGAGAAATTTACCTTTCCGGTGGCTATAGGCCGTCGGGATTTTTTTATATGGTAACTGCATCAAAATATATTCAAGTATCAATTGCTTAATTCAATTTCTTATAATACATTATAAAACAAAACTCTCTCATTTAAACTCAGTAAATGTTTTTCCATATATCGAATTTTTAGAAATAGAGTGTTCCTTTTTATATTTATTATACTAAAATCGACCATTACTTATTATTCGTTTTCAGCTTATGTTTCGAGATCTCAGAAGTGTAACCACGTTAGAAGAAATCAAGCAGATATTCATCAGAGTCCCCTTTTTCCACGAAGGAAGGATAAATGAAGCCAACATGAAGACTCAGATTTCAACAAAGTTGTTTGTATTCTGATAAATCTAATATACCTTTGGGAGTTTCTTGGGCTTTAGGTTCTGCCCTTTATTCATGATTCGTGTTGAAAAACTCATTTATTCCATCATAAATAAAAAAATCTATTCCAGTGGTACAAAGTTTTCGGATTTACGTCAAAACGTTTCGACATTTTTTATTGAATAAACCATATAGATGAAAACGGGAAAATTTATTATATTCTACAAATATTGAAAAAGGATTAAATTAATCACTTACCTAAAACATTGAAATTCGAAAAATTGAAATAAAAAATTAATTCTTGATAAAAAACATGGTTCTTATTGTGTCATAGTTTTGGTAACTTGTTTCTTCTTTTTCATGGTTTTCATATTGTTCTTTTGAAAATAAAATTATTGAAATGTCTTTCTTCGTGTGTTTTACAATGAATAGAGGATATTAGTTACCGGAAGGCTTTTCAATAAGGCTAGGAGATTTTTTTTACAAAACTGATTTATGACATTTTGTTTTATATTACTTTATAAAATATTGTTGAAGATAATATTTAGTCTATTTTTTTCGTTTTATAGTTTACTCTGTTCTGTTTATTCTTTATAAAGATCGTTTCCAGAATTATGAGTTAATATGTATTTTGTTCAGTAGTTAATACTTTGGTTTCATCATAATTTAAGGTATGTTTTTTCCTCTTCATGATTTGTTAATGCGGTTTTATTATTTTCTCATATTTATAATCTCTGATATGATTTATGAGGTATTTTCGAGATTGCCCGATATATGCGCTATTGCAGTTATTGCATGATATTGGGGACACATTAATTGCTCAGTTCTATCTTTAAATAACAAGTACTTTTGCACAGTAAAAATAATAAACGCAAAGTAAAATTAATATACGTACAATAAATTAATAGATGACAAGTGAACATACCGAATGCACAGTAAAAGAAAAGAACACTCGGTAAAGATTATAAGTGATAAGTAAAATAATGATTATTCAGTGAAATTTGTAATCCTTTGTAAATAACCCATAGATGCACAGTTAAATATTATATAATCAGTAAAAATAATAAATTTTCAGTAAAAATAGTAGATGCTTCAGAAAATTAATAGATGTTCTGAAAAAATAATAAATGCTCAGTAAAAATAGTGGATGTTTCGGAGAATTAATAGATGTTCAGAAAAAATAATAAACGCTCAGTAAAAATAGTGGATGCTTCGGTGAATTCATAAATGTTTAGTAAACATAATGGATACATCCGAAAATTAATAAATATTCAGAAAAATAATAGAATGTAAGTTCTTTGCAGATAATCTGAAAGTATAAAATATGTGTACTCACCTTTTGAAATTATTGTGAACAAATGGAAATGGTAAAAAGATGCGATGCACATATATTTTTATTTTAAATAGGTAACAAAAATAAAACTCTAAATATAACAAAAACTTAAATATGTTTTCTTCGTTGAGTAGGTAGGTTATGGTAGGTAAATATTTATTGCAGCAGCAAATCCTTTTTCGATTTGGCAGGATGACCTCTACGCCGTTTTTGCCCAATGGGTACAATTTTGGCTTCTGGAGATGTACTTACTAGTCACATCGGTCCTCTAGCCAGTTATCTTTGGGTAAAACTGTTCTCCAAACTTTAAAAATGTAGTGAAATCCTGGCCATCCTTTTGTATAACATCAGATACTTCTATATTGTTTGCATCACCAGCAGGAATAATGTAGCTGTTTCCACTGATGACATCTTCCGTTCCATTTTCCAGAATTATATTTCTCTGTTGTTTGGCCCATTTATATGACTCAGTCCATAAATGAAGATTCACTTCAGGTTCAGTGTTGAATTCCTTGATTTTGGTGACATAATTAGAAGACTACTATTTTCATATAAGTCATCAATGAAACTGAGAAACGAGAAAGCGGCAGCCTTTCTCGCAACGTATTTTCATCCTTGATCACGCGATTAAAAGATCCGAGTGAGTTATTGGTGCTGGGCACTAGAATTTTGGCCCCTCAAACCAGTTATGATTGACTTGAAGCCACACTGTGCTTCAAAATACTGTACAAAATTTGTTTGTTCTTTCGATTTTTCAATGAACAATCGTGATGCCACATTAAAAAATGCTGAATTTTTTAATAATTGAACTACATCAATATCATTTAGTACTTCCGATACCTTCACTTTTGGTTTGATTAGAGATTCAGCCTTCTGGTTTACAGCCCTTTTCATGTGTGCCCAGCAGATTATGGTCAGACTAGAGTCTCGAAATACAAGATTAAAAGCATTACTTATGCTCTGAGCTGCATCCGAAACTACAGTTGTTGGAAAAATTTCCTTGCCTAGAATTCTCCTAACGCCGACTTTCAAGGACTTTAATATAAAAACGAAGTTTTCTGTTTGTTCATTAGTACATACAGCTACTGTCTTCTGCGATCAGTGGTGCCGAATATAAGCACTGGGAACCCTTGCCAAACAAGTTTGTATGTAGCATCTGCATGAATGTGGTGTGTATTAACTGTCAATTCAAACAAAGTTTTTGAGGAGACAAAGAATCGAAAACATGCTGGGACCTCGTATACCACTTCATGTGATAATATGAAAGCCTCGTCTTCTTGTTTTGTTACTTGTCAGTTTTCAATAAAAAATTCTCCATTTCCCTAAGGCTTAACGTATTTGATCCAAATTTTGACTTCCTCAAAACCGACAAGTAATTATTAATATCATCATTTTTGGTATTGGTAGCTCTTTTCCGCTTAACCATTCGACAATCTTTTTTGGCTTGATTTTGGGATTGTAATCAAACAACTTTTTTATTTTTCTTTTAACCAGCGCACTCATTTGCGTTTTTGATCTCGTTTCTATCACGTTACAGGTATGAGATAACTGAGAACGATACAACAGGATATTTTCAGTAACAGACGGATATTTCAAGGACACAGCTGCTTTGCATTGTTCACCCCAAGCCTTGACTTTTTTGCACCGATAAATATAATTCTTTGTCCCTTCGTTATCAATATTCTTATAATGAAAACCCCATATACCTTCATTCTTCACAGCCTCCATGGCAGTAGGTTTATTACAAAATGTTTGCTCCAATTTCCAATCTATATTTGCTTTTTGTCGCTTCGGCCATCCGAATCTCCTAATCAGATTCTGATTCCGAATCAGTCGCGTAGTTAGGAATAACCAAGCTTTTAGTCTCCTGTGATTCAGCCATTTTCAATATTAGGTAGGGAAACGACAATATACAATACACTCCTAAAGTAAATACATTATGTAACATCATGTATTTTTTGCACTTACCTTTTGTTGCATTTATTTCACCACTCCGGTGCAAGCCCCAAACCAAAACCAAACTGAACAGATAACCAGAGAAAACATACCTCCAAGAGAATGGTAACTCCCATGTTAATCTTTTTGAACATGTTTTGTCCTTGAGTGCACTAGCGCTCAATCGGTACACTCACGAAGTTACGTGTGGCGGCAGATTTAAATCGGGCATTCAAATTAACGGTGGAATATAAAAGTAGCGCAAAGTAGAGAAAGGAATAAAACATTCAGAAATTGTTGAAGAAAGTTAAAAAACATTATATGAATGCGGCATAGATTTTTTATTAAGTGTTCTCCAACTATTTCTGAAAGTTTCACTCCTTTCACTATGTCTAAGGGGAATTAATAAAGTCATAATAAATACACGAAAAGTTAGAAGTAATTTTTTTAATAACTTGAAGGTTGCCAATGTGAACATCAACATACATTACTATAACAGAATACAAATTTTAAACAACTGCACCGTATGAAAACTGTAACTGTAAACTGAAATAATTGCAAGCAAAATTCAGCTATACTCACATTTATGCACTCATTATTCTCTCGCTATACCACCAGGACTCGGAAACTAGATTTTTCAAATGCTTTTGAGGTGTTTTACTTTTGCCACATCCTTCTTCTTCCGTTGTTTATCTGCAAACATTCGATTTTGTCTTGTGCACCACCATTTCACTGCAATAAAAAATACATTATTACAAATCTGGTCTGATATGTGAGAAGCATGCTTGAAAAAGATTTCACAAGACAAACAATCAAATTTAAACGTTCTCTGAAGTGTAACTGTAATAGCCGTCTATTTTATTAGGGATCTATTGAATATTCTCTGATCTCTTTGTATAATGAGCTAGACGACAATCATAAACAGCTATACATTATAAACTATCAATCATGCCTTACAGCATGTATTTAATGGCATTTTCTTGCCACTGAGCCATACCAACACCGAAATAAATGAGATATGAATGATAAGAATAAGGTACTAAAATAGTAATAGAGAATAAAATTCAAATTAAACAACTTTTCTATATTTTTAGATTCACCGGAACTTCACAACATGGTACCCTAATTTACCTGGTAGAAGTAAATTAACAGTTGTTCCTTATATGTTATTTGCGATCTCTTTTGTTTACACTGATCTCTATTTAATGAGCTTGACGGAAAGCTTAAGCAACAATACGTCCAAAAATGGCAATCAAAAAGATATTCATGATACACATACCTTTGTTTAATATTCCAGTTTTAGGATGAACTTGCTTGAATACTTGGTATATATAAATTGGGTTGCTCTCCATTTTCCTTCATATTTTCTTCATGCCATACCTAATTACATATGTTTTCCAGGGTTTTATCAGCTTTTTCGACAGCCTTACAGCATCTCTTTAGTGGCATTTTCTTGCAACTGAGCCATACCAACACTGAAATAAATGAGATATGAATGATAAAACTAAGATACTTAAATAGAAATAGAGAATAAAATTCACATTCAGCAACTTTTCTATATTTTTAGCTTCACCGGGGTACTAGTTGGTTCTTTCACCTACAATATGGTACGCTAATTTACTTGGTAGAAGTAGATTAACAATTATTTCCTACATGTTATTTGCGATCTCTTTTGTTTACTCTGATCTCTATATAATGAGCTTGACGGAAAGCTTAAGCAACAATACGTTCGAAAATGTCAATCAAAAAGTTATTCATGATACACATACCTTTGCTTAATATTCCAGTTTTTGGATGAACTTGCTTGAAAACATTGTATATATAAATTGCGTTGCTCTCCATTTTCCTTCGTATTTTCATCATGCCATACCTAATTACCAATGTTTTCCTGGGTCTAACCATCTTTCTCGGCAGCCTTACAGCATGTCTTTAGTGGCATTTTCTTGTCACTGAGCCTTACGAACGCTGAAATAAATGAGATACGAATGATAAGAATAAGATACTAAAATAGTAATAGAGAATAAAATTCACATTCAACAACAGAGAATTGCAGAGAAAACGTGCATATTCTCTCATTTCTCAGATACGTACCTTCAAAACACCCAAAAGCTACAAAACCAGAGAAAACATACCACAAATACAAACAACGCTTCAGAAAAATGAGGTTAGGGGTGTTAGACAGATAACATGACATGTTATAATAGAACATTTACGTATTCAAATGTTACCGCCACTAATTGTCGGAAGCGATACTAGCGATCGATCGGTACACTTTGGCAACTTACGGTCAAAATTTCCCCATAAGAGTTGCCACGGGCTGCAGATAACCTAACTTCAATTATATATAGCTGCTTACCCACGGTCCGTAGAGAGATACGGTTGTCTCAATCAGGGGTACTAGGGCGGGGGAAGCGTTCGGTGCGGGAAGCAGCCTGTGACGTAGACGGTAGACCCGGCTCAGCGATTGCGTATCTAGCATATTGTATCTATGGTATCTAGGCTGTGCTTTGGCGTTCGACTGGCACTTTTGTCTGATTAGTTTTTGCTTACGATATACATACATACTTCTAATCTGAATGTAATAAAAAGTGACAAATCACAACAGGTGAACGGGCGGCAGGAGCGAAGCTTTTAGACGAAATTTTTCTACGTTTCAATAAAACCATTCCCTTTCAAAAAACCAAGAATATTGTGAAGAAACTGACTAATATTGGAAAAAGTTATCTATCCACATTTACCGGAAGAAGTAATACAGAACTTACATAAGAATCAAATATTTCAATACAAAACAACTGGTAGCTGCAGGAATGAAATGCCATTACGTAACAAGTATTCAAGGAGAAACAACAAAATCTTTTTTATGAAAAAAAATCCCGACGTTATCAGTTGGTGCACTGAAATGTACAAAATAATATTAAAGTATATCTCCTTAGATAGACTTTGATAATATTGAATCTATTATTGGTGCTGGTACTTTTGAAGTTGTGCAGTTGAAAACTTTTGGCACCAACTTCACAAGTATCTAACTGTACCAATAGAATTAATATTATACTATACATTTCAGTACATCAACTGATAACTGCAGTTTTTTTATAAAAATATTTATTTTACACTTTTGAGTGTTACATTTGTCACGAAAATCGTTGAACGTTCGCCATTATCCATTTATCCTTTGCTTGTATTTGCTATTATTCAGAAAACTAAGAACATCGTCGCGGAAAGACGCATATTATAAACTTTTCCACTTTCCCGTAACTCTATGGAAAATCTGTGCAATATAAATGTTACTACAAATAATCTGGTCATTAATTTCCCATTCTCAGATTTTCAGTTTTCGAAAGAAATTGCCTCTTCCACATAGCGAAAATACACATATTTCAGATTTTAACATCAATCAAAAATCCAAAATCGGAGTACTTTTAGGTACTATATAAAAAATGAAAAAAAATCGTGACTTGATTTCACACACAAAAAAACGGACACCTGACTTTTTTCGATTTTAACTAATACCTTCGCACAATTTAGCTTATTTGGTCAATCAAGTTGTAATATTGAGAGATATTTTAATCAAAATTTCAATGAGATAGGTACCTATTCTTCTTTAAACTCGAAAACTTGTTGACTTGTTGTTTTCCAATTTCTACCCACCCCGAACTTTCGAATTGCAACAATTTGTGATTTTCTTTTCAGCTGGTTTTCGTTTATTGATTGATTTTCAACAATTTATGAGCAATGCATCCCGAAATTGTAGGGCAAGTTTTTGCTTTAAGCGTTATATTGCATGCAATTTTCAAGGTGTCCCGTTTTTTTTTCTGCTAGTATCATTTACTACTCTACTGTTCTTATGTTTATATGTACCTAACTTAGTAAAATACTGGTTTGCTTGCTTTCGTTACTGTTATTATATGTAAAAACTAGGATGTATGTAGTAAACATATAGGCAATACATAGTGAGAGTGGCACCCGATTTAAATTCAGGTCTACGGCATACGTCACACGAGCGCTCGCTCCTGATGGGTTAACTGCTGATCGAGACAACCGTATCTCTCTACGGACCGTGCTGCTTACCGGCAAATATCGCTACTGAACATTTATTATTTTTACCGGTCGAATTGGAGTAATATACAGTGCATCTAACAATTCTCTAATGAGCACTGCAAACCGTACAAAATCAAATAAAATACTGGATATGCTCTATTGGCCTCTTTAAATATCTTGCTGTGCAATTTGCTATATTTTACTGATTATTTATTATTTTAAACTGTCCAGAAATCAATAAAATACTGATTATACACACATATTTCCTCTACCAAACTGAATTATATACTGAACATTTTATTACTACTCCATGATATTTCATATACTCTGTGGGTAATCATATTCTTTTCGTTTTTGGATTTTAATTACTAAGTACATATATGATTTTTTCAGGTTATAAACTTTATGTCTAACCAGTATATTTTCGAAAACTTTCTGTAGGAATATTTGTGTAAAGGGATACTATATCAGCAGCCTGTTCCTAAATACAAACTACTTATTAGCCTGACCAGGCTTAAATTGGCCCTAGGAAATTCACAGATATACGGAGTCAATACAGGAATATGACATTGACTGATGGCATATATTATACAACTCATTCTCAACTTTGAAATAGAAGAATCTCGACATCAATTGAAATTCATATAATTATAAAATAGATATAATTATATCTTGTTGGTTTTGATTAAATAGGATTTTAAGGAATAACTGGCACGTAAGGAATGAAATAAAGAACTATGGAAAAAAAATTATTGTCAAGTATTATTATTTAATGAAAGTATTGGCCTCTACATTAAAAATGCATCTTAATTACTAAATAAACTAGAAAATGATACTTTTATAAGTATTTTAATTGTATAAACATGAAACAAATTCAATAACCGAAAAATACCGAATTTCTAATAAATTATAAATTACATGTTTGGGATTGGCGTGGCTAGAAGGGATGGAGGAGGCCACAATGTCGATACAAAACTGTTATATTTTAAGCAAAATTGCTCACAAATAGGTACTGTTTCTTCTGTTGTTGATGATTCGCAGTGTTTTGGTTTAATGTTTTTAATAGTCATAGTAATAATACTGTTGCTTATGCGGGTTCGCAGATAAGTGAGACTAATTTAGAGTTATTAAATTAACTTTATTTACACTCGAAATAATATAAATTACAACCTAACTTTACTAGATTCGCACCAGCTTACTCGGTTTATTCTATGATTCACACTGTCTTTTTACATTCTGTCTCTCATGCCGACAATTCTCCCATATATATATCCGACAAAGGCTTCTGGTCTTTGATTGAAAGCCGCCACTGGACGTTTCTCGAAATCCCTTTGTCGGCATTGTAGGAGTAGATGCCGACATGCTGCCGTCGCTCTCTTTGTCAACGCCGCTCTCAATAATCCCAACCAGAGTATAGATATCGCGCTTGCTCAAAAGGTATGCCACCACTTGTAGCCAATACCGGCGGCTGTTCCCCTTGCACGTTACAATACTATATCGAAAGGTAACACTTATGATTTCAGTTCAAGATGTCAGAGAGTACACACGTGTGTACGATCTGCTCTGATAATTTTATCGTCAATACAAAGTTAGTGAAATGTGGTTATTGCAATGTTTATTATCATATGTATTGTGATCAAATCAAAGACCAAGTGGGAAAAGCAATAAACGAGAGCAGCAATGTGTTTTGGTATTGTGATGATTGTGTTATTTTCATACGTGAAAAAATGTATATTGCCAGAAGAGTTGATACATTAGAACGAAAGATTGAGGAAAATAATGTCAATATGACAGGAATATTGAAAAAAATGGAATGTCCGGTTGTGGAACAAAAAAGTGGAAAACAATGGTTTGATGCTGTTAAATATAACCAACATCCTCCATTGATCATCAGGCCAAAAAATACAAATCAGGATAGTACCATTATAAAAAAAATATCTTGCAAAAAATCAACCCATCGGAGTTATCGCTAGAAGTAAATAAACTTAAGACTGTGGGTCAAGGAATTGTAGTGGTGCAGTGTAGTAACGAGTCTTTTCAAAAATTTCAGGAGAGGGTCGAAAACGATTTATCCGAGGAATATACCCTTGAAATTCCAAAACCAATATTTCCAAAAGTTGTCTTCATTGGTGTTCAAGAACAATATATAAAAAATGAAGACGAGTTAATATATCGGATAAAGCATCAGAGTTGCCTGTCAAATATTGAAAAGTTGGATATCAAGGTAATTAAAAAAAATATTCTAAAGAATAAACGGCTACATAACGTTGTGTTGGAAATCTCATCCAAAGTATTTCAATACTTAATTAATCAAAAAAAAGTATTTCTGGATTGGGAAAGTGTACCAGTTTACGAATATATAAATGTACTTCGCTGTTTTAAGTGTTGGAGATACGGGCACAAGGCCGTTCATTGCCGCTAAACATCTATCGTTTGTCCATTGTGCAACAAAGATCATAAGAGCGAAAACTGCAATACTTTGGAAAAAGAATGTACTAACTGTAGACATGCTCATGATGTTTTAAACATTCCTGATATAGATTACAGACAAAGTGTATTTGACAAAAATTTTGTATGTTATCAGAGGCAATGGAAAAAATTAAAATGAGAGAACCCATTATAAATAGCAACGAGAGACGACTGTACAGAGCACAATTCCAGAACATGGTGATCTAATTGTACATCATGGATTCACTATCAGTTATAAATAAATCAATTAAAGAACAAAATCTATCAAAACCAAGTTATTCAAAAATTTTAAAAACATCTTCAGAACATTCACATATCTCAAAAATAGTAAAACAGGAATCAATATGTATACAACCTATATCAAAACAGGACTCATCTATAATTAGACAGGATTTAGAAAAACATATTAATGTAAAAGAACTTAAAATGGGAATTAACTCCATAAGAAAGTCGAAAAATGGTAGTATTGAATTAAAATGCTCTAATGATAGTGTTCAAAAACTACAAGAAATTATTCACAACAAATTGAACAAGAAATACAAAACATCTATCAAGAAATTGATGAAACCGAAAATAAAAATTCCAAATATAAAGTGTGATGATATTCTTGATAAAGCAGAAGTTGAAGAATCGATTCGAAATCAAAATAGTTTTATAGATGATAATGACGAGTTCAATATACAATTTATTAACTATTATAAAGAAAAAAAAGTTTATACAATTTTTGTGGAAATTAATGGAAAATTATATAAAAAGTTTTTAGAAAATAATAACAAAATTTTTATTGGTTGGCAAAATTTGACTCTTGACAATAATGCTATGTCACAATGCCAAAAGTGTCAAAGATTTCATCATAATAGCAAAAACTGTAGAAACTCGATTATTTGTCCAAAATGTGGTGGACAACATGCTATAGAATTATGTAAATCTGAAAAATTTCAATGTAATAACTGTATGCATTCAAATAGTCAATTTGGGAAAAAGTATGATACTAATCATGAAACTGTTAACCCATCTTGCCCTACTTTAACTTACTTTAAAATAAATCATTTGTCTCAGATTGAATTTGAATAATTATAAAATATTAAATCCAAAAATAAATCTCTTTATACAAAAAATTATATGGATACATATATAAAAAACTTTGAAATACCAAAAAGTGAAAATGTGGAACTGAAAAATATAGATGAAATCAATAATGTTTTATCACTTGATAAAAATAATACTAACTTTAAACTACTTCATAATAATATTCGTAGTATAAACAAAAATTTTGATGAATTGATCATTTTTCTTGAACAAATTAATAGCTCATTTGATTGTATGGTACTTACTGAAACATGGAAAGTTATAGATACTCAATTTTATAAATTAGATGGTTATATCACTATATATAATGATGGGCAACTAAATCAAAATGATGGAGTAATAATTTTCATAAAACAAAACTTGTACATTTCACATACACTGATTAAAATAGTTGAAAGTAATCTAATTAAACTTAAAATAAAAATAAAATTATAATAACGAGATTATTTACGTAGATACCTTTTACAGATCACCTAATATTTCCACTATAGAAACATTTTTAAATGATCTGCAAAATATGTTAGAAACACACCCAAAAGATTATTTATATAGCCTATTCTTAGGTGACATCAATATTGATATTATTGAAGAGAATGAAGAAACACAAAGTTATTTAAATTTACTTAGTGAATTTGGACTGGTTTCATCTATTAATTCTGTAACTAGACCAACGACAAATACTTGCATTGATCATATTTTTATAAGCTCTAAAGATGATAATTATAATAATGTAATGTCAGCGATCATTGAGTCGGATATTACAGATCACTATATGACTTATTTATAAATAACCATTAAAAATAAATATAAAATTAATGATATGAAACATTCTAAATATTATACTCAAATTGACAACAAAAAACTTATAAAATTAATTGAAAATAACTCTTGGTCAGATTTTTTGAATATAACAGATGTAAATTTCGCAACTAAGAATTTTTTAAGCATAATTCAAGATGCAGTAAGAAATGCAACAAATAAAATAATGATAAATAATAAAGAGCAGAAAAGAAAACCTTGGATCACAAAATCACTTATCAAATCAGTAAATAAAAAAAATAAACTTTATAAAGAAATGAATAAATACCCTTATGATTTTATGTTAAAAAATCAATATATACAATATTAAAAGATTCTATCTAAATTAATATATCAAGTCAAAAAAGATTATTATCAAAATATAATAAATAACTCTAATGACTCCAGACAATTATGGAATACGATAAATGAATTATCATCAAATAAAATAAAAAATAACATAAAAATTATTAAAAACTCTTCAAATGAATTAACTAACGACCAAAATTTAATTTGTGAAGAATTCAACAATTTCTTCTGTAATATTAGTAATAAATTAGTAGAAAACATGGAAAAACCACAATCTAAAACCAAAAATGAAATCCGGAATATTTCAAAATCTACAATACTATTATATCCGACTAATGATAATGAAATTGAAAATATAATACATAAATTAAAAAACAACAAATCACCAGGACCAGATCAAATAAAAAATGAGACACTGAAAATTCTATGTAAATATATTAGTGGACCACTTACCAATATATTTAATAAATCATTGTCTACTGGAATATTTCCTGAAGAATTCAAGAAATCCACTGTTATACCAGTTTATAAAAATGGAGACAAAACAGATATGTCAAATTATATACCAATTTCCTTAACTTCAAATGTATCCAAAATATTCGAAAAAATAATAAAAAATGGAATCTACAATTTCTTAGAAAGACACAAATTATTATCTGATATGCAATATGGTTTTAGAAATAAAAAATCAACTAAAGATGCAATAAAGGATCTGACTGGCCTTATTTATAGTTCAATCGACAATAAAAAACCATCAATTGGTATATTTTTGGATTTGACAAACGCCTTTGATACTGTCAATCATAAATTATTACTTGAAAAATTTGATCAAATTGGAGTAAGAGGATTGGCTCATAATATTATCTATTCCTATTTATCAAATCGGAAACAACAAACCAAAATAAATAAATCAATAAGTGGAACAAAAATCATATCATGTGGTGTACCACAAGGAACTGTTTTGGGTCCGTTACTATTCATTATATATATTAATGACTTTTTCTCAATTAAAACAGAAGTTAAAATTATTTGTTTTGCTGATGACACTGTTGTATATTATGAAAATAGCAGTTGGAAACAATTGAAACTTAAGATTGAAAATGATTTCAAGAAAATTATACTCTGGCTTAGTACAAATCTTTCCATCAATTTAAAAAAGACATTTTTCGTTCCCTTTTGTAGTTATGGCAAAGGTATTCCAGAATTCAAAGAAATGTCCTTAAGTTTAGAAACAGTTATTTATTCAAAATCTGAAATCAAATATCTAGGTATTATTATAGATAGCCATCTTAGATGGGATAGACATATTTCTTTCCTTAGTAAAAAACTAAGGCGAATAGTATACAAATTTAAATTGCTTTCAAATATTTTGGATTTTAAACATATGAAAATATTGTACAATAGCCTTTTTAGACCACATCTAGAATATGGTTTAATAGGATGGGGAGAAATTTCAAAGACACATTTAAAACCTATTGAAATTTTACAAAAGCGATGTTTGAAAATAATATCAAAGAGGGATTATAGATTTCCAAGTGATGTATTATATAAAGAAACAAACACCATTGATCCAAGACAAATGTATTTCAAAATTCTTGTAATAGATCAGTTTGAAAACAAAAAAATACAAAATACAGTTACTCATGATTATGATACTAGACAAAAATAAAATATTTCAGTACCATACATGAAAAAAACTATAGGTCAAAAAAACTTTATATATTTAGGACCAAAAGCCTATAACTATTTACCTAAAAATATCAAAGATATAAATTCAATTAAAAAATTCAAATCTGAGATTCATGTTTTCTTAAAAACAAATTCAAGGAAATCTATAATAAGAATTATTCAAAAATGATAGCGCTTTTTCTATCACATTTTCATTTTCATTTTATTTATTTTTTTATTTGTAATTTTTAGATACAACTAACCTAGTGTATGTATGTATATATGTATATAAGTATATAGGTCTGTATTTATTATTATTATTTTTTTTATAATCTGATACTTAAATTTGTAATAATTAATGATAAAATAATAATTAATGTAATATGTATTACCACCTACATACAGACTTAAGAGTCTCGTAGGTTATTTGTTGTTTATTGACAAACTATTATTTGTTATTCTTATATTATATATATGTTATATGCTAACCACATCTTGTATAATATTGATTATACTTTGATTAATTTGCGTCACATACTAATTTTAATTGTTACTTATCTAAAATAATCTTCTACGTTCTTCTCTCATATCAAGTTTCCTATTGTTTTAATGTTTCTCCTTGAAACTTGCAAATTCATCAAAGACGCAATATTTGGTACTTTATTACTAGAGAAACTTCTAGAACCTTTATTTGTAAAATCATCAAAAAGGCACCTGCACTTGTTTACCATAAAGGTTCTGAAACGTAATTAGTGACGTCATAACACAGAAGGTATAAATATTGGATCCTTCTCCACTTCAATCACTTTTGAAGTCACCTTTTAAGTCAGATTGTTATTTTCAAAATTAAATATTGTAAAGTCAAACTGAACTACAAGTTGTGAAACAAGTTTAAATAAATAAAGTTTTTAAAAAAGTTTTAATTGTTACAAATCCCGTAACAAAAATTGGCGCAGTCAGTAGGATTCCCAAACGTTGGCAGCAGAATCAACAGTGGTTTCCTAACCTTTATGGGAGAAGCAAGCCCCAAAGAATAAAGAAGAAACAAGAAGTCTCCAACTCAAGAAGACGGTCTCTTCGGCAGTAGGGAGCGAAGATCGATCATCATCTAGCTGTAGTCAACACGTACGAAGTAGGATTTCATCTAGAAAAGACGGTCTCTTCGGCAGCAGGATTGAGAGTCGAGAATCACCCAACTGTAGTCGACACGTACGAAGTAGGATTTCATCTGCTCGAGTCCTGAAGACAACCCACAACTTACCAAACGAAAGAAAAGGAAAACGTAAGCAGAGAATCACACTTTCATTACATTTTTATATTGATTCTATTCTCATTTGAAACAAAGAAAACAAAGTTCTATTGTCTTTCGTTAAATATTATCTACCATTAATATTAATTTACACTAACTAAGAAATACATTCAGAATGACAGAAACAACTGAAGCAAATACAACACAATCTCAGATAGAACCATATAGGCTGTCTGAAATTTTTTCACTAATTCCCGAATATGATGGAAATCAAATTTTTCTAACTACTTTTATAAATTCATGCGACATAGCAACCCGTATGGCAGTAGGTGATCAGAAAATTTTTCTAGTATTACATATAAAAAATAAATTGAAAGGAGTTGCAGCAGAATTAGTTAATTCTCGCAATCCAGAATCATGGAACGAAATTAAAAATCTATTAGAAACACATTTTGGCGACTCCCGTGATCTAAATTCGCTTATACAAGATTTGCAACGAATAAGACAGATGCCGAATGAATCACCATTAACATTCGTATCAAGATTACAAACCTTGAACTCTAAATTATACGCAGCTATAAATAAACAACGCATGAATCCTGATGAGAAAAATGCACAGACGAGATTAATAGAAAATATGTGTCTTAACACATTGTTGACAGGTCTTGAACCTCGCATTGGTCAGATAATACGTGCCAGTAACCCTAACGATATAGTTTCTGCAATCGGCCGCATTAAACGAGAAATGCAATTACATTATTTTGAGACACAGAAATTCAAACAGAATAATAAAAATACTCCAGTCAAATTATGCAATTTTTGTAAAAAGTCAGGGCATACAGTTAACGAATGTAGGCAAAGGCAACAACAGAACATTCGATACTCACATAATAATGATCCAAGACAACAATTCCAAAACCCACAAAGATTCAATCCTCAGCAAAGTTTCAATAATTCAAATCAGTTTTATCCAAACAGAAATTTTAGTCAACAAAGTCAACCGAATTCCCAAGTATCGAAACCTTCAAATCCAAATAATTCTAGCAATGCTCCAATCCCCCATCCCAATCTTTAAAAAAAGAAATTTGAAAGTCCAAATCCAATTTTTCGTCCGAATAATCAAAGAGCACATCATTTTAATTGTGACAACTATTATCCAGATGAATATTATTATAACGATAACTCCCAAGCTGATCAATTCGATTACACTTATTCCGAATCACAAGATGTCAATCAATATAATCAATATTCCAATCCCAACGAATATGATTATCAAGATGATCAGTATAACTTCAGTCCACAAAATGAATATCAAAATCAAAATTTTCACGAATCCCAGATTCAAGATGCTCCACCACCTTTAGAAGAAATTTCCCAAAAGACATCATTAAAAAAACCAAACCCACCATATAAACACAGTGAAGCAAGAGAAATTAGAACAAACTTTCGTATAGAAACACATCTGTGTACTATTAGTTCACAGGGACTTTATTATATAGAAGATTTGTCTAATAAATTCAAAATTCTAATAGATTCAGGTGCAGGAATATCAGTTTTCAAAAGAAAAACTTGCGAAAATTACCATAATCGATCTAAAGAAAATATTACTATACAAGGAATAACAGAACATAGAATTCCGATTAATGAATCAGTTATGATACCTTTTGGAAAATCAGACGATCCGCACAAAATTTATATTTATGATCTTAATATTGAATTTGATGGATTATTAGGATTAGATTTCCTAGAACATTATCAGTGTGTTATAGACATAACCAACAGAAAATTGATTACAAAATATAGAGTCATACCTTTATATAAAGTAGAAAATTCAATAATAACTGAAGATTTAACTGACAATTCGAAAATTCAAAACCCTCATTCTAATATTATAAATATAGAACCACGTACAGAGCAAGTATTCAAATTAACTTCCAATTTACGAAATACGGATGCTATTTTATTATCCCAAGTGAAAGAAAAAGTTCGTTTACCAAATGCACTTGTGAAGATTAATGAGAAAGGAGAATTCCTTATAACTATAGTAAATACTAATGCAATATCGAAAACAGTAGATTTTTCAGATTTATCATTAGAGTCTATTCAAAATTACGAAATGAATCATATATCTCAAATAAATACTCAAAATTATAATAGAGAAGAAAATATCAGAAATCAACTCAGACTTGAACATTTAAATTTAGAAGAAAAAGAAATGATAACCCAGATATGCTTAGATTTCTCGGATATATTTTACTTAGATGGCGATATGTTATCATTTACTAATGAAGTTAAACATAAAATTAATGTTTCTGATTCAAAGCCAGTTGTCTCCAAATCATACAGATATCCACATATCCATAAAGAAGAGGTCAAATCTCAAATTTCTAAAATGCTTGAACAAGGAATAATTCAAAATTCAATTAGTCCATATTCTTCTCCAGTATGGGTAGTTCCAAAGAAAATAGACGCATCTGGAAAACAGAAATGGCGTATCGTAATCGACTATCGAAAATTAAATGAGGTTACTATTGATGATAAATATCCTTTACCTAATATTTCGGATTTAATTGATCAACTCGGTAAGTGTCAATACTTTTCAACACTCGATTTAGCTTCTGGATTTCATCAAATAGAGATAGACAAACCTGATATTCAAAAAACCGCATTCACAGTAGAAAATGGTCATTACGAATTTATTCGAATGCCATTTGGTTTGAAAAACGCGCCCGCTACATTTCAAAGAGTTATGGACAACGTCTTATTAGGATTGCAAAATGAAAGATGCCTCGTATATATGGATGACATCATAGTTTATTCCCCAACAATTCATGAACATATTTCTAGACTGAAAGAAGTTTTTACCAGACTTTGAAGTGCGAATTTAACATTACAACCAGAGAAATGTGAATTTCTTCGAAAGGAAGTTGCCTATTTAGGACACGTCATAACTAAAGAAGGAGTTCAACCCAATCCACAGAAAATTGATGCAATTAATAATTTTCCAGAACCTAAAAATGAAAAAGACATTAAATCATTCTTAGGATTGACCGGATATTATCGACGATTTATTCCAAATTACGCTAAAATTTCAAAACCTTTAACAAAGTTACTTCAGAAAGATATCCCCTTTAATTTCAATCAAGATTGTAGAGATTCTTTTGAAACCTTAAAGAAATTTCTAATAACATCACCAATATTAATTTATCCCGATTTTGAAAAAACTTTCATTTTAACAACTGATGCAAGTAATTTTGCTATTGGTGCTGTACTATCGCAAGGTCAACTGAATAGCGATCTACCTATCGCGTACGCATCAAGAACGTTGTGTCCAGCAGAAACCCGATATAGTACAATTGAACGTGAACTTCTAGCAATCGTATGGGCAGTAAAATATTTTAGGCCTTATTTATATGGAAGAAAATTCAAATTAATAACAGATCATCGTCCGCTTACATGGTTATTCTCGATTAAAGATCCAGGTAGCAGATTAGCACGTTGGCGTTTAAAATTAGAGGAATATGATTACGAGATATTATACAAACCAGGCAAAATTAACAAAAATGCGGATGCATTATCAAGAATCAAAATTAATTATTTCAAGGAATGCTCTAAGTTAAGTTCAAAAATATTAACATCTAATAAATCTGACAGTGAAACAGATACTGCAGAAGAAGAAGAAATAACAGTAGATGAAATATCAGTAGAGTTCGGAAATTTTTGCAAACTTTACAAGACAACCTCTCTCATAGATTATTCGAAAGTTGAATACTCTAATGAACAACTATTAGATAGATTTAATAAAGACATAATAACAATAATGTGGCAAAATCATACAAATAATTTACATGATGAAATTCTTAAAGATATATACGAAGAAGATTTAGATTTCAATTTCAACAAAATTAATATTGTTCATAGTTGTAAAGTTAAGAGAAGAACTTATTATATTATATGTATACCTTTCAATCCAGATGAAGTAAATGAAAGATTATTCTATTCCATTTATAAATATAAAAGAGAAATCGACCCAAATAAAGTCTATGCAGTTGAAAATAACTTAAATCTTCCAATTCTAGAAATATTATGTTACATCTTTTCTGATGAAACTAATATTAAATTCAAAATTTGTCAAAACGTAGTTCAAACTCCAGAGAAAGAGGATATACCAATAATACTCGATCAATACCACAATGGAAAGAAGAATTTACATCGTGGCATTAATGAAACTATCAGGCGAATTAAGGAAAAATATAATTGGTTAGGTCTGACTAAAGATGTTGAAAAATTTATAAAATCTTGTGAGACATGCAAAAAAACTAAGATTTGTAGAAAAAATCTATCATCACCTTTAGTTTTTACAGAATCTCCAAGAACACCATTTGAGAGAATAAATTTAGATATTGTAGAGATTCCAACAAAAAATTATGTCCTAGTAATTCGTGATGAACTAACAAAGTTCACACAAGCATATGCAATTGAGAATAAAACAGCAAAAAATATAGTTAACACCTTGTTATTATTTTTCCAACACTACGGAACACCGATTAGAATTCATTGCGACCCTGGAAAAGAATTCAATAATGTACTTTTAAAAGATCTTTGTAAATTATATGATATCAAAATCTCTTATTCAAGTATAGGGCATCCACAATCAAATGGATCGGTAGAACGTTTCAATGCTACTCTTCTTGAAATCATTCGAGCACACTTAAGCGATAACCCAAATGAACACCCTCTTAACTGCTTACCTTATGCAGTCATTTACTATAATAATTCACAAAATAAGACTCATGGATTTACACCTTATGAATTAATTTTTGGTCATACAGCAGGCAGACCTCCAGAAACTTTATATAATGAAAAAGAAATAATCTCAAAATATATACGAGATCTAAATAATCGAATTAAGTATTTTTATCAAATTGCCCGTCAGAGAACCCAAGATTCCAAAGAAAAATCAAAATTTAGATATGATCAGAAGATTCCAGAAAAACGTTATGAATTTAACATCGGAGATAGAGTATACATTAAGGAATCTCAAATCAGCGATAAATTAAAAAATAAATTTAATGGTCCTTATCAAATAATTGAAATTTTACAAAATGCAGCTGTGGTGTTAAATGAACAAACAGGAATGAAAAGTAAATTTAATTTTGATAGAATGATACCACATACTGAGCTATAAATTTCTTTTCAGGTATAGTTCGCAAATAATGAACAACTTGAAGAAGAAATCGTTAATATTAATTTTAGTTATTCTAAGTAATTATATCTTATGTCAATATTCAATTGACCCAATACCAAATACACTAGGAATATATTTTAATGAGGAATCATACCTTCAAATATCAAATTCTAAATGGACACTCATTGTTTACCATGATATCTTACCAATTAAAAATTCTATTCTTCAGAATAATAGAATTATACAAAGTTTAGAAGATCTTGTAGAAAAACCTACAAATAGGATGAAAACTTTTTATACAACAGTTAAAACGCATATAAGTTTACTGAAACAATCTATGACAGATGTTGAGCAGAAATTCAATGAAGTTACAATTGATACAGAAAATTATAATAACTTTAGATTTAAAAGAGGTTTACTCAACGGTGTAGGCACAGTATGGAAATTTATAACCGGCAACTTAGATGCCAGTGATGGAGAATATTATTCAAATTGTATCAATAAATTAATGCATGATGGTCATGAGTTAGAGAATTTGATGAAAAATCAAATATCAGTAACAACATCAGTAATAAAGAATTTTAATAATACAATTCATAAACTTCAAATAGACGAATCAACATTTAATAATGACATTCAAAATATTGAAAAATCAATTTATGATATAACAGATAACTTATCATTTTATAAATCTCAACTAGATATACTTGAGATATGTGAAAAACTTTCTGAAAGTTTATTATTTCTAGAAAACAGTTTGAATGACATTCTGAATGGAATTACTTTTGCAAGATTACAAGTTTTACACTCTTCTATAATAAAACCAAGAGATCTCAAGAATTCATTATTGCAAATCTCTAATTCACTCAAAAATGTTAATTTACCCCTACCAGTGGAACTTAAAAATATTCCCAAGTATTTTGAAATTATAGAACTTCATGCTTTTCAAGATAACTCAAGAATCATGTATATTCTCAAAATTCCCTTAGTTGATCCAGAAATATATAAAGTATATAGAATCTACCCTTTACCAACTAAAGACAATCGAACTGGACTTCATCATGTTATTTCAACAAGTCAAAAATATGTTGCTAAAGATGATGATTCTATGTTTTACGTTACCTTATCTAGTTTAGATAAATGTAAAGATCTTGGCTTTAGATTCAAATTATGCTTTGATATGTTGCCTTTACCGATTGACAGTAATTCTATCTGTGAAGCTCAACTTCTCAAACAACAGACCGAAATTCCAAAAATTTGTGAAGTGTCGCTACTTTTTGCTAAAGATTATAATGTAAAAGAAATATCCACAAATGTATGGATTATCATCGTTTCTGATCCATTATTTATAACTATAACTTGTAATAATCAAGAACCAGTTACTAGAGTAATTAATGGAAACTCTATACTAAAATTGAAACCAAATTGTAATGCATTTATTGGAAGTACTAGAATAAGATCGAAATATATTATCGAATCTTACAAAAATATTACCTATAAAATCAATCCTGTAATAATACCATATGAATGTTGTAAAGATTTACCAGAAAAAAGGTTTTTACCAAAATTAAAACCTTTGAAACTCAACACATTAGATACTGAAGATCTAAACATCGCTCAACAGAAATTGAATGAATATTCCGAAAATTTAGACAAAATTATAAATGAACCTTTTATAACAAAGAACATCTCATGGTTTACTTATATAGTAATAGTATTAATAATTGCATTTATTATGCTCTATATATTTTGTAAATGTAAACGAAGAAGACCTACAGGAATGAGCATCGCAGTAGCACCTCATGATCCACCACAACCACCAGATAAAAACGTTGGTCGATGGAAATCCTTTCTACCCAGAAGAAGACCCACTGTTCATCCAGAATATGAAGAATACGAATTAAATTAAAACACTATGTTTAAAATATTGTCCTATTGTATTGCAAATTTATAATATTTTAATCAATTTAATTTTTATATTTTTATCATTTAAAAGTTTTCGCATAGCAAAAACTTTTTTTGTAAAAGGGGAGTTGTTATATGCTAACCACATCTTGTATAATATTGATTATACTTTGATTAATTTTCGTCACATACTAATTTTAATTGTTACTTATCTAAAATAATCTTCTACGTTCTTCTCTCAGACGCTCATATCAAGTTTCCTATTGTTTTAATGTTTCTCCTTGAAACTTGCAAATTCATCAAAGACGCAATATTTGGTACTTTATTACTAGGGAAACTTCTAGAACCTTTATTTGTAAAATCATCAAAAAGGCACCTGCACTTGTTTACCATAAAGGTTCTGAAACGTAATTAGTGACGTCATAACACAGAAGGTATAAATATTGGATCCTTCTCCACTTCAATCACTTTTGAAGTCACCTTTTAACATATATGTTACGGGATTTGTAACAATTAAAACTTTTTTAAAAACTTTATTTATTTAAACTTGTTTCACAACTTGTAGTTCAGTTTGACTTTACAATATTTAATTTTGAAAATAACAATCTGACTTAAAAGGTGACTTCAAAAGTGATTGAAGTGGAGAAGGATCCAATATTTATACCTTTTGTGTTATGACGTCACTAATTACGTTTCAGAACCTTTATGGTAAACAAGTGCAGGTGCCTTTTTGATGATTTTACAAATAAAGTTTCTAGAAGTTTCTCTAGTAATAAAGTACCAAATATTGCGTCTTTGATGAATTTGCAGGTTTCAAGGAGAAACATTAAAACAATAGGAAACTTGATATGAGCGTCTGAGAGAAGAACGTAGAAGATTATTTTAGATAAGTAACAATTAAAATTAGTATGTGACGCAAATTAATCAAAGTATAATCAATATTATACAAGATGTGGTTAGCATATAACAACTCCCCTTTTACAAAAAAAGTTTTTGCTATGCGAAAACTTTTAAATGATAAAAATATAAAAATTAAATTGATTAAAATATTATAAATTTGCAATACAATAGTACAATATTTTAAACATAGTGTTTTAATTTAATTCGTATTCTTCATATTCTGGATGAACACTGGGTCTTCTTCTGGGTAGAAAGGATTTCCATCGACCAACGTTTTTATCTGGTGGTTGTGGTGGATCATGAGGTGCTACTGCGATGCTCATTCCTGTAGGTCTTCTTCGTTTACATTTACAAAATATATAGAGCATAATGAATGCAATTATTAATACTATTACTATATAAGTAAACCATGAGATGTTCTTTGTTATAAAAGGTTCATTTATAATTTTGTCTAAATTTTCGGAATATTCATTCAATTTCTGTTGAGCGATGTTTAGATCTTCAGTATCTAATGTGTTGAGTTTCAAAGGTTTTAATTTTGGTAAAAACCTTTTTTCTGGTAAATCTTTACAACATTCATATGGTATTATTACAGGATTGATTTTATAGGTAATATTTTTGTAAGATTCGATAATATATTTCGATCTTATTCTAGTACTTCCAATAAATGCATTACAATTTGGTTTCAATTTTAGTATAGAGTTTCCATTAATTACTCTAGTAACTGGTTCTTGATTATTACAAGTTATAGTTATAAATAATGGCTCAGAAACGATGATAATCCATACATTTGTGGATATTTCTTTTACATTATAATCTTTAGCAAAAAGTAGCGACACTTCACAAATTTTTAGAATTTCGGTCTGTTGTTTGAGAAGTTGAGCTTCACAGATAGAATTACTGTCAATCGGTAAAGGCAACATATCAAAGCATAATTTGAATCTAAAGCCAAGATCTTTACATTTATCTAAACTAGATAAGGTAACGTAAAACATAGAATCATCATCTTTAGCAACATATTTTTGACTTGTTGAAATAACATGATGAAGTCCAGTTCGATTGTCTTTAGTTGGTAAAGGGTAGATTCTATATACTTTATATATTTCTGGATCAACTAAGGGAATTTTGAGAATATACATGATTCTTGAGTTATCTTGAAAAGCATGAAGTTCTATAATTTCAAAATACTTGGGAATATTTTTAAGTTCCACTGGTAGGGGTAAATTAACATTTTTGAGTGAATTAGAGATTTGCAATAATGAATTCTTGAGATCTCTTGGTTTTATTATAGAAGAGTGTAAAACTTGTAATCTTGCAAAAGTAATTCCATTCAGAATGTCATTCAAACTGTTTTCTAGAAATAATAAACTTTCAGAAAGTTTTTCACATATCTCAAGTATATCTAGTTGAGATTTATAAAATGATAAGTTATCTGTTATATCATAAATTGATTTTTCAATATTTTGAATGTCATTATTAAATGTTGATTTGTCTATTTGAAGTTTATGAATTGTATTATTAAAATTCTTTATTACTGATGTTGTTACTGATATTTGATTTTTCATCAAATTCTCTAACTCATGACCATCATGCATTAATTTATTGATACAATTTGAATAATATTCTCCATCACTGGCATCTAAGTTGCCGGTTATAAATTTCCATACTGTGCCTACACCGTTGAGTAAACCTCTTTTAAATCTAAAGTTATTATAATTTTCTGTATCAATTGTAACTTCATTGAATTTCTGCTCAACATCTGTCATAGATTGTTTCAGTAAACTTATATGCGTTTTAACTGTTGTATAAAAAGTTTTCATCCTATTTGTAGGTTTTTCTACAAGATCTTCTAAACTTTGTATAATTCTATTATTCTGAAGAATAGAATTTTTAATTGGTAAGATATCATGGTAAACAATGAGTGTCCATTTAGAATTTGATATTTGAAGGTATGATTCCTCATTAAAATATATTCCTAGTGTATTTGGTATTGGGTCAATTGAATATTGACATAAGATATAATTACTTAGAATAACTAAAATTAATATTAACGATTTCTTCTTCAAGTTGTTCATTATTTGCGAACTATACCTGAAAAGAAATTTATAGCTCAGTATGTGGTATCATTCTATCAAAATTAAATTTACTTTTCATTCCTGTTTGTTCATTTAACACCACAGCTGCATTTTGTAAAATTTCAATTATTTGATAAGGACCATTAAATTTATTTTTTAATTTATCGCTGATTTGAGATTCCTTAATGTATACTCTATCTCCGATGTTAAATTCATAACGTTTTTCTGGAATCTTCTGATCATATCTAAATTTTGATTTTTCTTTGGAATCTTGGGTTCTCTGACGGGCAATTTGATAAAAATACTTAATTCGATTATTTAGATCTCGTATATATTTTGAGATTATTTCTTTTTCATTATATAAAGTTTCTGGAGGTCTGCCTGCTGTATGACCAAAAATTAATTCATAAGGTGTAAATCCATGAGTCTTATTTTGTGAATTATTATAGCAAATGACTGCATAAGGTAAGCAGTTAAGAGGGTGTTCATTTGGGTTATCGCTTAAGTGTGCTCGAATGATTTCAAGAAGAGTAGCATTGAAACGTTCTACCGATCCATTTGATTGTGGATGCCCTATACTTGAATAAGAGATTTTGATATCATATAATTTACAAAGATCTTTTAAAAGTACATTATTGAATTCTTTTCCAGGGTCGCAATGAATTCTAATCGGTGTTCCGTAGTGTTGGAAAAATAATAACAAGGTGTTAACTATATTTTTTGCTGTTTTATTCTCAATTGCATATGCTTGTGTGAACTTTGTTAGTTCATCACGAATTACTAGGACATAATTTTTTGTTGGAATCTCTACAATATCTAAATTTATTCTCTCAAATGGTGTTCTTGGAGATTCTGTAAAAACTAAAGGTGATGATAGATTTTTTCTACAAATCTTAGTTTTTTTGCATGTCTCACAAGATTTTATAAATTTTTCAACATCTTTAGTCAGACCTCACAAATTATATTTTTCCTTAATTCGCCTGATAGTTTCATTAATGCCACGATGTAAATTCTTCTTTCCATTGTGGTATTGATCGATTATTATTGGTATATCCTCTTTCTCTGGAGTTTGAACTACGTTTTGACAAATTTTGAATTTAATATTAGTTTCATCAGAAAAGATGTAACATAATATTTCTAGAATTGGAAGATTTAAGTTATTTTCAACTGCATAGACTTTATTTGGGTCGATTTCTCTTTTATATTTATAAATGGAATAGAATAATCTTTCATTTACTTCATCTGGATTGAAAGGTATACATATAATATAATAAGTTCTTCTCTTAACTTTACAACTATGAACAATATTAATTTTGTTGAAATTGAAATCTAAATCTTCTTCGTATATATCTTTAAGAATTTCATCATGTAAATTATTTGTATGATTTTGCCACATTATTGTTATTATGTCTTTATTAAATCTATCTAATAGTTGTTCATTAGAGTATTCAACTTTCGAATAATCTATGAGAGAGGTTGTCTTGTAAAGTTTGCAAAAATTTCCGAACTCTACTGATATTTCATCTACTGTTATTTCTTCTTCTTCTGCAGTATCTGTTTCACTGTCAGATTTATTAGATGTTAATATTTTTGAACTTAACTTAGAGCATTCCTTGAAATAATTAATTTTGATTCTTGATAATGCATCCGCATTTTTGTTAATTTTGCCTGGTTTGTATAATATCTCGTAATCATATTCCTCTAATTTTAAACGCCAACGTGCTAATCTGCTACCTGGATCTTTAATCGAGAATAACCATGTAAGCGGACGATGATCTGTTATTAATTTGAATTTTCTTCCATATAAATAAGGCCTAAAATATTTTACTGCCCATACGATTGCTAGAAGTTCACGTTCAATTGTACTATATCGGGTTTCTGCTGGACACAACGTTCTTGATGCGTACGCGATAGGTAGATCGCTATTCAGTTGACCTTGTGATAGTACAGCACCAATAGCAAAATTACTTGCATCAGTTGTTAAAATGAAAGTTTTTTTCAAAATCGGGATAAATTAATATTGGTGATGTTATTAGAAATTTCTTTAAGGTTTCAAAAGAATCTCTACAATCTTGATTGAAATTAAAGGGAATATCTTTCTGAAGTAACTTTGTTAAAGGTTTTGAAATTTTAGCGTAATTTGGAATAAATCGTCGATAATATCCGGTCAATCCTAAGAATGATTTAATGTCTTTTTCATTTTTAGGTTCTGGAAAATTATTAATTGCATCAATTTTCTGTGGATTGGGTTGAACTCCTTCTTTAGTTATGACGTGTCCTAAATAGGCAACTTCCTTTCGAAGAAATTCACACTTCTCTGGTTGTAATGTTAAATTCGCACTTCTAAGTCTGGTAAAAACTTCTTTCAGTCTAGAAATATGTTCATGAATTGTTGGGGAATAAACTATGATGTCATCCATATATACGAGGCATCTTTCATTTTGCAATCCTAATAAGACGTTGTCCATAACTCTTTGAAATGTAGCGGGCGCGTTTTTCAAACCAAATGGCATTCGAATAAATTCGTAATGACCATTTTCTACTGTGAATGCGGTTTTTTGAATATCAGGTTTGTCTATCTCTATTTGATGAAATCCAGAAGCTAAATCGAGTGTTGAAAAGTATTGACACTTACCGAGTTGATCAAGTAAATCCGAAATATTAGGTAAAGGATATTTATCATCAATAGTAACCTCATTTAATTTTCGATAGTCGATTACGATACGCCATTTCTGTTTTCCAGATGCGTCTATTTTCTTTGGAACTACCCATACTGGAGAAGAATATGGACTAATTGAATTTTGAATTATTCCTTGTTCAAGCATTTTAGAAATTTGAGATTTGACCTCTTCTTTATGGATATGTGGATATCTGTATGATTTGGAGACAACTGGCTTTGAATCAGAAACATTAATTTTATGTTTAACTTCATTAGTAAATGATAAAATATCGCCATCTAAGTAAAATATATCCGAGAAATCTAAGCATATCTGGGTTATCATTTCTTTTTCTTCTAAATTTAAATGTTCAAGTCTGAGTTGATTTCTGATATTTTCTTCTCTATTATAATTTTGAGTATTTATTTGAGATATATGATTCATTTCGTAATTTTGAATAGATTCTAATGATAAATCTGAAAATCTACTGTTTTCGATATTGCATTAGTATTTACTATTGTTGTAAGGAATTCTCCTTTCTCATTAATCTTCACAAGTGCATTTGGTAAACGAACTTTTTCTTTCACTTGGGATAATAAAATAGCATCCGTATTTCGTAAATTGGAAGTTAATTTGAATACTTGCTCTGTACGTGGTTCTATATTTATAATATTAGAATGAGGGTTTTGAATTTTCGAATTGTCAGTTAAATCTTCAGTTATTATTGAATTTTCTACTTTATATAAAGGTATGACTCTATATTTTGTAATCAATTTTCTGTTGGTTATGTCTATAACACACTGATAATGTTCTAGGAAATCTAATCCTAATAATCCATCAAATTCAATATTAAGATCATAAATATAAATTTTGTGCGGATCGTCTGATTTTCCAAAAGGTATCATAACTGATTCATTAATCGGAATTCTATGTTCTGTTATTCCTTGTATAGTAATATTTTCTTTAGATCGATTATGGTAATTTTCGCAAGTTTTTCTTTTGAAAACTGATATTCCTGCACCTGAATCTATTAGAATTTTGAATTTATTAGACAAATCTTCTATATAATAAAGTCCCTGTGAACTAATAGTACACAGAGGTGTTTCTATACGAAAGTTTGTTCTAATTTCTCTTGCTTCACTGTGTTTATATGGTGGGTTTGGTTTTTTAATGATGTCTTTTGGGAAATTTCTTCTAAAGGTGGTGGAGCATCTTGAATCTGGGATTCGTGAAAATTTTGATTTTGATATTCATTTTGTGGACTGAAGTTATACTGATCATCTTGATAATCATATTCGTTGGGATTGGAATATTGATTATATTGATTGGCATCTTGTGATTCGGAATAAGTGTAATCGAATTGATCAGCTTGGGAGTTATCGTTATAATAATATTCATCTGGATAATAGTTGTCACAATTAAAATGATGTGCTCTTTGATTATTCGGACGAAAAATTGGATTTGGACTTTCAAATTTCTTTTTTTGAAGATTGGGATGGGGGATTGGAGCATTGCTAGAATTATTTGGATTTGAAGGTTTCGATACTTGGGAATTCGGTTGACTTTGTTGATTAAAATTTCTGTTTGGATAAAACTGATTTGAATTATTGAAACTTTGCTGAGGATTGAATCTTTGTGGGTTTTGGAATTGTTGTCTTGCATCATTATTATGTGAGTATCGAATGTTCTGTTGTTGCCTTTGCCTACATTCGTTAACTGTATGCCCTGACTTTTTACAAAAATTGCATAATTTGACTGGAGTATTTTTATTATTCTGTTTGAATTTCTGTGTCTCAAAATAATGTAATTGCATTTCTCGTTTAATGCGGCCGATTGCAGAAACTATATCGTTAGGGTTACTGGCACGTATTATCTGACCAATGCGAGGTTCAAGATCTGTCAACAATGTGTTAAGACACATATTTTCTATTAATCTCGTCTGTGCATTTTTCTCATCAGGATTCATGCGTTGTTTATTTATAGCTGCGTATAATTTAGAGTTCAAGGTTTGTAATCTTGATACGAATGTTAATGGTGATTCATTCGGCATCTGTCTTATTCGTTGCAAATCTTGTATAAGCGAATTTAGATCACGGGAGTCGCCAAAATGTGTTTCTAATAGATTTTTAATTTCGTTCCATGATTTTGGATTGCGAGAATTAACTAATTCTGCTGCAACTCCTTTCAATTTATTTTTTATATGTAATACTAGAAAAATTTTCTGATCACCTACTGCCATACGGGTTGCTATGTCGCATGAATTTATAAAAGTAGTTAGAAAAATTTGATTTCCATCATATTCGGGAATTAGTGAAAAAATTTCAGACAGCCTATATGGTTCTATCTGAGATTGTGTTGTATTTGCTTCAGTTGTTTCTGTCATTCTGAATGTATTTCTTAGTTAGTGTAAATTAATATTAATGGTAGATAATATTTAACGAAAGACAATAGAACTTTGTTTTCTTTGTTTCAAATGAGAATAGAATCAATATAAAAATGTAATGAAAGTGTGATTCTCTGCTTACGTTTTCCTTTTCTTTCGTTTGGTAAGTTGTGGGTTGTCTTCAGGACTCGAGCAGATGAAATCCTACTTCGTACGTGTCGACTACAGTTGAGTGATTCTCGACTCTCAATCCTGCTGCCGAAGAGACCGTCTTTTCTAGATGAAATCCTACTTCGTACGTGTTGACTACAGCTAGATGATGATCGATCTTCGCTCCCTACTGCCGAAGAGACCGTCTTCTTGAGTTGGAGACTTCTTGTTTCTTCTTTATTCTTTGGGGCTTGCTTCTCCCATAAAGGTTAGGAAACCACTGTTGATTCTGCTGCCAACGTTTGGGAATCCTACCGACTGCGCCAATTTTTGTTACGGGATTTGTAACAATGAAAACTTTTTTAAAAACTTTATTTATTTAAACTTGTTTCACAACTTGTAGTTCAGTTTGCCTTTACAATATTTAATTTTGAAAATAACAATCTGACTTAAAAGGTGACTTCAAAAGTGATTGAAGAGGAGAAGGATCCAATATTTATACCTTCTGTGTTATGACGTCACTAATTACGTTTCAGAACCTTTATGGTAAACAAGTGCAGGTGCCTTTTTGATGATTTTACAAATAAAGGTTCTAGAAGTTTCTCTAGTAATAAAGTACCAAATATTGCGTCTTTGATGAATTTGCAGGTTTCAAGGAGAAACATTAAAACAATAGGAAACTTGATATGAGCGTCTGAGAGAAGAACGTAGAAGATTATTTTAGATAAGTAACAATTAAAATTAGTATGTGACGCAAATTAATCAAAGTATAATCAATATTATACAAGATGTGTTTAGCATATAACATATATGTTAATAAACGTTATTATTATTATTATTTAAATGCCCAGGGTTTTACGTCTAATAATTTAGAAATTGCTCAATTTTATGCAGAATATAGAACCATGTGCCTGTATGAGTGAAACGCATGTTACACAAGAAATCAATCAGCAGGAAATGCCAATATGTGGTTATAATTCTGAAATTACCTATTCAAATAGTAGACCCACTGGTGGCACTATAATATATGTAAAAAATAATATAAATTTTACAATTTTAAACAAATATGCAGCAGATTACAATTATTGGGCTCTTTGGTTCCAATTACTGATGGTAAAGAAAATCATATTGTGTGTGCAGTTTATAGATCTCCTAACGAAAATTGTACGATATTTCTAGATTAATTAGACGAAGGCTGAATAATAGAATTATACATGGTAAAAAGACCATTATTTTAGGGGATTTTAACAAAGATTTTAAAAAACAGTGATGCCAATAAATTACGTAAAATCATCCATGATGCAGGATTTTAGCAACTTGTCACTAAACCAACAAGAGTAAAGCCCGCTGCAGACGGAGTATGTTTTGCTGCATGTTTCCTTGATGGGAGCTAGGCTTGGTGCTGTGCATGCTTCCGTGTAAGAAAATGACATCGCGTGCACGGTTGGTTGCTTGATTGATGATAGAACCGGTGCTATTTTTGGTGATTGTTTTCATGCATCGTGCCTTGTCGGAGCACTCGGAACTAGTCGAGTCGAACTCAAAAGTTATTTTGACAAAATAACATGTTATTTTAATTGTTGGGACCTTTTCTCTGTTGTAACAATGATTAAAAATAGAGCTTGATTAGAATGATCAATATTTTGTATCATTTGTCACAGTCATATTTCTCTGTACTGTCATTTTACATGCATGATGGCCTGCATCGTGTGAAGCCAACACAAGCAAGGGAGCCATCAGCACACCATGCGCGGCAGCATTTATCGGACCGTGCAGCAAAACAAGCAAGCAATCATGCAGCAAAAAATACTCCGTCTGCAGCGGGCTTAACAAGGACATCATCTACTTTGGTTGACCACATAATTAAAAATGATTCCAATATTAAAGAATCTTTGAAAGATTTTCCGATTTTGAGTGATCATGAAATTGTCGGTGCTGATGTGTGCTTTTGGAGTAGAGTAGAAGAAACTGAAACAGACGTTAGAAATTTCACTGCTGAAACTTGTTATAGACTTGTTATATTAAGACTTGTTATATTAAGACAAAGATAATGGAACTCATAGATACACAACGGTATGGTATTTATTGCCAATCGAAAATTTAGTTCACAAAATATTCGTAGATGGCGAGAGCATTAAGTTTATGTATGTTAATTCTTTTCGGCGGCTCGGATTCTGCCGGAGATGAAACATTATTATTTTGAGCCTGCAAAGCATTATACTCTTTAGAAAGTAGGGACCAAGGCATCCTATCGCCAGCAAAATATTTATTCGCGCGACGGACGAGAGAACATGTTAAACGTTTCTGACGAATATTTGTCCTACGGCTGCTGTTGTTTCATTGAAGCTCAGTAGTAAATATTTTAGCTAGCTAATTAATTATTATCTATCATAAAATTATTTTTATTTTATTTGCAAATTTTTGATATTCCCAATTTTTATACTTACCATTTAAAATTTAATGAAAATTAATTCAAGGTTTCAATAATTTCTAACCTTGTAAATCTCTCGTTCCTTGAAATAAAATAACATATTATTTAAAACATAATATTTACTATATAATAAGTATTTACATATACAATATAAAATAAAAAGACAAATCACATGCGAATATTTTAAAACTGAAAACCTTTTGAAGAAGTAAAATAGTGACTCAAGTTAACCTAAATTAATTATAATCAAACCAAAAACTTAGGCTACTGTATTGGCCAATGCCGCTTCCTAGTGATATTAGTACTAATAATAATCCTTACGTGTACTTCATAATTTTCAGTTTCGGATGCAGTGATAAAATCTTTTCTTTCTTTTTTTTAACGAGTTCAGTCATCTCCCATTTACACGTTTTACCTATTTTGATTTTGACAAGAGTACTAATGAAAAAATTTCTATGCTCTGGGCAATTTCCACGCTACGACGAAAAACTTCGGTCTAAATTACGACAAATTTTCTTTAATACAATTTTTTTAAATTGTAATCTTCGTTCTTTAATTTAAATGTAGTGTCAAATTGCGACAACGATCTTTCGCAGATATTTGTACAAATATCACTTGGAAAATTTAGGCAGGCTAGTGTGAGTAGTAATGCTTTTATCATACAATTTCTTGAGGATTAACAACTGTTTTTTCTGATTTAGAGACTCTTCGTGTTTCTGAATTAACATATTGGAGCAAAATTTAAACTTGAATTTATGTATGCAGCGTTTTGCTAAACAGCCTGCAAAATAATTTAGAGAGCAATCTTCTGGAGAAACATCTTTCTCAAATTCTTGTTCCTTATTTGTACCTGAGCTTGATGAATTAGAAATGGGGAGAGAAGAACCAGAATCCTCGATATCGTCAAATGATTTTGTGATGATATTGTATACTTTTTTTTAAATCAATCAAATAATAATATTATTAGAGTCGATTTTTTCTGAAATTACTAAATAGAATAAGAAAACGGAAACAGAGAAATAACATTTTAAGAATTTTTTATATGTCGAAATTAGTAGAATCATACTCTAATATAAAAACATTTGCCACTTATACAGCAAAGATAATGGAAGTTCTTTATTATTTTTGTATACAGGTATTACAAAACGTTTGAAACAGCATAAAAAAGCTATTCAAAAGTTGCATTGTGATTTTTAACAAGATAAGATAACCAAATTTTCAATCCAGTATGATATTGTCTTTGCATATTCATAGAAACTGATTTTACTCTACTAGAATTTGCGACCATAAGTAAATCAACCATAATCTGAAAGGAAATCTCTCATTATTTCAATACCTAACACATTTACGTTCCAAATGGTATATTCAATTAGTTAAATAGATTTCTTAGCTGGAAATATTTACAATGTATGCGTTTTAGCTTCGATAGTAAATTCTTAATAATATTTAATATATAAATATATTTGAAGTGATTTGTCGTAAATGCGTTTGGGGTGTTTTGTAATATGAATTTAACTTACAAGTAGTTTTTGACATAATTATAGTTTTCACAAAATTTTTATATATTACTTCTATTCTTAATAGAGAATATTATATTGTGCTATATTCTCATATAAAACAGAATAAAAATTCATAAAAATCTGCAAAGACTAAGAACTGAAATTTTTATGGACACTACTTACTATCGAGAAATATTTTACGGTTAATTTATATGTCCTTGATATTATACCCGGTTTCCTCCAAACATATTTGTATAAAGTTTTGATAAAATAAGCTATAACTCATTATTTCAATTAGGACGGTATAACTTTGAAAATCGGATAATTTTACATGGGAATAACTGAACATTTAACTAGGCCTCATAATGATTTTTCAGAAATATTTATGATTTTGGAATTATTTAATAGAATTTCATAAATTAATCAGATAGGCCTTGGACTCATGACTAAAATGAAGTTGTCAGTACCTATAATAATAAAATAATCAATCGTATACATAGAATTTATTTAATAAATTAAACTACTGAACTCAAGCAATGGTAAATTAATTAAATAAAAACAGAGATTAATTGAATAAATTTAACAATTTCAAATTAGCCTAATAAATGTTCAAAGTGGTTACCATTTACATTTATACATAAGTAGGTAGACAGGTCTAATAAATGATGTTTTCGTATTTTGCAGCATCCCAGGTGTAATTGACCTGAATGCATTTGTAATAGAAATTTTCATATTGTATCAGTCAGTGGGGGGCTGCTGATATACAATATCTTTGGCATAGCCCCACAAGAAAAAATCACAAGGTGTAAGATCAGGAGATCTAGGAGAACATGGAAATGGTCCTCCTAAACCAATCCACCATGGTATGTAGACTCTTGTCGGTAGAAGAGCGTTCTGATTAGTCTCGCCCAAAACGTAAACATAAATCATGTCATTTAATTCTTCTTGATTAAAATTCATGTTTTAACAATTCATTGTACTGTTGTAGTATTTGCCGATAAGAAATGTAAAAATTGTTGTTGACAATCAAACTGATAAATTACTTTCTATTGTCATTCACTCCAAGACATATGTGATTTATAAAATGCTATTGAATAATTACAAAATCGTAAATATTTTTGAAAAATCATTGAGGCCTAGGTAAATTTTCAGTTATTCCCATGTAAAATTATCCGGTCTTTCCATTGGAATTATACTGCCATAGTTATAGCTGATTTTATCAAAGCTTTATACAAATATGTTTTGAGCACACCCGGTATAATATCAAGGACATATAAATTAACCGTAACATATTACTCGATAGTGGGTAGTGTCCACAAAAATTTCAGTTCTTAATCTTTATTAGTCTCAGAGATATGAATTTTTAAATTATGCTATTTATTGGTCAAAGTTTTCAGAAAATAATTAACATCTCATAAAATATGAGCTATAAACATAAAGTCATATTAGAAACTGAGATTATTTTTCCGTTTAGATCTGAAGAATAAATTAAAATTATACACATTCCATAAGAAAAAACTATTTAGAAACACCCGGTATAATTGAAAATAAGTTTATATTCTAGAATGTTTAAAATAAGATTGGGTTAGTTATAAAAAATTTCTCCTTATCTTTACAATAACCCCTTAATCATCTGAATACACACTAATCACCTTGTATTTCATAACTTGAAATGTTAGTATTAATCAAAAGCGGGTCGCGTCTAATAATAAAAAAGGTGTATCGTCTGATCTGAACCAAAAGCAAAAATCAAGAAAAGTTAAGCACGAGTAGACAATGTTAGAAGAAATATACCATATACCTGCCTATGGCGAGTCTCTCCGTTATAAGTATTTATATTTCCCAAGTTTACAATTGTATTTCACTGATTTGTTTGAATATACAATAATGAATATAGCACCATGATAATACATAAAAAATTTCAAATGTTAAACAGGCTTGAATAAGACATAATTATTATTTTTATTATATTAACGCACAATAAGAATGCGAAGGGATATTTCTTTTTTGAATTTTAGATAATTTATTTTTATTTCTATTTAATTCAATCCTTGTTATAAGAACGTCAACATGTTGTTATCAGCATTCTTAAAGTAATAAATCATAAGTATTTTGCGCTCAGAAATAGTTTAATAAAGTCTTACAACTTTATCTACCTCGAGTGCTACTTACTTTGGATGTATGTTTTCTCTGTTTTAACTTTATTCCTGTAGCAAAGATTTATTCTATCTAATCTTTGCCTGTATCCCTCCCCACTTCTCCTTCTCAACTCAGCAGGTTGAGTCTAGCTCCACCCACAGCATACGAAAACGTCTTATTCCTGATCTCTCTGCCATCTTTTAGTAAATAGATGTATTAAATGTGATCAATGTTATTGGAACACGTGCTACCATAAGGATTGCAGTTCTATATACGTCTCTATTCTCTGACATTGCGTTGTTGTATATCTATGAGTTGCATTATCTTTGATGAAGATTATATTGTTACGATCCTAAATTTGAGATGCAGGCGAGCTGTGGTGACATCTTTAGTGAAGGTGATCAAGTCGACTCTCTGGTAGCTAGCCGGCTGAGTAGGCATATGTGGGCCTCTACGTTACCGGCGAATGTGACGTAGAGAAGGGGTGGTTGGTGAGGACCCACACAATAATGGCGGCGTTAGGCAAGCGATCGTGCTTATGCCCTTTTCTTTATAAAAATAAAGTTGAAAAATAGGGCAGTGTAACATTTCAGAAGTGGGATTGAGTAATCTGTGCGTTCTGTTCGGATTGTGCTCAACTAAATTTTTCTATGTAAAAAGAATTTCAATGTTTCTGTAGCAATGGGCAAAAATGTTGGTGTATAATACTATTATTTTACCTCATTTCAATTCTTGTTTATCCTTATTGTTGGCTTGCTCAAAGGAGAATATCAACAGATTGCAGTTACAGCAAAAGAAAGCAATGCATGTAATTTTAAACTAGTAGATATACATCAGTAACGGAAATGCTGCAAATGTTGAATTGGCTATCTGTAGAGCAGGTTATTAAGAAAGCAAATTTAATTTTAATCTTTAAGATAGAGCATGGTCTTTTACCAGCATACTTCGATAGTGTTATTGAAAAAAAATCTACCCTTCATGAACACAATATCAGGTCGGGACTAAATTATAATATTAAATCAGTTAGAACAACCTCGTTACTAGTGATGCGCAAAGCAATTGGTCTTGGTCTTGCTCCCTTGGTATTGGTCTTGGTCTTGCATCAAATCTTTAGTCTTGGTCTTGCATATACGGTCTTGCTATTGGTCTTGGTCTTGCTGCAAGACTTGCAAGACTTTGCAAGACTCTTGCAAAAATTTTGATCTTTTTATAAGTGTGAAAAGTTGTTGCGATTCTAAACCGTAATTGCTTAATCCAAATGAAGAAGAACCCTGCATATGTATGGAAAGTATGTAATTCATAATCTTATAAGATTGCCTATAATTATATTATCATTCGAAATGGGTAAATATCGACCCTATAAAAAAATTGTCATTGTCCAGAACAAACACGCCTGGTAATGTAGAATAAGTAATGAGAATAAAACTAGGTGTCTAGAATAAAGTTAGGGCAAGTGAGATGCGTAAAAGTTTATAAATTAATAATCACTATTCACATATGAGAATCGTATCCTACTGCTTGTGTTTTCTTGGTATCATCCGTCCCAACTGAGCACTCATTTTACTACATACTTCTACTTTATACTTCTATTTCATAACTCATTCTCTTGCTCATTCTATAATATATATATATATATATTTCTTTAATAAAATAAAAAGAATCTCTGAAAGCGATCAAAAGTATTTCTGATAAAACTAACTTCTATTTTTATAGAAAGCTTTTTCCAAAAAATGAAAATTAAAAACAGCTAGAGAATTTAATACGCGCATTTATAAAACTAGGTATCTATTTAAAAAGGCAGTCGTGTGAATATCTCAGTTGAGTTAGTTAATGAGCATGATCGAAAAATAGTTTCAAAATATGGGCAATATAAAATTTCAAATATCTCCAAAAGTGGCCACTGGATAAATGTCATCAAAAAAATCAGATTTATAGATGATTTTTAACGTTTGCTTAAAACATTCTGCGCGATAGAAAAAATAATAAAAATAAAAAACCGTGTAGTTTACCTTCCCCTGGCTACGAACTGTCGGGATTCTTTGAAAACAGCTCGGTAAGTGAAATCCTAGAAGGGTTGAAATTACGGTATAGGTATAGGGTATTTAAGAATTTTTTGAAATCCGGAAATCCTAGAAGGGTAAAATGAACTCGCTTTTCACCCAACAACTTTTAATTCAATATTTTTAGAATCTGTAAAATAAAGATCGATCATAAGGGAGTTCAAAGATTAAATTAAATAGGTTATTTATTAGCGTTTCTTATCTAATCATTGAGTAAAATAATATGTTTCCTACCAATTTGGTGTTTGGTTACGGAAATGCAAGAGTCTTGCAGGTCTCGCAAGTCTTGCAGCAAGACCAAGACCAAGATCAGGTTAGTCTTGGTATTGGTCTTGCATCCCAGTATTGGTCTTGGTCTTGGGTCTTGGTCTTGCATAGACGGTCTTGGTCTCTTGCAAAATTGCAAGACCAAGACCAGTCTCGCAGCATCACTACTCGTTACAAAGAACATTATGATATTCGCCTAATTCGCCTATTTAATGGCCTTCTAGAGGTAATAAAGAACTCGCCTTCTTTAGCTGTGTTTGCTAGGATTATTTCCCAACATTTAGAAGAATCATTGGACATTTCACCAAACTAATTAGAATTAAGTATTGTATTGTAATTATTTGCTTTGTAATCAACTAGCCAGGTGCTAAATAAAGATCTGTTATAATCTATACACACAACAAAGAATATACCTATTCTAAAAAATAGAATATTTTTAAATTTAAACCACAAAAATAATTGAAACACCACCAAAACCGACATTTCTGGATGTCGGTGAAACTCTGCGCCAAGTACACATTTTAAGTTACCCTGGAGTTGAAGACAAACATTTTTGAAATCTAATGAAAAGCCAAGATATTCATAAAATATGAGTAACCATTACCATTCTTTGTGATAATTTAAGAAAACTATAACCAATTTCAATTTATCTAAAATAACTATTTTCATAAAAATAAAAATGAAATAAATAATTCCTTTTGAACCAATTTTCAAAAAATATTTATTCAGAAAAAAAATTATCAGACTTGGCCCAATTTTTACTTTCCTACCGCTACCATAGTATGTAGTATGTAAAGAAAGTATTGTAATGGTGTAAAATTATTGGTTTTGAGATTTCAACTAATTTTGACGTTTCAGAGTTTCTTGAGGCCAAAAAAAAAATTTCAGCCATTGTTCTGACTATCTGTCTTTAACACGGTTATCTTGGATCGGATCGATGGTTTTGTTGCTTTATTTTTGTTTTGGTCGGTACCAATACCGCTTGCCGGTGGCCCTGAATGTGAATCCTAACCGCTCTCGTTGCTGCGTAATAGCCATAAATCTTGTTTTGCTCAAGACTGTAGCGTAAAAACCGCTCAAAGGATTTTGACGAAACTTTTTTACAATATTTCTCTGATTGCCCTTGTCTACCCTGTCAAAATGCCATCTCTGAGAAAAAAACTTAACACTTCATATTTTCTGTATGTTTATTCATATTCTGACTCAACGGTTCGTCCTGGATTATCCTTTCAACAATGACAACAATCGCGTTGTTCTAATAACAAACGACAAAGCACCACATTCTAATTTTTAACATAGCATTCTTAACATATTGTACTGTGTTGGAATTGTGGACAAGAAGGACATATAAAAAAGAATTGTCCACAGCCTCAAAATAGCAATATGCAGGAAAACTCCAGTTAGCCAGTTTTGCGGGGCGAAGACTGGCTTACTCCAACCAAGCCCCAACATCATTAAAAATCAAAATTTCCCGACTGAGTCATGAAGGATCCAGCTTGGTTGTGAAAGAAAGAATACCAGTCTGGCTAACATGCGGTAAGACTCTCTTTAATACGATACTAGTTTAGCAAAACAAAATCTTAATTTTTTTTTTAAATTATAATAGGCTTAGCAATACAGACGCGTTGTACGTAGAGTTAAGAGTTCCTAGAATTAATATTATCTTAGAATTAGAACAAATAAAATTAATATTTATAGTTATTCATAAGGATCAGAAGTCGAATGTAGATATCTTTTTTACTAATAATATACATGATCATCAAACCGGATCGCAGAAGGATATCTACTGTATGGTAACTAGGACTAGGTAATATTGGATTAAGTGATCAAATTCTCCAAGTTTCAAAAAAGTACAATAATATGCCTGAATATATAAGAAAAATAGTAGTTAAATTAGGTCAATTACATTTAGGAATTAATTGGGTAATTATCCAGCATTGTCATACATATATTTAAATTCATTTAACCTCGAGGCTAGAGCTTAAAGCACTGATTAAAGGTAATTGTTATTAAAAATAATAATAACTTGGTATGAATTACTAATACTATATTTAGGAGAGAAACGACAACAACTCTGCATAAAGATAGAAAGAAGAGAAAGAAAGATATGAGTAGAAGCTGATATTTCTGGTTGATGCAGCTTAATTAGAGAATAAGTAGTCTAGGATCTTGGGATTTTATAACTTTAAGATAAATATAATGTGGCAATTATTTAATGACGTTACCCCTCTCCAAGGGGTTGTAGGACCTTGACGCTGGTGGAGAGGTTTAAGCCCCTGTGAATACAGAGCCCTAGACTTCCTAGTAAGGGGTATCCTCGACAAACTGGACCTCATTAAAATGGGCTCTCCTGGGACGAGGGGATACCTAGACTGACTACACATAGTCCGCCTGGACCAGTACGGATCTTGAAAGGAAGATGCGTTGGAACTCTTCGGCGAATGCGTTCGCCGAGGAGTATCAACAGGCTAGCAGTTCTCAGGAGCGACCAAGAACAACCCCCCGTCCTTGTCTGTGCTGCGGCAAGGATACCGGATACTTAGTGGCACCCCTGTGTTTGTGCCGTGCAGGGCGATCCTTGTCGTGGGATGATGGGATACTGGTGGCTGAGTCGGCTCCGGGACTCGCGAGGCCGGAAGTCCGGCAACACTCCTTTTTGGCCCTGAGTTCCACTAGACGGATGGTCAAGACTAACCCACCTTGATCAATCGGCTGTGCTGTCCCGTCAGAGGGCCGGCTGGATGAGTCCCTAGGGAGCATGGATCGTGCGGCGGGGGAATGGGGCGCCGGTACTGCAAGCGACCACTCCTATTGTCCGTGCGGCACTGGTACCGGGGGCTATATCTCTCGGGTAGCCCTGGTGCTGATACAGCGTCCCCAGTGCGGGCTACGTGGAGGTTGGGGAGCCCGAGGGATGAATACAAAATATGATCCATGGCCACGAATAAAACTTTGGAGCAGCAAGGAGGGGCTGCGGGCGATCTGGCCAGACCAGTGGTACCGAGAGACCCTCCGAAGAAGAAGAAGCTGTCAGGGGCAGCAAAGAGGCAGCTGCAGAAGCGGAAGGCGCTGCAGCAGAAGGAGGAGGGACGGAGAAACCCCCCAATCAAAACAAAGCCTAAGTCGGGCGTGGCCACTGAGGGCATGAGTAGGGGTCAAACCCTGCCGGCTACAAGCGGTGCGGCGACCGGTCAGCGCCAACGCTCGCTCGGTAAAACACCCTCACCTGGGGCTGGCGTGGAAAGAGGGCGAAGGCCGGGGAGCAAACGCGCGCCAGGCAGACAAAGGTTGTCTTGGCGGTACGGTCTTTTAGGGAGGCAGTGGCCAGCCACCTCAGGCTGGCCATTGTAGACCGATCGGACCAAAGCTGCCCCCTCACCGAGGAAAAGGCAACCTTTATCAAGGAGGAGCTCGGCCACATTGTGGCTAACGCGCTGGACACGGCTTCGTGTCGGAAGCACTGAGAATTACCTGCACCGACGAAGTTGCACGCGACTTTCTGGTGAAGGCGGTCGAAACCATGAAACCTCTGTGGGAGGGAGCAAGGCTCACTGTACTGCCAGAAGATGAGCTGCCTGAGCTAACCAAGGCGACTTTCTGGAACCCCCGCCCTCCTGTCAAGACTGGGGTCCTGAGGGGGCGCCTGGCTGCTCACGAGGCCGTCAAGGAAGAACCTCAGGGCAAACGCCTTGTTTTCGGACTCATGAGAAGGGAGAGAGACACCTTAGTCGAAAAAGCAGGTAAATTATTTTACCTGCTTGGTCAGGTCACCTGCAAGGTGACGAAGATGAGAGAAGGAGGTGAGACTGCCTCGGCTGAGGGAGGGCCCATGCAAATGGATGCACTGAAGTCAGGTGGGATTGTCGACCCACCAGTACAAGCCTGATGACCAAAACAACTGGTTTGGCCATAGTTCAGGCAAACCTGCACCGCTCCCGGGGGGCGACTGTTCTCCTACGTGGTCACCTGGAGGCTGAGCTCTTATCCAAGAACCCTGGAGCACAGGCAACCGGGTATGTGGATGGAGCGACAACTCCTCCCAAAGGAACTTTTTTGTTGGAGCAACTAATGAAAGACCAAAGACATGTGTTTTCCTTTTAGGTCATATAGAAGCCATCCTACTGACAGGACTCTTAGGACGCGACCTAACGGCTGTCCAAATGCACCTGGACTTCGGAAAGGGCAAAGAAGAGGTTATTGGAGCCTCATCTTACCTGCCACAGAGCCACCCCCCAGCAGGGAGCTGGCGAAGCTGGTCGACTTCTGCGAGCAGGGGAGAAAACACCTCATAATAGGGTTTGACGCAAATGCCCACCAATACGCTTGGGGCAGCGAAGACTGCAATAGCAGAGGTAGGGCATTACTAGAATATCTGTTAGGGACAAATTTGGAAATCCTCAACCGAGGGAACGAACCCACGTTCATAACCTGGCGGTGTCAGACGCTGATTGACATCTCAGTCGCAACACAAGGGATCTCCAAATCAATCGTGGAATGGAGGGTCAGCTCCGAAGCCACCCTCTCTGACCACAAATGGATAATAATGAGACTCTTAGCAGACAAGATATCAAAAAAGCCGTACCGGAATCCCAGGAAGACAGACAGGGAAGCGTACCTAACCTTCCATGGGCAATGATAGGGCGACCACTCAGATAACGTCTGTAAAGGACCTAGACAAGCGAGTCAACGCACTCACTGGGCGGATTATGAGTCCTTATGAGCACGCCTCGCCCTTGAGAAGGACAGCTCAGACCTAGCTCCGCCACATGGTGGAGCATGAGTCTTGAGATCAAAAGGACTCACCTGTGGAGACTTTTTAACAGAGCCAAGTCATCCCGAAATACGTCCGACAGGGAGGTATAAAAACTATACCAAAGGTCGTATAAGAAGGAAATTTGCTCAAAGCAACGGGAATCATGGAGACTCTTCTGTAAAGAGACAGAAAGTATACCTGCACCATCCCGACTGCTTAAGGTGATCTCCAAAGATCCTAGACAAGTGGGCTGTGTCAGAAGGGAGGACGGTACCTATACTGACACTGCTATAGACACAGCAAAAACACTTCTGTCAACACACTTCCCAGGGTCGATATCACTAGGGAACGTTACGGAATTTCGTCACAACTCGAGATGTCCCTCTGCGGAGGACTGGCAATTGGCGAGAGAAGTCGTAAATGGAACCGGAACAATACAGGCGGTCAAGGCATTCTCCCCATATAAGTCATCAGGAACGGATGGGATTTTCTCGGGTCTCCTTCAGTGGGGACTGGGAACTGTACTGGACGAACTGGTGGTTATCCTCAGGGCGTGCCTTGCATTTGCACACGTACCCGAGAAATGGAGAATCGCCAGTGTAGTCTTCCTACCGAAACCAGGCAAGAGTCACTACTCATTTGCCAAATCATACCGTCCAATTTGCCTTACCTCGTTTTTACTGAAAACATTGGAGAGGCTTTGCGACGGCTGGATCAGGGGTAACGTCTTAACCCAAAGACCGTTACACCCCTACCAATTTGCCTATACACCCCAACCAATTCGCCTATACACCAGGGCAATCTACGGAATCCGCTCTCCACGTTTTGGCTGGCAGGATAGAGAGAGCCCTGGACAATGGCGAACACTCCCTAGGAGTCTTCATAGACATCGAAGGTGCGTTTGATTGAACTACCTTCGAAGCAGTCAATAAAGCTGTTCGGGCCAGAACCGTACCGCCAGGTTTGCGCAGGTGGATAGGGAATGTACTCGAGAGCAAAATAGTTGAAATTAGTGTCGCAGGCGCAACTGTCTCAGGGAATGTTACGATGGGCTGTCCTCAGGGAGGGGTACTCTCCCCCCTGCTATGGAACATGGTAGTGGACGACCTCCTAACGACCCTGAATGACGAGGGCCTGTACACCATAGGATATGCGGATGATATAGTCATACTGCTGACAGGGAAGCACATTGGAGTGCTATGCGAACTGATGCAAAGGGCACTACTCATCCTAGAAAAGTCGTGCAGGGCAACGTCTCTTTCTGTGAATCCCCACAAAGTAGAGGCTATGCTCTTTACCAGAAAACGAAAGGTGGGCGACATAAAAATGCCTACACTAAATGAAATCCAGCTCAAGCTATCCAACAAGGTGAAATATCTAGGGGTGGTTATGGACAGAAAACTGACATGGGGAAAACATCTGGACAGTAAGCTGGACAAAGCCAGTGCAGCTCTATGGCAATGTCGAAGAGTTGTAGGTAAAAGCTGGGGCCTATCGCCAAAGAGCCAAAGGCCTATGATATGCTACGGTTCAATAGTTTGGTGGCGACGCACCAAATTAAAAACTGAGGACAGACTTGCGAGACTACAGAGATCTGTAGTCTGCATCTCAGTCACTGGCGCCATGAGGACCACACCATCCGCTGCACTAGAGGCGTTGTTGTGCTTGCCACCCCTAGATCTATATCAGGAGGGGGCAGCACTACTGACCGCCCTTCGTTTGAGAGATAGTGGAATATTAAGGGTGCACAAAAGTGCGAAAAGTCATACAGCCATCTTGGAGGAGGGACTCGCCAGAATACCACTCCTCGAGGCTAGCTCAGACCGCATTGCACCCCTATTCAGCAAATGCAAATACCACGTTTGATGGGAAGAAACAGACCCACGCACTGTGCCGACAATAGACGTATACACTGATGGCTCTAAAAAGAGGGACAGTACAGGCATAGGAATCTTTAGCCAAGACCTGCAACTGTCTCTACAACAACCACTCGGGAAGTATGCCACCGTATTACAAACGGAAGTAATAGCACTAGCTCGAGGGGCCAATGAGATCCGCATGAGCAAGGTGCGAGGACGAGTAATACGCTTCTTCGCAGACAGTGAAGACGCCCTAAAAGCGCTTGAAAAGGGCAGGTACGACGCGAGAACCACAGTGAACTGCCACCGCGAACTGTCGGAACTAGCGAATGAAAATGTGGAAAACAGTGGAGCATCTCTTCACAGAATGCCCCGCTCTATCCGACGTTCGTAAGGCTATCCTAGGACTGAAGTGGCCGGATCTGACCAACATCAGATGCACCTCGCCTGCGGCAATCCTGAGATATCTGGACCAGGTTGTCGGGATACTCGGGGAACCGTAGGTCTGAGGAGCAAGGGGGAGAGGCACAATGGGCCGAATTGGCCTAAGTATCCGCTTTGGCACCCCCGCGTCAAATAATAATAATAAAATAATGACGTCACTTCTGGAGACCCCCAAACTTCATCAGATTAGTTTTTAACTTCTAAAATTGTAATTATTACATTTGTGATTAAAATAAGTTTAACGAAAAGACATATTGGATACAAAGACAGATAGAGACTGACCACAAACACAAACAAATTAAAATTAAGATTTTCTTCTGCATTACTACCGTTAAAACGGACAAAAGGTCATCTGATTTTTATGCCAAGATTTCTATGTCAAAAAATGTATATTGGTATTTTTACTATTGTTGGGTATTGGGAATTGGTGCTGCCAACTATGTGTAGGACAACTGCAAGTCATAATAGGCTGTGACGCCAATACGCATCGTCATTTGGGAAAGCACGAACAACAACTTCAGAGGTGAGTGCTTAATTGGATATCTCTTAGCTAATAACCTTGAGACCCTTAACGTGGGGACAACTCCCACTTTTGTTACAAGAGCAAGACATGAGGTTCTGGACGTAACAATTGCCAGCGTTGCTACCAGGGAAAATGTAACAGCATGGAAAATGATGGACAAACCGTCACTTTCTGACCATTGGATTATCGAATTTAGGATAACATAGGAGGTAACCTCATCGTCCTCAAGTCGAAATCCTAGAAATACGGATTGGTCTGTCTATAAGATCTACCTGAAGCAAAATTTGGAACACATGGAGAAAAATGGGGCAAAACACACGCAATATGATCTGGAACAAAAAGTAGAACAGGTTAGTGTGGCAATAACAGAGGCCTTTCACTCAAGTCGTCCACTCTCGAAATTTTGAACAAGCAAGGAGGCACCTTGGTGGAACGGGAACCTGTCAAACCTTAGATTGGAAGTCCATCGGCTCTTCAATAGGGCCAAAAGAGATGGTGATTGGCAAGGGTACACTGAAAAGCTCACTCAGTATAATAAAGAGATCAGGAAGGCCAAAATGCCTTTTGTGAAAAAATCACTTCCACTCCCACATCAACCAGACTGCAAAAGGTCATGGCAAAAGGCGGAATCAACCCCACAATGTCGCTCAAGAAGCCCGACGGGTCATATACTGATGGAGAAGATGAACGTTCGATTCTTCTTTTCGAAACACACTTCTTTGATAGTGAACCCATATTGACACTGCTGTGTGCTGTGAATTGCTTCAAACCAAGAATCCTCGCAAGGAAGACTGGGATATTGCTAAGAAAATATTTACAGGGCACTGGTTGGAATGGGCAATAAGCACCTTTCAACCGTATAAATCACCAGGAGTAGATGGTATCTTCCCAGTACTCCTGCAGAAGGGAATTGAGAAGATTCTCCCCTACCTTCTGAATACGACAAGAATCTGTTTAGCACTGGGTTATATACCTAAAATATAGAGAAGGGCAAAAGTAACCTTCATACCAAAAATAGGGAAGAAAGATGGGAGCGATCCCCGATCGTTCAGACCCATCTGCTTTACATTGTTTCTACTAAAGACAATGGAGAAAGTAGTGGAGAACCACTTAAGAACGGAAAATCTGGAGAACTGGAGAATAAATCTCAGCAAGCTTACAGAGCGGGCCGATTAACTACCGAAGTCATCCAGAGTACTTTGAATAACAAAGAAATCGCAATGTATGTCTTCCTAGACATATCTGGGGCCTTTGATAACACAACACACGTTTTGGTCAAAGAGGCACTCATAAGGCGAGGGGTCAATAAAACCATTATCAAATGGATGTATGATATGTTGAAGACGAGAATAGCCCAATTGGGTAATCAAAACACCTCTGTTAAAGTCACTCGCGGAACACCGCATTCCAAGGCAAACCCGGACATTACGAGGAAAACCCTCGATAAAATACAAATTATGGCCTGTGTTTATATCACTGGAGCTATGAGAACGTGTCCAACTAGGGCATTGGAGATCATCTCACACCTCTTCATCTTGATCTTGATAAATAGACTAGCCCATGAGGCCATTTTAAGACTAGCCAAGAAAGGTACCGGCAATGAGGAAATTAGGAATCGGAGAGCCTGGTCCTTTTTGACCAAATTCATCCTATCAGCTAACCTTCCCAGTGACGATATGATAAGAAAATTTGCATCGAGAAAGCTTTTACTACGATGCTAAGTAGAAAAGAAGATTGGGAAACCCAATCCAAGCTCTCGAAAAGAATATCATCAAATGCTACACAGATGGTTCTAATAGACACCACGGCGACTGGCGCTGGAGTATTCGGGCCTGGCACCAAATGCTCACTATCGTTAAGTCGCTGTCCAAGTGCTTGCAAAGTGAGGAAATGAACTTAGAAAGAAATTATCAAAAATTTGATATAGTTATACATTCTGACAGTCAGGCTGCGATTAAAGCACCATCGATTCTAGGATGGTATGGGAGTGCCGAAGAAAACTCAACGAAATAGGCAAGAAAAACAAGTTCTATTTAGTCTGGATTTCCGGTCACTCGGAATGAAGGGAATGAAGATGCAACACACTTGCCAGAGAAGGAGCACGAACTTTTTTCATTGGCCCAAAACCTTTCTGTGGTACAGGTAAATGTACCTACAAGAAAGAGTTTAGTAGAAGGAAGAAACTGAAATAGAAATACTCTGGCGGAATCTTCCTGAGTTGGATCATTCCAAAAAGTTTCTCGGAATCTTTAATACTGATCTAAGAAGTAGCTAGCAAGAATATGCTACACCTCCTTACTGGGCATTATCGCCTCAGGAAGCACCTAACGAGAGTGGTTCTAGCAGAGAACGATTCTGTGGGCAGGAGGAAGAAACTCTGGATCACCTGGTGACACAATGCCTCCCATTGCTAGCCAACGCAAAAAGCCATCCCAGATTCTGGATTTCAATAGAACTTTGGAACTGGAAAGCGAGTTGTAGACAACGTAACGGCGAGAACAAAGTCGCATCGCAATGAAAACCCCTTAAATCTACCATTCGTAGGATTGGAATATTTTATTAATAAATTAGGGAGGAACAAGGTTTTTTGAAATTTGAGTGCATGGGAACACAATGGTGACTGCAATATCTTTTTATATTATGTTGTAGTATATTCTGTTCAGATGATTTACGTCGATTTTATCATTGAGTGCGTTGTTTTTTTTAATATGGATCATTTCTAAGAAGTCCCGTTTCGTTTGTTTATTTATTTTGTAAGAATTTTGGTTCCTTTGTAATTGAAATCCAAATATCTATCCTAAAAACAGCAAAACTTCTAAAAAAAGAAGTCAATACTGGCTTCAATTTGTCTCAGTCTTTGCCTGCTGCGAATATATTATGAAATAATCAAATAAAATAAATATATTCCTGAATAAAAAATAACAAAACTTGTAAGCAAAAAAATGGTATCTAGTTGTCTATAATAAATCAAGTAAACGATCTTGTCTTTGCATCCTGTCCCTGTGCCTATTCTTTGCGTTTTCTCTGAACTTCCTGAACCAGGAGGGTTCCTCATCGTTTATCTTTTTTCGTGTTCGACTTGATGATGATGTATTGGTAGCATCATCTTCAAAACTGTCTTTAGTCTGTTCTTCCTATAAATTGAATTGGGAGATTTTAAAATATAAAATTAAATAAACTACTCACGTTTACACCCATACTGTTTGCTAGATGTGCTTAGTGGAGTTACTTCTGGATTTTTTCATATATTTTGTTCTTTGTTTCAAAATGTTCCCAGTGTATGTATACCCCCTCTTCCAAAACTGGAGTTGTTGTCAACTACATCTATTCTTAAATTTTTTTTCAAATTTTTGAATTTATTCTCGCACTTATCGGCTCTTGCGATTATATTACAATTCTGAGCAATTTCCGCGACTATATTGAAATGTTACCCAGAGACAAGGACAAGTAAATATGGATCAGAATATAAAAGAAGTGCAAGTGAATTTGGAACCGAATATAAAACAAATTCAAGTGAATATGGAATAGAATATAAAACAAGGACAAGTAAATATAGAACAGAAATTAGAGCAAAAAGAAGTAAGCTTGAAACATCTGCAAGTAAATTTGGCACAAAATTAGAACAACAAGAAGTAAATTTGAAACAGAAACTAGAAAAACAAGAAGAAAAATTAAAAAGGAGATTTGAAGAAATTTCGAGAAGTTTGGAAGAGAAGTTCGGAGTTCTAAATGAACAGTTAGAAGCCGATGTAAATGAATTGAGACGCAAGTTGGAGACATAACATATGTATGCGGCTGGAGTATCGACAGAGACAAATTTTCACAAGCGACGAAAACCACAATAAAACCTCTTCAATTTGATGGGAAAATATCCTGAGCGAACTACTTTCTATAGTTCGAAGCAGCAGCCAAGGTAAATGGATGGTCATTTAGTGAGGGAGCCATAGCATTGACACTTTCCTTACGAGAAGAAGCGACAGACATCTTACAAACATTTTCACCGGCGGAACAAGGTAGTTATGAGCAACTTGTCAGACGTTTAGAAATGAGGTATGGCCAGACTCACCTTGAACACGTCTTCCATTCTCAATTGAGGGGTCGCTGCCAGCTGTCGAACAAATCTTTACAAGAGTTCGAAGCAGATATAACTCTTGCGGCTCTGGCATATCCGACAGTGCCAGAGAGATTGGCAGTCTAAGCATTCTTGGATGGACTTCGTGACGGGACAAGCCTTAATACTTGCATGACCAGATCGCTTGATGGATGCACTGGCTTGTGCATTAGAATAAGAGGCCGCAAAAATAGCTGCAAGATCCAAGATTGCGTACGGAGGATAGAAGAGGGTCTTTCCCCATTCGAAGAAACAATGAGGCGAGTACTATACGAATCTTTGGCAAAGAAAAATAAATTCGATGTTGATATTATGGTCAGCCTGGTCATGTCGTAAGTCATCATAAGGACAAGAACACCATGAAAACGCAATCTGAGGCGAAAAAAATATGTGGGATCGAAGAGAAGATGCGATCATCGAACCGTGTCCGGAATGACTCAAGAAAGTTGCTCGCGTGACATCCATGAAACATCAGTTGAACAGTTTGTTTGTGAATGGTTTCGTAAATGGTGAACAAAAGTTGCTGCTTTTGGATACTGGAGCTACGAAAATTACTGTTAGACCTGATGCGGTAACAGGGAGCTGTTATGTGAAACAATCTAGATGGAGGCTGCGTACTGCTACGGGTGACACTGCGAAAATCCATGGCGAAACTGAGATAAATATAAAGATTGGTAAAACGTATATTAGACATCAGGCTTTGGTAGCAGACATAGAGGACGAGGCGATAGTTGGAATGAACATCATGGGCTCGAATGAATTCCAACTGGATTTGAAGCATGGCGTTATCCAACTCAATGATGAGGAGGTTATTCTTCACTGCAGACAAGAAGAAGCTGTCAGTGTAATACTATCCGAAGAATCTGTGTTACCAGAAAAAAGTGAGGTGGTTGTAGAAGCTCGAGTGGAAAATGGCTGTAATCAGGAAAGCATTCTGATTTTTGAACTACAGATGAATGATCAGTAAATCAGCCGTGGAATTGCGATCTGAAAATGTCTGGTTCGAGCTGATTATGTGATTCCAGAAAAGTTTATGAACATGAATGGCTCCCCTGTATAGCTTAAGGAAATGACACAATTATGACGGTGTTCTTCGGTTTCTTCAATATGAAGGAGCTCAAATGTTACCACCGAAACCCCTGCAATGTTATCTGATAAGCTTCCGGAATAACTGGCTAAATTATCAAAGTGATTTAAAAGCGAACAGCGAGCAAGATTGAGGATACTTATATAGACAAATTCTAGGACATCTTTGATATTGGTGTCGATGGAAAAGGGAGAACAAATATCGTACAGCATAACATTAAGACAGGTGAAGTACGCCCTATTGTACTTACCTACCCATTTCGTTAAGACAAAAAGCAAAGGGAGTACAAGAATATTATAAAATTCAATCTTCAGGGACAATATCTTCCAGTTACAGAAAACTACTAACAAAATAACCATCACGATCTTCTGACCGATTTGTTGGTCTCATCCACGAACGTCATCGTTGTCTTTGCCTCTCTTGTAGATTTCAATCATATACCAGCAAGTAAGACTGATAAAACATAAATACATAAATTCATCCATTTCAAATAACATATCACGCAACGTTCATTGTGAGCACTTCATTTTTGCCAGCGTAATTTTGACATTTGCCGGCGTCTGCAGTCAAGAGCGCGCTCATTGTGTTTCCCGCTTAAGGCGCTATACAGATGAGTATTATCGCCCACCATTGCGGGTCCAGAATGACACGTCAGTGGTTTACGTAAAGATAGCAAAACAAGAAAGAGTTTATCATATTTGGTTTATTGGTATTGTTACGTGGGTAGTTTATCATGTACTTACTGTTATTATTTCTTTTAGTTTGTATTCATTCTGCTACCTTGTTTGCAGTAGTGTTGCTTGTGTATTTCATTATGTAGTTCTAGAATTATAGTAGATTTATTCTCGATCCTTCCAGAAACTATATGTGAGGTACAATTTGTCATACTATTGGCAGTTTGACAAGGATCTAGAACATTAATTATGTTCGTCTAGATAATCATAGAACATTCTCGATGAATGTCCGTGACGATCACGGGACAGAGTCAGTTTATTGTATCAGTCAATTGGAGACATAACTCGAAAGTAGTTGGAACGCGATAGTCAAAGTGACAAGTAGTGACAGTTGTACTACAACAGAAAGCCGTGTACAGTGTGTTTGAAAATAAATCATTGGAAGCAATCTGCGAATTTTGAGTATTACGCAAGTGAAAACTCACCCCACAACGTTTAGCACAGGGTTAAACGTTACAATAGTATTGATTTTGATAATACTATTGCTCTATGTTCTGAGAAAAAATATTTTAAACGTGGTTTCTTAGAAATGATAAATATTAAAAAACATGTAGTGTATCCAAAGACCCCAGGTTCGCGATACAGTTTACCTCTAATTCACTATCTAACTTTACGACTCGTCTCTTGGCATATGATCACCTAGTCTAGTGTATTTTAGGACCCACCCGAAGTGTCATGCACTCTAATAGTATAAGAAAACACGTTGTTATTGTCTTTTTAGAATGCATCGGAGTTAACCTTCTAGTAGAGAAAGGGGGTAGACAGTAATTGAAACAACAAAATCCCTTACCAGTCCTTTTATTTAAACAACACATCATTTTTCACTTGAATTAAATAGGAAAACATTTATTAATTTTAAATAATACAGGCAATTTGAAAGAAAATAACATTTATAATTCAGACCAGGAAGGTCGCTCTTAATATCTTCATAACATGGGAAAAAGAGCGAAAAAAACCCAAGTGCTATCAAATATTTTACAATAAATTTTTAATAACACTGAGCATTCTCTTTGTCGTGAAAATTCACAAAGGTCTGACACTACTACATAATAACTCTTGACAACTCTTGATGAATTTACTTGTACTGTGATTAACAATAATAAATGATGGTATAAAACAAACGAATTAAGAAAGAATCACTCACCACCCAAGACAACCATATCTCAGATATACTTCGAAACACGGCAACAACATTCGAAACCGAAGGTTACACTTTTCTAACACGGAGGGACAGACCCGCCGCTTGCTGTCAGCTTTCTCAATATGGGATTCAAGCGTTGCCACCGAGATATAAGGCCTGTGGGCTGCTACGTCACGTATTCGTTATTGGTCATGAATTCACTCGCAGCGCTGATGCGTATATGCTAACTGCTGTTGCAACGTTATTCAACAGTATAAATTTAATTATCTAATGAGGGATTCCTGTTCAAACGGGGCTGCCAGTCGTGAACTGATCCCTCAGTCGCACCCCATTCGATTTTTTTGAGAAATGGAAAACGAAATTTCAAAGCAAACCATTGGAACAGATATTAAAAATCCTATTTTTTCGACACGGTATCTATTTTTCTTTTTTTATTTTTGCCCTTGCTGTCGTTTGATTTTCGGCAATAATTCTTTAATAACGTATTCCCTGTAATTTTAATTACTAATTTCAAATTAGTTTCTATTTCATGATGTTGACAAGTAACGAATCTATAATTATCTGACTCATATCGCTGCCAATAATTCAAAATATAATTTAGAAGAAAGTTTCTTTTATTTTGTATATCAAAAAAATCGTCTTCATAATTAGAAATAATTTTATTGAACAAAATGTATGTAATTAGAACTATTTGAACTATAACAGCTTTAGGATAGAGAAGACCGGCGCGAGTGAGGTTAATAATTAAGTTGTAGTTCTCTTCTACAATGAGTTGTTAATCGAATACTAACTCCAATTTACAAAATTCACACTTAATTTTCCTCAAAATTATATAACAACAATATCCGGCTAAATATGTTATAGATGAAATTTGAATTTATTGTATTATGAGTAATAACATAATAAAAATAATAAGACATCATATGTTGACTTTTATGATTTGTATATAAAGCAAAAATAAACAACCCGCGAACTTTAAATATGGACACCACAAACATAATAATACTATGAACAAAGGCTCAGATATTAATGGACTTAGTTCCATTTATTCTTATATCTTAATAAATTTAATAATTTTTCTCAAAATATTTCTTAAAATTGAAATATCTGTGTGAATATAATATGTACCTAGCTCTACATGTAGTTATAGGCTGTTATATTCTCATATAGTTATATTTGTCCATATATTTTTTTCTGTTTTAGTATATTATGAATAGATGGGTATATATGCGTATACAGATTATACTGATGAAGGATAATTCAAATAATTTTATAACAACTAATATTAAGAATTTTGAGATCTCTAGATCAACTGATTGGTGAGAGAAATTTAGTTGATTCAAAAGGATTTTTATTTCATGTTTAACCTATGGTGAGATATAATACGATGCATTTTCTTTTCCTTCCTTGAATTTTGCCATTTGCTATTTTGAGATCCCTATTTATAATATATTAAATAACATGGACTATGCTTACAATATTCTTACATATTGATTTGTGACAGAAATCAGCTTATCATATTTTATTATTATTATTATCTTCATTTGAATGAATTGATGCTTTTCAGGATATTTTATATTGTGAATCTATCGTATTGTGAAAGAATAGATGATATATGTTAATATTTCTCTATTAGGTGCATCTGCTATTTCAATAAATTTCTCAGGTTAATTTGTGAGAGAAATTGACTTGCTTCTAAAGTAATTGATGCTTTGTAATAATATTTAGGGACACGAACTGACAACACTGTTTAAAAATCGAATAGCACCGGTCATCTCGCCGCACCACGATCCATTAATGTTTCGTGTTGCACGACGACAACAAGCTTGTTTATTGTGATTCTGTAAATTTGTTGTTTTTTGCGTGAATTACGTCCCCATCTTCCCGCTGATTCAACAAAAATACAAACTATTATAAATAGAGCTTTGTGCTGGCAGCGAGCAGTTAGTAATTAACCATCTTAGTAGTAACTAGTAGTTGTAGTTGTAATTTGTAAACTTTTAAAAATAAATACTTTTTTAAAAAGGCAATTTTGGGTCTCGAGAACATTTTTGGCGCAGTCAGTACGGAGTTTTGGAGATTGTCAAATCGATTGGCAATTGTTCGTTTTAACGATTTACCAAACATCGAACCAGTTGAACTTTTTGTGACGGTATTACCCGGAGTGGAACGACCAATCGCTGGATTCCCATCTATCGCAGACCGGCAGTGAAACCGAAGCTAGCAGTTCATCGGAATTTGGGACAAAATCGCCCAAATTTGCAAGGCCCTTTGGATTTGGAGAGGACAGGCATCGCCGAACCAACCGAACCCTTATATATAGGAAGAGATGCTCAGAGTTGCCATCATATTCATGTAAGTGGAACTTATTTTTGAAAAATATATGTCTTTGGAGAACCTTGATGACCTTTACAATAGTTTAGAAGAAGCATCGACTTCATTAGACACATCAGCTAACTTTGTAGAAAACATTAAAATTAATAGTACATATTTAAAACCAATTATAAGACCACCAGTTCTAAACACCATACCTGAATTTCGAAAAATTGCCGAATTTAAGCCCGAATATTTGCATTGTTTGCCTGAGTTTAACGGTGATCCGAATGATTTGAACAGATTTATCTCTGTAAGCGAATCCCTCATTAAACAATTTTATATTAGAACAGACCCCAATAATTTCTCGAACATATTTCTTTTAAATTCTATAATATCGAAGTTGAGAGATAACGCTAAGGCATTAGTTATAAAAGGAGTTAATACTTGGGATGATTTGAAAAAACTACTTATTCAAAATTTCTCTGATCAGAGAGACGAAAGCTGTCTGAACAGAGATTTAGTAATGTTAAGACAACAGGGAAACGAATCTGCACATAAATTTCATGATAGAGTATTGCATATTTTAAATTTATTGTGTAGTCATGTAAACGTTAACGAAGTCGCTGAAGCAGTGAGGATAGTTAAGCGATGTATGTACGAAAATTTAGCTTTAAAAACGTATTTAGCTGGACTTCGCGAACCGTTAGGTACGACCATTCGCTGCATGAAACCTGAGTCATTAAATCAAGCCCTACAATTTGTGATGGCAGAAGAAAATGTGCATTACTTCCAAACTTTCTCAAACAAAACGCTTTTGAAACCTCAAATCCATCGTCCACAAATTCCACAAGTGTTACAAAGGCCTCAGATTTATCAAAATCCATTTAATATTCCACCTCAAAATCATTTTAGATTCAGTCCGAGACCATACAACTTCTTTAATCAAAATAGTGCTCCACAATCTTCACATACCCATTTCAGGCCACCGTTTCAAAGACCCAATTTCCAACAATTCCCCAGGCCTAACTTTCAGAGACCCAATTTTCAACAACAACCATCACAACAATTTCATAAGCCGCAATCAAATGTATTTAAATCAAATCCGAATGTAAAATTGTCTGACCCTACACCCATGAGCATAAGTACTCAAAATTCATACAAGCCACGATCCAACTTCTTCAAACAATCAGGTCAACCCCATAATTATACTGTCGAAGAACTATTTAATACAGAGGTAAATCCTTACCATGAAAGTGCCGGCTATTACGAAGACTATAGTAACTATATTGGAGATTCCTTCTACACCGAAAATCCTGTAGATTATCAAAACAAAATATACACTGATAGTGGCTCAGCCACTAAGGAGAACGATCTGGAACAAGAAAATTTTCATACGGACCCTCCGAATCCGGAAGAAATATAGCCCCAGAAATATTCTCTTTAAATCTTTCAGAATCAAACGAGCTACCTTATATCATTGTCCCTGAATATAACTTGAAAATCCTTATTGATTCGGGTTCCACAAAATCATTTATTGACCCCAATTTGGCATATAAAATTTTTCCAAACAACATAAAAAATGACCCATTCATCGTTTCCACAGTTCATCAGAAATCAGCCCACAAGTATAGTACTGAAATCCCAACACCTAGAATATTCAATCAAAAAGGAACCATGAAATTCTATTTGTTTAAATTTCACAATAATTTCAACGCCTTGCTTGGCATCAATAATTTAAAACGTTTACAAGCAACTCTAGATTTTCAAAGAAACCTTCTAGTAACACCATTCGCGAACATTAAACTTCTCTATCACAAAGTTAAAAGCTCAGCATGTAACAATATATCGGTCGCAGCACGTGTACAACAAGTAATAAAGATTAAAACATCTGTACAAGACGGCGAGATAATAATACCGCATACTAAAATTCACAATTGTGAAATTCCTGAATGCTTATCAGTTGCACGAAATGGCGAAGCATTAACAACAATATTAAATAACAGCGAACAAGATCTTACACTTGACCTGTCTCAGCCGTTCGCTGTTGAGAATTTCCAAGAATCTGACATATTGAATTGCGAATTGAATAACCTATCACACGAGGCCGCAAAACAGCTGGATTTGAACAAAATTAAAACAGATCACCTCAACAGCGAAGAATCATCAAAATTATTGGCTTTATGCCAAAAGTATGCAAACATCTTTTATCAAGAGGATATGCCACTTACATTCACAAATAGGATTAAACATCAAATTCGAACTACAGATGAGACACCAGTTTATGGAAAGACTTACCGATACCCATACGCTTTCAGAGAAGAGGTTAAGAATCAAATAGACAAGATGCTCGATTCAAATATAATTCAACCTAGTAATTCACCATATTCTTCACCTATTTGGATCGTCCCGAAGAAAATGGACGCATCAGGAAAGAAAAAATGGCGTGTAGTTATCGATTACCGAAACCTAAATTCAAAGACCCTGAATGACCGCTACCCCCTTACATGTATTACTGATTTGCTCGACAAACTTGGCAAGTGTCAATATTTCACGACACTGGACCTTGCGAGTGGGTTCCATCAAATAGAGATGGACGAAAAGGATAGAGAGAAGACTGCATTCAGCACAGAAAACGGGCATTACGAATTTCTTCGAATGCCCTTTGGCCTGAAAAATGCACCCGCTACTTTTCAGCGGGTAATGGACAACATATTGAGAGGGATACAAAATGAACTATGTCTGGTATACCTGGATGATATTATCGTCTATTCGACATCCCTTCAAGAGCACTTAGAACGATTAGAACGCGTATTCAGAAGACTTAGAGAAGCTAACTTCAAGGTGCAACTTGATAAATCGATTTTTATGAAGAAAGAAGTTGCTTATCTAGGGCACATAGTTACACCAGAAGGCGTCAAACCAAACCCGGATAAAATCAGAGCAATTAGAGACTATCCTATTCCAAAAACCACTAAACAGATTAAAGGTTTCCTGGGACTCCTAGGTTATTACAGAAGATTTATTAAAAATTTCGCCAAATTAACTAAACCATTAACAAAATGCCTCAAAAAAGGAGCCACCATCGTACACGACAATGAATTTGTAAATTGTTTTGAAACATGCAAAAACATATTGATGAATGAACCGATTTTACAGTACCCGGACTTCTCAAAGCCTTTTAATTTGACAGTAGACGCAAGCTCGGTTGCCCTGGGCGCTGTTCTTAGCCAAGGCCCAGTCGGTCAAGATTTACCGATTGCGTACGCTTCACGAACATTAAATGATTCCGAGACGAAATATTCTGTAATTGACCGCGAGCTTTTGGCCGCGGTATGGGCTACCAAATATTTTCGCCCGTATTTGTACGGCAGAAAGTTCAGTATAATCACCGACCATAAGCCCTTACAATGGCTTTTCTCGCTCAAAGATCCTAGCTCCAAGCTAACGCGATGGCGTATCAAACTGGAAGAATATGACTTTGACATAATTTACAAAAAAGGGAAATTGAACACAAACGCGGATGCCCTTTCGCGCATTGTCAATCCACACCAAAGAAACATTCTGGGAGCAGCTGGATGAAATACTGAAGGATTACCCTGGTTATTCACATGTATCTGCAACATTTGAGAAAAATCCAGAAACATCAGGAAAAGATGACGGCACCCTGAGAACGCCAGAGAACCCTCTCGAAAAAACAAACCCACCAGATACCGGATCTTCCAAAACTTTCTCCGATTTAGATACCTTCCTATACGTAAACAAGAATTCTCCTAATCCGATCCCATCGACTTCACGACAGGACGACGACAATATCTCGATGATCGTTCACCACGACCAATCAATCTCAGGAGAATTCCCCTCAGACACACTTACCAACCAACCATCAGTTGAAAATAAAATTGGAAATGACAGCGACGGACAGACAATACACTCGAACGCAGGACAACACCCTACAACGGAGATACCTGTTACAGATCATGCCGTGAACTATGGACCAAACCAAATTTTTATTAAACTAGTTCTTCATTCACCAGCAAAACCAAAATTAACCCATTTATTCGAAAACAAACAAAGAATTTATGTTCAATTCAGTAAAAACAACTTTGAAAACGACGTTGTCGCCTTTATTAAAGAATTTGTGGCCCCCGGAGTACAATATCATCTATATTTCGAGGATGCCGAAGCATACGAACCATTTTCCGTAGCCGTCCAACAAAATTTCAAATGGCCAGATATAAAACTTAAACGATGTACCAAAAAGTTGATAGATGTCATGGACAAAGAGGAAATCCAAAATACCATTCGCTGCTATCATGAAGGCAAATCGAACCATCGTGGTATTGTCGAAACGCTAGAGAAGATAAAGTTAAAATATTACTGGCCCCTCATGAAGAGCTCAATACAGTAATTTATTAATGAATGCGAAGTATGCCAGTTAAGTAAATACGAACGTAATCCTGTAAAAATGCAGATGAACATTACTCAAACAGCCTCGAAACCGTTCGACATCCTACACTGTGATACATTCACATTTGAACAAACTAAGTTTCTCACCCTTATCGATAGTTTCTCTCGGTTCGCTCAAGCTTATCCAATTAACTCCTTATCCGGTACAGAAATAGCTGATAATTTAATCAACTTTTTCTCACAACACGGTATCCCAAAATTAGTCATTGTTGATAACGGAACCGAATTCAAAAACACTGTCATCACGGAACTTCTAACGCTACATAAAATAAAAAATCATTTTTGCTTTCCAAACCACCCCCAATCAAACGGGGTTATCGAAAGATTCCATTCGACAATTATAGAGCACTTGAGATTACTCACCAGCCAAAATGAAGATGATCTATGCTATTTTGGCCTACAACAACTCCGTGCATTCGGTCACCAAATGGAAACCCATTGATATCATAAGTGGTCAAATAGCTGACAACGACCCATTTGATATAGATATAGATAGAATCCTCAACGACTACGTCGAGCAGCACAAGAAAAGAACTAAATTACTATATGCGAAAATTAATTCAGATCTAATTCAGAAGAAAGAAAAAACTATTCAAAAAAATCAATGAAAAAAGAGACCAACCAACTATGTTTAATGAAGGGCAAACCATCTTTCCCAAAAAACATATTAGACAAAAACAGGCTAACAAATTCGACAAACCCTGTAAAATTCTAACTGTAAACCCAGAGAAGAAGGTAGTTTCAACTGAGCAACGCGGTAAAATCCATATGGATAATTTAAAACGGCCCTTGAGGAAAATTTATTCATTCGATTAAACAAAAATTATTCCCTTTCAGGATCGCCGGAGCTTCTGGCCTCCAAGAAACCATCGAAACACGAAATTTGCGAAATAACCCAGGACTTATACCCTTAAAAATCGGCTCTGCAAAAATTCAAGAATTCTCCCATTTACTAATCCACTATTACGACCTTAACCCTATCATTCTTGAGGTCAATAAACTAAAATTGAAGTCATCTAACTTAACCCTTTCGGTTGAACGGAACTCAGATTATAGTAGGGATGTATCTAATTACTTGAAGATACTGAAGTTTATAGAAGATAAGGTAGAAACCAAACTTACAGAAATTTTACCTCATCCTCAAAGAATTAAACGAGGACTCATCAATGGTTTAGGCTCAATTTTTAAATATATCAGTGGTACACTCGACAATACTGACGGAGAACGTTATGACAAACTAATCAGGCAATTGCAAAATGATCAAGCTAATATAGCATCTAACATAATAAGTCAAAATTCACTATCCATCACCCTAATCGAAAAATTCAACAACACTATTAAAGAAATAAATCATAACGAAAAATTATTGGAGGATAAGCTTAATCAAATTTCAAAAATTGTGGAAGGACGGCCTTACAGAGAGAACAGTTCGTTCATTAAGGATATCTTGATACAAATCATTACGTTATACGAGACGATTATATCAGTCTTGCAAGATATTGAAAACTCGATCACATTCGCTAAACTGTAAACAATGCATCCTAGTATCATCACTATAACGGATTTACATCAAGAGCTAATCTTACTATCTAAAAAAATTTCCTCTGAACAGTTTCCTACTAAGATAGATTTTGAACATACTCTTCTTTTAGAGAAACTCATAGAAATTGATTGTTTTATCTTAAATAACAGAATAGTTTATATACTAAAAATTCCGATCACCTACACTTCTCATTTCGACATTTATCACCTTTATTCGATACCCGTTTATTCAAAAGGTCATTTCAAAGCTCTTCTTCCAAAGGACAGATATTTGGTTAGAAATGAGTTCTATTACGCATTTTTGGCAAACTCTTGTGAACCCATCCAAAATCGAGAATACCTTTGCAAAGATGCCGAACTTCAACAAATCGACAACTCCAGCCCTTGCGAAATCCAAATGCTCGTCAACAACAACAGCTCCAGTTGCACTTATGCCTATATAACAGTCACCAAGACGACAATGAGAAATATCGACAACTCAACATGGATTGGTCTATTCCCTTATGAAGAACCAGTAACCCTCCGATGCTCTAATCAAGAAGACGTCCTGAGGCTCCAAGGAACCTATCTATTCCGTATTCCAGTAGGTTGCCAAATCATCACAAGTTCTCGACAAATCAATAACGAAGGAGAATCTACATCGCCTAATCAACCAATACTATTTGCCGACATTGATATCAAAGATGGCATCACCAAACCACCTAACCTCAGCATCCACATCGAGCAAGTCCAGCTCGACGAACTTCAATATTTAAAGAAAATGGTTATCCAGAACAAAAGTACTCTCTTAGATAGTATGTCCTATCTCTACATTCCAGACGCGTGGACAATAGCCATCTACTGCTTTGCGATAACCTTTATCATCTGTGCTATATTCAAGAAGAAGAAGATAACACATAGAAGAAACCAGCAGGGACCATTGGAATCCATCGAACTCCAAGATGTCCAACTTCCTCGCTAGCACTCCGATGTTGGATCTATGGGGGGAGGAATTATGTCCCCATCTTCCCGCTGATTCAACAAAAATACAAACTATTATAAATAGAGCTTTGTGCTGGCAGCGAGCAGTTAGTAATTAACCATCTTAGTAGTAACTAGTAGTTGTAGTTGTAATTTGTAAACTTTTAAAAATAAATACTTTCTCGAGAACATTTTTCGTGCTTGGAATTATTACGATGAAGCGGAAAAATAAAGAAGTAAAGAAGAGGGCCAAGAAACGTCTACTAGAAGACTTGAGGAAAAAGATGGAAAAATTTGGGAAATATATGGAAAGTTCCACTTCAACGCCGATATCGGTTGAACGGCCCAAGTTCAGCTAATAAGAAGTACAAAGCATTTTTGCAAGTTGCTTTACCCCCCCTTTTGGGGCAACTGATCAAAATATGTATTAGTAGTGGTTGTTTTCTCACTATTGTGAGCAGCCTCAATTACAATATAATAGTTGTTTTGCTCTTAGCCAACTATTAGAGTAAATCGGGCCCTCCCTTGTATGAGGCATTAGCAACTCGATGGTCAAGCTATTTAAGCGTATGGCTAGACAAAGATACCAGGGAAGCGCTTACTGTAAAATATCAATTGGCTGAAAACTGTCCCCTTTTTAGACGCTCCAAAATTGAACCCTGAAATAGAGGCATCTTTGACATCAGCTCAGGTGAAAAGGAATCAATTTTCTATGAGCATTCAGAATAAATTAGGAAGAGCTATATCTGCACAAGCAACAGCATTAGCGGATGCAGCTAAGCTAGTTTGTGAAGCACATTACCTAGTATCATATTACCGAAAGCATGAGCTGTATTCTTCATTAAACGTAAAAGTTCAGAAGATAGCAATGAAATCTAAGATTGACTCGCTGTTATTTGGAGAAGATTTCCAGGAAAAATACAAAGTGGCGAAAGAAGTAAAGAAGACCAGTTTGGACTTAAAAGCAGGACCTTCAGGTTACAAGAAAAAGGATCATTTAATCTACAAGCGCCCGAACAACAGGCCTAAGTTCAAAGCAGAGAAGTACGAGGACAAGAAGAGGAAAGGGAAACAACTTCAATGGCGCCGCAGCACTCGGTCCATTCAGCCTCAGAGTGGCTCGAGGAGATATCACATGTAGAGGTACCTAAGAAATATTTAGGTAGACTTAGACTTTTTCTTAGAGAGTGGCAGAATATCACTTCAGATCCAACCGTTTTAAGTTGGGTTTCTGGGTACTCAATCCCGTTCATTAAGAAACCTACTTAGAAAAGTGTACCAAAAACTGCAATATTTTCTAAAAAAGAAAATAATAATTTAAATTGTGCTATTTTGAAATTAGAAGCAATTGGGGCAATTTGTAAATGTAAACACAAACGTGGGGAATTCTTATCACCATACTTTTTAGTACCAAAATCGGATGGTGGATTCAGATTTGTATTAAATCTAAAACGCCTTAATAAATACATTATAGCTCTTCATTTTAAGCTTAAAGATTTATCGCTCTGTTAAAAAATTTATACCAAAAGATTCTTATATAGCATGCATTGATCTAGAAGACGCCTATTTTTCTATATCTGTATCAAAAAAATATAGAAAGTTTTTAAGATTTACATTTAATAATACGCTTTTTGAATTCTGTTGTATGCCATTTGGTCTGTGTATAGAACCATTTGTATTTACAAAATTATTAAAACCTGTTAATTTTAAACTGAGATCTTTAGGATTTGAGTCAGTAAACTATCTTGATAATTATTTTTTATTGGGAAAATCCAAGGAGGAATGTTCCCTTAACGTTATAGAGTCCGTAAATTTACCTATGAAAGAATGTATATTTTTAGGCTTATATGGAATAGTGTAGACCTTAATGTTCGACCGACTAAAGATAAGATATGTAAAGCACGTGTTAAAATTAATAAAATTTTGATTAAGCAAAAAATTAAAATTCGAAACTTGCTGAATTAATTGGCTTTTTAAACTCGATTTGTTTTGCATTTAAATACAGTAGATTATACATTAACAATTAGAAAGGGAGAAATGTATTGCTGCGGTATATAGCGGCGGAAACTATAACGCCAGTTTAAACATTTCAGAGAAACCGCACAATGATTTAAAATGGTGGCTAAAAGAATTGCCAGGCATTTGCCAATACATTGGTGTATCAGAATACAAGCTAGAGATATTTAGCGATGCCTCAAACACGGGTTGGGGGATATTTTGTAACAATGAAAGATGTAACGGTTTTTGGAACAATATCGAGTTAACATTTCATATTAATTACTTAGAGATTCTAGCCGCCTTCAATGGTTTACGTATTTGCCTCATATATTAATACTCATCAAAACATGGAAGCAGATAGAGAGTCTAGGTCATTGAAGGTGGAGATTGAGTACTCATTAAATATCAAAAATTTTCAAAAAATTGTTTGGAATTTTGGACTTCCTCAGATTGATCTGTTTGCACCCTCGCTTAATACAAAATGTAAGATCTTTGTGTCTTGGAAACGAGACCCCAATGTCTTTAGAGTTGATGCGTTTACCTTAAAATGGTCCGAATTTTTCTTTTATACATTTCCACCTTTTTGTATAATAGGAAAAGTTATAACAAAAATTATTGCCGAAGAACCAGAAAGTATACTAGTAGTACCTTTCTGGCCTACCCAAAATTGGTATCCATAGTTTTCACAGCTCTTAGTTTGTGAACCCCTTTACTTTGAGCCAAAGAGTGATTTATTATTCGATCGTCTTAGGAAGAGCCATTCAATTTGGGACCACCTTACCCTGGTTGCAGGGAAGCTATCCGGGAATCATATAGAAAAACAGGTCTAACAGAAGACTGTATTCCTACCATTATGCCTTCCATTAGTGAGAGCACTATCGAGCAATACAATGCATCCCTTAGAAAATGGTGGAGATTTTGCTTGGAAAATAACATAGAAGTTTTTAATTTAGGTAGTCAGCAAGTTATAAGTTTCCTAAATATTTGTTTAACTGAAGGGGCTTCCTACAATACATTAAATGCACATTTATCAGCGATAAAGCTAATAACAAATATTACTGGGGCTATGGAAATATTAAAACAGTTCCTAAAGGGTTCTTTTAGGCTTAAGTCTTCTTTTCCCAGATATCAGGAAACATGGGACCCTGAGGACGTTTTAAAATACTTGTCTCAACTTTACCATTTAGAAAATATTTCATTTGAAATGCTTTCGATAAAACTAGTTACCCTCTTAGCTCTTACATCTGCTCATAGAATACAGACCCTCTCAAAAATACAGCTTGATAATATACGTAACTATCACGACAGGGTAGAAATTGTTATTACCGATATTTTAAAGACTTCTTATCATAATAAGACTTCACCGGTTTTAAGATTCCCGTTCTTTGAAGGAAAACCAGAGTTATGTGTGGCGAAAACGTTATTGTTTTATATAGACGCCACCCGAGTTAAACGTTCTAATAATGATAAATACTTACTTTTAACTCATAAAAAGCCTTAGCATATAGCAACTACTCAAACATTATCTAGATGGATTAAAAAGGCTCTGGAGAGTAGTGGTATAGATGAGATAAAATTTAAGGGATATAGTATTAGACATTCAGCGGTTTCGGCTGCTAGCAGACAAGGTGTTAGTATAGAAACAATAAGAAATGCTGCTGGCTGGTCTACCAGATCAAATATGTTTGCTAAATTTTATAATAGACCAATATTAGATAAGTGTTTGTGTGCTAAATCTATCTTAGGTATGCAATAAGTTACGGGAAAGTATTTCTAGTTTGAAGTTAAATATTCTTATTTACAATTATATATTTATTATATTGAGCATTGGATGCTTGTCATTTACAGTTATGTATACTTCTAAATTATTTGTTATGAATATAAATATCTATAAAGTCAATGGTGAATAATTCAATCGAATTAAACCTCGTGTACCCATAATAGGATCTCCATTTTAGAGTGTTTTCTCAATATTGGGAGTCACTAGATCGCGATAAACTTTCAACAACTTACAAAACAGTATGTTCCGAATGGGTTTAAAGAAGTATAATTTACGATTAAAGGACTTACCTGTAAGGAAGTTCAATCGTAATTATACGATTTAAACCCATTCGAAACACACCCACCCGGTTTTGCATCGCTTACCGCTGTATCACCCTTACTCCCAAGCGATCTAGTGTATATTACACAAAACATTAATGGATCGTGGTGCGTTGGTGCGGCGAGATGACCGGTGCTATTCGATTTTTAAACAGTGTTGTCAGTTCGTGTCCCGAAATATTAATAAAAATATTTATTGAGAACTACTTTTTTTAGTGCTTAAGGTCTAATTAAGTGCTGTATTCCGAAATTAATTATTCTTATGGTTTTTAGGAAAATGGCTGCTTTGCTTTAAAAATTATTTTTTTTTAGAAAATCGTAGTTGATGCTTGTAGAGCTAATTAAGTGCTAATTATTTGCTTTATTCCGAAATTAATTGCTCTTATAGTTTATTTTTAAATAGCTGCTTTGTTATCTTTAGATCTAAGTCTAACAGAGCAGCCTTTAAAAATCAACTTTTTGAGAACCTCTTTTAGTGTTTATAGGGCTAATTGAGTGCTAATTAAGTGCTGTATTCCAAACTCAATTGTTCTTAAAGTTTTTGGAAAATGACTGCTTTGCTTTAAGAAACACTTTTTCGAGAAAATCTTTTTTCGTGCTTGTAGAGCTAATTAATTGCTAATTAAATGCTGCATTCCGAAATTATCTGCTCTTATAGTTTTTAGAAAATGGCAGAGATTGTCGCTAACAGAGCAAAAACATATAGGTAATCTATACCCCCGATATATAAACTATATTAGTAACCATTATTTGAGGTATATTTTATAAAAAAAAACAATAAAATTTACATATTTCCTATGTTATTTAATCAAGTGCTGTATCCCGAAATTAATTTCTATAATATTTTGGCCAATACAATTATATCGGTAAGAAAAGTACTTACCGACATGGTTAGTAATGAACTTATCCACCGGTAAACTATCTTACTGTCGTAGGAACATATACGGTTAGCAATCGAAAACAGTCCGGCCCTACAAAAATTAAGTTTTATCCCTTAGCTTTGTAGTATCAGAATTGTGCATTTCTTAATTGGGAGAGATAATAAATTCAAAACCATTGAAATCTCAATTTTAAAGTGGAATTAAAAATGGATTACATAAAATTAAGTACTTTCAAGTTGCCCGGTGTACCTTTAAAGCTATAAATATCCCCACAATAGATAAATTGACATTTTTATTTGTCTTAAAAGAACGTTCTCTCTCAAAAAATTATTAGAGCAATTAATTTCGGAGTACCGCACTTAATTAGCCCTACAATCGCTAAAACAAAAGTTCCTAAAAACTATGATTTTCAAAGGTTGCTCTTCTAGCTTTAGATCTAAAGCTAGCAAAGCAGCATTTTTTTTAATATCAGAGCAATTAATTTCGGAATACAGCAATTAATTAGTTTTTAATTAGCTCTACAAGGACCAAATAAGATTTTCCCGAAACAATTGATTTTTAAAAGTAAAGTATCCATTTTCCGAAAAACTATATATAAGAGTAAATAATTTCGGAATACAGCACTTAATTAACACTTAATTAGCCCTAAAAGCACTATAAAATAAGTTCTGAAAACTAAGTTTTAGAAAATTGCTGTGCTAGCTTTAGTCTTAAGCTAGCAAAGTAGCCATTTTCCAAAAAAAAACTATAAGGTCAATTAATTTGCTCTGCTAGCTGTAGGGACGTAGAAATCTCAAAATTTTAAAGTTATTTTCAGGGATACATACCTTTTTTATGGAAAACTAGATGTGTAAAGCTCTCACAGAGATAACTAAATGAGCAGCTTTTGTTTCTGGATCTAAATGGCATATATTTCAGATCATTTCATCTATGTTCGGACAAGTGCGGCTTTATAACTTGAAGAATGAAAATGTTATCATCTAAATTTGTGAACAGATTATCTACTCTAGTTTCTCTAGATTTAGTTATCCGCTGGTGTCAACAAAAACTTTTTCTAGCATATCATGTGATGAAAAATATTTTTGCAGATAATTTTGAAAAAAATGACTATCACCATCCATTGATCTGTAAGCACAACAAAAACTCATTTTCATATTTTTAAGCTTTGTTAATTCTGCATCTATCTTCGCGCAAAGATCTTTTACATAAATCTATCCTATCTATCTATATCCTCGGAATACGATACGATAGAGTTTATGTCCTCCATATTAAATGAAACGTCTGTCAGTAGTAGTACGTCAATAATGTTCGTATTGTTAATTCACTTTGTTCCTAATATATTGAATAATGATTAAAAAAAAAAAATTTTGAATACATAGTTTAAATAAAAAAATCTCAAAAAATGGTTTTTATCTAGAGCGATTTTTTCTTCTATAGTTTCGAATGGCACCAGGTTTATCGACATGATCACAAACGATTAACTTATAAGTGCTTCGAATGCATATCAGAAGACCCTATATGAGTGGAATAGTCGTTGAAATGAAATTCATGTGTTTCGTTGTTGCCAGATTGCCGGACGCCCAATATGCGATGGAATGAAAGTTAACGTATTCAAAATGAATATTTTAGCGCCGCGCTGCGCCAGATATATCGAACTAATTATATTCGAATATCAATCTAAAATCTCTTGGGACGAGCATGGAGCGTCCGTATACGGACGCTCAATTACCACGGACGCTCTATTAAATTTGTCAATGTACGGACGCTCTTTTTTGATAGGGATATATATATCTATATATATATATATATATATATATATATACAGGGTGATTCACGGTCGATGGCACCTTAGACGTTTAAGGAAAACTATTCGTAGGATTGTTCTGGAAATTGTATTATGTATATTATACCTAGAGATCAATCGACTGAAAATATTTTCAGACTTGCGACGTTGCCACTTATATCAAAAAGTATCAACAACTTTGATTTTTCAGATGAGACACTCTATATATTATTAATTTATTAGATTCTCTATCGCCTTCTGGTTATTTTTTCATAAGATACCCATACCTATCTCCAACATTTTCCAGTGAATTAATTAATTTTCTTTTGTTTTGTTCAAAACAGAGCTCCAATCAATAGCCCATTACTCTGAATTTTAGAATTGTGAAACGATGAAATTCCATTGATAGCTTTATAAATACTTCTTTCTTAGTTATTACTGAAGATTTTCTTTATATCCTATACAGGGTCGCTCAAAATTCTTGATCTTTCCATCAGATCTATAAAGAACCAAAAATACATTTTTTCAAACAGAACACCCTATATTTTATTATTTCTTCAGATAGAGAATCAAAATAACTTTGAAATGATATATCATGTTCCTATACCAAAATGGTCAGGTTTTCAAAATTTAAGCAACTATCTATTAAAGTGAATTATTTCTAGCATTTTTATGGTAGGTATTTGCTGGTTACCATTAGTATAGTACTAACATTCCTATAGCGCCAACTCGGTCTAAATCTCGGTCCTTGTGTTGTGGCAAGCGCGCATCGCTGCGGAGAACTGAGGTTATTTTGACAGTTGTGTGTTGTTATTTCTTTTGCTCGTGAAAGAACACGTCCTCTAACGCAAGCAGAACTAGAGCGAGAAATCGCAGACTTTAATTTGTCAGCTGAAGACGAAGATGGAGATAAGAACTGCTGCTCATTCTATTTGTGATTCATACCCTATAGATTTATTATATCGCATTTGCAGATGATGAATATGCAGACCCAGACTTCACATGTGAAAGCAGTGAAAGTGATGATTCAGACTTGGTTCGTTTGAATTACCAAGCAAATGAAAACAACGGTGAAGATCAAGAAAATCGTCATCCACAAATTACATCTGAATCTGATACTTCATTAGATGCTGATGGGACTGTTGGGCACGATCCTGTTCCCAATAATAATCTATGGGGTCGTGTGGGCAGAAACCATATATAAATTGGCTGCTTTTAGAAATGTGTTTGATAACTTTGTCGGAAATTGTAAAAACACTATTCAATCAATTCTAATCTTACAATTGACGAGCAGCTTGTAGGTTTTAGGGGGAAATGTCCCTTCCGAGTTTATATGAAATTGAAGCCCGCCAAATACGGAATCAAAATTTGGGCTCTTGTGGACAATGACTCAACTTATGCTCGAAACCTTCAAGTATACACTGAAAAAGATGGAAATAAACGCGAGAAAGACCAGGGAAAAAGACAACAATGGACAACTTTATATGGAATAACAATGGACAACTTTTGAACTTTTGAAAAAAAATCTTACTTTATGTGGAATAATGCAGAAGAACAAACAAAATATTCCTCCAGTTCTATTATCAAATCCTACAAGAGCCGTGAAGTCTTCCGTTTATTCCAGGATAAATTTACATAATTGTCATATGTTCCTTCTAAAAATTAAGCTGTCATTCTTCTCAGCACGGAACATCATGATGAAAAAATTACTGGCGAAGAGACGGACTACATACCAGACATAATTCTGCATTACAATAACACCAAAGGATCGGTTGACACCATTGACAAAATTGTAAACGAATATTCGATAAAAAGATCGACTAAACGGCGGCCTTTTGTTTTATTTCAAAACACAACTGACATTGCTTGCCTAAATTCGTTTGTATTGTGTAAAACAAAAAACCCCAGTTTAGTAAAATTGCTAAACACAAACAAAGAGACTTTTTACTAGAGTTGGGACAGCAACTCATAAGATCTTATGTGCAAAGACGACTGCAGTCAAGTGTAACATTTCACAAACATACTCTAAATGCAATGTACGATTTTATTGGAAAATCCGATGCCGTACCCAGTGCAAGAATCAACAATCAGATAACCATAGGTAGATGTGTATTGTGCCCTAGAAAATTGTACAAGAATAGTGTATTTGCAATATTTGTAAAAACTCTGTTTGTCCTAACCACCACAAAACCAAAAAAAAAACTAGGATCTGCACGAAATGTCATATATTAAATTCAGAGCACTCCAATTAAGAGGTCCAAGGGATAAAACTGTTTCTTGATCATCTTAAGAATTTATATTTATGTGGAATATTTATTTTGATTTCTTTTTGCTACATATTCTTGTAGTGACATATTTTTAAGTTGTAATAGTTTGTTTGAACAAATACAGGTATCTAAAGACAGAGGAAGAAAGAGAAGAAATGCACGCAAAATAGCATAAAATGTGTATATGTAAAAGAGAGTATTTTACCAATAATCTGTATCCCAAACAGTATAACAGGTTCGTTCCAACACCCAAGAAAACCATACATTGTACCGTCCGGTTCAGGCGCATAAAGGGAAAAGCGTTCCAACGAACTCTTGACGGTTTACTGGACGACCCTTGTTGGCGTTCCAGCTGAGTTAGGGACCGTTCGCGAATCGGTTCTTGTACAGTCATTTCGATACTTGGTTGAATCTTCGTACGCTTTGGACTGACTTGCGCACTTTACCGTTTGTGAGATTTTCGTCTGCAATTATATCATTACTTGCTTGTTGTTTGTGTTGAAGTGTGACTAGTTTTCACATTTCACAAATAAAATAATGTTATAAAATTAAACAAAATTAAATAAACTGTGAATGCCGATAGAGACATTGAGTTTTCATCATTTGGTGTTTCTTTTAAACGCACCCCGTCTAAAAAATGAAAACTATTTAGGCATGTGTTAATTTTTTTAAGTTGAAATAAAAGGTTTATAATCATTGTTTAATTTAAGAGGATATAATGCCACAGTACTCCGACACAGTATTGTTTGAACACTGAGTTTCGAGAAAAATAGCAAGTAGCTCTTCTGGATTTTTTACCCACATCATTTTTATACTCCTGACTTCAAAAGTACCTAGTTTTTCATTAAACTTTGCATATAAATCTATAAGGAGCCTTGTGGAATTTTGACTCCACTTTTAGTCCATTTTCAAATTTGTTTTTCTGTTCAGATTAACAGACTTCAATGGTTCTTTCTGCAAATTGTTGGGTCCAACTAAAATATATTCTTGCAATTCTGTGAGAAGAAAGGCAATACTGAATTTTATTATTTTAAGTTTATTGACTAATTACATGTATGTATGTATGTACATGTTTTGTGTATAAACTTGTTGAAAAGCAACAAAAACAAAAGCAAATAATGAAAAAGCAAGGTTAGCTTCAAGATGTCAATTGTTCAGATCTTTCGGATGCGTTCACAAAACCGTTCCAACGCGTGTCCACCTTGGCACGGTTACAAAACCGTGCAATGTTAACGCCTGCGCACAAAATCGATCCACACTGTTTCATGACAGTTCTGGGACCATACAAAAATAGCTTTTTGGAACGAACCTAAATTTATATAAAGAGTCACGAATTCAGTAATGACATATATTTTTGTTGTCGAGAAACTGTTAAGAATCTAAGGGGAAAATATTTACTGCAAAGATAATTTTTCTAAAATATGCTTATCAACAACAACAAAAAGAAATAAAGAGAAACCAACTCATGAATTACAGTACCATCCATCCAGCAAGATCTGCTTACGCAGCATTATCCTATTTTATTATATATACGCGCTTCACGCTATTTGTAGTTAGTCAGTAATTATAATTCGTTGCTTAAACATCTATATGTAATTTTAGTACAATACATTGTTTTTAAAAAGACAACTCTTCGAGTATAAACTTTAATTGGCGCAGTCAGTAGGATTGTCCGGAATTGATCAAATCGATTGATCATTGTTCGTTTCTACGATTAATCGGACTTTCGAACAATTGGTAAATTGTGAAGTGTTAAGTTTTCCTGAGAGGACCATCAGCCGCTGGTGTCCCAATCTATCGAAGAACAGGCAAGACCTACCACGACCCAACCACCGAAATTTGGGACCGCATCGCCCAGATTTGCAAGGACTATCAACCTGATTTGGACCCACATCGCTGGATTGGCTGAGACTCCTTATAGTTGGTTAGACATGTTCAGAGTTGTTCTTTTACTGTAAGTTGCAATCTTTAATTTCTTTATGTCTATTGAAAATCTATCAACAATTTTAGAAGAGTTGAACTTGGAAATACCTTTAACTGACTCCCAAGATCATTCTTTCAATAACAGAAGACAAATCCTTAGAAATCCTATACTCCGTAACACAAATAGTGATAATTCAAGTAATATGGCACAATTCAAACCCGAATATTTAACTTGCATTCCGGATTTTTCGGGAGATCCTAATGACTTGAATAGGTTTCTCTCTGTAAGCGAATCTATAATCGCCCAATTTCATGATCAAGCAAATCCAAATAGCTTTCATAATGTCTATCTATTGAATAGTATATTCTCAAAACTTAAAGGTAATGCTATGTCAGTTGTGAACATACAATGTCCAACTACTTGGAATGATTTGAAAGATATTTTAACTAGAAACTTCAGCGATCAGAGAGACGAGATATGTCTTCATAGAGATTTAATAATGCTAAGACAATCACATAACGAACACCCACAAAAGTACCATGACCGAATCCTGCATATGTTAAATTTACTTCCTAGTTATGTAAGCCTTCATGAACGTACTGAAGAAGCAAAAGCAGTTAAAAGATTACTTTATCAAAATTTAGCTCTGAGAACATTCCTAGCAGGACTCCGAGAGCCCTTAGGTAGTTCTATCAGATGTATGAAGCCTGTTTCCTTAAATCAAGCTCTTCAATTTGTCTTACAAGAAGAAAATGTGAACTACTTCCAATCATATACCAATAAAACCATTTCGAAAGGCACTCCCACATATAAAACTAATATTCCCCAATAACAACCTCCACATAACTTCAATCCACCATATCAGATGGCCCCTTTTAATACACACACCCCCAACAACTTATTTAGGAATCAAAGTAATTCCCCTCAACAGCCAATACAGATTCGTCCTAGGCCCAATCTGCCACCACCCAAATATTTTACAAATGCCCAAGTATTTGGCCCAAATAGAGGGGATAACGTATTCAAACCCAATCCGAATTTCAAACCTGATAAACCTACCCCGATGAGTGTCTCCACGAGAAATACCTTCAGACAATCTCAAAATTCTAATCCAAATATAACCACTCCAATGAGTATTTCTACTAGAAATACCACCCAACCACGAAACTTCTTCACGTCAGATAGACGCCCTCCGAAGAATTACATAATACAGAAGTAGACCAATCCCAAACGTACAATGATATCGAACATTTTGAACATAACTACGACGAATATCCTGATAATTTTGATTCTCAACAAACCTGCGATAATGTAGGGTATGATACAGCCTCATATCCCAATGAAAACTCAGATGAAAATTTTCAACCTTCCAGCCTTCCCATAAATCCAGACATAACACCTCAAATTAAATCTAACCGAATCAAATGAATTACCATTTATAATATTTCCAGAATATAATCTCAAATTCCTAATTGATTCAGGATCGACTAAGTCATTCATCGATCCCAATTTAGCATTTAAACTTTATCCAAATTGTATTCGTAATGAACCATTTATAGTGTCAACAGTTTTTCAAAAATCTGCCCATAAGTATAGCGCAGACCTATTTCCAAAATATTTAATTTGAAAGGTACCTTGAAATTTTTCCTTTTCAAATTTCATAATGTATTTGATGGTTTGATTGGCCTCGATAACTTCAAATTATTAAAAGCGAATCTTGATTTCAATAATCATTTATTAATTACGCCTTATGCGAAAATAAAACTGAATTATCAGAGAGTTGGAAATCCAAGATCATACAATGTAACTTTATCCCCTCGTGTAGAACAAGTTCTTGAGATAAGAACTTCTGTTAAACATGGTGATATCATTGTACCGCATTTAAAGATACACAATTGCGAAATACCTGAATGTCTTACATCAGCTAAAAACGGAAAAGCTGTGACAACTATTCTCAACAATACAGATGAAACAGTGGTGCTTGATCTTTCAGAACCAATTTATGTAGAAGAATTTCAAGAAAATGTTGATATAAACACCTCATTAAATAATTATAACGTAGAATCGAATAAACAATTAGATATTTCAAAAATTAGAATTAATCATTTAAACATTGAAGAGAAACAAAAAATTATAGCCCTATGCCATGAATACTCAGATATATTTTATAACGAAGATATGCCCCTCACATTCACCAGTAGAGTTAAACATCATATACGAACATTCGATGAAACGCCTGTATATAGTAAGACATACTGATATCCATTTATCTATAAGAACGAGGTAGAGAAGCAAATAAATAAAATGCTCGACTCTAACATCATCCGACCCAGTAACTCTCCATGGTCATCACCCATTTGGGTGGTACCTAAAAAGGTTGACGCCACAGGACAACAGAAATGGCGAATAGTCATCGACTACAGAAATTTGAAGGAGAAGACCATCGGTGATAAATATCCTCTGGCCAATATCCACGATCTACAAGCTTGGACGTTGTCAGTATTTTACAACTTTAGATTTGGCCAGTGGATTCCATCAGATCGAGATGGATAGCGAAGATAGAGAGAAGACGGCTTTCAACACTGAAAATGGCCATTACGAATTTCTTCGTATGCCATTTGGCTTGAAAAATGCACCAGCCACATTCCAACGCGTGATGGATAACATACTAAGTGGAATCCAGAACGAAAAGTGCTTAGTGTATCTAGATGACATCATAGTATTTTCTACCTCGCTACAAGAGCATATTGAGAGTTTAAAGTGCGTGTTCAACAGGCTCAGGGAATCTAATTTCAAAATACAATTGGATAAGTCCGAATTCATCCGGAAAGAAGTCGCCTTCTTAGGACATGTCGTCACACCGCACGGAGTCAAACCAAACCCTGACAAAATTAGAGCTATTCAAAATTTTCCTATACCTAAGACCCCCAAACAAATAAAAGCTTTCCTAGGACTTCTTGGGTATTATCGCCGCTTTATAAAAAACTTTGCAAATTTAACTAAACCGTTTACCAAATGTCTCAAAAAGGGAGCTGAAATCAAATTAAATGTCGAGTACCTAACTTGTTTCGAACAATGTAAATATGTGTTAATTAACGAACCAATTCTTCAGTATCCTGATTTTACAAAAACTTTCAACCTTACCACAGATGCATCAAACGTAGCTCTAGGTGCAGTTCTTTCCCAAGGGCAAATAAATAACGACCTTCCTATAGCATACGCATCCAGAACCTTAAACGAATCAGAACAAAATTACTCTACCATCGAAAAGGAACTTCTAGCCATAGTCTGGGCCACAAAATACTTTAGACCATACTTGTACGGACGCAAATTCAACATTATCACTGACCACAAACCCTTACAATGGCTATTTTCAATAAAAGATCCCTTTTCGAAACTAATGCGCTGGAGAATAAAACTTGAAGAATTTGACTATACTATAATTTATAAGAAAGGAAAATTGAATACAAATGCAGACGCCTTGCCCCGAGTAGAACTTCATACTAAAGAGACATTTTGGGATAAGCTCGACGATGTGCTTAAAGAATATCCTGGATTTCAAAACCACGCAAACATAACTTTTGGATGTCAGACACCGTTGCGTCCTCAATATCTAAACAGCGACACCATAACTATACCATCTCCTTGTGAATATCCAGACCTAGATGAATTTTTGGATCCCGTAGATCAATCAAACGATATTCAACCGGAAACTCTTCATACCAACGAAGAACTTGGACAGTCATCAAAACAGGAAGAAATGGACAATCTTTCTGTGAAAACCAAGAAGGATCTGACGACAATACCATCCATTCTAATGCAGAACAGAACCCCATCACTCTTATCCCAATCGTGGACTATGCAGTCAATTATGGCAATAACCAAATTATTAATAATAGTGTCTTCCATTCTCTTGCTAAGCCTAAAATAACGAAATTATTCGATAAAATACAAAGGATAACTGTACAAATATCAGAAAATAATATGGAACAAGACATCATAAATTTTATAAAGGAATATGTAGCACCTGGCGTACAATATCACCTTTACTTTGAAGATCATTGTATGTACGCAGATAATATACTAACATACTTTTCTCATCATGGTATACCTAAATTAATTATTACGGATAACGGCACCGAATTTAAGAATTCGGTAATTAGTGAACTTTTAGCTCTTCATAAAATCAACACCCATTTCTGTTCTCCTAACCACCCACAGTCAAATGGGATTATTGAAAGATTCCACAGTACAATCATCGAGCATTTACGTCTAGTGAATACCAGAGGCTTCCTGAAAACCCCTGCGAAAATGAAAATGATTTACGCGATACTTGCATATAACAGCTCAATACATTCAGTAACAAAATTAAAACCAATAGACGTCATAAGTGGCCATATTTCTGATAATGAACCTTTTAATTTAGATCTTGAAAAGATTCTTCTTAATGATTATGTAAATCAGCATAAGTAGCGATCTAAAATGCTCTATGCTAAAATCAACAGAGATATTATAGATAAGAAAGAAAAAATTGCAGAGAAGGTAAATGAAAAACGCGATACGCCAGATCTGTTTCAGTTGCAGCCAAAAGTATATGTGAAAAATAATATACGTCAGAAACAGGCTAACAAATTCAAAAAGGCCACTTATCTCACAAGTATTAATTACCCTAGAAAAATTGTAAAATCTAAAGAACATGATATGATACATATGTCGAACATAAAACGACCACTTAAAGTATCATATTCATTTGATAAGTAAGTAGCACGATCCTGTTTTCAGATTACCCGGAATCTTCGCAATGCGGGAATCCATCACAGTAAGCAACCTCGAACATAACCCTGGGTTGATTCCCCTCAAACTCGGATCAGCAAAAATTATACACCATCGTCATTCATTATACCATTACATTGACCTCAATCCAGTTATCAACGAAGTCAACAAACTAGATACAAAATGCAACAGCTTGACAAAATTAATTTACCAGAATGAACATTGTCTTGAGAACGCATCAAACTATTTAAAAATATTGAATTTCACTAAAGAAAAAGCTGAAGATAAACTTAACGAAATTCTTCCTCACCCTCAAAGAATCAAGAGAGGAATGATTAATGTACTTGGCTCAATATTCAAATCAATATCTGGAAATTTAGACGCTAATGATGGTGAACTTTATGAAAGGTTAATCAAATCTCTTCAGACAAATGAAAATAAGTTGGCAATAAATATAAAGAATCACAACACTCTAGCAATATCTCTTATAGATAAATTTAATCGGACAATTCAGCAAATAAGTCATAATGAAAATTTATTGGATACTAAGCTCGATCAAATTTCAGCAATAGTCCAAGGCACTACTTATAGAGAGAATAGTATGTACATAAAAGATACATTGATTCAAGTCATTAACCTATATGAAATCATAATTTCAATCATGCAAGATATTGAGAACTCTTTTTCTTTCGCTCAGCTGGATATTATGCACCCTAGTATAATTAAGAACAGAGATATATATCACGAACTTAAATCCTTGGAGTCAAAATTGGATAAAAACCAACTACCTCTAGAAATATCACTAGAAACAACACTATTATTTGAAAGAATCATAAAGGTAGATTGCTTTATTCTTAGAAATAGAATCAATTATATTTTACGAATTCCTATTGTTTTCCCTGACGAATTCCAACTATATCACTTGTACCCTATCCCAGTTTTCTTTAAAGGTCAGTTTAAAGCAAATATCCCAAGAACTAAATTTGTTGTAATAAATAGATTGCAATATTCATTATTTGACAACTCTTGCATGGAACTCAACCAAAAGATGTTCATATGTGACAATATTGAACTTCAAAATATCATCCCAAATAGTCCTTGCGAAGTTCAAATACTTGACCCCAGAAATACTTCAAACTGCCAACAAACATTAATCACAATACCACGACCTTCAATCAGAAAACTTAACAAAACCAATCAATGGATTTGCCTATTCCCATCCGAAGAGACCATTCATCTACAATGCAACGAACAAGAAGAAATCCTACGACTTATAGGCACACACCTCTTTGACATTCCCAAAAATTGTCAAGCAATCAGCGAATTCGGGTCAATAAGAAATGAAGAAACTCAATCTTCAGGCCAACCCATCCTTCTTCCAGAAATACATTTTGAGGAAGATTCACAAACTGTCAACGTAGCCAATATCCATCTAGAACACCTGGAACTAGATGACTTTCAGAAGATTAAAACATCATTCATCCAAAATAATCCGATACTCCAGAATCCCGATGAAATCTCGTTGATTCTTAGCGCCTGGACCATCATGACGTATGGAATTATTGCATCTGTTTTGTCATATGCATTGTTCAGGAAAATCCTACAAAGATGCATTCACAACCAGCATGATGTACCTATTCAAAGAAGACGATCCATGGAACTCCAAGATGTTCAACTTCCTCTTTGAAAACCGGAAACTGAATCTAATGGGGAAGGAATTACAGTACCGTCATTATCCTATTTTATTATATATACGCGCTTCACGCTATTTGTAGTTAGTCAGTAATTATAATTCGTTGCTTAAACATCTATATGTAATTTTAGTACAATAAATTGTTTTTAAAAAGACAACTCTTCGAGTATAAACTTTAATTCATGTGCTCTGTACCAGAACAATGAAATATAAATATTATTGATTTATATAATTTATCCTGAAATAACCAGTAGTACTAAAACGTATGATACTGAGGTTTATCAATAAAATAAAGATTGATAATAGGTACTTACTTGATAAACTTTAAAATAAACGGAATTAATTTAATATAAGTTTTTGAAATTTGCTATCATGAATTATTTTCAGCACGCTGTATATCATTAATATCATTTTTAGAGTTTATGCGTGTAATTTTATTTGACACTTCCACAAAGATGTTACTTCCAATAGTCCAGACATTTCCGCTTTTTCCTTTGGATTCTGTAGCTTCTTTTAACAGCTTCAATTTTGCTTTAGTTAATTCTTCTCGGATTGTAATAGCAGAACCTTTCAACTTTTTCAGATTATATATTCCTTTTATTATGTCGAGTTGTACTAATTTAACATTAATTGGACGAGAAGTTTTTGGTTCATATTGACCAACTCGAAAACAGCTATCTATGTTATGTTTGTCAATTTTGATTCCTAGTTTATTGCTACATAGATGAATTATTACCTCTTGATTGATTTTTGGTCGCAATCTCTGTTTTTTGTCTCCATTTTTCCTCTAACTCCATAAGCTTCCGTCTGATCTCTTTATTTTCATTTTCTAGTGCTACAAGTCTCTCTCCAAAACTTTCTCGAAGAGTACTTGTAATTGATGATGTGATTTGATTAATAAAATCTTCTGAATGGCAAAGATTGAGGATCACTGGTTTAATCAATGCTTGTAGATCGTCTTCTGTGGTATTTTCATAAAAATGCTGATAAAGTAGATCTTCATTTACAAAAAAATCATGCCAAATTAAATATTAATGGCTTCCTCATAAGAAAGATTGATAATTATATTTTGGGCTGCAACCTTAATTTTTGACATAAAATTTGAAATATGTCAAAAACGGTTAGACTTAGGTACAGCACATTATACATGAAATATTTTCAACATTATACAAGAAATCTAAAAATATGGTAATATACAGGGTATTCTATTTAAAATAACAAAGTTCGCATCTACTTCCGGTATAACCGGAAATGCGACAAACATGAAAATATTTTAGACGTATGTTCCCTAGTGACATTAGTATGTCACCATATTTCCAAATTGTTTATAGTTATAGTTTGCCCACAATCAATCGTTGTCTTTCCCACCCTGTATATATACTAGCAGTTTTACCCGGTACTTCCTGGGCAAACAATTTCGTAGATTGTGCTGCGAAAACATAAAGTCATTAGAAGTATGGGACCCTTCTATGAGACCTACTCGCACGTAGAAGCAGTCCGACAACCAACACAGATCAATCCACAGATAAGCACCAAGAGACAACAGCATATGTCTTAAGGATTCTCCGGTATGGAACCCTCCACCTTTAAATTCCAGTCGCACTGACGGACTCACAAACAAGGCCAGTGACATACTACACACAAATATACTCCGAAAAATCCACGAAAATTCAGCCATAGAGGTCAGAGATACTTCTTTGGGAATTACAGATATGGAGCCCTCAACCTAGGAGACCCGGACACAAATAAAATATAGCCTATGTCAGCCGCGCAAATATAAAAAATTCAATCATTTTTTTTAAATCGAAATCGGATAAGTAGTTTTCGAGATTTTTGTTTTTTGTGGCCATACGACTGAGCTTTGCTCCGGTGTTGGGTAACACAGAATTTAGAGTAGTGTAAAGAGTTACTAAGGATATTTAAACTTATTAAAAAATGTGTATATCTCTGGTTAAAATGTATTGCGATCGGTAAATACTGCTTTTATTGTTCACATATTGGTAAGTTATAGATTTCGAAATAAATATGAATGGTAAATATACCAAAACTGTATCAACCCCCAGACACTATACATAGGTACTGAAACTTTTATCTGCGGAGCCATTCTTGAAACAGCTAGTGTGCACATCGAGGGTCACACCGATTAAATATAAAAGAATCGTCAATCGATTTCTCGACTCCGAAAACCCCTTTTCGCTAATTTTTACCAAAATCTGATAACCCTTCCTTGCATTAGGTAATATGTACCTTAAGGGTCGCAATATATTAGGTATGTACAAATTTTCATTGAAAATTTCCAATTAAATTATTAGAAATTCATATTAATATCTTTTGTTTAAAAAATGGGTTTTGTTAAAAAAAAAACTTAAATTTAACTTTAAAAAGAGGTGATCTGGATTCGATCCCAGGAACTCTAGGTTATTACCTGGAAGCTTTACTATAGGACTATTTCTCCCTATGACATTAATGGGTTCATATCGCTATCTGAGATATAATCTATAGAACTCTTGAAATGAGAATATTAATTGCTGATTTTTCTTGTGAATGTGACTACAACCAATCGATTCAATATACTATAGAACCCATACATACGAATTTTCATCGAAATACTAGATTCCGAGATAAAATAATAATATTAAGAGTAAGCAGTGTAAACCAGACTGTCGCTATTTTTCATTTCCGGAAAAGGAAAGTATTTGCAAGGCTTGGGTTCATACATGTAATCAAAAGCACAAATTCAACACCGACACTTCAAGAATATGCTCAGATCATTTCACAGAAAATGATTATCAGTTGAAAGAAAGACTTTTAAAATTGTCAAAGAATAAATGGAAATTGAACCCGGTTGCTATTCCATCAAACTAGTTCTAATCATTCCAACCTCGAGAGTAATCTTCATTCCATAAAAGATTTACCAAGTTATAAGTTATAAGGTTTATCATGATATTTTTATATAGATACAAGCAGATAATTACTGACGAAGGTATGCTAGAAAAGCAGGAGCAAGAAATGTCTATAATAAATGAAGGTGTGTTGTCCGAAAGAGAATCTGAAAACATTGTAGGCGTTTCAATCGCCACTCAAACAGAAAGGTAGGTACCTAAATTATTATAAACGCCACTTGGAGATTAAATTTGTTAAATAATTAATTGTCCAGGCTAGAAGACCAATCTGATAAATTAAAATTGCTTGAACAAAAATGTTCACAACTTCAAGATGTTGTTGAAGAACAAAAACGTGAACTACAATCCTTCCAAAAAAAATTCACACAAGGACAAATAAAAAAGATAAAGTCTGGTAAAGAGGTGAAATGGAATGAAGAAGATGTTGCTTCAACAAACTCTTTATATGCGGGAGGACCTCGCTCATACAGACTACTTAGAAAAATAGGTTATCCTTTACCGGGAGTTTCCACTTTGAGAAGATGGGCCGCAAAAATTGATGTACAACCTGGTGTGTGAATCAATAAATGAGAATTGAATTTGTTTTTGATAATATAGATGGATTTTTCAAGGAATTTTAAACTCAGTATTAAGATGTACGAAACATTCTTCATTGACTAAGATGGAAAGAACTTGCGTTCTTTTATTCGACGAAATGAAAATATAAAAATCATATGAGTATAACAAGAGAATAGACACAACTTTAAAACCATCAAGCTATGTTCAAGTGGTTATGTCAAGAGGAATATGTGGAAATTGGAAACATCCGCTATTTTATGATGACTGTAATATCAAGAAAGAATTATTATTTGAGATAATAAAGAAACTTGAAAACATAGGATACCCAGTATATGCCATAAATAGTGATTTGGGAGGTTGCAATAGAGCACTTTGGACGGATGTAAACATTTCTGAAAATAGAACCTTCTTTGCGAATCCTGTAACTAATAAAAACATTTATGTTTTTGCTGATGCCCCTCACATGATAAAGCTTATCCGCAATCATTTTCTTGATACAGGATTCGATATCAATGAGAAACTAATAACTTCCAAACCAATTGAAGAACTTCTGCAGAACACTCAATACTTGGATTTGAATATTGCCAATGAAAGTTTTTTAACGGTTAAAGGATCAGATCGCCAAAAAGTAAAGTTAGCTACAAAATTGTTTTCCCATAACATTTCCAGAGCTGTCTCAAGGTTAGGTACTTTGGGAAAATATCAGAATGACAATAATTGGTTCGAATGCTCAGAATTGATGTTTTCAATAGCAAAGTTCCGATTAGCAATTCAAGAAATCCAATTAAGGCTTACAGTTTAGCCTTGGATGAACAAAATGTTGTTTTAGATAAAATGACGAAAACAATATCGAGTTTAAGAAAACCAAACTCCAATAACTTATTACCTTTTCAGAAAGGAATTTTAATTAGTATTACATCACTAAAACTACTTTTTGCTGATATGAAAGAAGATTTCAATATTAAATATATTCTTACTTATAATTTTAACCAGGACCCTCTTGAAGGTTTTTTTTTCAATTATGAGGTATAATGGAGGTCTTCACGATTATCCAAGTGCACTACAATTCAAATATAGAATCAGAAACTAGATTATGGGAAGAAATGATGAGATTGTATCAAAATCAGCGAATGTGGAGCACGATAATATACCTGAAAATGTTCTGAAGATGTCAGATTTGCCAAATTCCCATTATAAAAATGAGTGGGCCTATGCTAAGTGCCTTATCTGCTCCAGATAAAAGCAGTGAGGTCGAATCGCTGATTGATCCTGAGTTATCAGAATTAGAGTATGATGGCTTAGAAAATTTAGCAGGATCTGTTGCATTTAAATTAAGAAAAACGGAAAATCTGAGATACATTCCTGATAAAAATGAAGCTCAATTTTCATGGGTCAACCATTTTTCTGAAGGTGGATTGATGAAACCCACAGAGAGTTGTGTTAATAAATATATGGAGTTAGATTCCATTTTTAGGAAAACTAATGGAGACTGTCTGAAAATTTGTTGTTGTTATATAGAAAATCTTTTAAAATGTTCAAACCACATAGTCCTCAGTCGTGAAGCCAAATCTTTATTTTTTAGATGTATAATGTTTTTTCGAATGAGAATTTTGAATAAGAAAATCAAAATAGATTCTTGCATAGGGAAAAGAAAATTCACAAAAATTGTTCCTAATTATACATTCATAAATCAATTCCTGTATTTATATATATATTGAATAAGTAAACAAGTAAATACGTGTTTTATTTCGGTGCAATACGAAATATTAGTAACTATTTTACTGGAACAGTTTCTCAAACTTTTACAAAACACTTCTTTTTCTATGACTATTACATAATTGGTACATACATGATAAGAGAATATTAACAAAAGATTAAAAACAGGCGTCATAATTGTTCAAAATAAATTTAATTCACCAGAATATATCGATATTTATATTTATTCAATTAGCCCGCCATATGTTTATCCGTTCGATTTCCTCTATTTGTCATGGAATGACGGCATGCGCGCAGCGGTTCAAATTCTCTTTGTCAGGACAAACTAAAAATCGTTACAAATTATCTAAACCACATAATAAATTATTGATTAAAGAGCTTACATTCGTGAATTTAGATAAAATTAACCACAAACAGGAAAGATTTCATTGCCATCAATCAGAAGTTATTTATTAGGTATATCTGCTATTTTAATTAATTTCTCAGGTTAATTTATGAGAGAAATTGACTTGTTTCCAAAGTAATTGACGCTTTCCATTATTTCATTTTAAAGTTATGTATGTCGTATTGTGAGAGAATATGATATATAATTAACGAATAATCTGAAGGCCTAACAAAATAGTAAATAATATTATTGACATAATAAACTTCAATTTATACTGCAAGCCTAAGATTCCAGATAGTCTAGTCCGTGTACCGGTATATATTTATTTATATTATATATTAATAATAACTTTTTCATTTTACTAAACCTATATCTGCCTCAATATTTTCAAGTTTAATGTTTGACTTTTAAAAAAAGAGCTACAAACACAAAGATAACTCATATAAGATCTTTTCTAAGAAAACTTGAATCTAGACACTTTCAACTCTAGATATGCCGTTACCATGATATTTATAAATAAATAATGACATTTCTGATTGATGGCTATGAAATCTTTCCTGTTTGTGGTTAATTTTATCTAAATTCACGAATGTGAGTACTTTAATTATTAATTTATTATGTGCTTAAGATAATTTGTAACGATTTTTAGTTTGCCCTGACGAAGAGAATAAACATTCTCGAAAGCTTTGCATAATTCAAAGAATTTTATTTAATAAATGACTGCATCCCCAACAAAAATCTATTTTGTCAAATATTAAACCAGTTAAGAATTCAAAATCAGACTATATATATAGTTTGATTTTGAATTCTTATATATATATATATATATATATATATATATATATATATATATATATATATATATATACACGTGCAAATCACCATTACGAAGCCCGTTGCAGTTTTACGCAGCTCCAAAGGGGCTTCCTAATTTTCTGTATGTATATTCTACATTTTTAGAAGAATGCCCAATCTGTTGACTCTAGAAAATTTTTATAACTGTAAATTTTTTTTTCAACTCGAAACTAATTTTGCTACTCTCCGCCCTCTGTTAGGAATTCATCATACTATCTGCGTCAATATTATTTTTTTTAGTTAGAATTTAACACCTCAAATTTTATTGCGTTGTTCAAGAAGAATTTTATATTCGTGCACCCTTTGTTGGAAATTTAGAATACTTATTCAACAAGAACTTAAAGAAAAACTCTATTGAGCGCTTTTCCCTCAATTATACTAGTATTTTTTATAAACTACTGTTTTAAGTTTATTTTCAAAATTATTTTCAACTTTTTAGTTCGATATTATTTAAAAGCATGTTTTTTTAGTTTTTAAACTATATTTATTACGAAATGAATATCAAATAGGTAGAGGATACGCGTAGAAATAGTTAAAAATATAAGGAATATAAAAATTGAAACGTATCTAAGAAATTACATACAAACTTTTTTATTCTGAATCAGTCTATCTTGAATCAAATTCACTATATTTTTCTATGAAACGAGAGATACAGTATAGATAAAAGCACGCAATGGATTAAATTTATAGATAAAAGAATCCGACAATCATCCTGAAGTTTGAAGTTTATTTAAACTATTTTTTTTGTTGATGTAATGAATGAAATCAGATTTTTTACAAAATAATCGTAGAGTGATTTACGGTTTGCTAAGATAATTGTAACTAAATGTAAAATTTGACTGAATATACAAATAGGTACCTAGGTTAGATACAAAATAATCTATACTATAATACAGTGCGGCCGTAAAGTATGAAATAAATTCAATAATTAATCTTCTAAGCAATTCTTTTTAAAATCCTCGAACACGTCGATTTGGTTTTTGTCGAGCATTCTTCTGAAAATAAAATTATTATACAGGGTGGTCGCAGAAAACCTGGACAGGTAGTAAACTCATTTTTTTAAATAGACACCCTTAATTTTTTTACATTTTCAGATTCCTGATAAAATTCTTAGCATTCTTCATGACACATGTCCTATACCTAAATTCAACTATTTTTAAATTACAACGTGTTAAAAAAATGTATTTGCCAGTATTATAAACATGGACAACAGTACAACTTAAATAAAAACAGGACATGAGCCAATAAGACACTGGAGAATGTATTTCATGGTTTAATTAATTTCATTAATGTATTCCATTTGTTAATTGGCAGTAACCTAAACGCATAATAAACTCCCTCTGGATATTAGACAGGTGTAATACGTCCTATTTCTTGTGCAATACGAATTTTTAAGTCGTCGAAATCTTTAGGTTTTGTTTTAAAAACTTGTCCTTTAATGTAACCCCACAGAAAAAAGTCTTAAGTTATCAAGTCCGGGGACATTGGAGGCCATTCAATCGCACCTCTTCTTTCAATCCATCTATTTGGAAACACTTTATTTGAAAATGCGCGAACGTCTGCATGGCAATGTGATGGGGCGTCGTCCTGTTGGAATCAAATGTTTGCATTAGGCAAGTCTGGATTTTCTTCTTCCGGAAATAACGTTAAGAGAGATGAAATCAAATCGTCCTGCAAAAGCCGCAAATACCTGTCACCAGTCAAATATTCTTAAAAAAGGGTCCTATAAGAGTGTCTCCTACAAAACCAGCCCATACGTTGATTTTCTATTTATTCTGACTAACGCTCCGTCCTAGGTGAGCGATCAAAAGAGAGCGTGCGATGCGGCCGGCAAGCGCGGTGCGGACGATGCGCACGGTCAGAGCGCTGGCTTGTCCTACATAGCACAAGCAAAGAAAGCGTCGAAAGCGAGCGTTTTGTCAGCCCAGTTTAGTCAGTTGCCAGTTGATGGTGCAAACGAGAACAATATGTCGTGGACTAACCAGCGTAAAGTACTATTGTTGGATAATATATTTTTGAAATTATCCACTATCCGAAGGCAAAAAAGGAAACGGAAGCCAGTGAATATAATTTATTTAGAAAGAGCACGATTGGGCGAATTTCATCACATGTACAGTGAGCTGAGGCAACCAGGGAATAGTTCTTTATTCTATGGATATGCAAGAATGTTGCCCAGTACTTTTGATTACATTGCAGAAGCTATTAGACCAGTAATAAGACATTCTGTAACTAATTTTCAGCAGCCTATATCAGTGGAGGAGCGCCTTTTGTTGACTATTAGGTAAGAATCATAAAAATATATTTTAGGTTTTTCATGAACATTGATTTTTCACATTTTTATCGTCTGTAATTGGAACATTTTACTTTCACGGTAATGTTAAGAAGCACCTATCCTCGTACTCGTATTGATTGGTATGTTGAGATACAGCTGATGCCGAAGATAGGATTGTAGCTGCTGGGGAAGGGTATGGTGAAGCTACGTAGGGGCTGCCTGCACCATCGCGTTGAACTATCGTTTGTACCTGCTGTGCTCTATTTTCTTGAGTTTGAACTTTGATAATTGCATTTGCTAATAAATGTTGTACTGCACTTCGAAAAGCCAACTTGTCTAGTGGTGGAAGAAGTCTCACATGAGGAAGTAGGGACTTAAAAAAATGTATGTCATCATCTTCAACATCACCCTTGTTTAATAGTTCAATTTTCTTTTTTTTTTCAATTCCCAACATTTTTTGTTCAAAGTTAGTGCTACAATTATATTGTATCTTACGTTTTTTAACTATTTCAATGGGTTTTACTGGTTCATTTTTATCTGGCAATTCATTTTCCAAACTATCAATCTCCCTTTGTAGATGTGTCTTTGTGTGCGATTTTGACCTTTGACTCTCCTCACATTGGGTAACTTGAATTTGTTCATTTTCCGATAGAGTGGCATCCTGCCACTGAGAAGCATGTTGTTGATCTTCTAGCTGAGAGTGTGAAGAGTTTTCAGGATGTTCGATATTACTTTGTGTATTCCTCGGTGTAAAAACAGATTTGAGAAATAACAGTGAGTGGAAATGAACCCACGATCCTTGATAGAGGGGTGCTTGCTCGTTATCATCACCCGAACGGCATTTTGGAATTTTCTTAAATTCTTTCCGGAAATTATCTCGCAGGTTCTTCCACTTTCCTTTAACTGCGTCCTCTGGAAAGATAAGATAAATCATTATTTAAAATTATTGTATTTTGAATATTGGTTAATTACGTCGAAAATTTTAACATAATTCTGTTTTTTGTTTTAGGTATTTGGCAACAGGTATGCCATTTCGACAACTAGCATATAGCTTCAGAATTTCAAAGAGCGCTGTAGCTGCTATAGTCATTGAAACATGTCGAGCAATTTGGAAAAAGTTAGTAGTCACGCATATGCCACAGCCTACTGAAGCAGATTTAAAAAAACTAATTTCTGGAATAAGTGGCAATTCCCGAATTGTATTGGATGTGTTGATGGGAAGCACATAAGAATTAAAAAACCCAGAAATCTGGTTCCATGTATTATTGTTACAAAAACTTCTTTTCCATAGGCCTTCTTGCAGTCACAGATGCCAATTATAGGTTCATTATGGTGGATGTGGGATCTTATGGCAAAGAAAACGACGCTGGTGTTTTTGAAAACTGTCCCCTACGACTTGCAATTGAATCAGGAAAAATAAAATTACCAGGCGAAACTCATTTGCCTGAATCACCAATCAAAGCTCCTTTTGTTTTTCTAGGAGACGAAGCTTTCCCTTTAACAGAATATCTAATGAGGCCATACCACGATCTCAATTGCAAGCAGGAGAAGAAAATGATGTATTTAATTACAGATTATCAAGAGCGAGGATGGTTGTGTAGTGCTCATTTGGAATTATGGTAGCAAAATTTCGTCTTCTAGGAAAAGCAATTGAAACGAGCGTAGAAAACGCTGTGTGCATTGTCAAAGCACTAACATTACTGCACAACATTATCATTGACTTGGAGGGAACGACAAATTCAGATCCACAAGATATAACTGGTAATGATACACTTTCAAGTCTACGGCCGACCAAAAAATATAATGCTTCTACAAGAAATGCTGTTTGTATTAGAAAAAAATTTTCACGATTCTTCAAACTGGCTCCTTTAGTACGTGTTTAGAATTATATAATAATAAACAAATTGTTCATACGATTTTAAAATAAAATATGTGTGAATTTGTGCATTTAGAATTTTTTATAGTACCTGTGAGTCTGATACCTGTGCCGATACCTTAAAATTTCAAATAAACGCATTCATACTCATACTGGTATAACTGAAACTGGATTTATACAGCGAATAAAATAACAAATAAGAAATAAAACTTACCCTTGAAGTGTAAAAATAGTAGTACAAGAAATAAAAAAATAATAAATGTTGGCATTTTAACTTTATTTTATTTAATCTTCTGTGAAAATGTGCGGGTGCGCATGCCCCTGTATATCAATTTTTCGTCAGCTGTCGAAAAATGCGTACACGTAACCTCACTTTTGGTTGATAGATGGATTTTTGTTGTTTAATTTGATTTCATTTTATTTTCTTTATAAACGGCAGCGCATTTCCTTTTCGTTATTTTATTTGCTGTACAAATTCAGCTTCAACGTGAGACCCTCTGTGTATATATAAAATACTTAAAATACTCACTTGTTTCTCCTAAATCTGAAGCAATACGTGTCCATTCCTTATCAACGAATAATCGGTTGTGGTAGTGTTTATGGCTCATGTCCCAAAGAATTCTGCTAAGCTTCACAGCACTTATTAACGCTTCCGTGAAGTTTTCAGACATTTTAAAAACGCGTTGTCTCAAAATGATACACAAAAGAGTCCAGTCGTTGGCACCGTTCGCGCGACTGACGCGTCCAAAATCAAATAATTTGATCTCCCCCGCCGCCTCAAAATCCTCATCAGTCGCGCGCTCCGCTCGAGGTCGCTGACGTAGGACAGTTTCATTAGCTAAAGTGTTTTGATAAATACTCTTCGATCGCGTCGCCCTCACCGCACGCTTCTACCGCTCACGTAGGACGGGGCGTAAGGTCTTCTCGCATCCAATGCAGATTTACGTCCTACCAATAACGTTAGTTTTGAGTGTTCACTTTTCCATTTAAGATGAACATATATTCGTCCGAAAACACAAAATTATTGATTTTTTTATATTTGCGCGGGTGACGTAGGCTATACTTTATGTGTGTCTGGGCCTCATAGGTTGAGGATTCCATATCTGCGATTCCCAAAGAAGTATCTCTGAGCTCTATTGCTGAATTTTCGTGGATATTTCGGTATATATTTGTGTGTAGTATGTCAATGGACTGTTTTGTGAGAGTCTGTCAGTGCGACTGGAATTTGAAGGTGGAGGGTTCCATACAGGAAAATCCTAATGACATTACGAGTAACGAATTTTCGTATGACCACAAAAATCTCGAAAACTATTTATCCGATTTCAATAAAAAAAAATATTGAATTGTTTTTATGTGCGCGGATGACATAGGTTATATTTTATGTTTTTATGTTTGTCTGGGCCTCCTAGGTTGGGGGTTCCATATCTCTAATTCCCAAACAAGTATCTCTGAGCTCTATGGCTGAATTTTCGTCGATTTTTTGGTATATATTTGTGTGTAGTATGTCAATGGACTGTTTTGTGAGAGTCTGTCAGTGCAACAGGAATTTAAAGATGGAGGGTTCCCTACCGGAAAATTCTTAAGACATATATAGGAAAAATTATCATGCTGTTCTCTCTTGGTGCATATCCGTGGATTGATCTGGATTGGTGTTCGGACTGGTTCTACGTGCGAGTAGGTCTCATAGAAGGTTTCCATACTCAAGACTTCTAATGACTCACTGGAGTACTCATAATCATTTTAGTTTTGTACTAGCTAGTACCGTATTAAAATAAAAAACAAAACACTATCTTATCATCAGACTGACATAAGAGTAATAAGCCTAATTTAAGGTTAGACCTCCGCACTTAATTTAGTAGCGTACTAAGTATCGATTATGAATACGCCTGTTTATGTTTTCATAACACAATCTACAAAAGTGTTTGCCCAGGAAGTGCCGGGTAAAACAGCTAGTAAATGATAAAATGATTCTAAAGCAATTTTATACAGTCTTTGTCTTTGTCAAACAATATTTTCATATCATTCACATCATTATTTTCTGATGTGAGTTTATCAATTTTTGAATAAGTTCTTTTAACTTTAAGTAAAAGTCTTTCATCCATAACCGAAGATTTACTTAATTAATCTGGAAATATAAATTCAGACCCTAAGCTGAAGAAATCTTCAAAATCATTGAAACTCACTTTATTGACCCAAATGTATACCAATTAGACTGCCTTTTTTTAGATTGTGCGCGCACTGTGTATAGTAAACTTACTCCAATTTTGATGATTTTTGATTTATTTGAAAAAGAAGAATTGAGAAATGGTTCCATATCTAGAAAAATTAAATTCCGAAACTTCCTTCCTTCCAAAAACCTCCTCCGAACGGGGTGAAGGAGATAATTTTTCAAAATCAAAAATCCGAGACAGCAAAATTATAGGTAAGACAATATCCGGAAACGTTTAAATTGAACCTTTTTTCACAAGAGTTACGGTTTTGGAGTTACGGCAATGATAAAGTCTCTAATATATGTATTTACACTATATGGAGGAAAATATGAGATGGCCAAATTAAAGAAGAGATTATTTGTAGCAATATTTAAATTGGACATTTATTAAATGAAGTTACGAATTTAGAGTTACAGCAGTAGTGAAGTCAGAAATATGTGTTTTCCCGCCACGATGTTTTTTTGAGATCTCAGAAAAATAACAAGTAGGTACAAGCAAAGAATTTACAAGGATAATAGGATAAGTACTATCTTCTTTGGTATTAGTGAACGTGCAACGATTTCCATGACCAATGTTAGAGTCAGAACTGTGAAATGAATATTTTTTAACAAAATTGCTTCGACTTTCAAAGACTGAACTGAAGTATTTTAATCTTCCTCATCGGACACTGATAAATCGTCTTCATTAACATGGGAGATAACAGGCTTCAATTTGTCAACCGACCAAATGCCAGTATACTTTTTCTGGGATCGTTTAGAACCTGGCAAATCTTCAATTACATAAGGATCATGAGGTAGTAGTTTTGTTATAATATACGGTCCTGAGTATTTTACGATTATATCTTTCCATTTGGTCGGGGTGTCGCCGTAGCATTTTTAATAACTTTTATTGAAAATTTTTCACCGAACTCGATAAATTTACGGCTAGTAAAGCAACTTCCCCTATCACATACTAATCGCTTTGGTACACCAACATTCTCAGCAATACTTTTCAGAAATATTATAGCTGGTGCTGCCTCCGTACTTGTTACAGGTTTCATAAATATAAATTTGGTGAAGGCATCAATTGCGGTGATTAAATATTTATTTTTTCTTTGGCTGGTTACGAAAGGGCCTAGATGGTCAATATGAATAGTATCCATCGGAACCTTTCCTTTCTCTATTGGATACAGAAATCCTTGTTGTTTATCTGTTTTCTCTTTGTTGTAATTACAAGGTAAACAACATGCGATATACTGCTTTATATATTTCCGCATACTACCGAACCAGTAGACTTTGGAAACTAGTTCGTATGTCTTATCAAGTCCGAAATGTCCAACTTGGTCGTGATTGTGTCGCAGAATTTCACGCCTGGCTATTTTTGGAACAACCCATTTATTTCCGTTCGGGGTTACCCTGTATAATCTGTTATCTTTAAGCGTGTATTCCTTATGAATAATCTTTTCCTCATTACTTTGGGGATTTCGAAGCAAGGTATCTTTAAGGAATTTACAACGCATATCGGAATCTTGTATAGACAGAATCCAATCATCCTTGCTTATGTTTATTGTATATATATTCGAAATTTCGTATTTCTCAGGTGGTTCAACTGGATTTCGACTAAGTGCGTCGACATGTCCCATTTTATGACCTGGTCGATATTCTATTGAAAAATTAAATTCTTGAGTAATTAGCCACCATCTGCCAATGCGAGGCACCAAATCTGTTTTCGAGAGTGTCGTACGAAGTGCATTGCAGTCAGTGACTACCTTGAATTCTATCCCAATTAAATACATTCGGAATCTTTGCAATGAACTTATTACTGCCATGGTTTCCAGCTCATAAGAATGGAAATGTTTCTCTTCGTTGCTGGTTTGTCTGCTAAAGTACATAACTGGACGAAAAGTATTATCTTTCTATTGTCCGACACCCAATTTTGATGCGTCTGTATGTACCTCAGTATTTAATTCTGAATCATAAATTGCAAGTACTGGCCGTTGTGTTAACTTTTGTTTCAATCAATTAAAAGCCTCATCTTGTTCCGTGCTCCAAACAAATGTGTGGTCCTTTTTAGTAAGATTCGTCAAAGGAACTGCGATTTTAGCGAAGTTTTGGGAATACTTCCTAAAATAGCTGCTTAATCCGACAAACTGTCGTACTTCGTGAACATTTGTTGGCGTTGGAAAGTCTCTAACTGCATTTATTTTATTTTCCCCTGGTCTAACTTCGCCACTACAAATTTCGTATCCTAAATACTCATTCGTGGTAAAGAAAAAGAAACATTTTTCGAATCTCAGTGTAAGGCCAGCTTTAGTGAATAGTATTTTTTCTAGGACAGCCAAAGCATCTTCCATTGATGTAGCGGGTATCAAAATATCATCTAAGTAAGCCAAGGCGACAGAAAACCTCATAGTACCTAATACTTGATTTATCTTTCTTTGAAAGACAGCTGGTGCGTTAACTAACCCAAAAGTAACACGCAAGAATTCATAATGTCCATCCAGGGTGATGAATGCTGTTTTGTCAATACTGTCTTTTGACATGGGTATTTGATGATATCCCATTTTCAAGTCTAAGTTAATAAAATAATTGGCAGATTTTAATCTTTCTAAGTGGTCATCCGCTCTAGGCAATGGATATCGATCCTTTAGAGTTTTGGAATTTAATTTTCTGTAATCCACGCACATTCGAACCTCGCCTGTTTTCTTTTTTACCAGAAGTATGGGACTGGCGTATGGCGAATTGGATTCGCGAATTATGTTGTTGCCCAAAAGATCCTGAACTATATCTCGAACTGTTTCTCGTTCAGAACATGATAAACGATAAGGTCTATATGTCACCGGTTCGTTATCTGTCAGACTGATAGACATCTCAACATCTTGTGCTATACCTAGTTCCTTCACATTGAAAGCAAAACAGCTGCGATACTGATTTAATAAATTTAGGAGTCTTATTCTGGATATTTGGTCTAGATTTTCGTTAATTTGTTTTACAATATGGTCCATAGTGAATTGAACAGATACAGGGTTGACATGAACAGAATAAATATTACTCACCGAGGATGGAGTGTCTTCCTCTATGCATGGCTGACCTCTGGCTAAGACTTTTCCGGCACTGAAAACGATATCCTGATCGGAAGGGTTCAGCACTGGAATCATGCCGCCAGAACACGATGCAACACAATTCGGTAATAAGTATTCTTGATCAGGAATCCTTCGTAAACTTTGTTGAATATAGATGTCTCCTTGGTATTCGCCGCTGCAGGAATACGTTATATGTCCAACGTGGTTGGCAGGTATGACAGTGTCATTCTTTGACCATAGCGTTACTTTCTTTGGCGTTAGTTTTTCTACTTCTGATAATGCAACGAAGTTGGAATTAAAAAGCCTCAACTCGTCGCCTCGTATTACAAATGTCACATCAGCTTTATTAATAAATGTTTGGCCTATTAATACTGGTATATCTTATACTGAATCAGATACAATCAAACATTTTACCTCTGCATTAATTAAATCCACCTCAAGTCTCACTATTGCCTCACCAATAGCGTTGATTGTACCACCAGCATATCCAGTAATCACTTCCTTGCTGGGTGACAGATCCAGATTTAGACGTTTAGCGTCTGATTCGCGCACTGTCACAATACTACACCCTGTGTCAATGTAGCCTTTCAGATCTGTCCCATTTATTTTGCATGTGACAAAATAGCACTTGTTCATTTTCTTATCTGTTTTGCATTCCAAAGCTTTTTTTGTAGTATTCAATGACTTTGGTAAAGATCTCCAGCAATTAGAAACGTTATGTCCAAGTCTATGGCATTTTGTGCACTTTAACTTTGGTTTGTCACAATTCGAAGCAAAGTGTGATCGGCTGCCACAATTAAAACATTTTTGGGAGTTTTTCACTGCGTTTCCCGACTGTCTTTCTTCTTTAGGTTTATCGTCACTACTTGATATAACATACGTACCTAGACGATTTTTTACATTCAAATGACCTGGCTTTCTTGTAGGCAAAAATCTTGTAACATGTTCTTGGTTGGATAATGTTGATAAATAATTACTATACAAATCTTCTGGTGTTGAATATTTTCCTGCTCTTGCACTCATCTGAATAGTTTCGTTGTCTATACCATCAATTAGACACGACACAGCTTTACTGCTATCAATTTCACACGACTGCAGTAGGCATAACTTTGCAAAATAATATTGAGTCCATGTCTCGTTCCTTTGTTTTTTCCTCTCTACCAACTTTCTGAGTATTGCAGCGAAATCGCGCTGCTCAGGGAAAGATTTTATTATTAAATGTTTCCATTCTTCCCAAGTATGTTCGTAGTTATCTAAATTATAATACCATGTCTTCGCCAGACCGCTGATTCTGCACTTCATGTGGTATATGATGGTTGGCTCGCTCCAAGAATTGATCCTTGCAATCTGGTCAATTTTGCTTATCTACTTAGCTGAAGTTAAGTTTGTGTCTCCAGGGACAAACAAAGGAATTGCGTCAGGTTTAATGATATCTGCTCTAATTTATTAGAAAGTGTTTCTACCATTTTTTCTAAATGTTTGATACGGCTTCTTTCATTTGTAGAATCATTTATTGAAATAACTGAGTCTCGCACCTGCGACCCTGTACTCATAACAGGTACGTTTTCATCAATAGGTGGTCTCTCACAGTCATGTTCACGGTAACCTGTTACTTCCCGTTCCAAATCTATCGCGACGCGCCTCCGCATCGCTACAGGGCCCATGTCGCCGTTGCCGAGACCGCGACTGACGTACGTCTCTATACTTTCTTTTATCTGCCGCGCGGAAGTGAGAGCGAGATCTACTGTAGCTCGGTGTGGTACGAGTATATCGGCTGCCACCCTCCTGGTTTCTTCGCACGGACTCCGACCTTGAGCCCGAACGATGCCTCCTATGAATTGTTTTTGAATGTCTATTGTCACTCATTATTATACGAGAATCTACGCTCTTTCAAACTTTGACACGCAAGTTATTAATCTCACCGCTGCTCTAAAAGCGCTAAACTATTGTCTTTTAATAAACTTTATTTAGATTTACAATTAGATTTAGAGATTTAGATTTAGATTTAAGAGGGGGTTACATTGCACTGCGACCATAAGGTCTATTGTGCCCCCCACCTGAGTTGCACTCGCCTATACGCGGTCTACAACTCGCCTTCCAGTTCCAGAGTTCTAATGAGCTCCAGTATCTGGGTTGGCTTCAAGGAGGATACTTCCTCACTACTGCAGGTTGCTAGTCCAAGGCACTGTTTGCGTTGGCTAGCAATGGCGAGGCATTCCGTCACCAGGTGATCCGGAGTTTCCTCCTCTTCCCCGCAGAATCTGCACTCGTCATCCTCTGCTAGACCTAATCTCATTAGATGCTTCTTAAGGCAACAGTGTCCTGTAAGAAATCCAGTGAGTAGGTGTAGCTTGTTCTTGCTGAGATCCAAATACCTTTTGGATCTTGCAGTATCAAAGGTTTTTAGAAACTTTTTGGAATGATCCAATCCAGGGGTATCCCGCAAGAGTGTTTCTCTTACGGTTTTTTCCTTCTCCAGAAACTCCTTCTTGTAGGTGCTTTTATCTGTGCCACAGAAGGGTTCTGGGCCAGTAAATGGAGTTTGTGCTCCTTTCCTGGCCAGTGTGTTGGCCTCCTCGTTGCCTTTGATTCCCGAGTGGCCGGGAACCCAGACTAAGTAGACCCTGTTGTTCTTGCCTAGCTCATTGAGCTTCCTTCGGCACTCCCATACCATTTTAGAGTCAATGGTATGAGAGTTCAGTGCTTTAATTGCAGCTTGACTATCAGAATGTATTGCAATGTCACATTTCTGATAGTTTCTTTCAAGGTTCACCTCCACGCATCTCTCAATTGCAAGCAATTCTGCTTGAAAGACGCTTGGGCAGCGGCCTAGCGCAAATGAGCATTTGGTGCGATTCCCAAACACTCCAGCGCCTGTCCCCATCGTGGTCTTAGAACCATCAGTGTACCATTTGATGGTATTCTTTTTGAGAGCTTGGGTTGTGAGCCCCCTGTCCCAATCTTCTCTGCTACTTAGCACCGTGGTGAAAGTTCTCTCGATGCTAATTTTCTTTGTCATTACATCACTGGGAAGGTTTGCTGATGGGATGTGTTTGGACAAAGAGGACCAAGCCCTCTGATTCCGAATTCCCACCATTTCTGAACCTTCCCTAGATAGTCTTAGAATGGCCTCATGGGCCAATCTGTCTATCACTAGATGGAGAGGTGTGAGATCTGTGATGATCTCTAGTGCCCTGGTCGGGCAAGTTCTCATGGCTCCAGTGATACAGACACAGGCTAGTCTTTGTATTCTATCGAGGGTTTTCCTCGTATTGCTCTGACTTGCCTTGCCATGCCAGGCTATTGACCCATATGATATTATCGGTCTTACAATCATGACGTACATCCATCGCAGTATTTTTGGGTTACATCCCCAAGTCTTACCAGTCAGATTTCTGCACGCCATTAAGGCCTTTATTGCTTTGCTAGCAGTAGCCTTAATATGTTTGTTCCACAGAAGCTTGCTATCTAGTGTTAATCCCAGATATTTGACTTCAGCCTTCCAGCTTATTATGTCTCCACTTAAAGTGAGAGGTTTCATAGCTGGAAGTTTCCTTTTCCTAGTAAATGGAATAATTGTGGTCTTGGATGGGTTTATGCTAAGCCCCACTGACAAGCACCATTGCTCAATAGTTCTGAGGCCCTCCTGCAATAATTCGCATAGGGTGTTCGCGAATTTTCCTCGGACTATTAGGACTATGTCGTCGGCATAGCCTATACATGTGAAGCCAAGCTACGTGAGTTTGTGGAGTAACTCGTCTACTACTAAGCTCCATAGGAGGGGAGATATTACTCCTCCTTGAGGTGTTCCACGAGTAGCTTTAACAGAGGTGGTGTGATCACCTACTTGGGCCTCAGCTATTCTCGTCTTCAACATCTCATACATCCATTTGATAATGGTCTTGTTCACTCCTCGCCGTGTGAGTGCCTCCCTGATTGACACATATGTGGTGTTGTCAAAAGCCCCAGATATGTCCAGGAAGGCACACATTGCGATTTCTTTATTGTTCAGAGAGCTCTGAATGACCTCGGTTAGCTGATACAGCGCGGTTTCTGTTGAACGCCCAGCCCTGTATGCATGCTGACATTTATGAAGTGGTTTGTCCTTCAGAGTCTCTGTTCTTATGTAGTTATCCACTACTTTCTCCATCGTTTTCAGTAAAAACGATGTTAAACAGATAGGTCGGAAAGATCGGGGTCAGTCCCATTTTTCTTCCCTATTTTCGGTATGAAGATTACTTTGGCTCTTTGCCATATGCGGTATAAAGCCCCGTGCTAGGCAGCTTCTTGTAATCTTCAGGAGATGGGGAAGGATCTCCTCCATTCCTTTCTATAGGAGTATTGGGAATATGCCATCTACTCCCGGCGATTTATAAGGTTGAAAGGTGTTGACTGCCCATTCCAACCTTTGTCTTGTAAATATCTTCTTAGCAATACTCCAATCTTCCTTGCGAGGATTCGTGGTTTGGATTGCTACGTCAGTACTACTGAGGGGTTCACTTCCAGGGAAGTGTGTTTTGAGAAGTAGAGCAGATCGCTCCTCTTCTCCCTCAGTGTATGTCCCGTCTGGCTTCTTGAGCGACATTAAGGGGCTGATTGCCCCTTTTGCCATGACTTTTTGCAATCTGGCTGCAGTAGGAGTCGAAGTGATATTTTCACAAAAAGCTTGAAAGTGAAGCCTCTTGGCCTTCCTGATCTCCTTATTGTATTGTGTGAGCTTCTCTGTGTAGCCCTGCCAATTATGGTCTCTTTTGGCCCTGTTGAAGAGCCGACGGACCTCTAGGTTTGACAGGTTTTTGTTCCACCAAGGTGCTTCCTTGCTTGATCGAGCTTTTGAGAGTGGGCAACTTGATTGGAATGCCTCCGTTATCGCCACACTGACCAGTTCGACCTCTTGATCCAGATCGCAGTGTGGGTGTTTGACCCCATTACTTTCGATCTGTTCCAAGTTTTGCTTCAGAAGGGTCTTATATTTAGACCAATCTGTATTTCTAGGGTTACGAGTTGGAGACAGTGAGGTTACTTCCCCCGCAATCCTAAACTCTATAATCCTATGATCGGAGAGAGAGGGTTCCTCCATCACTCTCCAATCAAATACGTTATTCCTGGCAGTAAAGCTGGCAATTGTTACGTCCAGGACCTCTTCTCTTGCTCTCGTGACAAAAGTGGGGGTTGTTCCCACATTAAGGGTTTGTAGATTAGTAGCTTAGAAATATTCAAGTAAGCACTCACCTCTAGGGTTGTTGTTCGTGCTTCCCCAAATAACATTGTGGGCATTGGCATCACAGCCTATGATGACTGGCAGTTGTCTGCTATTGCAGTATTGCTCTAGCTCTTGAGCTTCTACTGGAGGTATTGCAGTATTGTCTCCAGCGAAATAGGCAGATGCAATAACTATGTCTCGGTTGATGCCCCCAGTGTTGAGGTGTACTAGAATTGGAACTAGATCCCGAGTCATGAATTCTGAAACACATGTGTAATTAATGTTGTTTCTTATGATCACACAGGCACGAGGGGACTCCTGCCTCTGGTCATAGATCAATTTTGAATCTTTAGATGCCAAACCTTTAATTTGGCCTGCTTTGCCTGTCCAGGGTTCCTGGATCAGTACAAAATCAAGTTGGGATTTCGCAAACAGCCTTGCAATCACTGCTGAAGCTCCCTTCGCGTGATGCAAGTTCACTTGCGCCACCTTGGAGAAAGCGATGAAGGTGCTGTAGTCTGGGGTGTAGGGGCTGGGTAGTCCAGCCTCAAATTCCCCCCCTCCTCTCTTTCCTCCTGTCCCTCATCGAGATCCATCGGGAGGGTAGTCTCCTTGGAGCTCGAGCGGGTATCTGGGTCTCGGATTATGGCCTCGACCCCCGCATTGGTTCGCTCTTCCCCCAGGACTGCAGATGATTTCTCTGCCGCCCCGGCTTCTTTGGCAGAGCCAGCAGCGGCCTCGACCAGACCTGAGCTGGCAGTTTTATCCTGCACACTGGAGTCCGTAGATGTGGAGGGCATCTCCGCATCTTTTAGACCTCCCGCAGGATTATTTTTCCGTCCTAGCCCCGAGACAGACACACGTCCAAACCTAAAGTTTAAGACGCATCCTTCTGCCTTCAGGGCCTCTCCTGATTGGTGATCGATCCCAATCGTGAGGACAGTACCGGTTCCCTCCTTTTTGGAGTTGAGAACTTCCCAGGCTCCGGTACTGAGCCAGGTGTTCTGTACTTCGACGAGTCGGAGGATCTTCTCCGTCTCCATTTCGAAGCTTCTTGGGAAGTACACCGTTACAGTGACGGGCTTGGGGATGTTTTTCTCCTCCACCGCCACTAACTCGGGTCCTTCCCAAGACCTCAAGGCCGGCACTACTCCAATGAGCCAGTCCGCCGAATCCTGAGAACCGCAGTCCACCAGCATCATTCCACAGCGGAAATGTATACCGGTGAAGTGCATTCCCTTCACCTCTCCACTGCACATCTCTTCCACTAGAGTATCCTCCAGTGTTGAGAGCCGCTGTGGTTCCAGGATTACTCTAGGGTAATCCTTGGGTATGATGCCCACACGAATAGCCTTTACGGCCTTGGCAGCTGCAGCGTATCCAGTGGCATGCCCGGTTTTTGCTGCAGCTGTTTTCGGCTTTTTAGGCTGAGGCCGTTCCGGAGGAGTGATATGCTCCGCGCCTCTCTTTCCCGTCCCTTTTCCCGTCGGTGTTACCTTCGGGGTCGGGACAGTAGGTGGTGTGGAGTGCTGAAGAGCCTTTTTTCTGGCCTCCTCAGGTGCAAGTCCCTGATGGAGGAGTCGCAGGTACTTCCGCACTCCTGCTCCACTGAGCCCCTTTCTCAGTGGATCGTCTCTGCCGCCCGGCTGTCCGAGTTTCTGCAGGTCGAACGGCAAACGATTTCTTTGCCGTTTGGCATTTCCCTTTTTTACAGGGAGCCCGGATGAAGAGGTGGAGGCTTTCTCCATCTCTCCTCCGGTGAGTTGGGTTTTATGTGTATTTTCCATAAAGTTCCCACGAGTAGCTGGGGACAAATCGGTCCACTCCTGCAGAGCCCCGCATGCAGGAGTAAGGGGTTAATACAGTGGAGTTCCCCCTTGTTCTCCAAGGTCGAAACCAGTAGAGACCAGTCCTCTATCTGACCATGCATCCCTCGGCCTGGTTTCCCGCCTTGGATTTAGAATTTTTGATGAGGTTATTTCCTCTTGGTCCGGGCGGTTAAGCCAAGACCCCCCCCGCATCACTAGCCCGCGAGACATGACCACAGACGACCAGGATGCGTTGGTTTGACAGGGTGGTTTCGAGGTTAGCTCGAACGCACACCTGGCATCGTTGTACCTGAGTGCAATTCCCTTAGCCACGACACTACAGCTGGGACAGGTGAAGTTGGTCCGCGGCAGGGTATTCGTGGCTGCCAATTGAGTTTTTAGTCTCAATGAGCCTTATTTCCCCGCAGGCCCCCTTCTCATATAAAAGTCATCGTCAGAGGCCCCCTCCTATCCGCCACCTGGAGACGCGCCGGGTTGGCACTTCGCTCCTCCCAGATGCTGATTGACAACATCCGGACCACGCCTGCCTGCCTGCCTGGAACCCGTCGTTCAGTTGTCCAGGGCCGCATTTAGAAATTTCCTTACATAAGGGATACTAAGAATAATTTAACATTTTCCATAATTTCAGAACTTCGCGACAGGTATGAAATTATTCAAAAAAATTATTTAATACTGGGCAATTTATCCACTAACGCAACTTTTCAAGATCATTTGCAAAAATCTTCTGGTGAATCGATTTTGCAAATGTTTTTAATAATAGCCCTTCATCTATGCAAATGAAAATTCCAGATGATAGTTCCTAAAATGTTGATTTCATACTACTCATGAATGTGAGATTTAATAAAAATCATTCATCCAGTTCGACCCACAACATTCAAATTTTGCATTCGATGATAACAATTTAGAACAAAATTAATATTTTTAACAAAAAATGGACCGACTTCTTTTCAGGCTGGTACTTTTGAAGTTGCGCAATTTTAGTTAGATACAAGATTTTTGGCACGAATTTCTACTAGCATCAATAGAATTTATTATTTTGTATTTTTGACCGATAAACCCAAACGGTGAAGGTATTTTTTAAAAAGTTTTTTACAGGGTGATTTCTTTATCGTGCCCATTAGAAGATTTTCACATGAAAATCGAGGTAGAAATATGAAAATTTGATCCGGACTATAATCAACGTAGCCCTCCTTAGTGAAAATGTGTATAAAATGTTGACACTTCCGGTTATACCGGAAATTGTACTAACTTTGTTTTTTCAAATGATACCCCCGTTTTTTATTAGATATTTGAATCCCATATATTTAATTAAGTATGAAAAACCCTAGTTATTATAACTTATCTGTCACAGTTTTTGACGTATGTCATTTTTACTGCAAAACGTTCTCATGACAGATGTCTATTTAAAATTCATAACTCTCTTATTGTCAACCGGAAAAGCAAAAAGTTGTTTTTGATCGTTGCCCGAAGTTTGAAATTCCTTCAGTATGCCCATTATTCTGAAAATTCTTTTGTTTAAAAAATAAAAAAAATATATTAAAAACGTCAATGACAAAAGTTTAACAGACTTTTCTTAATATCACATAACTGTTTTTCTATCGCCATTAGGTAGACAACTGAATTTTAGGGGAATGTTTATCACACTTTGTTATGTTTTTTCAAATAATGAAAAAGATATTCGAGATTTTTTTAAATTTTCTATCGCGAATGTCTGTTACTGATACCACGTTTTAGCTGTCAAGTTGATAGTTTTGAAAGTTGAAGTACATAACGTCTGTTATAAAAATCCAGATGAATCAGTATCTAAACGGTGTCTTTTTACTATTTACGGAAGCTGCGATAGAATAGTGGAAAGAACCTGTCGTGAATTTAATGCCCAATATCCTGAGATACCTCTAATGAATAGGAAGAAATTTTCATGCAAACGCCAAGGTTTATACTTACTGGAACAAAAATCCACTCAATAGTAGGATTAAAATAATGACAGAAGTTGAACAAAATAATGACGTGAATATTTTTATATTTAGCATTAAGGACACGTTTATTAATCTTCCTTAGGTTTGTTCCGTTTCTCAAGGAGGTATTTAAATTTTTAAGAATGTTATGTCCCAAATGATATGATCGCCTTAATTGGCTTTTAAACATGGACAAATTGCAACTACTATCAATATTCTTTATATAGGGAGATGTTTAATTTGATCAGTTGAAAAATTGTGATATTGTTTTTGTAACAGACGTTTTGTACTTCTACTTTCAAAACTATCAATTTGCCAGCTAAAACATAGTATCAGTAACAGCGATTGTTTTACGTCCATGGTCAACTAGTCACTCGAAAAAATACATTCCCGATAGAAAGTTTAAAATAATCTCGAATATCTTTTTTATTATTTGATAAAAACATAAGAGAATGTAATTAGGATTCCCCTAAAATTTTATTTTATACCTAATACCTATATAAATTGGTAGGTAGTGCTATTACAAAAAGTTGAGTTTTTTAACTTTTGTCATGGACGTATATATTTTTTTTTGGAGTGTTTATCAAGAAAATTTTCAGAATGAAAGGAAATAACAACTTCGGGCTACCGATCAAATACAACTTTTTGCTTTTCCGATTGACAATAAGAGATATATGAATTTTTAAATGGACATGGGTCATGAGAACTTTTTGCAATAAATTGACATACGACAAAAACAATGGAAGATAAGTTATAACAACTAGGGCTTTTCATACTTAATTAAATTTGTGGAATTCAAATATCTAATAAAAAACAGGGATTTCCATTTGAAAAAATAAAGTTAATACAATTTTTGATGTAACCGGAAAGTGACACCAATTTATAAATATTTTCACTAAACTGGGCAACGCTGATTTTAGCCAGGTTCAAATTTTCATATTTCAATCTGAACATCAAGTCTCCTAATGGGCACATTAAAAAAATCAGCCTTTGTAGAAGACGTACTCCGATTTTGATAATTTTCATTCATTTGAAAGAAGAGACTTGATAATGCATATCCGAAATCTCCTTCCCTCCTAAAACCTCCCCGAATGGGGTGGAGGGGGCAAATTTTTTCGAAAATCGAAAATCCTAGATGGCAGAATTGAAGATAGCAAAATATCCGGAAACGTTTAAATTGAACATTTTTTCAAAAAAGCTGCGGTTTTCGAATTTGTGCGATGTTAAAATTTTAAATACCTGTGTGTAATTTCGCTATGTGGAAGAGGCAATTTCATTGAAAAACTGAAAATCTGAGAATGGAAAATTTATGACCAGATTATTTGTAGCAACATTTATATTGAACTTTTGAAGAGTGGTAAAGTTTATTATATGCGTATTCCGCGACGATTTTCTTGGATTTCTGAATAATAGCAAATACAAGCAAAGCATACTTGGATAATGGTGAACGTTTAATGATTTTCGTGACAAATGTAACACTAAAAGGTATAAAATAATATTAATTCTATTCGTGCTGGTACTTGTGAAGTTGGTGCCAATAGTTTTCAATCTAACTGCAACTGCACAACTTCAAAATAATAGAATTAATATTATTTTGTAATTTAACTGATAACGTCGGTCCAATTTTTTAAAAATTTATTTTAAAAGTATCAGAGCACCAACTAATAAAGTCGGAGCAATTTTGTAAAAAAAATATTCATTTCACAGTTCTGACTCGAACATTGGTCATGGAAATCGTTGAACGTTCACTAATACCAAAGAAGATAGTACTTATCCTATTATCCTTGTATATTCTTTGCTTCTACCTACGTGTTATTATGCAGAGATCTCAAAACATCGTGGCGGAAATACACATATTTCTGACTTCACTACTGCTGTAACTCGAAAATCGTAACGTCATTTGGTAAATGTCCAATTTAAATGTTGCTACAAATAATCTCTTCCTTAATTTGGCCATCTCATATTTTCCTCCACATAGCGGATATACATATATTACAGACTTTATCATTGCCGTAACTCGAAAACCGTAACTCTTGTGAAAAAAGGTTCAATCTAAACGTTTTCGGATATTGTCTTATCTATAATTCTGCTGTCTCGGATTTTTGATTTTGAAAAATTATCTCCTTAACCCCGTTCGGAGGAGGTTTTTGAAAAGAAGGAAGTTTCGGATTCTAATTTTTTTAGATATGGAACCATTTCTCAATTCTCCTTTTTCAAATAAATCAAAAAATATCAAAATCGGAGTAGGTTTACTATACACACTGCGCACACAAACTAAAAAAAACAGGCAGTCGAAATGGTATACATTTGGGTCAATAAAGTGAGTTTCAATAATTTTGAAGATTTCTCCAGCTAAGGGTCTGAATTCATATCTCCAGATTATTTAAGTAAATCTTCGGATATGGATGAAAGACTTTTACTGAAATTTGAACGAACTTATTCAAAAAGTGGTAAACTTACATCAGAAAATAATGTTAACTAAACTATGATATGAAAATATTGTTTAACAAAGACTAAATACCTTTGTATACAATTGCTTTAGAAACATTTTATCATTTACTAGCTGTTCCCACTTCCTGGGTAAACACTTTCGTAGATTGTGTTATGAAAACATAAACATACGTATTGTGGATACTTAGTACGCTACTAAATTAAGTGCGGAGGTCTAACCTTAAATGAGGTTTATGATTCTTATGTCAGTCTTATTATAGGATATTGTTTTGTTTTTTATTTTAATACGGTACTAGCTAGAACCAAAATAAGATTGGATTATGAATACGTCAGTAAGTCATTAGAAGTCTTGAGCATGGAAACCTTCTATGAGACCTACTCGCACGTAGAACCAGTCCGAACACCGATCCAGATCAATCCACAGATATGCACCAAGAGAGAACAGCATGATAATTTTTCCTACATATGTCTAAAGAATTTTCTGGTAGGAACCCTCCATCTTTAAATTCCAGTCGCACTGACAGACTCTCACAAAACAGTCCAGTGACATACTACATACAAATATATACCGAAAAATCCACGAAAATTCAGCCATAGAGCTCAAAGATACCTCTTTGGGAATTACAGATTTGGAACCCTCAACATAGGAGGCTCAGACAAACATATAATATAACCTATGTCATCCGCGCAAATAAAAAAAATTCATTAATTTTTGGATAGGTAAGTAGTTTTCTAGATTTTTGTGGTCATACGAAAAGGCATTACTCGTATATTATATTAGTATAGATTATTTTGTATCTAACCTAGGTACCTATCTATTTGTATATAAAGTCAAGTTTTATATTAAGTTATAATTATCTTAGCAAACCGTAAATAACTTTATGATTATGTTGTAAAAAGATCTGATTCCATTCAATACATCAATAAAAAAATGTTTTACTTAGTTTAAATAACCTTCAAACTTCAGGATGATTCTCGTATTCTTTAAATTTGATTTAAGAGAAGACTGATTCAGAATAAAAACGTTTGTATATAATTTATTTAAATAATGACTTATATTTTTAACTACTTCTACGCGTATCCTCTACCTATTTGATATTTATTTCACAAAAAGAGTGTGATTATTTTCAATATTATGTTTGCAGAATCATAAAATGTTTTATTTGGTTTTATAACTTTGAAACCCTAGGAACACTTTAAAATACTTTTTCTCTGATTATTGATATTTTTGCTTCGCTCTCCGCTCGTTCTCACTTGAAGTTTTCATGTATACCCCATAATACTCATACATATATGTTATATCATGGTATATCACAACCTCAGAAAATTGAAGAATTCATTACATTGTTGCTAAACCTTCACAACATACTGAGGCTATATACCGTGAAGTGTATAAGAAGAAGCCCTCTACATTTGATTTCGAGGAACTTTTGGTGTATAGATGAATAGCCACCTTAGGAGGACCACATAAATTTCAAATAAATTTTATTTCCAGGCCACCTATGAGATATATTATAAACCTAGACCGATTTTATGAAAGACTGACAAGTGAGGAAGTGTTATAAAATTTTCTAGTCAACGGATGGTGCATTCTTGTCAATATATATATAATTTCCTGCTTATATTTCCACAGTGTTGGATAGAGTCGGTTTAATATTTGTCCTGTCCCTACCAGAAGTGTAGCGAAAAGCCACACTTCTTGCAGGAAAAAGGCTCATTGTTCCAGATAATACAGGTGATCTTTGGATAATGGTTCTTGACGTGTAAGAAAGCCTATGTTGTTTTGTGTGGTGTTTTCACTATTTTCCTCGCATTTTTTACGATCTTTCTCTCCATAAGAACCTTCCTTATGCCTTAACGAAAATATAAAAACTAAAATTATCCGAATTCGTATATATATATATATATATATATATATATATATATATATATATATATATAATTTTATTTTGGATGTATCTTGGGATTTAGGTTCGGTTTGCACAAAAGGGATCAGATATTCATCTTAGCGTATATTTCAAAATTAAGACGTTTCGCTTGGGGCTCCAAGCTTCATCAGTTAAAAAACATATTACTGCTAAAAAATATTAATAAAATAAATGAATACATATAAAATTACCTTTCGTACCTTAAACACATATAGGAACTAGTTTATGTTTACCATAATTGAGATTTTTTTATTTTTTGTGGAAATCAATCATTCTTCTTTTTCTATCACGTTTGTTAGTATGGCATGTGTTGATTTTTATGACAGGTCTGTTTTTACGCTATATATATTTTGAGAAAATTATTTCCAAAAGTCAATTATAAAGACTGGTGTATTATGTTTGGTGTGTATTGTTGTGTCTATGCTACCATCTGTTGTACGTTTATCAGGAACTCTTTTGCTATGGTGGTTGTGGTTTATTTGGAATTGTGGAATGGGAGAGGAATATTATTTAAACAAAAGTATTATACAAACACTTTGTAAAAAAAGGAGAGGAGATGGAGTTTCTTTTTATTAAATAATTTTATGGTATATTTTGCTGAGATTCTTAATGTCAGTTTTATCATTCACTGTATTAGGATTGAGCTTAATATGAATCATTTCAAGAAATTCTCTTTTCTTTTTGTCCTTTTCGGTTGCTAAAATTTTAATATTATTGTAGTTAAATTCGTGTTTGCTTGTTTTTTTATGTTTATTAAGAGCTGTTGCAGAATTTTTTGTATATTTGTGTCCGTTTATTCTACCTTCGAGGTGTTGGGAGGTTTGTCCAATGTATACCTTGTTACAATTTTCTCCATTACACGAGATTTGGTATACTACATGTGTTTTTTTGTTGGTTGGATTATCAGTTCTTAATTTGGAGAAAGTCATTTTGTTTAGGGTATTATATCCTTTGTGTCCAATCTGAATATTGTATGGCCGCGTAATATTTGACAGTTTTTCCGATAGTCCTTTAATGTATGGTAGTCCTATATGAAGAGATTCCGGAAGATTTGTGTTTGTTTTTTTGGTGTATTATAAAACTTATGAATCCTGCTTTTAAAATTTTTATTTATGATGGCTGAGGGATAGTTATTATTAGTTAATGTTTTCTTTGCTTTTTCAATAGCTAAATGTCGGAATTCTGGGTCGGATAGTGCAATCGCACGGTCTGCAAGGCCGATGACAACAGATTTTTTTTGGGATAACGGATGGTGAGATTTATAATCTACCAGACCACGTTTCTTTTGTATACCAATTTGTTCTTTTCAGTTTCATTTATTCTATGTATCGTCATGTCAAGGAAATTGATTTTATTATTATTTTCTAATTCAATTGTGAACTTTAGCTTAGGATGGAATGAGTTGAACATTTCTTGGACATAGTTTGATTTTTCCTTTGGAATTAATAATATGCAGTCATCGACATATCTGCGATAAAGTGGCAATCTGAAATTTAATTTGGGTATTATGCTAGATTCAAGTTCTTCGAGGACAAGTTGTGCAACAACACTAGAAATTGCAGCTCCCATCGCGCAGCCTTCGATTTGTTTATAGAATTTATCTTTGTATTGAAAATATGTGGAAGTGAGAGTATATTCAATTGCTTTTTGTAATTCATTAAGTGGTAGTGTGGTATAGTTTTTTATTTTTTCCCATTTTTTTGTGATTATGTCTTGTGCTAGTTTTAATGGGATATTGGTATATAATGATACGACGTCTAGTGATATAAGTATGTGGTTTGTTGGTATTTTTATATTTTTTAGCAGTAATATGTTTTTTAACTGATGAAGCTTGGAGCCCCAAGCGAAACGTCTTAATTTTAAAATATACGCTAAGATGAATATCTGACCCCTTTTGTGCAAACCGAACCTAAATCCCAAGATACATCCAAAATAAAATTATATATAATGGTTCAAGAATTTCACAGAAAATAGAATATATATGCATGGGTGAAAAAATGCAGAACTGTCTGAGGACACACAAGTTATAGGATAATCAGTCGCCATTTCTTAACTATTTTAACTAACTATTCGCTGCTCCATATCGGTTGCGGTTTTTAATCCATTGACGAACCCAAATTGTTCTTTTTTGACGACTTCAAGAAAAGGAGAAGGTATACAATTCGGTTGTATGTTTGCTTTTTTTCATGGCTGTTCGCGCGTTTTGCATAGTAAACGTACTCCGATTTAGAATATTTTTATTTCATTTGAAAGAGGAGAGTTGAGAAATGGTCCCATATTGAAAAAAATCAAATCCAAAATCACCTTCCCTCCAAATCCGAGACTACAGAATTAATGAAAATTTCATATCCGGAAATGTTTAAATTGGACATATTCAAAAATAATCATACGTTTCCGCGCTATACAGTCTGAAATATGTGTTTCAGCTATGTGGAAGGGGCAAATTTTTCCGAAAATCGCAAATTCAAAATTTGAAAATTAGAAAGGGGACCATATCCGGAAACATTTAAATGGAAAATTGTTTCAAACGAGTTACAGTTTCCGAGTTTCGCAATGGTAAAGTCTGAAATATGAATATGAAATATGAATCAGCCAAATTAAATAAAAGATTATATGTAGCAATATTTAAATTGAGTAACGGTTTTCGAGTTACAGCAGTAAAGTCTGGAATATGTATATTTGCGCCACGATGTTTTGAGATCTATGAATAATAAATAACAAGTACAAGCTAAGCCTATAACTTTTTAGGTATAAGTGAAGGTTCAACAATTTTCATGTCTAATGTTACACTCAAAAATGTAAAAGAAATATTTTTTACGAAAATTTGGACCAACTTTATTAGTTGGTGACTGAAAAATACAAAATAATATCAATTCTATTGATGCTGGTAATTTTGAAGTTGTCCAGTTGCTGTTGTAGGCAGCAACTCCAAGAGAACCAGCACCAATAGAATTAATTTTATTTTGTATTTTTCAGTGCAACAACTAATAAATTCGGTCCAATTTTTTGTAAAAAATATTTTTACGGTTGCTTTCTCGTCTTCTATTTTGTCGTCTTCGCAGCAATATCAGGGCTACGGCTGCAGTAGCTTTTCTTTGTTCATCAGAATTCATTATTAATATACAACAGACCACACCAAAATTATACTTGTCGATATCAAAAAATTATTGAAAGTATAGAGAGCAACTTTTAATTGCCCTGCAACTTTAAAAAATGTCTTTGCCATTTTTAAGTTGCGCAGTTCATTTATGTCGCCACTTTGGGAGCAATTTTGCTCATGTGTGAACAGATCGCGCAATTTTGGAATGGCGCCAGAAGAACTTGCGCCACAAAAATGTATAAGTCTGCGAGTACCTTAACCTCACAAACCTGTCGCTGCCACACACCATACATCAAACAGCCCGATTCCAAATGGATAAAGGCAAGTTCTCTGTAAAAAACTTCATCAAAGATAAGAACCTCAAGTCAAGGCAAACAGTAAATGCTCAACTTGAACCAGAGCTGCATCAAGAACAAACCCTCGATGGTAGCCCCCGCTAAACCTATCTCGAAAAAGTGCAGAATGGCAAGCCCAATCTGCGAAATGGCAACCGGTTTGTACAGACCTCCAGCGTGTTCTCAGAGGGTCATCAAAAGACCTGAACATGGAAACGGTTGAATTTGGGCAAAGAGGTGGAGGATGCGGTGGTTTCAGGTTTACTGGCTGGGATGATGGTGACGGTGATTGTCTGCTCGAGATTTAATGGTAGGCCGAATTGGGAAGTTCGTAGGACTTGGATCAGATTTGGATCCGGTGGATAAGTGTGGATTTATGCAGCCTAAAATAACAAATAGCAAATAACAATTATCAATTAACAAATAACAAATATGAGTTGAAGATCTTATTTTTCAATGACAGTGTTTATGCAGCCACGTAACAATTATCAATTAACAAATAACAAATAAGAAGTTAACCAACTTTTAACTTTCTACGTTAATTGAACGAGATTTTCTTATTGTGCGCAAATAATACGCAGATGACCGCCGATTGGCCCATCCGATGACGAAATTTAATATAATTCCTGTCAAAGCCCAAAACAAATTCATGTGGTTAGGTTACGTTTTGTGCATTTGTTGTTTATCAGAGGTTTTAGTTGAAATATAGGTATTATTTCAAAATGGATATTGAAGACCATAAATTCATAATCGATGATGCTGTTCTTCTGGACCTTGTTAGACATTTTCACGAGCAATTCCTTGCATTGAACATCCCTCCGAAAGAAAATTCAAAGAATAATCAACTGCTGAAAACAAAATATGTGAATACACTGTGGAGTAATTAGCAATCTGTGAATGGTGGTTTGACATAACAATACGTCAAACTGCTATGGAGTCATCCTAGTTTATGAAAAAATCCCTCATGGTCTTGTAAAATCGTTGATTTTAGGAGGTTGTCAAAAAAAACACTTTTCTATTCAGTCCCCATTCTTATTTATATCATTATATAAAAAAAACTTGCTGTCAGCAAAATTAACAGAGAAAAAATGCCGCAACCTCTTCTATTTCACTGAACATTTTAAAAGTTGTTTATTATGAAGTAGGTAGAACTAGATTCATTTAAATTTATAATGGTTCGAAACTGACTTATGCGCATGCGTAACACTTATTGCTAATTGTTAATTTGATCTGCATAAATGGTAAATTTTTCTATACGTGTTACTTGTTATTTGTTACTTGATAATTGTTATTTGCTATTTGTTATTTTAGGCTGCATAAATCCACACTAATTCAGTTTTATGAAAACTTGGTGTTTATATATGAGGAATGGATGAGTGATTTAGGAGGTTTCTAAGTTGAGACAACTTCAGAAGCAGCATTCGTCTACAGTCTACGTCACATAAGGATAGTTTTATTGAGAAAAAAGTTCCTAATTAATAAGAAAGCTGTAAATTTGAATATCAGATCATTGAATAAATATTTTTAATATATCTCATTATGAAATCTTTTATTTATTTAGCAGATACAATTAAGGGTATTCTTAAAACTAGCGTAAATACAACATTTTTAAATACACACTTTCACCCTTAGTGGAACTGTAATTACAAATTATTTATTCCTTCGATAATTAATCACTAAGAATATCCATACATTATCCTGCAAGGCCCTTTTCGACCGACTTCGAAATTGGAGGAGCTATGTATGTTTTTTTTTATGTTTGTGCGCGTTTTATACAATAAACGTGCTCGAAATTTAATGATTATGAGACGACGAAAAAGAAACACAAAGTTCTCTCTACAGTTTATAATAATAATATTAAATTAAAATAATATATAATAAACTGTGGAGAAGACTTTGTGCTTCTTTTTCGTCTTACCATTTCACTCCACTTCGAGAATGGACTTCTACAACCACTATTTAATGATATTTTTTCATTGGAAAGGGGCACATTGAGATTAGGATTTTTAATGAAAAAATTAAATTTAGAGTGGGAAATTTTTGTGAGAAGTCAAAAAAAAATTGTGACGGGATTACAGATGAGACATTTAAATTAGACATTTTTCAAAAACTTGAAACTTTAAGAAAATCTCTTTTTTTATCTATCGCTACTGCAATATCGAACATGAAAATATCCAGTTAATCAAACGAAATTTAATTTTTGACTACATATATTACAGAAATCTTAAAACTTGTTAAGTTGTGTCAAGGATTTTCTATATATACTGATACTTCAACACATGCAGAACACCAAAATCTTCATGATTTCTACAATATGTTGTCAAAAATTAAATTTCGTTTGATTAACTCACCCTCGCTGCACTGTTAAATCTAACCTTACAGCTAACACTAACAGCCACAAATCACAAAACAAAAATTCCAATTACAGCACATTACAGCCGGTCGACGTTCTCAAGGTTGCAGACAGGCTGGTCACGTGATCATGTCAAACATTTGAAACTAATTTGTTGAGCGAATATGAATGCTTGCGCCATCTCTTGCACAAAATAATTACAACTTTTCACTGGAGAGATTGCTCCGTTTACATTGTCATTCTAGAGTAGTATTACATTTATTATAATAGGAGGCTGGCCAATTCCGGTAATGTTGCTAAAGAAATGTGGTCTATTGTGAATGACTTAAGAAATAAGACCTCACCATCTAACACAATCTCTATATCACCCGAGAACCTAAATAATTACTTTGTAGATGTAGCAAAACATTTAAAGAACACCATAACTCCTTCCGATGACCCCCTCTCATTTCTCCCTAAGGCTAATATGAATTTACACAGTTTCTTCTTTACACCCGTAGTATTAGCAGAGCCTAACAGTACAATTAATGACATTAAAAACAAATCTTCATCTGGGGCTGATGGGCTTACTCTGAAAATGTGCTCGAACCTGCCGGAATGCACATTGAATCATTTTATTACTTTAATTAACAAATCATTCCAAAATGGAGTTTTTCCAAACTGTCTTAAGACGGCAATAATTGTTCCTCTGCATAAAGGAGGAGATAAAGATCAAGCTTCGAACTATCGCCCAATTGCACTCCTTCCCACATTATCAAAGATCATCGAAAGATTGGTTAAAAAAAGGCTTCTATCTTTTCTTTTTAAATATAATATACTCTCTACCTATCAATTTGGATTTTTAAGTAACAAATGCACAAATGATGCCATGTTTTCCCTCTTTAATAATGTATACTCAAACCTGATCAACCATCACTCTATAGCAACAATTTTCTGTGATTTCTCTAAGGCTTTTGATTGCGTAGATCATAATATATTAACTAATAAATTGGAGTACTACGGTTTCAGAGGAGTGTCCCTCGAATGGTTTAAGTCGTATCTCAACAGCAGGACTCAGATTGTGAGGGTTGATACGTCGATGTCTTCTTGCAAACCAATTGAATATGGAGTGCTTCAAGGTTCAGTACTGGGCCCTATTTTGTTTCTGCTTTTTATCAACGACATTGCTAGTCTTAACATTAGCGGTGAAATCTGCCCCTTTGCGGATGATACTAGTTTCACGTGGAGCAACCCGGATATTACGACACTTCATAGGACTGTATCTAGAGACTTAGTCACGATTAAATCTTGGTGCGATTCAAATCTCCTATGCCTCAATGTTTCTAAAACAAAAGTTTTATCATATAAAAGTACATTGCAATCTTTTGTACTTAATAACACCACTATTGAGGCCGTTGAATCTGTGAAATTCTTGGGGCTTATTGTAGACAACCGCTTAAAATGGGACTTGCACATCGATGCTTTATCTAAAAGGTTAAGTTCTGCCTGCTTTACGCTGAGATCAGTTTCCAAGGAGCTCAACTTGTCTACTTCTAGAACAGTCTATTATGCCATTTTTGAGTCGCATCTCCGATACGCCCTTCCATTCTGGGGTACGTGTTGTGCAACTCAATTTGAACGTATTTTTAAACTGCGGAAGAGAGCTGTTCGGTATTCACTGAGACTTAGCAGTAGGACTCACTGCCAGGATTACTTTAAAAAATTTAAAATATTAACTCTTCCGTCCCTATTCATATTTGAATCTGTATCCTTAATCCGCAAGCACGTATCTTCTATTCCAGAGAGGCCATCTCACAACTATCCGCTTAGAAACACGGAGCATGATCTTTATCTGCCAACCCCTCGCTCAGAGTTGGTTAAAAGCTCTATACTGTACAATGCAAAAAAAATGCACAATCATCTACCATTTGAAATCAAATCCATAAGATCTTTTCCTGAATTTCGAAAGGTTTTGAAATCATACTTACTGGAGAGAGCCTTTTATGCAGTAAGCGAATTTTTTGTTAAAAATTGTTAATACTTAATATTAAGCTTCTTACACCCACTGGTTTAGTGAATATTATTTGATGTTTGATATCCTAAGGGTCTTTTGTAATGTAAAATCATCTGTCACACAAAATTAAATCTATAACGGCTTATCCCAGATTCAATTAAATACCTACTACTAGGATAATGCTTTCTAACCGAATATACAGCTGTAGGTTTCATTCTGATACTTACTATCTTATATTTTTACATCTTTATATTTTTATATTTTTGTTTTATATTATATAAATTTATTTAATTTTAATTTAATTTTTAGTTTTGCCTTTGTTTTGTTTTGTAGTGTTTGATTTTGATATTTTTATTTTGCTTTGTCTACAAAATTTATATTTTTTCGACAATAAAGCATTTCTCTCTCTCTCTCTCTATTCTTTGCTTTTAACCACCCACACGCAGCACCATCTTTGAGAAAAAGCACAGAAAAAAGTTGAATAAAATTCCATATTTTCCACATGATAACAACAATAACAAAGTATAAAACTTCATATCGATGTAAGGAAAGTGTTGTAATAGAGAAAAAAATTTCATTCACTGGAATTTGCCTACGAGCGGTAGGAAAGTCGCAGATTGTTTACTACTACTACTACTACTACTATAGTAGCTGTATAAGGAAAGTATTGTAATCGTGTGAAATTTTCGGTATCGAGATTTTTACAAATGTTGACGTTTCAGAGTTTTCTAAGTGTGATAAACATATTTTTAGCCATTGGTATGTCTGTCAGTCTGTCCGTCTGTCTGTCTGTCTGTGACAACATTATCTCTGAAAAGGATCGGTGTATTTTGTTGCTTTCTTTTTTATTCTGTTTGGTACCAATATCACTCGCCGGTGGCAGATAATGAGTATCCTGTATACACTGGGTGTTGAGCTATACCCAAAAAACGTGATTTGCTCAAGACAGTAGCGCGTAAACGGCTTTAAGGATTTTGATTAAAATTGCCTAAAGTATTCTTCTGATAGCCCTTTACCACCCACACACAGCACCATCTCTGAGAAACAGCACAAAAATAGTTATGCTTGAATAAAATTTCGTATTTTCCACATGTTTCTTCAGATTCTGGCAAAACGTTTCATCTTGCCAAAAAATGTTACATGTGTGTGTGTGTGTAAAATTTTTCATTCATTGGAATTTGCCTGCGAGCGGTAGGAAAGTCGTGTGAGTGGACACACCAGACTTTTTTTATTGTTATAGAAACCAAAATTGTCAAGTAATTTGAGGAATTTGAAAATTTTGTTATTGAGATCTATTATATTGATATTATTATTTTCTATTTGTATAGAAAATATGTATTATGTTATCAAAATAATTTTGACTCTGAAAAAGAGATGAAACATATACAAGAAAAACCAAAACGTAGAGCAATATCTATTTCAATTTCTTTTGTCTTTTTCTATCAGATTAAATGTTGCTAAAACCATTGATATCTGTTTTATTGTTCATCGTAGGTTTCTGTTGAATGTGACACATTTCTGGGAAAACTCGTTTTTCTGTATTTTTTTCTGTTTCAAGAACTTTTACATTTTCAAAATCAATGTTATGTTAGGTATTTTTAACGTGGGAAGCTAAGGCACATCTGTTTGGTCTTAATCTCATATCACTACGATGTTGAATCAATCTATTCTTCAAAAGTTGTGAAGTTTGACCAATGTAAAATTTTTCACATTGAAGACATTTCAATGAATATACAACATCGGATTTATTCAAGGCATCTATCGAGTCTTTTCCAGTATAAAACATATTTTTATTGGTAACTAAATTGTATTGAGCAATCTTTAAATTCATGTTTTCCGCATTTATGAATATTTTATTGAGTTTGTTTGTTAGATGTTCAATATACGGAAGAACTGCATAACATAATCAGAGGAACTGATAACATTATGAGACTTGATTGGTATCAAAAACCTATGTCATCTGGAAGATATATTCATTATAAATCTTACCACAGTATAAAAATGAAGATGAATCTAATTCTTGGATTGAAGAAAAGAATAGAAGTTATCACTCATCCAAATTTGAAATCACAAGCATTAGAAAAATTGTTTAATATCATAGTTGAAAATGGTTATCCTAAAGGTTTAAAAAAAAACCTATATATATGGTACTTCCATACCTTCCACGAGGGAGAATCCTACTAATAATGGCCCACTATCATCAGAAAACAATGAAGGCCAAGAAAATCCACAGACAAATAGATTACTCCCAAAATATGCAGTTCTTCCGTATTGTAACGTTAAACCCTGTGCTAAACGTTGTGGGGTGAGTTCACTTGCGTAATACTCAAAATTCGCAGATCCTTGTCAAACTGACAATAGCATGACAAATTGTACCTCACATATAGTTTCTGGAAGGATCGAGAATAACTCTACCATAATTCTAGAGCTACATAATGAAATATACAAGCAACCACTATTGTAAGCAAGGTAGTAGAATGAAAAGCTAATATAAGAATAACAACCGTAAGTGCATGTCTACCTATCCACATTACAGTATATTGAACATCTAACAAACAAACTCAATAAAATATTCATAAATGCGGAAAACATGAATTTAAAGATTGCTCAATACAATTTAGTTACCAATAAAAATATGTTTTATACTGGAAAAGACTCGATAGATACCTTGAATAAATCCGATGTTGTATATTCATTGAAATGTCTTCAATATTAAAAAAATTACATTGGTCAAACTTCACAACTTTTAAAGAATAGATTGAATCAACATCGTAGTGATATAAGATTAAGACCAAACAGATGTGCCTTAGCTTCCCACGTTAAAGATACCATAAAATTGATTTTGAAAATGTAAAAGTTCTTGAAACAGAAAAAAAAGTTTTCCTAGAAATGTGTCACATTCAACAGAAACCTACGATGAACAATAAAACAGATATTAATGGTCTTAACAACATTTACGGCTATCTGATAGAAAAAGACAAAAGAAATTGAAATAGATATTGCTCTATGTTTTGGTTTTTCTTGTATATGTTTCATCTCTTTTTCAGCGTCAAAATTATTTTGATAACAATACATATTTTTCTATACAAATAGAAAATAATAATTTCATTATAATAGATCTCCATAACAAAATTTTCAAATTCCTAAAATTACTTGACAATTTTGGTTTCTATAACAATAAAAAAATTAGAAATGTCAAAAATATAAATGTTTGAGATTGTATCTGTACCTATAATATTAGATTGTATTATTTTCCTGTGAATATGGCAGTTTTGAACTTTACCTACTATACAGGGTCCTGACGATTTAATAGGGACAGTATTAGTATTTATAATATAAACGGTGAGAGATAGAAGGATGGTTAAATTGAAGAAAAGTTGCGTGAATTACACCTCTTCAATATTCCGGTCTGCAAATTAAAAAAGAATCAAAGGTTCCTGAAATATTTTGAAAAAACTGAAAATCATCGATTAGGTTTTCATTCAATTTCTCAATTACTATTTGGAGAAGAAAGCTGGAATTTCGCGTATTTAAGTAATGCACTAAGACGAAGGTGATGGAATTGTTAGAAATATTTTATCTTTTTTATTTTCAGAGATATGCTATACAAGTTTTGTTTTTCTAACGGGCGCCATATTTGTTTTTTATACCATTAAATGGAACAAAAAATCTCCTTTACAACAATGTATAACATTCGACATTTAAAGCCAGAGGGGCAAAGAGAAACGGTAAAAAAAATTTCGAATGCGGTAGGCCATGGTAAGAAAACTAAATATCTCAATCACCATGGCAACAATATCAATATAATGTCCTTCTTTGACATTTAAATGTTAATAGATTCTGAAGTTCCGTTTTAATATAAAGATTAGAGAAAATGGTGCGTTATAGTAACAGTGAAAAAATGGATATGTATGACGTTTACATTAGATTCTATTGAAATGTTGATATAGCAGTGCAAGAATATGCTAGATTGTATCCAGAAAGAAATGCGCCAACAAGGAAAACACTTTACTCAATTTCAAGAAACTTGTCAGAATTTGGATGTGTTTCGAAAAAGCGAACAAAATATCGTGTCACAAATTTACAACATGAAATTAACGTATTGGCACAAGTGAGTATCAATCCCGAACTTTCTTCAAAATCCATTGGCAACGAGTGTGGTATTAGCGCATCGTGGCTTCAGAAAATCCTTAAGAAGCACAAGTACATGATTATAAATTTAAAATTATCAACAAGTTACATCCTGGAGATTCCGAGCGTCGACTTGAATTTTGTAATTGGTACCAAACCATGTTAGAGCAATTATCATTTCAAGATACTATTTTATGGACAGATGAAACATCATTTAATAATAGTGGGGTTTTCAATAGAAGAAACAAACATTTTTATGCAATAGATAATCCTCATTTAACACAGCAGACTAGACCTCAAATTCGCTATAGCATCAATGTGTGGTGCGGAATTATTAAAAATCAAATAATAGGACCAAAAATTATTGAGGGAAATTTGAATGGAGTCGCCTACGTCAATTTATTAACAGAAGTTATGGAAGAAATACCTCTTGCGACCTTGCGAAAAATTAAATGGTTTATGCAAGACGGTTGTGCAGCTCACAACTCTGCAGTGGCACGAGAATTCTTAAATACAAGTTTTCCTGACAGATGGATCGGAACACATGGTCCTGTGAGATGGCCTGCCAGATCGCCTTGTCTTATGAATTGGATTATTTTTTATGGGGATTCCTGAAAAATAAAGTTTATCACAATGAACCGAATAGTGTTGAAGAATTGCGTCGAAGAATTACTTCAGCTTTTAGAGACATCACACCTGAAATTGTATTGAATGCAGTGGGGCAGTTGCGTCTCAGAACCCAAAAATGTATAGAAAATAATGGCGGACACTTTGAGCAGCACTTAAGTTGACTTCTTAACTCTTCTTTTTAGTTGGTTATTTATTTAGTTTATTTAATTGTTGTTAATTTCTTTGTTTTTTTTAAATAAATTTGTTATTTTTCATCAAAAAATTAGATTTATTCATTGCTGCAGAGAGAATAATTTTTACTGTTGTCATGGAGATTACAATTTGTATTTTGTTTCCTTATCATCATGGCCTACCGCATTCGAAAATATTTTTACCGTTTCTCTTTGTCCCTCTGGCTTTGAATGTCGAATGTTATACATTGTTGTAAAGGAGATTTTTTGTTCCATTTAATGGTATAAAAAACAAATATGGCGCCCGTCAGAAAAACAAAACTTGTATAGCATATCTCTGAAAATAATAAAGATAAAATATTTCTAACAATTCCATCACCATCGTCTTAGTGCATTACTTAAATACGCAAAATTCCAGCTTTCTTCTCCAAATAGTAATTGAGAAATTTAATGAAAACCTAATCGATGATTTTCAGTTTTTTCAAAATATTTCAGGAACCTTTGATTCTTTTTTAATTTGCAGACCGGAATATTGAAGAGGTGTAATTCACGCAAATTTTCTTCAATTTAACCATCCTTCTATCTCTCACCGTTTAAGAAATAGTAATACTGTCCCTATTAAATCGTCTGGACCCTGTATATAAATAGATCCATGTTGTAAGTACTTTGTATTTATTGATAGAAATATCATATACATTGTGGTTTTGTAATATTTTTTAGTTTCGCTGATGAAGGCTGAAATTTCAGCTAAGCCGAAATATACGATTTTACATGAAGATCTTTCATCGAATGTCCCTTTAGGCCGTATAACCTGAATTATTTTAACCAATATATATATATATATATATATATATATATATATATATATATATATATAATGATTAAAGAGTCTTAATTTTATTGGCATTTTGACTGCAACCCCAATCATTAAAAATTCATTATATATATATATATATATATATATTTGATAAAATATATTTTTGTTGGGGATGCAGTCATTTAATAAATAAAATTCTTTGGATTATGCCAAGCTTTCGAGAATGTTTATTCTCTTCGTCGGGGCAAAATTCGTGAATTTACATAAAATTAACCACAAACAGGAAAGATTTCATAGTCATCAATCAGAAATGTCATTAGTTGTAATATTATTTTATATTTTAACTAATGACATTTCTGATTGATGACTATGAAATCTTTCCTGTTTGTGGTTAATTTTATGTAAATTCACGAATTTTGCCCCGACGAAGAGAATAAACATTCTCGAAAGCTTGGCATAATCCAAAGAATTTTATTTATTAAATGAATGCATCCCCAACAAAAATATATTTTATCAAATAATAAATCAGTCAAGAATTCAGAATCAAATATATATATATATATATATATATATATATATATATATATATATATATATATATATATATATATATATACTTCTCGGTATCATTCTGGCGTCTTTTCAAAAACAGTAATGAAGCGTCCTTGCCGTTTATCACTAAGCCATCAATGTGGGCTCCGTACATTCTATAGCCTTTTGGGCGTCCAATGTATATAATAATTTCAATCCTACAAACAATAGAGCGTCCATACGGTGTATATTTATTTCATTTACAGTAAATACTGCGTCCGGCTCTATTGCCAAATGTGCAGTGGAATGTGATGATGAAATGTGATCTAAAATATATTTCTCGTATTTTGAAACTACCAGCGGCTGCCTTGCATTGGTTGTTTCTCCGAATAGTATTTCATCTGACTTTTTGTTCCTTAAATTTTATTATAATCACTCAATTGTCATATATTCTATAATTCAATTTATGCAAAATGGAATTGTAGATGCTAATGATTTTAAAATGTAAACTCATTTTCATCTTTGTCATTATTTCTGTCTCCAAAATCAAATAGAAATAGAAATGTTTATTTCATGTAAACAATTAGGCATGTCTGCATTTGTCCTGGATAGTGATATAGATCATATAAAATAAAATAAATTAAAATACGCTTCAGATGAAGACATAATAAACATACAAGTGACAAAGTACATATAACTTAATTCAAGACAAGGATTATGAACATATTAAAAAAAGAAAATAATAGTAATAACAATGTAGAAAAAAGGATAGAAAAGGATTACCTACATAGATGTACAACATGTTCCAGATAATCATCTATGAAGTTAAAACAGTCAATTTTGAGTGATGCATAAGACATATTATTATCTTTCATTTGTTTGGCAAAGCATTATACAGTTTTATGCCCAGAAATCTATAGGAATTACGTGTATATGTTTGAATATTGGAGGACAGATATAGTTTTTTTTCTCTTGTATTATAAGAGTGAACATAATTGTGCTGGATTCTTTGACATGTTTTTTATATGAAGTTGGCACTCCAAAATGCAGCAACATGGTAATTGCAGGATGTTTAACAATGGCTTACAGCGATCATCATATTTGCTAGATGTTATTATTCGAATGACTTTTTTTGTGCAATGCATATTTTGTGGCGGTGACATGTGTTTCTCCAGATTATCAAGGCATACGTCACTATTAAGCTATGGAACATAGCAAAATATGCCATTCTTAGATAATCTTTATATACATTCAGCTTCAGTTACCTGAGAGTATTTCCCTTTTTATAGATAGGTGTAACTTTGGAAACCTTGAGAATATCTGGAAAAATACATCATACTGTAACGGGAATTTATATTAAATCTGGGTTCGATTTATTTTTTATAATTTATTTATACCAATAACTACACGACTATATACACATTTATATTCACACTTATATCTCGGACTATATACCTCTTACTACTTTCTGATCTATGACCGATTGTGATCTATGACTGACTGACTATCCTGTCTATGCCATCAGCTTTATATATCTAACCTAAAAAGCTCTAGATGATTCCAGTGTTGTTTTCGTTGTTTCTGGAGGTTATTTCTCAATATATGGCTTCGAGAATAGACCAGGACTTATTCTCGTTGCCTCTGATGTCTCCCGTGTTCTCTGGAATGTTTGTGACATTTGTGAGTGTGTGTAGTTCATTATTCGGGTAAGTCTTCATATTACAATACGAAGATTAAATAGATTCGGTAAAGAAATCGCTACATTTTTATTTATCCGCGGCTCTAGAATTTTTCAGTTTATGAACACTGTTCATTATTTCTGATTAACTTGTTGGGTGTAGGTAAAAAGTCAAATGGTATATTGCCATTTTTTGCATGAAAGAATAGAAGAGATTTGCAACAAAGTTCGAAGAATTTTGCATTAAGTTCTTTATGCAATCTTCAAAGAGTTGGCAAAGTCCTCAGCGGATAAATTGCTCTCATTCCTTAGGTTATTATTTTTACCTGAATTTGTATTTATTATTCCCCAGACTGACTTTTGCTTATTTTTGATTCAGCTTTAGAATCAACATTCGAGCGTCATGGTCACTTCGGCAATAGTATGAGCCTGGGTTAGTTGTGACTTTAGATTTTTAATCACAGGAGAGTTGTCTCGTCCTTGAAGCTAGCAGAGCAAAGTGAGCAGAATCAAAATTACAAATATGGTGCTTGCAGAGTTAATTAAGTGCTAATTAATTGCTGTATACCGAAATAAATTGCTATTATAGTTTTTTTAAATGGCTGCTTTGCTAGCTGTAAATATAAAGCTACCAGAGCAATATTTAAGAATATTTTTTGAGAACTTGATTTTTAGTGTTTGTAGGGCTAATTAAGTTCTAATTAAGTCTTTTATTCAGAAATTAATTACTCTTATGGTTTCTGGAAAATGGCTGCTTTGCTTTAAAAAATCAACTTTTCCGAGAAAATCTTATTTGGTGCTTGTAGAGCGAATTAAGTGCTAATTAATTGCTATATTCTGAAATTAATTGCTCTTATATTTTTTAAATGGCTGCTTTGCTAGCTTTAGACCTAAGTCCATCAGGGCAGCCTTTAAAAATCAACTTTTTGAGAACCTCCTTTAGTGTTTATAGGGCTAATTAAGTGTTAATTAAGTGCTGTATTCCAAACTCAATTGTTCTTAAAGTTTTCGGAAAATGACTGCTTTGCTTTAAGAAACACTTTTTCGATAAAATCTTTTTTCGTACTTGTAGAGCTAATTAATTGCTAGTTAAATGCTGCATTCCGAAATCATCTGCTCTTATAGTTTTTAGAAAATGGCAGAGATTGTCTTTATCAGAACAAAAACATATAATCTATACCCCCGATATACAAACTATATTAGTAACCATTATTTGAGGTAATTTTTATAAAAAAAATCAATAAAATTTATGGATTACATAAAATTAAGTACTTTCAAGTTGCCAAGTGTACCTTTAAAGCTATAAATATCCCCACAATAGATAAATTGACATTTTTATTTGTTTTAAAAGAACGTTGTCTCTCAAAAAATTATTAGAGCAATTAATTTAGAAGTACCGCACTCAATTAGCCCTACAATCGCTAAAACAAAAGTTCTGAAAAATTATGATTTTCAAAAGTTGCTCTGCTAGCTTTAGATCTAAAGCTTGCAAAGCAGCAATTTTTTTAAATAATAGAGCAATCAATTTCGGAATACAGCAATTAATTAGCACTTAATTAGCTCTACAAGGACCAAATATGTATTTTTGATTCTGCTCACTTTGCTCTGCTAGCTCTAGGGACGTAGAAATCTCAACATTTTAAAGTTTTTTTTCAGGGATACATACCTTTTTTATGGAAAACGAGATGTGTAATGATCTGACAGTGATAACTAAATGAGCAGCTTTTGTTTCTGGATCTAAATGGCATATATTTCAGATCATTTCATCTAATGCAGCTGTGAAACCTGAGATAGATTTTTTTGACATTGGTCGACACATGATAAAATTCCTTTATGGTCGTACAAGTGCGGCTCTATAATTTCAAGAATGAAAATGTTATCATCTAAATTTGTGAACAGATTATCTAACTCTAGTTTCTCTAGATTTAGTTATCCGCTGGTGTCAACAAAAACTTTTTCTAGCGTATCATGTGATAAAAAATATTTTTGCATTCAGTTAATTTATTGTCATTGGTCAAGTCTTAAAGTTATAATTGAAAGTCACCGACAGCCAGTACCTTATTATTGGAGTTTTTTTTTCTGATAATATTCTGTCCAGATAATTTTGAAAAAAGTTACTGTCACCATCCGGTGATCTGTAGGCACAACAAAAACTAATTTTCATATTTTTAAGCTGTGTTAATTCTGCATCTATCTTCGCGCAAAGATCTTTTACATAAATCTATCCTATCTATCTATATCCTCGGAATACGATACGATAGAGTTTATGTCCTCCATATTAAATGAAACTCCTGGCAGTAGTAGTACGTCAAAATTGTTCGCATTGTTAGTTCACTTTGTTCCTAATACATTGAATAATGATTTAAAAAAATTAAATTTAAATACATAGTATAAATTAAACAAATCTCAAAGAATGGTTTTTATCTAGAGCGATTGTTTCTTCTAAAGATTCGAATGGCACCAGGTTTATCCACATGATCACAAATGATTAACTTATAAGTGCTTTGAATGTATATCAGAAGACCCTATATGAGTGGAAAAGTCGTTGAAATAAAATTCATGTGTTTCGTTGTTGCCAGATTGCCGGACGCCCAATACGCGATGGAATGAAAGTTAACGTATTCAAAATGAATATTTTATGTATAATAGAGCGTCCGTATACGGACGCTCAATTACCACGGACGCTCAATTAAATGCAATTTGTCAATGTACGGACGCTCTGTTGATAGGGATATATATATACAGGATGATTCACGGTCGATGGTACCTTAGACGTTTAAGGAAAACTATTCGTAGGATCATTCTGAAAATTGTATTATGTAGATTATACCTAGAGATCTATCAACAATCTCTAACAGTTTCTTATGAATTAATTAATTTTCTTTTGTTTTGTTCAAAAGAGAGTTCCATTCAATAGCCCATTACTCTGAATTTTAGAATGGTGAAACCATGAAATTCCAGTAATAGCTTAAGAAAGACTTCTTTCTTAGTTATTATTGAAGATTTTCTCATATGTTATACAGGGTCGCTCAAAATTATTGATCTTTCCATCGGATCTATAAAGACCCAAAAATGCGTTCTTTTCAGATAGAACACCCTATATTTTATTATTTCATCAGAGAGAGAATCAAAATACCTTTGAAATGATATATCATGTTCCTATACCTAAATGGTCAGGTTTTCAAAATATAAGCCCAATCAATAGCCCATTACTCTGAATTTTAGAATTGTAAAACAATGAAATTCCGGTAATAGCTTCAGAAAGACTTCTTTCTTAGTTATTATTAAAGGTTTTCTTTTTATGTTATACTGGGTCGCTCAAAATTCTTGATATTTTCATAAGATCTATAAAGACACAAAAATGCGTTTTTGAATAGAACACCCTATATTTTATCAGTTCTTCAGATAAAGAATCAAAATACCTTTGAAATGATATATCATGTTCCTATACCAAAATGGTCAGGTTTTCAAAATATAAGCAACTATCTATTAAAGTGAATTATTTCTAGCATGTTTATATTAGGTATTTGCTGGTTACCATGGTGATGAAAAGTTTGACAAGTAATTATCATAAAAAAGAATAATTGTTTATCGTATTGTTCATTCTTCATAGATAATGTGATCGAATTATTGCAAAAACATCCAGAAAGTTTAATGCAAGATACCCACAAAGTACAAAAAAAGGCAACAAGAATAAACCATTTCACAGAACAAATAAGTAATTTTCTGATTCCTAGAAGCTAATTCAAAATGTTGATTTACCAAACAGTTGCGTTACTCATGTTTGGGATGATAAGAAGGCTGCAGAGACGATTCGTTTACCGTGCTCTGTACATTTATTTAAAAATAATAATAAACTTTCATAGATATCATACTCAGTCTTGGCAAAACAAAGATGAGTAGGTAGATTCATCAGAACCTGAACTCAATTTCAAAATAAAATCGGCAATAACTATGCGTTGACTGATATTGAGAAAATGAATCTAGTTCAACGATATACATATGTATTTTATGATCTTTTGTTAGATTAGTTACGCAAAAGACTATAAAACATTATAATATCTAATTAATAATCAATAACCAAGTGATAAAGACAGAGGTTTTAATAATAATTAGTGAAGAAATATAAATAATTAAACATTTATAATACAGTCTCAAAATGACAACCATTTCTTTCCAAACATCTAAGAATACCTTTCTCAAGTAATAAAATAGCTTTTCTTATTTCACGTGCATCTATCTCATCAATGCATTTAATTACGCCTTGACGCCGTTCATCTTTACTTTGTACTGGTGTTGAATACACTTTTTTCTTCAAATCTTTGCGTTTCAGATAAATTATTTTAATGAATACCTCAAATAATGTTTGTTCAATAATAATTGTGTTTTATCACCATGGTAACCAGCAAACACCTACTATAAAAATGCCAGAAATAATTCATCTTAAAAGATAGTTGCTTATATTTTGAAAACCTGACCCTTTAGGTATATGAACATGATATATGATTTCAAAGGTATTTTGATTCTCTTTCTGAAGAGGTAATAAGATATAGGGTGTTCCATTTGAAAAAACGTATTTTTGGGTATAAGTAGATCTGATGGAAAGATCAAGAATTGTGAGCGACCCCGTATAACATAAAAAGAAAATCTTAAATAATAACTAAGAAAGAAGTCTTTCTAAAGCTATTACTGGAACTTTATAGTTTCGCAATTCTAAAATTCAGAGTAATGGGCTATTGATTGGGGCTCTGTTTTGAACAAAACAAAAGAAAATTACTTAATTCACTGGAAACTGTTAAAGATAGGTATGGGTATCTTATGAAAGAATAACCAAAAGGCGATAGAGAATCTAATTACTTGATAATATATAGGATGTTTCATTTGAAAATTCAAAGTTGTTAATACTTTCTGATATAAGTGGAGTAAATGAGCTAGGAGAGTTCGGGACCAAAATCGGCAATTTTACATGTAATTTCCCATAAGGAATTCTAAGGTCAAAAATAGCGAAAATTGGCGCTTTTTTCCCTAGATTCTAGGGAAAAATACTTCGGCCCCATGTGTTTGGGATAGGAAAGTAGCAGATCTAGGGATGCTACCCATGGGGTCCATTTGTAGGTATTTGTATGATCAAGTTACTATTTCACTAGATTTTCAACCCAAAAATCCCCAGATGAAGAAAATTCCCTAGATTTTGAAACCTAAAATCCCTAGATGAAGATTTCAAAACAAAAATCCCTAGATGAAGAAAAGATAAGTTTTTCCTGCCTGCTATTTTCTCAAGTTTTTCTCTGATTTTTCATATTTTCTAGCTAGTTTTCGTTGCCTTTCCAATAATTCTAGCCGTTTTCCGTTGTTTTTATTGACATTTAGTCGCTTTTCATGCAATTCCTGCCATTATTCAACCTTTTGAAATTGTTTGTCGCTCAATTCCTGCAATGTTCAACCATTTTCAAGCATATTTCGACATTTTTCTAACCCTTTTCCTTAGTTTTTCTAGGCTTTTCGCTACCTTTCCTATAATTTCCATCATTTTTAGCCGTTTTCCACCGATTTTCACCACTTTAAGTAGTTTTATCTCACTTTTCCAGCGCTTTATAGCCCTTTTTAGCCATTTTTCAAAATTTCAACCATTTTCTGAATTCAAATTGAAATTAGCTTGTTGTAGATAATTTAAGTTTAACCAGAGGTGTTTTGTTAGTTCTTTGATAGCCATAAGGCAACAATTTCCTCAAATCAAAGGCACTATACGTACTCCAAGGGTGACAGCCCGGTTTGTAAGCGGGTCTAACAGACGCCCTAAGCATTGAATACTTCTCCCACAGTGTGGTACCTGGCGTGCCTTTGTGCAGGAAAAAGTCGACAACCTCGGTAATTTAGGTAATATTTTAGATTAACTGAGATATTGATATAGCCGGAGGCCGATAGGTGATTCTTTGATAGCCATCAGGCGACAATTTCCTCAAATCAAAGACACTATACGCACTCTGCTTAATAGGTGACAGCCCGGTTTGTAAGCGGGTCTAACAGACACCCTAAGCAAGTACTTCTCCCACAGTGTGGTACCTGGCGTGCCTTCGTGTAGGAAAAAGTCGATCGCCCCTTGATACCCGAAGGAGCCTCAACAGCTTCATATCATATAGATTAGGAATTTAATTGGTCAATTTTAAATTAAGTACAGAAATAAATAGGTATATAAAAACTCACCTGTAAACTCCTAAACGGCAGTATGCTGGAATGATGAAATATCTCCATCTGCCATCATTTTGGTGAATTATCTATAAAATAGAAAAAGCATGAAAGTATATGAAAACTGAAAATGTATGACATAATCCATATAACACATGGACCGACATTGGGGAGATAATAAAATATTATTTGATTAAAGTTTAGAATAATGATTATCGAAATTACTTAGAGATGATATATAATTATAGCAATTCCTTCAGTCTACAACAATAATCTACATTATTACTGATACTAACCGCAAAAGAGCGGTCTATTGAAAACTTCAAAATTGCAATAATCGGAATGAAAAACAAGCCTACTATGAATCACGAAAAAAAGTGGGTTGATAATATCTGTTCGACTAGATAGATGAATAAAAGGTGAATGAAGGATCGATGAAAGCTACGTAGTATTTCTAGCAAGTACTCAACATATCATTTATTTTGAAACCTTTCCTGAGGCCCTATCTCTTATATCAAGGAAACTAGCTTCCTATGCTATTCTAACAATTAAAAATGCTTAAATGTTGTTGTTGACGTCGATACGAATCTATTGATACCCGATTTATTAAAATCGGACGACCGGAAGTGGCCGACCGGAAGTAGCCATTTTAATGCAGATTTGGAATCTACGCATCGCATTCAACCAATATATGACATTTTTATTGTATTTCATAAAGTTTTACAAACCGGAAGTGCATAATTTTTTATGAAACGTAAACATTTGAGGTAAGGATTTTATCTCAATTTCATATTCTAGTATATTCTCAGGCAATATTTATTATTAAATTTATCACTATAACCGACATCGCCCTTTTAGTAGGAGCTACTAAGCATGATTTCTTATTAAAAATATAGCTTACACTACTTCTGTAATAGACAGTTTTGAACCCTTTAAGATCGAGCCAGTAACAGCGAACAGTCAACCGTTGAAATGAATAAGGCCCTTTTGGTATGTTATCAAAGTTATATGTGAAGAATAACGATTAAAGACATCACCCATATTTATCAAAAATGATGCAACAAAAAAATCTCACCTGTTATATAAAACTAACATCACAATCAACGTTCACATAACAACTCACCACATATTACTGATAAATGATCTATTCTGCAAGCTATTTATATTCGTATGGATTATATGACGTAAGCATAAACGAAGGATTTGTTAAAAAAGGCCCCTCAATTTTTGTATTTTGTGCTAGTTTTCCATAAGAAACAATGCATTTTACTACTTTCGAGCCAACCGGATTCATTTTCCCACACTTCGAGTAATCGCGATAATGAAACCGCAGAAAAATATCGATAGATGTTTCTAAAAGGCCTCCTAATACAACTAATTTGTGCGTATTTTCCATAAGAAACAATGCAATTTTATCACATTCAGCTAAAATGATCCATTTTCCCATTTAAATACATGTATTATCGAAAACGCTTGTAGCTGTTGTTGAAATAGACGATTGCTTCGACGGTTGGAGAGGGGGCTGGCGCTGCAGATAAGACGGGAAGCGTACGATGAGTGGCAGCAACGGAGGGGTATGACGCTCGGACAACCCTTATCGTTTCAAGCAAACGACTCCCAAAATCGTCTTCTGCCGAAAATTTGATGTCGATTCAGTTTTTGATTCGTTTAAATCGGTCAAGATTTGATTTTTGTATAGAATATACGAGTTAAATTGCAAATTATGCTTATTCGACACAACAGCACCATTAAAAGTGCTTAAGAAATCACGAGTGAAAGAAAATGTGTTATGTTTAATATTGTATTTATTATATATTTATAAAATTTGCTTTATACCTGTGTAAATGTGAGAAATCAAAGAATGTATGTTGGATGGCGGCGCGTGCGCACTTACATCAGATAACACGACAGCTCATAAATTGAAATGTTGTCGATGTGTTAACATCGATGTCGACACCGCTTCGACGTGAGCAAGGACGATAAGCCGTTTGGGTGTGTGCGCTCGGACAACCCTCATCGTTTCAAGCAAACGACTCCCAAAATCGTCTTCTGCCGAAAATTTGATGGCGATTCAGTTTTTGAACCATTTAAATCGAGCGAAGGAGAGACTTATTCGTATATTTAACTACTGTATGAAGGAAAAATAAAAATCAATTGGTAAATTCGGACTGCTGGTGGGATATTTTCGACTATACAAGTAAAATTAAGCTTATTCAACACAATGTCAACAGCAGCAGCAGCATCACAGCAAAATTCCTCAGAAGAACAAAATTTTTGTATTAAGAAAGATTTTCGAATACCAGAAAGCCAAGTTGACGGTCGAGCATGCAAACGATGTAATTCTTTCAGATACTGCATGTGTACGGTGTCCTGTAATCTTTTATATCTGAGCCGACACTTTCTATTATTCGTACCATTGTGATCAGCTTTTTCAACATGTCTCATGAAGAAGTGGTTTTTCAATGTATCACTTCGCGTGAATTTCTTTCCACACTCAGTACAAGCGAAGTCAATTTGCTTATGCTTATTTAGATGTCTGCTCAAATTATTAGGCAGAGTGAAATTTTTTCTACAGATTTGACAAGTATACATCTTGTTTCTTGGGGCGAGTAAAGTGGAACTGATTAGTATCCGTTCTTGTATCCGCTTTGTATCCGTTTTATATCCGTTTTGTATCTTCAGTTATCTCCGGCTACCTTCGGAAATCTTCAAACCACCTTCAGAAATCTTCAGCTATCTTCGGCTATTCGGCTTTTTTCGGCTATCTTCGGCTACAAGAGTCTTGAATAGCTGTTATCATTCTTTTTGTAAGCTACCCAATGTGTACCTGGATTGATGGAGGAATCTAAATTCACTACGGCACATTCGCGACGTCTTGTATGGTCAGGAAGAGTGTCTCGCATAAAAACACCACGAAAATGTGGAATTTTCATCTTTTTCGCACATTTCATAATCTCCCCATCGTACAGAGCTCTGTTGGGTAGCTGAGCTAGTAGTTTTTTTGTTTCAAGTACAATCCTTCTCCTCCTTTATGCTGTTTCTTCAAGAACAGACCGAATCCGTTACGCGTTTTTCGTAGATACAAGCCGGATCCCAAGTGTTCCATAGCTTTATTATGTCGTGCGTCTTCTTCCATCTTTTTCTTTGCATTTTTCGTGTCGATGATGGTCTTTGCGATGGCGCTCGCTCCTCCAGCCAGCGACCCTAGAGCCGAGAGACCGGCAAACAATGGAATTAGCGGTAGAAATCCGCCACTTTTTGGCAATGGTATAATTCTAGGTACTCGAATACGTTTTCGACCTCCACATTTTTTGACGGCTAATCGAGCTGCTTTCAAAGCAGCAGCAGATGACTTTTTCAAACCGCCACCTTCGTGATGAGACTTTTCCATAGCTTGATGAATCTTCTTTGCAATTTGGGAGAATCGTTTATCCATACCCATGCCGAGTTTGCGTTTTGCCTTCATAGCGTTGGTGACGAACCAAGCAGCAGATTTTTCACCAAATTTTGCGTCTTTCGATTTGACTCGTTCCCAAGCTCTATGTTCCAACACTTGATCGGCTTTATGACGTTCTTCCAATGATTTGTTTTGAGAGTATGCAAGACGCAAGAAGACGCACGACATAATAAAGCTATGGAACACTTGGGATCCGGCTTGTATCTACGAAAAACGCGTAACGGATTCGGTCTGTTCTTGAAGAAACAGCATAAAGGAGGAGAAGGATTGTACTTGAAACAAAAAAACTACTAGCTCAGCTACCCAACAGAGCTCTGTACGATGGGGAGATTATGAAATGTGCGAAAAAGATGAAAATTCCACATTTTCGTGGTGTTTTTAAGCGAGACACTCTTCCTGACCATACAAGACGTCGCGAATATGCCGTAGTGAATTTAGATTCCTCCATCAATCCAGGTACACATTGGGTAGCTTACAAAAAGAATGATAACAGCTATTCAAGACTCTTGTAGCCGAAGATAGCCGAAAAAAGCCGAATAGCCGAAGATAGCTGAAGATTTCTGAAGGTGGTTTGAAGATTTCCGAAGGTAGCCGGAGATAACTGAAGATACAAAACGGATATAAAACGGATACAAAGCGGATACAAGAACGGATACTAATCAGTTCCACTTTACTCGCCCCAAGAAACAAGATGTATACTTGTCAAATCTGTAGAAAAAATTTCACTCTGCCTAATAATTTGAGCAGACATCTAAATAAGCATAAGCAAATTGACTTCGCTTGTACTGAGTGTGGAAAGAAATTCACGCGAAGTGATACATTGAAAAACCACTTCTTCATGAGACATGTTGAAAAAGCTGATCACAATGGTACGAATAATAGAAAGTGTCGGCTCAGATATAAAAGATTACAGGACACCGTACACATGCAGTATCCGAAAGAATTACATCGTTTGCATGCTCGACCGTCAACTTGGCTTTCTGGTATTCGAAAATCTTTCTTAATACAAAAATTTTGTTCTTCTGAGGAATTTTGCTGTGATGCTGCTGCTGCTGTTGACATTGTGTTGAATAAGCTTAATTTTACTTGTATAGTCGAAAATATCCCACCAGCAGTCCGAATTTACCAATTGATTTTTATTTTTCCTTCATACAGTAGTTAAATATACGAATAAGTCTCTCCTTCGCTCGATTTAAATGGTTCAAAAACTGAATCGCCATCAAATTTTCGGCAGAAGACGATTTTGGGAGTCGTTTGCTTGAAACGATGAGGGTTGTCCGAGCGCACACACCCAAACGGCTTATCGTCCTTGCTCACGTCGAAGCGGTGTCGACATCGATGTTAACACATCGACAACATTTCAATTTATGAGCTGTCGTGTTATCTGATGTAAGTGCGCACGCGCCGCCATCCAACATACATTCTTTGATTTCTCACATTTACACAGGTATAAAGCAAATTTTATAAATATATAATAAATACAATATTAAACATAACACATTTTCTTTCACTCGTGATTTCTTAAGCACTTTTAATGGTGCTGTTGTGTCGAATAAGCATAATTTGCAATTTAACTCGTATATTCTATACAAAAATCAAATCTTGACCGATTTAAACGAATCAAAAACTGAATCGACATCAAATTTTCGGCAGAAGACGATTTTGGGAGTCGTTTGCTTGAAACGATAAGGGTTGTCCGAGCGTCATACCCCTCCGTTGCTGCCACTCATCGTACGCTTCCCGTCTTATCTGCAGCGCCAGCCCCCTCTCCAACCGTCGAAGCAATCGTCTATTTCAACAACAGCTACAAGCGTTTTCGATAATACATGTATTTAAATGGGAAAATGGATCATTTTAGCTGAATGTGATAAAATTGCATTGTTTCTTATGGAAAATACGCACAAATTAGTTGTATTAGGAGGCCTTTTAGAAACATCTATCGATATTTTTCTGCGGTTTCATTATCGCGATTACTCGAAGTGTGGGAAAATGAATCCGGTTGGCTCGAAAGTAGTAAAATGCATTGTTTCTTATGGAAAACTAGCACAAAATACAAAAATTGAGGGGCCTTTTTTAACAAATCCTTCGTTTATGCTTACGTCATATAATCCATACGAATATAAATAGCTTGCAGAATAGATCATTTATCAGTAATATGTGGTGAGTTGTTATGTGAACGTTGATTGTGATGTTAGTTTTATATAACAGGTGAGATTTTTTTGTTGCATCATTTTTGATAAATATGGGTGATGTCTTTAATCGTTATTCTTCACATATAACTTTGATAACATACCAAAAGGGCCTTATTCATTTCAACGGTTGACTGTTCGCTGTTACTGGCTCGATCTTAAAGGGTTCAAAACTGTCTATTACAGAAGTAGTGTAAGCTATATTTTTAATAAGAAATCATGCTTAGTAGCTCCTACTAAAAGGGCGATGTCGGTTATAGTGATAAATTTAATAATAAATATTGCCTGAGAATATACTAGAATATGAAATTGAGATAAAATCCTTACCTCAAATGTTTACGTTTCATAAAAAATTATGCACTTCCGGTTTGTAAAACTTTATGAAATACAATAAAAATGTCATATATTGGTTGAATGCGATGCGTAGATTCCAAATCTGCATTAAAATGGCTACTTCCGGTCGGCCACTTCCGGTCGTCCGATTTTAATAAATCGGGTATCAATAGATTCGTATCGACGTCAACAACAACATTTAAGCATTTTTAATTGTTAGAATAGCATAGGAAGCTAGTTTCCTTGATATAAGAGATAGGGCCTCAGGAAAGGTTTCAAAATAAATGATATGTTGAGTACTTGCTAGAAATACTACGTAGCTTTCATCGATCCTTCATTCACCTTTTATTCATCTATCTAGTCGAACAGATATTATCAACCCACTTTTTTTCGTGATTCATAGTAGGCTTGTTTTTCATTCCGATTATTGCAATTTTGAAGTTTTCAATAGACCGCTCTTTTGCGGTTAGTATCAGTAATAATGTAGATTATTGTTGTAGACTGAAGGAATTGCTATAATTATATATCATCTCTAAGTAATTTCGATAATCATTATTCTAAACTTTAATCAAATAATATTTTATTATCTCCCCAATGTCGGTCCATGTGTTATATGGATTATGTCATACATTTTCAGTTTTCATATACTTTCATGCTTTTTCTATTTTATAGATAATTCACCAAAATGATGGCAGATGGAGATATTTCATCATTCCAGCATACTGCCGTTTAGGAGTTTACAGGTGAGTTTTTATATACCTATTTATTTCTGTACTTAATTTAAAATTGACCAATTAAATTCCTAATCTATATGATATGAAGCTGTTGAGGCTCCTTCGGGTATCAAGGGGCGATCGACTTTTTCCTACACGAAGGCACGCCAGGTACCACACTGTGGGAGAAGTACTTGCTTAGGGTGTCTGTTAGACCCGCTTACAAACCGGGCTGTCACCTATTAAGCAGAGTGCGTATAGTGTCTTTGATTTGAGGAAATTGTCGCCTGATGGCTATCAAAGAATCACCTATCGGCCTCCGGCTATATCAATATCTCAGTTAATCTAAAATATTACCTAAATTACCGAGGTTGTCGACTTTTTCCTGCACAAAGGCACGCCAGGTACCACACTGTGGGAGAAGTATTCAATGCTTAGGGCGTCTGTTAGACCCGCTTACAAACCGGGCTGTCACCCTTGGAGTACGTATAGTGCCTGACAAGGGAGACAGCTCCCTACCAGGCCTGAAGAAATAAAATATGAATCAAATAGTAAATTAGAATTGTACCAATAGTTTTTTGCACAATAAATGTTTTGAATTGAAATTGATCATTTATCAGTAATATGTGGTGAGTTGTTATGTGAACGTTGATTGTGATGTTAGTTTTATATAACAGGTGAGATTTTTTTGTTGCATCATTTTTGATAAATATGGGTGATGTCTTTAATCGTTATTCTTCACATATAACTTTGATAACATACCAAAAGGGCCTTATTCATTTCAACGGTTGACTGTTCGCTGTTACTGGCTTGATCTTAAAGGGTTCAAAACTGTCTATTACAGAAGTAGTGTAAGCTATATTTTTAATAAGAAATCATGCTTAGTAGCTCCTACTAAAAGGGCGATGTCGGTTATAGTGATAAATTTAATAATAAATATTGCCTGAGAATATACTAGAATATGAAATTGAGATAAAATCCTTACCTCAAATGTTTACGTTTCATAAAAAATTATGCACTTCCGGTTTGTAAAACTTTATGAAATACAATAAAAATGTCATATATTGGTTGAATGCGATGCGTAGATTCCAAATCTGCATTAAAATGGCTACTTCCGGTCGGCCACTTCCGGTCGTCCGATTTTAATAAATCGGGTATCAATAGATTCGTATCGACGTCAACAACAACATTTAAGCATTTTTAATTGTTAGAATAGCATAGGAAGCTAGTTTCCTTGATATAAGAGATAGGGCCTCAGGAAAGGTTTCAAAATAAATGATATGTTGAGTACTTGCTAGAAATACTACGTAGCTTTCATCGATCCTTCATTCACCTTTTATTCATCTATCTAGTCGAACAGATATTATCAACCCACTTTTTTTCGTGATTCATAGTAGGCTTGTTTTTCATTCCGATTATTGCAATTTTGAAGTTTTCAATAGACCGCTCTTTTGCGGTTAGTATCAGTAATAATGTAGATTATTGTTGTAGACTGAAGGAATTGCTATAATTATATATCATCTCTAAGTAATTTCGATAATCATTATTCTAAACTTTAATCAAATAATATTTTATTATCTCCCCAATGTCGGTCCATGTGTTATATGGATTATGTCATACATTTTCAGTTTTCATATACTTTCATGCTTTTTCTATTTTATAGATAATTCACCAAAATGATGGCAGATGGAGATATTTCATCATTCCAGCATACGGCCGTTTAGGAGTTTACAGGTGAGTTTTTATATACCTATTTATTTCTGTACTTAATTTAAAATTGACCAATTAAATTCCTAATCTATATGATATGAAGCTGTTGAGGCTCCTTCGGGTATCAAGGGGCGATCGACTTTTTCCTACACGAAGGCACGCCAGGTACCACACTGTGGGAGAAGTACTTGCTTAGGGTGTCTGTTAGACCCGCTTACAAACCGGGCTGTCACCTATTAAGCAGAGTGCGTATAGTGTCTTTGATTTGAGGAAATTGTCGCCTGATGGCTATCAAAGAATCACCTATCGGCCTCCGGCTATATCAATATCTCAGTTAATCTAAAATATTACCTAAATTACCGAGGTTGTCGACTTTTTCCTGCACAAAGGCACGCCAGGTACCACACTGTGGGAGAAGTATTCAATGCTTAGGGCGTCTGTTAGACCCGCTTACAAACCGGGCTGTCACCCTTGGAGTACGTATAGTGCCTTTGATTTGAGGAAATTGTTGCCTTATGGCTATCAAAGAACTAACAAAACACCTCTGGTTAAACTTAAATTATCTACAACAAGCTAATTTCAATTTGAATTCAGAAAATGGTTGAAATTTTGAAAAATGGCTAAAAAGGGCTATAAAGCGCTGGAAAAGTGAGATAAAACTACTTAAAGTGGTGAAAATCGGTGGAAAACGGCTAAAAATGATGGAAATTATAGGAAAGGTAGCGAAAAGCCTAGAAAAACTAAGGAAAAGGGTTAGAAAAATGTCGAAATATGCATGAAAATGGTTGAACATTGCAGGAATTGAGCGACAAACAATTTCAAAAGGTTGAATAATGGCAGGAATTGCATGAAAAGCGACTAAATGTCAATAAAAACAACGGAAAACGGCTAGAATTATTGGAAAGGCAACGAAAACTAGCTAGAAAATATGAAAAATCAGAGAAAAACTTGAGAAAATAGCAGGCAGGAAAAACTTATCTTTTCTTCATCTAGGGATTTTTGTTTTGAAATCTTCATCTAGGGATTTTAGGTTTCAAAATCTAGGGAATTTTCTTCATCTGGGGATTTTTGGGTTGAAAATCTAGTGAAATAGTAACTTGATCATACAAATACCTACAAATGGACCCCATGGGTAGCATCCCTAGATCTGCTACTTTCCTATCCCAAACACATGGGGCCGAAGTATTTTTCCCTAGAATCTAGGGAAAAAAGCGCCAATTTTCGCTATTTTTGACCTTAGAATTCCTTATGGGAAATTACATGTAAAATTGCCGATTTTGGTCCCGAACTCTCCTAGCTCATTTACTAAGTGGCAACGTCGCAAGGCTCTATAATACAATTTTCAGAACGATCCTACGAATAGTTTTTAGGTGTAGAGCTTCATCTTATTTTTATATTTTATATCTCATTCATTAATGAACTAATAGATTTCTTTAATTATATATATATATATATATATATATATATATATATATATATATATATATACATCTCGGTATCATTCTGGCGTCCTTTCAAAAAACAGTAATGAAGCGTCCTTGCCGTATATTTTTCACTGCGCCATCAATGTGAGCTCCGTAAATTCTATAGCCTTTTGGGCGTCCAATGTATATAATAATTTTAATCTTACAAACAATAGAGCGTCCATACGGTGTATATTTATTTCATTTACAGTAAATACAGCGTCCGGCGCTATTGCCATATTGTGCAGTGGAATGGGATAATGAAAAGTGATCTTAAATATATTTCTCGTATTTTGCTGAGTATAACCTACAATTACCAGCGGCTGCCTAGCATTGGTTGTTTCTCCGAATAGTATTTCATCTGACTTTTTATTCCTTAAACTTCATTATAATTACACAATTGTCATATATTCTATAATTAAATTTATGCAAAATGGAATTGTAGATGCTAATGATTTTAAAATGTAAACTCATTTTCATCTGCGTCCTTATTTCTGTCTCCAATATCAAAAAGAAATAAAAATATTTATTTCATATAAACAATTTGGTAAGTACCTATGCGTTAGTCCTGGATGGTGATATAAATCACATAAAATAAAATAAAGTAAAATACGCTTCAGATGAAGACATAATAAACATACAAGTGACAAAGTACACATAACTCAATTTAAGACAAGGATTATAAACATGTTAATAAAATAATAGTAATACCAATGTAGAAAAAAAGAATAGAAAATGATTACCTACACACATGCACAACATGTTCCAGATAATCATCTATGAAGTAAAAACAGTGTTGTGTTAATTATTTACGGATCTTAACTTTGTGTGATGCACAAGACATATTTTTATTTTTCAAACGTTTTTGGCAAAGCATTGTACAATTATATGCCCAGAAATCTATAGTAATTCTGTGTCTTAGTCTGAATAATGGAGGACAGATATCGTTTTTTTCTCTTGTATTATGAGAGTGAACATAATTGTGCTGGATTCTTTGACATATTGTTTTTTATATGAAGCAGGCACTCACACAAAATCCAGCAACATGGTAATTGCAGGATGCATATTATCGAAGCTGACGTATGCTTCGAAGCATACGTCATTATGCTATTTAACATAGCAAAATATGCCATTCTTAAATAGTCTTTATTCACATTCAGCTTCAGTTACCTGAGAGTATTTCCCTTTTTATAGATAGGTGTAACTTTGGAAACCTGGAGGATATCTGCAAAAATAAATGTACTCATACGAAGATTAAATAGATTCGCTAAAGAAATCGCTACATTTTTATTTTTGATTTTCATGAGAACTGAATGCTAGCCATAAATATCCGCCGCTCTAGAATTTTTTGGTTTATGAACAATGTTCAATATTTCTGTTTGACTGGTTGGATGTAAGTAAAAAGTCAAATGGTTTATTGAAATTTTTTGCATGAACGAATCGAAGAGATTTACAATAAAGTTCGCAGGATTTTGCATTAAGTTGTTTATGCAATCTTCAAAAGAGTTGAGAAAGTCCTCAGCGAATAAATTGTTCTCATTCTTTAGGTTATTAGTTTTACCTAAATTTGTATTTATTATGTGTCAGACTGACTCTGGTTTATTTTTGATTTACATATTATCTTATTAATAAACTCAACTTTTTTCGATTTGTTAAGTAATTCGAAGCATTCGGGAGTCCTGGTCAGTTCGGCAATAGTTTGAACCGGGGTTAATTGTAACTTGTAATATCAGGAGAATTGTCTCGCCCTTAAAGCTAGCAGAGCAAAGTGAGCAGAATCAAAAATATAAATTTGGAGCTTGTAGAGCTAATTAATGGTTATTTATTTGCTGTATTGTGAAATAAATTGCTCTCATAGTTTTTTGAAAATTGGCGGTTTCGCTACCTATAGTTGAAAATCAACTTTTCGAGAACTTTTATTTCAGTACTTGTAGTGCTAACTAAATGCTTTATTCCGAAATTAATTGCTCTTATGGTTTTTGGGAAAATGGATGCCTTACTTTTAAAAATCAACTTTTTCGAAAAAATCTTATTTGATGCTTGTAGAGCTAATTAAGTGCTAATTAATTGCTGTATTCCGAAATTAATTACTCATAGTTTTTTTGAAAAAATGCAGAGCAGCCTTCAAAAATCAACATTTTTGGGAACTTCTCTTTTAGTGCTTATAGAGCTAATTAAGTGCTGTATTCCGAAATCACTTGCTCTTAAAGTTTTCGGAAAATGACTGCTTTGCTTTAAAAAAACATCTTTTTCGAGAAAATCTTATTTGGTGCTTGTAGAGCTAATTAATTGCTTATAATTTCTATAAGATATCCGCCAATACAATTATATCGGTATGAAAAATACTTACCGACGTCGTTAGTTACAAACTTAGCCACCGGTAAACCTATCTTACTGTCGTAGGAACATATACGATTAACAATCGAGAACAGTCCGGTCCTACAAAATGTAAGTTTTATCCCATGGGCCCGATTTCACCAGTGAAATAAATCACGATTAGTTCATTGTAAACGCGTTTAACACGCTTAATTGAGTTCAGAGCTCCACTTCGCATTTCACCAGTGACAACTAAACGAAGTTAAAGCTAATCTCGTTTTCTTTTCTGAACGGCCGATTTTCTACGTTTAGCGCATCTAAACGCGTTTATAGAGCTGTCAGCTATCACTTCTGTCCCTGGCAAATATTTGAGGTTATATCTATATAGAGAGCATTTGTTTTTATTTATTAGTGGTTTAATTGAACAATGGGACTAAAAAATGGAACGAGCGCTAGAACTAGCTTTTGACGAAAGTTAGATGATAAAGAATCTAGCGTTCGTCGTCCAAGATGGATGCGTGAAAGAGAAGAACATTTCAATACACTAGATGACAGACTTTCTAACTGGATATAGGCTTACGAAACCCAGTTTTATTTGTATTGGAATGGATGGAAGACAAATTTGAGTTTCCCACAGATAAGTAAGTACCTACTAAAACTAGTTTGATTTCATATAGGAGTATTTCGATTACTTGTACATAATTGAACATAATATTTGTATTCAAGGAATCACAGCGGTCTACCATCAACCAGTAGATGTGAACTTTAAGGTTTTATGCAATTTGGTGTTATCAAATGATATTTGCAGATGTATGTGGACTTAGAACTTCAACTGCACATAGAATTGTGCCCAAAGTCAATTCTGTTATTGCTGCTCTCCATGAACGCCATATTAATTTTGCACCACTCACCAAATGAAAGCCACCAGACACAAACGGCATTTTATAAGAAAGCTAAATTCCCGTTTGTTCTAGGAGCTATAGATTGCACTCACGTGAAGTTCCTCAAATCTCCAGGTAAAGCATTGTTTTTATCTTTCAATATTGGTTTAAATACATATCTCATTATTTAAATACATCTATTTTAGGTGGAGATAATCCAGGGATTGGTGGTGATAAATCCAGCTTCTTGGGACGCTGCATTAGCTCTAGCACAGACAATCTATTGAAATATATTGTCTGTGGCTCTAGGTAATATGAACTATGGATATATCGGTGAAGGAAGATCGCCAAAAATCAATCGAAATGAAGTTATAACTAACTATTTTGCACAGTGAGTTTACTCAAGATTCGAAACATTTAAGAATTCAAGTATTGTATAATTTTATTTATCGTTTGTAAGAAATTTGTTGTGAATAACTAATTTTATTCTAAAATAAAGTGTTTTTTACTTTGTATTTTTTGTTTGAATAAATCTGTACTGGCAGGAAGTCTAACCAGATTTGAACCAAAATTTAAATTTATTTCTCTATGAAATGTAATCTTGTCGCTGAAAGTTACAAATTTGTCCGAAAATGCGGTTGTGGAGGTATGTATAAATATTTCTCATACTTTTGAGTCGAAACAATATTCTACTAAATAGAAATCGATAAAAAACTTAAATGTAGATACTTCAGTTGATGCAAAATTAGTAGGCAATTCTTTTGAAAGATTTGTTGTCGATTCAATATATTTTTGAATTAAATTTTGTAGCTTGTTTAATTCTGATAATTTTTCTCTTCATACCAAACAAACGTACGCTGCTCGCTAATGACAGATCACAAACAAATTATGACCATGGGTAGTAAAGATAGAATCAACACTACCTCAAAACGAATTATAAATACCATTCTGTGTTCTCTAACTACACAGCACCATCATTAAGTGATTTGATAATCTTGATAACTGACAGCAACTTCGTTTTCGTAATCACGATTAAAATGATGCTGGTGACATCGCTTTGTTGGGAAACGAGATATGTACATCTCTTAATTGGGAGAGATAATAAATTCAAAACCATTGAAATTTAAATTTTAAAGTAGAATTGAAAATGGATTACATAAAATTGGTAGGTAAGCTAACCTAAAAAATCTACCTAAAGGACTTTCAAGTTTCCCGTGGTACCTTTTAAGCTATAAATTATATCCCCACAGTAGCAAAATTGTCCTTTTTATTCTTGAAAGAACGTTTTCTCTCAAAAAATTATTAGAGCATTCAATTCCGGAGTACAACACTTAATTAGCCCTACAAGCACTAAAACAGAAGTTCTCAAAAATATTGATTTTCAAAGGTTGCTCTGCTAGCTTAAGATCTAGAGCTAGCAAAGCAGCCATTTAAAAAAAACATATCAGAGCAATCAATTTCGGAATACAGAAATTAATTAGCAATTAATTAGCTCTACAAGAACTAAATAAGATTTTCTCGAAAAAGTTAATTGTTAAAAGCAAAATTATATCATGTAGTCTGGAAGAAAATGAAAATTTTATAGCTGGTATATATTCGCCAAAACCTACTTTATCGTTTTTTACGCGTCTGTGTGGATAATATTATATTCCGCGAATCTTCCCAGTTCCTTGCAAATTGTAACTTTATTTGTTATGTATTTTTTGTTTAGGTGTGGGTCTATTACTTGGATTTTGTGATTATAAGTTTCATAATTCGAGCTGAAACATGGTTGTATTTTATTTTTATACAGGGTGGTCCGAATTATAATGGAGAAACTTTAACAGCGTATTCAACAGATAAAAATAATTAAAAAAGTTGATATAAACTTATCTACAAAAACGCTTCGTTTTAGATACACGGGGTGTTGAAATATTACGAAAAAAATCATTTTTCTTATTTTTAAAGAAACTCTTCTAGGTTTCGCTTTCAAACATAGTAGGTATTATTGCCACTTAAAAACAAATTTATGATTTGTTTTACTAGTGACGTTCGTGAGACTGTTTTAATTATTTTAAATAATAAAAAAGATTGTTTATCGCAATTTTGTTAATAAATTTGGATATATGGATCAATTCTAAACAAAAATGGTCTCTTGGGTCTTTTCGATAAAACGAACTGTTCTCGAGAAAAATATATTTTTCTTTACATGTGCACCTAATATCTGAGGTAGGGATGTACGATCCATTGAAAAGATATTGCGTATCGATCCAAATCGAATCGCAAGTTATCGGATAGAGTGAAAAATCGTTTCGAAAATATCGATACTCACAATATCGATATTTTCGATCGGAAGTGGAAAGTTATTAAGAAAAATGAAACGCAACTCATAATGAACAGATGTTTATTTAAAAAAGTATTACAAACCCCAGTGCTCAAAATCTAAAGAATTTAAAAATAATAATTTTGATAATCTTTGCCCACTTAGACGATTACGAGTGTAATAATGTTTCCAGCCCTTACATTTTCCACCGGAATTTGTTTTGATAAAAAAATTCCAAACACTGCTTCTCAAAGGAGGCATGGCTGATTCGAATCCGGGGATTTACAAAATACTTTAGGCCTTAGGCTTTTAGTCATGTCGAAGGTCGTTCAAGACGTAGACAAAATTAGAGAGTGAGAGACATAACAAAAATTCAATGTCGTCAATACGTGCCATCTCGCAGCACTAAGGGATATTACACAGCCAAACTGCAGTCCGTCAGGGACTATGGGCCTATTGAATACTAGATGCCGCCACTAAAAGTTCCTGTATCATATGGTATCGATACAAGGCAAAATGTATCGATCTGCGCAGTGTATGGCTTTGAACGTATCGAGTACAAATTATCGAGAATCGAACATCAAAGTATCGATCCTCAAGAAAATTGTATCGTATCGTGCATCCCTAATCTGAGGTTTGAAAATTAAGATAACTCCCGCTATTTCAATTCGTTTTTATTTACATCACATTTGCTAACCTAACATGCAAACAAAAATTATTTTTTTCCGAGAACGGTTCGTTTTAGAGAAAATACTAAAGAGACCATTTTTGTTTAGAATTGATCAGGATATCCAAATTTGTTAATAAAATTGCGATAAACCATCGGCGTACATTTTTTTTATTATTTAAAATAATTAAAACGGTCTCACGAACGCCACTGGTAAAACAAGTGTTTATCATGCTATAATTTTTTTAAGTGGCAATAATAACTAATAAGTTTGAAAGCAAAATTTAGAAGTTTCTCTAAAAATAACAAAAAATGATTTTTTTCGCAATATTTCAACACCTCGTATCTTCAAAAACAAGTGTTTTGGAGATAAGTGTATATGAACTTTTTTAATTATTTTTATCTGCTGAATACGCCTTCATTATAATTCTGACTACTCTGTATATATACCTGTCATATCTTTTTACATCCTCTGCTGCTTGTAGTAGGTTACGTTTGTTTCTATTTTTCCAGTACCCATGTTTTTGTTTGTATATTATACTTAAGGGTTCTATTCAATAACATTGGATAGTTAATTAAGAAAAACGAAAATTTCTCTATTTACAACAAACAACAAAAAGCAGGAGAAGGAATTTCACTTGGAATGAGTATGGAATGCTAAGGATCTGTCCAGATGAAACCCAAGTGTTACGGAGTATGAGGAATAGTTAAATGCACTTCAAATAAGTGGAAAAAGAATGGATCAATCTAATTTCCTATATAAACTGCACATCTCATACGACGGGCAGTTCATTTCTCCTAGAGACCTTGTAGAACGAAAATCAGTGTGAGTCGAAATCAAATTATTTCCAGCTAAATCATCAAAGAAGAAGAAGACGACATCTGCAACCAGACCAGCCTGCACGAGGGAATTAATAACTTCGCTATCAAATTATATTGCCAGTGGCGTACCAGAAAGTTGTGTTTTCTTGTTATTTTGACAAAGCTGAAAGGATCCCGAACTGCAATTCAGTTAAATATATTACTTAGAGATTCCAGAATGTGAAAAATTGGTGCTCTATAATCTATCTTCATAACTAAAAATTTTGTTGCTAACCATTTACATCTACTTTCAAATTCAAATTCCCCTGATTCTGACATTAGTGCATTTCATGGTGTGGTTCTCATACAGCCTACTACAAGTCTTATTTCCTGGTTGTGATTTTCTTTAGTTTATCTGTTTTTTTTGCTGCTGGTTTGAAAATGATTGATCCGTAATCTAGGTGTGATTTAACCAAGCCGTTAAATGATATACTCATGGTTTTTGGATCTGCTCCCCACCATACCTTACAAAATATTTTTAATATGTTGATTCTTTTAACCGCTTTATTGATTGCATTATCATTATGAATATTCCATTTGAGGTTAGTTGCGAATGTAATACCCAAATATTTTATTTAATTTTGAAATCGTAGATTTTCTGAACCTATGTATATTTCCGGGGTATTTTTCTGATTCTTCCCTTGTTTGAACCATAGTATCTTCTTACTCTTTGTTTGGGATATTTCCATGTCATGATTTGTCATCCATCTATTTACCGCTTCCAGTGTGTGATGTTATTACCTTTTATTAAAATTACTATATTATCCGCATATGCTATTGCCTGACTTTGTTTTGGAATAATTGAAAATAATGATTTTATATAAATATTAAACAGGCTCATTGGCGATCTTCTTCTTCTTCTGGTGCTTATCCTCTTTAGATGTTAGCGATCATATTCGGCCAGATGACCTTGCTAACAGCTGAGCGAAATAGTGCAGTCGACGTCATTCCGGTCCATTGCCTGATATTCCTTAGCCAAGAGATTCGTCTCCGATCCTTGCGCTACACCTTTTGAGGAAATTCCGGGGCCATGAAAATCACCATTTTCATCCTTTATATAATTGAACCTGTTATTTCCTAATTTGAGAGTTACTTCTGCCATGTCTGATGGTATGTTATATTGAATTAAATAGTTATATAATTTATATATATTCATGTTATCATAAGCCGCCTTGATATCTAAAAAACCCGCTAAGACTGATTGTCCACTTCCAAAAGCTTCTTGTATAAAAGTTGTTAAATATGATATGCAATCCATTGTATCCGTTCCTTTTCTGAACCCCATTTGACACTGTGATAGAATTTTTTTATTCAATATTTCATTCCAGACGGTTTTTTATATTTTTTTATAGCGTTTTCAAACCACAGGACAACAGTGTTATCGGCCTAAAACTGAAAGATTGGTTAGGATCTTTATTGGGTTTTAGAAATCGTAATATTAAATATTTTTTCTATGTTTCAGGTATCGTTCCTCCATTAACTATATTATTATATATTGCCAGTACATTTTTTGGTAGTTGATTTATCATGTCATATGTTATTTCATCTATACCTAGGGCTGTCGATTTTTTTTGTTTGAAGTGCTTTTTCTAGTTCTATGAAGGTAAATGGTTGTAATTTTATATAGTTATTTATTGTTTCAATTTATATCCTTGAGTTATTCGACGTTAATTTCCTTATCTGGTAGACTTTTACTATTATTATAATTATTGTGTTTTGAAAATTTACCTATCACTCTCCATAAATGTAAAATGTTCATTTCCCTGTATATTGACTCACAATATGTTTAAAACCCTACTCTCTTCTTAATTTTGAGAAATTTTCTTGTTTTTGCCATATTTTTTTTAACTTCTATATAGTTTTTTAATGTATAGTTTTCTCTAAATTTTTCTAAACTTTCCCTCCTTTCCTTGATTTTTTGATTGCGTTCTTCATTCCACCAGGGATATTTTTTTTAGTATTTTATTTTTGTTTCTTGGGATGGATGTTTCAGCTGCTTCATTGATTATTTTTTAATAGATGTTCGAATTTATTTATTGTTGTGTTTTCTATTTTATGAGCTACAATGTTGAAATTTTTCATCCCATTTGGCTTTTCTAAAGATAAGTCTATTTTTCAATTTAAATACTTGCATTATTTTATTGTTGTTGTAAAGGCACATGGTAAGATAGTGATCGCTGTAACAGCAGTCATTAAGAACTTTCCAATTACATTTCAAGACTATTGAGTTTGAGACCATGGCCCCGGGTGTTCCCAAGGGTTATGAAATCTAGTGTTTAAGCCATCATTCATGATAACTAATTGTGTTATGTCCATTAATAATTTCAAATTAATTCAGCTTATATTTCTGCCCGTACTTCCCTATAGCGGGTGATGTGTTAACCCTTCTGTTTTGTTTTATTCTGTTTACTGGTAAATTGTTATTGGGTTTGTTATACATGTTAATTATGTTAAGTTGTTTAATTTTTATGATTATAATTTGACACTTTTCATCTTGCAGATGTGGAGCCAAATCTATTCTCTCAACGAGAGTAGCTAAACCTCCATATCCGTCTGCTCTATCGTTGCTTATATATTTTTTAATTTTTTATTGCAGTGTTTATCTGGTTTAAGCCATGTCTCATTAAGTAAAACAATATTAGGTTTCTGTTCTTCAACTAAATCAATTAAGTTATATTGGTTTGGATTCATCTCTGTTTATGTAACAATTAATATTCCGAGTCAAGATCTTTTTGACAGCTGGTATGCTGTAGAGAAAAGTTCAATATTTTTTTGTTTAGTATTTTTAGATGCACTACAAAAATTTATATATACTTTATTAATAATTTTCTGTTCCTGACTAGGTTTTTTACTATAAGTTGCACTTGTAGAATTTCCACTTCCTGAATATGTTGGTCTATTTAGTCTAAAATTGGTATTATTCTCGTCTGAGCTAGAATTATCCTTTGTATCATTAATCCTGAATAGTTGTGCATGTTTGTGTGCCATGACAATTTGGATATAATAATTGCTTCCGGTGCTTTTTTATATTCTAGGTATACTCCCCTTGTTTGCATTTTTTTCTATATAATTTTGTTATATGTTCTTTTATTATTAACAATATATATCACTATCTGCCGCCTCTGACTAATATTTATATTATTATCCTTATTGGTGATACTTTGATTTCTCAGTATAGGGAAATCCTCTTTTCTTACTGTAAATTCTGCGTTGAGATTTTTTGGAAAATATTGGGCTGCATCAAAAAAGGAAATATTTTCGTACACCATCTTTTCTCTATTTTTTTGGCCTTTCAATAGGTTACAATTTGTGTTAGGTTTCCGTTAACTGCATTTATTTGGCAATATGGAAATTGAAGCGTCAGAATCTATAAGATAATTCTCACCAGTATCTCGATCAGTAATAAATCATCTTTGGGCTGACTCTGCGGCGGTGGACATAGTATTATCACAGTATACAGAATATAGATCTTTATACTGTGGTATTATCCGTTGATTTGCCCAACGCCGGGGTTAGTTTTCCTGTTGATCCGATTTGGATTTCTTTGTGTTCCAATTACATGATTGCACATTGCACACATTTTGTTGCCTTCTCTTTAAATCTGTAATGGTAGTAGCAATAAAGCTTTCTTCCTCGTTAAGGAGTTCAGGATCTTGACCCTCTTCTACCTCTAACACGAGATCTATGCTTAAGTTCTTCAGTTACTGAATAACGTCTTTCATACCATCGAAGGAGGAGGAAGAAGAAGAAGAAGCTGCAATTGAAGGATTTTGACTATCAGTTTCCAAAATTTTATCGGTGATATTTGTCATATTTTCCAAATCCTCGCTACTGAAAGCAGTCTTTGTATATCGCTACGGTCTATGAATACGTTGGCCTTTGATTAGGTCTGTCTTTGATAACGTCGATCTTTGAATCACGTTGGTTTTTGAATCACGTCGAATAATAGTTGTGTATATTCAAGTGTATATGTAGAGATAGAGGATTAGTCCACTCCAAAACAGAAGGTGTTGACAATAATTTCGCATGTTCACGAAGAAGAACTCCTCCAGGTACAGAGGTTGGAAGCTAGTTAAGTATAAAATGTGCATGAGTAAGGGAACCCGCCTTATCCACTAGAGTCGACTACTTGGGGAACCAGGCCAAGAAAGTCCTGAAATATGACAGTCGACTACTTGGGGAACCAGCCCAAGAAAGTCCTGAAGAGAAAGATAAAATTAGCGTTAGAGAATTAGGCGAGATAGCTAGACCAGTAGTGAAATAAAACTCTCAGTATATACGGGAAAACTTGCAGAGGCTGACATGATTTCAAAGTGAGTCGAAGAAATTGACTGACTTTCAATCATCATTGTTCTTTATTTATACTGTTGATTCCAGATCAGGAATCCTTACAGCTCATATTTTTTTATTTTACACTTCGTAAATTGCATACAATGAGAGCTCGAGGCGAGCAAGGGGGTGGAAGCTTAGCTCTTTTTTTATTTGGCGAGTTAATGTAGTCATGAGGGAGTTATGTGATTAACAAGTCTGTCGGTCTTTTTGTAGTGTGCTTGTCTTCAATTTCAATTTTCAGCACATCTTTCAAATCGTCGTATGTGTGTGTGAGTCTACTCTTTTGTGTACGTTCGTTTCTAGTTCTTTGATTAGGTCGGATATTATTTCTATTTAAATCCTCATTTATATCTTTGTTCGTCATGTACCAGGGGAACTGCTAAGTTTCCTCAAAATTTTGTTTTGAGTTCGTTGTATTTTCTCAACATGTACAGACTGGCCCCATCACAACATGCTTATGTTAAAGTTGGTCTGATTATTGTTTTGACTGACTTTCAATGCGAAGCAGCACGCCTTTTATACCGCTGATCTACTTAGCTACTTGCAGAAATTTATTTATCAAAGTTCCTTTTTTTGTTGTCACGCGATTTCTACTTCATGTCAGCCAGATAGAGAATTACATTTATTTCAATATTTACAAGGTGATTTTTATAATTTTGAATTTAAAAAACAATTATTTCTACTAAGTTTCACAACAGTATATATTTAATTTCTTCATTTTCAATTATTTTACTATCTGTTCTTTTGAGATTTAACATTTTAACTGAACTATTTAACATTGGTTGTAATTCTTCTACTGTAAAATTTGGATGTGCCGTTCTTATTAATCCCCTGTTGTATGGAATGTATAATTTATATCCTTTCTCTAATAAATTACCTTTTGTACAAATTGGTTTGGTGTGTTTTTATTTTTTAAATCAACTCCAACTTTATTAATCCCCTTCATTCTAATTCGTAAAATATCATTTAATTTTAAATCGAATGTCTGTTTAGCAATTTTTAAATGTTAATTTAAATGTTTAAATGAAGTTATTTCCAGAAGTTTCTGTTGCCTCTACAATTACTGTGTATGGACCAAGTTCGTTTTTGTAATAAATAGTTTCACGAATTTTTGTCTGGTTGTTTGCTGTTTATATACCTATAATTCTGATATTATCATGGATTTCATTAACCTGCTTGCTTATGTCCTTACATGCCCCATTCAATATACTAGTTACTTCCATATCACCACTATCTATCGACGATTCATTATTAATATCCGGAATATTAGTTTTTTACGGGGGATGACCCCCCCGAACGGAACGACAGGTCTTAGTACTCTAATATTTAATTTAAATTATACCTATACTAAGGGGAAACGGTGGTAGGTTACTTACAATAGGCCTTCTTGTTAGCAGCACCCTATTATTTCTCGTTATCGTTTCAATGAATATTTCACTCTTGACTTTCGATGTTTCTTCTTCGAGTATTCACAAGCAAATCTGTTTTTTGTTGGTTTGAACTATTTTGTACCCTTCAAATAGTAGGCTGCGTTGCCAAATTTTTCTGTTGTGACATCAGAGACCTTGCAGGCGTTTTGAAATCAATGAACACGAATTCAATAACTGTGACTTTTCAACTAAACTATTCGATTGTTTTATCAATTATTCTTGTTTTTAAAATTGACAGGTATAATGTAACAGTCTTCTAAGTAGTAATGTCGTCCCAATTTTGTTACTTGTCGGTCGTTAATTCCAAACAAAGGGAATGGTGATTGATTTGCCAATCAGTAACTGTAAGATTAGCGGTTTTAACAGATTTTTTCCGATTAAAACAACTAGTTACTCTTGAAGTAAGTGGGATTGCCAACCCAAAATCGTAAAAGAAACGAAAACTGTGTGAACTTTCAAGGTTAGAAAAAACGGCATATACTGGCTGCTCCAAAATTCAAAACATTTGTCTGGCCAGGGTTAAAATGGCCGTGGAAAATTGACAGATATATGGACTTAATATAGGAATATGACATTGACTTATGACGTAAAATAAGCCTGGCGCTATTGTTTTGTATTAAGGAACACACTGCTTATAACGTGAGACGCGGGAACAGAAAAAATAGCGGGTTTTGGTGCCGTGGATTTATCAAATACAATAGAAAAACCGAAGTAATATATTCTATAAAGATACGAATAATACTTACTGTAGAGATTGTCTCTAGGGAAAGCAACATAGATTTTCATTCCCGGTCAGTGAATCAAGAGCCGAAATATTAGGCGAATTAATTCATGGCGATCTTTGTGGACTCTTCGAAATTGATTCACTAGGGGGTCTAGGTATTTTCTTTTATTGAAAGATGACTTTACTGGCAAAATGGCAGAGCAGATAGAAAAATGTGGACATTAGTTGAGGCAGCTCGAATCATGCTTCATAGTAAAAATTTAAATAAAAATCTATGGGCTGAAGCCATAAACTAGCATATATATTAAATTGGGTAGGTAGTAGTCCTGTGAAAGAAAACAGCCCGTAAGAGCTATGGCATAACAAAAGCTGCGATATATAACCACTAAGGCAGTTTGGGTGTGAAGTAGCTGTACACATACCAAAGGAGAAATAAACTAGATGTTAAGAGTGAAAATGGAATATTTGTTGGACACAGTGCTACCGTGAAAGGTCACAGGATATATTTTCCCGAGAAAAATGATATAGAAGTACACAGAGATGTAAAATGTGTACCTATAAGTAATATTGAAACGAAGAAAGAAATAAAAGATATAATCAGATTAGATTTCGAGTACAATGAAGATGAAAGTATGAAGAATGAAGAAAATGCTATAAAACGCTAGAACCTCAAGAATTAGAGGAAATTGTACATGTGTGAAGAAGAAGACCTGCATGGATGGAAGAGTATGAGATGAGCTTCTACACTGAAGAAGAAACACCTATTCGACTCTTTTGGCATAATAATGCATGTTGACTTACCAACTTGGCGTTAAAGGACATTTATTATAATAGGAGGCTGGCCAATTCCGGTAATGTCGCTAATGTCATCTAATACAATCTGTAATTCACCCGAGAACCTAAATAATTACTTTGTAGATGTGTAAAAAAATTTTATGATCACCATAACTCCTTCCGATGATCTCATTTCTCCCTAAGGCTAATATGAATTCACACAGTTTCTTCTTTACGCCCGAAGTATTAGCAGAGCTTAGCAGTACAATTAATGACATTAAAAACAAATCCTCATCTGGGGCTGATTGGCTTACTCTGAAAATGTTCTCGAACCGGCCGGAATGCACATTAAACTGTTTCTTCTTTACGCCCGTAGTATTAGCAGAGCTTAGCAGTACAATTAATGACATTAAAAACAAATCCTCATCTGGGGCTGATGGGCTTACTCTGAAAATGTTCTCGAACCTGCCGGAATGCGCATTAAGCCATCTTATTACTTTGATTAACAAATCATTCCAAAATGGAGTTTTTCCAAACTGTCTTAAGACGGCAATAATCATTCCTTTGCATAAAGGAGGAGATAAAGATCAAGTTACGAACTATCGCACTCCTATCCACATTGTAAAAGATCATCGAAAGATTGGTTACAGCTTCTATCTTTTCTCTTTAAATATACGTTCTACCCATCAATTTGGATTTTTAAGTTACAAATGCACAAATGATGTTTTCCCTCTTTAATAATGTATATTCGAACCTGATCAACCATCACTCTATAGCAACAATTTTCTGTGATTTCTCTCCGGCTTTTGATTACGTAGATCAATATATATTAACTAATAAATTGCAGTACTACGGTTTCAGAGGAGTGTCTCTAGAATGATTTAAGTCGTATCTCAACAACAGGAGTCAGTTTGTGAGGATTGATACGAGGATGTCTTCTTGTATGCCAATTGAAAATGGAGTGCCTGAAAGTTCAGTACTGGGCCCTATTTTGTTTCTGCTGTTTATCAACGACATTGCTAGTCTGGACATTAGCGGTGATATCTGCCTCTTTGCGGACGATACTAGTTTCATGTGGAGCAACCCGGATATTACGACACTTCATAGGACTGTATCTAGTGACTTAGTCACGATTAAATCATGGTGCGATTCAAATCTCCTGTGCCTCAACGTTTCTAAAACAAGTTTTGTCATATAAAAGTACATTGCAATCTTTTGTACTTAATTGAGACCGTTGAATCTATGAAATTCTTGGGGCTTAATGTAGACAACCGTTTAAAATGGGCCTTGCACATCGATGCTTTATCAAAAAGGTTAAGTTTTGCCTGCTTTGCGCTGAGATCAGTTTCCAAGGAGCCCAACTTATCTACTTCTAGAACAGTCTTTTATGCTATTTTCGAGTCGCACCTCCAATACGCCCTTCCATTCTGGGGTACGTGTTGTGCTACTCAATTTGATCGTATTTTTAAACTGCAGAAGAGAGCTGTTTGGTATTCATTGAGACTTAGCAGTAGGACTCACTGACGGGATTACTTTAAAAAAATTAAAATATTAACTCTTCCATCCCTATTCATATATGAATCTGTATGATTAATCCGCAAGCACGTATCTTTTATTCCAGAGAGGCCATCTCACAACTGTACGCTTAGAAATACGGAGCATGACCTTTATCTGCCAACCCCACGCTCAGAGTTGGTTAAAAGCTCTATACTGTACAATGCAAAAAAATGCACAATCATCTACCATTTAAAATCAAGTCCATAAGATCTTTTCCTGAATTTCGCAAGGTTTTGAAATCATACTTACTGGAGAGAGTCTTGTATGCAGTATGCGACTTTTTTGTTAAAAAACGTTAATACTTAATATTAAACTTCTTACACCCACTGGTTTAGTGAATATTATTTGATGTTTGATATCCTAAGGTTCTTTTATAATGTATAATCATCTGTCACACGAAATTAAATCTATAACGGCTTTTCCCAGATTTCGCCAAACTTTATATTAAATACCTACTAGAAAATTCCTTTTATGCAGTTAACGACTTTTTTCATTAAGGCACGTTTCTGCTTAGCTTACACACTGGTTTATTGTTTGTACATAATTTGTTTTTGTTTTTTTGTGATTTATTTAGTGTTTACCTTCTGACTGAATATCCAGCTGTATATTAATTTATCTTCGGACCGAATATACAGCTGTATATTACATTATTATTATTATCTTATATTTTTACAGCTTTATATTTTTATATATTTTTTTATATTTTTATAAATTAATTTAATTTTAATCTAATTTTTAGTTTTAGTTTGACTTTGTTGATAGTTGTTTAATTTTTATATTTTTATTTTGCTTTGTCTACAAAATTCATATATTTTTTTTTAAATAAAGCATTTCTCTCTCTCTCCTATGACCATCGAAGAAGCAATAAACGGAAGAGAAAGTAAGAAATGGCAAGAAGCTATGCAAAAGGAGTTGGAAGTGCTTCAGGAAAACAATACGTGGAGTTAAGTTCAATGGCCTGCGGGCAAAAATGTGACACAAAGTAATTGGGTGTTTTAAAAGAAGAACGACAATGCATATAAGGCAACACTTGTGGCACGAGGCTTCCAACAAGAAAATAGTCAGAAATTATATGACGTTTATACACCAGTGTCAAAATTGCTTTTCGCTTATTATTAGTGGTAAGTGTCAAAATTTCTAAACTAATTCATCAGATGGACGTTAGAAGTGCGTTTCTGTATGGAGACATTTAAGAAGAAGAAGTCATGTCATTGCCAGGTAAAACAAAACTTAATAGTGAATCTATGTGTAAATAAATCGATATACGGTTTAAAATCTTCACCAAAATGCTGGAATATTAGTGTTTTTAGTTCTTTAAGGTTGCTGTGTGTGAGTGTTGGCAACTGATTGATTTTTCCGTCGTCTCAATAAAAATAACTTATAAAAGTAGAATTCGCGTGTTAATTGAAACCAGTTTTCCAACAGGTACATTTTGTATGAGATTACTGAAATAACTTCGTATTTCACTTACACTGATTGGTCATAGGTACAACTTTCATATGTTCGGTTACAAAAGAAATTCGGTTTATGTAACCACATTCTTAAAATCCTCCGAAATGTTCTTCTCCATCCTATTCGCGACTGGGACCGGAGAAAAACTGTAGCATAAGAGTAGTAGTGTTCTCTGGTCTCTACTGACATGATATGGATATCATGTCTACTAATATGCGTTCAAACAAATTCTGAATTCTCTTGACATGCGCATACGAGAATCGTCCTAACAGTTAGAGTTATGGCGGGTTGCGAAAAAATAACCCAAATCACAATCGTTTCAAATCGGTTGGGTTTCCGAAAAGGCCTGAAGAGGGTTCGTTACACTAAATTATCACCAAATACTTTTGAATAGTTTACTGACTGAAGAGCGATTAAAGAGGGTTGGCATGTGTAACATACAGTGTATAACAACACTACGAATCTAGTATTAGCTGATTTTTTCATTGACGTATTGTCATCTTAAAGCATGTCTCTTCTTAAGATATCGTGTAGATTATTCCTATTAAATAGGAATATGGGCTACATGCAAAATCGTTCTTCATATTGGTTAGAGAGGATAGGCAACCGTGAAATAGTCGGGTATGGAAGGAACGGTCAGCCTGGCTATGACGATTCTGCAGCGTTCCCGTTTCCAGCTATAAGATATAGAGAGGCCACACCAGATATCCAAGCCATCTACGAGAAGCAGAAAGGCGACTGGAAGATGTTATCTAAGGAAGAAAAAAAATATCTCTACAGAGCTAATTTTTGCCAAACATTCGCTGAATTTCAAACACCTAACGGTGAGTGGATGATGGTCCTAGGATACGCACTAGTAATTTGTTCTCTAGGCGTTTGGTTATATATATTCCAGTATTTAGCCACTGCTCACGAGAAGCCCGACTCATTTAAACCATCTGCACAGAGAGCTCAGATGAGGAGGCAAATTGACATACACACAAATCCTATAACTGGTATCGCTTCCGGATGGGACTATGAAAAGAACGATTGGAAGAAAAAAACCTGGAATACGCCACCAAACCCTTTTGTGAAATGTGCAGATGATGAATAAATTATATAGTCTAATTGTATACAGGATGGCTTGAAAGTCGGAAAACACCTGATTTCTGGCTCAACTATACATTATATTAAAACAATATCCTAACTTAAGTTTTTGTATAAAAATGACTGTTTGTAGTGATAAATATATTGAATTGAAATGAGATACGTACCTATCTAAATACTAATGTTTGTAGATTTTACGAGTTTATAAATAAATAATGAAATTAATTTCAGATACTATTTATTTAAAGCACAATTTATTAAAAATACATTCTAAGATATGATTTTCAATTGTCCCAGCTTTGATAGCTACAAAGTTAATTGCATAATATTTGGGCAACCGAGCTTTGCTCGGGTTACAAAAGATTTAGAGTGGGTCTATAAGGATGTTTAATCTTAGTTCAGATATGTGCAAACCTTTTTCTAGTTAAAATGTATTGCGATCGGTAGATCGGTTAATATTGATTTTATCATTCACATAGCTCATAATTTACAGATTTTCAAATAAATAAGATTGTGAAACATACCAGATCAGCTGTATTAACAAACGTCTGATCGACCCCCAAACCCGTACTAAAATTTTTAAAGCAATTGGTGGAGCCCTTCCTCAAATAGCTAGTGTGGATCTCGAGGGTCAGATCCATTAAAAATGCAAGTAACGCCAATCGAATTCTCGGCCCTTAAAACCCCCTTTTTGCAAATTTTTATCCAAATCTGCGAATCATTCAAGAAAAAGTTTATGGACCTCGAAGGTGATACCCTCGCGTTTTGTCAGGAAAGCCACTTACATAATGTTCAAAAGTAGAACCTTATCTATATATCAAATTTGATCAAAATCGTTAGAGGCGTTTTCGAGAATCTTTTTATATACAAGAATTGCTCGTTAATATATTAGATTAGAAATGTAAAAAAAATTTTATTGAAAATTTCCGATTAAATTATAAGAAACTCATATCCACATATCAGTTATAATCTGTATGGATGTTAAAATAAGAATATTAATTGCTGAAAACAATTTTTCTTGTGAATGTGAATACAACCAATCGATTCAATACACTTTAGAACCCATACATATGAATTTTCATCGAAATCGGTAGTCCAGATTCCGAGATAAAATTAGTATATATGTATTAGTATGTATGTATATATATGTTAAATCACTTAACTTGGAATTAACTTTTTAAAAACAATTATTTATTAACAAAAAATTAAACTGCGTCTTGGAGATGTAATATGATGTGGTGCAATATTACTGCGTCTTGCAGATGTAATACGATATGGTGAGATACTGCGTCTTGCGGATGTAATATAATATTATAAAATAATATTTAAAATAATACTTTGTTATTGTTATTATTATTTGACTTAAAAAAAAATAATTCAATTATAACTTTATATAACAACTCCCCCATTTAAGAAAAGTTGGTGGAGTTTGCAACAACTTTTTAAGTTAATGATTTATTTGGATTTAATTCGATATTCTCTTCTATGGGTTCTCCGACATGGATACTTGCTCTTCTTTTCGGAAGAATTCTTCTTATACTTTGCTGGAATGAAATACTGGAACCTGGTCCTGGTGGTGATGGTGGGTAATCGTTGGTTAAAGCTATTCCAATTCGATGATGCTTTCTTCTACATTTACAGGTCACATAAAGTATTACCAATAAAATTATTACTACAATGGTTAAAATGGTGAACCAATGTGTATATTTACTGATCGGAGATTGTTTCATCATTTTTTCTAATTCTTCTGAATACTGATTTAGTTTGTGTTGTGCAATATTCAAATCTTCGGAATCAATTTTGTTCAACTTAAGAGGTTCTAGTTCAGGAATTTGTAATTTTTCAGGAATATCTTTGCAACAGTCAAATGGAATTGTGACTGGATGACTTCGATACTTGATTTCTTGGTATGTGTCAATTGGGTATTGAGCATGAACTCTTGTACTTCCAATAAAGGCACTACACTCAGGTTGTAATTTCAGTAAACTATTAGTTTTAATAATTTCTGATTTAATCTCCCTATTTCCACATTTAATCGTGATTGGCAAAGGGTCCGAAACAGTGTTTAACCATAGATTTAAATCAATTTGGTAGACATTATAATCTTTAACAAAAAGAAGAGATGTTTGACATGTCTTGGGCATCTGAGTTAATCTTCTTAATAGTTGTGCTTCGCAAATTGCATCGTTGTCAATTGGATATGGGAGCAGATTAGAACAGATTTTTATGCTTCTTTCAAGAGTCTTGCAATTATCCAGATTTCGCAATGACAAATACAGCAGTGAATCATCATCCCGCGCAATATATTTTTGTGTAGTTGGTAAAACATGATAGATACCTGTTCGATCATCTAATATTGGTATTGGATAGAGTCGATATAGTATATAAGCTTCTGGATCAATGAGAGGAATTTTGAGAACAAATATTATTTTACTTTCTGATTGATATGCCTCTAATTCAATAATATTAAGATAATTAGCTATATTTGACGTATACGGTTGTAAAGGTAAATTATTTCTTACAAGAGATTTTGCTATATCTTGTAAAGAATTGATTAAATCTGAAGGTGCTATTATTGAGCTATGTAATAATCTTATGCGAGCAAAAGTGATAGAATTTAAAATAGTATTAAGGGAATCTTCTAAGAAAATATAGCTTTCCATTAGTGATTCACAAATATTCAATATCCTTATTTGTGCTTCTTAAAATGCGACATCATCAGCAATATCCATCAAAGTATTTTGAATTTCTTTTATATCTTCATTAAAAGTCTTCTCATCAATTTGTAATTTTTGTATAGTATTATTAAAATTTTTAACAACAGAAGTTGTAACTGAAATTTGTTTTTTAAGAAGATTTTCCAACTCAAATTCATCATGAGATAATTTGTTAATACAGTCATTATAATATTCTCCATCTGATGCATCTAAATTACCAGTAATAGTTTTCCAAACAGTTCCGATTCTAAACCTTGGAGACGGATCTTCTAAAGTATCCAAAATTTCTATAAGTATTTTATCATTATTTTCCATTGTTTTCTTAATTGGTGCCAGATCTTTGTAAACTAAAAGTGTCCATTTTTCATTCGTAATTTTGATAGTACATTCTTCATGGAAAAAGATTCCAACGGTGTTATTAACAGGATTAAGTGTGTATTGAGCTGATACAATATTTATCAGCACGAAGAATCTGAAACCAAAGAAACTACTCATAGTAGGGTTTCAGTCTATCGAAAAGAATATTTGATTTTTAGTTACTTTGTGGATTTAAAACTATTGCAGAATTATCAAATAATTGCACAATTTAAAAAGGACCATTAAACAAATTTTGACTTTTATCTTTAATTTGAGATTCTTTAAGATAAACTTTATCTCCTATTTTATACTCTGGAAGCTTTCCTGAAATATTTTTATCAAATCTAATTTTTGCTTTTTCTTTCTGACTTGCTGTTTTTGCTCGTGCAATTTTATAATAATGTTGCATTCTGTTGTTCAAATCACGTATATATTTAGTAATAAGAGCCTTCTCATTATATAAAGTTTCAGGTGGTCTACTAGACGTATGACCAAAAATCAATTCATATGGGGTAAAACCAGTTGTTTTGTTTTTAGTATTATTATAACATATAACTGCATATGGCAAAATATTAAACGGATGTTCGTCTGGATTTTCTGTCTTATGTGCACGGATCATTTCCACAAGAGTTCCGTGAAATCTTTCTAAAGAACCATTCGATTGTGGATGGCCAACGCTAGAAAAAGTGAGCTTTATGTCATAAAGCGTACACAAATCTTTTATTAAGGAATTATCAAATTCTCGACCATAATCGCAATGAATTCTCAAAGGTGTTCCGAAATGTTGAAAGAATATTAATAGTGTATTTACAACTGTTGAAGCTTTTTTATTTGAAATAGGATAAGCTTGAGTAAATTTAGTTAACTCATCTCGAATCGTTAAAGCGTAATTTCTTGTTGGATACTCAAAAATATCAATATTAATTCTTTCAAACGGAGTTTTTGGTGTTTCTGTTATTACCAGAGGAGTGCTTAAATTCTTACGACAAATTTTTACTTTTTGTCAAGTTTCACAGTTTTTAATAAATTGTTCTACATCTTTTGTTAGTCCTGTCCAGTTATACTTAGATTTTATCCGTCGTATAGTTTCATTTATTCCGCGATGTAAATTACTTTTGCCTTTATGATATTGGTCCAATATGATAGGTATTTCATCTCGGTCAGGTGTTTTAACAATATTTTGACAGACTACAAATTTTAAATCAACATTAGCAAAAATAAAAGAGAATACTTCTAAAATAGGTAACTCAAGATTATTTTCTATATAATAAGTTTTGAAGGATCAAATTTACTTTGTTCTTTAAATAATGTATAAAATAATTGTTGAACTACAAACTCTGGATCGTAAATAAGAGTTATTATAAAATACTTGCGATCTTTCACAGTTTTACTAGAAACAATATTTACTAAATTCATTTGAAAATCAAAATTTTCTTCAAAAATATCTTCAATAATTTTATAATGTAAATCTTCAAGTTTATTTTGCCAAAATAAAGTGACAATATTCTTATGAGTCTTATCCAGTAACTGGTCATTTGATGTTTCAATTTTTGAATAATCGATTATTGATTTTGTTTTGTAAAGGTCAACAAATCTATTAAATTTGTCTGTCATTAATTCATCCTGTTCCTCTATAAGTGTTTCTTTTTTTGTGGTTCTATAGGATCATTAGGGTCTTTACTTGTTGATGGTATAACCTCATTAGTTTCATTATTTGCCAAAATTGTAATTTTAGATTGTAGATTTGCACATTCTTTAAAATGATTAATTTTAATTCTTGAAAGTGCATCTGCATTTTTATTAATTTTGCCTGGCTTGTACTCAATTTTGTAATCATATTCTTCCAATTTGAGTCGCCATCTAGCTAGTCTGCTTCCGGGATCTTTAATGGAAAAAAGCCATGTTAATGGACGATGATCAGTGACTAGCGTAAATTTTCTTCCAAATAAATAAGGACGAAAATGTTTTACTGCCCATACAATATCAAGGAGTTCTCGTTCTATTGTTGAATACCTTGTTTCTGCACTACATAATGTTCTCGAAGCATAACTTACTGGTAGATCTTTACCAATGGGACCTTGTGATAGAACAGCGCCAATGGCAAATGCACTAGCATCAGTTGTGAGAATAAATGGTTCTTCAAAATTTGGATATCTCAAAATAGGATCTGAAGTACGTGCAGCTTTTAGATCATTGAAAGAATTTTTACATTCATTATTAAAAATAAAAGAAACATCTTTTTGTAAAAGTCTTGTAAGGGGTTTAGAAATTTTGGCAAAATTTGGTATAAAGCGACGATAATATCCTGCTAAACCAAGGAAAGATTTTACATCTTAAGGATTTTTAGGTTCCGGGAAGACATTCTATTTTGGCTGGATTTGTTTTAACACCATCTTGGGTAATGATATGTCCAAGATAAGCGACTTCTTTTCTAAGAAATTCGCATTTATCTGCTTGAATTTTCAAGTTGGCTTTCCGAAGTCTGTTGAAAACTTCAGTCAGACGAGAAACATGTTCATGAATAGTAGAAGAATAAATTATTATGTCATCCATATAAACAAGACATCTTTCATTTTGAAAGCCAAGTAAAATGTTGTCCATGACGCGTTGGAAAGTGGACGGGGCACTTTTGAGTCCAAACGGCATTCGAACGAATTCATAGTGACCGTTATCAACTGAAAAAGCTGTTTTGGAGATATCTTTTTGTTCAATTTCGATTTGATGGAAACCTGAGGCTAAGTGACATCTTCCTAGTTTATCAAGGAGATCAGAAATGTTGGGTAATGGATATTTATCATCTACCGTAATTTCATTTAATTTACGATAATCAACAACCACACGCCATTTTTGTTTTCCTGAAGCATCAAGCTTCTTTGGCACAACCCAAACTGGGGATGACCATGGTGAAATAGAATGACGTATAATACCTTGTTCCAACATTTTGTTCACCTGAGTTTTTACCTCTTCTTTATGAATTTGGGGGTATCTATATGATTTAGTAAATATAGGTCTCGCATTATCAGTTTCAATTGAATGTTTAATTTCATTAGTAAATGTTAGTTGGTCTCCTTCCAAATAAAAAATATCAGAAAATTCTAAACATAAATTTGTGATAATTTTTTTTTCTTCTTCGTTGAGATGATCTGTACGCAACTGATCCAAAATTATAGTGTTTCTATCAACTGGTTGATTAAATTTAGTTTTATTTTCATTAACGCAATTAAAATTTAAAAAACATTCGGAATTCGGAATGGGATCTAGATTTAAATTTGGAAATTCAACAATTTTTGGAATAGCATTCGAATTAATAATTGAAGTAAAGAATTCACCTTCTTCATTTACATGTACCAAAGCATTTGGAATTCTAACATTTTCTATTGCTTGTCCGAAAAGTAGTGCATCTGTGTTTGTTAAATTACATTTCAATTTGAAAATTTTTTCAATTCTTGGCTCAATAAAAATTCGATTTTGTATCTTTGGCAAACAAATAACAATTTCAACACCTAAATTTCTAAAAAGATAAGATATCATTTTTTTAACATACGTCCAATCTAACTTGTCCAATCCACACCCTATTTTTGGCATAGCTAATTTTTGAACATTGTTTTTACCAACATGATCTCTCAATTTCTTTAAAGATGACCATAAAGTCTGATAAGTGGGTTTTCCGGTTGAAGTTTCTTTTGTTACAAGATAATAAATATATCTAGTTGTATTTGCATTCTTAATTTTCAAACCTGCTAAACCACCTTGTTTTTGATTTTGACTTAATAATTTTTCTATATTTCCAAATCGTTTCTTAAATTCCGCGGCAATGCCTTTTTGCATTTGCATATCTTCCGCCACGTAATGAGCTAATGAATAATCATGAGGCATGTCAAAAATATCAATGTTTTTCTCAGCTATTTTTTTATAACAATTTTCAGTATTTTGTTCAAATTGTAAGAATTCAGAATCTTGTTCACAAATTTGATTATTTTGAGACAAGTGTGATGTTTCGGTAACTTTAAACAGAGGTATAGTTTTGAAATTAGTTATCAATTGTTTTGAATTCAAATCAATTATACAATTATAATGTTCTAGGAAATCTGAACCCAAAATTCCATCAAAATCAATATTAAGATTATAAATAAAAACTTTATGTGGATCTTTTGCAGAAAATGGAATAAGTACAGATTCTTTTAGTAAAATTTTTTGATCAGTTATCCCTTGAATAGTTACATATTCAGTAAATGTTTGAGGAAATTTCTTAACAGTATTTTCTTTAAAAATAGAAACTCCTGCACCTGTATCAATAAGCAACTTAAACTCTTTAGAAGCATCTTCAATATAATAAAGATTTTTGGAATTAACAGTCAAAAATGGATTTAAAGAAAATTTTGTTCAGGAAAATTTACATTCGGGTTCATCTCTTCGAAATTTAATGTTTGGATTCTGGTAACTGTTTCTGAAATTAAATTCTCTGTTGTCGGACAATCTGGGGGATGGTCTTTGACTGGGGCAATAGGAAGATCCTGAAAATTTGAAATTACTTCAGCAGAAACAAAATTTTGAGAATCTCTCTCAAACTCAGAAAAATGTTCTTTATTTTGAGCAATTGGCAATTCTTGGAATATATATATATATATATATATATATATATATATATATATTTATATATATATATATATATATATATATATATATATATATATTTATATATATATATATATATATATATATATATATATATAAATATAAATATATATACATAAAATTTTGAGAATCTTTTTCGACCTCAGAAAGATTATCAAATGAATAGTTATTATCATCTTCCTGGAAATTATTTCCAAAATTATCTTGAATATCATAAAGATTATGATCCAGATCAGAGCCTAAGTATGCATCATAATAGTCAGAATTATCGCTCTTAAGGCCAATTAAATGAGCTCGTTGTTGGAAATTAGGATTCTTTTGAATCACTGAGGGTCTTACTTGAGATTGTCCCTGTGGTTGAAAAGGTCTTTGCTGGGGAACATTACTATTTGGTCTATTTTGTAAATTATTTTGTGGTTGATTTTGGAAATTTAATGGTCTTTGAAAATTTTGGTAGAAATTCTGATTGGAGCTTGGAGTAAAAGCTCTTTGCTGTTGAAAACGACATTGATTAGAAGTATGATCATTTTTACCACATGAAAAGCATTTTACAGTTTGTATTTGGGGTTTTCTAACATTTAGTATATTTTGAGATTTACTTACAATATTAGAAGCTGGCTTATTGAATTTTTGGTTCTCAAAATATGATAATTGCAATTCTCTTCGTAGGCGAATTTGTGCTTCTAACAAGTTTTCAGGCTGACTAGCACGAATAAGTTGTCCTAGACGGGGTTCAAGTCCAGTTAATAAAGTATTAAGAGCCATAGTATCAATAAGAATTTCTTGTGCAACCTTTTGTTCATTTGATAAATTTGATGTTTTTTGTATATTTGCATGCATTTTAGCATTTAAGACTTGCACTCTATTGAAAAATGTTAGAGCTGACTCATTCGATAATTGTTTTAATCTTTGTAAATCATGAATAAGAGAAGTAAGGTCTCTTGAATCACCAAAATGAATATTTAAAAGTTGTCTTATCTCTGCGTAAGTCTGAGGATTTCGCGAGCTGATTACTTGAGTCGCTTTTCCCTTTAATTTATTTTTAATGTGAATCACTAACAGAGCCTTTTGGTCTCTGGTAGACATATTATAAGCACAATCACATGCATTTAAAAATGTTCCGAGAAATATCTGATCACCTTCAAATTCAGGTACGATACAAAATATTTCCGAAATTCTATATGGTTCAAGCTCAACCTCTCGAGCTGGATTTCTTTCATTTGCCATTTTGATTTAATTAAATATAAAGTATCAAATATAAAAAAAAATATTATAAAAGAAAATCAAACAGTATAAAAAAAATTAAAAATTAATATACGTGATAATTCACTTACAGTAAGATGTACATTGATTTGTCTTGTTCTCTGCGATGTGGTTTACAAAGGAGTGAGGACGCCTCGTTGGACCTCTTCTGTAAGTTGTTGAAGAATCTTATTCTTCTTTCTTCAGAGTTACTGGTTTTTTCCACCGTTGATAATGAGGGGATACTTGTTGTTGAAGTAAGCCTTGTTTTACCAACGTTGTAATATTTCTATTCTTCTTTCTTCAGAGTTGCTGGTTCTTTCCTTTAAAGGTTAGGAAACCACCGTTGATAATGAGGGGAAACTTGTTGTTGAAGTTAGCCTTGTTTTACCAACGTTGAAGTTATCCTACTCTTCAAATTGTAATAATTCTTCTTCTTCTTTTGGAGCTGTTGATTCTTCACTTGAAGGTTTGGAAACCACCGTGATAATGAGGGGAAACTTGTTGTTGAAGTAGGCCTTGTTTTATCACGTTGAGTTATCCTACTGACTGCGCCAATTTGTTAAATCACTTAACTTTTTAAAAACAATTATTTATTAACAAAAAATTAAAGTACAAATATAACTTAACTTTACATGACTGTATGAATCTAGACTCACAAGTGTCCACTCACAAGTGTCGACTCACAAGTGTCGACTCACAAGTGATGCCATTAGCTAAAGATCTAGTATTTATACAATCAAAAATGTTTAATCATCAAAAATATAAAAAGAAACGTAAATTAATACAATGGATCTCTTCTCCTAAGGTTGAATCGAAACTTCTAGAAATATTATAATTAAAATACATAGTAATGTCTTTTTGGAGGCCGAACTAGATAAACAATTAACAATGGTCTTTATGGTAACTTGCTGACTACTGGTCTGCATCTCTGGCACGTAAATATCCTTATCACTTTTGTTATCTTCTTAAACTCCGTCTTGGAGATGTAATATGATGTGGTGCAATATTACTGCGTCTTGCAGATGTAATACGATATGGTGAGATACTGCGTCTTGCGGATGTAATATAATATTATGAAATAATATTTAAAATAATACTTTGTTATTGTTATTATTATTTGACTTTAAAAAAAATAATTCAATTATAACTTTATATAACATATATATATATATATACAATTCAGGAAATTTGTTAACGACTGGCTAGGATATACTTCGATTAGAAAAGGTATAAATATTTTTTACAAAAAATTGGACCAACGTTATTAGTTGATATACTGAAAAGTATAAAATAATATTACTTCTATTGGTGATGGTACTTTTGAAGTTGTGCAGTTGCAGTTAGATTGATAACTTTTGGCACCAACTTCACAAGTACCATCACCAATAGAAGTAATATTATTTTATACTTTTCAGTGCATCAACTAATAACGTCGATCCAATTTTTTGTAAAAAATATTTATTTCACCCCTTTGAGTGTAACATTAGTCCCGAAAATCGTTGAACGTTCACTATACCATATCAATGAAGATAGTACTTATCCTATTACCCACGTATATTCCTTGCTTGTGGTTGTTATTATTGAGATCTCAGAACATCGCTGCGGAAATACGCTAGTTAAATTTATGAAATCACTGATTGACTTTTTAAAAAGTATTTTATTTCACAATAAGTGTTGGTATAAAGTATGCAAGTAAAAATATAACTGAAATGAATTTACAATTTGTTAAGCTTTTATAGTTATTATATGCTGAGTAAGGGCTTTGTTGACCTTGGGACTCATTATGATGGATGTTGCTAAATTTGGGCTACATAACTCCTCCCCTCTTAGTCAATGGCACGTCCTCGTGGCTTGGGTTGCAAGAATGATGGTGGTAGATTGATTTCTTCCAATGGGACTTCTGTTGGTGTTATGATGCTGGATTTCTTCCTGATTATGTTTATAATCTTTTGTCTAAATATATAGCATAAGACAGACATTATAATTATTGATAACATAATAGAGATGGCGAGATATCCATCGTGGAACTCGATTGGTAATAATTCTGGTTCTTGGTATACTGGAATTATTTTCGAAGGGTCTTCCAGATGAAAAGGTTTTATATTGACTTTATGAGGTACTCTCAATGGTTCTTGAAGGTTGGGCCACTCTTGAGCGAATGGTCGATTGGAACCGGTCCAAGTATGTTTTTGGAATGAATAGATGCAGTCACTTTTTCCAAGAATTACATTACATTTCTTTGCCTTTATACTTTTAAATGTTTTTAAACAGTCTTCATTAATATCCTCAGGGTATTTAGAACAAATTATAGTGTTCCCATTTGTTAATTGAGTGAATAAAGAAAAGTTGTTGTTGACTCTGGCATAATTGCATTTTGATAGATCTTCAAAGCCGCAGGAATCTTCATGTGGTAGTTTTTGGCAGTACCAAAACGAGAAGGTTCTTGTACATTCTTCGTTAGTCCATTTGGTTGAACCTTTTGAATTCAATGCGTAGGTGTAGGGTGGCAAGAGAATATTATTTTCACTGCTTGGGATAGGAATGACTTTGGAAAGATGGTATAATTCGTCGGCTAATATAGGCACTTTTAGTGTACAATATAATGTTTTGGATGTGAACATAAGACTAACTTCAGTTATTTCTAACAAAGTTGGAATATCTGGAGCGATTTCCGTATGTGAATGAACTTTATGTAAATAATTGAAGATTTCTTGGAGCTCTTGTTGTTTGATTAATTCAGCGTTTAATATTTTCTTATTACTAAATGAAACTGTTCTCAATAATGTTTGGATATAGTTTCTAAGATTTCTGATTTGTTCTAATTGTATATGAATGATAATTTCTGTGTTAATTTTATCATTTAAGTTAACCACTTCTCTATAGACATCTTCTGCATTAGATTGTATTTTTTGTAAATCGGATTGCCATCTTTGAGTAATTTGTCCAGCTATTGTATGAAATTTTCTGATTTCGGTCATTAATTTCTTTTCATTTGAATCAATCTTGTTGAAATTATTTTCAATTTCTGTTAAATCGGTTTGATCTAGATTTCCAGAAATATATCCGACTATTGCTCCCAAACCATTGATTAAAGCTCTCTTATTAATTTTATCTGGATGAGTATAAATTCTTAACTTATTGATATCTTCCAACAGTAGATCGATATCTCTCTTGTAGATACTTGCTAATGTTAAATCGCCATGATTTATTTTATTATTAATATGAACTTGATTGATAGATAATTTGGAATATGAGTTTTCAATATCTTCAATACTAATCGTGAAATATATCTTATGGTAGTTTGTCTTATATTTAGTTAAGCCTAGGTTATCTAGTATGTATCCAGGAGATTTAATTTTCTTCAACTGGAGTGTCTGGCTGAAGGTCATCATTGTCAACCTGAAAAGATTTTGTATTTTTGATCATATGTTTGCCGATTTTCTTTCCTTTCTTTGAAACTAATTTTAAACTGTCACATTTACTTGGATCACGGAAGGTTTTTCTATATTTGGGTTTGATTTTATTTCTGGGTTCCATATTGACATAGACAATATCTGTTTTGGGAATTTCATCATTACTTACATTATTACATTAGTTTTTTCTAATTGATTGGTTCTCTTATCAATTTGTTTCTGATAGAGATCGTTAAAGAACGGAATAATTTCCTGTTTTCTGTGTTGGTTATAATCTTGGAAAATTTGTTTATTAGGATCGATTTCATGGAGATTGAGATTTTCGTAGGGTCCGTAAAGAAGAGAAAATGGGGTGAAATTTGTCACAGAGTGAACACTTTGATTGTATATAATTAGAGCTGTTGTAACCAATTCTGTCGTACTCTCTTTAGATTTTTGTCGGAGTATTCTAAGTTTTTCAATAAGGGTTGAATGAGCTCTCTCTATTGGTGAGTTACCAGTATGCGATTGGGGTGTTGTATAATGTATGTTAATTTGAAACATTGACATGAATTCTTTGAATGTATCACTTGAGAATTCTTTTGCGTTATCGCAAGTTACTTGAGAAGGAAAATTATGATGTGAGAAGTAATGACGTAATTTATTTAAGATAGTGATTGAATTCGTATCAGAGAGTTCGTAGGCTTGCAGATATCTAGTAAATAACTCCAGGATGGTTAAGTATCTTTTATTTTCTATATAAAATATATCGATATGCAAAATTTCAAATGGTTTTTTGGCAATTAAGGGGCCTGAAAAGGGGAATCTTCTAGGGTTTCTATCATATTTTGAAGTTAGACATAATTCACATTTATTAATGTGATTAGTGACTAATGTTTGCATTTTCGGGAAGTAATAAATTGATTGGAGATGTTTTACGGTTTCCGTTATTCCACTATGCTTTTCTGAATGGTAATCTGATATGATTCTAACTTGTTCATCTTTTGATAGAATGTCTTTAAGAAAAGTATTGACTTTGATTATTTTAACATTCGGTTCAAATATTTCAGAACATTTTCGAGAGGCTAAATTAATTAATGAATCATCGGTTGAAAATATATGATATGTTTTGGTGGGGTCTATTATCTCATGGAGCATATTTCTTAGAATATTATCATCTGTACCTTTTCTGATTCTGAGGCAATATCGATTTTTACCAAAGGGCTTGGTGTACTTGATATCATTCTTATCACTGTATATTAATATTATTTGATAATGTGTGACATTTAGAGATAGTTCAGAAATAGGGAAACTGAACACAGGATTTTCTCGAGCAGTATGCCTAGTTTCGCCGGTATGATTACTTTCATTATCTGATGGGAATGGATCTGTATCGAGAATATTGTCTGCTTCACTAAATGTGATAGACAAGGTGGATTCCGAATCAACTCTAGGGAGTATTGATAATAAATCTAAATCTCTGTCGGTCTTTATTTAAATCTTCCTTAAGTATTTCTAAATTTTTCTTAGCTGTTGCTTTTGGGGATACAACTACTATGTCACTGATGATATTTATTTTGGGTTGTTTCTTAGCCGGTTTAACTGGGGTTTTTCTTTGACGTCTATTGGGAATTACTTCATCTATTGCATTGATCTCGATTCTAGATAGTGCATCGGCAACGTAATTTTCCTTGCCTTTCTTATATCTAATTTCGAAATTGAATTCTTCTAATTTTAATTTCCATCTTATTAATCTTTGATTTGGCTCTTTAAGTGAATGAAGCCAAACAAGGGGTTTATGATCAGTTTCGATTAGAAATTTTCTGCCAAATAAATAGGGTCTAAAATGTTTGCAACTATCTATAATTGATAACAATTCTTTTTCAACTGTTCCGTAATTCTTTTCAGCTGAATTTAAAGTTCTTGAGTAAAATGCGATAGGATGTGAATTTTGTGAAAGAACACTACCTATTGCGATGTTGGAGGCATCAGTAGTTAGAGTAAAAGATTTACTGAAGTCGGGATAAGTTAAGACAGGGGCATTGCAAATCAGTTGTTTGCATTTTTCAAATGCGTCTAGATATTCTGGATCTTGCAAATTTATAGTTGAACCCTTTTTTAGATATGTATTAATAGGATGTGCAATTTTAGCGAATTTTTTTATAAATTTTCGTTAATAGGATAACATGCCGAGAAATGATTTAATTTGTTTTTCATTCTTTGGTAATGGAAATGCTTTGATAGCTTTAAGTTTGTCAGGGTTCGGTTTAATGCCGTCAGGTGTTATAATATGCCCTAAGAATGCTACTTCTTTTCTTAGAAATTCAGACTTATCAAGTTGTATTTTTAGATTATATTTCTCGAGTTCAACAAAGATTTGTTTGAGATGTAGAATGTGATCTTGTAGGGATTTCGAGAATATAACAATGTCATCCATATAAACAAACCATGTTTTATAGAGATAAGGACGCAGTACAGTATCCATTACTCGCTGGAATGTTGCAGGTGCATTCTTTAAACCAAATGGCATACGTGTATATTCATAATGTCCATTATCAACAGTGAATGCTGTTTTTTCTGCTGAATCGGGATGAATTTCGATTTGATGAAAACCTTGAGCGAGATCTAATGTCGAGAAATAAACGCATCTACCAAGGTTGTCAAGAATTTCATCAATGCGTGGAAGTGGATATTTATCTTCAATGGTTTTATCATTTAATTTTCGATAATCAATAACCATTCGAAATTTCTTTTTCCCGCTAGCGTCCATCTTTTTTGGAACAATCCAAACTGGAAAACTATATGGTGAAATGCTAGGTTTGATGATTTTGTTATCTAACAGCTTTTTAATTTGATTCTGAATTTCCTCTTTAAGATGATAGGGATATCTATAGGATTTTTGATAAATTGGATCTTCGTCTACTGTACGAATATGATGTTTAACTGCATGGGTGAATGTTAAGTCGGAATTTTCATTATAGAAAACATTTTTATAATTCTTGCACAATGAAACAATAGCATCTTTTTCTTCCGGGTTCAAGTGATCTGTTCGAATAAGTTTTCGAATATTGATGTAGTTATTAAAGTCAACTTCAGGATTAGATTGATGAAATTTTGATAATGGTTGGACTTGTATAGGTTCATGGAAATTTATTGAAAGATTTTGGATGGATAAATTTTGTTCAATCGGAACTTGACAAAATCCATCTGAGGCTGTAGTTATACATTCGGGTATGATGATATTATTTAAAGAAATTTCGGGTACTAATACGGGACCTTTATCTATTGAGACAGGTTCTTTTAAAATAGGTTTATGTAAAGCTTCAGTGTATGGAACAAATAAACTTGGATTTAATTCAATGAAAAATGGTATCTTAATATTTCCTACTTTTAGTATATGTTTCTCATAATCTATTAGTGCTCTCAATATTTCAAAATCCTGACTTCCGATTAAAGCATCGAATCTTTCATGCCACGGTACTATATACATATCGAAAGAATGTCTTATGCCGAATTCTTTTAGTATAGGATGATTGCAACTAAGAGTTCCGTTATAAGTTGTTTGAATGGACTTTACTGAAAATGTTGAGTTGTAGATAGAATTTGGAAATAGTCTGTATGCAGGTTCAGGGTTGATTATTGAATTGCTGGCACCAGGGTCTAATAATACTTTTAAATCTAAACTAGGAATATAAATAAATGGTAACTTAGGTGAAGAATTTATATTGTTTATGTCAATTCCGAGGCTTTTAATTAAAAATTTTCAGATTCTTCATCATATTCATTAATTATCTCCTCAGATTGATCATTTATGTATTGATAATTTGGATCATTTTCAGGAATATCATTCTGAAAATTATCGTTGTCGTAATTATGGGTTTCATATTGATCTTGAGTATCATTTTCCACGTTAAACAATTCTTCTACTGCAACTCTAGGAGGTCCAGTAGATTTAAAGTAATTATTGGGTGGTAAATAATTTTGGGTTTGTCTATTCTGATTTCCTCTGAATGTATGTGCGGTAGTAGTGCTCATAGGCGTTGGTTTGAAGGCTTGTTTTTGGAAATTGTTCTGGAAATTTTGTTTTTGATGCATTGGTCTTTGCATATTTGTATTCGGAAATCTTTGATTATTTTGGGGTTTAAATGAATGATTTTGGAAATGTTGCCTGAAGGCTGGATTTGGCAATATTTGTGGTCTTATTGGATGTAGCTTTACTGGATAATTATTCGTAATTTGTGGTTTCGGTGGATTATTAGATTTTGAGAATTTCTGTGCTCGTAGAAAATTGGCAAATTCTATTTGAGATTTTTCATTATCTAGTTTCTTGCATTCATACAATGCTTGTTCAAGAGAAGGAATGGTGATATGCAAAAGATGATCTCTATATGGATTTAAGAGGCCAGCTTTGTATACGGCTAAAGCTTGTTCTGTATACATAGCTTCTTTAGATCCACGTACGTTCTCGTCAGCAGTATTAATGGCTAAATGTTCTTTGAGAACTTGTAGCTTATTTATAACTTCATCATAAAAGTCAGAAAATGTTTGTGGATGGATTTGGATAGATGTATTTAAATCGTGAGATAGCAATTCTTCTGATCTTGGATCTCCGAATCGTTCGGTTAGTGCCTTTTTAAGATCAGCCCAGGTGTTATAAGATCTATTAACTAATATATCCCTAGCAGGACCAGATAATTTAGATTTTACCTGTTCTAATAATAGAGAGTTAAATAATTCGTTAGTTCCTGAGGCTAAAAGTAACAGATATTTTTCAGATTGTCTAATAAAATAGGCTAAATCTTTCGATCCGCCTGAATAATTTGGCAGAATGTTACTAGCCATGGAGACCTCGAGTTGGGTTATTGGTGGAGCCTGTGGTTGAGCCATTTCGCTTATAACTAGATTTTTTGATTTGTTAGCAATAGGAGATCTAGATCGGTTTCTCATAAACTTTAATAGAAATTAAGTACCGTATCAAGTTTCTACTACTGTAATCTTTGCAGAAAATGTTTTCTAGTTTATTTCTTTATAATTTTATATTAAACACTTGAAGTTTGTCTTATTTAAATTAATATTCACTTAAGGAATAAAACTGGTCTAAAAAATTTTTGAAAATTATTAGCCAACAAATTAATTAAAGGAAAGAGGACTTACAGAAGGATGCACTGAAGGATCATCTGTGAGCTTCTTCTCCCTTGTCTCGTGGTTCGGCAGAAGGAATACGAGCCTTGTTGATGACCTGGTTGATCTCTGAAGGATCTAACGGTGTGTAGGCCGGAGTTATGTCTTCTTTACACTTTTGCACCACTTTTGAAAGTCTTTTTGCGATTTCTATTTTGATAAGAGTTCGGTATTCCGTCTCAATTTCTTAATAGAAAAGAGTAATCGTTCGCCACACAGAAGGTACTACACCAATTACTCGACGAAATCCTGTTCGCAGCGCCAGTTAAATTTATGAAATCACTGACTGACTTTTTAAAAAGTATTTTATTTCACAATAAGTGTTGGTATAAAGTATGCAAGTAAAAATATAACTGAAATGAATTTACAATTTGTTAAGCTTTTATAGTTATTATATGCTGAGTAAGGGCTTTGTTGACCTTGGGACTCATTATGGTGGATGTTGCTAAATTTGGGCTACATAACTCGCTTGAATATTTTAGTTGTTACCATTTTAACACCGATTTAACTCGAAAACCGTAACTCTAAGGAAAAAATGTTCATCATAAATGTTGCTACAAATAATTATATCTTTCATGTAGTATCGAAAAATTTTCAATTTTCGAAAGAAATTGTCCACTCCACATAGCAAAAATACATATTTAACATGCGTCTATCTCGAAAACCGTAACACTTTTGAAAAAATGTTCAATTTAAACGTTTCCGGATATTGTCCTATTTTCAATTATACCAACTCAGATTTTCGATTTTCGAGAAAACTCACCCCTACCACCCTTTCGGGGGCGGTTTTCGAGGGGAAGAAGATTTCGGATTTGCGTTTTTATAAATATGGGACCATTTCTCAATCCCCTTCTTTCAAATGAATCCAAAATAATCAAAATCGGAGCTCGTTTACTATATAAAAGGCGCGCACGAACCAAAAAAAAAATTAAACAGACAGTCGAATACCTCCTCCGTTCGGGGTTCGTCGGTCAATAAAACGGCTTCTGCAGTCTTGTAGGTGGAAATAAAAGTAACTCTTTTTTCTAGTCTAGCTTTCGAATCTTTATTGATTCTTCATCAGGATTACTTAAATTATACCATATATGAAATTACAATGTAAACATGAAAAATATATGGTACTATGGTACGAAGTTGAGATTTAATTAAACATTAAATATTTTGGAATAGAAGTTATGTATAACAATGTTTAAAATAAAAAATGTAAATAAATTCAGAGACTAGAAAACCTTTGAAAATTTAAATTGTAATTCTGAAATTTTGACATAATTTGATTGAAATCTAAATAGTCATGAAACAGATTCATACAAGGTATTAATAATAATTTATGTATTATTTTGATTAAATTGCAGTAAATAGGTATGCATTATACTTAAGCCATCAACGTTTTTTTTTTAATTTAATTGCTGAAAACGATTTTTCTTGTGAATGTGAATACAACCAATCGATTCAATACACTTTAGAACCCATACATATGAATTTTCATCGAAATCGGTAGACCAGATTTCGAGATGAAATTTGCATATATATATATATATATATATATATATATATATATATATATATATATATATATATATATATATATATACAAGCATTGCTCGTTTAATATAATTAGATATGACACCGATATTGAAAGGCATTTTTAAAAGATAATATTTTTCAGACGAGTCTCTTCAGACATAATATTTTCCCAACTTTACTCATGTGTCTTGACTTCTCTTCTATGCTCTATCACCACCGTACAATTTGAAAATGACAGATGCCTACGCAAATGCAAAATAGCGTTCATGAAGCTTGCTATCACCAGAGACACTCTTGCTATCACTGAAACTGGAACACTGAACGGCTTTAGTGTAACCTATTACTCTGTGATTAGAGTTTGCTTGCTGATAGCGACTTGGAGGTATTGTTCTCTGATAGCGACTCCCTGATAGAGAACACTATCTCTCGTGCTACCTCCAACTCTCTGAACACATCCTTATCATTATACTTCCGTGGTGGCGCTCAAACCTGTCATATGAGTCAGACTTAAGAAAATTTGGAGGTGAAAAAAACTTTAATAACGAATAATTTTTTTTGCCGAGATCCTTGGAAACCTATTCTACACATTGACCGCGGCGAGAACTCGATTGTAATTCAGCGGGTGGAACAGAGGATACCGCTAATGAGAGATCGGCCTCGCTCCAAGCATCCAGTTAGTACTGGCAAATGAGAATTTATGAGAGTGCCAAGAATCTAGATAAGGTGCAGAAACAAACCGGTGAGGGCGTTCCACATAAGGCATTAAGTAGGGAAAGAGCTACAGACCTGCAGATAATGATTCGCATGAAGTACAGGGTTTTAGTCGACAAGGATAAGAGCAATTGGTCTATCTAATCCTTTAGGTTAGATTTTCGAAAGGTGAAATTGTAGGGCGGTGGTATAGTCAGTTATGTCTATGATTTATTCTGGAATGGGTGGAGATTGTGTTTGAGGCAGGCGTTTCTAAGAGAGTACGATTACTTGCAAATATTAATCGAGGTAGGTAAAGACCGTACACATAAATTCTGCTGTTTATTGAAAGGTGGCAGAAAAAATGATGGTGACTTGAGGAGACTCAGATGATGACGGGCTCTAACTGATACTAAGAAAAATTCGACTTGGCCGTAGAGAAAGGGTTGGATCTCCATCAGTCAAAATTGTCGAAACTGAGGACAAAAAGCTATTTAGGCGGTATAGACAAATGAGATACGAACAGTTTAGGTGTTCGGACAGTAGATTGACGTGCAACTATAAAGCGAAAGACAGTCTATGTCGACATCCCGTGATCGCTTCATCATGTGGTTCATTTTCATTAGCATTTGGTGTGTGATTATCATAGAAATATAATATTTCTGTGGTGATTATTGAAATTGTGGTTTTGTGTATGTGTTAAAATTTGTTGATTTATTGTTTACATTGAAGTTCAACTATATACTTTCATAGTTTTGTTGTAAGTTGCCACAACTGAGAGATTTCCAATAACTTATTTGGTAAGTATTGCATATTTTTTAAAATTTCGCAAATTTCATATGTATTATTAATCGGTTTGTGTCAAAGAACACTACAATTTTGTGTGGGTACCTTTCATCTATATTTAGGTGTTCAATATACATCTCTCATTGTAAATATAATCTTGCAGGTTTGTCAACAATCAAAATGGCTTTAGGTGTTGAATAAAGTTTATATACATTTCCATGTGTTTTAGGTTTTGGTGTTGAAACCGGGCGTAACCTCCGAAAATTCATGTGTCTTCTTCCGAAGGAAGAAATAAGTAGATTCTATTCTTTTGTACAGACTTCATGTTTTGGGAATCTAGGTCTAAATTTTTGAATTTGGGTACGTTAACATCATCCATTAACTTCTTGTTGTTTTAATAAGTAATTACGTTTTATGTTAGGATCTCTTGCATATATACGTTATACGTGATGAGTTTGGCTACTTGATAGAGTATTGATGGGTGAATAATTGGAGATTTGCCAATCAGAATCTCAAGTTGGAACAATTTGCGAGGAATAAATTATTTAAGTGGATACAATTCTGATTATGGGGTACCTGTTGTTTTCACTCAATTACTCGTAAGTATTCGGATATTTCTGTCTATGTTGTTCAACACATATTTTTCTATTTTTCAGATGACCTCATCAAGCATGAATCAGTGAACCCCTAAGTCAACCACCCCATAGTTTGTGTGGAATAAAAATGTAAAGTAGGGTTATAATAAGCAAAAAAAAAGAAAAATGTATATAGTTAATAAGCTGAGTAATAAGATGTTATTTGATTTGAAAAAATAAAGGTACAAAGAAAAAGGTTTCTTTTATTTCTTACATTCAGTTAATGAGATGTGAAACTTGTGTGTGTGTGTCGTGTGTGAAAAATGTATTAACAACAATATAAATTCAAAATTGGTAGTATTTCATTTTAAATGTAAACCTCAAACATTTCATGTTTTTCACTTAAAACTGTCATATAATGTGCTCTTTGTAAATTAATTACAAGACTTGAACAGATGCCGTGGTCTTTTTTTCTTCAGGATGATATTGATCAGATTTTTGATAAGGGTAGGTACTAATCGATTTTTTATTTTCATTTTGAATTACTAGTTACATCCATTCCTATAGCAATATTGTAACACTTCTTCAATATAGGTATTTGTAATTATTGGCTCGCAAGTAGACAAATTCAGGCATAGTTCTTCAAAATCACTGTTTTTCCACTCCTAATTTATTGACAATAGTCATTTTTACAGCAATATTGTAGAAATTATCATTATAGTCTAAGATCTGAACCTAAATTGACCTTCACCGAGCTGATAATAGAATAAAACTTATTTTATAATAAATTAGGTATATTAGAAATATATTTTCTAACTGGGTTGTCATAAAAAATCCTGGACAAAATATTTTTAATAATTAAAAAAAAAGATTTTTCATTAAATGTTACAACATCAAGATAATAAGAAAATTTTATA